>OX336390.1:505740414-507226904 GCA_946902985.2 Meconema thalassinum
AGCGAACTCAACCACGCTCTGCTACCAGAATGACACCCGTGGACGGTCAGGGTGGATGGGCCTACTTACCTGTCTTCAGAGGTCCACCTCGCTTCAGCAACAAAATCACCTCCAGATGACATGTCCCAACAGAAGAGCTCCAAAAGGGTGGAAGGAAAGTGGAGAAGGGGAACGCACAGGCTATTCTACAGACACCCCTCAATAACCGACAGAACTGCTGCCGACGAAATAATGCCACAACAGCTGCTTAAAAATTAAAATAAAAATTTAATATTAAAATTTAAAGGAGCACCTCCACCAGAAACAGAACATGCTTGCTTGCAAAGCAAAAAAAGGACAAGAATTAAATTAAAACGTTATAAAGCCCAAAGATTAAAATAAAATTACAGGCATGATTAAATGAGAAAGGGCTTGATAATTTACAAGGGAATGCAATACCGATCCGACATGCGGAGATCCAGGCCACAATGAAACAAGAAATTAAAAATTAACCAAATAAAATAGGATCAGAAAATAATTCATTAATTTGCATGACGGAGAAAAACACAGGAACATTTACCAAGAACACAAAGTTAAACCAACAAGGTTAAATTAAAAAAATTAAGCTAACACCACTACACGTTAGAGCTTCGCGGTCGGCGCCAAGAGACTGATCACGAGACCAGAATGCATTTCAGCAAAACAAAAAACAAACATGGCCACTAAAAACAGGAGACCGCATGCCCGATCGAATTACGGCAAACAATTTTAGCAAAACTAAATTTTAAAATCAGCAGAAAGAAAAGAACGTAGGAAAACAATTACGTCTAAACACTATTAACAAGATGGAGGAGCCACGGATCTTAAATCAGATAAATAATATGCCAATCCCAAGATTGCCAAAGGAAAATAAATAATCATTTAAAACGTAAAATAACCTTAGAAATGTGTCTCCAGAAGGTACGAAGAAAACAATAACCTTTTTTATATATATCAGGTAACGTTGAAATATTAGGCCTATAAAACAAAATAAGGTACAGAATTAAAACATTACTATAAGACGATATCGGAGCTCCATAACAATAATAAATATACATTTATAATGCAACGTACCTTACATCCTTCTCAGCGGAGACACAATGAAAATAAAATAATTAACACACAATATAAATAAAATATAATCTGACACTTGATTGCCTTTAAAATGGCTAACACGCCAATGCGCCGTTTTGATGTCACAAGCACTCCTGTTGTATCCAGATGCGATTTACTTTGCATATTTCCTCTTCACGGCGGAACGATGAAATTAAATCCTTATGTAGCACAGGCGTTTCCTTTTTCTTGAATATGTATTCACATTTTCAAAAAGCTAGGGGTCAAGGCTCCCCTAGCACACGGAGCGATACTCTTGGACCAGCAGCCGGCTTGTTATCTTGACGACAGACAGCAACACACAACATGGCCGAGAATTCCGCGTCAGATACCGAACTGCATTCACGTAAATATTCATCGTCCAATCAAGGCTTGACACATCAATCAACAATGTCATAATTACGTAACAAATTTGGCGGTATCATGAAGTATATATATTCTTTTGTTTATGACGTAGAATATAATTGCCATCAATTATGCCACGATTAGGAAGAGTTTTACAAGGCACAACTAACGCATTCTAGCGGAGAAGAAGGAACCACTAGAAGGAAGCCCGAAGTCCGACAGCAGGTGCCATCTCGTGTTCACAAACGGAATCAAGCGACCAGGCGGCCGATTCAAAATGTCATGAATTCCATCCAGGGGATGATACATGTTTGAAACGTTGGGACGGGCTCTTGTACGTAACAGTCTCCCTCCCTTAAGCGTGAACACCGTTCACGAATATGCCTAGGCATAGGCAGAACTCCTTAACTAGTCGATTCACCAAGCAAGTTTTCAGAAGATAATGTTCACCAGTTAACTCCAATTGATGGATGAAACCGCATCGTTTTGGTTAGGAAGAGTGCAGGGTCAGATTATCAGTGATGGGATAATTGATCACCTCGAAAACCTCTTAGTCAACAGTATACTGTGTCCATAAGTCTCCAGAAACGCAGAACACCAGTACCTGCAGTGCTTTCAGAGTCCGAGACACGTTAGATAAATTTTCAATTAGTCCAATTTAGTTCGCTTTAAACGAAGTAGGTGGAACCAATGTGCCATATATCATGCGACGCGTGGCCAGCAATTTACAAAATAGAAGTTAATCTAATATCAAAAATAAAGGTTTACAGAACTACAATTTCGTACTACATTTTACAAAAGAGAAACAAAGTTGAATTTATATGAAGAAAATATTTCCGACCATGACCTAGATCCGTGTTTACAAAATTTCATTTACAAATTACCTTTTTACAGACTAGAAGTACCTTTCAAGATGACATGAGTTAAACGACTATACATTTAGAAGGAACTACGTAGAGGAATGACCACTCAAATTCCCAAGGGAACATGTATACAAGATATCATGAGTTAGGTCTCCCACCGAGTCCAACTTACATGTTAGCATCTTTATTAAAAAATCAACATTTAGTTTCAAATTTTACAATTTACCACAAAATGGGAATTATCCAACAGTTACAAGTTGTATCCCAGTAGGGTTTGCAAATCCAGTTCAAAATTCCAGAAGGAACAGATGCCTGAAGGCTTCAATGAAGGTTAGGGATACTCTACATTATACAAAATCAGTTTACAACATTTATGGTAGCATTTCCTCATTAGAAACCTCTCCACCTCGTTTAATGTGCGACAGATGCACTCTGGAAATTTTCTTTGCTTTGGGGTTTCTAATAAGCAGAGTAACGGGAGTCAGGAATGTCTCTACATAACATGGGCCCTTGAAACGAGGGGTCAACGTGCTTGAAACTAGATTACTGACGCCCTGGGCTCGAAATTGCGGACGTACACAACATCACCAATTTCCAAATCCGTTGGCTTGCGACAGGCATTGTGTCGCTTGGCAAGTTGGTCATGTGATACCTTAATATTCTCTCTAGCCTTGTCGAATTTCGCCCTCATATCCTCGGGCGTGAAACTGTCTGGAAGGAGATCGTAAAGGTTCCACAGATTAGACATCGGAGAATTGGCCATAAAGGAAAACATTAACGAAAAAGGGGTGGCTTGCGTGCTCTCATGCACGGCGGTGTTGAAAGCAAAATTGAGCCAATGCAAATTAGAATCCCACTTGGAATGGTCGTCGTGGTGGAAAACAATCAGAGCAGAACGGAGATTACGATTGACACGCTCAGCGAGAGACGGGTTAGGAAAATAGGGAGTGGTTGTTACATGAGAAATAGCATAATCAAATAAGAATTGACGGAAATGATGAGATACAAAGCACTTGGCATTATCTGACACCAGGTACTGACATGGCCCAAAAGATGAAAAGATGGAATTAAGACACTTTATGACGGAACTGGTCGTAGCCTGTCTGGTGGGGAAAATCCAACTAAACCGGGTGAAACCGTCAGTGCAAACAAGCGCAAATTGGTTTCCCCGACCAGAGCGAGGGAACGGCCCAACATGGTCGATAAAAAGCCTCTCCATGGGTCTAGATGCCGGTTCGGATGACAACAGGCCAACCTTAGTAAAAACCGGAGGTTTGCTAATACTACATGCAGCACAATTCCTAATGAGCCTCCTGATGTCGCCATCCATACTTTGCCAAATAAATAACTGTCTGATTTTAGCTCGGGTCTTGAATACTCCCAGGTGGCCACCAATAGGAGATTCGTGATAGTAACGAAAGATTTCCGGAATGAGGACTGACGGGAGCACAATTTTAGGTAGACGGTCATGACGAGACGAACAACACAATACACCATCCTTTAGAGAGTAGGGCTTGATCACTTCATCAGAATTGATTCGGTCAATTAGGCTAGATAAGGAGGGATCTTCTTTCTGGAATCGTCTCACATCCTCAAAAAGCACAGGGGAATTGCTAAGAACGACATTGACACAATTTACAGCAGATACAAGGTTTACGGGTTCACATTCTTGAATATCCTCTTCAGCTGTTTCGTCGTACATGTGGCTTAATGAATCAGCTACCGCATTTTCGGACCCACGAATATGGTGGGCAGTGAACTGGAATGACAGAATCCTAGTTGCCCATCTGGCAATCCTACCAGTTTTACGGGGTTTCCCTAAGACCCAGCTCAAGGCTTGGTTATCGGTCTCAAGGAGAAACTTAGTGTGCTCAAGATACATACGGAATTTTTCTAGAGCGAACAACACAGCTAAACCCTCAAGTTCGTATATGGAATACTTCCTCTCTGCGTCCGTTAAGGTACGAGAAGCGTATGCAATGGGTTGCCTACCCAGATCAGATTCCTGCAGTAGGACACAACCAACACCACGACCAGACGCATCAGTCTGCACAATGAACTGCTTCCCAAAATCCGGAATGGCTAATACAGGGGCGTTAGAGATCGCAAGCATAAGATCTTCGAAGGCTGCCTGCTGAGAGGGACCCCACTCAAAGTTCACAGCCTTTTTGCGTAATTGATTTAGAGGAGCAGCACGGTCGGCAAAATTACTGATGAAATTACGGAAGAAGTTCACCATACCAATGTAACGAGCAACACCCTTGGCGTTCTTGGGTGGTTTAAAATCTCTGATGGCCTGCGTACGAGACTGGTCCACGGAGATACCAGATTCGGAAACAATATGTCCCAAGAAGGAAATTTTGGGCTTGGCAAAGGAAACCTTGGACAATTCGACGGTAAGGCCAGCGTCACGCAATCGATCAAGTACAACTTTCAGATGATCAACGTGTTCCTCGAAGGACTCAGAATAGATCACCACATCGTCAAGGTAGTGGTACACAAACTTGAATTTAATTTCTGAAAACACCTTGTCCAGAAGTCTGCTAAACACAGCGGCTCCGGTGGATAGGCCAAACGGGACACGGGCCTACTCAAACAGGTTCCAGTCAGTGGAAAAAGCAGTAACATGCCTGGATTCCGGAGAGAGGGGAATTTGGAAGTAAGAAGAATTTAAATCGAGGATCGTGAACACCTTCGCGTTGCGAAACCAACTAAAACATGTGTGAAGGTCCGGCAAAGGGATGGACTGCAAAACAACTTTTTGATTAAGAGCCCTATAGTCGACCACCGGGCGAAAACCACCGTTAGGTTTTGGCACAAGAAATACAGGGGATGAGTTGGCAGAGATAGAGGGTTGGATTACACCTTCTTCTAACATCTTATCGATAATCTTACGAAGTTCAGCCATCTTCGGCGGGGCAAGGCGATACGGGCTGGATCGCACCGACACAGAATCGGTTAGCTCAATCCTGTATTCCATCAAATGGGTTACACCCAACTTGTCCGTAAATACATTACTATACTCCTGACATAACCTCTTAATGGTATCCTTTTGAAGATTCGTTAAATTTTCCAGATCGAGATCCTCAATAGTCACAGGTTCACTAACTGAATTGACAGCAGGAGAAGATAAAACCGGGTTATGATAATTTACTCTGCGGATTAAACTTAAACCATAAGTTGCGAGCACCAAAATCAAGAAGCATACCAACGTGTGACATGAAATTAGCTCCAATGACCACAGAACAATAAAGATTTCTGGCAACAAAAAATTTAAACTTCCAAGAAAAATATAGAATATGAATTTTGACTGTCATACTACCCAAAATATTTAAGTTTGAACAATTTGCCGAAATAAAAGATTCATTGTTAGGCTCTAACTCTGGAAATTTGCAAACACTCTTCATAGATAAAAACCAGTCCTCGCTTATAAAGGATGCGACACTACCAGAATCAAGCAATGCAGAAACGGGCTCGTCATTAACACAAATTTCAATAAACGGGGATATTCCTTTAGCCACAGGAGAAATTCCAAAATCATTATTCACTCTAAAACGATTACATTTAGATGACGAGGACACCCGCACTACAGGTTTCCCATTATGTTTAGAATTAGGCTGACTTGCCACGACATTGCTCACCGACAGGTTAGGTAGGTCAGCGACATAAGCAGAATTAGCACGTGAAGATTTAGTTTTCAACGAGTTATCAAGACTTTCATTGGTAGGGCGACCAGAAACTTCACAGGGTTTTCCCAAATTCACATGCACAGAAATATCCTTAGAAGTAACATCCGAATTGGTCTCCACAACATCCCGTCATTGGCGATACACAACCTGGTTACTCGGACACACCTTCTTGACATGTCCCACGCCACCGCACGTGTGGCACTTGATATTGGGTCTTGTGTGGAACATAACCTTAGGCGGGGGACGAGACGTCAAGGAAGGAGGGGGACGAGACATCAAGGAAGGAGGAGGAACATTAGCTACACGAAGGGAATCTGCATGTTTCACAGCCATAGCCTCTATAACGACCTGTTTCAGCTCGACAAATGACGAAGGCCTGGTACACATAGTCATGTATGACCTATATTGAGGCGAAAACCCACTTACAATCGATGACACCAACTGTCGTTCAGTTAAAGGGGACGCAAATACCTGGGCATACACCTTAATGTCACTGACATAGTCGCTAAGTGACTCGTCCAACCTTTGGACACGATACAAAAACCTTTGCTCGAGAGCACTAAGGGCACTCGCAGGGACAAAAAACCACAACACTTCCCTATTGAACATGGCTAAGGACATGCGGATGTGGATAGCTTCAATTAGCTTATCGCGCAGCATACCGGATGCAACAGGATACAAAAGTTGAAAAATCTGAATTTCGGCATCCCAAAAATCGAGGCATGGTTACCCAATTCGGCCACTTGTTTTAAAAATAGGACCACTTGGGTAACGTCATCTAGGTTGAAACTCTTCAACTTAGTTAAGAAACCAGAAATAGGATGAGGAATCGACCCATAATTAACGGTAGGTGAGAATGTAGCATTTGGAAAAGAGTCATTGTTACCAGGGTAGCCCGCTCGCACACCCTCTACAGGAGACAAAACATTTACATTGCTAGAGAAAGAACTGGGATGCAATGGGTCGGCAGGACCCAGGAAATCATTAGGTGACCTAACATGAGAAGAATGACCGAATGCAGGGTTAAGAGGTCTGGGCGAGCCGGAACCAGACAATAGAGGGGCAGGCAAACCACTACTAGAAATCGATCCCAAAACCTCAGACCTAGTAAACAGAGGTGACTCACGTTCAACCCCAGAAGAACTCTCCAAATTCACAAGGTTATCTCTTAAGTCAATTAAATCGAAAACACTATTGTTGTCGGCCATTTTGGAAAACACAGAATGCAGACAGCCAAAATAGAAGGAAACAAATTTTAGGAATTACAAGGACAGTTTACACTTTCACAACAAAACCAAAACTACCAATTACCACCACCATAGATTAGGTTGACACTCGAACACAGCCACCACCTATAATACAAGACCATGCACAATGCTGTAGAGAACTGCATACGTCACCGCCTGCTTGGCTCGAGAACAGGAAGCTAAATTACAAAAATTTCCACAAAGCACATGGCGAACAGCTTCAGACGGGGCTCCAGGATGCCTTCACTCGAGCATTTAGGCTATCAGAATATTAAGAAATCCCCATTTCTCATGCCAAGAACACATGTCAGTCACTCACCGAGCTTCTTTTTCAGTGGGGATGCTGCATACAAACAGGATAACATACATCAGTAAACACTTCGCTTGCAACAGGTCACATTCATAACAGCACATGGATATTCAGAGGCAAACATGAAATAAAAAAAAAGAATTAGCTTTACATAATATCAAGTGCACTGGCGTGACAAGATCCCATCAACAACCGCCCCATCAGCACTAGAAGGGTCCATAAAACGAGCCTGCGGGTACTGGGGAGGGGATAGTTACGGAAGCGAACTCAACCACGCTCTGCTACCAGAATGACACCCGTGGACGGTCAGGGTGGATGGGCCTACTTACCTGTCTTCAGAGGTCCACCTCGCTTCAGCAACAAAATCACCTCCAGATGACATGTCCCAACAGAAGAGCTCCAAAAGGGTGGAAGGAAAGTGGAGAAGGGGAACGCACAGGCTATTCTACAGACACCCCTCAATAACCGACAGAACTGCTGCCGACGAAATAATGCCACAACAGCTGCTTAAAAATAAAAATAAAAATTTAATATTAAAATTTAAAGGAGCACCTCCACCAGAAACAGAACATGCTTGCTTGCAAAGCAAAAAAAGGACAAGAATTAAATTAAAACGTTATAAAGCCCAAAGATTAAAATAAAATTACAGGCATGATTAAATGAGAAAGGGCTTGATAATTTACAAGGGAATGCAATACCGATCCGACATGCGGAGATCCAGGCCACAATGAAACAAGAAATTAAAAATTAACCAAATAAAATAGGATCAGAAAATAATTCATTAATTTGCATGACGGAGAAAAACACAGGAACATTTACCAAGAACACAAAGTTAAACCAACAAGGTTAAATTTAAAAAATTAAGCTAACACCACTACACGTTAGAGCTTCGCGGTCGGCGCCAAGAGACTGATCACGAGACCAGAATGCATTTCAGCAAAACAAAAAACAAACATGGCCACTAAAAACAGGAGACCGCATGCCCGATCGAATTACGGCAAACAATTTTAGCAAAACTAAATTTTAAAATCAGCAGAAAGAAAAGAACGTAGGAAAACAATTACGTCTAAACACTATTAACAAGATGGAGGAGCCACGGATCTTAAATCAGATAAATAATATGCCAATCCCAAGATTGCCAAAGGAAAATAAATAATCATTTAAAACGTAAAATAACCTTAGAAATGTGTCTCCAGAAGGTACGAAGAAAACAATAACCTTTTTTATATATATCAGGTAACGTTGAAATATTAGGCCTATAAAACAAAATAAGGTACAGAATTAAAACATTACTATAAGACGATATCGGAGCTCCATAACAATAATAAATATACATTTATAATGCAACGTACCTTACATCCTTCTCAGCGGAGACACAATGAAAATAAAATAATTAACACACAATATAAATAAAATATAATCTGACACTTGATTGCCTTTAAAATGGCTAACACGCCAATGCGCCGTTTTGATGTCACAAGCACTCCTGTTGTATCCAGATGCGATTTACTTTGCATATTTCCTCTTCACGGCGGAACGATGAAATTAAATCCTTATGTAGCACAGGCGTTTCCTTTTTCTTGAATATGTATTCACATTTTCAAAAAGCTAGGGGTCAAGGCTCCCCTAGCACACGGAGCGATACTCTTGGACCAGCAGCCGGCTTGTTATCTTGACGACAGACAGCAACACACAACATGGCCGAGAATTCCGCGTCAGATACCGAACTGCATTCACGTAAATATTCATCGTCCAATCAAGGCTTGACACATCAATCAACAATGTCATAATTACGTAACAAATTTGGCGGTATCATGAAGTATATATATTCTTTTGTTTATGACGTAGAATATAATTGCCATCAATTATGCCACGATTAGGAAGAGTTTTACAAGGCACAACTAACGCATTCTAGCGGAGAAGAAGGAACCACTAGAAGGAAGCCCGAAGTCCGACAGCAGGTGCCATCTCGTGTTCACAAACGGAATCAAGCGACCAGGCGGCCGATTCAAAATGTCATGAATTCCATCCAGGGGATGATACATGTTTGAAACGTTGGGACGGGCTCTTGTACGTAACAGTCTCCCTCCCTTAAGCGTGAACACCGTTCACGAATATGCCTAGGCATAGGCAGAACTCCTTAACTAGTCGATTCACCAAGCAAGTTTTCAGAAGATAATGTTCACCAGTTAACTCCAATTGATGGATGAAACCGCATCGTTTTGGTTAGGAAGAGTGCAGGGTCAGATTATCAGTGATGGGATAATTGATCACCTCGAAAACCTCTTAGTCAACAGTATACTGTGTCCATAAGTCTCCAGAAACGCAGAACACCAGTACCTGCAGTGCTTTCAGAGTCCGAGACACGTTAGATAAATTTTCAATTAGTCCAATTTAGTTCGCTTTAAACGAAGTAGGTGGAACCAATGTGCCATATATCATGCGACGCGTGGCCAGCAATTTACAAAATAGAAGTTAATCTAATATCAAAAATAAAGGTTTACAGAACTACAATTTCTTACTACATTTTACAAAAGAGAAACAAAGTTGAATTTATATGAAGAAAATATTTCCGACCATGACCTAGATCCGTGTTTACAAAATTTCATTTACAAATTACCTTTTTACAGACTAGAAGTACCTTTCAAGATGACATGAGTTAAACGACTATACATTTAGAAGGAACTACGTAGAGGAATGACCACTCAAATTCCCAAGGGAACATGTATACAAGATATCATGAGTTAGGTCTCCCACCGAGTCCAACTTACATGTTAGCATCTTTATTAAAAAATCAACATTTAGTTTCAAATTTTACAATTTACCACAAAATGGGAATTATCCAACAGTTACAAGTTGTATCCCAGTAGAGTTTGCAAATCCAGTTCAAAATTCCAGAAGGAACAGATGCCTGAAGGCTTCAATGAAGGTTAGGGATACTCTACATTATACAAAATCAGTTTACAACATTTATGGTAGCATTTCCTCATTAGAAACCTCTCCACCTCGTTTAATGTGCGACAGATGCACTCTGGAAATTTTCTTTGCTTTGGGGTTTCTAATAAGCAGAGTAACGGGAGTCAGGAATGTCTCTACATAACATGGGCCCTTGAAACGAGGGGTCAACGTGCTTGAAACTAGATTACTGACGCCCTGGGCTCGAAATTGCGGACGTACACAACATCACCAATTTCCAAATCCGTTGGCTTGCGACAGGCATTGTGTCGCTTGGCAAGTTGGTCATGTGATACCTTAATATTCTCTCTAGCCTTGTCGAATTTCGCCCTCATATCCTCGGGCGTGAAACTGTCTGGAAGGAGATCGTAAAGGTTCCACAGATTAGACATCGGAGAATTGGCCATAAAGGAAAACATTAACGAAAAAGGGGTGGCTTGCGTGCTCTCATGCACGGCGGTGTTGAAAGCAAAATTGAGCCAATGCAAATTAGAATCCCACTTGGAATGGTCGTCGTGGTGGAAAACAATCAGAGCAGAACGGAGATTACGATTGACACGCTCAGCGAGAGACGGGTTAGGAAAATAGGGAGTGGTTGTTACATGAGAAATAGCATAATCAAATAAGAATTGACGGAAATGATGAGATACAAAGCACTTGGCATTATCTGACACCAGGTACTGACATGGCCCAAAAGATGAAAAGATGGAATTAAGACACTTTATGACGGAACTGGTCGTAGCCTGTCTGGTGGGGAAAATCCAACTAAACCGGGTGAAACCGTCAGTGCAAACAAGCGCAAATTGGTTTCCCCGACCAGAGCGAGGGAACGGCCCAACATGGTCGATAAAAAGCCTCTCCATGGGTCTAGATGCCGGTTCGGATGACAACAGGCCAACCTTAGTAAAAACCGGAGGTTTGCTAATACTACATGCAGCACAATTCCTAATGAGCCTCCTGATGTCGCCATCCATACTTTGCCAAATAAATAACTGTCTGATTTTAGCTCGGGTCTTGAATACTCCCAGGTGGCCACCAATAGGAGATTCGTGATAGTAACGAAAGATTTCCGGAATGAGGACTGACGGGAGCACAATTTTAGGTAGACGGTCATGACGAGACGAACAACACAATACACCATCCTTTAGAGAGTAGGGCTTGATCACTTCATCAGAATTGATTCGGTCAATTAGGCTAGATAAGGAGGGATCTTCTTTCTGGAATCGTCTCACATCCTCAAAAAGCACAGGGGAATTGCTAAGAACGACATTGACACAATTTACAGCAGATACAAGGTTTACGGGTTCACATTCTTGAATATCCTCTTCAGCTGTTTCGTCGTACATGTGGCTTAATGAATCAGCTACCGCATTTTCGGACCCACGAATATGGTGGGCAGTGAACTGGAATGACAGAATCCTAGTTGCCCATCTGGCAATCCTACCAGTTTTACGGGGTTTCCCTAAGACCCAGCTCAAGGCTTGGTTATCGGTCTCAAGGAGAAACTTAGTGTGCTCAAGATACATACGGAATTTTTCTAGAGCGAACAACACAGCTAAACCCTCAAGTTCGTATATGGAATACTTCCTCTCTGCGTCCGTTAAGGTACGAGAAGCGTATGCAATGGGTTGCCTACCCAGATCAGATTCCTGCAGTAGGACACAACCAACACCACGACCAGACGCATCAGTCTGCACAATGAACTGCTTCCCAAAATCCGGAATGGCTAATACAGGGGCGTTAGAGATCGCAAGCATAAGATCTTCGAAGGCTGCCTGCTGAGAGGGACCCCACTCAAAGTTCACAGCCTTTTTGCGTAATTGATTTAGAGGAGCAGCACGGTCGGCAAAATTACTGATGAAATTACGGAAGAAGTTCACCATACCAATGTAACGAGCAACACCCTTGGCGTTCTTGGGTGGTTTAAAATCTCTGATGGCCTGCGTACGAGACTGGTCCACGGAGATACCAGATTCGGAAACAATATGTCCCAAGAAGGAAATTTTGGGCTTGGCAAAGGAAACCTTGGACAATTCGACGGTAAGGCCAGCGTCACGCAATCGATCAAGTACAACTTTCAGATGATCAACGTGTTCCTCGAAGGACTCAGAATAGATCACCACATCGTCAAGGTAGTGGTACACAAACTTGAATTTAATTTCTGAAAACACCTTGTCCAGAAGTCTGCTAAACACAGCGGCTCCGGTGGATAGGCCAAACGGGACACGGGCCTACTCAAACAGGTTCCAGTCAGTGGAAAAAGCAGTAACATGCCTGGATTCCGGAGAGAGGGGAATTTGGAAGTAAGAAGAATTTAAATCGAGGATCGTGAACACCTTCGCGTTGCGAAACCAACTAAAACATGTGTGAAGGTCCGGCAAAGGGATGGACTGCAAAACAACTTTTTGATTAAGAGCCCTATAGTCGACCACCGGGCGAAAACCACCGTTAGGTTTTGGCACAAGAAATACAGGGGATGAGTTGGCAGAGATAGAGGGTTGGATTACACCTTCTTCTAACATCTTATCGATAATCTTACGAAGTTCAGCCATCTTCGGCGGGGCAAGGCGATACGGGCTGGATCGCACCGACACAGAATCGGTTAGCTCAATCCTGTATTCCATCAAATGGGTTACACCCAACTTGTCCGTAAATACATCACTATACTCCTGACATAACCTCTTAATGGTATCCTTTTGAAGATTCGTTAAATTTTCCAGATCGAGATCCTCAATAGTCACAGGTTCACTAACTGAATTGACAGCAGGAGAAGATAAAACCGGGTTATGATAATTTACTCTGCGGATTAAACTTAAACCATAAGTTGCGAGCACCAAAATCAAGAAGCATACCAACGTGTGACATGAAATTAGCTCCAATGACCACAGAACAAGAAAGATTTCTGGCAACAAAAAATTTAAACTTCCAAGAAAAATATAGAATATGAATTTTGACTGTCATACTACCCAAAATATTTAAGTTTGAACAATTTGCCGAAATAAAAGATTCATTGTTAGGCTCTAACTCTGGAAATTTGCAAACACTCTTCATAGATAAAAACCAGTCCTCGCTTATAAAGGATGCGACACTACCAGAATCAAGCAATGCAGAAACGGGCTCGTCATTAACACAAATTTCAATAAACGGGGATATTCCTTTAGCCACAGGAGAAATTCCAAAATCATTATTCACTCTAAAACGATTACATTTAGATGACGAGGACACCCGCACTACAGGTTTCCCATTATGTTTAGAATTAGGCTGACTTGCCACGACATTGCTCACCGACAGGTTAGGTAGGTCAGCGACATAAGCAGAATTAGCACGTGAAGATTTAGTTTTCAACGAGTTATCAAGACTTTCATTGGTAGGGCGACCAGAAACTTCACAGGGTTTTCCCAAATTCACATGCACAGAAATATCCTTAGAAGTAACATCCGAATTGGTCTCCACAACATCCCGTCATTGGCGATACACAACCTGGTTACTCGGACACACCTTCTTGACATGTCCCACGCCACCGCACGTGTGGCACTTGATATTGGGTCTTGTGTGGAACATAACCTTAGGCGGGGGACGAGACGTCAAGGAAGGAGGGGGACGAGACATCAAGGAAGGAGGAGGAACATTAGCTACACGAAGGGAATCTGCATGTTTCACAGCCATAGCCTCTATAACGACCTGTTTCAGCTCGACAAATGACGAAGGCCTGGTACACATAGTCATGTATGACCTATATTGAGGCGAAAACCCACTTACAATCGATGACACCAACTGTCGTTCAGTTAAAGGGGACGCAAATACCTGGGCATACACCTTAATGTCACTGACATAGTCGCTAAGTGACTCGTCCAACCTTTGGACACGATACAAAAACCTTTGCTCGAGAGCACTAAGGGCACTCGCAGGGACAAAAAACCACAACACTTCCCTATTGAACATGGCTAAGGACATGCGGATGTGGATAGCTTCAATTAGCTTATCGCGCAGCATACCGGATGCAACAGGATACAAAAGTTGAAAAATCTGAATTTCGGCATCCCAAAAATCGAGGCATGGTTACCCAATTCGGCCACTTGTTTTAAAAATAGGACCACTTGGGTAACGTCATCTAGGTTGAAACTCTTCAACTTAGTTAAGAAACCAGAAATAGGATGAGGAATCGACCCATAATTAACGGTAGGTGAGAATGTAGCATTTGGAAAAGAGTCATTGTTACCAGGGTAGCCCGCTCGCACACCCTCTACAGGAGACAAAACATTTACATTGCTAGAGAAAGAACTGGGATGCAATGGGTCGGCAGGACCCAGGAAATCATTAGGTGACCTAACATGAGAAGAATGACCGAATGCAGGGTTAAGAGGTCTGGGCGAGCCGGAACCAGACAATAGAGGGGCAGGCAAACCACTACTAGAAATCGATCCCAAAACCTCAGACCTAGTAAACAGAGGTGACTCACGTTCAACCCCAGAAGAACTCTCCAAATTCACAAGGTTATCTCTTAAGTCAATTAAATCGAAAACACTATTGTTGTCGGCCATTTTGGAAAACACAGAATGCAGACAGCCAAAATAGAAGGAAACAAATTTTAGGAATTACAAGGACAGTTTACACTTTCACAACAAAACCAAAACTACCAATTACCACCACCATAGATTAGGTTGACACTCGAACACAGCCACCACCTATAATACAAGACCATGCACAATGCTGTAGAGAACTGCATACGTCACCGCCTGCTTGGCTCGAGAACAGGAAGCTAAATTACAAAAATTTCCACAAAGCACATGGCGAACAGCTTCAGACGGGGCTCCAGGATGCCTTCACTCGAGCATTTAGGCTATCAGAATATTAAGAAATCCCCATTTCTCATGCCAAGAACACATGTCAGTCACTCACCGAGCTTCTTTTTCAGTGGGGATGCTGCATACAAACAGGATAACATACATCAGTAAACACTTCGCTTGCAACAGGTCACATTCATAACAGCACATGGATATTCAGAGGCAAACATGAAATAAAAAAAAAGAATTAGCTTTACATAATATCAAGTGCACTGGCGTGACAAGATCCCATCAACAACCGCCCCATCAGCACTAGAAGGGTCCATAAAACGAGCCTGCGGGTACTGGGGAGGGGATAGTTACGGAAGCGAACTCAACCACGCTCTGCTACCAGAATGACACCCGTGGACGGTCAGGGTGGATGGGCCTACTTACCTGTCTTCAGAGGTCCACCTCGCTTCAGCAACAAAATCACCTCCAGATGACATGTCCCAACAGAAGAGCTCCAAAAGGGTGGAAGGAAAGTGGAGAAGGGGAACGCACAGGCTATTCTACAGACACCCCTCAATAACCGACAGAACTGCTGCCGACGAAATAATGCCACAACAGCTGCTTAAAAATTAAAATAAAAATTTAATATTAAAATTTAAAGGAGCACCTCCACCAGAAACAGAACATGCTTGCTTGCAAAGCAAAAAAAGGACAAGAATTAAATTAAAACGTTATAAAGCCCAAAGATTAAAATAAAATTACAGGCATGATTAAATGAGAAAGGGCTTGATAATTTACAAGGGAATGCAATACCGATCCGACATGCGGAGATCCAGGCCACAATGAAACAAGAAATTAAAAATTAACCAAATAAAATAGGATCAGAAAATAATTCATTAATTTGCATGACGGAGAAAAACACAGGAACATTTACCAAGAACACAAAGTTAAACCAACAAGGTTAAATTAAAAAATTAAGCTAACACCACTACACGTTAGAGCTTCGCGGTCGGCGCCAAGAGACTGATCACGAGACCAGAATGCATTTCAGCAAAACAAAAAACAAACATGGCCACTAAAAACAGGAGACCGCATGCCCGATCGAATTACGGCAAACAATTTTAGCAAAACTAAATTTTAAAATCAGCAGAAAGAAAAGAACGTAGGAAAACAATTACGTCTAAACACTATTAACAAGATGGAGGAGCCACGGATCTTAAATCAGATAAATAATATGCCAATCCCAAGATTGCCAAAGGAAAATAAATAATCATTTAAAACGTAAAATAACCTTAGAAATGTGTCTCCAGAAGGTACGAAGAAAACAATAACCTTTTTTATATATATCAGGTAACGTTGAAATATTAGGCCTATAAAACAAAATAAGGTACAGAATTAAAACATTACTATAAGACGATATCGGAGCTCCATAACAATAATAAATATACATTTATAATGCAACGTACCTTACATCCTTCTCAGCGGAGACACAATGAAAATAAAATAATTAACACACAATATAAATAAAATATAATCTGACACTTGATTGCCTTTAAAATGGCTAACACGCCAATGCGCCGTTTTGATGTCACAAGCACTCCTGTTGTATCCAGATGCGATTTACTTTGCATATTTCCTCTTCACGGCGGAACGATGAAATTAAATCCTTATGTAGCACAGGCGTTTCCTTTTTCTTGAATATGTATTCACATTTTCAAAAAGCTAGGGGTCAAGGCTCCCCTAGCACACGGAGCGATACTCTTGGACCAGCAGCCGGCTTGTTATCTTGACGACAGACAGCAACACACAACATGGCCGAGAATTCCGCGTCAGATACCGAACTGCATTCACGTAAATATTCATCGTCCAATCAAGGCTTGACACATCAATCAACAATGTCATAATTACGTAACAAATTTGGCGGTATCATGAAGTATATATATTCTTTTGTTTATGACGTAGAATATAATTGCCATCAATTATGCCACGATTAGGAAGAGTTTTACAAGGCACAACTAACGCATTCTAGCGGAGAAGAAGGAACCACTAGAAGGAAGCCCGAAGTCCGACAGCAGGTGCCATCTCGTGTTCACAAACGGAATCAAGCGACCAGGCGGCCGATTCAAAATGTCATGAATTCCATCCAGGGGATGATACATGTTTGAAACGTTGGGACGGGCTCTTGTACGTAACAGTCTCCCTCCCTTAAGCGTGAACACCGTTCACGAATATGCCTAGGCATAGGCAGAACTCCTTAACTAGTCGATTCACCAAGCAAGTTTTCAGAAGATAATGTTCACCAGTTAACTCCAATTGATGGATGAAACCGCATCGTTTTGGTTAGGAAGAGTGCAGGGTCAGATTATCAGTGATGGGATAATTGATCACCTCGAAAACCTCTTAGTCAACAGTATACTGTGTCCATAAGTCTCCAGAAACGCAGAACACCAGTACCTGCAGTGCTTTCAGAGTCCGAGACACGTTAGATAAATTTTCAATTAGTCCAATTTAGTTCGCTTTAAACGAAGTAGGTGGAACCAATGTGCCATATATCATGCGACGCGTGGCCAGCAATTTACAAAATAGAAGTTAATCTAATATCAAAAATAAAGGTTTACAGAACTACAATTTCTTACTACATTTTACAAAAGAGAAACAAAGTTGAATTTATATGAAGAAAATATTTCCGACCATGACCTAGATCCGTGTTTACAAAATTTCATTTACAAATTACCTTTTTACAGACTAGAAGTACCTTTCAAGATGACATGAGTTAAACGACTATACATTTAGAAGGAACTACGTAGAGGAATGACCACTCAAATTCCCAAGGGAACATGTATACAAGATATCATGAGTTAGGTCTCCCACCGAGTCCAACTTACATGTTAGCATCTTTATTAAAAAATCAACATTTAGTTTCAAATTTTACAATTTACCACAAAATGGGAATTATCCAACAGTTACAAGTTGTATCCCAGTAGAGTTTGCAAATCCAGTTCAAAATTCCAGAAGGAACAGATGCCTGAAGGCTTCAATGAAGGTTAGGGATACTCTACATTATACAAAATCAGTTTACAACATTTATGGTAGCATTTCCTCATTAGAAACCTCTCCACCTCGTTTAATGTGCGACAGATGCACTCTGGAAATTTTCTTTGCTTTGGGGTTTCTAATAAGCAGAGTAACGGGAGTCAGGAATGTCTCTACATAACATGGGCCCTTGAAACGAGGGGTCAACGTGCTTGAAACTAGATTACTGACGCCCTGGGCTCGAAATTGCGGACGTACACAACATCACCAATTTCCAAATCCGTTGGCTTGCGACAGGCATTGTGTCGCTTGGCAAGTTGGTCATGTGATACCTTAATATTCTCTCTAGCCTTGTCGAATTTCGCCCTCATATCCTCGGGCGTGAAACTGTCTGGAAGGAGATCGTAAAGGTTCCACAGATTAGACATCGGAGAATTGGCCATAAAGGAAAACATTAACGAAAAAGGGGTGGCTTGCGTGCTCTCATGCACGGCGGTGTTGAAAGCAAAATTGAGCCAATGCAAATTAGAATCCCACTTGGAATGGTCGTCGTGGTGGAAAACAATCAGAGCAGAACGGAGATTACGATTGACACGCTCAGCGAGAGACGGGTTAGGAAAATAGGGAGTGGTTGTTACATGAGAAATAGCATAATCAAATAAGAATTGACGGAAATGATGAGATACAAAGCACTTGGCATTATCTGACACCAGGTACTGACATGGCCCAAAAGATGAAAAGATGGAATTAAGACACTTTATGACGGAACTGGTCGTAGCCTGTCTGGTGGGGAAAATCCAACTAAACCGGGTGAAACCGTCAGTGCAAACAAGCGCAAATTGGTTTCCCCGACCAGAGCGAGGGAACGGCCCAACATGGTCGATAAAAAGCCTCTCCATGGGTCTAGATGCCGGTTCGGATGACAACAGGCCAACCTTAGTAAAAACCGGAGGTTTGCTAATACTACATGCAGCACAATTCCTAATGAGCCTCCTGATGTCGCCATCCATACTTTGCCAAATAAATAACTGTCTGATTTTAGCTCGGGTCTTGAATACTCCCAGGTGGCCACCAATAGGAGATTCGTGATAGTAACGAAAGATTTCCGGAATGAGGACTGACGGGAGCACAATTTTAGGTAGACGGTCATGACGAGACGAACAACACAATACACCATCCTTTAGAGAGTAGGGCTTGATCACTTCATCAGAATTGATTCGGTCAATTAGGCTAGATAAGGAGGGATCTTCTTTCTGGAATCGTCTCACATCCTCAAAAAGCACAGGGGAATTGCTAAGAACGACATTGACACAATTTACAGCAGATACAAAGTTTACGGGTTCACATTCTTGAATATCCTCTTCAGCTGTTTCGTCGTACATGTGGCTTAATGAATCAGCTACCGCATTTTCGGACCCACGAATATGGTGGGCAGTGAACTGGAATGACAGAATCCTAGTTGCCCATCTGGCAATCCTACCAGTTTTACGGGGTTTCCCTAAGACCCAGCTCAAGGCTTGGTTATCGGTCTCAAGGAGAAACTTAGTGTGCTCAAGATACATACGGAATTTTTCTAGAGCGAACAACACAGCTAAACCCTCAAGTTCGTATATGGAATACTTCCTCTCTGCGTCCGTTAAGGTACGAGAAGCGTATGCAATGGGTTGCCTACCCAGATCAGATTCCTGCAGTAGGACACAACCAACACCACGACCAGACGCATCAGTCTGCACAATGAACTGCTTCCCAAAATCCGGAATGGCTAATACAGGGGCGTTAGAGATCGCAAGCATAAGATCTTCGAAGGCTGCCTGCTGAGAGGGACCCCACTCAAAGTTCACAGCCTTTTTGCGTAATTGATTTAGAGGAGCAGCACGGTCGGCAAAATTACTGATGAAATTACGGAAGAAGTTCACCATACCAATGTAACGAGCAACACCCTTGGCGTTCTTGGGTGGTTTAAAATCTCTGATGGCCTGCGTACGAGACTGGTCCACGGAGATACCAGATTCGGAAACAATATGTCCCAAGAAGGAAATTTTGGGCTTGGCAAAGGAAACCTTGGACAATTCGACGGTAAGGCCAGCGTCACGCAATCGATCAAGTACAACTTTCAGATGATCAACGTGTTCCTCGAAGGACTCAGAATAGATCACCACATCGTCAAGGTAGTGGTACACAAACTTGAATTTAATTTCTGAAAACACCTTGTCCAGAAGTCTGCTAAACACAGCGGCTCCGGTGGATAGGCCAAACGGGACACGGGCCTACTCAAACAGGTTCCAGTCAGTGGAAAAAGCAGTAACATGCCTGGATTCCGGAGAGAGGGGAATTTGGAAGTAAGAAGAATTTAAATCGAGGATCGTGAACACCTTCGCGTTGCGAAACCAACTAAAACATGTGTGAAGGTCCGGCAAAGGGATGGACTGCAAAACAACTTTTTGATTAAGAGCCCTATAGTCGACCACCGGGCGAAAACCACCGTTAGGTTTTGGCACAAGAAATACAGGGGATGAGTTGGCAGAGATAGAGGGTTGGATTACACCTTCTTCTAACATCTTATCGATAATCTTACGAAGTTCAGCCATCTTCGGCGGGGCAAGGCGATACGGGCTGGATCGCACCGACACAGAATCGGTTAGCTCAATCCTGTATTCCATCAAATGGGTTACACCCAACTTGTCCGTAAATACATCACTATACTCCTGACATAACCTCTTAATGGTATCCTTTTGAAGATTCGTTAAATTTTCCAGATCGAGATCCTCAATAGTCACAGGTTCACTAACTGAATTGACAGCAGGAGAAGATAAAACCGGGTTATGATAATTTACTCTGCGGATTAAACTTAAACCATAAGTTGCGAGCACCAAAATCAAGAAGCATACCAACGTGTGACATGAAATTAGCTCCAATGACCACAGAACAAGAAAGATTTCTGGCAACAAAAAATTTAAACTTCCAAGAAAAATATAGAATATGAATTTTGACTGTCATACTACCCAAAATATTTAAGTTTGAACAATTTGCCGAAATAAAAGATTCATTGTTAGGCTCTAACTCTGGAAATTTGCAAACACTCTTCATAGATAAAAACCAGTCCTCGCTTATAAAGGATGCGACACTACCAGAATCAAGCAATGCAGAAACGGGCTCGTCATTAACACAAATTTCAATAAACGGGGATATTCCTTTAGCCACAGGAGAAATTCCAAAATCATTATTCACTCTAAAACGATTACATTTAGATGACGAGGACACCCGCACTACAGGTTTCCCATTATGTTTAGAATTAGGCTGACTTGCCACGACATTGCTCACCGACAGGTTAGGTAGGTCAGCGACATAAGCAGAATTAGCACGTGAAGATTTAGTTTTCAACGAGTTATCAAGACTTTCATTGGTAGGGCGACCAGAAACTTCACAGGGTTTTCCCAAATTCACATGCACAGAAATATCCTTAGAAGTAACATCCGAATTGGTCTCCACAACATCCCGTCATTGGCGATACACAACCTGGTTACTCGGACACACCTTCTTGACATGTCCCACGCCACCGCACGTGTGGCACTTGATATTGGGTCTTGTGTGGAACATAACCTTAGGCGGGGGACGAGACGTCAAGGAAGGAGGGGGACGAGACATCAAGGAAGGAGGAGGAACATTAGCTACACGAAGGGAATCTGCATGTTTCACAGCCATAGCCTCTATAACGACCTGTTTCAGCTCGACAAATGACGAAGGCCTGGTACACATAGTCATGTATGACCTATATTGAGGCGAAAACCCACTTACAATCGATGACACCAACTGTCGTTCAGTTAAAGGGGACGCAAATACCTGGGCATACACCTTAATGTCACTGACATAGTCGCTAAGTGACTCGTCCAACCTTTGGACACGATACAAAAACCTTTGCTCGAGAGCACTAAGGGCACTCGCAGGGACAAAAAAACACAACACTTCCCTAATGAACATGGCTAAGGACATGCGGATGTGGATAGCTTCAATTAGCTTATCGCGCAGCATACCGGATGCAACAGGATACAAAAGTTGAAAAATCTGAATTTCCGACATCCCAAAAATCTAGGCATGGTTACCCAATTCGACCACTTGTTTTAAAAATAGGACCACTTGGGTAACGTCATCTAGGTTGAAACTCTTCAACTTAGTTAAGAAACCAGAAATAGGATGAGGAATCGACCCATAATTAACGGTAGGCGAGAATGTAGCATTTGGAAAAGAGACATTGTTACCAGGGTAGCCCGCTCGCACACCCTCTACAGGAGACAAAACATTTACATTGCTAGAGAAAGAACTGGGATGCAATGGGTCGGCAGGACCCAGGAAATCATTAGGTGACCTAACATGAGAAGAATGACCGAATGCAGGGTTAAGAGGTCTGGGCGAACCGGAACCAGACAATAGAGGGGCAGGCAAACCACTACTAGAAATCGATCCCAAAACCTCAGACCTAGTAAACAGAGGTGACTCACGTTCAACCCCAGAAGAACTCTCCAAATTCACAAGGTTATCTCTTAAGTCAATTAAATCGAAAACACTATTGTTGTCGGCCATTTTGGAAAACACAGAATGCAGACAGCCAAAATAGAAGGAAACGAATTTTAGGAATTACAAGGACAGTTTACACTTTCACAACAAAACCAAAACTACCAATTACCGCCACCATAGATTAGGTTGACACTCGAACACAGCCACCACCTATAATACAACACCATGCACAATGCTGTCCTGAACTGCATACGTCACCGCCTGCTTGGCTCGAGAACAGGAAGCTAAATTACAAAAATTTGCACAAAGCACATGGCGAACAGCTTCAGACGGGGCTCCAGGATGCCTTCACTCGAGCATTTAGGCTATCAGAATATTAAGAAATCCCCATTTCTCATGCCAAGAACACATGTCAGTCACTCACCGAGCTTCTTTTTCAGTGGGGATGCTGCATACAAACAGGATAACATACACCAGCAAACACCTCGCTTGGAACAGGTCACATTCATAACGGCACATGGATATTCAGAGGCAAACATAAAATAAAACAAACGACAAGGATTAGCTTTACATAATATCAAGTGCACTGGCGTGACAAGATCGCATCAACAACCGCCCCATCAGCACTAGAAGGGTCCATAAAACGAGCCTGCGGGTACTGGGGAGGGGATAGTTACGGAAGCGAACTCAACCACGCTCTGCTACCAGAATGACACCCGTGGACGGCCAGGGTGGATGGGCCTACTTACCTGTCTTCAGAGGTCTGCCTCGCTTCAGCAACAAAATCACTCCAGATGACATGTGCCAACAGAAGAGCTCCAAAGGGGTGGAAGGAAAGTGGAGAAGGGGAACGCACAGGCTATTCTACAGACACCCCCCAATAACCGACAGAACTGCTGCCGACGAAATAATGCCACAACAGCTGCTTAAAAATTAAAATAAAAATTTAATATTAAAATTTAAAGGAGCACCTCCACCAGAAACAGAACATGCTTGCTTGCAAAGCAAAAAAAAAAGGACAAGAATTAAATTAAAACGTTATAAAGCCCAAAGATTAAAATAAAATTACAGGCATGATTAAATGAGAAAGGGCTTGATAATTTACAAGGGAATGCAATACCGATCCGACATGCGGATATCCAGGCCACAATGAAACGAGAAATTAAAAATTAAAAATTAACCAAATAAAATAGGATCAGAAAATAATTCATTAATTTGCATGACGGAGAAAAACACAGGAACATTTACCAAGAACACAAAGTTAAACCAACAAGGTTAAATTTAAAAAATTAAGCTAACACCACAACACGTTAGAGCTTCGCGGTCGGCGCCAAGAGACTGATCACGAGACCAGAATGCATTTCAGCAAAACAAAAAACAAACATGGCCACTAAAACAGGAGACCGCATGCACGATCGAATTACGGCAAACAATTTTAGCAAAACTAAATTTTAAAATCAGCAGAAAGAAAAGAACGTAGGAAAACAATTACGTCTAAACACTATTAACAAGATGGAGGAGCCACGGATCTTAAATCAGATAAATAATATGCCAATCCCAAGATTGCCAAAGGAAAATAAATAATCATTTAAAACGTAAAATAACCTTAGAAATGTGTCTCCAGAAGGTACGAAGAAAACAATAACCTTTTTTATATATATCAGGTAACGTTGAAATATTAGGCCTATAAAACAAAATAAGGTACAGAATTAAAACATTACTATAAGACGATATCGGAGCTCCATAACAATAATAAATATACATTTATAATGCAACGTACCTTACATCCTTCTCAGCGGAGACACAATGAAAATAAAATAATTAACACACAATATAAATAAAATATAATCTGACACTTGATTGCCTTTAAAATGGCTAACACGCCAATGCGCCGTTTTGATGTCACAAGCTCTCCTGTTGTATCCAGATGCGATTTACTTTGCATATTTCCTCTTCACGGCGGAACGATGAAATTAAATCCTTATGTAGCACAGGCGTTTCCTTTTTCTTGAATATGTATTCATATTTTGAAAAAGCTAGGGGTCAAGGCTCCCCTAGCACACGGAGCGATACTCTTGGACCAGCAGCCGGCTTGTTATCTTGACGACAGACAGCAACACACAACATGGCGGAGAATTCCGCGTCAGATACCGAACTGCATTCATGTAAATATTCATCGTCCAATCAAGGCTTGACACATCAATCAACAATGTCATAATTACGTAACAAATTTGGCGGTATCATGAAGTATATATGTTCTTTTGTTTATGACGTAGAATATAATTGCCATCAATTATGCCACGAATAGGAAGAGTTTTACAAGGCACAACTAACGCATTCTAGCGGAGAAGAAGGAACCACTAGAAGGAAGCCCGAAGTCCGACAGCAGGTGCCATCTCGTGTTCACAAACGGAATCAAGCGACCAGGCGGCCGATTCAAAATGTCATGAATTCCATCCAGGGGATGATACATGTTTGAAACGTTGGGACGGGCTCTTGCACGTAACAATTATTATTAGGTAATTATTAATTGATCATGTATAATCAAGACCAGCCTTATATTGTCCACCTCTTGGTGTAGTGGCTAGCATTCTTGGCGGTCATTCCTGAGGTTCGAATCCTGGCTCTGCCAAGAAATTTAATTTCTGGTCTCAGGAGTGGAACGGGGTACACTCAGCCTTGTGAGGCAAAACTGACAGGAGCTGGCTTTTGATTCATATCTCAACCATTCTGCCTAACCCAACTTCACCTAACCTAACCTAACCTAACTTCAAAGTCAGAGCAAATATGAGAGCAAACGTGAGAGCACACATAATAAACTAAGTTATAACCTAACCCAACATAACCTAACTTAACCTAACCTAACTTAAAAGTGCGAGCAAAATATGTGAGAAAAAAGTGAGAGCAAATGTGAGAGCACAAATAATAAACTTAGTTATAACCTAACCACACCTAACCTAACCTAACCTAACCTAACTTCACCTAACCTAACCTAACATAACCTAACTTCAACTTGCGAGCAAATATGGGAGCAAAAAGTAAGAGCAAAAAGTGTGAGCAAAAATGTGGGAGAAAAAAGGGCGAGCAAAAAGGCGGGAGCAAAAAGTGGGAGCAAAAAAGTGGGAGCAAAAAGTGGGAGCAAAAAAAGTGGGAGCAAAAGTGGGAGAAAAAAAGTGTTAGCAAAAAAGTGGGAGCAAAAAGAGGGAGCAAAAAAGTGGGAGCAAAAAGTTAGAGCAAAAAAAGTGGGAGCAAAAAGGTAGAGCAAAAAAGTAAGAGCAAATGGGAGAGCACAAATAATAAACTTAGTTATAACCTAACTTAACCTAACCAAACATAACCCACAGAAACCTCATTTAAAGATTTTAGATTTTACATTTTAACATTTTACATTTTAACATTTAAATTATTGATTTTTTCATTTTACATTTTTAGATTTTACATTTTACATTTTTGATTTTTTGTATTTTAGATTTTAGTTTTGTTAGATTTTACATTTTAAATATAAGATTTTTTGACTTTAGATTTTACTTTTTACATTTTCCGAAAAGAGTAAACTACAAAGTCACATACCTAACCTCACCAAACCTAACTTTACCAAACCTAACTTAAGCTAATCCAAAGGCTAATGCACACACACAAAGTATATAAGGGTACAAGCAACTATCCTTATGCTAGTCTTATAGGTTACTGTACAACATGATAACTACCCCAACCGTTTTTTTTTTCATTTTGTTGTTTACACATAAGTCAATTTTCCAATTTCCCATTTTCAGTTTTTTTTAATGTCAGTTTTAAATTTTTCAATTTCATAACATGGAAACATGGATTTTGCATTATGTTGTTTACACATTTATCAATTTCACAATTTCCCATTTACAGTTCTTAAAATGTCAGTTTAAAGTTTTTCAATTTCATGATATAGAAACATGGATTTTCCAATTTGTTGTTTACACATTTGTCAATTTATCAAATTCCCATTTACAGTTTTTAAAATTTCAGTTTAATGTTTTTTTCTATTTTGTCAATATGGAAACATGGATTTTCCAATTTGTGTTTTACATGTTCATTTTGCATTAGGAGTGGAGAGAGGTGGGTAGTAATTAAAAACGTACAAGCAGTGTCCATACAATATTTTTTTTATTTTAAATACATGTACACTATTTACACATAATACATTTATATATATATTCCTTTTTGTTATAAATTATGCAGTTGTTTTTATTTTGTTTTCTATTTTATTTATTTTTGATTATGAATGCCATTTTTTGTTTTTTATTTTTATTTTTGTAGTGCTATTGTTTTATTTCCTAAATTGTTTTGTTTTATGTATTTGCTAGTTGCAGGCAGAAGATTTTGATATTCATAACTTAACTCTTTAAGCATGGTTAATGATTGAGTAATGACCATAGGCATGTGTACCTATACCATCAGCATCAATCATTCTTTTATCATCACCAGGACACAAAGCAATTTTGTTTAGTTATATAGATGATATGTCATGCTGTTTAGAAGCGATAATGTTCATTGGTATTATTTTTACATTGTTTTTCATGACACAATCCTTATAATCTTGAAAGCTTATACAATTTTTGACAACACCTCTGTTAATACTGTTACGGCTGTGAGTTCGTTTTGTCGCCTCGCTGCGTTGAGTCACAGCTGCCCCCAGGCTGTGTGTGCTCTGCCTCAGTGTGTTACGAGCGCGTTACGCAACGGGCTGCGACGTGAAAGGGATGGTCCAGAATATTCGTGACCCAGCCAGTGAAGGAAATCTCTAGAAGCCGTGTGTCCTGGACGATTCTAGAATTCAGTGAGTCACCAGCCTGCTATATAAGCGGCTTCAACAGTGAGGGGACCGAGTCTTTCTGTGGGTGTGTGTTTTACGAGCTAGTGCGAGCGTCTTTCCTGAGCGACAGAAGTGTGGTGACGAAGTGCCGTGTGAGTTACGAAATCCAGTGGCATTGTTTCCCCAAGCTTGTGGACAGCGAAATAGCGTGTAGCGGAATATCGTAAGTGACTGTAGTTGGTGTACCCGAGGAAGAGGTGCAGGTAGTTCTGTCAAGGCCAACAGACTCATTAGCGAGAAGATTAACTATTGACAAGTGAAAAAGGTCAAGAGATCTCCATAAGGAAGAGACTTGAGGAAACTGAAGTAAGGTAATAATTGCTTGTATTTGCTGATGAGTGGTGTATGTTCTGGCCGCAATAAAGTTAATTATTTCATTTAAAGGAACAATCTTGTGTTGTGCTTCAACCCACCATAATCCAGTTGACAAAAGTGCCACTAGGGGGGGGGGGGGGTGGCACGTAACAACTGGTGTCAGATGCAGGATTACGAACTCAAGCACAAGCACAACACCTGGCGGTCCTGGTTTCAAAACCCGAGCAGGTCATTTTCTCAAATTTTCCTATGAGTGCATGCCCTTTACAAGACAAACAACTAAAATGGAGGCGCAATTGGCAGCATTGCTAGAAAAGTTAAATGGCATGGAAACCAAAATGGAGGCCGGCCAGCAGAAGATGGAGGACGGCCAGAAGAATTTAACCAAGGACCTAACTGCCAAATTAGAAGACGGCCAGAAGAAGCTAGAAGACAGCCAGAAAAGTTTAGCCGAGGACCTAACTTCCAAATTAGAAGACGGTCAGAATAAGCTAGCAGAGGGCCTGAAGGACGGTCAGAATAAGTTAGCAGAGGACCTAACCGCCAAATTTCTGGATGGCCAGAAAAATCTGGAAGAGTATCTGCTGACGAAATTAGAGGAGAGCCAAAGGAAATTAGAACAGGGCCTACGTGAGGAAGTCGCAGCAGTGGAAAAGAAGTTCGACGCCTTACAAGTGGAAGTTGCCGAGCTGTGCCAACGCCCGCTGATGGGGGTGGAGGATAAAATTCAACGCCTTGCAAGTGGAAGTTGCCGAGCTGTGCCATCGACCGCTGATGGGGGTGGAGGAGAAATTCAACGCCTTACAAGTGGAAGTTGCCGAGCTGTGCCAACGCCCGCGGATGGGGGTGGAGGAGAAATTCAACGCCTTACAAAAGGAAGTTGCCGAGCTGCGCCAACGCCCACTGACGGGGGTGGAAGAGAAATTCAACGCTCTACGAGAGGAAGTTGCCGAGCTGCGCCAACGCCCGCCCACCGTTACACAGGGAATATCTGGAACGGGACATAGCAGAGTGACGCCCCCAACCTTCGACGGAAAGGTCCCGTGGAGCACCTACTTACGTCAGTTCGAGACAGCCTGTTCCATAAATAACTGGAACAACACAGAAAAGGCTACAGCTCTCATTGTAGCGCTGAGAGGTGACGCCCTTAACGTCCTTCAGGCCATCCCGACTGGATCCCAGGACTACGCTTCACTGATCGCCCATATAGAGTCCCGATATGGAGATAGCCATCTTCAGCAGGCCAACCAGATGCAGCTCCGGACCCGGGTGCAAAAGAACGCGGAAACCCTGCAGGAGATCGAGATGGACATCGCACGCCTCGTTAGGCTCGCCTACCCAACAGCGCCGGCCGACTTCCTGGAGCAGATAGCGACGCAGACTTTCACCGACGGGCTACGGGACTCGGACACTCAACAGGCGCTGCGACTCGCGCGCAATAAGACCCTGGCAGATGCGCTGAGCCACGCACTTGAGTTCGAGACGGCAAAGCAGGTATCTAGAATGCGCGCGCGGGTGCGTCCGGTGGACGTCGACGAACCAGCCAAAGCTGACAAGACCAAGCCCCTGGCCGATGAACTGACGGAGGCGCTAGACCGGTTCTTCAAATGTCGCAGTACCACCAACAAAAACGTAGCCGAAGGACATCCGGACAGGCGGCCCGGAAGAGGACTACCGACCTGCTGGACCTGCCGTAAGAGAGGCCACCTGAGCAAGGACTGCGGTGATCGCCGCCGCCAAGGGTTTCCGTCGGGACAGTCAGTAGTAGGGAAACCGCGCGGCCCAGGAAAGCAAGTATCAGTCAGCCTTGGGGGGCAAAGGTTGTCTTGTGACAGTCGTCAAGCCCCGGCAGTCCAGGTTCGTGTGACGAAGTTACGGAGGGACAATAGCAGCCTACGGAGTCGTCAACGGAGAGAGCTGGCCCATGCTAATCGACACGGGAGCATCGAGGACCATCGTCAGTCCCACCGTGATCCCGAAGTGGAGAGTTCAACCCACACAAAGGAACCTCCAGGTAATAACCGTGACCGGAGAGACCGCACCGGTACATGGCGAAGCATCACTGGAGTTCGTGATTGGTCGACGGGCGGTAAAGCATCCAGTGCTTGTGGCTGACGTATCAAATGAAGTGATCATCGGACTGGACTTCCTGGACGAGAACAACATCATCTTGGATCTGAGTACCAACACTCTGCACTTTGGAGGTGAGGAACTTGCTTTGCAACCTGCGCACGAGTCCATCACCGCACGACGAGTAAGGCTGAGAGAAGACGTCATCGTTCCCGCCAGGACGGAGGTCAGCGTTGCCGTAATTGTCGACGGAACTGCTGAGGGAGTGGCGGCTGTCGTCGAGCCAAAATATGAGGACATCCAGACAAAAGGATTGCTAGTTGCCAAGACTCTCATCAACACGACGTCTCGACCGTACGTCCGCCTGTCCAACCTGAGCGACTACGACATTACGGTTCACCGGGACACCAACCTAGGAGTCTGCGAGCCCGTTACCTGGATTGCCCGCATCACAGATACGACGGACGGACACCTGCAGACGGACAACCGAAGAAGGCGCACACTGCCAGAAGAACTACAGAAGCTGTACCAAGGATCCCAGGACCATTTAGACGCGGAACAATCACGCCAACTTCAGGACCTGCTACGCGAATTCCAGGACGTCTTCTCCGTGAGGAGCAAAGACTTCAGCAGGACAAGCTTGGTCCGGCACAAAATCGACGTTGGGGACAGCGCACCGATTAGGGCCCCATTCCGACGTGTCCCGCTCGCCAAGCAAGCCGAAGTCGACCGGATGGTAGAAGAGATGAAGGAGCAAGGGGTGATCGAGCCATCACATAGTCCTTGGAGTTCTCCGGTCGTGCTAGTGAAGAAGAAGGACGGTTCCACCATGTTCTGCGTGGATTACAGGCGGGTGAACGACGTCACGAAGGACAGCTACCCTCTACCCCGGAACGACGACATGCTGGACACCATATCAGGATCAAGATGGTTCTCCACCTTGGATTTGAAGAGTGGCTACTGGCAGGTGGAGGTCCACCCTAAGGACCGCGAGAAAACGGCGTTCTCTGTGGGCAGCGGGCTCTGGCAGTTCACCGTCATGCCATTCGGTCTGTGCAACGCCCCTGCGACCTTCGAAAGGCTAATGGAGTCCATTCTGAGGGGACTACACTGGAAGACCTGCCTGGTCTACCTAGACGACGTCATCGTTCTGGGGAGAAGCTTCGAGGAGCACTACAGCAACCTGAAGGAGATCTTGTTGAAGCTACGGGCTGCCCAGCTGAAGTTGAGCCCCAAGAAATGTCAGCTCTTCCGGAAGCGGGTCCAGTACCTTGGGCATATCGTCTCCGAGGAAGGGGTGCGCACCGACCCAGAGAAGACCGCAGCTGTGAGGGAGTGGCCAGTTCCGAAGGACAAGTCCCAACTACGAAGGTTCCTGGGACTATGCACTTATTACCGTCGCTTCGTGAAAGGATTCGCCGACATCGCCAAACCTTTACATCGACTGACTGAGAAGGACCAACTCTTCACGTGGACAGCGGAATGCCACAGTGCCTTCGAACAACTCAAGCAGGCTCTGTGCACCGCGCCTATTCTGGCCTACCCCAGACCTGGAACAAGGTTCATCGTCGATACCGATGCCAGCGACTTTGGTATTGGGGGAATCCTGTCTTAAATAGTGGACGGCGAGGAGAGAGTGGTGGCCTACTTCAGCAAAGCCTTGTCAAAGCCAGAGAGGAACTACTGCGTCACCAGGAAGGAACTGCTCGCCATCGTGAAGACCATCGAACACTTCCACAAGTACCTGTACGGGCAAGAATTTCTCATCAGGACCGACCATGCATCCCTGCGGTGGCTCCTGAACTTCAAACAGCCCGAGGGTCAACTCGCGCGGTGGTTAGAGAGGCTTCAACAGTATAACTTTGAGATTCAGCACAGGAAAGGCCAACTGCATTCTAACGCCGACGCCCTGTCACGAAGACCGTGCCCCAAAGACTGCACCTTCTGTGCCCGAAGGGAGGAGAACACCGGGATACAGTGCCGAAGGACTACCGTGGAACTTCAAGGGAGCTGGAGCCGCGAATCTTTCACGCGGACACTAGCAGAAGATGATGACCTGGGACTGATAGCCGAATGGAAGAGGGCCTGTGTCACCAGACCCGGGTGGAACATTGCGAGTGACTGCAGCCCAAAGTTTAAGTCCTACTGGGCGCAGTGGGACTCGCTGGTTGTGAGGGATGGCCTCGTATGCCGTACCTGGGAGAGCACCGACGGGAAGACATCTCGGGAACAAGTCGTCGTTCCAAAGTCTATGACGGAGGAAGTCCTGAAAGAAGTCCATGGAGGATCATCTGGTGGACACCTAGGGATAAAGAAGACCCTGGAGAAGCTGAGAGAGCGGTTCTACTAGATCGGATGCCGAACTGACGTGGAGAACCACTGCGCGAGGTGCCACGATTGCGCAACCAGCAAGGGCCCAGGACGAAGACGACGGGGTCCACTGAAGACTTACAACGTGGGCGGCCCCATGGAGAGAATGGCCATCGATGTCGCTGGGCCATTCCCGTTAAGCGAGGCAGGGAACCGCTACATATTGGTCGTCAGCGACTACTTCACCAAGTGGCCGGAGGCGTATGCGCTCCCTAACCAAGAAGCCGCGACGATCGCAGAGACCCTGGCGAAGGAATTCGTCAGCCCGTACGGAGTACCCCTGGAGCTGCACTCCGACCAAGGGAGGAACTTCGAGTCGCAGGTGTTTCAGAATCTATACCAGCTGCTGGGAATCCGGAAGACAAGGACAACGCCACTACACCCTCAGTCCGACGGGATGGTAGAGCGATTCAATCGCACTATCGAGAACCATCTCCGAATGGTCGTCAGCGAGCACCAGAGGGATTGGGACAAACATCTTCCACTATTTCTCCTGGCTTACCGCGCCGCCGTGCATGAAGCCACCGGGTGCACACCAGCCCGGGCCATGTTTGGGAGGGAGCTCCGTCTACCTGTCGATCTTGCCTTCGGCCGACCTGGAAATGATCCGGTCCCGGTAAGCCAGTATTGTCAAGAACTGGTCGAGCAACTGGAGGACGTGCACACGTTCGCGAGGAGGAAGCTGCGGATCGAGACCGACCGAATGAAGACCCGATACGACCAACAGGCGGATGCTGGCGGGTTCCACGAGGACGACCTGGTCTGGCTTTTCAATCCATTACGGAAGAAAGGCCTGTCACCCAAACTGAAGAAGTCCTGGGAGGGCCCGTACCGAGTCGTGAAACGGATCAACGATGTCGTCTACAGGATCCAGCGGAGCCCGAGGGCGAAGATGAAGATCGTGCATCGAGATCGCCTGGCAGCCTACGGAAGGACACAGACGGACCAATGAATGATCGGGACGATCAGCCTCTTAGGAAGGGGGTGGTGTTACGGCTGTGAGTTTGTTTTGTCGCCTCGCCGCGTTGAGTCACAGCTGCCCCCAGGCTGTGTGTGCTCTGCCTCAGTGTGTTACGAGCGCGTTACGCAACGGGCTGCGACGTGAAAGGGATGGTCCAGAATATTCGTGACCCAGCCAGTGAAGGAAATCTCTAGAAGCCGTGTGTCCTGGACGATTCTAGAATTCAGTGAGTCACCAGCCTGCTATATAAGCGGCTTCAACAGTGAGGGGACCGAGTCTTTCTGTGGGTGGGTGTTTTACGAGCTAGTGCGAGCGTCTTTCCTGAGCGACAGAAGTGTGGTGACGAAGTGCCGTGTGAGTTACGAAATCCAGTGGCATTGTTTCCCCCAGCTTGTGGAAAGCGAAATAGCGTGTAGCGGAATATCGTAAGTGACTGTAGTTGGTGTACCCGAGGAAGAGGTGCAGGTAGTTCTGTCAAGGCCAACAGACTCATTAGCGAGAAGATTAACTGTTGACAAGTGAAAGAGGTCAAGAGCTCTCCATAAGGAAGAGACTTGAGGAAACTGGAGTAAGGTAATAATTGCTGGTATTTGCTGATGAGTGGTGTATGTTCTGGCCGCAATAAAGTTAATTATTTCATTTAAAGGAACAATCTTGTGTTGTGCTTCAACCCACCGTAATCCAGTTTCCTCAAGTCTCTCTCTCTCTATTATTTTTTAAATCCAAATACCAATATACCAGAAAGTATGCAAGCCAACAGCTTTAAACTATGCACACGTATATTCTGACATTTTAGATTAATTTGGAGTAACTTATATACGTCAGTTCTACCAACATTATTATAAGCCTGCTGATGGTACCAATTTTTAAATACATGTAACTTCTATACTATCAGTTGGATTTCAACCAAATTTCGTATGTGCTATGTGTACCATAACAGATATGATTATAAGTATTGTTAAGAGCAATCAGGGCTGCCAACTGTTAATAAATACTGTCTATATTTTCTTTACCCTAACATCAATATATCAGAAAGTATGCAAGCCAACAGCTCTATAGTTTGCACACGTATAGCACCTGACATTCTAGATTAAATTGGAGTAATTAATACAAGGCAGTGCTGCCAACTTGATTATATGCCTGCTGATATGTCCAATTTTAAAATACATGTAACTTCTATACTAACAAATGGATTTCATCCAAAATTGGCACAACAAAATATCGTAATATTTCTGATTATTTCTGACCAGCACACGCATGACATTGTTGGCAACATGCTTTTACGCGTGCTGATAGATTCAGTGTCTAACTGCATGTAACGTCCATTGGACTTCAACCAAATTTTGTATTCTGTACCCTAAGAGATGGAACTAAGAATATATTCAGTCACCAGGGCTGCCAACTGTAGTGCTCTATTAGGCTACATTATACCAGGTATATTTTGAACTAATTAGATATTTCGATATTACTAACTTAATTTCGTCATTATTCTAGATAAGTTCATATTCTGTAGAATAATCATTGGCATGAAAAGTAGGCTGTATAGTTCTTCACGGAACTTCTTGTTTGTACTAGCGACTTGAATTTTTTTTGGTGGTAGATGGGGTTAGGGCCATTAATTTATGTCAAACAACATTTTTTTGTCAACTCTTTAGTTTCCAAAATATTAAAAAAATCAAAATTGAACTTTTTTCAAAAAAATGTTAAAAATAAAAACGTTTTATTATAAAAAATAAAGGACATAGGGGCCATTCTTTTAAGCCCATAGAACACTTTTTAGAATGTTTGGTTTTATGAAAAATCGCATACATTCCCAATTGAACTTTTTTCATTTTTGTCATACAGACCTGGTACTTGGTTTACTGGTAGAGGGCGTAGGGACCTTTCATTTATGTCAAACAAACTTTTTTGTAGAATTCCTAGTTTCCAAAATAGTGACCTATTTTCAAAATTAATTTTGTTTTGTCCTAGAAACTTGAAATTTGGTATGGTGCTAGAAGAGGTAATGACCATTGATTTATGTGAAACAAACTTGTATGTAAAATTCCTAATTTTGGAAATATAGCCCATTTTCAAAATTTTATTTTTGTTGTCCTAGAGACATGAGACTTAGTGTGGGGGTAGAGGGGGTAAGACCATTGATTTACGTCAGACAAATGTTTTTGTAAAATTCCTAATTTTAGAAATAAAACCCCATTTTAAAAATTTTATTTCTTGTCCTAGAGACCTGGGACTTGGTACGGTGGTATAGGGGGCCAAGACCATTCATTTATGTCAAACAAACATTTTTGTAAACTTTTTAATTTTGGAAATATAACCCATTTTGGAAATATGTTTTGGAAAAATTGAAAAATACACTATTTTTGGACTGAGAGTGGTATAGAGGTAGGTGTTGGAGTTAACATATGTCTTTTCAGGATTTTTAGTTTAATGATATAGCCTACTTTCCAAATATTTTTGAAAAATTTGAAAAATACACTATTTTTTTTGACTAGGCATGGGATAGAGGTAAGTGTAAGAGTTGAGAGTCATTGATAAACCTTAGAGTACTTTGGATTTTTAGGAATTTTTTGTGTTGTTGTTGTTGTTGTTGCTGCTTACAAACATGGCTGTAAGCATTATGCAGCCATAAAATGGACTGACATACTTTCCAAGACCAAATAAGCCGCAACAAGCCAGAGTAAATATGAAAGAGCTAATACAAAAGCCAACATAAGTCAACAAAAGCCAACAAAAGCCAACAAAAAGCCAACAAAAAACTTACCAAAAAATCCATGTAGTATGCTGGTAGTTGAGTTATTTTATTTATTTATCGTATGGCTTTTAGTGCCGGGAGTGTCCGAGGACATGTTCGGCTCACCTGAGTCTGTAGCTGCTTCCAGCGGAGACCCTAAAGGGCGAGCTGCAAGTTCCGTTCAATTTCAAGTAGTTCCAACTTTCGCTACCAGATATCAATGATACCTAGTGGTGAACGTTGGAACTTTGATAGAGCGTTCTGTTGAGTGAGTTGTTATATTGACCGATAGGTAGCGGCTGGTAGTAGAGTGAGTATTGATATCGACCGCTAGATAGCATGCTGGTCATTCAGTGAGCGAGTGTTGAAATGGAGCGCTAGGTAGCATGCTGGTAGTACAAGTAGTTCTCATAGTCACCGCTAGATAGCGGAAACATACTTTGCGTGTCACATGCAGCTATTTAACAACGTTTTACCTCATGAGAAACGTGCTTGTATAAGCTTTGTACAAAAATTGAATACACAATTAACTACTAAGTATTCAGAACTAACATGTATAGCCTTGTGTAGGGAATATTGGGGTCCTTAGCAAGAAAGAGTGCCTAACACACATGAGTGTACAGCCTTTTGATATGCAGTAAGTACCTGATAACCTTGAGTAGGCTATAAGAATATTTTCATTTGACTACTACCTGTCACAGTGTTTACATTGTGAAAGACCGTTGAAACAACCAGTCTTTAGTCTTGCCATATGCAGCAAGCAGATGTTACCCTTAACTAGGGGTATACTAGAGGACCCTTAACAAGAATATCACTAGTTGACTATTATCTCTCATGGTGTTCACATGGTGAAAGACCGTCGAAACAACCATTGTACAGCCTTGAACTACACAGTAAGTAGCTGTTGGTCTTGACTATGATATATTAGGAAACCCTTAGCAAGTATATAATCAGTTGACTACTATCTTTTACAGTGTTCACATCGTGAAAGACCGTCTCACTGTCCAGTCTACAGCCTTGTCATACGCTGTAAAGAGCTGTTGGTCTAGACTAGGGGTATATTAGAGGACCCTTAACAAGAATATCACCGGTTGACTACTACCTCTCATGGTGTTCACATCGTGAAAGACCGTCTCACCGACCAACCTCTAGCCCTGTGATACGCAGTAAGCAGCTGTTAGCAGAAATCAACATTCGTAATTGGAAGAACCCATTCCTAGCTATATGTGCAAAGAGTGTGGAAAAACTTTTCTTCGGGACTATCATAGGAAGCGTCATGAAGTTTCGTGTGGGGAATTTCATGAGTGTAAAATGTGTGGCAATAAATTCAACAATGCCTACAATGGACGTCGTCATGAAGAATGATGTAATGTTGTGTCGGCAGCTAAAAGACAAAAATCTGAGCCTACAAAACATTACCTACTGTCATTGGTCCCTGACAAAAATGGACTTATTGAATATGAGACATCTTTTCAAGGTCGACTTAAATCCTATTTCATACGTTGTGATACGTGTATGGATTTAAATTCATACCTTAAAGAGTCCAAACAGCAAATAATACCAGTTATGCAGAAAGAACTAGCAATGCACAAGTCGATCAAAGTTAATCTTGTGGCTGAATGTAGATTCATTCATACATCTACCAATGAAATTACAGATCGTGCTTTTAAAACACGAAATCAGGCCCTATTTTTTGGAAACGGACTTAAGTAGTTTCTTGGAAACATAATTTACAAAGTTAACTACCGAAATGGAGGAATCTGAGCTAAAAGGCAGTAATTGGGCTTTGTTAGCAGTGGAAGGAGTACGATTGAAAATAAATAAGTACAATCCCTTGCGTGGAAGCACATATATACCATTACCAGCAGCTATACAAGCAAGAAAAGCCTGCATTAATCCTGAAAACTTGAAAGATGAAAAGTGTTTTATGTATGCCATTTTAGCAAAACTAGTTAAAAAGAATGCTCATCGCATTAGTAAATACAAGGACCTGGACAACAAGTATGATTTTTCTGTAATATCGTTTCCTACATCGCTAGCTGACATTCCAAAATTTGAAAAAGCCAACGATATATACATTAATGTAATTGGATTGGAACAAAACAATAAACTGTTCCCTCTAAAGGTTGTGGATCAAGAGCTGCAAGACCATCGTGACCTCCTTCTGCTAAGTTCATCATCCAGCCAGAACCACTACGTCTTTATCAAAGATTTTGATAAACTATTAGGACATCAGATTACTCACCATGGACATAAGATATATACGTGTAAACGGTGTTTTACTCACTTCGATAATCGATATGGTCAACAAGGAATGGAAAAATTGAAAGAGCATAGAGCTTTGTGTGTCCAGCATGACATTGCTAGGGTTGAAATGCCTATTAAAAACTCAATTGTCAAATTCTTAAATGTTGAAAAAATGCTGAGAATACCTTACGTTATCTATGCAGATTTTGAAAGTATACTTTTACCCTATCAAACATGTCTACCTAATCCTGAGGCAAGTTATACAGTGCCATACCAGAGTCATGTTCCTATGAGCTTTGTTATATACGTTAAACCCTCACCGGCTGTGGAACACATAAAGACAACTCTTCCAAGCCAACCTGTTATTTATCGTGGGCCTGACGCTGCAGAAAAGTTTATGGTCTGTTTGATCTCAATAGCTAATGAAATTGATCGCCTTTACAGCTTAAATGTTCCAAAGGCTTTAACTGAGCATCAAGAAGCAGAGTTCCAATGTTCTGAAACCTGTTATTTGTGTCAAAAATCATTTACCAAAGAGGACTGGAAAGTACGAGACCACTGCCATATTACAGGGGAATACCGAGGAAGTGCTCACAATAACTGTAATTTGAGGTGTAAAACACGCAACCCCGTTCCTGTGTTTCTACATAATATGAGTGGCTACGACGCAAATTTCATTGCAAAGCAATTGGGATGTACTACTGAGAGAGTGGATGTTATCGCTAACTCCAAAAAAAAGTACATTTCCTTTACCAAATATGTAGGAAATGTTAAGCTTAGATTTGTGGACACGTTTCGGTTAATGCCGAGTAGTTTGGAAAACTTAGTTTCCAACTTAATATCATACCCTGAGATAGACAAGTACTTTGGAAAAGAAACTGCAATGCTCATGACTCGTAAAGGGGTATTTTGTTATGACTACATTGACTCATGGGAAAAGTTAAGTGAAACGTGTTTACCTCCAAAAGAGGCATTCTTTAACAAATTAAGTCAAGAAAATGTTAGTCAAGAAGACTATGAACATGTCAAAAATGTCTGGAATCAGTTCAACATTAAAATTCTAGGGGAATATAGTGACCTCTACCTAACTTCAGATGTACTCCTTCTTGCAGACAGCTTTGAAACGTTTCGAAACAAAACACTAGAAACACACCGAGTGGATGCTGCACACTTCTTTACTTCGCCTGGTTTAAGTTTCGAGGCAATGCTCCTTTACACAGGAATTGAACTGGAATTGCTACAGGATTACGATCAGATTCTTCTAATCGAGTCTGGAATACGTGGAGGCATATGCCAGGTGTCTCATAGGTATGCTGAAGCTAACAATAAATACATGGAAACCTATGATTCTTAGAAACCATCGCAGTTTATTACCTATGATGATGCCAACAACCAATACGGGTGGGCTATGTGCCACTCCCTTCCTTATGGTGGATTTCAGTGGGTTTCTCCAGATACTGTTGATCTAGAAAAACTAAAGGAAGACGATCCTGTGGGATACATTCTAGACGTTGATGTTGATTACCCATATGACCTTCATGATCTACACAACGATTTACCTTTCCTACCAGAGTGTACACAAGCTGAGGATTCGTCTCTGAAAAGACTAATTCCTCATCTTGGAAATCGAAGGCGATATGTTGTTCACTACATGGCATTAAAACAGGCTTTAGAGCATGGAATAAAATTGATAAAAATTCATCGTGTGTTAAAGTTTAAGCAAAGACCTTGGTTAAAGGCCTACGTTGATTTTAATAACAACCTTCGAAAACAAGCCAAAAATGATTTTGAGTAAAATCTGTACAAATTATTCAACAATGCCGTTTTTGGAAAAACAACGGAAATATCCGTAAAAGAATAGACATACGTCTTGTGACTGACAGCAAAAAGGCAGAAAAGCTAATAGCAAAGCCGACATTTATTGACAGAACAATTTATGGTCCTAACTTAGCTGCTTTCCACATGGCTAAAGGTAACATTGTATTCAATAAGCCTATATACACACATCAAAAAAAGTTTTGCATCACCTCGGTTCCAAGAGTTCCGGAACCGTTAAATACAAAGGGAATAGAGATCAACACAAACAACATTTCAGCTCGTTTTATTGCTCATGAGACCCACACATTGCATGTTGTACCATCATACAGCTAGACTTTCAGCATTTGTGGTCCAGATTGCAGTACACACCACTACCTCTAATACCCAGTAGCACGTCCTCTTGCATTGATGCATGCCTGTATTCGCCGTGGCATACTATCCACAAGTTCATCAAGACACTGTTGGTCCAAATTGTCCCACTCCTCAACGACAATTCGGCGTAAATCTCTCAGAGTGGTTGGTGGGTCAAGACGTCCATAAACAGCCCTTTTCAACATATCCCAGGCATGTTCGATAGGGTTCATGTCTGGCGAACATGCTGGCCACTGTAGTCGAGCGATGTCGTTATCTTGAAGGAACGCATTCACAAGATGTGCACGATGAGGTCGAGAATTGTCGTCCATGAAGACAAATGCCTCTCCAATATTCTGCCGATATGGTTGCACTATGGGTCGGAGGATGTCATTCAGGTATCGTAAAGCCGTTTCGGAGCCTTCCATGACCACCAGTGGCGTACGTCGGCCCCACATAATGCCACCCCAAAACATCAGGGAACCACCACCTTGCTGCACTCGCTGGACAGTGTGTCTAAGACGTTCAGCCTGACCAGGGTGCCTCCAAACACGTCTCCGACGATTGTCTGGTTGAAGGCATATGCGACACTCATCGGTGAAGAGAACGTGATGCCAATTCCGTGGGGTCCATTCAGCATGTTGTTGGGCCCATCTGTACCGCGCTGCATGGTGTCGGGGTTGCAAAGCTGGACCTCGCCATGGACGTCGGGAGTGAAGTTGCGCATCATGCAGCCTATTGCGCACAGTTTGAGTTGAAACACGACGTCCTGTGGCTGAACGAAACGCATTATTCAACATGGTGGCATTGCTGTCAGGGTTCCTCCGAGCGGCAATCCGTAAGTAGCGGTCATCCACTACAGTAGTAGCCCTTGGGCGGCCTGAGCGAGGCCTGTCATCGACAGTTCCTGTATCTCTGTACCTCCTCCATGTCCGAACAACATCGCTTTGGTTCACTCTGAGACGCCTGGAAACTTCCCTTGTTGAGAGCCCTTCTTGACACAAAGTAACAATGCGGACGCGATCGAACTGCGGTATTGACCTTCTATGCATGGTAGAACTACAGACAACATGAGCAGCGTACCTTCGTCCTGGTGGAATGACTGGAACTGATCGGCTGTCGTACCCCCTCCGTCTAATAGGCCCTGCTCATGCATGGTTGTTTACATCTTTGAGCAGTTTTAGTGACATCTATGAACAGTCAAAGGGACTGTATCTTGGATACAATATACACAGTCAACGTCTATATGCCGGAGATCTGGGAACCGAGGTGATGCAAAACTTTTATTGATGTGTGTATATTGGAATGTGTATACTGGATATTTCAAAAACTCTAATGTATTCCCACCACTATGATGTCCTGCTACCCTATTATGGAATGAACAATCTTAAACTCATGTATATGGATACCGACTCGTTCATTTATTTGGTTAACACCCCAGATGTATATCAAGACAAGTTGGATTTCCTAGAACACCTGGACACATCAGATTATCCTACTAATCACATATGTTACTCTACATCAAACAAGAAAACGTTGGGGAAATTTAAAGACGAGGCTTGTGGACAAATTATAAAAGCATTTGTTGGACTTGGAGCTAAAATGTACGCTTTAGACATAAATGGTAAAGAAATCAAAAAGATTAAAGGCATTAACAGAGGTGTTGTCAAAAATTGTATAAGCTTTCAAGATTATAAGGATTGTGTCATGAAGAACAATGTAAAAAGAATACCAATGAACATTATCGCTTCTAAACAACATGACATATCATCTATAAGACTAAACAAAATTGCTTTGTGTCCTGGTGATGATAAAAGAGTGATTGATGCTGATGGTATAGGTACACATGCCTATGGTCATTACTCAATCATTAACCATGCTTAAAGAGTTAAGTTATGAATATCAAAATATTCTGCCTGCAACTAGCAAATACATAAAACAAAACAATTTAGGAAATAAAACAATAGCACTACGAAAATAAAAATAAAAAAACAAAAAATGGCATTCATAATCAAAAATAAATAAAATAGAAAACAAAATAAAAACAACTGTATAATTTATAACAAAAAGGAATATACATAAAAATGTATTATGTGTAAATAGTGTACATGTATTTAAAATAAAAAAAATATTGTATGGACACTGCTTGTACATTTTTAATTACTACCCACCTCTCTCCACTCCTAATTCAAAATGAACATGTAAAACACAAATTGGAAAATCCATGTTTCCATATTGACAAAATAGAAAAAAACATTTAACTGAAATTTTAAAAACTGTAAATGGGAGTTTGATAAATTGACAAATGTGTAAACAACAAATTGGAAAATCCATGTTTCTATATCATGAAATTGAAAAACTTTAAACTGACATTTTAAGAACTGTAAATGGGAAATTGTGAAATTGATAAATGTGTAAACAACATAATGCAAAATCCATGTTTCCATGTTATGAAATTGAAAAACTTAAAACTGACATAAAAAACTGAAAATGGGAAATTGGAAAATTGACATATGTGTAAACAACAAAATGAAAAAAAAACGGTTGGGGTAGTTATAATGTTGTACAGTAACCTATAAGACTAGCATAAGGATAGTTGCTTGTACTCTTATATACGTTGTGTATGTGCATTAGCCTTTGGATTAGCTTAAGTTAGGTTTGGTAAAGTTAGGTTTCGTGAGGTTAGGTATGTGACCTTGTAGTTTACTCTTTTCGGAAAATGTAAAATGTAATATCTAAAATAAAAAATCTTGAATTTAAAATGTAAAATCTAAAAAAACTAAGATCTAAAATACAAAAAATCAAAAATGTAAAATGTAAAATCTAAAAAAATGTAAAATGAAAAAATCAATAATCTAAAAGGTTAAAATGTAAAATGTTAAAATGTAAAATCTAAAATCTTTAAATGGGGTTTCTGTGGGTTATGTTAGGTTAGGTTATAACAAAGTTTATTATTTGTGCTCTCCCATTTACTCTTACTTTTTTGCTCTCCACTTTTTTGCTCTACCTTTTTGCTCCCACTTTTTCTGCTCCCACTTTTTTGCTCTCACTTTTTGCTCCCACTTTTTTTCTCCCACTTTTTGCTCCCACTTTTTTGCTAACACTTTTTTGCTCCCACTTTTTGCTCCCACTCTTTGCTCGCACTTTTTTCTCCCACATTTTTGCTCACACTTTTTGCTCTTACTTTTTGTTCCCATATTTTCTCGCACTTTGAAGTTAGGTTATGTTAGGTTAGGTGAAGTTAGGTTAGGTTAGGTTAGGTGTGGTTAGGTTATAACTAAGTTTATTATTTGTGCTCTCAATTTTCTCTCACTTTTTTTCTCACATTTTTTGCTCTTACTTTTTTTTCTCGCACTTTTAAGTTAGGTTAGGTTAGTTTAAGTTAGGTTATGTTGGGTTAGGTTATAACTTAGTTTATTATGTGTGCTCTCACATTTGCTCTGACTTTGAAGTTAGGTTAGGTTAGGTTAGGTTAGGTTAGGTTAGGTGAAGTTGGGTTAGGCAGAATGGTTGAGGTATGAATCAAAAGCCAGCTCCTGTCAGTTTTGCCTCACAAGGCTGAGTGTACCCCGTTCCATTCCTGAGACCAGAAATTAAATTTCTTGGCAGAGCCGGGATTCGAGCCTCAGGAATGACCGCCAAGAATGCTAGCCACTACACCAAGAGGTGGACAATATAAGGCTGGTCTTGATTATACATGATCAATTAATAATTACATAATAATAATAATAATAATAATAATAATAAATATTCCATTTGGCAACTGCACGGCCGACCTCTCCCTTTGACGTCATTGACGGTCTCAGGGCGTGGCGGCCATTTTGCCCAATAGCCCCTGTGCCAGCTCTGACTGTCCCCTCCATAAGAATAACATAGGGCTGGTTGCGCGCGGCAGCCATTTTTCCCATTAGCCCCTGTGCCAGCTTCGGCCTTTATATCCTACTTCTGGCCACCTTCATAAAATTTTCAAGATTTTTGTCATGCCTTTTTTGATTTCTTCTACATGTTGTTATATTGTCCAGATATGCGAAAGTGTCCTTTAAGCATTCGGCCCTAATAATGTCCGTAATAACTCGTTGAAAAGCAGCAATGCAGTTTGTCACACCGAAGGGAATTCTTTTGAATTGGAATATTTGACCATAAGCTTCAAATGTTGTCTGCTTCTCTTATTGTTATCTGATGATACGCGCTTCGGAGATCTATCATGCTAAAGACCTGATAGCGATTAATTTTATTTACGAGACTATCTAATTGAGGCATCGGGTAGGCGTCGAGAAGAGTAAATCGATAAGGAATATAAATTATAAATCAATTTATAGAACCTACACTTTTAATCAATTTTATTTATAGTTCTCGAATAATCAATGACCAGTCGCCTTTTATGGTTGGGGCTAGATACCGTACTACTAAAACTTGTGCTCTCCATGAAGAAGAACCTTCTTCTATTATGTCTTCTTCTAATAGCTTTTGTATTTCGGACTCAATGAACCTGATTTCAGAGTCAGTGTAATGGCGAGATTTTATTGCTATCGGCTTACAGTCAGTAGTTAGGTTGAGGAATAAGGAGGCTGGCTTAACTCCAGCTTCTGTCAAACTGCATTCTTTCCATGAAAAGAAAATTTTAAACTAGAGTGTTGTTGTAACATATTGTGACCCAAAATGACATTGGCACCAAGATCTGGAAGAACTGCTAAGCTTATCTTCTTATACGATTTACCAAGGAAATGGAGATCCACTAAACACCGGCCTAGAGTATTTGTCGATGACTAGTAGATGCCATTGAAATTTCTTCTTTTAGGGGAATAATGTTAAGCATTAGAATCCGTGTTAGTTGCTCATTAATGAAGCTGATAGAACTTCCTGTATCAACGAGAGCCGAGACAGCTACACCGTTAAACAAGGCTGGTATTATAGCCGAAGATAATACAGAACTTCTGTAGGGAATACAATTTGCGAGAGTAGATGCTGCCTGATTCAAAGATTGGGATTTGTGAGGAACAAGTCGTGTTCTTTTGGCCATACAAACTTTGGCGAAATGACCTTTCTTGTCACAGAAATTACATAAAGCATCACGAGCTGGACACTTCGTACGAAGATGCTTGCTATTATCACAATATTTAGGCTACATTTTAACTCTATAGCTGACAACATCTGGTTGCGAGTTACTGATTCAGAATCAAGAGCGATGGGTTACTTCATTCCTGGTTTATTATTGAATTTACAACAGGCGAAGAAGATTGATAAGGCTGTGCTTGACATTGTGCGAGTTCAAGAGAACGAGCTTGCTCTATCTGACGCATCTTTGAGAGTTAAAGTCTTTGTCTAATCTGATATGTTGATAACCCTCGAACTTCGCCCTCGAATGAAAGAATCCCTTATTGTATCATCACGATTTTCATCAGCAGAAACAGCTTCAAATTGATAGTCCTTACTAAGTACGTGAAGTTCAGACAGGTACTGATCAATAGATTCACCAGACTGTTGGCGACGAGAAGCCAGCTTGTGACGCACAAATATTTCACTGATAGGTTTGGTGTACAGATTTCGAAGTATAGCCTAGTAATGGAATCATCATAAGTAGAACAATGACTCACGTGATTGTAGACAGTCGGAGAAATGTAATTTATAAGCAGCTTCAGCTTATTTTCTTCCGGGACTTTCACTATGTCAATAAAATTTTCGAATGTTTGCAACCAATGTAGCCAGAATTGAGTGGCCATGCTCAAATTATAGATAGATAGATAGATTTTTATTAATTCCATTTGATCAAATACATGCATTCAATACATTTTTGATATAGGACACGTCAGAACTTACATATATAAAATAAAAGAACTAACAGGTATATATTACTAATATTATAACTATTTAACTTATTATAATAGCAAATCTTAATAGATACAATCTTATTGCACAACTATTCACACCTCACTCTATTATCATAATATGAAAACTTAATTCTATAAATACAACAACATACAGCTAGGTATTACAATTAAATTTAAAAGGTAAAATATAATTATATATTTCATCGCTCCTATATGCTATTCAACTACTGAGTAAAAACAATGGCACTGCAGATAAGCTTTCAACATTCTATCAAAGGTTTTTCTTTTTGAGGCCAGTTTTATATACTGGGGTAGTTTATTGTATAATTTAACTCCAGTGTGAAAAGTTCCTTTTTGATATATGCTTGTGTGTGTGTGTGAAATATGAATGTTTTGATTTTGACTTGTGTTATGCCTATGAACATCATTGTTTGTTTTAAGAAAAACATCTTTATTCATTAAATTCTTTTTAAAAAACATAATACTTTCAAAGATATATATGCAGGGCAGTGGGAGAATGTTTAAATCTTTAAACAGAGGTCTACATGATTCTCTCGAGTTTACATTTGCCATAATTCTAATCGCCCTCTTTTGTATCCTAAACGTGCTTAGTACATCTGGCGACATACCCCAAAATATGATCCCATATCTTAAGTATGAATGGAAATAAGCAAAATAAGTATTTCTTAATGTGTGCATGCTAGTGCAGGTTTTCAAAATACGTAACGCAAAGCACATCGAGTTCAGTTTAGTATTCATATATTGTATATGTTTATTCCATTTCAAGTCTTGTTGTATCCATAGTCCTAAAAACTTTGTTTCTGATTTATTTTCTATTTGAAGACCATTTAATGTTATATTGGGTTTCGCAGGATTCCTATTCTGTATAGTGTGGAAATGTAGACATACTGTAACGTGTTTTTCGAGGGGTTTTTATGCCACTGGCATAAGTCAGTAGGAAGCCATTCTATATTTATTTACGCGGCAAATTGTTCAGCCAAGAGAATTTTTCATGTTAATTTATTATTATTATTAATTTATTATAATTATTAAGGTATTTTCGGAGCATTTTATAAAAATTATAAGCATACAGATAGGTTTTCTATGCCTTAGAAAACGCTATCAAGAAAATTATTACGAACGACAATATCATAGAAAATTATGTGATTACGGGATTTTACGGAGTTTCGTCAGTTAGGATATTATGAGAGACATGACTCACTGGAAATTCAGATACAGGCTGATTCTTGTCAAGAAGTATTACGCAAGCTTGGGTCGCAGCGTCAAGAAAAGGCGGATAGTTGGAACGGAAATCGACTTCATCATCCGCGCGCCGTGTGTAATGAGCCAGAGAAGGGGAAGTAGAGCGTGGGGAGCAGCCAATCAGTGGATACCACGTAAGCTGGAAGTCGGTACCGAGGTGGGGAGCCGACAGGGGCATATATCGTCCGATGTTCCGTGGAGCGGGGACAATCTGTGAAAGGCTTGACTAGTTCGGTTGCAAGTGTGTGTCGCTCCGATGTTCCGTGGAGTGGAGAACTATCTGTTTAAAACTTAACCAGTGTGGTTGTAGGAGGGTATGGCTCCGATATTAGGACCATTAAGTCACCAAATCTACAAGTATATCATCAAATATCGACGGAGATGACGACGTCCAGGAGACTGTGGGAAGCACACAGCATCATCCAGTACGAGGTAAATGCTTTGGCAATTTCCAGTGGTAAGCGCAAATGACACAGAAGTACGCAATCTCTCGTTTCTCTTTGATTTATATTTCATATTTCAGTAACTTCATAGTTTGGGATTAAGAGTAAAATCAATAATTTATCAGACTCCGTTTTCACGTAATTTTCTATCGGTAATATTAAAATCGCAACGCTCCAATTTAAATTTTAAACTTATTATTATTATTATTATTATTAATTTTGCAATACTTGTTTTCTATATATATAAAAATCAATGTTACGTGATAGTTTGTCTGTCTGTGGGTATGTCTCCTATGCGTTCATATACCACTCATGCGATTGCGCTGAAACTTGGGTGAAATGTTGAGTACACTCCAAGGATGGTTTCTGGCTTAGTAAATCAATTTCACAATAGGTAGCGCAGGAGTAGATTCAACAAATGAACGACGACGCGCGAAACATTTCAACAAAGTCCCGTATGTGTTCATATACCATTCGTCCGATAGCGATAAAACTTGGGTGAGACGTTGTGTACAGTTATGTGAAGCTTTCTAACTTAGTAAATACATTTCACAGTAGATGGCGCACGAGTAGATTCAACAAATGAGTGACGACATGCAAAGCGTTAACAAAGTCCCGTATGCATTCATATACCATTCGTCCGATAGCGATGAAACTTGGGTGAAATGTTGTGTACACTCCATGGAAGGTTTCTGGCTTAGTAAATCCATTTTACAATTGATAGCGCGAAAGTATATTCAACAAATGAGTGACGACGCCCGAAGCGTTTCAACCAAGTCCCGTATGCGTTCATATACAATTCATCCAATTGTGATGAAACTTGGGTGATTTTTTTGTGCACACAGCAGGGAAGGTTTTTGACTTAGTGAATCCATTGTACAATAGGTAGCGCACGGGTAGATTAAACAAATGTGTGACGGCGCTCAAATCGTGTAAATAAAATCCCGTATGCGTTCATATACCATTCATCCGAATGCGATGAAACTTGAGTAAATTATTGTGTACATTGCAGGGAACGTTTCTAATTTAGTAAGTCCATTGTATAACAGGTAGCACACGAGTAGTTTCAACAAATGAGTGACGGCGCGCGAATCGTTTCAACAAAGTTCTATCTGCGTTCATATACAATTCCTCCGATTGTGATGAACCTAGGGTGAGTTGTTGTGCACACTACAGGTAAGGGGGTCTGAATTAGTAAATGCATTGTACAATAGGTAGTGCACGAGTTGATTCAACAAATGAGTGACGGCGCGCGAATCGTTTAAACAAAATCCCGTATGCGTGCATATGCCATTCATCCGATTGCGATGAAACATTGATGATTTGTTGTGTGTACGCTAAGGAAGGTTTTCGACTTAGTAAATACATTTTACAATAGGTAGCGCACGAGTAGATGCAACAAATGAGTGACGACGCGCGAAGTGTTTCAACAAAGTTCCTTCTGCGTTCATATACAATTTATCCGATTGCGATGAAACTTTGGTGAGTTGTTGCGTACGCTCTCACAAATATTTCTAAATTAGTAAATCCATTTTACGATAGCTTAGAGGCAGTAAACGGAAATTGAAGAAAATATTGTGTATCCAAAAGCACCTCAAGAAACAAAATTACAATGTCAACACTTCTTTTGATTGGCATTGCAACGCATGCCGGGTACAGCTTGTATATAATAAATACATTTCTTTTACAATGCAATCTTTGCTTTCAGTAGGTAGCATTAGAAATAGACCAATTCCTTCTCCTGATACAATTGTTTGTTGGGTTAATGATCAAATCATACCACGATCTGAGTGAATAGATTCTTGAAGGTGTTCTACCAGAGCTAGGCGTTGTTAAATACAAATTTAGATTTCAACATTGCGTTGAGGTCTTGGCGCCCATTAAAACAACATAGCTTAGGCAAAGGAAAACAGTTACATTTATCACCCAACAGTAAGGGGCAGTCAAACTGTTACATTTGTCGCTCAACGTGAGGGTCAAACTGTTACACTTGTGGCTACCAACATGGGGCAATAATTAATGTTACATTTGTCGCCGACAACTTGGGGATGAATACCTAATAACATTTGTGGAAGGAGAAGGGTATATATTTCTGTGCCTGTATTTTGGGGGTTATTTGTCTGTATCAGTGTATATCATTATGGAGGATGAGAAAGAAAGACAGATGAGGTTACGTAGTGGTCATCAACTGGAGAGTGATGATACAAGCAGTATGTCGAGTGATGGTAGTACCGGAGTAGCGGAGGTAAATCCCGATACTGAAACAGGGAGTGTAGGCGGCCAACCAGAATTAAAAACTTTACTTCTCGAGTTCATGTACAGAACAAAGTTAGTAGTGATGCCTTAAATGCATAATTAGAACAGAATAATGCAAAATTAGAACAAAACAGTAGGGAAAATAAAGAGAGTAATAGGGAATTGAGCGATAGTTTAAACGCCAAATTAGAACAAAACAGTAGGGAAAATAAAGAAAGTACAGACGCTTTAAATGCAAAACTGGAACAAAACAACGCTAAACTAGAACAAAACAGTAGGGAAAATAGAGAGAGTACTGAATCTTTAAATGCTAAATTAGAACAAAACATTAAGGAAATTAGAGTGAAAATGGAGCGGATTAGAGGAGAAATCAGAGGAGTAATGGAAGAGAAGGTTAAAGAGATCATTGCAGATGTAGACAAGAAATTAGGAAAAGTACAGGAGGAGTTGGAAAGTAGAATCAGCACACAGGCTGAAAATTTAAAGGAATTAGTTAAATTAGAAACACTGCAGGTTAAAAAGAAATTGGGGGGAGACATTGACAAGATTCAAGTATCAACTAAAGAGGTTAAGGAACAGCTGGGGGGTAGAATTGAGAAAGTCCACTCGCAAATAGTTGCAGAAGTAAATGATTTAAGAGAGAGTAATAGAGAGAGCATTAGCAAGATTGAGGAGAAACAAGCAAAGCTATATGATAAAGTAGAAGAATCAGAAGGAAACATTAAATTAACAGTAAACAGTATTGAGAGGAAGGCTGAGGAGAAAATCGCAGAATTAGAATTAAAATTAAAAGCTAGGATCAGGCAAGAAAATAGTCAGAATAGGCCAGTTTTTGTGAATAGCACACACAGGGAGGTAGAACTGGGTAAGTTCAGCAATCGACAGGGGTGCCCAATGGAGTTCATGAACACTATAGAAAATAAATTCGGGGAGAGGTTGGAAAATGGTAGTATTGAGTGGTGCCAGGTAGTTGAAATTTTAGAACAAGTGTTTGTGGGGGAAACGAGGAATTGGTTTGCTGTCTACAGAGACAAGTTTACTGATATTAATGATTTTAAAATGAAATTCTGTGAAAAGTTCTGGAATGAGGTTATTCAGTCGCAGCATCGTGAGGGAGTAGTGTGTGGTAAATATAACCCTAAAGGAAGCTCCACCATGACCGAATACTTTTTAGGGCAGGTATTAGTGTGTAAATATCTTGATGGCTTGAAGGAGGAATGTGATGTGGTGAGGTTGCTACTTAGGCACTTTCCCTATAGGATCAAGGAGGTTGCTTGTATCCAGAATGTAAAGACTATATCGCAAGTAGAAAATTTGTTAAGCACATTTGATGCACTAGGGAGAGGGGGTTATGAGGACAATTTCAATAGGAACCAGGGTAATAATAATAATAGGCCTAATGAAGCCAGGCATCAGGAAGTTCAAGGGAACGGTGGCGAAGGGGCCAACGCTCAAAATAGAAATAATAATAATCAGCTAAATCAGAACAGAGGAAATGGCTATGGTAATCAGTATCAAGGGAGGAACAATGATTTCAGGGGAAATCAAGGGAGGAACAATGATTACAGGGGAAATCAAGGGAGAAACAATGATTTCAGGGGAAATCAAGGGAGAAATTATAATGACAATAATTACAACCAGAATAGGGGTCAAGGAAGAGGACAGCCTAGTGGTAGTAATATACAGCCAAACAATAACAACACAGCCCAGAACAACCAGACCAGTTCAGTAGTTTGTAGTACTACGGCCAGCTGTAGCGGTTCTTTAAACGCGAACCAGGCTGCGAAGTAAGGTCAGAATCTCAGTCTGTAGCATGCCCTGTCCATACAATTATACAGGAACCCTATGACCTAAATGTAAGAAATGAATTATTACATGAACTAAATGATGAAGGTATTATTCAGGAAGTGGTTAGTAAGAGCCCCATAGTTAAATTTAACGTGTCCGAGGCGTACACAGATGTTTTAATTGATAGTGGTTGCATGAAGAGTTGCATAAGTAGTGCATTTTATGATAGAATGAAAGGAACTGGAGTCAATTTTGAGGAGATGCCAATTAAAAGCACTTTTGTTATCACAGCTGTTGGGAAGAGGTCTAAAGTAATTTCTAAGCAAGTTTTAGTAGACATTAAAATTAATAATCATGTAGAGAAGCAGATTTGCCTTGTAATTCCAAATTTAGTATTCAGTGTTATCTTGGGTTCAGAGTGGCTAAGTAGAGTGTCTGGTAACTTATGTTATGATGTGGGGAGTTTGAAATTTAAATGGGGAGATTCTGAAGTAGAAGTAGCGTTCAATGACCATATTCAGAGGAGTAGTGTTGTAGGGGTGATTTGTACTTTAAATGAGATATCGCCAGCGGTAGAGCGTGGTTCTCCATGTTTTTTGGGCAGTGTGATTACGATCGGAAGTCTAGAGGACTCGTTACGTGATGCTGCATTTCAGGGAAATATGGAGGTGGAACAATGTGTTCGGCTCTATGATGTGTTATGGTGTAATAGGAGAGTTTTTGAGGATCGCATTGGTATGGCCAATTGCTATACACATTCATTGAACGTTATTGATAGGTCAGTATTCACAGGACATATATATCCTGTACCTTTCGCTTATCAGAGTGCAGTTGAGGCACAAATTAATCAGATGCTTGAAGATGGGATTATTGAGCACTCTAACAGTCCATATGTTAATTCTTTGATCAAGGTACCCAAGACCGACGGCACGGTTCGTATTTGTTTAGACGCTCGTTTGGTTAACAGTAGAATTAGTTCAGATCAGCTGAAATCTATGTCAATAGAAGAATTAATGCAAACATTAGAGGGGAAGAAGTATTTCACTTGTGTAGATTTGAGTTCCAGTTTTTGGCAAGTGCCACTTATGTACGAAGATAGACCATTTACAGCTTTTAGTCATAAATATAACCTTTATCAATTTTGTAGAACACCTTATGGGTTAAAGAGTAGTTCAGCAGCTTTAATTAGGACTTTAAACATCGCATTAGGGGATGACACAGGAGAGTTTGTAACCATTTACATAGATGATTTGGTAATTAGTTCACGCAGTTTTGAGGAGCATCTACGTCATTTATATATAGTTTTTCAGAAGTTAGATCAGGCAGGGTTCACTTTGAAGCTGTCTAAGTCGTCATTCTGTCAGTCAGAATTGACATTTTTACGTCATAGAGTGTCGAGTAGAGGTGTGACACCAGAAGAAAGTAGGGTTAATAAGATACTTAACGCAGAGGTGCCACAGAATGTTCAACAGTTAAAAACTTACCTGGGAATTTGCAACTTTTTCAGGAGGTTCGTTCTTAAATACTCAGGGTTGGTAGAACCATTCTGGGAATTGCTTAAAAGTGGGACTCGGTGGAGTTGGGAGTCCAAGCATGATCAGGCTTTTAGAGCGCTGAAGGAAGGTTTTGAGAAAGCTGTAGTGCTGAAATATCCGTTAAAAGATAAGGAATATGTGGTTATGACAGATGCTTCACATATAGGCATTGCTGGAGTATTATGTCAGAAAGATGATGAGGGTAATCTGTGCATTATATCTTTAGCCTCGCGAGGACTGACAGCAGCAGAGAAAAGATACACGATTACTGAGTTAAAGCTTTTAGGTATTGTTTTCAGTTTAGGGAAATTTAGAATGTATTTAGTAGGGGGGAAATTTGAGATCCATACAGATCACTATGCATTACTGTATATGAGGACTTGTAAACTCAGTTCTAACAGAGTTAGTAGGTGGATTCTTGCTCTGCAGGAATACGAATTCACAGTAAAATATATTAAAGGTAAAGATAACATTCTTGCAGACATGCTATCGAGGGACACTAATTTATGTAGGGATTATCCTGTGGTTAAAGCAGAGGACGGTATTTTAATATGTGCATGTGTGGACAGTAGCAACAGGGCATCGTTACAGACACTGAGAAATATGCTAGTGGAGCAACGTGATGACGTCAAGTTAAAGGAGCCACTGGCTAGGTTGGAAATAGGTGAAGAAGAGTATGTGAAAGTAGGACGGTTCACGTACAAGATGCAGGATGGGCTTCTTGCAAGGACATGTAGGAATAATCGGTGGGCAATATGTGTTCCTGCCACTTTGCGGGAGGAGCTAATTTGGTTCATTCATAGGGAATTAGGACACTTTGGTGCTGCCAAGGTCTTCTATGAAATTGGTCGTGACTTCATTTGGAGTAAAATGGGAAGGGATGTTAGGAGGATTTTAGCTAAGTGTGACACCTGTCAAAGGAGTAAATATCCAGTTAAATATTTAGTGGGGGAGAGATCTGCAGTTCTCACCAGTAGTCCCGGCGAACTACTGTGTGTGGATTTATTTGGCCCGATCGTTAAAGGACAGTACGGCTACGAGTACATTTTTATAGTTATTGACACTTTTAGTAAGTATGTCAAGCTATATCCGCTAAGGAAAGCAACGGGACTAGCGTGTAGCCGTCTGATCATTAATAAGTATGTAACTGAGTTTGGCCTTCCTCTCAGGATACTATCTGACAGTGGACCACAGTTTACTGCAAAGAAATGGAGAACCAGTATGCAGGAAGCTGGTATAACACACGTTCATTCCTCTGTAAGGTACCCTCAGGGTAATTCTGCAGAGCGTCCATTAAGGGAAGTGGCTCGTCTTTTTCGGACTCCAGTGCATGACAAGCATACGGCCTGGGTTGGACATCTTCCCAAGGTCGAGACTTGGCTGAATTCTGTCCAGCATGAGAGCACGAAATTGACGCCATACGAAGTTCACCTCGGAAAAAGACCACAAAATGAACTAGCGAGGGTGTTGGGATTAAATGAGGGTAAGCAACCGGGGATGGATTACATTGTCCAGTTGGCGAAACAGAATTTATCTAAGTCAGCACAAAAGAGAATTCGCCAACAAAAAGAAACTAAATTTGACCTATTCGAGCCGGGAGACAGAGTCTTACTTAGAGTGCCGAAACAGTCAAATAAGCTAGAGAAAGTCATGTCCAAGTTCTTTTTATCTTTACGAGGGCCCATTTATAGTTTCCAAACGTATTGGCAAAACAGCATATGTGCTGGAGAATAGTGAGGGAAACAGATTATACGGGACGTATAATATACATAGTCTCCGAAAGTATGTGTCATAAAGTGAGGATGTTTAGCTGGCGAGCCAGCTTATCAAATGAGTAAGTGTGGTATTTGGTGCGTGGGAGGAGATGGTATTCCAGGCAGGCGTATCAGAAGTCACACAGGGGGGTAGTATGTAAGTAAATAAGAGTTTATAAGGTACAGGGAAATATGACGGGATTGTCGGATGCTCTTGAGCACTAAAATGTCTCGATACACCAAGGCCAGAATTTGGTAGCGCTGGTGAATTCCCATTTGTCCCCAAGAGATGGGTGAGCGCTTGGACAGGGTATTTTTGCTTAAGGCGTCCACGGGACAAAAGATGGGCCATTAGAATGCGAGACAGTCCTTCATGAAACTCATACATAACGGCACACGTGATTTCTGTTTACGGCCTCGCCATGTAAGATTTGTTAGTGTGTAATTTAAGATAATTTGTTCAAAGGTATTATTTGTGTGAGGAGATCTGGTCTGTGTTGAGAACTAGTATTAAGTAGAATATGGTCTACGGGAACTTAACAAGACAGGGCGATTACGGCACAGAAATATTTGGTGTTATATGTAATGCGCACTTACTGTTTTTTTTTTTCAGAAGTCAATATTAATTTCATCTTTTATAAAGAGAGATCAAGTATTATGGTCACGATGCGCTGGCACAATAGTGTGATCGTGTGCTCAGTGATAAGTGAGATTAAATTTCACCATAAGGAAGGGACCTCCAGTGAAATTAGGAAGTTCTATGGTGATATAAATATATCAGAGCACCTTCAATGCGTGTGATATGACATCATAAATACATAGTGCTCACACATTAATTATGTCTATTTTTCCAACATAGAGAAATTTGAGAGGCGGAAATATCCGTGGAACACTATTCTATATGAAAAACATTGGACTGGTTGCAAAGTGCAATCCACAGTGACAACAAACTTTGACGCAAAGTGCGTGAAGAAAAATTATGAGTGTATATATCTGTAATTTAGGGTGATTTCATTTATGTAATATGTATTTTGGATGGGGATTATTAACGTGTCTGGGATAATCGGATAATGGACCGTCGTCACGGTAAAACATCCGATTTATTTTATTTATCGTATGATGTTAACACAACACAATCACCTACATAAATACAGATTCATATAACACAGCAATAATACTAACAAATTATATAAATTATAAAGCAGATAAAAAAAATATAAATCAACGTCCAACTCGTTGATCCATTTGACAGCCTCAGTTGTAGCAGAATGCAGGTCCTCCAGACTTCCTGGAAAAAACTCGGAGAGGACATTCCAGTACTAAGTGCTCCATTGTCTGTGGAATGTCAGCGCAATCGCAATTCGGTGAGTCTTTCCAACCCCATTTGTGGAGAACAGAAGCACATCTTCCCAAGCCACATCTAATACGATTGAGTCTAGTCCAGGTATGTCTGGGCAGATTGAAGCCAGCAAGTTTTATGTGAGGATCCTCAACGTTCACGATGCCTGGTGGTGTAGATGTTGTCCACTCAACCCGCCAATTTTCATTAGGTTTAAAATTTCTGCTTGTTAAATCCAAGGCAGTTTTCCATGCAGGTTTACGAGATTTCAATCTAGATGGGCCAAGATGTTTCATGTCTTCATGTATTGGGAGGGCCTTGTTATTTTGCACTCTCGACCAAAGATGAACCAGATTTTTCTGCCTTCTGATATGAGGAGGTGCGATATTACTCAGCACTGGTAACCACTGGATTGGAGTAGGAAGTAGTGTTCCAGATACAATACGCATGCTCTGTCGGAGCTGAACATCCACCCGTTGAGTGTGGCAGCTATTAAGCCATACCCCAGAGCAAAACTCGGCTGAAGAATAGATTAGCGCAAGAGCAGTTGTTCTCAGAGTGTTGGCATCCGCTCCCCATGATGTTCCAGCCAGGCGCTGAAGGAGGTTATTGCGGCTCTTCAATTTCGCAGCAGATTTACACAGATGGGTTTTGTAGGTCAGAGATCTATCCAAAGTCATTCCCAGATATTTAGGGGTGCTATTATACTGTGATTCTTTACCTCTAAAATTGACTCTAGGATGGTAATTTGCATGCCTGTTGTCCAGATGGAAAGCAGTTATCTCACTTTTCTGAGGATTTGGTTGTAAGCGCCATTTTGTGAAAAAGTCATCCAGGACTTTGAGGTCTTGGGTGAGAACGGCCTCAGCTTCTGCGAAATTAGCATGTTGAACAGTGAGGTTGATATCGTCCGCATACATGAACTTGCGGGCTACTGTTTTCGGAAGATCATGGGTGTACAGATTAAAAAGAATGGGTGAGAGAACAGAACCTTGCGGCAGGCCATTATTCAGTTTACGGAATCGGCTTTTGTTCTGCTCAGAGTAGACTTGGAACAATCTGTTACTTAGCATGTTGTCTAACAAGTTCATAATCTTTAAACAAGGAACAGCCTTGATCAATTTCAATAGCAATCCCTCCTTCCAAACAGTATCATATGCTGCTGTGAGATCCAGAAAGGCTGATACGCTCTTCAGTTTCTTCTCAAACCCAGCTTCCACAAAGGTGGTCAGGGAAAGAACTTGGTCACTGCAATCACGGCGAGGTCGGAATCCTGCTTGTTCAATTGGGATCAGTGCCTCAATCGCTGGCGCTATTCTATTCAGGATCAATCTTTCCAGGAGCTTGAATGTCACAGATAGCAATGCTATTGGACGGTAACTTTGAGGTAAGTTCGGGTCTTTCCCTGGTTTTAAAAGGGCAATGATTTTGGTCTTCTTGAAGATTGCAGGTAACTTTCCTGATTCTAGTATACAGCTGAAAAACATAGCCAACCATCGTTTTGTAGCTGGACGACAATTCTTTAATAATTCTGGATAAATCCCATCTAATCCTGCAGCTTTTCCATTTTGAAGAGAGATTAAACCTTCTTCCACTTCCTGTACAGAGAAGGGTCTCGAATATGTATCATGTGGCTGAGCTGAGCGTATGGCTTGCCTAAGCTTTGTTTTCACCAACCGGTTGAACTTCTTGTTCTTTGCTGTTCTAGAGGTTTGGACAATATGGTTAGCTATCGCATTTACATTAATAGATGTAGGTGTTTTCGATGGTATGGAAGCGGAATCTAGTTTCCGTATCAGAGACCACGCCTTCCTGCTGGAATGGGTGAAGTTTAAACCTTCAACAGTATTTATCCATCTCTCTCTTCTACCTCTGTCAAGTGATTGTAGAAGTTCAGTAGCTTTCTCCCTGCTGCTATTTTCATTATACTCTTCTTTCAGTCTGTTGGACTCCTCATTCCATCCTGGTATATACTCCTTCCTGAAGCCTCTCGGAATAGATCGTTTGGCTGCTGCTTTTATTAGACCTATGAACCTTAAGTAGTTTTCAGGTACCGCTTGAATCCATCTAATGTTGGCATCTGAGTATTCTGCATAGTTTTCCCAATCTGCCTTCAGAAAGTTCCAGCGAGGACGAGGTGTGGAATGAATAACAGGAATCTGTACTCCAATTTTGTATATTACTGGCCTATGCTGACTATGGGTAAAGTCTTGAAGCACTTGTCGCCGAATGCGAGGTACGGGAGTTGTAAGGCTATTGGAAACAAAGCATAAATCAGGTGAGTAATCTTGGTTCCATCGAGCTGAGTGAAATGTGCCTCTGTCTTTAGAGTCATACATCTGGGTAAGGTTATGTACTTCAGCCCATTCCGTCAGTTTAGTCCCATTTTCGTCATTCTGACAGTAGCCCCAAGATGTATGATGACTGTTGAAATCCCCTATGATAATATTTTCGTTAGTAGGGACTATAGATATAGGGTCAGGCCAGGATGTGGATGGAGGTTTATATATATTTGTGACCACAGTATTCTCTATTTGTACTGATGTGGAGAAGAAAGTGTGACAATCACTGATTGGATGGACAGTGTACTGGTATATATCGCTCTTAATGTAAGTGGCGATACCATACTGAGCATAATGTTGCATTGCTATCGGTTTGTATCCAGGTATTCTTCCTCGAGCTAACAACTGTTCGTCATTTTCCGTGTGCGTTTCCTGCAATACTACAATGTCAACTGCGTTGTCCTCTAAGATCTTAGCAAGGTATTCACTCTTAGCTCTACTGATGCCTTCGATGTTTAATTGGCATATAGTTAGTTGTGAGCCAATTGTCTGTGTTTGAAACTGTACGTCCTTAAAAGGACTATTAGGTGTTACGGAGTTGTGGCCGTGAGGCCCTGAAGGGCAGTACGGCGGCATCTGAATCACTGTTTCTTTCTTAGCACCACCCAGGGGACACGTGTAGGGTACTTTAAGGTTAAACCTACGGACGTGAAGCAACGCTAATCCCCCAATCCGATGATCCGAGGCGAATATGTAACGTGTTTTTCGAGGGTTTTTTATGCCACTGGCGTAAGTCAGTAGGAAGCCATTCTATATTTATTTACGCGGCAAATTGTTCAGCCAAGAGAATTTTTCATGTTAATTTATTATTATTATTAATTTATTATAATTATTATTAAGGTATTTTCGGAGCATTTTATAAAAATTATAAGCATACAGATAGGTTTTCTATGCCTTAGAAAACGCTATCAAGCAAATTATTACGAACGACAATGTCATAGAAAATTATGTGATTACGGGATTTTACGGAGTTTCGTCAGTTAGGATATTATGAGAGACATGACTCACTGGAAATTCAGATACAGGCTGATTCTTGTCAAGAAGTATTACGCAAGCTTGGGCCGCAGCGTCAGGAAAAGGCGGATAGTTGGAACGGAAATCGACTTCATCATCCGCACGCCGTGTGTAATGAGCCAGAGAAGGGGAAATAGAGCGTGGGGAGCAGCCAATCAGTGGAGACCACGTAAGCTGGAAGTCGGTACCGAGGTGGGGAGCCGACAGGGGCATATATCGTCCGATGTTCCGTGGATCGGGGACAATCTGTGAAAGACTTGACTAGTTCGGTTGCAAGTGTGTGTCGCTCCGATGTTCCGTGGAGTGGAGAACTATCTGTTTAAAACTTAACCAGTGTGGTTGTACGAGGGTATGGCTCCGATATTAGGACCATTAAGTCACCAAATCTACAAGTATACCATCAAATATCGACGGAGATGACGACGTCCAGGAGACTGTGGGAAGCACACAGCATCATCCAGTACGAGGTAAATGCTTTGGCAATTTCCAGTGGTAAGCGCAAATGACACAGAAGTACGCAATCTCTCGTTTCTCTTTGATTTATATTTCATATTTCAGTAACTTCATAGCTTGGGAATAAGAGTAAAATCAATAATTTATCAGACTCCGTTTTCACGTAATTTTCTATCGGTAATATTAAAATCGCAACGCTCCAATTTAAATTTTAAACTTATTATTATTATTATTATTATTAATTTTGCAATACTTGTTTTATATAATAAATTCATTTCTTTTACAATGCAATCTTTGCTTTCAGTAGGTAGCATTAGATATAGACCAATTCCTTCTCCTGATACAATTGTTTGTTGGGTTAATGATCAAATCATACCACGATCTGAGTGAATAGATTCTTGAAGGTGTTCTACCAGAGCTAGACGTTGTTAAATACAAATTTAGATTTCAACATTGCGTTGAGGTCTTGGCGCCCATTAAAACAACATAGCTTAGGCCAGTGGTTCCCAACAAACATTTTCCAAGGACCCCCTCTTCCAGTAGCTATAATGAGAAGGACCCCCACTAATTCCTAAACCTATACTATATGGTCTTTAATGCTAATGAGCTAATTCATTGTAATACAAATGGTCTATATTTGGACCTTGCTATTTCATCTCACTTAAAAAGAGCCTAATTAAGAGTTTTATTATTTTAATTGTTTTGGAAATTAAGGTTGACATTTTGAGAAAAAAGATTAAGCTTAACATTTTTGTTCAGTCTTGCCTTTATTGTTATTGTTTAATTCTCGATTTTTGCTCAAGTTTTTTTTTCAAGTGTAGGTTTTTGCTGACAAAATCCTTAAAACAATTTGGAGTTTGAATTGAAAATTTAAGAAAAAAAATAAAACCTCGGAGTGTATTGCTCTTTTAAGAATATTGCAATTAAAATTGCATGAATTTAGAAAAAATATGGAGAAAATAATCAAAAACTAATTTTATACAAAATTATGATTTATTTGTGGAAATACATATTATGTCCATCGGTACACAGTTTTAATTTTCAGTTCTTAATGAGATGAGTTGAATCTAATCTTTGAGTCCATTATTTCTGAAATGTTTGGTTCCAAATTTGATATTTTCACTCTGAAATCCGACTGCATGTCGAGCCGATTCCTGTATTTGTTTTTCATGTAACACATTGAGGAAAATGCTTTTTCACAACGATAGGTAGTTGCAAATGGAAGTATCTTTTTCATTGCCTTATCTCCAAGTTCTTTGTAGTCTTTGCGTACTGTTGCCCAGAAGTCTGCAATTCTTTCAACATTAAAACTGTTTTTCATTGTACCACAGCTCGACATATCCACAAGTTGATCTTGTTCTACTTCTGTGAGGCCTTGGATTTTTTCTATTACTTGACAGCTGAAGGGATTTCGAATCCAACTATCGTCAGGGTCAGGTTCAGGGAAATATTGCCTAAACGTAGTGGCTAGGCTGCGTAGATGCTCGGCTATGTTGCTCTTTATATGGTCAGGCAAACTCTCTTCTGAAGAATCCAAGAATTGTTCCTAAGTAGGGAAGTTAGTAAATGACTCTTTTTCAATCCGTGCCGCCCAGATCTGACACTTTTTTACCATAGCACTAATTTTATCTTCTACTTAGAACATATCTACATTGTTTCCTTGCAAACTTAAGTTTAACACATTCAAGTGTTCAAAGACATCAGATAAGTAGGCAGTTGAGCAAAGCCAAGGAAAGTCTGTGAGAAAATCTGCGTACTTGGTGTCTAGAAGGAAGATACGAACCTCATCTCTAAGTTCAAAGAATCTTGTCAAGATCCTACCTCGAGAGAGCCATCTTACTTCCGTGTGAATAAGAAGCTGTTCATGCTCAGTGCCAATTTCTTTGCATAACAAAGAAAATAATCTGGATTGCAGAGGACGAGTTTTAATGTAGTTAATGATTTGAACCACTTCGTTAAGTATCTTCTGCAAAACGTCTGGCAATCTTTTGGCTACTAAGGCTTCACGATGAATACAACAGTGTGTCCATTTCACCTCAGGAGCTACTGCTTTGATACGAGCTTGAAGTCCCGTTTTGTTGCCAGCCATTGATTTTGCTCCATCCGTAGACAAGCCCATACACTTTGTCCAGGAGATGTCATGTTTACTGAAAAAATCATTCAGTGCAGTAAAAATATCTTCTGATGTTGTGTGAAGTAGTTCGCACGAAAAAAGAAAATCTTCGAATATCTGGCCCTCCCACAAAAATCGTGTGAAAACCAACATTATTGATTTTTTTGATATGTCTGTGCTTTCATCCAATTGTAGAGCATACATATCACTCATGCAAAGTCTGACCAGCAACGTTTCTTCAATATTATTGGCCATATCAGTAATTCGTCGTTGGACAGTATTGTTAGAGAGCGGAACAGTACCTATTAGCTTAGCAGCTGCATCACCTAACATTCTCTTGCATAAAATTATTGCTGATGGCAGTATAAGTTCTTCAGCAATTGTATGGTTTTTTCCACATTTTGTGACAAGTTGAGATACCTCATAAGATGCAAGAGTTGCATTTTCATTTACATTTACACCAGAGTGTTTAGTAATGTTTTCACGAGATCTTTTAAGTTCTCCTAATTTCTTTTTGAAAAAATCTAATGACTTATTCTTGTGCTCTTGATGTTTTGTTTCAAGATGTCGACGGAGTTTTGCTGGCTTCATACACTCATTCGAAAGGCTTTCGTAGCAAATAACACATTGAGGTTTAGGCTGATGCTCAGGTCCAGTGAAAGTAAAGCCAATTTCCAAGTAATCAGAGTTGTACTTTCTAATTTTTGCAGTAGACTTAACACTGACCTTAGATGAGTTAGGTTCAAGAGACGGTGGAGAGTTGGGTTCAAGAGACACTAACAAGTTCGGTTCGAGAGTCACTGACTTATTAACTTCAACATAAAATTCGTCTTCATCCGTAGGCCTATCTCGTGTTAACGATCCACTTTTCAACCAACGATCCATTTTTAATCACTGTACGCTTACTCTAACTTTCCACAAAAACATAGCTTTACAAACACTAACTATTTTACGAAAACACTCTTGTATACAACACGTTCTGTGACAATAAACTAACAATGGCCGACTGTCGTCTGAAATGCGAGTTGGCTGTGTAAGCGACTCACTTGTCGGCTGCAAACAGTGGCGCGCCCCCTTGGCACGAGCGATAAACAACGTAGTTCAGTAGCGCTGCGCGTGGCTGGATCGCGAACCTCCACCGCTCTTCACTCGTTCAACCGTCAACCCCACGGGCTACTGGCCCAGCACTAGGCAGCCGGTGGCAGCGCCAGTGACTCCGACTCTTGACACTGTTTTGAACCACTTCTGTTTGATGAGATGCTCCAAGACATCAAGCCGGAACTGCTCAATTGTTGGAGCAGCTCCAGCAATTCCGACACTTTTTTACGCAAAAGTTAGTATTTTTTAAGGTTCTCAGAAAGCTGAAAATCTGTTACAAAACCAAATATATTTTACTCTAATATCTGCGGACCCCTTCGGCACGGCTTGCGGATCCCCAGGGGTCCGCGGACCACCTGTTGGGAACCAATGGCTTAGGCAAAGGAAAACAGTTACATTTATCACCCAACAGTTAGGAGCAGTCAAACTGTTACTCAACGTGAGGGTCAAACTGTTACACTTGTCGCTACCAACATGGGGCAATAATTAATGTTACAATACTGTTTTTTTTTTTTATAGTTTATTATGAGGCGATTATTTTGTGACCATTTGGTTAACTCACCTGTAATGGAGTCAGCAGACTGCTGTATGACCTGTATAGATTCACCTTTTATTACGAGTGTTGTATCGTCCGCAAACAAAATTCCCTTATGTGAATGAACGTTCTGTGTTATATCATTGATATATAGAAGAAAGAGTAGTGGGCCCAAAACCGATCCCTGGGGTACTCCAAATTCAATAATTCCCTCATTGGACAATGTTTCATTAAGTAATTTGTTTCCATCATCCTTGTGTCTCAAGCTTACTATTTGTTTACGCCTTGTTAAGTAAGCCTCTATCCATTTATTAGCTAGACCTCTAATACCATATTGATTTAGTTTGGTAAGGAGGATTTTATGGTCAACAACATCAAATGCTTTCGATAAATCCAAGAATAGGCCAGTTACATGTTCCTTATTGTCAATTAATTTCAGTATACAATTACTACATTCGTAAATTGCTGTCTGTGTAGATTTTTCCGTTCTGAATCCATGTTGTGAGTTTGATAATATTTTATTTTTTTCTATGAAACTTATCAGTCTCTTATACATAATTTTTTCCACAATTTTTGCAATACCAGTTTGTAAGGTAATAGGACGATAGTTATCTAATTCATCTTTTGAACCGTTTTTGTGCACAGGAATTACTTTTGATAACTTTAAAATATCCGGGTAAGTTCCTGAGAGAATTGAACTGTTTATTAAGTGCGTAAGTGGATTTATTATATTTTCTGCACATTTCTTTAAAATTGCATCAGGGATGCCATCAATGCCAGCACAGAATTTATTTTTTAGCTCTTTTATAACTATTCTTACCTCTTCACTTGTGACATGATTTATAAATAAAGAATCACTGCATATATTTATTTTATTATTAGAATTTAGTGTATTTACCTGTGATTTATTTAATAATTTTTGTGGAATTTCCAGAAAATAGTTATTAAAAGTGTTTGCTATTTCCTCTGGATTATTAATCACTTTATTATTTCTGGTCAGTGTAATGTTCCTTTGTATTTTAGCAGATCTTCCAGTTTCTTTCTTTATCACGGACCACATAGCCCTGTTTTTATTAGATGATTGGGAAATAAAATTATCATTATGCATTTTCTTTGCTAGTCTTATTACCTTATTTAATATGCTAGTGTATTTTTTGTAGTATAAACTGAATTCAGGTGTTGTGTTGTACTGTTTATATAATTTGTGTAGAAATTTCTTTCTTTGACATGAATTTATAATCCCTGTTGTTATCCAATTGCTAGTTTTGTTTTTTTGAACAGTTCTTCGTTTAAAGGGGAATGCTATTTCAAAATAGTGTTTTAGGGTACTGTTAAATGCATTAAATTTATCATTTACATTTTCTAGTTCATAAATTTCTGACCATGTTTCCTTATTTAATAAGTCATTGAAATATGTAACATTTGATTCAGTGAATGACCTGCACTTTGATTTTACTCCATTATCATTATTATTGATTGTTTCGGATACTTCAAAACTCAGTATTTGTCCATGGTGGTCACTAAAACCCGGACAATAGACTTCTATTGAATGGTGATATTTATCTGTATTTATAAAAATTTGATCAGGAGTGGTTTTACTAAATTTTGTTATTCTTGTTGGGGTATTTACTGTAGGTTTCAGTCCATAGGAAATTAGTAACTGTGTTAATAATTCACAATTTCTATCAAATTTTAAGAAATCCACATTTACATCCCCACAAATTATTATATCGAAATTTACTTTGCTCATGTTATTGAGTAACAATTCTAATCTTTATATATATAATTCTTCGACACGTGTGTATGTGACTGAACTCCTCTTAAACGACTGGACCGATTTTGATGAAATTTGGTATGTACATTAGGGTGGGTCCATGTATGGTTTAGATTCACAATCTGACCCGGTAGGTGGAATGAACACAATTTTAGAACCACAATTTACACACAATTTTAGAACTACAATATACAGTCATAAACAGTCGTCATGGAAACCGCTAGCCTTAGTAAAAAGTGATGCTTTTGGACTGTTTGTCTCTGCACGTAGGGCCACCTGGTCGCAACCTGTGCAACTTCCGCCATAACATACACTCCGCCCATGGCGGAAAGTTGTGTTTTATACCAAAGGTGGCAGTGATATCGAATTCTACTGTTTGTCTCTGCATGTTAGAGCGTTTCAAAGTCCCGTATGCGTTCATATACCATTCGTACGATTGCGATGAAACTTGGGTGAGATGTTGAGTGCCCTCTAGGGAAGGTGTTTGGCTTAGTAAATCCATTTTTGCAATATATAGCGCACAGCTAGATTCAACAAATGAGCGACGACGCGCGAAGCGTTTCAAAAAGGTCCCGTATGCATTCAAATACCATTCGTCCGATTGCAATGAAACTTAAGTGAGATGTTGTGTACACTTACGTGACGGTTTCTAACTTAGTAAATCCATTTCACAGGAGGCTGCGCACGAGTAGATTCAACAAATGAGCGACGACGCGCGAAGCGTGTCAATAAGATCCCGTATGCGTTCAAATACAATTCGTCCGATTACGATGAGACGTGGGTGAGATGTTGTGTACACCCTACGGAAGGTTTCTGGCTTAATAAATCAATTTTACAATAGGTATCGCACGGGTAGATTCAACAAATGAGAGACGGCACGTGAATCATTTCAACAAAGTACCGTATGCGTCCATATACCATTTATCCGATTGCGATGAAACTTTGGTGAATTGTTGTGTACACTCCAGGAAAGGTTTCTGGCTTAATAAATCCAGTTTTTAATAAGTAGCGCAGGAGTAGATTCAACAAATGAGCGACAGCGCGCGAATCGTTCGTTTAAAGAAAATCCCGTATGCGTTCATATGTCATTCACCCGATTCCGATGAAACTTTGATGAGTTGTTGTGTACACGCCAGGGAAGGTGTTCAACTTGGTAAATCCATTTTACAATATTGGTAGCGCACGAGTAGATGTAACAAATGAGTGACGACGCGCGTAGCATTCCAACAAAATCCCGTAAGCGTTCATATACTATTCATGGATTGCGATGAAACTTTGATGAGTTGTTTTGTACACTTACGTGAAGCTTTCTAACTTAGTAAATCCATTTCACAGTTGGTAGACCACGAGTAGATTCAACAAATGAGTGATAGCGCACGAATCATTTAACCAAAATCCCGTATGCGTTATATGCCATCTATCCGATTGCGGTGAAACTTTGGAGAGTTTTTGTGCACGCTCCCACGAATGTTTCTAGATTAGTTAATTCATTTCACGATAGTTTAGAGGCAGTTAATAGAAATTGAAAAAAATATTTTGTATCCAAAAGCACTTCAGGAAACAAAGTTACAACACTTTCTTTGATTGGCAAGACAACGTCTGCCGGGTCAGCTAGTTTATCTATAAATAAAGGACACTTTCCTGACGGAGATCGGTATACGCATACAATTATTAACTTAAACTGCTGTATTTTTACGGCAGAGAATTCAAAATCCTGTTCCATAATTAGATAATCATAAGCTGTTATCTGTTCATGATCTAAATTATTTCTTAAGAAGATGCAAGTACCACCATGGCTAATGTTTGATCTAGAGTATTTACTAGCTTGTATAAACCCTGGGAATTGAATTAATTCGAGTTGTTCCTCTTTCAGCCAATGTTATGAAATACATAGTGCTGAGATGTCTTTAAGTTCATTTTTAAGCATTAGATTTATGTAATCAATTTTATTATAAAGAGACTGGACATTCTGGTGGTAAATTTTAAATTTGTTACTTTTGCAAGCTTGTGTTGGTGATTTATTTACATTATTATTATCATAATTGTTATTATTATTGTTGCTAGACAAATCCGAAATACCATTGTTGCACTCCGTTAAATTTGAATTCAAAAGATCTGAATGCCAAACCTCACGTTTGGCTTCTTCTACCAGTTTCCCTGCTTCCACTCTAATAATATTACTGTTGAATTATTCTTACAATTTGAATTTACAATTTTGCAGATTTCATCACTAAGATACTCTTTTCCTAATCTATTTAAGTGTCTATCTATTTAAGGATCCACATTAAATCGTTCGGGACGGAATATATTTTTCATGTAGGCAAATTTATTTTTCAGTTTAATAAATTGTAATGTAGTATAGTAATCACCTTTAATAAGACTTTATTAAACTGAAAGAGGCAAAGAACAGTGCAATACATTGCAAACATGAGAGATACCAAGAGGTATCATTAAAGGATTACGAAGCACACAGGCAATTGAAATGGAACACACGTTTAATGTACTTGACATTTACTAGAAAAGAACTGAACGAACAAGGTGATACAACATTCTTTATGTTCGACCCTCACTATTATGTGTCAGAAAACTGTATCATAATGATGGTCATTATAACACTCTTTTCATTATGATACAGTTTCTCCAGCCAATCAGAGCTCGTCCATTGACCAATTAGGTAACGATACCTTCACGCGTGCGCTCAAAATCCAACATGTCGGACATAAACACAACATCGAACTATAATAAATTACCGACATGGAATACGCACCGTCCATATGTTCGCGTAAATAAACTGGCGAATATGAGACAACAAATAGCACTGTACCTTAATATAATTTCTACACAGCGCATTGTCTTGAAACAACTCCAGTGACAATATTACTGAGGGGCGGCAGATGTAAACATATGGCCTGCAAATGGCATTGCAAGCACACAGAGCGCATGCGTCGGTCGTCCAGAGATCTTGAAAGACAGAGATATAACACCCAACGCTCGCTCTGCGATCACAAAATTCAAGTAGCTGACTCTCAACAGATATTTATGAATATTTATGTTAAAACATATAATAAAGTTATAATTATCGTCGAACATAAACAGTCGTATGCAACTCGCCTATAATGGTAATTAAGACACTCGTATAGAAATTATAAAACTCGCATACGCTCGTTTTATAAAAAATACTCGTGTCTTAACTATAGCCATTATAGGCTCGTTGCATAATGTACTATTTATACACACCAAAACAAAAGAGAAACATATCTCTATGGACCAGGTCTATAATTAACAGTGTGACCAACACAAACCATGGTCACATATTTCAACACACCTCCTTAAACCTGTGGGAGTAGAGGACATGATTTAAGACCCAAGTCTTTACAAAAATAAATATGCTTAGGCTTAGGAAGAGGCTTTGTTAGGATGTCTGCAAACATTTTTGAAGTCTCCTCATATTTGATGCATATGACTTTAGAATCCAAAGCATCTCTAACATAGTGATATTTAGTGTCAATATGTTTGGTCCTATTATGGTGGACTGGATTCTTTGCCAGTATTTGAGCTGATTGACTATCACTCAATAATATGATGGGTGACTTGAGATCTATAAAGTTAGACAAAACACGTTTCAACCAAACAGCTTCTCTTACACCTTCACTCAGTGCAACATATTCTGCTTCAGTAGATGATAAGGAAATGCATTTTTGCTTTTGAGCCCCCCATGATACAGCACCACCTGCCATTTTGAACACAAAACCACTGTATGATTTTCGGTCAGTGCTATCATTAGCCCAGTCAGCATCAACAAATCCCATGAATTGACCTCCATTCCTGACATACTTAAGTGACAAGTCTTTTGTGCAATTTAAATAACGCAGCACTCGCTTTGCAGCAGACCAGTGAGATTCATTGTAACAATGATTAAATTGACTGAGATATGATATCGCATAGCTTATATCTGGACGCGTGCAAACACTTAAATACATGAGCGAACCTATGAGTTCTCTATAAGGAAGATCACTAGTTTCTGTATCAGAAACACCAAGATTTGGTTTGTTTTCCAAGGGAGTACCAATGGGACGTGCATCGTGCATACCATATTTCTTTGCAATCTCACTGATGTACTGCTCTTGGCTAAGATACATTGTACCATTCTTCTTATCTTGCCTTACTTCAATACCTAAAATATAAGAAATTGGTCCAAGATCTCGTACCTTAAATTCTTTATCAATACAGGTCTTCAATGACTTGATCTCAGACTCATCATTATAAGCCACAATGAAATCATCCACATATAATGCAATAATTACCATACCTTGGGCTTGTTTCTTAAAGTACACACAGGGTTCATCAGCACAATTTTTGTAACCCAATTTGACAAGAACAGAGTGAGCTCGCTCATTCCACAAACGAGAAGATTGTTTTAAGCCATAAATAGATTTTTTTAACTTGCAAACTTTATGCTCTGAACCTCTCTTGACAAAACTTTCTGGCTGATACATGTAGATCTCTTCATCTAACTTTCCATTGAGGAAAGCAGATTCAGCATCCCAATGTAGCACCTTCAGATCTGTTTGGACAGCCAAGGCAAGCAGCATCCTTAACGTGCTGTGTCGAACAACAGGAGAGAAAGTTTCTGTAAAATCTACTCCGTACCTTTGGGTGAAGCCCCTGGCCACAAGTCTGGCTTTATACCTTTGAATGTTACCATTAGAGTCTCTTTTTACTTTGAAAACCCACTTACTACTGACAGCATTCTTGCCCTGGGGTTTATCAACTAGATCCTATGTGTCATTTAACTGAAGTATCTCCATTTCTCTTTTCATAGCCTGCTCCCACTTAACCCTATCAGGCATGGACAGTGCCTCCTTAACTGTACTAGGTTCAGAGTCATCAGTGAGAGTCAAGAGTCTGACAAGGAGATTATATCTGATATTCAGCATGACTGTTATGTCTTGGAGGAATGGCTATGAATGAATCTGTTAACACCTAATTACTCAAAAACTGTCTGCATGATGTTCCATAAATGTGAATATGATTTAAATGCAACAACAAATATCTCTTTTGGTACTACCAGACTTAAGTGTGTGAAGGAGGTTAAATACCTTGGCTTGACAATAGACAATACTCTTTCTTGGGCATCACATATAACGAATCTAAAAAATAAAATCTCAGCTTTAGTTGGAATCTTTGCTAAAATCAAGATTTATGTAACAACACATACACTACGTGTAATATACTTCGCAATGATTCAGTCTCGGCTCTCATACCTATGTTTCATCTGGGGAAGAGCCTCACAAACTAATTTGAATAATCTGGAGGTTCTACAAAACAGGGCTCTAAGATCAATGTATGGATTCCATCGTTTACACCCTCGCTGTAGAATGTTCACTGAAACTAATATATTGCCGTTGAAACTGCTTTTATCTTTCAACTCTACTTTAATTATTTATAAAATATTGCATAGTCTCATGATCACAAACACTACATTCTCTTTCGTTAATGAAATTCACCTGCACTGCACAAGACAAAAAAATAAGTTACATGTAGTCAGCAATAGAACGACTAAATTTGGAGTCAATGCACTGCAGCACTCGCTCATCTCAGTGTATAACCTGGTACCACTTGATCTAGCAAGAATCTCTCAAATTGGGCCATTTCGTGTAAAGTTGAAAAAGTACTATTTGCTGACTCTGAATGTATAATAATGTATGTATAATAATTTACTCTAAATGCATAATAACTTACTCTTGTGATACCACATTCTTCCAAATAATCTTTATCTTTTATGTTTATCAACACTAATTGACTCATAACTTCAAAGCATGCTCATTAGCTTATAGTCTCATTTCTCCAATTATATTATACCACTTTTTCCTTGGTCATGTATTGTGTCAAAAGCGTCGCTTTGAATACACTTCAATTGCTTATTTGTATACTGTACTCTAAATGTATTATAATTTAGCATATGTATAGTTAGTCCGTCATCTATGTAATGAACTATGTACTGTTCCCCACGACAGAGCTCTGCTCTCGGGAATCTTTTTCTAGACAAATAAAAAAAAAGTATGTCACATAGTCTGACATGTCTACAGGCTTTTGTTGGCGCCTAGGATACCTTTGATTACCTTCGGCATCCCCCTCCATTGGCTCATTGACGATGGTGGCAGAGCCCACAGAATCACTGCAGTCTGAATCTTTTCCACTAGGAACATAGCTTAAATCAGCTGAGTCAACAGTCTCAGCCACACCAGCACTGCTAATGGGCGATATGCTTTCAAGTTCCGAAATGCACTCTGCCCCATCCCCTGAGTTGTCGGGTTCTGCCTCACTGTCAGTGGGAACTGAGATCTGGAACATTGCAGGTTCATTAATCTGCAAGGATGGGCCAACATTACCTGGAGACACATCAGACACCTCCTGAAACACATCTTCAAAGAACTGTGCATCCCTGGACTTAACAAGTTGATGAGTAACAGGATGCATGAATCTATAGGCTTTACTGTCCTCACAATAACCACAGAAAATGTGTTTTTCACTTTTAGGATCCAACTTGTTTCTCCCTTGATCAGGGACATGAACTTGTGCTACACAACCAAAAATTCTTAGATGCTCCATATTGACCTTGTTACCAGTCCAGATCTCCTCTGGAACTTTACCTGGAATTTTTCTGGTTGGGGACCTGTTTTCAAGACAGGCTGCTGTATTTATTGCTTCAGCCCACATGCGTTTATCTACTTTAGACTCGCTCATCATGGCTCTACATTTATCAAGCAATGTTCTATTCAAGCGTTCAGCTACACCATTCTGCTGTGGAGAAGAGCTAGTTGTAGTTTGATGCTGAATACCTTCTGATTTAAGTAGCCTCTCAAAAGCTTTGCTACAAAATTCACCACCATTATCAGTGCGTAGGACCTTAATATATCTTTCACACTGATTCTCGACCTGTGCCTTGAAATCAATAAAGCAATCCAAAACATCACTTTTCTTAGCAAGGAAATACACAAAAACCTTTCTAGAATGATCATCAATGAAGGTCAAGAAATAGCGAGCATTGCTCCAAGAAGGAACTGGCATAGGCCCACATAAGTCTGAATGAATAAGATCTAGCTTATTTTTACATACAGTTTTACTCTTACTTGACTTAAATGGTTGCCTAGCTTGTTTACCTTCAGCATATGAAAAACAGTTTTTAAAACCATTATCTGAGAAATTAATTCCATGAGTGAGACTATCTCTTAACAACTTCATACTGTGGTTGTTAAGATGGCCTAGTCGTTTATGCCATAAATATTCTGAGTCCTCTGAACAAATATTAGCTTGACCACTGAGAGCATTGACTTGGTCAACACCCCCCACATTACTCGCAGTCAGTGCTACATTACCTGTAGCAACAAAGTTTTCACTATCATAAACTTCAAAAGTATTGTCGGTGAATACCACAGCATAACACTTTTGAGTAGCAGCAGACACAGATAAAAGATTAGCAGTGAGACCAGGAACATATTGTACATTGGACAAGGTTTGTGAAATACCATTTTCTAATTGAACAGTTACATTACCAGATCCTTGGCCATACAATTTTTGATTGTTTGCTGTACTGATCTACAGATTGGGACCAGCAGTGAAGTTCACCATCGCAGTCTTGCTTGAACTCATATGCTTAGTAGCACCAGAGTCAACGAACCAGGCCCCTGTAGAGGCCCTTGCACTTAATGCCTGTCCATCGGTCGCCAGCATCATCTTGTCTTTCTTCGACTTCTGTTGAGTTGAGCTCTGCATCTCCTCTTTCCTGCAATCCCGCTTCCAGTGTCCTGGCTTCTTGCATTTCCAGCAGAAGGGCTTCTTCTTTGTCTTGTCTTCTTGTGAAAACAGAACAGAATCCTTGGATGGCTTGGAAGTACTTTTCCCACTCCAAGTAGTATCTTGTAGCAACTTGGTTCGGTCTGTGTCTGCAGTAAGGTCTGTTCCGGAACTTTCCAGAGCCATAGCCTAATCATAGGCTGAAACTCATCTGGTAGACCTTTCAGCATAAGAGCTGCCACAAACTCGTCGTCCAGTGCCTTATTCTTAGACGCAAGTTGCTGAGCAAGTCCCATAACCTCACTAACATACTCTTCCATCGTCTTGTAGTGTTTTAATTTAACTTTGCAAATTTCTTCAAGATGACGATCCGCCGATTCACTCCTTTATCTGAGTAGGCCTTTTCAAGAGCTTTCCAGACTTCCTTCGCGGTCTTACAAGGCATGACGATTGGGAAAATTGATTTATTCACCATGAGGTTAAGTCTAGCCCTAGCCCGACTTTCGTCTTATGCTTTCTTCGCAGATGTTGTAGTATCGCCATCCGGGTAGCCAACTATACAGCTCCACAGATCTTCGAGTCTTAGGACGTTTTCCATCTCGAATCGCCAATCCACGTAATTTAGACTACCTCGCAGCTTATCTATAGCCGGTAACGAGGTGCTGGTTGCAGACATGTTGAATTTCGCTACGTAGCCGAATTCACAGTTCATATAACAAGCGGTCTATCATACGCACTTTATATTCGCACGGTGGATTCGTGGCTGGGCCCATAACCTAAAGGATTACGAAGCACACAGGCAATTGAAATGGAACACACGTTTAATGTACTTGTCATTTACTAGAACAGAACTGAACGAACAAGGTGATACAACATTCTTTTATACACACCAAAACAAAACAAAAAACAAAAGAGAAACATATCTCTATGGACCAGGTTTATAATTAACAGTGTGACCAACACAAACCATGGTCACATATTTCAACAATCATGGCAACAAAACATTCTTTTGATTAGATACAAGCAAAGCATATGGATACAAGGAGATTAGAAAAATGGTAGATGCAAATAGGCTTTTTTTTACATCAGGACTAACTAATACCTAAATCTATATTCGATGTCAACAGATTCCTATTCTGCAGAAATGCTTTCCTTGCCCGAGCCAACCTCGTTTTTATTTCCTCTTTGCTTTGTCCATCAATGGTTATTTTGTTTCCTAAGTAACAGAAGTCTCCTACTTCCTTGAGCATTTCACCTGTCAATTCGACATCCATAGGGGTTTCTGATTTATTTCGGTTGCATTCCAATATTTTTGTTTTACATTTATTCATTAATTCTTTCCTGAAGACAGAATCCATACCATTTAAGAACTCTTTCAAATCCTCTGATGTGTTGGCTAAGATGACAATGTCATCAGCAAATCTCAGAGTTGAAATTATTTCTCCTTGAATCTTCACTCACACTTTAAATTTTTCTCTAATTTCTTTCATTGCTTGTTCAATGTAAAGATTGAAAAGTATGGGTAATAAGTTGCAACTTTGCCTTACACCTTTCTGAATATCAACTTCTCTCTCATGTCCTTCAGTTCGAATGACTGCCGTTTGGTTTCTGTATAGATTGTAGATCACCCTCCTATATCTGTACTTTATTCCAATCGTTTTCAAAATGTCAAACAATTTAGCCCAATCCAATATTCATTCGATAGAACTCCCTGCATTTTAATTCATGTTGAGACAGCTCTCGAGAAACAACGGCCGAGCTATGATTGTAGGGATGTACCCAGTATTTCCTTCTTCTTCTCCTCATCCTACTCCTGAACCAAGCCACTACAATGTCTTCCTCACTTAAGCTCATATTTGTAACTGAAGTAGTAAGAATTGTGTTCCCACCAAATTGTTATCACCCAGGTTGCGCCGATTTATCACCCGCAGTCTGAACCTTCCTAGTATTAGATCGTCGCAATATATTCCTTATGACATATCGCTTATCTTATATTGCCTTAGTATGAACGGGGCCTCAGAGTAGCCTTTCAATCGTCTTCACGAAGCTGAGTGCACCCCGTTCCAGCCCTCGTGCCAGTTTCTAAAATTCCCGACAGAGCCGGGAATCGAACCCAGGGCCTCCGGGAGAGAGGTAGCCATGCTACTCCAACATCATGGGGCCAGCATTAAACTTAAACTTCCATCCCAACCAAGGCTATTTATAATATGATATTGGCTCATTATGACAACATTGTGAAGGAGAAAAATAATTAACCCTTATCATTTTCCTCTCTGACAACATTTCCCAATTAGTCCAATATTTTAGTTTTTGCTAAGGCAATGACTTCTCGAAGTATGAGGATATCCAGAAAATATGGTTCATTCTCCACAGCTACAGGATAAAACTGTACTAGAAATTGCTGAATTAAAAGTGGCTTAAAAACACTTCAATTACATACCATATCAGATAGAGAAATAAATGAGCGAGGGAGACAGGCAGAAGCATTCCGGAGGAGCGTGAGACGCATGTTATGGAGCAAGGATGTCCCTCAGAACAGCAAAAAGATCATATATCGGACGTACTATGTCCCTATCCTAACGTATGCCTCGGAGACCTGGGTTATGAAAGGAAGGGAGAAGAGCAAAATACAGGCCAGTGAGATGAGGTTCTTGAGAAGCAGCATTGGAGCTACAAAGATGGACAGAATAAGAAATGAGAGGACCAGAGAATTAATGAAGGAGGAACCATTACAGGATGGTACAGAGAAATCTAGACTTAGATGGTATGGACATGTAAAACGAATGGATACCCAAGAGGATAGACGAGACGAAGTGGGAAGGAAAGAGACCGAGAGACAGGTGGCTGAAGGGGGTGGAAGAAAGCGTGCAGAAGGGAGGAGAAGACTAGACAAGGGTGAAGGCTGAGAGATGGTGGGAAGACAGAAGACGTTGGAGAGGCTTGTGTTCCAAACAGACCCGGCCAGTGGCTGAAAACTGTGCAAGATGATGATGATGATCAGATATAAAGGGTAGTTCCAATGGTTCATGATGTAGTCATGTCCTAGTTAGCAAACCATGGGCAACTGCTGAGTGACCTAGTAAGTGGTCCTGACAGTTGGGATACCAGTTACTATGGAATGGGAGTGGACATGTTCTGAATCACAATGCTCCTTGTGCTCGGACAGCTAGGACTACCCAACTCGCTTGTTTTTTTGTTCTCCGAGGTGAAAAGGCTAACAAACTGCTTTATTCGTACTTTTTAAACCTGCTAACACCCTAATTGGCCTTTGCAGTAACATTGAGATATTTATTTTTATATTTCTTTATTTTGTTATGCTTAGAATATTGTGCAACAGAAAAGCAATGGGACATACTATTACGGTACCCTGCTAGCCATGTTTAAGAAGTTATTTTTCTGCTAAACCATACACCATACATCTCTGGCTCTTCCTGGCCTGGGGAATAATGTGTTTCTGGCTGCCTAGTTACCTATCCTACTTTCCCTGTATAGGATCCAGGTAAACCGCAATTATTACCCCACGGCACATGCATACGCAACGAGTTTCTTATGCAGGTGAGTCCAAGTGCTGCAGAGCGATTGAGAGGGGACGAACATTCGTTTTGCTTGTTGCTACAGAAATGTTCACATTGGCTTCTACTATAACTGTATGGAGAGTCTCCCAGGAACACAGCGGCAGTGACCCCATCCACTACCTTCCTTCTCCTTTCCCCTCTTCACTCTTGGGTTTGCACCATCAGGTATTAATTGCAGCCTAGACCAAAATCTGAAGAGAAATGATTACTAGTTGCTCTCTATCAGTAAAGGGTAATCTGTGGTCTGAACCTAATTAGTATTCCCAGACAATTCCTGCAAGTGCTCTCACAAGGGCTGTGCGAAATATATTTCCTGTAAAATCAACAAGCTGTATAAAACTCTGCATTAAAATGTAAGTTTAGTTCTTTGTTGTTGGTAAATCTTGGTTATCAGTCCCATGCTTGCGAGTGTGCATTGAATTAAACTGATAACTGATGTTTCTTTGGTGCCTGTAGTAATGTGTAGCTGTACTTATTAGGGTCTAGGATTGAGCAGGTTGTAACGTGTTTTTCGAGGTTTTTTTTATGCCACTGGCATAAGTCAGTAGGAAGCCATTCTATATTTATTTACGCGGCAAATTGTTCAGCCAAGATAATTTTTCATGTTAATTTATTATTATTATTAATTTCTTATAATTATTATTAAGGTATTTTCGGAGCATTTTATAAAAATTATAAGCATACAGATAGGTTTTCTATGTCTTAGAAAACGCTATCAAGCAAATTATTACGAACGACAATATCATAGAAAATTATGTGATTACGGAATTTTACGGAGTTTCGTCAGTTAGGATATTATGAGAGACATGACTCACTGGAAATTCAGGTACAGGCTGATTCTTGTCAAGAAGTATTACGCAAGCTTGGGTCGCAGCGTCAAGAAAAGGCGGATAGTTGGAACGGAAATCGACTTCATCATCCGCGCGCCGTGTGTAATGAGCCAGAGAAGGGGAAGTAGAGCGTGGGGAGCAGCCAATCAGTGGGGACCACGTAATCTGGAAGTCGGTACCGAGGTGGGGAGCCGACAGGGGCATATATCGTCCGATGTTCCGTGGAGCGGGGACAATCTGTGAAAGACTTGACTAGTTCGGTTGCAAGTGTGTGTCGCTCCGATGTTCCGTGGAGTGGAGAACTATCTGTTTAAAACTTAACCAGTGTGGTTGTACGAGGGTATGGCTCCGATATTAGGACCATAAAGTCACCAAATCTACAAGTATATCATCAAATATCGACGAAGATGACGACGTCCAGGAGACTGTGGGAAGCTCACAGCATCATCCAGTACTAGGGAAATGCTTTGGCAATTTCCAGTGGTAAGCGCGAATGACGCAGAAATACGCAATCTCTCGTTTCGCTTTGTTTTATATTTCATCTTTCAGTAACTTCATAGCTTGGGAATAAGAGTAAAATCAATAATTTATCAGACTCCGTTTTCACGTAATTTTCTATCGGTAATATTAAAATCGCAACGCTCCAATTTAAATTTTATACTTATTATTATTATTATTAATTTTGCTATACTTGTTTTATATAATAAATTCATTTCTTTTACAATGCAATCTTTGCTTTCAGTAGGTAGCATTAGATATAGACCAATTCCTTCTCCTGATACAATTGTTTGTTGGGTTAATGATCAAATCATACCACGATCTGAGTGAATAGAGTCTTGAAGGTGTTCTGCCAGAGCTAGACGTTGTTAAATACAAATTTAGATTTCAACATTGCGTTGAGGTCTTGGCGCCCATTAAAACAACATAGCTTAGGCAAAGGTAAACAGTTACATTTATCTCCCAACAGTTAGGGGCAGTCAAACCGTTACACTTGTCGTTCAACGTGTGGGCTAGCAAAACCACTACACTTGTCGCTACCAACGTGGGGCATTAATTTATGTTACACTTGTCGCCGACAACTTGGGGCTGAAAACCTAATAACATTTGTGGAAGGAGAAGGGTATATATTTCTGTGCCCGTATTTTGGGGGTTATTCGTTTGTATCAGTGTATATCATTATGGGGGATGAGAAAGAAAGACAGATGAGGTTACGTAGTGGTCATCAACTGGAGAGTGATGATACGAGCAGTATGTCGAGTGATGGTAGTACCGGGGTAGCGGAGGTAAATCCCGATACTGAAACAGGGAGTGTAGGCGGCCAACCAGAATTAAAAACTTTACTTCTCGAGTTCATGTATCAGAACAAAGTTAGTAGTGATGCCTTAAATGCAAAATTAGAACAAAACAGTAGGGAAAATAAAGAAAGTACAGACGCTTTAAATGCAAAACTAGAACAAAACAATGCTAAACTAGAACAAAACAGTAGGGAAAATAAAGAAAGTACAGACGCTTTAAATGCAAAACTAGAACAAAACAACGCTAAACTAGAACAAAACAGTAGGGAAAATAGAGAGAGTACTGAAACTTTAAATGCTAAATTAGAACAAAACAGTAAGGAAATTAGTGTGAAAATGGAGCAGATTAGAGGAGAAATCAGAGGAGTAATGGAAGAGAAGGTTAAAGAGATCATTGCAGTTGTAGACAAGAAATTAGGAAAAGTACAGGAGGAGTTGGAAAGTAGAATCAGCACACAGGCTGAAAATTTAAAGGAATTAGTTAAATTAGAAACACTGCAGGTTAAAAAGAAATTGGGGGGAGAAATTGACAAGATTCAAGTATCAACTAAAGAGGTTAAGGAACAGCTGGGGGGTAGAATTGAGAAAGTCCACTCGCAACTAGTTGCAGAAGTAAATGATTTAAGAGAGAGTAATAGAGAGAGCATTAGCAAGATTGAGGAGAAACAAGCAAAGCTATATGATAAAGTAGAAGAATCAGAAGGAAACATTAAATTAACAGTAAACAGTATTGAGAGGAAGGCTGAGGAGAAAATCGCAGAATTAGAATTAAAATTAAAAGCTAGGATCAGGCAAGAAAATAGTCAGAATAGGCCAGTTTTTGTGAATAGCACACACAGGGAGGTAGAACTGGGTAAGTTCAGCAATCGACAGGGGTGCCCAATGGAGTTCATGAACACTATAGAAAATAAATTCGGGGAGAGGTTGGAAAATGGTAGTATTGAGTGGTGCCAGGTAGTTGAAATTTTAGAACAAGTGTTTGTGGGGGAAACGAGGAATTGGATTGCTGTCTACAGAGACAAGTTTACTGATATTAATGATTTTAAAATGAAATTCTGTGAAAAGTTCTGGAATGAGGTTATTCAGTCGCAGCATCGTGAGGGAGTAGTGTGTGGTAAATATAACCCTAAAGGAAGCTCCACAATGACCGAATACTTTTTAGGACAGGTATTAGTGTGTAAATATCTGGATGGCTTGAAGGAGGAAAGTGATGTGGTAAGGTTGCTACTTAGGCACTTTCCCTATAGGATCAAGGAAGCTGCTTGTATCCAGAATGTAAAGACTATATCACAAGTAGAAAATTTGTTAAGCACATTTGATGCACTAGGGAGAGGGGGTTATGAGGACAATTTCAATAGGAACCAGGGTAATAATAATAATAGGCCTAATGAAGCCAGGCATCAGGAAGTTCAAGGGAACGGTGGCGAAGGGGCCAACGCTCAAAATGGAAATAATAATAATCAGCTAAATCAGAACAGAGGAAATGGCTATGGTAATCAGTATCAAGGGAGGAACAATGATTTCAGGGGAAATCAAGGGAGGAACAATGATTACAGGGGAAATCAAGGGAGAAACAATGATTTCAGGGGAAATCAAGGGAGAAATTATAATGACAATAATTACAACCAGAATAGGGGTCAAGGAAGAGGACAGCCTAGTGGTAGTAATATACAGCCAAACAATGACAACACAGCCCAGAACAACCAGACCAGTTCAGTAGTTAGTAGTACTATGGCCAGCTGTAGCGGTTCTTTAAACGCGAACCAGGCTGCGAAGTAAGGTCAGAATATCAGTCTGTAGCATGTCCTGTCCATACAATTATACAGGAACCCTATGACCTAAATGTAAGAAATGAATTATTACAAGAACTGAATGATGAAGGTATTATTCAGGAAGTGGTTAGTAAGAGCCCCATAGTTAAATTTAACGTGTCCGAGGCGTACACAGATGTTTTAATTGATTAGTGGTTGTATGAAGAGTTGCATAAGTAGTGCATTTTATGATAAAATGAAAGGAACTGGAGTAAATTTTGAGGAGATGCCAATTAAAAGCACTTTTGTTATCACAGCTGTTGGGAAGAGGTCTAAAGTAATTTCTAAGCAAGTTTTAGTAGACATTAAAATTAATAATCATGTAGAGAAGCAGATTTGCCTTGTAATTCCAAATTTAGTATTCAGTGTTATCTTGGGTTCAGAGTGGCTAAGTAGAGTGTCTGGTAACTTATGTTATGATGTAGGGAGTTTGAAATTTAAATGGGGAGATTCTGAAGTAGAAGTAGCGTTCAATGACCATATTCAGAGGAGTAGTATTGTAGGTGTGATTTGTACTTTAAATGAGATATCGCCAGCCGTAGAGCGGGGTTCTGCATGTTTTTTGGGCAGTGTGATTACGAACGGAAGTCTAGAGGACTCGTTACGTGATGCTGCATTCCAGGAAATATAGAGGTGGAACAATGTGTTCGTCTCTATGATGTGTTATGGTGTAATAGGAGAGTTTTTGAGGATCGCATTGGTATGGCCAATTGATATACACATTCATTGAACGTTATTGATAGGTCAGTATTCACAGTACATAGATATCCTGTACCTTTCGCTTATCAGAGTGCAGTTGAGGCACAAATTAACCAGATGCTTGAAGATGGGATTATTGAGCACTCTAACAGTCCGTATATTAATTCTTTGATCACGGTACCCAAAACCGACGGCACAGTTCGTATTTGTTTAGACGCTCGTTTGGTTAACAGTAGAATTAGTTCAGATCAGCTGAAATCTATGTCAATAGAAGAATTAATGCAAACATTTGAGGGGAAGAAGTATTTCACTTGTGTAGATTTGAGTTCCAGTCTTTGGCAAGTGCCACGTATGTACGAAGATAGACCATTTACAGCTTTTAGTCATAAATATAACCTTTATCAATTTCGTAGAACACCTTATGGGTTGAAGAGTAGTTCAGCAGCTTTAATTAGGGCTTTAAACATCGCATTAGGGGATGACACAGGAGAGTTTGTAACCATTTACATAGATGATATGGTAATTAGTTCACGCAGTTTTGAGGAGCATCTACGTCATTTATATATAGTTTTTCAGAAGTTAGATCAGGCAGGGTTCACTTTGAAGCTGTCAAAGTCGTCATTCTGTCAGTCAGAAGTGACATTTTTAGGTCATAGAGTGTCGAGTAGAGGGGTAACACCAGAAGAAAGTAGGGTTAATAAGATACTTAACGCAGAGGTGCAACAGAATGTTAAACAGTTAAAAACTTACCTGGGAATTTGCAACTTTTTCAGTAGGTTCGTTCTTAAATACTCAGGGTTGGTAGAACCATTCAGGGAATTGCTTAAAAGTGGGACTCGGTGGAGATGGGAGACCAAGCATGATCAGGCTTTTAGAGCGCTGAAGGAAGGTTTTGAGAAAGCTGTAGTGCTGAAATATCCGTTAAAAGATAAGGAATATGTGGTTATGACAGATGCTTCACATATAGGCATTGCTAGAGTATTATGTCAGAAAGATGATGAGGGTAATCTGTGCATTGTATCTTTAGCCTCGCGAGGACTGACAGCAGCAGAGAAAAGATACACGATTACTGAGTTAGAGCTTTTAGGTATTGTTTTCAGTTTAGGTAAATTTAGAATGTATTTAGTAGGGGGGAAATTTGAGATCCACACAGATCACCATGCATTACTGTATATGAGAACTTGTAAACTCAGTTCTAACAGAGTTAGTAGGTGGATTCTTGCTCTGCAGGAATACGAATTCTCAGTAAAATATATTAAAGGTAAGGATAACATTTTTGCTGACATGCTATCAAGGGACAGTAATTTATGTAGGGATTATCCTGTGGTTAAAGCAGAGGACGGTATTTTAATATGTGCATGTGTGGACAGTAGCAACAGGGCATCGTTACAGACACTGAGAAATATGCTAGTGGAGCAACGTGAGGACGTTAAGTTAAGGGAGCCACTGGCTAGGTTGGAAATAGGTGAAGAAGAGTATGTGAAAGTAGGATGGTTCACGTACAAGATGCAGGATGGGCTTCTTGCAAGGAAATGTAGGAATAATCGGTGGGCAATATGTGTTCCTGCCACTTTGCGGGAGGAGCTAATTTGGTTCATTCATAGGGAATTAGGACACTTTGGTGCTGCCAAGGTCTTCTATGAAATTGGTCGTGACTTCATTTGGAGTAAAATGGGAAGGGATGTTAGGAGGATTTTAGCTAAGTGTGACACCTGTCAAAGGAGTAAATATCCAGTTAAATATTTAGTGGGGGAGAGATCTGCAGTTCTCACCAGTAGTCCCGGCAAACTACTGTGTGTGGATTTATTTGGCCCGATCGTTAAAGGACAGTACGGCTACGAGTACATTTTTATAGGTATTGACGCTTTTAGTAAGTATGTCAAGCTCTATCCGCTAAGGAAAGCCACGGGACTAGCGTGTAGCCGTCTAATCATTAATAAGAATGTATCCGAGTTTGGCCTTCCTCTCAGGATACTATCTGACAGTGGACCACAGTTTACTGCAAAGAAATGGAGAACCAGTATGCAGGAAGCTGATATAACACAGTTCATTCCTCTGTAAGGTACCCTCAGGGTAATTCTGCAGAGCGTCCATTAAGGGAAGTGGCTCGTCTTTTTCGGACTCTAGTGCATGACAATTATGCGGCCTGGGTTTGACATCTTCCCAATGTCGAGACTTGGCTGAATTCTGTCCAGCATGAGAGCACGAAATTGACGCCATACGAAGTTCACTTCGGAAAAAGACCACAAAATGAACTAGCGAGGGTGTTGGGATTAAATGAGGGTAAGCAACCGGGGATGGATTACATTGTCCAGTTGGCGAAACAGAATTTATCTAAGTCAGCACAAAAGAGAATTCGCCAACAAAAAGAAACTAAATTTGACCTATTCGAGCCGGGAGACAGAGTCTTACTTAGAGTGCCGAAACAGTCAAATAAGCTAGAGAAAGTCATGTCCAAGTTCTTTTTATCTTTACGAGGGCCCATTTATAGTTTCCAAACGTATTGGCAAAACAGCATATGTGCTGGAGAATAGTGAGGGAAACAGATTATACGGGACGTATAATATACATAGTCTCCGAAAGTATGTGTCATAAAGTGAGGATGTTTAGCTGGCGAGCCAGCCTATCAAATGAGTAAGTGTGGTATTTGGTGCGTGGGAGGAGATGGTCTTCCAGGCAGGCGTATCAGAAGTCACACAGGGGGGTAGTATGTAAGTAAATAAGAGTTTTTAAGGTACAGGGAAATATGACGGGATTGTCGGATGCTCTTGAGCACTAAAATGTCTCGATACACCAAGGCCAGAATTTGGTAGTGCTGGTGAATTCCCATTTGTCCCCAAGAGATGGGTGAGCGCTTGTACAGGGTATTTTTGCTTAAGGCGTCCACGGGACAAAAGATGGGCCATCAGAATGCGAGACAGTCCTTCATGAAACTCATACATAACAGCACACGTGATTTCTGTTTACGGCCTCGCCATGTAAGATTTGTAAGTGTGTAATTTAAGGTAATTTGTACAAAGGTATTATGTGTGTGAGGAGAACTGGTCTGAGTTGAGAACTAGTATTAAGTAGAATATGGTCTACGGGAACTTAAGAAGACTGGACGATTACGGCACAGAAATATTTGCTGTTATATGTAATGCGAACTTACTGTTTTTTTTTCAGAAGTCAATATTAATTTCATCTTTTATAAAGAGAGATCAAGTATTATGGTCACGATGCGCTGGCACAATAGTGTGATCGTGTGCTCAGTGATAAGTGAGATTAAATTTCACCATAAGGAAGGGACCTCCAGTGAAATTAGGAAGTTCTATGGTGATATAAATATATCAGAACACCTTCAATGCGTGTGATATGACATCATAAATACATAGTGCTCACACATTAATTATGTTTATTTTTCCAGCATAGAGAAATTTGAGAGGCGGAAATATCCGTGGAACACTACTCTATATGTAAAACATTGGACTGGTTGCAAAGTGCAATCCATAGTGACAACAAACTTTGACGCAAAGTGCGTGAAGAAAAATTATGAGTGTATATATCTGTAATTTAGGGCGATTTCATTTACGTAATATGTATTTTGGATGGGGTTTATTAACGTGTCTGGGATAATCGGATAATGGACCGTCGTCAAGGTAAATCATCCGATGATCCTAGGCGAATATGTAACGTGTTTTTCGAGGGGTTTTTATGCCACTGGCATAAGTCAGTAGGAAGCCATTCTATATTTATTTACGCGGCAAATTGTTCAGCCAAGATAATTTTTCATGTTAATTTATTATTATTATTAATTTCTTATAATTATTATTAAGGTATTTTCGGAGCATTTTATAAAAATTATAAGCATACAGATAGGTTTTCTATGTCTTAGAAAACGCTATCAAGCAAATTATTACGAACGACAATATCATAGAAAATTATGTGATTACGGAATTTTACTGAGTTTCGTCAGTTAGGATATTATGAGAGACATGACTCACTGGAAATTCAGGTACAGGCTGATTCTTGTCAAGAAGTATTACGCAAGCGTGGGTCGCAGCGTCAAGAAAAGGCGGATAGTTGGAACCGAAATCGACTTCATCATCCGCGCGCCGTGTGTAATGAGCCAGAGAAGGGGAAGTAGAGCGTGGGGAGGAGCCAATCAGTGGAGACCACGTATGCTGGAAGTCGGTACCGAGGTGGGGAGCCGACAGGGGCATATATCGTCCGATGTTCCGTGGAGCGGGGACAATCTGTGAAAGACTTGACTAGTTCGGTTGCAAGTATGTGTCGCTCCGATGTTCCGTGGAGTGGAGAACTATCTGTTTAAAACTTAACCAGTGTGGTTGTACGAGGGTATGGCTCCGAGGTTAGGACCATAAAGTCACCAAATCTACAAGTATATCATCAAATATCGACGAAGATGGCGACGTCCAGGAGACTGTGGGAAGCTCCCAGCATCATCCAGTACGAGGGAAATGCTTTGGCAATTTCCAGTGGTAAGCGCGAATGACGCAGAAATACGCAATCTCTCGTTTCTCTTTGTTTTATATTTCATCTTTCAGTAACTTCATAGCTTGGGAATAAGAGTAAAATCAATAATTTATCAGACTCCGTTTTCACGTAATTTTCTATCGGTAATATTAAAATCGCAACGCTCCATTTTAAATTTTATACTTATTATTATTATTATTAATTTTGCTATACTTGTTTTATATAATAAATTCATTTCTTTTACAATGCAATCTTTGCTTTCAGTAGGTAGCATTAGATATAGACCAATTCCTTCTCCTGATACAATTGTTTGTTGGGTTAATGATCAAATCATACCACGATCTGAGTGAATAGAGTCTTGAAGGTGTTCTGCCAGAGCTAGACGTTGTTAAATACAAATTTAGATTTCAACATTGCGTTGAGGTCTTGGCGCCCATTAAAACAACATAGCTTAGGCAAAGGTAAACAGTTACATTTATTTCCCAACAGTTAGGGGCAGTCAAACCGTTACACTTGTCGTTCAACGTGTGGGCTAGCAAAACCACTACACTTGTCGCTACCAACGTGGGGAATTAATTAACGCTACAAGGTGTCCTAGGACTTGATAAGGTGCATTCCGACATGTGTCTTGGATAATGGAGAAATATTTCAATAAATCACTCCCAGGTAAGCCACCCGTCAGTGCCAGAATTTGAACTTTGGATCTCCATTCTTGCAGTCAAGGAGCTTGACTCATAAATTCTGCTGTGCTGCTGGATTACTAACTGTGGATGTCAACTGTAAATACTAGAGATAATTTAAAGATCAGCAGTGAAACTGTCTGACAGCAGCCTACATTAAGGATATCGTATATTAAATTGGAATGAGTTTAACAATACAGTATGCCACCATTAGTAGTAATAATGATAAATAATGGCACCACACTTTACAAATGTGTGATTGCATTCTTTTTTTTTTCTTTCAGGAGATTTTTTGGGCCTGAGAGAGCTCTTCACCCAGTCACCAGTTGAGGGGATTAATACTTCTTGAGGGCGAGAACCGCGCGATGTGGTTGGAAGTAGAATAAACTCACTTATGCACAGAACAATATAGACTTATGATACAGAACCGTTGTAATGTAAAAATTTAAGAAAGGGATAGATGAAAAGGAAGTAATATAACACAAGGTGCAAAATCTTCACGCCTAGTGACCCACCAAGGCGACTATATACTACAAAACTGGGTAACACCGGGTCAACAGATAAAGGAACCATTTATTTACAACGTTATAATTGAAGGTGGCAGGCGTCTAAAAAAGAGACGATCGCACGAACAATAGGAATTGTCGGAGTGTGTAGCAAACATGTAATATTCAAGGGCTGTACAAATCCAAGTTGGAGCAATTCACGAATGAAGTTCATACGAGGGCGTTCGAATAGAGTACATTGGAATAAAATATGTTGGATGGTACCGATAGATTGTCCACAGTCACACCGGTCGGTGGCGCGAAGTTTGAATTTGAACAACCTATCCGGGGTAAGGGAGTGATTAAATCGGAGACGGATTATGGTAGTTATATGACGACGTGTGTAAGTACAGGAGGAAAACCAAGGTGTGATCGGGATATGGGGCTGAAGTCTGTAATAAAAGGTACCCTTGAACCGAGAGGTTGTATCCCAAATGGTTTGCCATGTTTGTTGGAAGTGTTGTTTGGATTTTAAAAGCAAGTCGCTCGACGGGACAGAAATATTATAGCACGTGCCGTGGCCAAGGGTCGCGGATTTGGCGTGTGTATCAGCTGTTTCATTACCAGGGATCGAGGCGTGGCCAGGAATCCATACAAAAAGGATGTCAAAATTGGCGTGGGATAATTCGTAAGATAATCTTTGAATGGAATGAATATACCAGTTTTGTGATGAATAGGGAGAAAGGAGAGCGGACAAGACACTGTGAGCGTCAGATAATATTATAGCTTGTTTGATGGATAATTGTTTAATAACTTGTAAGGCATGACGAACAGCAAAGGCTTCTGCGGTGAAAATCGAAATATCGCACGGTAAGGAGAATGTTAAAGTTTGATCAAGAGCAGGGGCGTAGACTGATGTGCCTGTAAAGGGGAGTGATTGCATTCAACCTAGCAAAAAATAAAATTTTAGCCAAAAGAGGAATGTTATAGGTTGAGACTCCGACATGTGTGCGATCTTTATTAGTTCTATTGACGTGTCTGGGAGAGTGGGTGGAAACTAGGGAAGGGATCGACACTAGCAAATTGCGTGATGTTCTGCTACTATTACTATTATAGTAGGTCCTTTTCAGCTTTCCCCACACACCCAGGTAATAATACACAGTCTGTAACATGTTTTTCTAGGGGATTTTATGCCACTAACACAAGTTAGTTGGACTATATCATATTTGTTAAACGCGGCAATAATCCGGCCAAGTTAAATTATTTCAGTTTATTCAATTTCATATTTCATATTATTATTATTATTAATATTTATAACGTCATTTTTTGGAGCTTTTAAATTTGGAAGATTACAGATAGGATTTCTACTAGTAGAAATCCGTATCTATATTGGATGATTCCAATATAATATTGCACGGCAAATCATTTCATACGTAAAGTCGGGATTTTATTCATTAGGGGTAAGAGAGAGTGGTGGTGTATTCTTGGAATACACGGTACGAGAGATTATAATTTTCAATGCTTTTGCATGTTCTTTCCTTCCTCTTTGTCAAACACCAACAGTGATCTTCTGTTTTCTCTTAGGTGTTCAGGTCGCTTATATCTTTTATGAGTCTGTTCTAGATATATATTCTCTGTGACTCACCTAGCGTCATCTAGCAGCGAATCTCTGAAGCTCTTCAACTCTTCCTGGTGCAAGAGGACTTACTTATCCATTTGGCCACCAGATCCTGTTACCATCGCCAGCTATTTTCTCCTAGAGCAAGAGGACTCTGTCTACTTTTTTACTCACCATGCTGCGCTAGTATCGCCTGTTATCAACTCTTTGAAGACCAGCTCATCAAGAGAAAATAATTTTTTGTTATTAAGTTGGCAATGTTTATATGTTCTCCTTTTGTCTCCTATCCCCCACTCTTTTCCCCTTCCTTGGACCCTCCGTGCTCCGTTGAGCAAGTCTCACTTCTCAGTCGGCAGTTGACTCGATCAGTCAGGGCTCAACTAGGGCCAGTCTCCTCTAACCAAGAGACATTCTCTACGTTCTACGCCATGTTGGCGCATTAAGTATCGGTTAAGGGAACCTCACCTTCGCCATGCAACAAAGATAAGTACCTGCTTCAAGTTTTAACCTCATCTTCATGATTTTACCGACCACATGCTTTTAACTATCTTTTATAGGCAGTGTGAAATTACTTATTTTGGGGCAAAATCATCCTCCGCGGGATTTTCCATGTTCAGCTTTTGTTTAATCAAGCTAATCTTAGTGAAAAGCAGCATTTCTTATGCTTGCCAAATGAGAAATCTTCTCCCTACGTGGGATATTTTCTAATACCCGCTGTTTATAATTTACAAAGCAAGTTCCTCCGCTGGATTTACTTTGGCCCCATTTTTCTACTAAGATCGTTCTGGAACCTTCCAGATCTTGTACTCTACCTGCGAGTCTTGCCATCAGGTATTTTTCACTCACTTGTGAAAATAATATTTAAAATGAGTAATTTTCCTTACAAATTACTGCAATAGCTAACTTTCGTCCACCGTTGGAATGATCTATGGCGCATCTAATTGTAATTCCCAATTTTTTTCAAGAAATAGACTCTCGCCTACCTAGTTCAACCGGTTCTTTTCAGCATTGTAATAACTTTCTTTCTCATGAACTTTCGTGTTTCTACAGTGAACTTTGCATCAATCTTTACAGACTATAGTGATAACCAGTGCTTGCTCCACTTTTCTACCGCGTCGCGATCGTCCGTTTATATTAAATACGGCCATGAACATTGATCCTATATCCCAATGATCTTTCCTCAACCTTCTACTAACAACCCATATTAATAAAATTGTAACTTTTCTATAAGGTGTCACTCACGAAGTGCCCTTCCATTTTTTCTTGTTTAACATTAATTAATTACTGTATAACTACGTGTTTCAAACACGATTTAAATTTACATTGTTTCTTCCCTATAATCAGGGAAAACAATTTTTTTCCACTCTTGAGCGAGTTATTTCTAGGTTTCACGAAATGGAAACTGCCCCATTTAGCTCGTGATTCCTACTTCAACGTGGGAAGTCTAGAACCTTCCTTTTGACTTTCTTAAGGTTTCATAGTAAGTGACCTGCCCTCTTGTATAATGGTCATAAAAGTAATGCAGCTTAAATATAGGAAGTTGTAGGAACTTCTATCTTATTTTTCATGTTTTCTTATTGTTATTTTAGAAGTTTTCACTCTTTCTAGAATATTCTCTCCGGAATTTCTTAAGGTACACTCTTGTACTCCAATTAACGTTCAAACTTTAATTACTTCATTGGTTATTTGTTTAAATCTTATAAAGATTTTAGAAACATGTAAGGTTTTAAACCTTGTAAATTGTCAATTGCCTGGAGCAAACGTTTAATGTTGAGAGGTCTGTGACCCCATTTGTTAAAAAGTTCAAATGAACTATGTTTGTCAAAAATATATTACATACTTGTTAAATTCATTAACCTTCTTTGAATTGTTTAATAAATTAAATATTTGTTTTTGGATTCATCATTTCTCTGATACTACAGTTAGGCAAGATCCTGGCTTTCCTAGCTCTTCCTAGGTTCATGCCCTCGTTCATACTCAATAAAGCTGTTACTATCAGTCTTGCCAGACCATCACCCTTCCCTATAGTAGTTTTATACATGCTTGGGAGGAAATACACTAAAGCCTCTCTCTTGCAAATCGCCCAAGTCCTAGCTGTGGTTCCCGTTAGCTTCGACCAAGCTCGCACCTACTTTAGGTATCAGAGAGTTAATTTGCAGTTGCAACCGCCTCTAAGTGAATTGAAAGTCAAATTCATAACTTTTGTGGAACTCTCCTCCTATTTTTCTATCCTTTTTCTCCAATCCAAAATCTACTTCCTTCTCTTAATCATCTTCCCTTGGTGGGTGGGTTATTCCTCAGCCAATAATCTACCCAAAAATTGGTGCCGAAACCCGGGAGAGTCCATTTGTCATTTTTCTGTTTGGCAATACTTTGCAAATTATTAATATTTGCTTTGAATTTTTCAGCTATAACTACATCATGCAAAGCCTGTGAAGGGGAAAGAGGCTGCTCCTGTCTCCTTTGGTGTGTCCCGTTCTTTCTACTCATTTGCTGCTGCAAGCTTGACAGCATCTCCAAAGTTCAACAGTTTCGTGAGTTACATTTCAATTTATTTATCTTGTCATGGCTCCTACTGAAAAAGATGAAACTCTCATTGCTAGACGGTCTTCTTATAAAGGGCAACTCACTAGATTCAGAAATTTCATCAACAAATTAAATCCCGCCGAGTGTGATTTAGATATCTTGACACAGCGCCTTAAGTTGTACGAACGGTCTTATGATTATTATGATCAAACTCAAACCGAGATTGAATCCGCTTGCCCAGAACTTCAATCGGATCGGGACGAGGTCGAACCCTTGTACTTTGAAGGGATTGCCAAGGCCCACCAACTGATCCGCAGTATCTCAGAACCGGACACTAGGGTCATCAATCCGGCCCAGTTCGCACCCGCTTCAGTTCACAAGAACAAACCGAAACCGTTACTTCTCAGGCCAGGAAGGTGAATGGTATTCTTTTTATGAACTTTACTGCTCCCTAATTCATGACAATAAGGAAATTCCCGACATTCATAAGTTCTACTTCCTCCGTACGTCTTTGGAATGCGAGGCCTTGGCCTTGGTGGAGTCACTGCCTTTAAGCGCAGAAAACTACCACATCGCCTTTAATCTCCTTAAAGAGAGATATGGCAATTTACGTTTGTGTATAGCTCGCCACATACGCTGTCTCTTCAACCTGCCAGCCGTCAAACCTAATGACGTCACCTCTTTAAGAGACCTGTTAGACTCTATTCAATTGCACGTGAGAGCATTATATCAACTCAAGCAACCAGTCCAAACGTGGGACACCATTCTTATTCATCTGGCTACATCAAGATTCGATTTTTCAACTTTAAAGGCTTGGGAAATTGAACTCGCTCGCAAGGAGGAATTTTCGTTCGAACACTTAATCTCGTTTCTTAACAGCCGATGCCAAGTCCTTACAGCACTCTCATTTCAGTGCGAAAATGTCGAAAAGAGTAATCAGTGTCATATTTTTGAGAAAAACCTTGCTTTTTCAAAGGGTCATCAGCCCCCATCTATCGAGAACAAGCAAACCCGTTCTGCTTCTTTTAATCATGCAAGAGAACATATCAGGCCGCCCAACAAATCTTTAAAATGCACGCTCTGTAAAAAGCTTCACACATTGTATTTGTGCAAATCTTTTAAAGAATTGTCTGTCGAAGATCGAAGGAAGTTTGTCTTCAATAGCAAACATTGCTTCAATTGCTTGTCACCTAAGCATTCTTCTTCAAACTGCACGTCTTCCAATCTCTGTTTTCATTGTAAAAAACCGCATCATTCTTTATTGCACGTTCATGATAAATCGAGGTCACCAGCACCCGCCTCTTCATTTCCTTGCAGAGCCGCTCCGAACAAACTAATGCTTCTTCCTGCATTTCTAACGCCGAAACTTCTCACAGTGCGCAAACCCTTTTGACCACTGTACAATTCGAAATCCAAGATAAATTTGGAAATTGGTTTAGAACCCGCGGTCTTCTTGATTCCGCTTCAACTCATAATTTTGTTTCGCGATCGTTAATTAAAAAACTAGGTCTTTCGTCATCGCCGACTTCTATCAATGTATCTGGCATTGACAATTTGAAAACTCAAGTCTTGCAGTCTTCAAAATTGAAAATCAGAGACGTTTGCCAAAGAAACACCAATCTTAATTTAAACTGTCTCATTCTTACCAGTATTGGCAAAGACACTCCTAGCAGCGCTATTAATACTTCCAGTTTAAAGATTCCTTCACATTTAAGGTTAGCTGATCCTCAGTTTAATGCTCAAGGCCCCATTGATGTACTTTTCAGTGCCAATGTTTTTTGGAAGTGCCTTCGCAAACAAACACGTAAGTTATCTTCAACCGTGGTCGCCAGAGACACCGATTTTGGTTGGGTTATTACTGGTGAAATCCAACAACCCAGTCTTCAAACTAAAGCGCAATGTCATTTCGTTACAGCTGACATAAATCCCATTTCTAAAAAAGAGAACGCTCATGTTTTCGATCTCGATACTTTTGGAAAACACTTGCCGAAACAATGTCTTATCGTGAACTACGCCACCTTGGTAAGTTGTTTAAATGGTTTTTCCTTCTTCCTGCACAAGATGGCAATTCAAGTTCGCCTTGCTTTGTGTTACTTCTTCTACCTTCTCATGTCATCTTTTATAGCAGGTAATTGCTTAAACTCTTTCTCGAAAACTATCTTCCCCTTGTGTAAAACCATGGCTATCAGTCACCATCACTTCGCTGTAAGCTATGTTTCACTTCTTTCGCTATTTGGAAGGATGGCCACGGCCGACTCCCTCCTCCTTCCTCACAATTGGAAGCCGCTTTTGAAACCGCTTGAAAATCTGAATTCTATAACATCTAGAATAACTATTCTCATGCATAACCTCCTTCTCAATGTCCCGGCTTCCCTTCCTATTTCGGAAGAATCAAGCTTTTTCCTGTCGAAAATTGTCGGATTCCGTGATCCTCTCAATTATGCGAAATTGATTTCCTACTCTATTTCATATATCTTTAAATTGTTTTTTCACGTCCAAGCCACGAATGATTGCATGTCGTGTTACTCGTTCCGCTTTAAGTTACAGCTGATTCAACTAGTGTTGTTTGTTTATATCGAACTGCTTGTTTTTCAAACTTGTTTGTATGCAAGCTTGAGTAAGGCCAAGTTGCTGTTTATTTCCTGTATGCCTGCCAAAGGTCAGAGCAAGCTTCCCTTATCTCAACTCTGGCTGATTGCCAACCATTGTCTAGTGAGTCGCTTCTGCAAGTACAGAAGCCGTTCAACTCATCACCAAAATAAACTTGTTCCGGTTGAGGACTCTTTCAGCTATTTATATTCCTTATATCGTTGCACTATGTGTGTCAAGGCCGCGCTCGCTTATGTCTTCCACTTACTCACGCTCGTATTCTACAATTGCTTCGATTCATGTCTCGTAACATCGTTGCATATCCTTTACGCGCTTATGTATTGCACTTTGCTTACATATTTTGCGATCTTATTGTTCATTGATGAACAAACTTGTTTTTTCTTGTCGTCACATTCGATGTGTTTTTGCATTTATACTTGTCATGTCACGTTTCTCGCTGACTTAAGTATTTTTCTGAGTAACCCCTTTGATACTTATTATGACTTAAGGTCATTGTTCATGGCTACTAGGTTGTTACCTATGGCGTTCTTGCTTTCTACTCGCATAGTTCCTTTGTTTATTTGGTATATTCTTATCTTTAATAGATGTACTTGTTTCTATACGCTTTGTTTAAACTTGTTAATTCTCCTTTTGCATCGTATCGCCATCTTTACTAGTGCCTTATTTCCCGCATTTTCTAGCTATTTCGTGATTGAAGGTGTTGTTAAATCTCGTTTTTTAACTCCGCTTTCCAATGACCCTGATGACCTGCTTCCACTCACACCTGGTCACTTTCTTACACGCACCTCCCTTTCTGCCCCTCCTCCTCTTCCCAATTTTTACAGGTATTCTAATCTACCTATCGCTTGGCGTAAACTTGAAGCCCTCCGTAATTCCTTTTGGAAGAGGTGGAACTTGGGATATTTAACTTCCTTGCAACGGAGACAGAAGTGGTTTCTTTCCAGTCCGGACATTAAAGTGGGAGACTTGGTCTTGGTTAAGGATGTTTCTCCCCCTCTAGTTTGGATCTCTGGTAGAGTGACCGAGTGTTATCCTGGAAGAGATGGGAGAGTCAGGGTAGTCAGAGTCTTGACCACTAACGGTCCGATTACAAGAACCCTGTCTTTGATCGCTCCTCTTCCTTTAAATGTCTAACTGCTTATTTGTTCTCTGTTGGTGTTTACCCTCCCAGTATGGTGTATTCTTGGAATACACGGTACGATAGATTATAATTTTCAATGCTTTTGCATGTTCTTTCCTTCCTCTTTGTCAAACACCAACAGTGATCTTCTGTTTTCTCTTAGGTGTTCAGGTCGCTTATATCTTTTATGAGTCTGTTCTAGATATATATCCTCTGTGACTCACCTAGCGTCATCTAGCAGCGAATCTCTGAAGCTCTTCAACTCTTCCTGGTGCAAGAGGACTTACTTATCCATTTGGCCACCAGATCCTGTTACCATCGCCAGCTATTTTCTCCTTGAGCAAGAGGACTCTGTCTACTTTTTTACTCACCATGCTGCGCTAGTATCGCCTGTTATCAACTCTTTGAAGACCAGCTCATCAAGAGAAAATAATTTTTTGTTATTAAGTTGGCAATGTTTATATGTTCTCCTTTTGTCTCCTATCCCCCACTCTTTTCCCCTTCCTTGGACCCTCCGTGCTCCGTTGAGCAAGTCTCACTTCTCAGTCGGCAGTTGACTCGATCAGTCAGGGCTCAACTAGGGCCAGTCTCCTCTAACCAAGAGACATTCTCTACGTTCTACGCCATGTTGGCGCATTAAGTATCGGTTAAGGGAACCTCACCTTCGCCATGCAACAAAGATAAGTACCTGCTTCAAGTTTTAACCTCATCTTCATGATTTTACCGACCACATGCTTTTAACTATATTTTATAGGCAGTGTGAAATTACTTATTTTGGGGCAAAATCATCCTCCGCGGGATTTTCCATGTTCAGCTTTTGTTTAATCAAGCTAATCTTAGTGAAAAGCAGCATTTCTTATGCTTGCCAAATGAGAAATCTTCTCCCTACGTGGGATATTTTCTAATACCCGCTGTTTATAATTTACAAAGCAAGTTCCTCCGCTGGATTTACTTTGGCCCCATTTTTCTACTAAGATCGTTCTGGAACCTTCCAGATCTTGTACTCTACCTGCGAGTCTTGCCATCAGGTATTTTTCACTCACTTGTGAAAATAATATTTAAAATGAGTAATTTTCCTTACAAATTACTGCAATAGCTAACTTTCGTCCACCGTTGGAATGATCTATGGCGCATCTAATTGTAATTCCCAATTTTTTTCAAGAAATAGACTCTCGCCTACCTAGTTCAACCGGTTCTTTTCAGCATTGTAATAACTTTCTTTCTCATGAACTTTCGTGTTTCTACAGTGAACTTTGCATCAATCTTTACAGACTATAGTGATAACCAGTGCTTGCTCCACTTTTCTACCGCGTCGCGATCGTCCGTTTATATTAAATACGGCCATGAACATTGATCCTATATCCCAATGATCTTTCCTCAACCTTCTACTAACAACCCATATTAATAAAATTGTAACTTTTCTATAAGGTGTCACTCACGAAGTGCCCTTCCATTTTTTCTTGTTTAACATTAATTAATTACTGTATAACTACGTGTTTCAAACACGATTTAAATTTACATTGTTTCTTCCCTATAATCAGGGAAAACAATTTTTTTCCACTCTTGAGTGAGTTATTTCTAGGTTTCACGAAATGGAAACTGCCCCATTTAGCTCGTGATTCCTACTTCAACGTGGGAAGTCTAGAACCTTCCTTTTGACTTTCTTAAGGTTTCATAGTAAGTGACCTGCCCACTTGTATAATGGTCATAAAAGTAATGCAGCTTAAATATAGGAAGTTGTAGGAACTTCTATCTTATTTTTCATGTTTTCTTATTGTTATTTTAGAAGTTTTCACTCTTTCTAGAATATTCTCTCCGGAATTTCTTAAGGTACACTCTTTTACTCCAATTAACGTTCAAACTTTAATTACTTCATTGGTTATTTGTTTAAATCTTATAAAGATTTTAGAAACATGTAAGGTTTTAAACCTTGTAAATTGTCAATTGCCTGGAGCAAACGTTTAATGTTGAGAGGTCTGTGACCCCATTTGTTAAAAAGTTCAAATGAACTATGTTTGTCAAAAATATATTACATACTTGTTAAATTCATTAACCTTCTTTGAATTGTTTAATAAATTAAATATTTGTTTTTGGATTCATCATTTCTCTGATACTACAGTTAGGCAAGATCCTGGCTTTCCTAGCTCTTCCTAGGTTCATGCCCTCGTTCATACTCAATAAAGCTGTTACTATCAGTCTTGCCAGACCATCACCCTTCCCTATAGTAGTTTTATACATGCTTGGGAGGAAATACACTAAAGCCTCTCTCTTGCAAATCGCCCAAGTCCTAGCTGCGGTTCCCGTTAGCTTCGACCAATCTCGCACCTACTTTAGGTATCAGAGAGTTAATTTGCAGTTGCAACCGCCTCTAAGTGAATTGAAAGTCAAATTCATAACTTTTGTGGAACTCTCCTCCTATTTTTCTATCCTTTTTCTCCAATCCAAAATCTACTTCCTTCTCTTAATCATCTTCCCTTGGTGGGTGGGTTATTCCTCAGCCAATAATCTACCCAAAAATTGGTGCCGAAACCCGGGAGAGTCCATTTGTCATTTTTCTGTTTGGCAATACTTTGCAAATTATTAATATTTGCTTTGAATTTTTCAGCTATAACTACATCATGCAAAGCCTGTGAAGGGGAAAGAGGCTGCTCCTGTCTCCTTTGGTGTGTCCCGTTCTTTCTACTCATTTGCTGCTGCAAGCTTGACAGCATCTCCAAAGTTCAACAGTTTCGTGAGTTACATTTCAATTTATTTATCTTGTCATGGCTCCTACTGAAAAAGATGAAACTCTCATTGCTAGACGGTCTTCTTATAAAGGGCAACTCACTAGATTCAGAAATTTCATCAACAAATTAAATCCCGCCGAGTGTGATTTAGATATCTTGACACAGCGCCTTAAGTTGTACGAACGGTCTTATGATTATTATGATCAAACTCAAACCGAGATTGAATCCGCTTGCCCAGAACTTCAATCGGATCGGGACGAGGTCGAACCCTTGTACTTTGAAGGGATTGCCAAGGCCCACCAACTGATCCGCAGTATCTCAGAACCGGACACTAGGGTCATCAATCCGGCCCAGTTCGCACCCGCTTCAGTTCACAAGAACAAACCGAAACCGTTACTTCTCAGGCCAGGAAGGTGAATGGTATTCTTTTTATGAACTTTACTGCTCCCTAATTCATGACAATAAGGAAATTCCCGACATTCATAAGTTCTACTTCCTCCGTACGTCTTTGGAATGCGAGGCCTTGGCCTTGGTGGAGTCACTGCCTTTAAGCGCAGAAAACTACCACATCGCCTTTAATCTCCTTAAAGAGAGATATGGCAATTTACGTTTGTGTATAGCTCGCCACATACGCTGTCTCTTCAACCTGCCAGCCGTCAAACCTAATGACGTCACCTCTTTAAGAGACCTGTTAGACTCTATTCAATTGCACGTGAGAGCATTATATCAACTCAAGCAACCAGTCCAAACGTGGGACACCATTCTTATTCATCTGGCTACATCAAGATTCGATTTTTCAACTTTAAAGGCTTGGGAAATTGAACTCGCTCGCAAGGAGGAATTTTCGTTCGAACACTTAATCTCGTTTCTTAACAGCCGATGCCAAGTCCTTACAGCACTCTCATTTCAGTGCGAAAATGTCGAAAAGAGTAATCAGTGTCATATTTTTGAGAAAAACCTTGCTTTTTCAAAGGGTCATCAGCCCCCATCTATCGAGAACAAGCAAACCCGTTCTGCTTCTTTTAATCATGCAAGAGAACATATCAGGCCGCCCAACAAATCTTTAAAATGCACGCTCTGTAAAAAGCTTCACACATTGTATTTGTGCAAATCTTTTAAAGAATTGTCTGTCGAAGATCGAAGGAAGTTTGTCTTCAATAGCAAACATTGCTTCAATTGCTTGTCACCTAAGCATTCTTCTTCAAACTGCACGTCTTCCAATCTCTGTTTTCATTGTAAAAAACCGCATCATTCTTTATTGCACGTTCAAGATAAATCGAGGTCACCAGCACCCGCCTCTTCATTTCCTTGCAGAGCCGCTCCGAACAAACTAATGCTTCTTCCTGCATTTCTAACGCCGAAACTTCTCACAGTGCGCAAACCCTTTTGACCACTGTACAATTCGAAATCCAAGATAAATTTGGAAATTGGTTTAGAACCCGCGGTCTTCTTGATTCCGCTTCAACTCATAATTTTGTTTCGCGATCGTTAATTAAAAAACTAGGTCTTTCGTCATCGCCGACTTCTATCAATGTATCTGGCATTGACAATTTGAAAACTCAAGTCTTGCAGTCTTCAAAATTGAAAATCAGAGACGTTTGCCAAAGAAACACCAATCTTAATTTAAACTGTCTCATTCTTACCAGTATTGGCAAAGACACTCCTAGCAGCGCTATTAATACTTCCAGTTTAAAGATTCCTTCACATTTAAGGTTAGCTGATCCTCAGTTTAATGCTCAAGGTCCCATTGTTGTACTTTTCAGTGCCAATGTTTTTTGGAAGTGCCTTCGCAAACAAACACGTAAGTTATCTTCAACCGTGGTCGCCAGAGACACCGATTTTGGTTGGGTTATTACTGGTGAAATCCAACAACCCAGTCTTCAAACTAAAGCGCAATGTCATTTCGTTACAGCTGACATAAATCCCATTTCTAAAAAAGAGAACGCTCATGTTTTCGATCTCGATACTTTTGGAAAACACTTGCCGAAACAATGTCTTATCGTGAACTACGCCACCTTGGTAAGTTGTTTAAATGGTTTTTCCTTCTTCCTGCACAAGATGGCAATTCAAGTTCGCCTTGCTTTGTGTTACTTCTTCTACCTTCTCATGTCATCTTTTATAGCAGGTAATTGCTTAAACTCTTTCTCGAAAACTATCTTCCCCTTGTGTAAAACCATGGCTATCAGTCACCATCACTTCGCTGTAAGCTATGTTTCACTTCTTTCGCTATTTGGAAGGATGGCCACGGCCGACTCCCTCCTCCTTCCTCACAATTGGAAGCCGCTTTTGAAACCGCTTGAAAATCTGAATTCTATAACATCTAGAATAACTATTCTCATGCATAACCTCCTTCTCAATGTCCCGGCTTCCCTTCCTATTTCGGAAGAATCAAGCTTTTTCCTGTCGAAAATTGTCGGATTCCGTGATCCTCTCAATTATGCGAAATTGATTTCCTACTCTATTTCATATATCTTTAAATTGTTTTTTCACGTCCAAGCCACGAATGATTGCATGTCGTGTTACTCGTTCCGCTTTAAGTTACAGCTGATTCAACTAGTGTTGTTTGTTTATATCGAACTGCTTGTTTTTCAAACTTGTTTGTATGCAAGCTTGAGTAAGGCCAAGTTGCTGTTTATTTCCTGTATGCCTGCCAAAGGTCAGAGCAAGCTTCCCTTATCTCAACTCTGGCTGATTGCCAACCATTGTCTAGTGAGTCGCTTCTGCAAGTACAGAAGCCGTTCAACTCATCACCAAAATAAACTTGTTCCGGTTGAGGACTCTTTCAGCTATTTATATTCCTTATATCGTTGCACTATGTGTGTCAAGGCCGCGCTCGCTTATGTCTTCCACTTACTCACGCTCGTATTCTACAATTGCTTCGATTCATGTCTCGTAACATCGTTGCATATCCTTTACGCGCTTATGTATTGCACTTTGCTTACATATTTTGCGATCTTATTGTTCATTGATGAACAAACTTGTTTTTTCTTGTCGTCACATTCGATGTGTTTTTGCATTTATACTTGTCATGTCACGTTTCTCGCTGACTTAAGTATTTTTCTGAGTAACCCCTTTGATACTTATTATGACTTAAGGTCATTGTTCATGGCTACTAGGTTGTTACCTATGGCGTTCTTGCTTTCTACTCGCATAGTTCCTTTGTTTATTTGGTATATTCTTATCTTTAATAGATGTACTTGTTTCTATACGCTTTGTTTAAACTTGTTAATTCTCCTTTTGCATCGTATCGCCATCTTTACTAGTGCCTTATTTCCCGCATTTTCTAGCTATTTCGTGATTGAAGGTGTTGTTAAATCTCGTTTTTTAACTCCGCTTTCCAATGACCCTGATGACCTGCTTCCACTCACACCTGGTCACTTTCTTACACGCACCTCCCTTTCTGCCCCTCCTCCTCTTCCCAATTTTTACAGGTATTCTAATCTACCTATCGCTTGGCGTGAACTTGAAGCCCTCCGTAATTCCTTTTGGAAGAGATGGAACTTGGGATATTTAACTTCCTTGCAACGGAGACAGAAGTGGTTTCTTTCCAGTCCCGACATTAAAGTGGGAGACTTGGTCTTGGTTAAGGATGTTTCTCCCCCTCTAGTTTGGATCTCTGGTAGAGTGACCGAGTGTTATCCTGGAAGAGATGGGAGAGTCAGGGTAGTCAGAGTCTTGACCACTAACGGTCCGATTACAAGAACCCTGTCTTTGATCGCTCCTCTTCCTTTAAATGTCTAACTGCTTATTTGTTCTCTGTTGGTGTTTACCCTCCCAGTATGGTGTATTCTTGGAATACACGGTACGATAGATTATAATTTTCAATGCTTTTGCATGTTCTTTCCTTCCTCTTTGTCAAACACCAACAGTGATCTTCTGTTTTCTCTTAGGTGTTCAGGTCGCTTATATCTTTTATGAGTCTGTTCTAGATATATATTCTCTGTGACTCACCTAGCGTCATCTAGCAGCGAATCTCTGAAGCTCTTCAACTCTTCCTGGTGCAAGAGGACTTACTTATCCATTTGGCCACCAGATCCTGTTACCATCGCCAGCTATTTTCTCCTTGAGCAAGAGGACTCTGTCTACTTTTTTACTCACCATGCTGCGCTAGTATCGCCTGTTATCAACTCTTTGAAGACCAGCTCATCAAGAGAAAATAATTTTTTGTTATTAAGTTGGCAATGTTTATATGTTCTCCTTTTGTCTCCTATCCCCCACTCTTTTCCCCTTCCTTGGACCCTCCGTGCTCCGTTGAGCAAGTCTCACTTCTCAGTCGGCAGTTGACTCGATCAGTCAGGGCTCAACTAGGGCCAGTCTCCTCTAACCAAGAGACATTCTCTACGTTCTACGCCATGTTGGCGCATTAAGTATCGGTTAAGGGAACCTCACCTTCGCCATGCAACAAAGATAAGTACCTGCTTCAAGTTTTAACCTCATCTTCATGATTTTACCGACCACATGCTTTTAACTATATTTTATAGGCAGTGTGAAATTACTTATTTTGGGGCAAAATCATCCTCCGCGGGATTTTCCATGTTCAGCTTTTGTTTAATCAAGCTAATCTTAGTGAAAAGCAGCATTTCTTATGCTTGCCAAATGAGAAATCTTCTCCCTACGTGGGATATTTTCTAATACCCGCTGTTTATAATTTACAAAGCAAGTTCCTCCGCTGGATTTACTTTGGCCCCATTTTTCTACTAAGATCGTTCTGGAACCTTCCAGATCTTGTACTCTACCTGCGAGTCTTGCCATCAGGTATTTTTCACTCACTTGTGAAAATAATATTTAAAATGAGGAATTTTCCTTACAAATTACTGCAATAGCTAACTTTCGTCCACCGTTGGAATGATCTATGGCGCATCTAATTGTAATTCCCAATTTTTTCAAGAAATAGACTCTCGCCTACCTAGTTCAACCGGTTCTTTTCAGCATTGTAATAACTTTCTTTCTCATGAACTTTCGTGTTTCTACAGTGAACTTTGCATCAATCTTTACAGACTATAGTGATAACCAGTGCTTGCTCCACTTTTCTACCGCGTCGCGATCGTCCGTTTATATTAAATACGGCCATGAACATTGATCCTATATCCCAATGATCTTTCCTCAACCTTCTACTAACAACCCATATTAATAAAATTGTAACTTTTCTTTAAGGTGTCACTCACGAAGTGCCCTTCCATTTTTTCTTGTTTAACATTAATTAATTACTGTATAACTACGTGTTTCAAACACGATTTAAATTTACATTGTTTCTTCCCTATAATCAGGGAAAACAATTTTTTTCCACTCTTGAGTGAGTTATTTCTAGGTTTCACGAAATGGAAACTGCCCCATTTAGCTCGTGATTCCTACTTCAACGTGGGAAGTCTAGAACCTTCCTTTTGACTTTCTTAAGGTTTCATAGTAAGTGACCTGCCCTCTTGTATAATGGTCATAAAAGTAATGCAGCTTAAATATAGGAAGTTGTAGGAACTTCTATCTTATTTTTCATGTTTTCTTATTGTTATTTTAGAAGTTTTCACTCTTTCTAGAATATTCTCTCCGGAATTTCTTAAGGTACACTCTTTGTACTCCAATTAACGTTCAAACTTTAATTACTTCATTGGTTATTTGTTTAAATCTTATAAAGATTTTAGAAACATGTAAGGTTTTAAACCTTGTAAATTGTCAATTGCCTGGAGCAAACTTTTAATGTTGAGAGGTCTGTGACCCCATTTGTTAAAAAGTTCAAATGAACTATGTTTGTCAAAAATATATTACATACTTGTTAAATTCATTAACCTTCTTTGAATTGTTTAATAAATTAAATATTTGTTTTTGGATTCATCATTTCTCTGATACTACAGTTAGGCAAGATCCTGGCTTTCCTAGCTCTTCCTAGGTTCATGCCCTCGTTCATACTCAATAAAGCTGTTACTATCAGTCTTGCCAGACCATCACCCTTCCCTATAGTAGTTTTATACATGCTTGGGAGGAAATACACTAAAGCCTCTCTCTTGCAAATCGCCCAAGTCCTAGCTGCGGTTCCCGTTAGCTTCGACCAATCTCGCACCTACTTTAGGTATCAGAGAGTTAATTTGCAGTTGCAACCGCCTCTAAGTGAATTGGAAGTCAAATTCATAACTTTTGTGGAACTCTCCTCCTATTTATCTATCCTTTTTCTCCAATCCAAAATCTACTTCCTTCTCTTAATCATCTTCCCCTGGTGGGTGGGTTATTCCTCAGCCAATAATCTACCCAAGTGGTGTGTGACTCACTGGGTATTTCAATACAAGAATAGATTGGAGTACAATAAAATTACGAAATCCGAGGGAACACTTAAAAGCAAGAAAACGTGTATGATCTACGTCTTGCCCGGATACGGAAATATAAATACGGGGAGGCAGCCTCATGGCGGGAATAGCCACTTGAGTTGACCAGCCAATCAAGGAAGAAGAAGCAACGTAGCATGGGCATGGCGACATACGTGACGCACGCGGATTGATCGAAGCAGCAAGGCCGCGGTATTAACCTAGACCCTGGTGGGAGAAGATTGAAGATATAGTGGACGCGCTGTGTGAGTGAGGACATTCATTAAGACATTACGCTTGGAGCAGTAAGGAGGTACTTTGTTCATTAGTCCCAAGTGGGACAATTTTATTCACCCTGACTCCGCTGATCACATCAGATCATGAGTTCCACGCGTCTTGGAGTGTTTAGCCAGACGACGTGTTGTGGTTCATGGAATAGACTCCACCACAAGCTGTAACGATTACTTTTGATCAACGAGGAAGAATCTGACGCCGTCAACACCAATGCAGAGCATCCGACGCTACGAGACTTCAACCACGTGGAGACAATGTTTCCGTTGGTAAGCACAAGTAATCTAAGACACACACACTCTGTTTTTCAATAGGGGGGTATAAATTCTTTAAGCATTAATTTGGAAATAAGTTAAATTCACGTTATTCTCCCGACCGGCGTATTAAGTAATTTTGTTCGTGGCAATGTTTAAAGTAGTGTGCTCCGTTAACAGTGTTAATTTTATTCATGTTGCCATCATGTTTTCTGAGTGTATTAAATTCAATTATTACCAAGTAGATTCTTTAATTCCAGTAGGTAGCAATAGTTATAATACCTCATCCTTCTCCACAATCAAATGTTGTCTGGGTTGATGATTCAATCATCCCACGGCCTAGTCATTAAGAGTCTCTCATATGTTCTACTCACGCTAGGGGTCGATATTAAATATATAAATTTAGCTTGGAACACAGTGTATCCAGCTTGGCGCCCAACATAGATCAAACTTAGCAGTAGTATTTTCTGGCGAATAGTCCGCCCAGGTAAAACACATGACATTTGTTCGCTCAACGTGGAGCTTAACAAATACCATTACATTTGTCGCTACCAACAAGGGGTATTATAACCATTACAAGTCCTGAAATTTCTACCTACAGCATAAGCTGTCATTTTCACAGCTTGTAACAGTATGGAAAGCCCCCCCCCCCCCCCCCCTCATTTTCTCTACAGTATTTCATAACTATGTACAACCCTTCTATGTTGAGATCCAATCACTTTACAAGATTTCTTTGGAGGAGTTTCCATTGTATGACCTAATGTGGAAACTCTTCTGTTAAGTGTGTGTATGCCTTGAAACAATTCACACCACAAACATGAGATAACCAAGTGTAAATTGTACCACAAAGATTCGACCGAGTGCAGACTTCACTACATCTCCGGGAAAATTAATCTAGTCCCACGGTCTACAGTTCCTTTCATTACCACCAGCAAAATTCCATCGGACAGGTTAATACTCGTAAAATACGGTCCCATGTGAATTAATCGGAACACGACAATAAAGGACACAGTTTTGTATATATTCACATCATACACACCATTTAGTTTTTTCTTTAAATAGCTAATAGGCCTATGTGCTCCATTCTGTTGTAAGAGTTCTTTCCCACGCATTAGCATCGATTCCGCAAGCTTTGAGCATATATTTTCCAGTTCATCGTAAATCCACACTGTGATATTAAAAGTATCATGCATATTTTTGTGGACAGTAAAGTTGGCGAGTCTCCTTTTGCAAATAGCCCACAAGTTTTCAATCAGATTTATGTCATTAAGAGTTCCCTGGCCACTAATACCCAAATAATTTTCTCACTAAAACAAATTTTCACTTTTAAGTGTGGCAAGTTCTAGCTGAAAAATTTCATCACGCTCTGGAAACCTTTTCTGCAGCTCAGCAACAACTCTAACTTTGCAGTATTTGGATATACTGGTCAAATTTCATCATCCTTTCAACTGGTACTAAGGGTCTCAATCCTTCATTAGTCAAACACCCCCAACATATCTTCTGTATGAGGTCTGCTGCAAATGTGCTTAAATTGTTACCTCATTTAATACTCTGCCCCTGCACTTGGAAGCGACTCATTTCTTCCAGTGTTCGATTGTCCAGTCCTATTGACTAAATGCCCACCAAAGACCTTTCCTGTGCGTTTCTTCTGTTAGGTATTTCTTTACAGGTTTGTGAGCGATCCTTCCATTTGCCAGAAGTCGACAAACATTGGAAATGTGCAGTTTCACTCCCCTTTATCCCCCCCCCCCAATTCATGTGGCAAGTTTACAGCAGTTAGCCTAGAGATTAATTAACTTCAAAGGATTCTCTATTTCCTGTCAGTTTCCCTTTTTATTTGGTGAAATTGAGCCAGTTTGTGCTGCTGAATAATTCTATTTATAGTGCCTACATGGAAACCAAATTCAGTATCTAACTCTTTGTGTCAAAAGTATTTTGAGATAATGCTAGAATCACTACGCTTCCTGGGAGTCTCATCCAATTAAGACATATGTATTACTAATTGCACAAGGAAACCTGAAAAGTGACATTTCGAAATAAATATGCTTTTATCCCAAAACAATCGCCACACAGATTAATAAATAGTGAATAACAGTGGAAATATTGGGTAAAGGGTAGAGAGCATGGGATCTAAGAGTAAGGTGTTGCCAGCCATTGGGAAAGCATTAAAAATTCCTAGTTCCAATTGATTTACATCGGGTATGGGATTAGACAAACTCTGTATTTTACAGTTCTAGCTTTTTACCATCTCAGCAGGGTAGCCTACTCTCATTTCTGCATAGCCAATAGTTTACAATTCTAGTTTTGATCCAAGCGCCGAAGTGTATTACAGTAATAGTAGCTACTTCTTCTGGAATTGGTGAAGGGAGTCTGTTGATGGGTGAGATTGTCATCTTTCAATCTTGTTGATATTAATATAAAGTTTTTTTTTTGGGTGCTTAATGTTTTAGTATTTATCAGCAGTAGTAGCCACTATTTTTAAGTTTTTGGCATGCTTTTAGTGGGTGGTTGCAACTGTTTGTGGGTGGTATTGTGGGTTTGTCAGTGTTTTGTAGAGATATTTGGTCTTTTATATTTGTATCTGATGATGCTCACTCGATGAGCGAAGTGTGTCATCTAATTAAGCCCCCACCATTTGTTAGACAAGTATGTTAATTTATAAATAATTATGAAAGTTTGATGCTTTTCAGTCTGTCAACACGATTTTACCTAAATGAGATGGGTTATTCCCTAATCCTGAAAGGAATTTACACTAGATTAATAAATAATTTAATCTAAATTAATCGCATGTAAAGTTTTTTTCAGGTTTGAGAATAACATCTCATTTGGGTACAATCGTGTTGACCGACTGAAAAGCATCAAACTGAAAATGGCCTCAAACACCATAATGTATAAATAATTCATGTAACATTTCTTTCAGATGATAGGGTGACAAAATAATTATCACTTCCTGCCCAATCTATTTGGGCACTCTTCATGATCAACTGAAGTGCATTTCTGTTAACATTTAAAGGGACGTAGGTGACTTATTTTTAAAAGAATCCATTGATAAAGAAGGATCCCTGACCAGTTATATTGAGCCAAGAGTTAAAATGTCGTAGGGTGGCTAGTTACTTTTCTACTACAGCATCAGACAGGTTTTCATTTGGTATGAGGCTTAGAAACTTTATACGGTACGAGGTGTTTGGACTAGTGTGCAAGTATTTAGGGGCACAGGTTTGACTTAATGCCCCAGGATGTGAAATAAGGTATTTTCTCCAGGCATTTCCAAACTGAGTAATGGCATCAAGTTTCCACGATACCTGAAGAATATGTTTCTCTTCCCTCTGATACTTGCAATCTGTTAACTGTTTCAGTAGACATGTTCTAGTTTGTCAATTTGTATTTTTTATGAAGAGGGAGTCCCTGAAAATTATATTGTTTTTAAATGAGTTCCTAAGTATGATACCACCCTCCCCGCCATATTTTGTTGGATATTATTCAAATAAAGCCGCCCCTAGTGCTGCCACCTAGTGGACTTTGAAGTTCTCTCTTTACCGGCACGCAGCCGCCTTTGTTGTTGTTGTTTGTACTTCACGTTTTGTCACCAAAGTTGTACGACTCATGCATTGTGTTAGTTATCTTGTTAAGTTTAATAACCTCCACTTATAGCAACGTGCATCTTTTTTCACCTCGCAATCTATAGCTTCATTAATATATTTTAATACCATACACCGTGTTTAAATAATTTATGCACCTACTCGAAACAATTTTATATTTTTCAGTTTACTACATGATTAACTTTAGTATCCTTTTAAGATCTCTAGCAGATTTATTTCCTGAAATCTCATGGGAGGGGGGAGAGGGCTGCTCCTGCATTGTATTAGTTATCTTGTTAAGTTTAATAACCTCCACTTATAGCAACGTGCATCTTTTTTCACCTCGCAATCTATAGCTTCATTAATATATTTTAATACCATACACCGTGTTTAAATAATTTATGCACCTACTCGAAACAATTTTATATTTTTCAGTTTACTACATGATTAACTTTAGTATCCTTTTAAGATCTCTAGCAGATTTATTTCCTGAAATCTCATGGGAGGGGGGAGAGGGCTGCTCCTGGGGAAGAAACATTGCTTATGCTTACCTCAGCATTTTAGAAGAGAGACAATGAACTAACAAATATAATATTCTTTATTACACAATATAATATACACAGTATAAATTTCTACAATGAAGTCTGTATATTTACAGTGAAAACATTAAAATATATAATAGTAATAAATATATAATAACAGGCAAGTTCCATATTGTAAAATATTTCTGGTATTTACAGAATTTTAATATCCAGTGCAAATTTTTTGTACAATTTGGTATACTGTATTCTAATTATGTAACAGATAAATATCTTTATTAAAAACCATTGAGTACATTAAAAATTGAAATTTCTTTCTTAAGACTAGTATCTATTCATATAAATAAAGAGAAGAAATTTCTTTCTTAGACTAGTATCTATTCATATAAATAATAATTTATACAATAAAAGATTTTTTAAATGTAAACCTTGCACTTTTAAGTTCTTCTGTTTTAAGATTTCACTACACCGAGCTGTCCAATACTGAGCATTAATTCAGTATGGTAATTTAATACAAAATTATATAACATGATCTTCAAACCACCTTCTATAAATCACTTCGAAATTGGAGTGTTTAGTGCCAAGAGAAGACAACATGGCAAAGGATCAAGTATACCGATGCTACACAGACACTAAGGAATGTTACTGGAGCGCCAATCCTGTAAACAAGATTCAAGTGTCAGTGCTTGTGAAAAACAAAATAACTAAGCTAGAAGCTCTATATGCCATTGGATGTTTGAAACTCATCCATCAAGGTGAGATTTAGTGGACAAAAGATCCTTTGAGAAATATTTGGCTCATATCTAAATTCTTTGAGCAATTGTCACCAAAGACCAAATGAGCTATATTTAAAACAAGTAGTTCCGTGAAGAACTATACAGCCTATTTTCATATATCCTACTTATGTTAATTGCCACTATCAACATACACAATTTCAGTTTGATTGCTGTAATAGATTCGTAGATATTGAGAACAGACTAAATATTTCGGATGGTCGCCATGTTGGATTTTATATATGTAGGTCCTAGAGTTATGTACTGTTACATGCAGATTATTGTGAACGTGTAGTATTCAAACTTCAATCGCATAGTTAGGACACGAGGAAAAACAAGGAGAGTTTAAAATTTTTCACAGCTGCCATCTTGAGGTTATGGAAACAATTGAAATAAATTAGATGCCAGTGGATTAACATTCGAATAAGGATTTACTGTACCAAGTTTCACTGCACGCGGATGGTTAAAATGCGAGAAACGTCCATGTGAATATTTATAATTCGCGTCACCGCCATGTTGGATTTGTGATCACCAGGTTATTCAAAGTCCTATAGGTGAACTTAAGTTCATAGCCCCTATGAACATTAAAAAATGCAGTTTGATTGATATAATAGATTCGTAGATATTCAGTATCGTCTAAATATTTCGGATGGTCGCCATGTTGGATTGTTAAATGTATAGGCCATAGAGTCATGTACCATTAAAGGAAAATTATTGCGTAGGTTCATTATTCAAACTTTCACTTCGATCGCATGACTACATCACAAGAAATAAAATCTTAATTTTAAAATTCGCACTGCCGCCATCTTGAGGTTATGTAAACAATTGAACTAAATTAGATACCAGTGGATTACAATGTTTATAAATATTTCCTGTGCCAGGTTTCAGTGCGCTTGGAACATTAAATCGCGAGAAAGGTCTATTTAAAATTTTCAAATTCGCTTGGCCGCCATGTTAGTTTTGTAGTTAACTGGTTTTTGAAAGTCTTATAGATGGAATTCCAGTAGTGCCCTTTATCCCCGTACAAAATTTCAGGGGTTTACCGCTAATAGTTTCAGAGATATAGAATGCCGGTGAAATATTTCGCACATCCGCCATCTTGTGATTATGTAAACAATTGAACGAAGTTAGATGTCGGTGCATTACAATGTATATAAACATATACTGTACCAAGTTTCATTGCGTTTGGTTGGTCAAATCGCGAGAAACGTCTATTTAAAAGTCGCAAATTCGCTTGGCCGCCATGTTGGTTTTGTTGTTACCAGGTTTTCAAAAGTCACATAAGTGAACTTATAGCAGTTCCCTCTATCACCATAGAAAATGTCAGGGTAATATCGGTAATAGTTTCGGAGATATTGAATGCTGGTGAAATATTTCGCACAGCCGCCATGTTGGATTGGTGAGTCGTAACAAAATTTGAAGGGCACGGTCGAGGTCGCCGGGAATAGTGCTATGAACTTTCCGAGTTTCATTGAAATCGCTCCAGCCGTTTAGATTTTATTAGGGACACACACACACACACACACACACACACACACACACACACACACACACACACACACACACACACGGACAAAAGGTGATCTCATAGGCCTATTTTTTCAAAATTGAAAATAGGCTAAAAATGTATTTGTAAGTGTCATCTGAGGTGCCTAGAATCAAAACCCGCCAAATCCATTCCTTCACTTTTTCGGCCAAGTGGCAAAAACTGTCACAAACGAACCAATACCCAAAACGAAATACTGTTTTCACTAAAAAAATGAATGAATTATTTTTAAAAACAGTCCAAAGTACGAAGCTGATCCCCGATATAGTTAAAAATGTACGTAGAAAAATATAAAGCAATAATTCGGATTTGTCGGGGTTTGTTACTAAGATTTGGATTTGGCAGGTTTTGATACCAAAGAGCCCTAATACATTTGAAGTTGCGAAGAGATTGTAGAAACTGCGTAAGCTTTATTCAGAAATTAATATTTGAATGAAAGTTAACTAAATATAGGTTAAAAAATAAAAAAAAATCTTATAAGTTTTGTGTTTTGTTGTTTTAAGGAGCGGTTGTGTTTTATTAGAATAAACAGAAAAAGAATAAAACTCATATTACCCATTCAAGATTTGATTGCCGCTGAGTGTGGCTGTGCCAGCGTTTATGTTTATTGTACCATGAGCTCTGCGGGGCGAAGCGGAGGACACTGCGATGACAGAGTGCAATCTGCACATAGGTCACACTGCATTGCGTCAGATGAGCTCATGTCACCATGGACAGTTAAATCCAAAACTGGAGCTGAGTCATATCCTACACGCACAACTGTACCTGTCAATGAAGCAAGCTGACGTGTGACAATTACATAAAGAGTAGTTCCCATCTCCACCGCCGGCAATCAATTCCTGAAAGGGTAATAATAATGTACAGTAAATAACCCCTGGCACTACAGCCCGTGAAGGGCCTCATCCCCAGCCATTTGGCCTGCAGATATTGGGGTGCCGCATGACCAGCGCATCGGGTCCCCTCGGCCGTTAATCTTGGTTTTCGTGATCGGGGCGCTGCCTCACTGTCAGTCACTCAATTGTCCTCACGAGGCTGAGTGCACTCCGTTCCAGCCCTCACGTCAGTTCCAAAAATCCCTGACGGAGCCGGGAATCGAACCCGGGGCCTCCGGGTGATAGGCAGGCGCGCTACCCCAACACCACGGGGCCGGCAATACTGTAGCCTACAGTACTGAACAATAATAAGGAAAAGCGTCAAATTAAATTAATATTCAATTACTATGGTCCAGGCCTTTAGAGACAAAACTATAGTCATTCAACTATTAAATCACATTCTTTACTGGAAGTTATAGCTACACAATTTCTGTTTCTACCTCATCCTCAATAGTAGTTCCTCAATCATCATCATTCTCTTCGTGTTCGCCACGACTTTGCAGCTCTACATTTTCCCTCCATCTTTCTCCAGAATGCTTCGAAAGCAGTCTCGAAACATCTTTCACTTCTTGTGCCTGAAAGACTATCCCTGTTTATGGCTTCTGACTTTACGTGAGTCATCAAAATCAGGTTTCGTGACACGTTTGTGTTCACAAATGTCAGTTCTGTGGAAAACATCACCCATACCAGAATGTTATTGTTCTTCTCGTTCTTTGTCAAAATTATCCAAAACAAATTATCATCAGAAAGTACAACAACATAAACCATTCTAATCACGTCAGGCAGGGGTACATTCTCCGACTAATGCACGTAGGTAAAGAGTACACACTTCGCAAAGCATCATGGAAGGTAAGATGGCGGATCTGGGTGCTCCTTTTGGCTGATGTGGATGTGGCGGGTTTTGTGACCAAAAATGGCGAAACTGTCGGACTTGGCGGATATTGCAACTAAGCCTCAACTTTGACTTCGTTTTACAGTAGGATGTAGCGGGTTTTGTAACAAAATAATAGTTTTAATGAATTCAGCGCAGCAAAAGCTATATGAAACAATGCTTATCTCAATTTTCATAAAATATGGATTTGGCGGGTTTTGATTCTAGGCGCCTCATCTGATGTTCTATGGTCATCTCTCCAAAACAACATGTTATGACCTGGAAGTGTGCAATTCTATGAGTAACCATGAGGATCTGAAATAGTGCCTCTGAGATGCAATCTGGCGGCTTCGGAGGTGTAGTTGGTAGCACGCTGAGCTTCTATGCCCAAGATCGCGGGTTCAGATTTTTAAGAGCGTTAAAAATCCCTCAGTATGCCTTTTTTCAGAGGGGAAGTAAAGCCGGCGGTCCCATGTCAAAGATTTATGGCATGTTAAAGAACCTTCCACTAATTACACCTGTTGTAACGTGTTTTTCGAGGTTTTTTTATGCAACTGGCATAAGTCAGTAGGAAGCCATTCTATATTTATTTACGCGGCAAATTGTTCAGCCAAGAGAATTTTTCATGTTAATTTATTATTATTATTATTAATTTATTATAATTATTATTATTAAGATATTTTTGGAGCATTTTATAAAAATTATAAGCATACAGATAGCGTTTTCTAAGACGTAGAAAACCTATCAAGCAAATTATTACGAACGACAATATCATAGAAAATTATGTGATTGCGGAATTTTACGGAGTTTTCGTCAGTTAGGATATTTTGAGAGACATGAGTCACTGGGAATTCAAATACAAGCTGATTCCTGTCGAGAAGTATTACGCAAGCGGGGTTTGCAGCGTCAAGAAAAGGCGAATGGTTGGAACGGAAAACGACTTCTCCCTCCCGCGGAGTGTTGGTTGGTTGGTTCTTAAGTTTAGGGGCTGCGACAACGCGGTCATGTAGCCCCGTGTATTTGGGTGTGTGTAGAATCTGTCTGATAACCGGTGTTAATTGTGATGACTGTATTAGTGTGTGTTATCCGTTTGTTAATTTAAGTACTGCAACTAAGAATTTTTCAAATAGTTCCTACTTTTGCCGCCAATCGCCACCGTCAACGACTACTAGGCCAAGTTCAGGACTGAGCTACTAGATGCCGCCGCAGTCTGCTCTTGGCAACGAACATAGAAACCTAAGAGCGTTGTTTACATTCATAACCTATCCAATTTAGCTTCACACAGGTGCAATTAGTGGAAGGATCTTTAACATGCCATAAATATATGACATGGGACCGCCGGCTTTACTTCCCCTCCGCGGAGTGTAATGAGCCAGAGTGGGGATGTAGCACATGGGGTGCAGCCAATCAGTAGAGACCACGTAAGCTAGAAGTCTGATGAAGAGTGGGGATTCGGCGGGTGCATATATCGTTCAGCGCGCCGTGAAACGAGGACTATCTGTGTAGAACTTGCCAAGTATGGTTCACGCGGGAGTCGCTCCGATGTTCCGTGGAGTGGAGGACTAACTTTTGTAAAACTTAACCAGTGTGGTTGTACGTGTGTTTGGGTCCGATGTACGGACCATAGAATTATCTAATCTACCAGAATATCATCAAATAACGAAGAAGATGGCGACGTCCAGGAGACTGTGGGAAGCACACAGCATCATCCAGTACGAGGGAAATGCTTTAGCAATTTCCAGTGGTAAGCGCAAATGACGCAGAAATACGCAATCTCTCATTTTTCTTTGTTTTATATTTCATATTTCAGTAACTTCATAGCTTGGGAATAAGAGTAAAATCAATAATTTATCAGACTCAGTTTTCACGTAATTTTCTATCGGTAATATTAAAATCGCAACGCTCCAATATATATATTTTAAACTTATTATTATTATTATTAATTTTGCTATACTTGTTTTATATAATAAATTCATTTCTTTTAAAATGAAATCTTTGCTTTCAGTAGGTAGCATTAGATATAGACCAATTCCTTCTCCTGATACAATTGTTTGTTGGGTTAATGATCAAATCATACCACGATCAGAGTGAATAGATTCTTGAAGGTGTTCTACCAGAGCTAGACGTTGTTAAATACAAATTTAGATTTCAGCATTGCATTGAGGTCTTGGCGCCCATTAAAACAACATAGCTTAGGCAAAGGTAAACAGTTACATTTATCTCCCAACAGTTAGGGGCAGTCAAACCGTTACACTTGTCGTTCAACGTGTGGGCTAGCGAAACTGCTACACTGTGTGAAGCTAAATTGTATAGGTTAAGAATATAAACAACACTCTTTATGTTCCCAAGTTCGTTGCCAAGAGCCGACTGCGGTGGCGTCTGGTAGCCAAGTTCTGAACTAGTAGTCGTTGACTGGGGCGCTTGGCGGCAAAAGTAGGAACTATTTGAAAAATTCAAAAGTCTGCAGTCGCTTACTTGAATTAAGAAACAGATAACACACACTAAGTTAATACAGTCATCACAATTAACACCGGTTATCAGACAGATTCTACATACACCCAAAGTACACGGGGCTACATGACCGCGTTGTCGCAGCCCCTAAACTTAAGAACCAACCGAGATTCAATCTGGAATTGTTTTCAGAGCCTAGGCACACAAGTCTTCCAAAATGTTTGAGAAAAACTAACACGAGGTGGTCTGAAGAAAGAAGAACAGGATTTTTTAAAGAAATCCAGAAAGACTGATAAGTGTTAACAATAGTTCTAATTCTCCAAAATGATCAGGGGACAAAAGAAAAAGAAATGTTTAATGTCCCTTTGAACTACTAGGGCAGACATGTCAATGTTAGGCCTCAGTAGCAGCATGTCAATGGTGGCAACCCTCTGTCCGGGATTGCGAAGAGCCATCTTATGTCAATGCAAACCACCTATTGACGTCCGAAACGGGGGAGGAGCTTACTGTCAGCTGTTTTCAATATGGCGGCCAGATAGTGACGAGAAGTAATTGGGTGTGCGTTTGTTATGGCTTCTAATATTTATGATGGCAAAATACTACATATTTTCTTTCATTGATAGAATTTTTTTACGGTCAATTTAAATCACAGTGTTTAATTACTACCAGTCAAAAATATTACCCACATTTAGATAGTTAATTCACTGCCTGCTGTTACATATATGAAGCCTGTACCAGGGAGCCTAGCGGTTTCTATGTTTTTATTAATTTCACAATATATATTTTATATATATATATATATATATATCTCACATAACACAAAGGACGACTCCCTGATAATAAATTGAATCCAGCAAACCTGAATTTGCATGAATGTTTTGGGTTCAAAGAAGCGTTACTTGGGATGCTCAAATCATATTTCAATATTGCAAATATTGACCTACATACTTGCTGTTCAAAGGCAAGAATATAAATTTATTAATCTCTTGCCACAGGCAAGTTAAAATGGAGGCATCCTCTTTATCAATATATTTAATTAAATATTTAAAATACAGATATTTAACAAAGCTGGAGTCTCCATTTGAACTTGTCATAAGCAAACGTAACAGATCAAAAACTACACTTTAAGCCAAACCAAATTCACTCCTCAGCTCGACATAAACCATAATACCAATTAAAACCTATACAAAACATACTCTCCTTACTGTTATACAACTTTCAAACCAACTATTCGCACTCAAAATTGAAAACCCCTGAAATGGGAACTAATTAAAGTTAGAATAGCCTAGGCCGATCAGGTCTCCTGCTACATTACTGCATATGTATACTTAACATCACTATAACTTCCAAATTACGGCTAAGTGACCTATCTGCCTGAGTAGTATAGGTGTTACCGGCCTGCCTGGGATGATGGGTCACCAAACCGGTACCGTAGGCCTACTTGAAACTAAGATTTTGCACATTAATCAACTAATTTCAACAGTAAGGAGATCATAGTCAAAAACACAATTTAAGCCAAATCATACTTCAATGACCTACATACTTGCTGTTCAAAGGCAAGAATATAAATTCTCTGGCAAATTAAGGCTAGGAACAGCATTTTTCTTAAGTTTTCTAACCATTCGGTTATTGCCAATCGGAAGAACCCCTAAAATAAGTTTACGAAGAGCGGATTACATTCTATGTACGGCACAGAAGTAATAGGCCACAAGTTTATCAGTATTTTTGATGTAGCTAAATCCATGTGAATACAAATTAGAGACAATAACTATCAATAATCAATAGTACCGGTGGAAAGAAGTCGTCTTCACAAAAATGCAGACTGCACACTGTCATATAACATGTAACACGTTTTCCAATAGACAGCGCCGAAGCCCATCTTTCTCTCTGAACTTTTTGTACAGGAAAGTAGTGAAGATATTTCGTAGCCGTTTTATACGATTTGCAACCGTATACAGAGCAGTACCTCCTCGAATTTTACTAATTTCTTTCTGTTTCCATCACGACGTCAATGCTTCGCCATGTAAAATAACCTCACCAGTCACAATGTTACAGCTTCAACATTCTACCGCGTGGCTGCGCCATCCAACTTTTCTGACGTCAAATGTGTAACATCTGACATAGAAGAAACCTCACGTGAAATTGTTGATACACCCGTATTTTATAGTATTGTTGGCACAAATATTAATCTATTGTAAAAGGGAGTGTTTTACAGATATTGTAGTTTATAATACGGAACTCATTTTATTAGATGATTTGTAGCTTCCACCAGCACTAGCCTAAATAAAGAATACGATATTGATCAACTAGATTATTAGACGCGACACCACTCATAACCTTAAATTCCTTATAAACAGGTCCTCTTCATTCACAGACCAACATGTAATTTCATATGGATTCTGTTAAAATGAGTCATATTGATATGATAAATATAGTTTAAAATGATAATCTGGTAGCAAAAATATCTACCCCGCCCAGGATTCGAACCCAAGATCTCTAGATTCACAGTCATACGCAATAACCCCACAGCTATTTCGACTACGCAAATATTGTTCACAAGATGGTGACATATTTCCACGTTCCAATAATACTGCATTACGGAATTAATTTCATTTCTATTTTGCTTGTTTCGATAATGTTCCTGCGTGAAATTGAGTTTAAAATGCCTTATGAATAGGACCTCTTGTGAGTAAAGAGAATGTATTGAGTAACAGTTCATGAAGGCTTGCTCAATTCTCATAACCACAACGATTATATTATATTGATGACTGCATTACCGTTATGTGGGTTAATTTTTTGAATAGCCATTGTGCAGAAACGTAATACCGGCAATGCCGACTACTTACAATGTTTGATACAAGGCATTTTACCATTTAAATACTGATACGAAGACTTCGAACATGTACCATGTCATTTGTTTAAATCACTTGACACCCGAGTTCGCATGAGCGTTTTCCGTTGAGTATATCATATACATTCCACATGGCCGAGAGTGCGTCATGGTTTCAATTTTCGACACCGCGCGCTGATTGTTTCTCTTACCAGTGCCAGCTGGATCGATCGAGTTGGCAGTGCCGTCTTATACTTCCGTTCGATCCACCACTGCCAGCTAGGGCACACTTCCGTTCGATCCACCACTGCCAGCTAGGGCACACTTCCATTCGATCGAGCGGGCAGTGCATACTTCAGTTTAATCCACCACTGCCAGCTCGATCGTTCCGATCCACTTCTGTCCCCAATTTTCAAAATCACTCCCACATAACTATCCAGCAACCGAGCGGAAAGATGTTACACATCAAAAACAACCATACTGGCCCATGTCTAGCAATGAGCTAGGTTGGCCATATTCCTAGTGGATGTGAATCACAAGTTTAGCAACTTAATTGCCCTTTAACCGATTTGTTGGATCCCATTTGGAACAATCTGCCATAAAGTTAAGACTCGTAGCAAACGACTTGAGTCGCTCATGCCATGGTTTTACAGATACTATTTTTATCTCAAACACCAAAGTATTTATACAGTGTGATATTTAGGGCTGTAGGAAAGTCAGGAATATCCAGCTACTGAATGTTTGAGGTTTGCGATGATTTGGCCTAGGGTTGGGCAGATTACCAAACCCGACAAACTAAGAGAGAATCAGTGGTTATGGGTGGAAGAGATACCCCTAGGTGGTTTGTTGAAGAGAGTGTGTCTGAAATTACACAAATTTAACAGACAACTGCTGCATTGCAGAAGTGGCAGAGGACTGCAAAAGGCGTGAGAGACAACTCTGAAAGAAAATCCTCACGAAAGTTAGACCTGGCAAGTCAGTTGGACAGTACCGCTAAATTGCTTTCAATAATAATACGAACCTTGGAATGAATACACTCAAATAAGACAATAGTATCCGCAGGCCCATGCCAGGCACAAAACCTGATGTAGGCTGGGCAATGTAGAGATACAAATGTCCAAGACAACACATATAGGGACAAAGAATATTCTCAGTTTGACAGGTAAATGTGAAGAATTAACAAGTCTCGTGGAGGAGGATAATAGCTATACTACATCCGAGTGAAACAAAATGGAAAAGGAAACTGGGGATATATTTGAATTATACTCTATATTGGCAGGGCAGCAGATGGAAAGGTATGAATGATCTTAGAAGGATAAGTTAACTTAAGATCCATTATATCAATGAGAGCATTTAGAACAGTACACTTGGGCAAAGAGAAACTGGATGTAGTCAGGAGGATACAAAGAAGTTCATACAAGATTTAGTTAATTCATTTTAGTGGTTTGGGACATCTTTGTCATCAGCCCTGTGTGTTGAACACTTCTTATAATCTGTATTTATGCGATGACTGTAGTAGTGTGTGTAACTGTATTAGGAATTGGGATAGGGTAGGTGTCCCGAGACTTGAAGTAAGGTACTATCCCAGCATTTGGCTGGAGGGAGTGTGGGGAAATGCCAGGATAAAACCACTCAGGATAGCCATTGTCAGGACGAAGTTTACCAAGACAAGAAGTTGAGAATGAAAAGAGTATCTTAAGAAGGTGGAGGCCAAATGCTGGGAGAATTTAACCCAAAAGCTGGAGGAATACAGCAGAGGCAACATGAAACTACCGAACAGGCAATTTGATACCGATGGAAACTTGGTTTGGAAGAGGAAGTAAGGTGTCCTAAAGAGCAATTTTGTTGAATTACTTAACAGATCAGACAGACCAAAGAGCAGTAGAACTTCCTGCTGAACTGAAATTTTCACTGATGTGCAACCCGAAAGTAATCCCAGTTTCGAAAGAGCCGAGTATTCCTTGGGAATCGAGAATCAATGTCAAATCCTTGGGTATAATACACCTTACGAATTATGCCACTCTTGAATTATCCTGTATAGACAATTCCACGATTCAATTTTTTAAAAGCTAGTTTTGAAGTAAAAGGCTCAACTCCAACAAAATAACCTAACAAAATAACATTGGGAGCATTAAATTCCAATCTTAATGAAACTGAGCACACATCTAGATCAGACCACGATGAAAACATCCTCAAATTTAGTTGGGCCATCTCTAGAGGGATTGCTCAAGTTTAAATATGCATCCAAGATACAGTATTGAACAGATGGACTGCGCTAAGCTCCCTTGTCATTTCTGACGACCTTGTGGTGTAGCGGCTAGCATTCTTGGCCGTTGCCCCCAGAGGTCCACGTTGCTCTGCCAAGAAATTTGATTCTGGAGCGGGGTCTACTCAGCCTCGTGAGGCAAAAGTGAGAAGAGGTGGGTTTGAATCCCACCTCAGTCATCCTGGAAGTGGTTTCTCACTTCTACTCCAGATAAATACCGGGATGGTTCTAACTTAAGGCCATGGCCGTTTCCTTCCCAATCTCCACCTCCACCTGACACTAATACAACCTACTCATAACTCACGATTCTCATACATAATTCCACACTCTCCCAATTACATGGGGTAAAATGACCACAATGTCCAAACCCCTGAATTGAAAGAACAACTTGTCATTTCCAATCATTTGCTTACTTCTCCCTAACCCACTTTCCTAATCAGTCTGGTGTACAGTGGCTGTTGAAATTGCATATTATGCAGGTTTCTTGGTATACTTCACAAATTTAACTATGAACATCTAGATCAAAATACCACCACAGGAGCAGATATAATTAAGTTTGTGGCCCGAGCACTTCCTAATCTTATAAATATGCCCTCTTGAACTGTTCAGGCCATCATGAAGGCTGCAAAGCAGTATCCTGTAAACTGAAAACAAAGCCAAACCATTCTGCTACAGGAACATGGAGATTAGATCTTTTTGCAGTCGCCATGTTGAGAGGTGGCAAGGTCTGGCAGGCTTAGGTTATGGAGACCTGACAATACAAGGTCACGCTTGTCCCTCTTCTCTCTGTAATCCAGTTTGCTAAGGGATGGGCCACCAAACAAGACAACATCTAAGTACTATGAACATCTGCAAAATTGCAAGTTGCAAGTATTTAAGTCTCCAAGAGATGCTCATTCTGATAGCTATCCTTTAGTTTCAGTCATAAATGGTACACCTTGTGATGTAGTGGTTGGTATCATTGGGTACCATCCGAGATGCCTCGGTTCGATTTCCAGCTCTGCCAAGAAAATTTTGGTTTGAGGTAGTGAATGGTTTATTTGAAATGGTATTAATTTCAAAGACCTGCACCAGGCCCGTGGGGCTACACCAGTTTACTTTTAGTTAAAAATGAAATGAACATTGTGCAATGCAGGCTAATCTGGGAAGTGGATGTTGGTTGAGAGTAAAATGGAACCCAATTGCATGACTAACCAGGCACACCATTTTGCATGCATATGTGAACTCTTGCTTTTTTTCCCTCTCTAGGAATGGCTGATGAATTTTGGGTCTAAATACTGTCTTAAGATGTTTTCCTTTTTCCAGACCAACTCTTGTGGCAAATTTCATCAAAATTCGAGAGCTCATGTTTGCCAAGTTCACTAGTATGGTATCCCTTGCAACTTGACTGATGCTATGTATGAAGAGAGAACGTACGGTATCCCTTGCAACTCGACTGATGGTATGTATGAAGAGAGAACGTTGCTAAGCTCATAGGACTTCAAAGTTAATGCAATAGGAAAGGTTTCAACAAGAAATAAAGCATACTTACTTGAAATACTGCATGAAGGTAAACCTATAGCCATGTTGCTCAGCTACTCCAGCACATACCACGTTTGCAGATGAACCAATCAGTGTCCCATTCCCTGCCAAGAACAGAACTCTCAGATGTTAGTTAAATTCAAGGATAAAATACATGCTTAAATTGCAAGTTATTCAACGATAGGAGTACAAAGCAGAACATATTTTCATTAGATAATTCATTTGAAGGGCTTGGGACATGCTGGTCATCAGCCCTACATGAAGAGGGCTATATTCCTGATCGTAACAAATTTCAAATACTTTCTTTTTCTCCTCTCCGAATGATGTTAGAGTGAAATTTCTCCTTCCATTCAATACCCAATATGAAATTAAAATGCTACAGGAAAGTCATGCTTTTTATTAATTGCTTTGGACTTTCTGTGCAATATAAAAGTAGCATTATGCATAAAGTGGTCCTTTGTGTTATTGTGGTGATTGATCCCTCCCCTAAATGCACTTGGGCAGGGATGCCCATTAGCGGCTCCATCTGTCAAACAGTCTAGGCTCTCCTGAAGCCACTACCAAGATAGCCTAACTAGCCTAACTGGCCTAAGCAGATATATGCTAGTGTTTGGAACAGCGAGATGCCTTTGGTTGTTGCAGTGCTAGCTGTGTAAGTGTAATAAGCAGAGAAATATGAACAAAGCTGTTGCAAGAAAGTGAACAATGTAAACACACTTGCTACTACTTATAATTGTAGAGTTGCATTTTAATGAATGAAATTAACGAAGTGACTAATTTATGGCTGATTATCAGATACACACTTTTCTATCTTCAATTGATGACTGCTACAAAATGCATAATTCATGAACTTATTTAGTAGGGAACACGTGTCAGCTTTATAAGCAAGACATTGCGGATGACATTGCATTACTTACTGACTCACTGGATACTGCCCAAAAACATATTAGAGAGTTGCAAAAACAGGCAGCCAAAGTCAGACTACAAATATCATTTGAAAAAACCAAGTTCATGACAAACATCACCGATGCCCCCAAAAGTATTACAATTCATGACAGTTCAGTATGTAAAACAAATTCCTTTAAATACCTAGGCGAGTGGATAATGAATGAGTCACAGGAAAAGACAGCAATAGAAACGCGTATGCATAAATTACAAAGGTGTTTTCATATGACAAAAGATGTATATAATAAAAAAAAACTTATTCTGGAACACTAAATTAAGGCATTATCAAACAGTGGTCAGACCTGAAACTCTGTATGCAACAGAAACACTTAAATTAACAAGATTTGGTGGTTTAGACAAATTAGAGAAGACTGAAAGACGAATTCTGAGAAAAATACTGGGAGCTAAACGAAATAATAACGCAGAATATAGGTTACGACCAAATCGAGAGTAATATTTGAAATGTGAAAATTTAACTGATGTAATGAGAAATAAGATCCCAGTTTTTTGGGCACATCTATAGAATGGAAAATAGTAGACTAACTAACCAGATCTTCAACTTACTGACTAGTTAGAAATCCAAACCCACATGGTTCATTGAAATTGACCAAGATTTGACAAATGCCAAAATTCAGACAGACACAATAGCAAACAGATCACTCTTCAGAGAAGCTATTCAAAAGGCAAAAATCAAGAAAGGAAGAAAAAAATAACTGGCAGAAAGTGGACTCAATAGACGAGAAAGATCGTCACTCTAGAAGGATGAAAGAAATTTGGAAACAACGGAAATTGAATACAATGGACAATAGCCAACGTTGATTCATCGTACCCTCCAAATGGGTTATTCGAAAGAAGAAGAAAGAGTAATATATTTGACAAAGGAAATACGTTTATTATCCCAATAACCACTCGACAAAGGAAATACGTTTATTATCCCAATAACCACTTTCCTTTTAACAGAAAAATAGCATCGCATTATCTCACAGAACTTATTCCTGAAAAAGAAGAGAGTCCAATAGCCTACAAAGCGGGCTTCCCCTACCTCTTGAGCTTGTGAGAAGCATTTGGATACCTTTGGTCACAGCAGCTATGACCTTGACCACCCCAGCAACACTGGCAGATTTCCCAGGAGCCTTAGTTTGTTACCCATGCAGCAAGGGATATAAAATGCCCTTGTGGAAGAGAATAAACAATGCTCAACTTGAGTGTGATAAATTTAGTACCGGTACATCTTCCGATTGAGATTTTTAGAATTTTGAATTTAACTTGCATCTTGTGCTCGCCTGTTTACCAACGCTTCGAGTAAAATTTGGCTTTTCACCAATATCTCAGTCTCATTCATGGCTGTGATTACAAGGAAGCTACTGAGGTATGAGTGGTGCTGAGTAATGGCATTCAGGGCTCAAATAGTGCCTGTGGATGTTTTGAAAGGTTCTACTCGCAGGGTTAGTACTGCTCTACTGGCTGAGTGAGGAAAGTAATCGCAAACTACATCACTCCTCACCTTGCCTAGTACGCCTGAATATAGAGCTCCCTTGGGATTTTGTGGGTCTCTACCCACTAACTGATATTACTTTTTTGAGGACCCGACCAGCCTACAGACCGATACCTTACAGTCCGATATCTTGTGCAATTGATTTGCTCCACACCAGTGTTTTTCCTATTTTGTTTTTAGACTACTCTCCACATTTTGAAAAAAAAAAAAAAAAAAAAGATGAAAGACTTAGGAGTTCCCCCGGACAGATGCGAGTTTGTGTGTGCTCCCCCTGACAATTCCTGAACGGATGCAGATATCGAAATTAAACTTTGTTAGAGTGTAGACCTATACTTGGACATGAAATGGCCTATTTGAAAGTGATAAATGTGCTACCAATTAAAAGAATAGTAATTGAAATTTGAACTCTTAGGGGTTGAATGGGGACCATTTTGAAACTGGCACACACATAGAACATAATATTTCAACTAAATCAAATTTAATTAATTTTCATGTTTAACCGAGTGTACTTTCCATATTAACAAATTGATTTCATCCAAAATTAGTATACATAAATCATAAAATTTCAGATTAATTTTGACCAACCCATACATGGCACTATTGCTAACATGATTTTATGCATGCTGATAGGTTTAATGTTTAACTGCTTGTAACTATTAAGAGGTTTTAAAGCGGCAATGAAATGTAACGCTCGTTTAAATGTAACTCAACTGATTTATTTAACACAAAATACATGAACTGTTTAAATGCGTTGTGCCGTGAACAGATCATAAAACGAACTGTTTAAAAGTTAGTTGAGGGCGCTAGTTGCGCCTATCGATCAGGATGGAGGTCAACACCGGCAGGTGCCGTTCTCACCAACAGTATAACATCCATACTTTCTATTGGACTAACCAAATTTTGCATGTGCACAGTGTACCTTACGAGATGAAACTAGGCATCAATTCAGAATCTCCAAGGCTGCCAACTGCTTATAGATGCTCTAATTTTTAACCCTAGTCTCAACACATCAGAAAGTATACATGCCAACAGTTCTTAACATTGCACAAGTATAGAACATAAAATTGCAGATTAACTTTTGAGTAACCCATACTGCCCATACATGACAGTGCTGCTAACATGATTCTATACATCCTCATAGGTGCAATGTTTTAACAGTATGTAACTTCCACACTAATGAATGGATTAATCTAAATGTTTATGTGCAATGTGTGATATAGAATACATAACGGTGCTTATTATACAAGTCACAAGAACTGTCAACCATTAATGATCAAGACTTTAATCCTGGAGTCAATATAACAGAGTAGGTGTAGGAAACAAACTTCAAACTTAGCTCAGTGTAAGTCCATAGTTTCTTAGATATATTTAGAGTAAATCATTCGAGTTTGTGCTACCAAGATAATTCTATGCATGCGTATAATGTTCAACTACTCTATTAATTCATGGATTTATACCTAGTGTTGCATGTTCAATATCTTAGCTGACATAAGCATGCCTATTCATAGAGTACACAGGACTATCAACTGCCTAGTAACATTCTGAAACATTCGAGCCCTAGGCTTAATATCGTAGAATCTGTTCATGTACAACAGTTTCAAACTCTATGCACTATTGCCTATAGCAGATTAATTTTGAGCATCACACACATACAGTGAAACCTCTCAATTGCGGACATTACTCGGACAAAATAATTTGTCCGTATCTGAGAGGTGTCAAATGGGAGGGGCCACATTTTAAAAACAAAATTGGGTCTAAGACAGAAATACAAATTCAATATGTGAACAAAATACAAAATATCTGAACAAAATACAAAACTCAAGTTAGGTTATACTCATCTCCAATTACTGTAAATAAAAGCAGTACAGTAGAGTCGAGTGCAGGCGGCTTCGGTGGCGTAGTCTGTAGCTGAGCTTCTATGCCCAAGATAGCGGATTCAAACCCGGCCGAAGCCGTCTGATTTTTTAAGAGCGTTAAAAATCCCTCAGTATGCCTTCCTTCGGAGGGGAAGTAAAGCCGGCGGTCCCATGTCATAGATTTATGGCATGTTAAAGAACCTTCCACTAATTGCACCTGTGTGAAGCTAAATTGGATAGGTTAGGAATCAGAATATTATCCATTTCAGGTCCGTGTTGAATATGTTTACTAATAAAACTATCAATATTCTACGTCTTTCCAATACAATATTGTATTGAAAAGACGGGAGAATATTGATATAGTTTTATTAGGTTAGGAATGTAAACAACGCTCTTAGGTTTCTACGTTCGTTGCCAAGAGCCGACTGCAGTGGCGTCTAGTGGCTAAGTTCTGAACTTGGCCTAGTAGTCCTTGACGGTGGCGCTTGGCGGCAAAAGTAGGAACTATTTGAAATTCTAAGTTGCAGTACTTAAATTGAAAAAACAGATAATACACACTAATACAGTCATCACAATTAACACCGGTTATCAGACAGATTCTACACACACCCAAAGTACACGGGGCTACATGACCGCGTTGTCGCAGCCCCTTAACTTAAGAACCAACCAACCAGAGTCGAGTGCTTACAATTTTAGACTTTCTTTAAAAAATCACTTTGTCGAGTGAACTTTGCACGAGTAAGTCCCTGTTCCAATACACCATGTAACTGTTGTATTATCGCTGTGACTAGGAGCAAATTTTTTCAGTTGCTCCACCACCTGGCAAGCGGAATAATATGTTTTGTAATATGTAATATGTTTTTTTTATCTTTTTCTTCTACTTCTTCATTCTTAACTCACTGTCTTGAGCCGTTGGTTTTCTTGTTTGCATGTCCTTCACAATTTAATTAGTTTGAAACCCGAATGATTTTGTCCGAATAACTTGATGAAGCAGATTTTCTCGCCTTAAAGAGCTGTCTGTAACCGAGAGTGTCCACTAAAGTGTTCATTTTATTAGCAGTTAGATATAATTCAGGACATAAAATTCTGTCCCGATCTAGGAGTGTCCAGATCAGAGAAGTGTCCGTAAAGAGAGGTTTCACTGTACTGTATATAAATCAGCATTACCAGAATAATTCTACATGTTTGTATATTCCATGTAACTGCATATACCTTCTTTAACATTTAGTGGATTTCTACCAAATTTTATCTATACAGTGTATGCCGTAAGAGCTACTTGTACGTATTCTCAGTCCTACCAACTACCTAATAACTCTAGCATTTGAGCTAGAGACTCAATTTCTCAGAATCCATGGAAGGAAACAATTTCGAACATGTCGTACTGCTTTATTAGGCATTTATTTATTTATTCATCGTAGTGCCGAGAGTGTCCGAAGACATGTTTGGCTCGCCTGAGTCTGTAGCTGCTTCAAGCGGACACCCTTACTAGGGTGAGCTACAAGTTCCGTTCAATTTCAAGTAGTTCCAACTTTCGCTACCAGATGTTACTGATATCTAGTGGTGAACGTTGGTACTTTGATAGAGCGTTCTAACGAAATCTAACCTAGAAATTTTAGCTTCACACAAGTTTAGTCTGTGGAAGGATCTTTTACATGCCATAAATTTATGACATGGGACCGTTGGCTTTACTTCCCCTCCGAAGGAAGGCATACTGAAGGATTTTAACGCTTTATTAGGCAAATCTTATAATGCAATCTTGAGCAAATCTTATGTCAGTGCTACCAGCATTCTAACAGGTCTAATTAGAGGAATAAGGAAGAATCTTAAATTTTAAGAGAAGTAGACTAGTTCTAACAGAACAACTTTTCATCAATTTGCATTCTCCAGATCTTTATTTCCTTCCGTAATATGATTATCAGTATTTTGCCGAGCCTCCTAGAAAATCAGATGGCTTTTCAACAATGGCTCTGTAAATTAAGCATGAACGCTTGTTCCTTGCACAACAAAAATTATGCAAGTTCCCATCCTGGTTAGAGCTCACAGGACCCTACTTACAATAATAAGAGGTTTACAAAAACACATTTCATTATTACTAAAGAGTTAGGTTTCAAATTTAGAGAAATTTAACAGGCAGTGATCATCGATTAGGAAGAGCGAAGATCAAGATAAATACCCGAGTAGTTGTAATATCCTAGAGGAAAGGATTTCTAAAATCCATGCTGAAATCAAAGAACTGGGAAAATTAAGTGTAACAGGCAAAGAAGTCCTGGTAGAATTGTGCTTGGGGCTTTCTTTGAACTAGAATATCATAGTGTATGTCATGCGCAGTCATGTGTACAATACAGTTTGCAGTGTAGGTGGATGGACAAGAGAGCTCTCGCATGCTAAGTACATAATGATATTGGTTTTATGTCCCTTTTAACTAGTGTGGCTTTTCGAGATGCCGAGGTGCCGGAATTTCGCCTTGAAGGGGATCTTTAATATGCCAGTAAATCTGCTGACACTGCTCCCTCGCATTTGCGCACCCTCAAATGCCAACTGGGTGCACCAGGATTCGATCCTGCAACCTTGGGAACAGCAGGTGAGAAGTTACCGCCGAGCCAGTCTACGTGCTAAGTACATTGCCTGACAGTGTACCCTGTAAAGCTATACAATGATCATCAGAAGTGTGTTGTGGATGGTGCTTTTAAAGGTCAATGAAGAATTTAGGATTCTTTTGTTTGCCAATTCACCAAACTCTCAGGAAAACCGAGGCTATGAGTGCAATAGTGGCCTAACCCTCAATTAAGGTTATTTTCCTTTGCAGTACGTAATGGAATAATAATGTTATTGGTTTAAGTCCCTTAACTACTGCGAATTTTCAAGACTCCGGGGTGCCAGGATTTTGCTCCAAAGGTGAACTTTAACGTGCCAGTAAATCTACTGACACTGATCCCTCTCATTTGACAACTGACTGCACCAGAATTTGATCTTGCAACCTAGGGCACAGCAGGCGAGAATGTTACCGCTGCACCACGCAGCCAGTAAGTACATCATGGAAAACTAGTCCTTAGTGAATTGTGGATTGGGCCACTTTTGCGCTCGTAGCGTCAATGGTTATTTATCCAAATCACTCCAGTTGTGGCCAAATTAAGGTAGTAGTAGTATATTCATTTAGGGAGCTTTGCGACTATGGTCGTGTAGCCCCATGTACTTGGGTATTTGTAGAATCTGTGATAACCTGAGTCATTGTGATTGTTGTAGTAGTGTGGAAAACCATTTCTAGAATGGCCAAGGTGGAAATCTTACTCTCATCATAAGAGTTTCTGCTCTACAAGGCTGAGTGTACCCCATCCCAGTCAGACCAAAATTAAATTTCTTGGCTGAGCTGGGAATAGAATCCCAAGCTCAGGGGAAGCAGCCAGGAATGTTAGCAGCTACACCATGAGCTGGTCAAGTTTCTTAGGCTTATTGAATTTTCAGGCTACTAATCATGCCATCAGCATCTTTTCCTGAAGAATCTGTCCTAATTTCTACAAATAAAAACTAACAGTTTACTTACCTCCTAGACAGGCTCCAAAAGCAAGTGCCCATACCAATGGCTGGAGTGGCAGACCTAATTCTGCATTCTGAGATAGTGATATAACTATGCGAATCATCATGGTAGTGAGTGGGATGTTATCCACAAAGGAAGAGGCTGTTGCTGATATCCAAAGTATAAGTAGAATAGCTGCAGAGAGGCGGCTTGACTGTGGTACTAACATAATTACATGTTCTGTCTGGCGGCCAATCCAGTCTATAAGCCCCAGGCGTGATAAGGCCTGCAAAATGGAGACGTTTGGTACATAGTGTATCAATTAAAAATTGAAATCAGATCTATGGTAAGTAGGCCTACCTTTCATTTAACATTAACTATTGCTATTTATAGGAAACTTGAGATAGGATTTCAGTGTGGCAGGGAAGAGGAATGATAATTAGACTGTTATATATAACCAATGAAGTCTTAATGAGGGAGAAATACGAAATACTAGAGAAAATAGCATGTTAGGTTTCTACACATTTCATTTCTTTTTTTGATACACCAGAATCGAGATCAGTGCCCTGGCATCCTGGAAGTAATCTTTGGGTGTGTGTAGATGTCCTGGTTTCAATAAAAAACAAGAAACCAACTGAAAAAACCTCACTTCATGTAATTTTATTTTCCACTTATGGATCAGGTAGAAGTCTAAACTCTTGTCTAGTCAATGCACCTTGACTCATGCTCGTCTATTTATTACTTCCTAACCTTAATAATGTTAAGGCTCAGACTACATGTCCGGACTCCTATCCTACAGGTTTTTCTGTTCAAACTCTGAAGTTATGATTAATAAGAGATGAGTAAACTGCAGTAAAAACTGCTATATAAACTAATCCCTTACCTGTGCACTTTTTTCACTTGGTCGCTCCTATCACCTGGAATCTAAGCCTTGTATTTGGCCCATGTTTAATGTTGTATATAATTGTTGTTTCGTCTCCCACAAGTCCAACCCCTCGTCCACATCGTGGGAGACTGGCAACGGCACAAAGTAGGGGATTGCCTGTAGGGGCGAAGTACAGTGGGGACTTCGTGTGCCCTGGGACCGTTGCAGTAGCTGTGAAAGTCCTACAGGTACCCTGAAAAGTGACGGCTAACGAGGCTCTGGTGAAGCTACGATAGGCCCAGCAAGCCAGTAGTGGATGAAACTAAATACTTTCAAGAATGAAACGAGCCTTGGACATGATGGATATAAGATGACACTGCTGTAAACACTGACTAAGATTTGGAACTTTAAACATAAGAACGCTGACGGGGAAGGTGGAGGAGATAGTGGATATGATGGAAAGAAGGAAGTTGGATTTATTGGGATTGGCAGAAAAAAAGCTGAAAGAGGAAGGAAGGAGAGAACTGAGAAAAGGCTATAGACTGTAATGGAGTGGGAATGAAGAGGGAAAGAGGAATGGAGTGGGAGTAGTAGTACGAGATGGTTTAAAAGAAGAAGTGAATAGAATAAGTGATAGGATGATGAAAGTGAAAGTAGCACTGAGGGGAGAGACCATAGAAATAGTGCAAGTGTATGCTTCACAAGTAGGCTGTGCCTCTGAAGAGAAGGAGGAGTTTGAAGAGGAATTGCAGAAGCAGCTGGTAGGAAGAAATATGATCGTTAAGGGGGATCTGAATGCCCAGGTAGGAAGAGAAAGACCAGGGTTTGAGAGTGTGCTTGGACCAGAGGGTTGGGGGGGAAGAAATGAGGAAGGAAAGAGACTTGGGACTTCTGCCAAAGGAACAGCCTGCTAGTTGGGAACTCCTGGTTCAAGAAAAGAGAGAGCCACACAATCACATGGTACAGTGATGACTTGACCAGGGAGTCTGGTCGACTATATACTGCACGAGAAAGAATTAAATAAGAACATCACGGACATCAAGGTTATACCATCGGAGAACCTGGATAGTGACCATCGATTGCTGGTAATGAACCTGAGAGGGACTAAGGAGAAGAAAGGGACTGAGAACCAGGAAAGACTTATAAGGATATGGAAACTGAAAGGAGATAGAAGGGTAGAGTACCTCAAAATGGTAAAGGAAGGAATTCCAACAGATGAAGTAAGAGGGGTGGAAGAGGAATGGGCTAGATTTAAGAAGACTAGTAGGTGCAGCAGAAGCAGTATGTGGGAGGTCAAGTAGTAGGAAGAGGTGGAAGGAAACACCATGGTGGAATGAGAAGACAAAGATATAGTAAGGGAAAAGAATAGAGCCTTTAGGAGGTGGTATCAAAATAGGAAGGTAGAGGCAACGGAAGAGTACCAGGAAAGAAAGAAGGAGGCAAAGAGAGTAGCGGCTGAGGAGAAAAGAAAGTGGATGGGAGAGTGGACAAAGATGATGGAGGATAGTGAAGGTACAAAGAAGGTCCTGTATGGGATGGTAAAAAATAAGAGGCAGAAGGATCCTATGGATTATGTTAGAATGGTGAACAAAAGGGGAGAAGAGATAGAAAATAGGGAAGAACTGAAGAAAATGTGGAAAGAATATTTTGAAGAACTCCTGAACCCAAATGGAAACTACGGCGAGGAGGAAGAAATCAGGGAAGAGGAAGATGAACTGCAAACAGAAAAGGACTTAACATGGAAAGAAGAGGAAGATGAAAGGAGGGAATGCACCGGGTGTGGACGAGTTGAGTGTGGAGATGGTGAGAGCAGCAGGAGAGGTGGGGATACAATGGTTGTACCGAGTGATGAGGACAGCATGGAAGGAAAGGAAGACCCCAGAGGACTGGAAAAAGGGAATAATTGTCCCGATCTTCTAAGAAAGGTAGTAGAACAGAACAGAATGCAGAAACTATCGGGGAATAACACTGATGAGTCATTGTGCAAAGATGTTTGAGAAAGTTTCGGAAATACGAATTAGGACAAGGATAGAAGGAGGCATGAGGGAAGAACATGACTTGTATCGGACAGTGATTGTTTCGAACGTCACCATCATTTATTTCATTGTCTGATGGGGCTGGAGTGCTTCATCGGATAGATGGACATCTCACATCGGACTGATATTTGCACATCTTGCAGATTATAGATTCAGTGTGAGCGCTATCCACAGGCAGTACTTCAGTTTGTGCAAGACAACTCTCCAATCCACTTGAGCAGGAGTGTTTAGTGCTGGTTTTCCGAGCAGGAATCCATTGAACTGTTCGACTGGGTTGTGCTAGATTAAAGAACGTTGGTAGGAGTGTTTATACATCTGAAAGATGACGCAGATTCAAATTTCCCACTAATCGCATTAGCGTGACGCTAGTAGTGGCCCCTTGTCTGCTCAGGTTTGCTTTAAATACAGGCTGTACCATGTGAGAGCGTCAGTTACCTGTGAGATTGGACGGAAACGATGAATGAGCATAATTAATCAATGGATTACAATCTCCATTTCCTTACATATATAGGAACAACCGTACATAAATTGAACGACAAGTTTTCAAATTCTGGATGTGCATAACGAATTGACGATCACTATTAATATGCTTTCTATTCGAGCCGAGTTCCTTTTGTAATATTGTGAACAAGATCCTTCTGCGAAAGTAAGATATCAGTCACTTTCCTCACTATTTGCTCCTTATCCACATCTGGAAACACCTGACCTGGATTGAACACGTTGAACGAATTGCTAAGAAACTCTCACCTGTAGTGGGGATCCTAAGGAAACTTCTGTATCTTATTCCCCTAAACCTTGTAAAACAAATCTACTATTCACTTGTACATAGCAAGCTCCAATATTTAAATGTTATTTGGGCTCACTGCAGGAAATCCACACTGAATGATTTAATGACTATTCAGAATAGGGCTATTAGAAACATATTTAACCTTCCTTACTGCACTCCAGTAAAAGATCTGTACATCAAAAGTAAAATTCTACCCCTCAGCATAAGTGCAGAACTCCGAGCAGCTATGCTAATATACAAGATTAAACACAACACAATACTCTATAGCTCTCCCTACATCTTGAACTCAGACAATCATTCTTATGGAACTAGGCATGCGAAGGACGTAGCCTTATATATCATTCACTCTTCTAAATATGGTAGAAATAGTTTCAAGTTCTCTGCATCACAGTCATATAATAAACTTCCTGATGAAGTAAAAAGTGCACCAACTTTGTCGGTATTTAAGAGGAAAACTATGGAAGTATTGTGGGAAAAATTCGATGCATCTTAATACATCAAATAAGTTAAGTTATGTATAAGATTAAAAATCCTAAGTGCTTATCATTTTAAGGGACCTTGGTCTAAACAATCTTAGATATGTTATCAACCTTATAATAGGCCTATGTCCTTATTCATCAATTTGTGTTACCTTCAGAATTTTCTTCCTTGGTGTGTAAACACACATATTACTGTACAATTCCTCTGTACGAGCCTATGGCTCTTTGGAATTAATTGAATAAAATATCTATCTATCTATCTAAAAAAAAAAAAAAAAAAAAAAAAAAAAAGTGATCGTACCATTCTCTAATACTTTCTTCCACATTAAACCAACTTCATGCTCCAATCCTCAAAGATCTTCAATTTTTCCTATAAATATCCAACTGCCCTTTTAGTTGGAAATGCAACTATTATGAAGTCGCTAGCAAATGCAAGCATTTCTTGCTCGGCTCCTTCAGTATTTTCGGTCTGATTTTTGACCGGTTCCATATCCTCAATCATTTGTGATTGATGTTTCCGTGACAGACAGTGCTGAATCATCAGATGAAGTGGTCTCTGCTTCAGACCTTTCTGCATAGTCCTTTTCAATCACCAAATCACTGACCACAATTACGCTCCCCGGTTTAAAATTCAGGAGTTTCCCCCGAGTCTTAACAGAAGCTGAAATAATAGTATTAGTGCCTTGTATGCCAAAGTGAATTTCCTTTAGATGTGTAGCGAAAGAAATCTGCTCAGGATTTGTGATAATACCTCATCAGTACATAGTGGAATGATGTCTGCCTTCTTGAATCCAGACTATGTTGGTTGCTGTATTTACGACAATTTTATTAAGCGTTTGCTTCAGTCTTGGAAACTCAGGGTCAGGAAGAACACCCGTGTTTCCTTGTTACCCACTCATCCAACTCGCCAACAAGCATTCTTCAAAGGCCAAAAGAAGGAGAAACGGTGGGCGAAAAGTGCATGGAGTTTGGAGGCAGAAGAACAATGCAATTGTGTGTTTTCTGCACAGATTTATTACATTGAGTGAAAGGTAGCTGGACAATCAACACTTTACACCCATTCAATTCTTTCTCAAATGGTAACAAAATGTCATAAACTAAGCTTCAAACATATTTAGGTCAAACCAACTGCTAGAGTTGCAATTGTAGCACCTTCAGTTCCTCCTCCTCCCCTCCAGGTTTCATACAGATGTTTGGTCTTTTATATAGTGTAGGGCAGCAGCAATTTCCCATCTGCAGACACTGCCATCATTACGCTGATACTAGGTCATGAGGTGTTCATTAACCGCTCTGGGTGTTAAGACTCCATGCCTCACTACCACTTAACTTGCTCAGGATCATCTTAAGATTAGTCTCAGTCATAATTTATGATGCTGGAAGGAGGGGCACCATCCAGGTCTCCACTTGTTCTAAGTAGGCATTTATAATTTCCCTTCACAGCTGAATGGGATAATTTGATATTCTCTCCTGTCCTCTGTGCGAGTTTCTAATTTTGTATTAAGAACCCTTGAAGCCATTCAAATCCGGGACATATTTTTGAACCGCTTATCGACTATTCCTTCACGGTTTAGGTATCCATGCACAACATTACAGATATCTTTACCTATAAGTGGGAATGCCCATTTCACACATTCTAGGGGGATCTCGTGAAAGATTAGTTTCTTCCTCCTCACTAAAAGCTGTAGGTGCACCTGCCTTCAATTAGTACTTGTACTACTCCGTATTCTTCAGATGCCCTCTGAACGCTTATTTGCCAATTCGTACTGCTTTAATGGAATTTTCTATACATAGTGGATTATACCTGCATCTATCCGATGGCCTGGTCAACCTCTTATAAACTCTTCCCTATAACTACAAAATTTTATATTAAAGTTTTTCTTTAAAATTATTTAGGGGGCAGCACACCGGCCTCTCACCACTGGGTCCGTGGTTCAAATCCCGGTCACTCCATGTGAGATTTGTTTTGGACAAAGCGGAGGAAGACAATTTTCCTCCGAGTACTCCAGTTTTCCCTGTCTATTTCATTCCAGCAACACTCTCCACTATCATTTCATTTCATCTGTCATTTAATCATTGCTCCAGGAGAGTGCGACAGGTTTTGGCAGCCAGCACAGTTCATATCCTCGCCGCTAGATGGGGGCTTCATTCATTCCATTCCCTGACCCGGTCGGTTGACTGGAAACAGTTTTATGCCTAAGTCCCCGATTCTTGGATGTCACTGGTAATCTCGAGAACCACTGATGGATTTAATGCGGTTTTCACCATTCTGGAAAGGATATCTTGAGGAAGGTTTCTGTCGAAAATTATTTATGATCAAAGAAAGCCAAGCAGTAACTATCACTGAAAAAGTAGTGAAAAAAACCTGGCATCCGTGCGCTTTTTAAGCTTACACTGGGCAAACCATTAAAAATATCAGTATACTATGAATAAGAAATGGTCATGAAAAGTTCTACCAAAAGTCCGCAAGAGCATATCTTTTTTTCGTTTCTTCCAACAATCTCCATTCAATTACTGAGAAGACAGTTTACGAGCTAGCTAGGGGTGAGCCTATCACCCTAGTTACAGCCTAGCTAGCGGGTGAGCCTATTACCCCAGATACAGCCAGCAGCAAACTGTCGGGTGGTGTGAGTTAAGACTTCAGAGAAGAGTGGTTGTGTTGGAGTTTCCCTGGAAGTGCAACTCTGCTTTTCTTCATTTCGCCTGTGAACTTTTCGTTCCGCAAAATACACAGTCAAGTTAAGATTGGACGGAAGGTGGTTTTTTGTTTCATGCACCTCGTCATTCTTAAATTAAGAATGACAAGAATTCGTTGCACATGCATCTCCATTATAATATAATTAATAGTCCAGTCAATGGTTTTAACCCATCATGCCGAGACGTAAAACTGATATAGGTCGTAGTTCATAGACATCGAAAAAAAAAAAAAAAAAAAAAAGCGCTTATCACGTAATGCATTCATAACTGTTCCCGGACGAAGCGGGGACGGGTTGCTAGTTATATTACAAAGCAAAAGTTCGTTGTTACCCAATTTTACGGTGTTTATGTTCAATGGCAACCAAGTTTAATATGTTTACTAAAATGTATGTACGTAAGTATAATTTTTATATTAACTGAAAAATCAACAATTCATTTTATGTATAACGAGTGTAATGTGTCTTACCTTCTGAATGTACAGCAAGTGTTGCTGTGTAAATGAAATTATTCTCATAACTTTAATACAGTAATACAGATTACGATCTTTTTATTATTGGATTTTTATTTCGATTAAATAATGATCAACCACGCGTGGTCAGTATTCATTGTTGTCAGCAAGTACTTTACCTTTGTAGAATAACTTAAGCTTAGATCAAATAAAAACCACCTGATCTAGTAGAATTACATTTTCTAAAGATAACTCAGAACGATCATTATTACCTCACTATAATTGGTGTTACCCCACCTTATGGTAGTGCTACTACTACTACTACTACTACTACTACTACTGTTCTTGTTCAAATGGAATTTGGTTCGTTTACAACTGAGAAAGTTATGCCTTGCTACTTACCTCCATGAGCACAAATAGTGCAGCAAAGAAAATCAGTGTACTCCATTCCACACGAGCTAATAATCCTTCCATATCCTCATGTTCAGCAAGGAGTAGTAGCAGAATAGCTCCAAGAAGTGCAGTCCAACCCAAGGACAACTTCAGATCAGGAATAGAGTGCATGAAGAACACTGTGATAACGAATGCCAGACACGCAGTCGATTTCACTAGCAGTGGAACATCTCTGATCGGGTACTGAAACACCAGTTATATTTACACACAGTACCGTACTTTGTTTTAATTAATGCAATATAGGCATTTAAGTAGGCTACTCTAAATGCTATACAGATTGCAGCCTTGTCACTAAAATCAATGGGCATTTAAGAAGGAAAGAAACCCAGATAAAGTAACAGATGAACAGGCAGAAAGTGATGGGAGGGAGAGATAGAAGGGAAATGTATAAAATTTAAACGGATAACCTACAGAAACCTGCAGAACAAACAGGATCCACATTTAACCATGTTAACCAAATAATTTTGTACCATCCTCTTTATGACAGAAGACCTCATTTAAGTATATATTAAACCCCCTCATCGCACAGTTTTGAGCACCAGAAGAACTAGTTGTTACCCGCCCTCCTGATGAGACTGGGAGGTCAAAATGAGTTTTTGAGGGTTATAGCATTAACGTGCTATTGACTGGATTGGATTGGTAGTGTGAACCACCTTCCAAGATGACTAACCAGCTGTTGAGAATTTTCCTGTTTTTTTTTTTTATCTTTCCCTCTGCCTGTCATTGTGTGTCCTTCATATATGTTTCCATCTTCCTTTCCAGCTTTGTTGATTATAGTCCACCTTGGAGTGTTTTCCTATATAGATTATCTGACAGATCTATACTGACCAGCATTGGTCTACTGGTATGTTACCCTACCAGTATCACACTTGGCTGAACACTGGACCACTGAATGCTGCAGCCTACATTATAACTTTTGATTAAGTTGCGTCGAGCCCTTCGTGACAAACGCCACAACAATGCTGATGGTCTCAAACTTCTTCACGACAATGCTCCTCCCGTTCCGTGAGAAAATCGCCCACTCTGGGTGGGAGGTGCTCCTGCAACCACCACACAATCCGGACTTGGCACTGTGACTCATCTGTTTGGTCGCATGAAGAACTTTCCTGACTGGCCATCACTGTGACAGATGCGTAAGTGAAACCAGCAGCCCGCATATGGCTATAATCCAACCAAATGGACTTCTACGAACAGGCCATATTGAAACTTAACACGATGGCAGAAATGTGTTGAGAAAGTTGGCGACTAAGTGGAAAAGTAGGTCAAAGATGCAAGTTCATTTGTGATTTGTTTGCTTGTTCATCATCATCATCTCCTGCCGGGTCGGGGTATTTATGGCACTTCTCCACTTTCCTCTTTCCTTCCACAATTCTTCCACGATCTTGTCCCAGTCCAGATTTCTTTTTCTTACACTGTTCTTCACTGAATCGATCCACCTTGTTCTAGGTCTTCCTCTTGCTCTCTTACCCTTGCACTTGGCCTCCAGCATCTGTCTTGGTATTCTATTTTCCTCCATCCTCTTTACATGTCCAAACCACCTTAGTTTATTCTTCTCAATTCTCTCATTTAGTTTTCCCATCCCACTGGCTTGGATTCTACTCTCTTGCCTGCTTGTCAGGGTCCAAGTCTCAGCTGCATAAGTTAATATGGGAACATAGTACACTTTATACATTACCCCCTTGCTTTTCCTTGGTACTTTCTTATCCCAAACAAGTTTTCTTACACTTAGAATGCATTGCACTGCTGTACCCTCCTGCCAATCTCCATGTCCAACCTACCAGTTTGCATCAATTCACTTCCTAGGTATTTGGACGTGTCCACAATTTCCAAACTCTTGGCTTCCAATTTTCACAGTGCCCTTTCCTTGTCTTTCCCCTCGTCATCACCATGGTCTTGCTTTTCGCTATACTGATTTTCAGGCCGTACTTCTGAATATTTTCGTTCAGTGCATCTAGTTGTTTTTGCACTTCTTCGGTGTTCCTTCCCCAGACCACAATATCGTCTGCAAATAATAGTTGTTGTTACCTATTAAACTTTTTGGGGAAAAAAATATTGTGCATTACTCTCCGATCTGCCCTCGTATATTCAGATTCAGTGAAAAATAATGAACATATATGAATATTTCCTGGCCCAATCAAATAATTTCAGTAGCATGTCATTCGAGTCTTTCCTTGGCTAAAGGTTGGCCTTTTATTGCCAAACTAGTCAGTCCTCCAATACCAGTACAGGGTCTAGTTCATTGAGAAATACTACTAAGTGCCACTTAGTGGGCTTTCTTAAGTCCTCTTTGGGGTAACATGTTACCAAAATTATTCTTTTTTATATTGTGCACTGCCTCTTCATAGAAGTAAAATATTTTCAGAATATCCCTAATTTCTTCTTCTTTCATTAGAGTATCAATTAGCCTTGTTTGGAACAAATTGACAGCATTATGCATCATGCTTCAGGTTTTCACAATTGGCTATGATATTTTTGTGCAGAATGTTTAAAATACACAATCAAGGAGGAATAGTTGCTGTACTGGTTGTTCCAGTGGGTGCCCTGAACTGAATCCTGGATTACAAATGCACAATTCTCAATCCTGGACTACAATTTCACCATTTTCAATAAGTCTGCTAAGACTGTGCCTATACAGGTTTGAAGTTTTCTTTACTTTTAGTTAGAAATGGGTACAGTTTTGCTACAAATACATGATAAGAAGTTGGGTAGCTTCATAGCTACACAGTATAATAAAAGAGACATTTAGTATGAACATACAACTAAATAGGTGGTCAAGACTTATCAGTAGCAGATCATGAGATAGCAAGATCCAGTAGTTAGGCACAATTTTGACTAGTGCACTGTTGATATTTAATTTTTACTAGTTTCTTGGAGAGACTAGTATCTTTGCAACAGGAGAGAATATATTTAACGAAATGAAATTTTATTTCTGCTGAACAAGACCGGAAAATGCAACTCTGGGTTGAATCCTGACTGCGGTCACATTTTCAAGTCTATCAAGTACAGTAGTTTCACATTAAGGTTTATGACTAGGTTTTGATAACACCAAGAATAGAAATCATTCAGAGTACAGTACTTAGCGAAAGGACAGCTGCCATACCTTTGCTTGTAGTTCTTCCAATGTTGTTCTGTATGTCTCAATTGCAACACTGAAATAGGAGAAACCATCTGTTTTACAAGGATACATATTGGCCAGAAATAATAAGGGTACATTTTATTTTTAGTAGCTAAAATGGAATAATATGATCTTATAATGGAAGTAAAGCCTTGGAGGCTGGATTTAGACAGCTCCTTAACCCGGTCCATGAGGCAATTTTAATTGGCTACATGGATAACTCTTGCCAGGCGCGTCCACGTCGCGGGGGTGGGCAACGGTACTGTAATATACCATGGAACTACAGTACCGGCTAAGTTCTGGTGAGGACCCAGTCCTATGGGGTATAACATAGGCCCCGTGCACAGGGTTACGTGCGAAGACCTCAACGGAATCTGCAGCGGAGAAGATGGACTTCGGAACGGTGGAGATTGCGGAAGAGGCAACCCAGTACTCAGGGAATAGTAAGAGTACAGCAGCAATCGGCAGCGTCTGTTTCCCAGGTTAGGGGCGGCTGCAAGGGCGTCTGTTTCCCATGTTAGGGGCGGCCTGTATAATAGCTGGCAGTAGCTTCATAAAATGCCTTTGGGAGTGGCGACCCCATCGTAATAATAGCCTAAAATGGAAATGGCACTTCGAATGAATCGGAAGAGGTTAGGGCGTACCCTGCAGGCGACGCGCAGTTCTTTTGGTACTGGGGGAACTGTGAGAAATGGGCGACCAGTAACCGAAATGAAAGTGGGAATCATGAATGTCATGACCCTGACAGGCAAGGTGGAGGAGGTGGTAGACTTCATGGAGAGGGAGAATGTTTGATTGATGGGGCTGAGTGAAGTGAAATGGAAAGGTAAAGGAAGGAAGAAATTGAGGAAAGGATATACATTATACTGGAGTGGTGGCCAAGAGGCCAAAAATGGCGTGGGACTGATAACCTCGAAACAACTGGAGGAGTATGTTGAAGTGGTCGAGTGTGTGAGTGACAGAATAATGAAAATTAGAATGAAGATGAAAAATGACGTGATGGACTTCATACAAGTGTATGCACCACAGACTGGAAACAGAGAAGAAGATATTGAAGTATTCCTGGAGGATGTAGAAAGAGTAATTTCAGATGTAGAAGTGGTGATCATGGGAGATATGAATGCACAAGTCGGAAACGAGAGACAAGGAAAGGAAGAAGTCATTGGACCATATGGATATGGGAAAAAGAACCGGGAAGGAGAGGAACTTGTAAACTTTTGTGAAAGGAATGGACTGATAGTGGGTAATTCATGGTTTCGGAAGAAAAACAGCAGGAAAATTACGAGATATGGTTGGGGCGATAGAAGAACAAAATCAGTAATTGACTACTTTCTGGTGGAAAGGACTAATCGCAGAAAGCTGATAGATGTGACAGCTTTACCAGGAGAAGCATTTGATGGGGACCATAGAGTTGTGGTGGCAAAATTTAGATGGGAAAAATTGGAAAACCTAAAGGAGATCAGAGAAAGTAAAATAAAAGTATGGAAATTGAAAGACAAAACCGTACAGGAAAATTTTCAGGAGAGATTGAAGCAACAAATCCCAGTTACTGAAGTGGAAAACATAGAAGAGGAATGGTCTCACTTTAAAAAGGCATTTGTTGGTGCAGCAGAGAGTGCTTGTGGTAGGACGTCAACAAGAGTGAAAGAGAAGGAGACACCATGGTGGAATGAGGAAGTGAGGAAAGCAGTGAAAGAAAAGAAGTCTGCATGGAAAGAATGGAACCGAGATCAAACAGAAGAAAGCAAAAGGAAGTATCACGACAGCAAACGGAGGTGTAAGAAAGTGATAGGAGAAGAAAAGAAGAAAAGTTGGGAAGAATTTACACGAAGAATGGAAACAGATGTAAGTGGCAGTAAAAGGATGCTGTATGGGCTTCTAAGAAGTAAGAGGAAAGAAAGAGTTACTACAAAGCTAGTGAAAAAGGAAGATGGAGAGTTGTTAACACACCCAGAAGAGATAAAGGGACGATGGAAGGAGTATTTCGATAAGCTTTTGAATGTGAGCAATGGTACTGGTGAGATGGAAGTGACACAACCTGACAACTCTATAACAGAAGATGATATAACAATGCTGGAGGTGGAATTAGCAGTACAGAAAATGAAGATGGGAAAAGCAACAGGGGTGGATGAAGTCAGTTTAGAAATGATAAAGGCTGCTGGACCTGTTGGTATGCAATGGCTGTATCGACTGCTAAAGTGTGTGTGGAAATGGAAATGTGTACCAGAAGACTGGAAGAAAGGGCTAATAATACCAGTGTTTAAGAAGGGGGACAAGAAGGTGTGTGATAACTATAGAGGGATCACCCTCATATCACAGATAGTAAAAATACTGGAAAGGATATTAGAAAGAAGAATGAGAAGAAAGGTGGAAGGAGAGTTGCAAGAGGAACAGTATGGCTTCAGGAGTGGAAGATCCACAGTGGACCCAATCTTTAGCTTGAGGCAGGTGATGGAAAAGAACTGGGAATATGGAGAGTATTTGATCATGACTTTCATAGATCTAGAAAAGGCATATGATAGTGTCCCCAGAGAGAAGGTATGGGAAACCATGGTTAAGAAGAGACTGGGAAGAGAAATGTTGGAAATGGTGCAAGCAATGTACAACAACTGTGTTAGCAGGGTACTGACCCCAGTTGGAAAGACAGATTGGTTTAGGAACAAGACTGGACTAAGACAGGGGAGTGTGCTGTCACCTCTCTTGTTCATAATGGTGATGGATGAAATAGTAAAGGAAACAAAGGAAGCATATGAACATAAAGAAATGAAGTTACTGTTATTTGCAGATGATATTGTGGTCTGGGGAAGGAACACCGAAGAAGTGCAAAAACAACTAGATGCACTGAACGAAAATATTCAGAAGTATGGCCTGAAAATCAGTATAGAGAAAAGCAAGACCATGGTGATGACAAGAGGGGAAAGACAAGGAAAGGGCACTGTGAAAATTGGAAGTCAGAGTTTGGAAATTGTGGACACGTTCAAATACCTAGGAAGTGAATTGATGCAAACTGGTAGGTTGGACATGGAGATTGGCAGGAGGGTACAGCAGAGCAATGCATTCTATCAAAGTGTAAGAAAACTTGTTTGGGATAAGGAAGTACCAAGGAAAAGCAAGGAGGTAATGTATAAAGTGTATTATGTACCCATATTAACTTATGCAGCTGAGACTTGGACCCTGACAAGCAGGCAAGAGAGTAGAATCCAAGCCAGTGAAATGAAATTCCTAAGAAGTATGATAGGAAAGACAAGGAAAGACAGAGTGAGGAATGAAGATGTTAGGAAGGAAGTTGGGATGGGAAAACTAAATGAGAGAATTGAGAAGAATAAACTAAGGTGGTTTGGACATGTAAAGAGGATGGAGGAAAATAGAATACGAAGACAGATGCTGGAGGCGAAGTGCAAGGGTAAGAGACCAAGAGGAAGACCTAGAACAAGGTGGATGGATTCAGTGAAGAACGGCGTAAGAAAAAGAAATCTGGACTGGGACAAGATCGTGGAAGAAGAATGGTGGAAGGAAAGAGGAAAGTGGAGAAGTGCCATAAATACCCCGACCCGGCAGGAGCTGGATAAGGGGAAATGATGATGATGATGATGATGATGAATGGAAGTAAAATCAGAACAGGCAGTCAAGGAAGAAGGCTTATAAAATGAAGGCTAATAGAACTGGGGTATGCTATGATCCTCATAATAGTAGGTATGTTTGATCCGTATTGACCAATGAACAATGTTAATGAATCTTATAGCTTATCTTTGAAGAAAAATGGAATGTCAAACCTGTCAATACAAATTGTTAATTTATTAAATACTTATGCTACATGTTTCGGGGTGCCAGAATCCCTTCATCAAACAACTGAAGAATATTTCTCAAGATGTTTTAAGCTCCATTCTATTCTTTGGTTGTCTGATGAAGGGGTTGTCACCCCAAAACATGTGACGCAAGTATTTAATAATTTAATGATTTGCATTAATGGAGCCGATTTCTTATTTTTTAGCCTATTTTCAATTTTGAAAAAATAGGCTTATGAGATCACCTTTTGTCCGTGTGTGTGTGCGTGTGCGTGTGTGTGTGTGTGAGGTGTGTGTGTGTGTGTCCCTAATAAAATCTAAACGGCAGGAGCGATTTCAATGAAACTCGGAAAGTTCATAGCACTATTCCGGGCGACCTCGACCGTGCCCTTCAAATTTTGTTACGACTCACCAATCCAACATGGCGGCTGTGCGAAATATTTCACCAGCATTCAATATCTCCGAAACTATTACCGATATTACCCTGACATTTTCTATGGTGATAGAGGGAACTACTATAAGTTCACTTATGTGACTTTTGAAAACCTGGTAACTACAAAACCAACATGGCGGCCAAGCGAATTTGAGACTTTTAAAGAGACGTTTCTCGCGATTTGACCAACCAAACGCAATGAAACTTGGTACAGTATATGTTTATATACATTGTAATGCACCGACATCTAACTTCGTTCAATTGTTTACATAATCACAAGATGGTGGATATGCGAAATATTTCACCGGCATTCTATATCTCTGAAACTATTAGCGGTATCTCCCTAAAATTTTGTACGGAGATAAAGGGCACTACTGGAAGTCCATCTATAAGACTTTCAAAAACCGGTTAACTACAAAACGAACATGGCGGCCAAGCGAATTTGAAAATTTTAAATAGACCTTTCTCGTGATTTAATGTTCCAAGGGCACTGAAACCTGGTACAGGAAATATTTATACACATTGTAATCCACTGGTATCTAATTTAGTTCAATTGTTTACATAACCTCAAGATGGCGGCAGTGCGAATTTTAAAATTAAGTTTTTATTTCTTGTGATGTAGTCCTGCGATCGAAGTGAAAGTTTGAATAATGAACCTACGCAATAATTTTCCTTTAATGGTACATGACTATGGCCTATACATTTAACAATCCAACATGGCGACCATCCGAAATATTTAGACGGTTCTCAATATCTACGAATCTATTACAGCAATCAAACTGTTTTTTTAATGTTCACAGGGGCTATGAACATAAGTTCACCTATAGGACTTTAAATAACCTGGTGATCACAAATCCAACATGGCGGCGACGCAAATTATAAATATTCACATGGACGTTTCTCGCAAATTAACCATCCACGTGCAGTGAAACTTGGTACAGTAAATCCTTATACGAATGTTAATCCACTGGCATCTAATTTATTTCAATTGTTTCCATAACCTCAAGATGGCAGCTGTGAAAAATTTTAAAATCTGTTACTTCTTGTGTCCTAATTATGCGATTGAAGTTTGAATACTACATGTTCACAATAATCTGCATGTAACAGTACATAACTCTAGGACCTACATATATAAAATCCACCATGTTGACCATCCGAAATATTTTGTCGGTTCTCAATATCTACGAATCTATTACAGCAATCAAACTGAAATTGTGTATGTTGATAGTGGCAATTAACATAAGTAGGATATATGAAAATAGGCTGTATAGTTCTTCATGGAACTACTCGTTATCTTTTCATTCTAATTATTTTACCAACAAAGAAAACTGAAAACTGCTGAAATAGAGTGGACGAGTCTTTCACGTATGCAAATTAATCGTCAAAGATTGCCAATTGCTGGCCACCCACGAGTTTCTTGTAAGAAAATCAATTTAGGCGTTCCCATCGAGCTGCACTACGAATGACCTAGAGGTAAATAAAATATTCTTATTTCTATTTGGTTTTGTTACAAATTGCCATTACAAATTGCCAAAGCGAGAATTTAAGTGCCCCTATAGCTCAGAGCATCAGTGTACAAAGCCGGAGGTCGTGGGTTCGAGTCCTGCAAGGAACTGTAGTTCTCATTCTGAAACTTCTTTCTATATGGTTTGCACTATTTGTGTATTACATAACCCAATAGCTGATAGTTTTTATTTGCATCATTGCAGTCATGAAAGTCCAAATAATGAAAATAAAAATAAAAACAATAGAAATTATTACAATAATTTTATTCAAGCAGAGAGAAAGTATGGAAAATTAAGTTCTACCTGAACATGCCTTAAGAATTCACACTATGTTAAATGTGGTGTTCAATTTAGAGCCCTTAGTTTAATTACTGGTAGCACATTAACTCATTTTTAAGTAGTTTTACATATTTTGTGAGAGTAACTGTACAAGAATCATGAGGATAGCAAGGATGGGATTGTTAGATGTGAATTTGAAAGAAAATTTAACTGATTTGGAGTTTTAGTATTCACTAAGTAGAAATTTGGAGAAAGCAGATTACAGAGAAATATGTCTAGTCAAATTGCCTGTAGAATTGAGTAATTAGAAAGACATGATTCATATTGCCAAAGGGAACTTTAGTTCTTAGGAAAACTAATTGAATTGATCGGAGCTGAAAATTATTAAGTCAAAAATGGTAATTTCTTGAATTGATTTTCTGAATTATTGACCCAAGAGCCTTGGAATGGCATAGGAAAGAAGTCAGCCTTCTGTTTAAGCTACACACAAAACATTTTCATCAAGAGAAAAAGCACGGAAGCTCACTGGCAAGGCAAAATCCATCGCAAAGCAATTTGTTTTGTGGCTTTAAGCCAGAAACCACTGCTACATGTTGTGCGATCAGAGGAGAAAAGCATTAAGCCAACTTACTGCCTTTCAGCGCCGTATTCCGTGCTTAATGTTGGCCGCACTGCAAGATTCCCGCGTTTTAGAGTGCTATTGTAAATTACATTTGTACAGGGTTTAGGTGGTTTATATGTTGCAAATCCATTTTAAAATAAAATGGCATGCGACATTCATTCTGGATGGCTTTATACCGCACTAAACTGACGACGGAGCTGAAAGGCATTAAGTCACGTTAGCAAAATTGATTAGAAAAATAGGTTTATTAAATTAAAATTGATATTCCGCTAATACAAATATAACCTGAATAGTTGCTTCACAACATAGATGACTAATATAGTGTGTTTGTAAAGTTCTGTTCTATCAATGAAGTTTTATCTGTCTTCTGAAAAGTAGTGAAAACTGACTTGATGCTTTTCAGCTCCGACCGATTCAATTATAGAATTATTGAGAAGGAAAGAAATAAAAATAAATATCAGCTAGAGAGAACATTAAATAGAAATTCAGTGGGTACATACTAGGCATTTTTATATAAAGTTACAAACTTGATGCAACAAACCATAAAATAAAAAAATAAAAGCCGTGGACAGTAACGCTTAACATTTCACTGCTGCATGACGAGTTGCACTGATTGTAAAATTAAGAAAATTGCAGAAATTTTACGATCAAGAATACTACTCAAGTAATTGGAAGAAAGCAAGCATTTCTTTTCTTTGCTATTCCTTCATTATTATTATTAATCTTTATTGGTCACATTGGACCACAATCACTTCTTTGAAGGTAGTACTGCTTGGTTCATGCGCTCTTTCCAGTACTTTTTCATTCTTTCAGATCTGGATTTTCTCTACTCTTGAAATATCCATAGGCTTTCTATGTGTCATTTCTGCAGAAATTTTGTCAGTTTTAAGAATGGTGTTAATTATATTTTTCTCCTCGGCATCTGTTATCTTGAGTCCAATTGCTTTGAGATCTTTTTGGATTTCTTGGATCCAGTTTCCTCCAGTTATCTTTCCTAGATTTCTCATAACTAGTTGGCGTATAATTCTGTTTTCTGGAAGCCGTAAGATGTGAAAAATGAAGTTCTTTTCTTCTTAATTGTGCTGGTGATTTGATCAATCTCACGATAAGACCGTTTCATTTGGGAGAATCCTCCAGACTCCTAGTACAGTATAGCTGGAATGGTTTTGTTCCAAAAACCGTGCTATGGTTGGCTTTTTGTAAATCGTTGGAGAAGCACAGAAAAAGCTTAACTCTAAATTTCGGAATAATTTTTAGTATCATGTTGTCGAACAACTCAAAAAAGAAGAAAAGCGTTTCTCTGAATCTACGTATTTTAAAGAAAAGTTTTTTTAACAAAAAATGTTGAGGACATTGTAACCTACAATTTGTCTCATTGAGGTCATGTCATACGTTTTGAAATGCAGAAGCTAGGTGGCGACAAAGTTTCCAAAAGTGTTTTTTCACTTTTTGTCCTAGAAAAAATGTTTTTCACAAGAGAGTGAATCAGAAATTTGTTTCTCTAAAAATTGTCTGCAACATTTATTTGAACGTTTGTTTCCTCCGACTTACCGTTCCAAAGTTATAGCGCAGCAAATGCAACGCTGCGTAGTCTAGGCTACTATTGTTACTGCGGAGAGAGCGGTGGGCATAGTTTAGACCGGGACCGGTGTCGGACAATTTTCACACTTCGGCAGACTATAACTCTGGAACGGTACGTCGGAGGAAAATGTTTCAATAAATGTTGTAGAAAATTTTGAGAGGAACACATTTCTGATTCGCTCTTTTGTGAACAAAACTTTTTTCTAGAACAAAAAGTGAAAAAACACTTTTTTGGAAACTTTGGTGCCACCTAGCTTCTGCATTTCAAAAAACATGACATGACCTCAATGAGACAAATTGTAATTGCCAATGTCCTTTGTTTAAAAACCTTTTCTTCAAAATACGTCGATTCAGAGAAAAACACTTGCTTTTATTTTGAGTTTTCCGACAAAATGATCGTGCAAATTATTCTGAAATTTAGAGTTAAGCTTTTCTTGTGCTTTTCTAATGATTTACTAAAAGCCAACCATAGCATGGTTTTTGGAACAAAAGGGGTTTCTTCTGTTCAGCTGTACTGTACTATCCCTCAACCTGATACTTTTTATTTATGCACGTTCTAACGATTCTTCTTTCAGTTTTGAGGAGCTGATCAGTTCTTTGTTCATTTTTAATTTGGAACAGTGTTTGACAAACATATTTTAAGTGGCTTCAGGGAGAGTTTAACAGTTTTATAATGTTGATAGGCATTTTTTATTATACTGTATGTTGACCAGGTTAGAGATTGTGCCTTTTTCATTTTAATTGTTCTACAGTATTTATCCAAGTTACCTTTTCATTTAAGTTATGTGTGATAATTTCTCCAAGATACTTAAATTTAGGAACTAGGTTAATTTAGGAACTAGGTTAATTTTATGATCATTTATATAGACTTTATTTACATATATCTAAGGGTTTCATAGGTATGATCTCAGTTCTTTCAAAGGATATCTGTAATCCTATCCCTTGAGCAATTTCTTGGAGACCAGCTATCTGAGGACAAACCTCTTCCTTGTCTAGTGCTAAAAGAGCAAAGTCATCTGCAAATCCTAAACAGTTTATTTTTAATGATGGTTTTGTTCCAATTTTGATCTTAGGAGGGTTTTTCTTTTGCAAAACCTTCATGAATTAATCAAGAGCCACATTGAAAAGCAGAGGGGATAATCCACCACCTTGTCCGAGACCGGTTTTTACTGTGAAAGCTGTTTATATTTCTCCCCAAAATTTAACTTAAGAATTTGTGTTTGTTAATGTTAATTCAATGATTTTGATCAATTTAGGATGGAGACCGTATGATCTGAGGATTTTTAGCAGTGTCAGTCTATGAATACTATCATAGTCTTTCTTGAAATCTATAAAAGAGATAAGAGTTGCTTATTTCTGTTTTTGTAATATTCCATTATTAATTTCAGTCTAAGAATTTGGTCTGGACAACTTCTGTAAGGGCAAAATCCTCCTTGATATTCTCCAAGTTGTGGTTCCAGAATGCTTTTAATCCTGTTGTAAATTATGCGAGAGAAAATTTTATATGTGCAGTCCAGAAGGGTAATTCATCTGTAGTTATCTGGGTTCGTTTTGTCTTAAATAATGGATGGATTATTCTTATGGTCCAGTGTGCAGGAATTTCTTCAGTAATCCACATTTTAACTAGATGTTTATGAAGATTTATAATCTCAGATTTACCAACATTTTTCCAGATTTCTGCAAAGACTAAGTCTTCGTAATTTTGTATTTTGTTTTGTTCTTTAATTGAGAGTTCTACTTCATTGATGTTTGGAGGATTTATTAAATCAGGTGAAGTTAAAATAGGTGAATCAGTGTTTACTTGCAGGATTTCCAGTGGATCATCACAATTTAACAGTTTCTCGAATGCTTCTGCAAGGATCTCTTATTTTCTTGGTTAGAATGTGCTAACTTTCCCGTTTGATTTTTCAACATTAATGATGGAGCTTCAATCTTTTTTAGATATTTGCCAAATGTTTTGTAATAATCTCGAGATTGCTTTTTCTTGAAATAGTCTTCTATCTTTCCCAGTGTATTTTTAAGATGATTACGTTACGTTTGTCTGATGATTTTATGGGTTAATTTTCTTTGTCTTGTTAGTTCTAAATTTGATTCTTCCGACTTCAGAGCTTGATGTTTTATCCATGCTTAGTGTCTCTATTGCTTGATCAAAATCTACATTCCACCATTCATGTTTTTTCCTTGATTTATTGGTGCTAACTCCTCTGCTATTTATTTTAATTTAGTGATATTCATCCAATGTTTTAGTGTTGAGAGATTCTTCTCATGTTCTTTCACAGTAGGCTACTCTATTTTTTTATTAAGGTAGATGGATCAAATTTCCTCCTATTGTTAGTTTTTTTCTTGGCCATTAGAGTTAATTTTATTTTGATTTTTACCACATAGTGGTCTGATCCTGAGTCAACTCCCCTTAGAACCTTAACATTGTGAATTTCGCGATTATGAAATTTATCCATGCAGACATGATCCAACTGCCATTCACCTCTTCCTTTAATTACGAGGATACCATATACCGGTATTCAGTAAGTGTGCTAACTTGCAAACATAAACAAACAAAAAAAAAACCAGTTTCATTGAGCTTTCACAAGTGGCGAATAAAAATCCTGGTGCCTGACAAGAACTGTTAGTGTTTTGTTGATGTGCTAAATTTTGTCTAAATTAAGACTACCTCTCAAGATATTAATCTTCATCTTTATTCACCCTCTGCTCACATTTATTATCCATGCCAATGGTGAAAAGGACACCTGAAACTATCTTACCTGCCAGAATTCAGCTTATGTTTCAAGTCTGTGGACAACCGTGTCACTCTGCGCATCAGTGTATGTTTCACAATATCCTCATCTTTTGAGTAGGATGCCAGTGATGCAGCTGCTCTCTGCCAGATGGCAATCTCATGTCTTAGTTCTGAAATAATTTATTTCACGAAAACAAGAAGAACTTCAGCATACATCGAACAAAGTGCACTATTAAACTGGTTCCATGGGAAATGTTTGCCATATTTTATTATTTGACAATTGGTCATAAATGCAACACCCATACTCATTACGAAATTAATCCTGATTTTCTCCTTGGGTGAGATTTCAATTCTCCTCCCTCCATCTGGTATGGCTTCACAGTCATCTTGGGCATGGGAGGAGAATCTGCAAACATTTCTCCTTAGATCCATAGAAATTAGTTTCATGCAAGAGTATTTAATCAGATTACAAGGGGACTCTTACGTTAAAATCTCAACGACAAAATACTCTCATGTTATATGCATGAATGAAGCAATTTTTTCATAGAGGTTCACTGAACTGAACTGTTCAGGACAGATATCCAAGGTAACATTGACAAGGTAGGAAAGGAAGACTTGAAAGGAAGACTGACGAGCAAGTATTAAGATATGCATGACCGATTACAAAATAGTCTCAAGAATACAGATTTTGCAACCTAGTCTTACAATTAGTCTTACCAGAACTAAATAGTGAATTTATGCTTGGGTTTACACTCTACTGGATGTAGATAGTGAGAAAAGAGTGTGAATAGATTCAAGAGTAGCCTAGTAGAAAGCTATCTAATAATTAAGCCAAAAACTGTGGTGATTATTCATGTGGATTGATAGGATAATAGACAAAAAGTCAATGTAGAATGGATGTCCATTGGCTATATTCTGAAGGCTTATTATTTGGATATCCAATACAAATTTTAAATTCCACAGGATGATCAGTGGTAGGCATTGACAAGAAATTAATGAGCATCTAGATCAAGAGTTTCACAAATGCTAGAAATTATTATGTACAATGCTATTCAGACTCCATGTGGTATGGGTATAAAATTCAGTACTGATCTCAGCTTTGCCTTTGGGATAATTTTGAACGGATTGGATCAGTGATAAGGGAGATGGATCTGGCTGGTTTCACACAGCCACAAGTGAAGTCTTCTGACTAGGTGTTAGATGGATTCACACCCTCACTGCAGAGATCAGAAGTACAGAGTGTAAGTGAAACAGAAGTGAGGGTGCCAGATATATGCTGATAGCTTAAAACCAAAATGTATAATTCTGAGCAACTTTAACCTCAGGTGTAGGAAATTGTGTCCAATCATTAGACATTTCTTTTATGTAGGGAGTAAGGTAATTCAATATCCCTACAAATACCATAATACATTTAGAGAAATAAATAAATAAAAAAATATTCTAAGAGATGAAAATTTAAGCCAGGTGACTAATTAAACTGGATTGAAAGTAGGAGACTTAAAATTAAATATAATATAGTTCTACTGAATTTGAGTTAAGAAAAAGAAAATCAAACTATGGTCTGTGATGACTTGTTATTGCTCACGGCTGGCATCTTTTAAAATGGGATTAAGACCTCGTCTGCACTTTGAAACGGTCTTGCTTTGCTCCAAGTTGAGCGTACAAATGAAACGTTTCGACTGGTCCTTACTTGGCCTTTGAAATATTTACTCTGCCTAAGATATGTTTTTTTAATGGGTGCCAAGACCTCAACGCAATGTTGAAATCTAAATTTGTATTTAACAACACCTAGCTCTGGTAAAACACCTTCAAGAATCTATTCACTCAGATCGTGGTATGATTTGATCATTAACCCAACAAACAAAATTATCAGGAGAAGGAGTTGGTCTATATCTAATGCTACCTACTGAAAGCAAAGATTGCATAGTTAAAAGAAATGAATTTATTATATATAACTAGTACTGCAAAATTAATAATAAGAATAAGTTTAAAATTTAAATTGGAGCTTGGCGATTTGAATATTACCGCTAGAAAATTACGTGAAAACTGATTCGGATAAATTACTGATTTTACTCTTATTCCCAAGCTATGAAGTTACTGAATACTGAATATAAAACAAAGAGAAACGAGAGATTGCGTATTTCTGCGTCATTCGCGCTTACCACTGGAAATTTCCGAAGCATTTCCCTCGTACTGGATGATGAAGAGAGCTTCCCACGGTCTCCTGGACGTCGTCATCTTCTTCGTTAGTTGATGATATCCTGGTAGATTTGATAACTTTATGGTCCGAACCTCGGAGCCAAACACTCGTACAACCACACCGGTTAAGTTTTACAAAGATAGTCCTTTACTCCACGGAACATCGGAGCCACTCACACACGCAACCATACTCGTTAAGTTCTACACAGGTTGTCCTTTACTCCACGGCGCGCCAAACGATATATGCACTCGTCGGCTCTCCACTCCGGACCCGACTTCCACCTTACGTGGTCTCCACTGATTGGCTGTCCACCCCGCTATACTCCCCTCCTTAGGCTCAATACACACGGCGCGCGGATGATGTTAGCCGTTCCCGACTATTTCGCCTTTTCTCGATGCTGCAACCCAGGCTTGCGACATACTTCTTGACAAGAATAAGCCTGTATATTAATTCCCAATGAGTCATCTCTCTCATAATACCCTAACTGACAAAACTCCGTAAAATTCCGTAATCATATAATTTTCTATGATAATGTAGTTCGTAATAATTTGCTTGATAGTGTTTTCTATGACATAGAAAACCTATCTGTATGCTTATACTTTTATAAAATGCTCCAAAAAATACCTTAATAATAATAATAACAAGTTAATAATAATAATAAATTAACATGAAAAATTCTCTTGGCTGAACAATTTGCCGCGTACATAAATATAGAATGGCTTCCTACTGACTTATGCCAGTGGTATAAAAACCCCTCGAAAAACACGTTACAACTTGACATTTATAGACATGGGCTTGTTGGGAACCAATTTTAAATGGCAGTCGACTTGGGATTACCTTCAGTCATTTTACCAATATGGTAGTTGCATTTTTCTTAGATTTCTGCGAATTGCAGAAGATATGAACAGTGTGGTAATCCAACACTAAAATCCGTTTGAGATCTGGACAGGTTGATTCAGTATAATGACCTGAGCGATTAAGTCCTATAGTGTCACTCGCGGGATTGTGCTTGGAGTAGCTAATTATGTAGTCGCGTACTTCCTTTAGAGATACATTGCAGGAAAAACATCTGTTAGATTAGAACAACTAAGCGAATATACAGGCCTTTCATATAAAATAAGAGCGTCAAGCGGCGGCTTTGTTATCCGCTGGTGCGGTGACCTTGGCCGAGCTTGTGGCGCGCCACGGCCCCCTGCTTTAAGCGTGTACAATCCTACAGGATATGCTACAGATGCAGCGGCCTTGCTAGCGTGTGTACAATGCTGAAATCTTGCTTTAGTTAGTTATTGTTCTACAGGGCGGAACTACGAGGTCATCTGCCTCTCTTCACACAGATTAAAGTATACAAATTTGGAAAGATATTTAAAATTTAGAGGTCTAAAGACCGAAAATTAATAAAACAAAACAAAAAACTAATAATTATAAAAATAACTAAAATTTATGGAAAAACAAAAATTCATTATTCAAAAACGAACAAGTCATTGAGTCTTACCTTATAAAAGATGTTGGAAGTGTCTTCCTCCCTGGGTTATACAGGCATTGTATCTGGAAACCACAATCTGGCTGACGCGAGTGAGTTCTGCCACTAATGTTTCTGATTGCCAGAGTAATGTTCTTTCAGTTCCTCCAATTGTAACGTGTTTTTGGAGGTTTTTTTTATGCAACTGGCATAAGTCAGTAGGAAGCCATTCTATATTTATTTACGCGGCAAATTGTTCAGCCAAGAGAATTTTTCATGTTAAATTATTATTATTATTAATTTATTATAATTATTAAGATAGTTTCGGAGCATTTTATAAAAATTATAAGCATACAGATAGGTTTTCTATGTCTTAGAAAACGCTATCAAGCAAATAATTACGAACGACAATATCATAGAAAGTTATGTGATTACGGAATTTAACGGAGTTTCGTCAGTTAGGGTATATCGAGAGACGTGACTCACTGGAAATTCATATACAGGATTGATCTTGTCGGGAATCATGACGCAATCTTAGGTCGCAGCGTCAAGAAAAGGCGGATGGTTGGAACGGAAATAGTCTTCATCATTCTCGCGCCGTGTGTAATGAGCCTGAGAAGGGGAAGTAGTGGGGAGCAGCCAATCAGTGGAGACCACGTAAGCTAGAAGTCGGCTGAAGAGTGGGGGAGCCGACAGGTGCATATATCGTACGACGCGCCGTGGAACGAGGACTATCTGTGTAGAACTTAACGAGTACGGTTGCACGCGGAAGTCGCTCCGATGTTCCGTGGAGTGGAGGACTAACTTTTGTAAAACTTAACCAGTGTGGTTGTACGAGTGTTTGGGTCCGATGTACGGACCATAGAATTATCTAATCTACCAGAATATCATCAAATAACGAAGAAGATGGCGACGTCCAGGAGACTGTGGGAAGCACACAGCATCATCCAGTACGAGGGAAATGCTTTAGCAATTTCCAGTGGTAAGCGCAAATGACGCAGAAATACGCAATCTCTCATTTTTCTTTGTTTTATATTTCATATTTCAGTAACTTCATAGCTTGGGAATAAGAGTAAAATCAATAATTTATCAGACTCAGTTTTCACATAATTTTCTATCGGTTATTAAAATCGCAACGCTCCAATTTAAATTTTATACTCATTATTATTATTATTATTATTATTAATTTTGCTATACTTGTTTTATATAATAAATTCATTTCTTTTACAATGCAATCTTTGCTTTCAGTAGGTAGCATTAGATATAGACCAATTCCTTCTCCTGATACAATTGTTTGTTGGGTTAATGATCAAATCATACCACGATCTGAGTGAATAGATTCTTGAAGGTGTTCTACCAGAGCTAGACGTTGTTAAATACAAATTTAGATTTCAGCATTGCATTGAGGTCTTGGCGCCCATTAAAACAACATAGCTTAGGCAAAGGTCAACAGTTACATTTATCACCCAACAGTTAGGGGGAGCCAAACCGTTAAATTTGTCGCTACCAACATGGGGCATTAATTAACATTACACTTGTACGCTCAACGTGTGGGCTAGCAAAGATGCTACACAATGTGTGAAGATTTGTTCGATACACCTGTTCTTTTAGTTTACCCCATAAGTAAAAATCACACACTGTTAGATCTGGAGAACGAGGGGGGAAATAGACCAACACTGATCACTCTGTCTGCAAACACTTCCGAGATTGTAAGAAGGGAATCTTCTGCTGTATGAGCAGGGGCTGAATCTTGTTGAAACCCCCTCCCCCCTCACGATTTTTCTTCCGTTAACTGATTGAAGAATGGCTTCTAAATGTTACCTTGGTACCTCGCTGCATTAACTGTCGTCTCGAAAAAAATTGGCCCTATTATTCTTCCGGCACGAACAGCACACCAAACACCGATCTTCCTATCATAAAGAGGGACTTCATAAACACCATTAGGGTTTTCTGCACACCAATAGCGAGAGTTATGACTGTTCACACACCCATTAAGGTGAAACCAGGCCTCATCCAAAAAGAACACAAGCTGTGGGTCAAATAACGGATCATCAATGATGCAAGATACCACTCACAATATCTCACTCTTGTGGCTGGATCAGCAGGTTTTAAACAATGGGCCCGTGTAAACTTGTACGGTTTGATATGTTAACAGCTTTGTAACTCTGTATGCAGATGAAACCGAAATACCTACTTGTTGTGCTAATTTTTTAAGCGATTTATTCGGAGGCCGTTCAAGATTCTCGCCAATGTCATCTGGCTTATCCTCTGTTAAAACTGTTCGTGTGCGAGCATGTTTTTTATTGAGCATCGAGCCAGTAGTGTCAAACTTATTTGCAATTACGTAAATCTGTGCTAGTGAAGGTGGCACTTCATCAGGAAATTGCTAAACAAATGCATAACTTACCAGCCAAGCCGACTCTTACTTGAAATAAGTTTTACATAAAAAAATACGATGTTGCAATTATAACTGTCTCACCATGTTAGCACTTTAGGTTTAGACTGGCGACTGAACAGCTGCACGCTTATTGCAAGGTCATGTTGGGTAATGTCAATCTCATTTTTATACTGTCCATCGGAACTTGAAAAAACCAACAACAAACCAGCCCTCGTATGTACTATGCGCGTGCTTTCAATACTACAGCAGGGGGCCGTGGCGCGCCACAAGCTCGGCCAAGGTCACCTCAGCTGCGGATAACAAATCCGCCGCTTGGCGCTCTTATTTTATATGAAAGACCCTGTACTTTTAATTAAATAGTTTATTGTTTTTCGACATCAAGGAGATTAGTCTCAACTTACTCTCAAGGAAGCTATTTAAGACCTGTGCTGCAACTTCATGCCTGGCTCTGGCACAAAGCCTATTTCATAGCACCATTTCCCCTCATTACACCACCACTAATAGTCTCCTAATTGCTTGATTGCAACACCCACAACAGACTGAAAATGTGAGCTAATTTTAAAATGACAAATAGGCTATATCCAATTTTAAAAGAATCTTCCACCTGGCCAAAAATGCAGGGAATTCAAATTCCAAGTCCCAAAGGCAGTCTCAATTGTAACTAGAGGCTTTAGGCTACTTTTGTCACATAGCCGTCCTTAGTGAAACGTCTTACCTTGTACATCTTGTGGTTCTGCGAAGCGGAAATCACTTATTCTTCTGAAAATACAACGAAGGTACAGGTAGATCACCACCATGGTGATCAGGACACCCAATCCCATATGCAATGTGAAAGTGCCAAAGTTTATTCCCTGCAACATTTGGAGAAATATACAGAAATATACAGTATGCCAGGTTCATAGACAGGATTCTGGAGCTCGATGGGCAAAAATTACCAGGGTGGCATCTACATTAAAACTTTTTGCTCTACCTAGATTTCAGTACAAGCCTGTGACCCAAAGTTTACTGGGAATTTATATTGAAACATTTTCAGTCTATCAACACAATATAGCCCATAAGAAATACGTACATTTCTGAATCATATGTAATTATTTTCCAGTATTTTCCAGTACTTTCCAGTAATTTATATGATATTGTTTTGATAGATTGACAAATTTACAATATCAATTGTCAATAAGGCAACACTGAAAAATTTCTTCAAAGTTATCTATATTACTGGGAATGAATGTGCACCAAACCACACACTTGACTGTAGAAATATCCAAATCAATGGCAGTCAGCTGGAAAGTGCATAACCCTGTTAATTGTTCAAAGCAAAACTTCCCTTCTGGGGAAATCTTAGTATGTTATGCTACCCTTTGTGTAGGGATCATGCTGCTCGTCAAGTGATCAGATTTGTTTCTGGTCTACCCTGTCCCGATCTTGTAAAGTGGTTCTCCCATGGGTTTCTGTGTCCAGTGGCGTACGCAGGATTTCCTTCTGTTGGGGGTTCACTAACATAATACGGTAATTGTGTACATTATAAAAGGGGCAGATGACCTTGCTGTTCCGCTCCTTAAAACAGTCATAATAATTATAATGATATTTCGATTAATATTCCTAAAATACAATAATTAATGACAGTTCTTTTTGCATGAAAACTATTTTAGGTCTCATTTTTTGGACAAAAAATGAAAAAAAATCTAAAATATATGGAAAACAGTAACTAAATATTAAAACTGAAATGATGCAGTGGTATCATGACCATAGTTACGTGGTTGCTTATAATATTGATATGTGAGAGAAACAATGTTTTGCTCTCCGTGTTCCTACTGCCAGTACTACGGTATTGACTCAAGATCTGCCTATCTTGATAACTCTTATCTGTATCAATTTCAGTTAATAGCAGAAACTCCTCATGTACTGAATTATCTTTAACGAAACGAACACACACACTTAAACAACCCAAAGCGACGTGAAAACTGTTCCCGATCGCACACTTCGAGAGTAAAACTGATCCATGGCTAGCTCTAACGCTGAAGGAGGAGTCTCGCTGCGAGCAGAGCGCTGGACATTTACCAAGTGACGAACATGATCACTTACAGGAGTTAAGACGCCTCACTAGCGGTACGGTAGCGTAAAACAGGTGATAGATGGGACAATTTGAAGATTCAAGAAAGAGAATATCTTCGGGGGGGGGGGTTAAACCCTAAACCCCTCCCGTCTGTACGCCACTGTCTGTCATTGTACTGCACAATTCATAAGGCTCCAAGCATAACTGGAGATTTTACAATCCATTCCATTCTGTAAATCAGTCCAGTTATTCAAGAGCAGAATAGACAAAACCAGGGAAAAGAAAGAAGTGGTATAACTTAGTGCTGTATTCCTAGAAACATTATACGTGCTATGTAATTCCTACAGCAGTTGTGAGAGGGGAGTTCAATCAATGTGTGAATAGTACATTAAGTTACTGTATTCTTTTAATATTGTGTAGTGTTTGTTACTGTATTCTTTTGGGTGTTTGTTACTTTATTCTTTTAATATTGTGTAGTGTTTGTACATTAAGTTACTGTATTCTTTTAATATTGTGTAGTGTTTGTACATTAAGTTACTGTATTCTTTTAATATTGTGTAGTGTTTGTACATTAAGTTACTGTATTCTTTTAATATTGTGTAGTGTTTGTAAATTATGTACATTTGCCACCGAGGTTGACACCTCATTGCAAATAAAGTGATTTTGATTTGAATTGAAGCCTGGAGGAGGGTGTTCCCACGACTGGTTTAGTGTGTTGAAAGACACTCATTGCTTGCATAATGGTGGTGCTGAATAATTGGCTAGAAAATTCTCCTGGCACTGTGGAGCTCTCCAATTACCTTCAACAATTGTGAGTGGTGCCTGGCCAAAACAACCTCCAGGCTGCACCATATGGATGGTACACTGGTACCAAGCTCCCTTCGATGATTTGTCAGGCATCACAAACCGTGCACTCTTAGGAGAGAACACCATACACCATTGCTGGGCTCTTATTGGTGATCATGTTTAATTTCTGTAGGTCAAATCACCTCTATGAAGACCATTTCTTACAGCTTGGGTCATCACAGCACTCCCTGTTCCCACCAGGAAGGCATTGAGCCATTTCGAGAGTTTTCTTCTTGATTCTTACGAGTCTTAATTCTCACACGGCGGTCTTCAACTGGTGTCAACCATGGGCAACAGTTAAGTTAGATCTCATAACACTATGCAACATCGTCAACATTTGACATCACTATAGTCACTACCTGATAGGAGAATTCCCACAGATAATCCTTCCCTTTATGAAGATACTGTATGTGCACAAGTTAAGAGATGACACACACTGGTAAATGTTGTTCAGGATTGCAGATCTAGTGCACTGTACTAGGATATACAAACACTTCAGATTACTTGCAATGGGCAGGTTGTGATACAGGTCTACTGTAGCAATTTGAACATGCCCTATCACCAATAAAAAAACCAACACCAAGCATTCAAAACAATGTATGTGTATAGGCTAGGGTTACCTTTATTGAAAGAAGCTTCTTTCTAACATGTTACAAAATAAAACTTACCGCAGTGCCACATGCGACATTTAATGTGCTAATCTGAAACAATGCTTTGTGATGAAAATTCACGAAAGTTTATTCCTGCATTAAATTTCGGCTAGAGAAAAAAATAACTTATAATTTGAGAAGTAATTGAAACGAAGTTGTATACATGTTAGGGAAGGGAATTTCTGCCATTTACACCCAATTACTGTGAAGCAAAAAGTGTTAACCACACTGTCATGAACATAAAATTGGACTCCATTGAAAAACAATATGCAGAAGGTATGAATTCAACCCTCCCCTATTTCTATTCAAGCAAAATTCCCATCAGCTTTTCAAAAGGTAAGCTCCAAACATCCTACAAAAGGTAAGCTCCAAACATCCTACATTTGCATAAGTTCTTATTTCTTTGTGGGAAATCAAAGGCTAAAAGTTTAGTTTTTCATATTTTTTATAAACTCTTGACATATTTAATTTCCCAACTTAATTGCTGAGTGAGTAATTTGACCTTTAAATATAATTATCTTCAATTAATAAATTGAAAGGCAGGAAAAATCGGGTAGGCATTCCCCTTGCTGACCACTCTTTGCAAGCAGTTTGTGTTAAGGTGGACAGCTATTCAGAGAAATGGCTGGTGTGGCTCCAGCCTCTCAAATTTAGAGAGAAATATAAACTAGGCCTATTGACTTTTTGTTTGTTCATCCTGCTGTATTGTGTGTGTATATTATAGATTTACCCAAATTTATAAAGCTAGGAAGGAAATCTACATATTTTGCAAGTTGGTGCCTTTTTAAGAAAATCTTTTGCAGTATGAAGTATTTTTGTCCACTTGTTGAATTGGAAGTGATAACACATTTTAAATGAAATGTCCAAAATGCTTATAATTTTTAACAGTACTATTAAGTTCTTTGAAAATTTACAATTTTTCCCTTTCTTTTAAATTTCATTTTTATTGGGTCCTGGCGACTGACAAGACACTGCAGTTCTGTAAAACAGGGTATTCCCGGTTCCGAACTACTTAATGCCCGATTGAAACATTGTAATCATAAACATCTGCGAGAAGATGCTACCGTATGTTATCGGTCAGTTCACAGAAGTCACATGGTTAAATTGGACCAATCACTGCAGGCGAACACTAAGCATGTCATGGTACATTAGTTCAGATCAGGCATCAAGTTACAAGGAACAGCGAGTATACTTTTAAATTCTTATAGAAACAAGGTGAACTAGGTGATTTTCAGGCTATAAAATGTATTTCATTTTAATTATGTAGTAGAAATCTTATACCCAACTTTTGTTTGAGAATCAATAAGGAATATAGACTTCACCATTCATTTCATTTCTGGAAGCCAGAAGAATTTTTGATTTTCAATCCAGTTTACTATAAGAGTTCACTCAAATATGACCTTCAGTGAAGACTTTTCAAATAAGCAGTTTTAAATACAGTATATAATTCAATGAATCAAATATTACTCACGGCAGCCTTAATATCAGGATTTGAAGCAATAATGACATTTGGAGGGTCTCCGACAGGTGTAAGAGCTCCCCCTATGTTTGAGTACATTGTCATGGCAATGAGGATAGGGACTGGATTTAATTCAGTCACTTCACATAACCTGAGAACAGGAGAAAAAAACATAACCTGAGAACAGGAGAAAAAACACATAACCTGAGAACAGGAGAAAAACGCATAACCTGAGAACAGGAGAAAAACGCATAACCTGAGAACAGGAGAAAAACTTGTACTCAAGTCCACATACCTAGAACATAATGGAGAGAAAAGCAAGATATCTCTACTAGTATGCCTGATCCTTGCAAGGGAACACTGGTTCTTTTTATAGATTAATTTTGTCTCCTGTATATTACTTTGCTAAAGGATTACAAGGGTTTGGAACAAATATTCAGAAACTACATAATGGAACGAGTTTTCATTGGAAGAGTTACGACACAGCATATGTGACAAGTCTCGATACAACATTTCACGACTAACTTACATTTATTCAGGACTTAATTCTCAGTACTTGGGTAAAGCTGCCATCCATGGCTGTTTGGGTTTTTGTGCCACTCTAGAAGGAAATCCTCTGCAATACTGGAGTTTGTTTCAAAGCATTCCTAAATGTTCCTTCCAACATCTCGGGATATGTTGGCTGCCTGCAAGGATGGTAGTATTGTCAGCTCTTTTTAGAGTACCAGAAGAGCAAGAAAGTCCAGATAGTGCTTTCATACTGGCATGAAAAATCCTGATGTTGCATGCATCAAAGACTGTTGCCTCCAGAGCTTTTGTTGCCACCGTGTGTTCTTAATTTCTCTAATTTGTACCTGGCATTTTTGCTTAAAGTTTTTGGAAATTAGCTTTGCTCATGATGCAAGATGGATCATGAACAAAGGATAGGTAGGTTTCCTTTTCTTCATTGACTAGGTTCAAAATTTAATCATAACCATCAAACCAGTCTTGCCTCTATTCACAAGACTAATGGTTTCCTCGACCGACTAATCTTTTGCAGTGTGGCACATCCTTTTTCAACATCATGAGTACTGACTGGTCGGAGATTTCATTCTGAAAATCTGAAGCAGTGGATTCATTTTGAAGTTTAGAAACAAGTTTTCGTTTGGGCAGGTCATGCCAGTACTTAAGATTACCTTTTGCTGAAGAGAAATCCTGAGTTAAGAGAACAGATGTTTACGATCTGTCCAACAGTGTTCCTGATGATAAGGACAAACTCTTATCACATTGCCAAGTGGTAACTTAGTCCAGGATGTGCCAGTGCTTGAAACTAGGATACATCCATGTAGCCTTCAATTGACTGGACAGTTTAAACTAATTGTTGTTAGTGATGAGTTATATTCAGTATATCGCTATTATCCATTGCAGGTAAAGTTCTAGCAAGAATTCTCCTAAACCGGCTCCAAAGTATCTCGGAGAGGATTTTGCCCGAGTCTCAATGTGGTTTCCGAACCTCCAGGGGCACAACAGACATGATATTCTGTGCCAGACAACTCCAGGAAAAGTGCAGAGAGCAACAGGAGCCCCTGTATTTAGTTTTCTATGACCTGGAAAAAGCCTTTGATTCTGTACCAAGACCTGCTATGTGGAAAGTATTAATGCACTTTGGATGTCCCGATCGCTATGTGGAATTAGTTAAAGCTCTTCATGATGGAATGTCTGGGAAGATTCTTCACGGTGACTGTATCCGATCCATTTCCAATCACTCACGGTTTGAAACAAGGCTGTGTGCTTGCTCCAACACTCTTTGCATTGTACATGGCTGCCATGATGTATGAATCATCTTCCAACAACCCAGGCATAGAGATTAAGTTTCGCTTCGATGGAGGTCTTTTCAATCTGGCAAGACTTCGTTCACAGAAACATACCCAAGTTACCCGGGTGACAGAACTGCAGTATGCCGATGACACCGCATCTCCTGCTCCGACAGCTGCAGAGCTTCAACAATCGGTCAATCGCTTTAGCACTGCGTGTGATCTCTTTGGTCTCACCATCAATGCAAAGAAAACAAAGGTGCTTGCACAACCTGCCCCAGGATTACCTCTTCCTGAGTTCAATATCTCCATCTTAGACTCAACACTGGAGCAGGTTGATCATTTTTCATATCTTAGCAGCATCTTGTCTAAACGGTGCACTTGCGAACAGGATGTTGACAAAAAGAATTGGGGCTGCCCATGCAGCATTTGGCTGTTTAATGAACAGAGTCTTCATGAATAAAGACCTAAAGATGCATACCAAACTCATGGTATACAAAGCTGTCATCTCAACGCTACTGTATGGCTGTGAAACTTGGACACTATCGCCGTGATATCAAGAAACTTGAGCGTTTCCACCAACAAAAGATGAGATACATCTTTAACATCAAGTGGGAGGACTACGTGACCAACACTGCAGTTCTCGAGAGAGCGCATCTCGATAGCATTGAGTCAACTATCATTGCTCATCAACTGAGATGGTTAGGCCATGTTCACCGTATGAGTGATACCAGGCTTCCACGTCAATTCCTTTATGGTGAGCTTTGCTCCGGCACTAGACCTCGTGGGGCCCCTTTGAAGAGTTTTAAAGACCAGTTAAAACACATCATGACGACGACTGGTATAGACATCCAATCATGGGAAACATCTGCTGCGGACCGTTTACTGTGGTGGAACACTACATCGACGGCTGTCAACTTCTTTGAAGAAGAACGTCGCAGACATGAAGAGACCAAGCGACAAGCAAGAAAGCTTCGTCAATTGCAACCCCGCCCTCCCCCGACCATTGAGTGCAATTTATGTGGGCGCATGTTTTATGCCAGGATTGGCCTGTTTAGTCATCAGAAGCACATCCACAGGCTGGTCTGAAAAGCTCTATGCAGGAAGAAGTATGTTTACTCGGAATCGAGTTACAGCCGACGATGATTTTCAGTACACAGACCTAGAAGCAGAATTCAATTTGCATTGTAATTGCCAAGTCCTTTCTTACTCACCATACTTTTCCTAAGCTTATAATCCCTTCCAATGGCATTATAAGTCTCCAAGCAGTAAAAGCTCGTCTTTAGTTGGTATCTTGGCGATTATAGGGCTCAGTCGATTCTAGAATTATTGGTTTACAACATCATCGGTGCCCCAAGGTTGGGGCGTAGGCGGAAATCAAGAGTTATGAAGGTATCTGATAATCAGTATACAGTGTCGTAAGCCTTTCACTTATTGCAGTAGAGTTTAAGGCCATTTACTTGTGTTCACTGCAAATCCTACACCATGAATTCGGCCCCCCCACCTTCCTCTTTCCCTTGCAAAGAAAGAAGAAAATGGTATGGCCCAAACCAAACTGATTTTTCCTTCTCTATCCGGTGTCACTTTCGGAGTCAACGTCTTTTCTTCTCTATCTGGTTTCACTTTCGGAGTCAAGTCTATATTCAACTATGCGAGCTCATTCATGACCGCTGTTCTCTCAGGTCAGTCATTGTTCTCAAGATCAAACAGTGTCTTTATATTTAGTTGCCACATTCATTACCATTTGTTTATTCATTATTTGACCACATATGGGTTGACCCACTGGGTATGGCCTCTATATGAAATTGTCTTCAAACATTTTTGCATACTCCACCTATGTTTGTCTTATCAAATGGTATGAGATATTTGATTGTTCACACTATCATTCTTTAATGAGCTAAGTTACAAGTCATTCATAGCTTCATACAGCTATGGAACAGCCTTTTTTTACATAATCCTGTAATAAAACTATCATTGAGTATGTAAATTTGCAATATTCATTAAAACATGCAGGCTCTTGTTCTTTGATGTATCTACAGCAGTGAAAAAAACTGTTGGAGATGACTATATGGACATTCGATTAGTTAAAGCCTCTCATTATTATGTTACTGCCATACATAGTAATCTTACCTTATTGTTACAGGAGTCATCAACAGCACTGTTGTGACATTATCAAGGACGCAAGAGAAGGCTGCTGTGAAAACGCAGAGTGTATTCAGCAGAGGCCAAATTCTTCCACTTGTTATCTGCAAAGATAATTTATTTCAAAAAATAGCAATATTCTTTTTCTCCCATCTTTAAAGCTTGATGAAGTATTGACACTTACCTTGTATGCAAGCACAGCCAAGTAGTCAAATATACCAGTCTCTGCAAAGATGGCAACCAGCACCATCATTGAAAATAAGAGTAGAAGAGTTTCCACATCAATCCAGGAGATAAGTTCTGCTGTTGTGGGCCTCTAGAATTGCAACAATATATTTACACAAATATAACAATCCAAGAATCCTAGAAATAATAAAGAAATAGCACCCCGTGGAGGCATCGTATCTTTTGAATTACCAGTATGCTTAGAGATGTGACTAGTCTAGATTCAAACCTGTATCTCATACTTTCTGGGCAGGTACATTCAGGCATTTTCATTTCCGTGGCCGATGCCACAACCAGGACTCTCTTCCAGTGGTTATGCACACCTACCCGGACAGCAAGTGACACTGGTTTGAATCCAGATTATGGTCACATTTTCAAGTCTTAATCAACAGATAGCAATAATCAAGTTATACTGAATCATATATTACTCATACTGGCATTTGAAGTAGCTTTGCACAAACATGTGTTTAGATTTTGTGAAGTGCTGGTTTAGAAAAGAAGCCTTACCAAGAGTTCATTAAGAAGAATATGGCACAAATTATTTCTATTTAAAATTAGGAAAATAAAGTAATTGCAACAACTGATCAACCAAATGCCCACTGCTAGACACATTAGAGAGGCAAGTTTCTGTAATTAGTGGCGATATTATAAAAAAAAAAAGAAAAAAGAGTGCTCAGGAATTAGTTTGGGGGAGTCTTGAGATATAGATAAAGCGCAACTAGCCATATTTATGAAGTGTCGAAAGACTGAGGTGGAGGAAGAACTGTTACAGTAGAACCTTTTGAATGATATTACTCGTGGTTGCGAGACATTCAAGAATTATTTGCAGCTCTTCAGTTGGAAAACAAATTTGCCCAATGACTGGGTGGGGCACAAAGTATAAATATGTAAATCATGTATTAGTTAATGGGACATTTTTAGCCCATTTTCATTTTAGGAAAAAATAAGCTTATGAGATCACCTTTTGTCCGTATGTGTGTGCATGTCCGAGTGTCTCCCTCTAATAACTTCTAAACGGCTGGAGCAATTTTAATGAAACTCTGTAAGGTCATAGCACCATTTCGGCCGACCCCGACCGTGCCCTTCAAATTTTATTACGTCTGTGACCAATCCAACATGGTGGCTGTGCGAAATATTTTTCCAGCATTCAATATCTCCGAAACTATTACCGATATCACCCTGAAATTTTGTATGGTGATAAAGGGCACTACTAGAAGTTCACCTATGAGACTTAAAACCTGGCAACTACAAAACCAACATGGCAGCCAAGCAAAGTTGAGACTTGAGTAGACTTTTTTCGTGATTTAACCATCCAAACACAATGAAACTTGGTACAGCAAATGTTTATACACATTGTGATGAACTGGCATCAAATTTAGTTCAATTGTTAACATAACCTCAAGATTGCGTCTGTGCCAAATATTTCACTGGGATTCTCTATCCCCGAAACTATTATGGATATCAACCTGAAATTTTGTACAGTGATACAGGCCACTACTACAAGTTTATCTATGAAACTTTCAAAAACCTGTAAAGTACAAAACGAACATGGCGGCCAATCGAAGTTGAAACATTTAATAGACTGCGCGCAGTGAAATATGGAACAGTAAATGATTATGCATATTGTTATGCACTGGCATCTAATTTAGTTAAATTGTTTACATAATCTCAAGATGGAGGCTGTGCAAAATTTTAAAATTTCATTTTTACTTGTGTCCTAATCATGCGATTGAAATTTGAATTCTATTCGTACACAATAATCTTCATGTAATAGTACACAAGTAATGTAATAGTACCTGCATATATAAAAATCCAACATGGCGACCATCCGTAATATTAGACTGTTCTCAATATCTACGAATCTATTACAGCAATCAGACTGAAATTTTGTATGCTGATGGAGGCAAAAGTAGGTTATAAGAACATAGGCTTTAGTTCTTCATGGAACTATTTGTTATAGTGATACGGTAATTAACTAATAAATTTAATTTAAAATTTACACTACTAGAAAACACCCCCTGTCGGAAACAAGACAACATAATGTGGTAGTGAAGATAGATGAGATTAAGGGAGACATGTTATTGGATCAGGGTGTATGATTATATTTTCTTCAATAACCAAGGCCAGCATTAACAGCAGCATTGAAGGTTTCGGGACATTCTCATTTGACCGTTTGCGCTTGGATATGGCTCTTTAGCTTATGCAAGGCGAGAATGAAAACTGGTCTTTAATAGTTGAAGATGTCCAGTGTCCAGTATACAGTATCACACCACATTATGAAGACTAGACTTAGCAACACACAGCTACATTTGTTCGATTAACACCGACACTTAGGAATGAGAGAGGAACCGAGGGGAGGGGCGGAAGCCCAGGAAGAAAAGAGATCCTCGTGCACAAGAAACTCCCCCCAGTTGAGAGCAGAAAGGACTAAATGAACTGCTCTCATCCGGATCACGTACGACTCGACCAGATAAGTAGCCTATACAATACAATCTGAACTGACCATTAACAACCATCACATTCAGACTCAGCAAGCAAATTTGGAAGTCATCAACACTTTCAGTATCTTGAACAAAACATCACAGACTATAACAAATATTGACTAGTTGCATTATTTAACTACTACTGCAACTAAGTAAGTGTACATATTGTAAGTACAGGGAGATTCTTTTGCTGGAGCGGGGTCGTCGGCTGGCTGCCGGGCGCGAGCGCACCTTCCGCCAGCCACCTGAGCTCGGTCCTGTAACGGAATTTATTCAGTTACAGTAGCTCACCCTCGGGTTTTCTGCCTTGTGCAGTTAGTTTGGGGTATTTTATTCGTATCTTATTATATTGGGTTAACGTGGGGTTGCAGAGGTGATTTTTATTGTGCCTGTGTGTGTTTTTGTGGACAGATTCATCTTTGGATGGTCCGGACCACCTAGGATCATTGTTTATTAATTATCGGTTTTTGGATATTTGATATTATAAAATACGGGGTTTTGCGATTTATTACGTTTTGGGAATAAGGATGTAAGACTGTATTAAGTAGAAGCATTATTTCATTTTGGTTTGGGGTTAATGGCTTTATTTTTACCTAGTTATGTTAAATGTTAGATTCGTGGCTGTACTATAAAGGTACAATGAATTGGTATTTTCGAGTGCTGGATTTGTTACATACCCGGAAAAGACAGGCAGTAATTCGGCTTGTGTGGGAATACCTAGGCTATTAATAGCATGAACTGAGATGAACTGGCGCGTGAAAAACTACTGTGTGACGTCAGTGTGGATTTTGACTGTCTGATGTTCATGTGTTGACACGGATGTTCCACTAGGAGCGGGCCACGCACTAATTAGTTCCGGCAGAAACTTGGGGTTATGTAGCATTACGCCAGTGCATATAATGGCGTGTCTGGTGTTCCGAGGTCGTCTTATTGCTTTATCGGCAGAACACTGATCTACTAACGCCCAGGGTCGTTTTACGTGACATGGTTTCCGTAACGAACAGTTAGAGATAGTCTTCTTGCTTTTACAGCGAAAGTCCGTTGTCTACTTGCATTTAGCAGTGGCGGCTGAGAGTTTTCACTTGGTGGTGCCAGCATATTCAAAATTTGCAATAAAATCATTCAAAGTTGCAGGTACGGATAGTGCATATTTTATGCAATAAGTTATATGTTTAACATTATTTAACTGTGCTATTGTAGAAGACGTTTTTAATTGAAGTGTCAGCTGAAGTGAATTGAGAAATTGCGTAACTACTACAAATATTTTAATCTCGGGATTTTTCGCCAAAACAAAAGTCCCTCCTTTCTCTACTAGAAAGCGCTAAAGTGTCAAGGAGCTTAGATATCCTAACCTCCTTGACTTTCATGGCCCTCCAAGGAACAACAAAAATTCGACAAGCAAGCTGCCCTTTGGGTGTCAAACAACAAAGCTTGCACCTGGCACCGGGGCCATACGATATATCATACACATATTTTGATCCATATGCATTTTAAATAAAAACCACGTTTAAGAATTATAATTGAACAAACCTCTCAGAAAAATAATTTGAAGAAAACAACATATGCTAGGCCTACTCATCAAAAATATTTGTTCCAAAACCTCGATCGACACCTTCATTTGAATTAATAAGAGGGGTCCTATTGCTAAATGGAGATGGTAACAACTCCCTTATTTTATTCATTGTTACACTTCCGAAAGGTGACACAGAGCTCATTGAGATTCCTACGGCTTCGTACGTTGCACTCGAGCTATGCGATCTTCAAACATGAAACAAATCAAATTTTATTAAGGAACCTAGCTTGCATGTATCGATTCAAAAAGCACACTTATTAGATTAAAACGGTGTTTATATGGTCAATGCCACATGATGCTATGCAAGTTTAAGTAACATGTCTATATAGGAATAAATAAGCATGGCTATTGGTAACACACACGTGACCACAGCCTCTTTGTCGCAATTTCAGTTGCTGTCTCAAAATAAATAGGCGAGATGAAAAGAACACGATGACCTACCTCTAAGACAACCTTACTTATCGTACATACGGATTGATTGGAAAGGATATCCCCTGCATCTAATATAAATGAACACAAAAGCTATTTAACGACGGACAATATTCACACACATTTGCAGTCAAACATGAGAATTTGTGTTTACGCTTGGGACGTGAAACTGTGCCGCCAAATTAAATTAACGAAACACAGTAAAACTCTATGAAAAATTCCGAATTTTTACATTACAAAGAGAGAACAAATAATCCCCGTCATCAATATGAGCCTAAAAAAGTTGCTAAATGTCAAACAATAAAGAACTAAAACTATTTTGTGGTTTGAATTTATTTAATAGTCAAGACACAGTGATATATCGTCAAGCTGGTACCACTGGAGGTGTGCTGCCATATGCTGTACTCTAGTGGTTGAAAGATAAAGCAGTTCAGCAGTTCTAACGTGTATGTAATGTGTGCTTGTACCTGTGACGTGCTGCTATCTCGTGGATAGAATTGAAGCTCCACGTCACGAGGCCGTTGGCTCTACCTCAGGGTAATATGCGTCTCAACACAACACAAACATACTCAAGCCAAACTAGTCCTTATTGCAGTACAGTGTCTGATGCGGTCTGATGTTCGTAGGTAGTGCCGGTTGGCTCTGGCTCAGTAATTCAATAAAGCACCACCAGAACGCATGTCAGTTTGCGCGCTCGTTCAAATAAATGCAGAATATGCATACAATTTCCTCAAAATGTAAATGTAATATAAACTGTTCTTGAGAGGGAAAAGTCACATTCTCTCTTCATTACACTGGTGGTGCCATGGCACACGGGCACCACCTCAGGAGCCGCCCCTGGCATTTAGTGTCGTTATTACTTGATCATGGTATCGTAATACGAACGAGCAGTGACTAATGTTTAGCTATCCACTGAGCTCTTACGGGCTATTGGAGGCTACGTGCATTTCATGGGTCCATCCATACCATGGGCTGTCGGTAATAACTTACCACGCCTAAAAGGATGATCAGTCGTAAACATTTCATCGAAGTCATGCGAGAATGGAGACGTGAACGTGCAGTTCCAGAAGAAAGAAAGTAGAGTGAACCAGTCTAACGTGTGTAGATATTTTGTGTACGGACGGTACAGTGTATATACGTAGGTGGCTGTTATGCCTGGGTCTGATATGACCGTAAGTGTTTTCCTGCTCTCAGAGCCTAAATTCAGCGGCAAGGTACTGTATAAATCACGAGTGTATGAAGGGTATTTTGTGTTGTATATTATGTATATATGTGTATAGTACAGCCAATAGATTATCTCTTTAAAATTCATGTGTGTTTATATTCCTGTCTTGGATGAACCTGGTAGCATCAACAAACGCATGCCAAATGCCCTAAGCCTGGGATAAGGAGTTTCATAGTCGGGGCAACAGCTATGTATTTTATTTTTTTATTCAGGAAGACCCATATGGTCAACCTTGGCGCCCATTCAAAGTCAGGAGTAATGTTAAAATCACTTGTGGCCTGTATTTAAAGGCAGTAAATTCTGTAGGTTTGTGGTAATGAGGGTAGTTAATTGTAAATCAACTCCAGTGAGGAGGGGAGAGTGTTTCAGTCCGCAGATAGCGAGCAGGTGAAAACCGTAACAATGTACATTAATTAATGGTAAATTCACCAGCAATCATGATTAAGGAACTTGCCTATCCACAGGTGATGCTGAGAGAGTTTTCCTTCAGCTGACAGACAGGCGTTGTACCATGTAAATAAATCAGCGTTCACACATTGTTGTGAGGGATATCTGCTGCCATATATTGTTCACCAGCTGCACTAGAGTACGGTAATTGATCTGTACACTTTAAGTTTTAAATAACCCCACAATTAAACATCAAACGGGCTTAGGTCCGTGCTTCGATTACGGTAATTACAGTAAACATACAGGGCAATACAGGAGTAGCTGCATAATGTAACTATTTTAACTTCCAAAGTAACTGTGGCAGCTGAAGGAGAACATTTTTAGTATCTTCTGTGAAAAGATAAGTTCTAACCTTTAACTGGTGAGTTGAGGTTATCCAGATTCCCAAGAAAAAATAACATCTGTGCTTCTTTAATTAAATCTTGCAGCTGTTTATGTTACCTTCTTATCTGTGTGCTGACACTACACACCCTCGTTGATGAAAGTTAGTGACTTATGACTTTAACGACCCTGGTTAGCTCGCCTCCGCCTCACTAAACCCTGTGGCCCGATCTCGGTTGGCTGGTGGAAGGCTCGCACACCCGGCAGTCGGCTGCCGGCCCCGCTCCAGCAAAGGAATCTCCCTGTACTTTCACCCATACTTCTAGACATAGATTTAATAGCCAAGTTTAATGGATAATGTATCTGATTGTTATAGCTTGACAATCAAAACTCCATGTAATTTTTTTTCTGGATAAGGGATTGAGTACAGTCATGTTGACCTACTGAAAAACCTCAAATTTCAATTAGTAAGGCAACACCGAAAATGGCTTCAAACACCATAATATTTCACGGAAGAGAGAAACTTATTTCTGATTTAGCGCAGAGAGTATTTAGCTTTCAGAGCAAACAGACTCTTTCGAGAAGACCTTGAGACTAAAACATTTGCTTATTTCAAATGTTTGAAGAAAATTACTGAAAGCCTTCCTGACGTTCAGGTGGAAACTGAAGATTGTTTGAATAAAATGTCACTGAAGATCAGATTTAATGATTTGAGAACACTTAAAACCATCATTTTCATTCTGGAAAATCCTTTTGCTGTTGATGTGAGTGATGGCTGTCATGTTTCATCAATTACAAAGGTACAGCAGCTGTGGAGTTTGCAAGAACTGCAAGAGGACTAAGGACTAAAACGAAGTGACTGACCATAGTATTCCGGAAGAAATTTCCCACTAACTGATCTCAATATTTGGGGCTATATATATGTGTGAAACACTTCACTAAAGGCTCGAGTTCATTAAATTTGAATATCGATTCGAACTAACTGATGAGCATTTAGATTTCATTGAACTGCGCTTACCATTTATCAGCTGGATTTCAAGCAACTAACAGCAAAAGTCAACCCATGATAAACCACTTTTGGAAAGTAAAATACCATTTCTTCTTTTCATCATAATAAATTTCAGTTTTACAGCCTGGGCCGGGTCAAGAGCAAATATGACACCCCTCCACTTTACTCTGCGTGTCCATCTCTTCCTCAACGACCGAACTCTCACTCCAGGTTCAGGTTCAGTTCTCTCACACTGTCCTTCACCAAGTTCATCCACCGTACTCAAGGTCTTCCTGGTCTTTGTCCAGTCATCCATCTCTTCCTTCACTTGTTTCGGCATTCCTTTGTCATTCATCCTTTTCACATGTCCATACCATCTCAATCTGTTCTGCTCCAGCTTTTCATTCAGGTTCTATACATTTACTTCCATTAGAATGTCTTCATTTATCACTCTCTCTCCTTGCCATCTGTACCATACTCCTCAGGAATTTCATTTCAGCTGCATGTATTCTACTTTCATCTCTCCTCGTCATTGGCCAAGTTTCTGCTCCATGTGTCGTCATTGGCGAGTAATAGGTCGTGTACATCACTTTAACCTTCAGTGGTATGTCTATCCCAAATTAGACTATCTGATGGCAGAAAACACTCCCACATTGTATTCTCTTGTTGATCTTGCATTTTCCATCAATTCACTTCTGGTGTAATTGAAAAATATTTGAGATTCGTAAGAGATTTTTCACCCATTATAGTCATTGTACACGATTCCATGTCCTTCCGATTTAGTCTCCAATCTTTTGGGGTCGTAACTCCTACATAGAGTTTCTAGCCAAGTTTTTGGAGAGACTCCCCTTTGTCAAGTCTTCGTAGCACTGTTAATTTTTATTTAATGAAAGAGTAACTTGTTTAAGTTTCACTCCTGACATGTTAAAAAAAACAACAACTACAGTACACACAATGTACAGTTAACAAATTACTGAACAGTACTGTAGCGAACACAGAAGAACAAGGTTGTAAAACCAATGTACAGCAAGCACTAAAAACTTCACAGTGCAGTACGTACTGTAAAAATACGGACAACAAAAACGGTACGATACATGACCGAGCACCAAAACGGACAAGCGATAAGTTCCTGCAAACAAAACAGGCGCGACAGGTAGAGTGTCACCGCTACAAGTTGGGGGCAAGTTCGGCTCTATCACGGTCGGATCAACCGGAGCGACGGACCAGCCGAGGGCAGACTAGAGGGGTTCTACTGTATAGAAATATCAAAAGTAATATATATTTTTCTTTTCTGCATTCCTTATTTAGTGTTTTCTTGTCCAATCCCTTGCCTAGTAACACATACAGTAGTACCCACTCATCATGAAAGAACTAAGTAAAAATAAAGGTGCAAAATTTGAACATTGAGAAGTGTTTTAAACACAAGAAATGAGTTTTGAACACAAATGCATACAACCACCTGCTGAAAGATGTTACAATGTTCATGACTTGCAGGGTTTTGGGAAGGTACTGTGTCGAGAAGTGACGAATAATCATTATGGGTTTTATGCCTCTTTTGGAAGCTGGTTTTCCTAAAGAATGCTGGTTTAAATTGTATTTAAAGTATTTAACTAAAACATTTGTCAAATTATGATCAGATTAAAGCATTGAAAAAAGATGGTTTTCCTTTTACTCACTGTACAGTAACTCAGTACCAGATAACTATGGATAACAGTCTTTCTATTACATGTTAAAACCTATGCATATTCCTAATTCAATTGAGGTGCCTGGAATCAAAACCCTCCAAATCCATTCCTTTGCTTTCTTGGCAAAGTGGCAAACTGCCACAAACAAACCAATACCCAAAAAGAATTACGAGATACTGTAGTTAGAAATTTATTTAGAAAAATATAGAGCAATAATTCAGATTTGTCGGGGTTTGTTACTAAGATTTGGCAGGTTTTGATACCAAAGCTTTACTACGAAAATACCGTTTTGAATGTAAGTTAACTCACCATCACCATCTTGTACAGTTTCCAGCCCCAGGCTGGGTCTGTTTGGAACATAAGCCTCGCCACTTATTTCTTTCTTCCCACCATCTCTCCGCTGTCACTCTGGTCCAGTCCTCGCCTCTCTTCTTGACACATTCCTCCACTCCTTTCAGCCATCGATCTCTTGGTCTTCCCCTTGGTCGTTTCTTCTGCATCTGCATCTCATGTATCCTCTTGGGAATCTTCTTCTCATCCAATCTCTTTAAGTGTCCATACCACCTCAGTCTTGATGTCTCAATCCTACCTTGCAAGGGCTCCTCTTTCACCATTTCCCTGACCTTTTCATTCCTCACCCTGTCTCTTCTTGTTACTCCGATCCTACTTCGCAGGAACTTCATTTCACCTGCCTGTATTCTGCTTATGTCTCTTTTCTTCATTGTCCACGTTTCTGAAGCATAGGTCAGTATCGGGATATAGTAGCTTCTGTATAACACTTCCTTGCTTTTTTGTGGGACATCTTTATTCCACACTAAGCTCCTAATGCTTCTCAGAAATGCTTCTGCCTGTCTGCCACGTTCCGTAATCTCTTTGTCATTTCTCCCATTTTCCTCCACTATACTTCCCAAGTACTTGAGACTTTCCACCTTCTTCAGCTGTCCACCTCCAAGTGTTATCCCACTCATTGGTCTGTCCTTTTTCCTGGTCGTTAACAGGATCTCACATTTACTGATGTTGAACTTCCATCCGTACTCTCCCACTGTTTCTTCCCAAGCCTTCAGTTGCTCCTGGATTTCCTCCTCCTTGTTTCCCCAGACCATGAGATCATCTGCAAACACCATTGCCTTCATCTTATCTTCTCATATCTTTCCTGCTATCCGTGTCATTACCTCGTCCATAACCACAATAAAGAGAAGGGGTGACAGCGCACTACCCTGTTTCATGCCACTCATTTGTCTGAACCAGTCTGTTCTTTCCCCTCCAACTTTCACACAACTCACACTTCCACAATACATCTCCTTCACTCTGCCTACAGTCTCTTTTTCCACTCCCATGTTTTCCATTGCTTTCCAAACCTTCTCCCTACACACACTATCATAGGCCTTTTCGATGTCCAGGAAGGCCATCAACAGATCCTCTCCAAATTCGTAGTGGTGTTCCTGGAGCTGTCTCACTGAAAATATGAGATCCACTGTTGATCTCCCAGGTCTGAATCCATACTGTTCCTCTCTCAATTTTCTCTCCACTTTGGCTCGTATTCTACTTTCTAATATCTTTTCATATATCTTGGCACAGTGAGGTATGAGTGTGACTCCCCTGTAATTTCTACACTCCTTTCTGCTTCCTTTCTTAAATATTGGGACAATTAATCCCTTCTTCCAATCTTCTGGGGTCTTTTTCTCCTTCCATATCACCCTCATCACACGGTACAGCCACTGTTTCCCAACCTCCCCTGCTGCCTACACCATTTCAACACTCACTTCATCCACACCTGGTGCCCTTCCTCCTTTCATCTTGTCTATAGCCATTTCCAGTTCTCTCCAAGTCAGGTCCTTTTCCATTCCTGTGTTGTCTTCATCTTCCAATACATTGTCTTCCTCCCTATGACCATTTGGATTCAGCAAATCCTCAAAGTACTCTTTCCACACTGTCTTGAGTCTCTCTTTGTTGTGTACCTCAGTTCCGTTTTTGTCCATCATTACCACATCCTCTCGCAGACCTCTTCTCTTACTTTTGACCATCCCATAAAGTACTTTCTTATTTCCTCTGCTGTCTTCCTCCATCATCTCTGTCCACTTTACCATCCACTTCTTCCTCTCCTCTGCGACAATCTTGTTTGCTTCTTTCTTCTTTATCTTATAATCTTCCCTTGCCAGATCAGTTCTTTCCTGGAACCACACTCTGAAAGCCTTGTTCTTCCTTCCCACAGCTTCTTTTACTCTCTCATTCCACGATGGTGTCTCTTTACACCGCTTTCTGTTGCTTGTTCTTCCACATACTGACACTGCAGCTTCCACCATTGTGTTTTTGAATTGCTTCCATTCCTCTTCCCCTGTTTTAGGATTGTCTGTTGGCATCCTTTCCCTTATTATCTTCTGGAATTCTTCCTTGACTTCCTTTTCCTTGACTTTCCATACTTTGATTCTCCTTTCCTGGTACTCTGTCCTCTTGCTATCCTTAACAACTCCCAGGTTCATTACAAGTATTCTGTGGTCGCTATCTAAGGCCTCTGATGGTATTACCTTTATATCTCTGACACTTCTCTTAATTTCCCAGTCGTACAGCATGTAATCTACCAAAGATTTCTTTGTTAAATCACTGCTGTACCACGTTACCTTGTGGCTTTCTTTCTTCCGGAACCAGGAGTTGCCTACCACTAAACCGTTTCTCTTGCAAAAATCCAGCAACTTTCTCCCTTCTTCATTCCTGCTACCCCAACCTTCTGCTCCCAATACATTTTCATATCCTTGCCTTTCACTTCCTACATGTGCATTCAAATCTCCCATGACAATGATGCACTGACCATTCATCTGCTGTTGTAGCTCCTCCTCAAAGTCTTCCTTCTCTTGAGCTGTACATCCAACTTGAGGGGCATATACCTGGGCTATCTCCAGGCTTCTTCCCTTTACAGTTACTCTGATCTTCATGATCCTGTCACTTATTCCCTTTACCTCCTCCTTCATTCCATCTCTCACAACTACTCCTACTCCGCTGCTCCTTCCTTCACTGTTCCCACTCCAGTACAACCGGTACCCTTTCCTCAGTTCTCTGCGACCTTCTCCTTTCCATCTTGTTTCTGCCAAGCCCAGTACATCCAGTTTTCTTCTCTCCATCACATCTACAATCTCCTCCACTTTTCATGTCAGTGTCTGTATGTTTAATGTCCCAACTCTTAGTCCATTAGCATATCCGGGTCGTCGTCGTTTGCATCCGTCCTTTCCGAGGCCTGTTCCTGGTTTGAAAGCAAATATGATATCCACTACTGGCTTGCTAGGCCTATCGTAGCTTCACCAGAGCCCCGTCAGCCGTCACTTTTCAGGGTTCCCATAGAGCCTTCACAGCTACCGTAGCGGTCCCGGGGCACACAAAGTCCCGACTGTACTTCACCCCTACAGGCAATCCCCTACTTCATGCCGTTGCCCGTCTCCCACCACGTGGAGGAGGGGTTGGACTTGTGGGAGTTAACTAAATCTACTTAGTATAAAACAAAGTCCCCGATTCTTGGATGTTACGGGTAAACTCGAGAACCACTGGATGGATTTTGAGGCGGTTTTCACCACTCTGTAAAGGATATCTTGAGGATGATTTCTGTAGGAAATAATTTATTTATGATCAAAGGAAGCCGAGCAGTAACGATTTCAGTGGAAAAGTCGAAAAATAAACCTGGCGTCCGAGAGCTTTGCAAGCTTACGCTGGGCAAATCGTTAAAAATATCTAATGAGTGTAAGAATTGTTCAGCATGAAAAGTTCTACAAAAAAGTCCGCGAGAGCATATGTCTATCTTCAATACATCGCCCACTATAAGTGTTTTTACGTTTTCATTTCTTCCAACCATGTCCATTCAACTACTGAGGCGACAGTTTACAAGCTAGCTAAGGAAGAGTTTATCATCCCCGGTACAGCCTAGCTAGCGAGCGAACCTTTTGCCCTGATACAGCCAGCAGCAAACCGTCGAGTCGTGTTGAGTCAAGACTTCAGAGAAAGGTGGTTGTGTTGGGAGTTTCCCTTGAAGTGGAACTCTGGTTTTCTTCATTTCGCCTGCGAGACACAGTCAAGTTAAGATTGGACGGAAGGGGGATTTGAGTTTCATTCACCTCGCCATTCTCTGAAGTGCAACTCTCATTTCGCCTGTGAACTTTTCGTTCCGCAAAATTCACAGTCAATTTAAGATTGGACGGAAGGGGGATTATATTATATTAAATTATACTGATTGGCGTATAATCTCTACTTAGTATAAAACCAAGTCCCCGATTCTTGGATGTCGCAGGTAATCTCGAGAACCACTGGATGGATTTAGATTTGGTTTTCACCATTCTGTAAAGGATTTCTCGAGGAAGGTTTCTGTAGAAAATTATTTATGAAAAAAGGACGCCAATCAGTAACGATTTCAGTGAAAAAAATCTAAAGAAAAGCCTGGCGTCTGTGCGCTTTTTAAGCTTACGCTGAGCAAACCATTTAAGATATCAATATATAAGAGTGTAAGAATTGTTCAGCATGAAAAGTTATACAAAAAAAATGCCGCGAGGGCAATCTCTAACTTTACTACATCCCCTACTATAAGTGTTTTTAGATTGGACGGAAGGGGGATTTGAGTTTCATGCACCTCGCCATTCTTAAATTACGTCTGTCAAGAATACGTTGCACATGCATCTCCATGATAATATAATTAATAGTCCAGTCAGTGATTTTAACCCATCATGCTGAGACGTAAAACGGATATAGGTCATAGTTCATTGACATCGAAAATAAAGGCGCTTTTCACGTAATGCATTCATAACTGTTCCCGGGCGAAGCGGGGTCGGATTGCTAGTTTAGGTTATAAAATAAAAAATCTTATCATTTTTGTGCTTTATTAGCATAAAGTTTATTGGCTAGTAAGAATAAACAGAAAAAGAATAAAACTAATATTACCCATTCAATATTTGATTGCCGCTGAGCGTGGTTGTGCCAGCGTTTATGTTTATTGTAGCATGAGCCCCATGGGGCGAAGCGGAGGACACAGCGATGACAGAGTGCAGTTTGCACATAGGTCAAGCTGCATTGCGTCAGATAAGCATCAGAGGAGCTCATGTCACCAAGGGCAGTAAAACAATGACTGAGGGTACTGGAGCCGAGTCATATCCTACTCACGTAACAATACCTGTCAACGATGCAGGCTGACGTGTGACACAAGTACCTATACTTCCCATCTCCACCGCTGGCAATCTATTCATGAAAGGGTAATAATACTGTACAGTACTGAATAATAATAAGGAAAACCATCAAATTAAATTCATATTCAATTCATATGGTCCAGGTTCTTAGAAACAAAACTATCGTCATTCAACTATTAAATCACATTCTTTACTGGAAGTTCTAGCTACACAATATCTGTTTCTGCCTCATCCTCAATAGTAGTTTCTCAATCATCATTATTCCCTTCGTGTTCGCCACGACTTTTCAGATTGCAATAAAACTGCAGCTCTTCTTTCCCTCCATCTTTCTCCAAAATGCTTCGAAAGCAGTCTCTAAGCATCTTTCACTTATTGTCCCTGAGGGACAATCCCTCTGTTTATGTCTTCTGGCTGTACGCGAGTCATATCAAAATCAGGTTTCCCGACATGTTTATGTTCGCAAATGTCAGTTCTGTGGAATACTTCACCCCGGACCAAAATGTTATTGTTCTTGTTTGTCAAAATTATCCAAAACAAATTATTATCAAAAGGTATAACAACATAATCCATTCTGATCACGTCAGGCAGGGGTACGTTCTCTGACTAATACTGCTAGGTGATGAGTTAACACTTTGCAAAGCATCATGGAAGGTAAGATGGCGGAACTGGGTGCTCCTATTGGCTGATGTGGATGGGGCGGGTTTTGTAACCAAAAATGGCGAAACTGTCTTGGGACTTGGCGGATATTGCAACTAAGCCTCAACTTTGACCAGGGGCGGATCTAGGGGAGGGCGACCGCCCAGGGCCCCCGCGCCACGATTTTGTTAAATTTAATTAATTAATTTTACATTTCAAACTATTTTTTTTTTGTTTTCAGTGCAGCTATGACCTTGTTGACCGTTTAGCAAGTTTATATTTCGGTGGAATAATAGAAGACTTCAGCCGGAAAAAAGTGGCAGTAATATTTTATTCTTTACATAATCTTCTTCAAGGGGACTTAAAGGTTTCTTTCATATTATTTAAAAAAAATACTGTAGTATACTCAAAATATTGTAACTATTCTTTATTTTATTATTTTTACAAAACTACTTTCCATTTGATTTCATATTTTTTTATTTCCTATTGTTGTGGGCCCCGCCTTATATCGCCCAGGGCCCTGCAAGGCCTGGATCCACCACTGACTGACTTCGTTTTACAGTAGGATGTGGCAGGTTTCTTGACAAAATAATAGTTTTTAATGAATTCAGCGCAGCAAAAGCTATAAGAAACAATGCTTATCTCAATTTTCATAAAATATGGATTTGGCAGGTTTTGATTCTAGGCGCCTCAATTATAGCCCCTCCAAAGTGAACTTACTTATAAAAAGAGATTAAAATGATATAGCCATCTGGACTTTTATCCGAGTACCCTAAATTCCAGGCAATTCTAACCTGTGATTGCGTGAATTGTTAGAGTGCACTATGATCATTGTCACTTCATAGCTTCAGCCATTTCGTCTAGTGGGAGACTCTTGAGGATCCAACTCCAAAGTCTCTCTCATAGATGTGATTGACTCAATTGGGGAGGTATTCTAAGATACCATAAATGTGGAAAAAAAAAAATCCACCCCAAAATTTGAGAAGTTACACCCATCCATCCTGTATCTTTTCCAACCTCTCATTTTCTTGAAAATAACCCTAGTGAAGAAAGATTATGGGCGTCAAGGGTATAATGTTTAAAAATAAATCTAGTATTACCATACATAGGCAACAGTTGCAATTCAGAATACGAAGGATGTTGTACTGTAGAAGAAAATAAATATTGAGGCTTTGAGAAAAAGGGCAAATAACAGGCAGATGGGAGGGGAAGGATAAACCAAGTAGAAAGACTGGAGAAAAAACAGCAAAATAACGAAGAGTCTCCACAGCAAGACTCGGCACCATTGTAATAGGTGGCATTCACACCATGAATTCACTTGATAGGATTTCAGTGCTCTAGTTTCCAATAGACTTGTTTTGATGTAGGGTCACCACAAATGCAGGCTGTGACCAGTTCAGTCACTGAAAAAGTCTTTCTTCAATCGGATGAACTGCTTGGAAATGAATGGTGTAGGAGCGAAAGTCAAATAGAGGAACTGAAGACTGAGGGCCTAGAGAAAGCTCCAGCAATTTCACCAGCCTGCTGCAAGCCTTAGATATTAACACTGCATGGGTGAGTTCATGGCTACCTATAACCAGGCCTTAGCCATTGGAGGGGCAACGCCGCACCTGGTCTATGTGTGGCGAGCAGTAAGCATGGTGAGGAATGGTGCATAAAATTGCAGGTATTCTTTTTATCACTCGCAGTTTTTTCACGAGTGTTCAAGGTAGACCTGAGAGGAATCATCTGGGAAACTCAAGTACAGCTCCTAACTCAACGTTGTTATTCTATAATATTTAACGATAGTAAGCTCTCGAATTCTATCACACGTGGTTGCTCTTCTGCATTGTTCTAAAGCTTCATGCATTATGATTTTTAAGCTTCATACACTTGTTAAAATTTAAATGTGTTTTCTTTTGTAACTTAACCGTGGAACAACAAACGTCCATTGATACTAGCGTAGTCTTGACAATCCTTGTCAATATTCAGTAATTTCGATCGACCATGACCTACGATAGCTACTTTTCTCATGTTATTTGTTGGCATTTAAGCAGTGAAGTACGGTAAAACAGATGCACATAAATCATTGATATGGGCATACTTTAGTTACTAAAACATTGATAGCGATTTATTGCACGAGTAAGTTGGCGTCTATTTGTTTCGTATGATGTCTGAATAAGAATGCCTGTTGGAAATGACAAATGACAGAGGCAGCCTACTGGTAAGAGATGTCTCAGAAGTCTAATGGTGCTTTATCATCATTTCCAACCCATATTATTGCAGTTTCGACGGGGTTGGGGTTGAACTAAGATGATGGTTTAAAATGTGGCGAATGGTTTTTACAGCCGGGTGCCCTTCCTGACACCAGTCTCACCAGAATAGTAAATGAGAGATACAATTACTGAAACTGGGCAAAGAATTGGATGGAAACTGTCAGTGGCCGGCATTTGCCTGGAGCTAAATATTGGAAACCTCTGAAAACCATTTCAAGAACGGTTAACGATGGGGTTCGAACCCACTGGTCTTCCGAGACCAGAGAGTCTGGTCACAGGGCCTTGCGTCTCAATGTGAGTAGTTACCTTGGTCGACATTTTTATTATAGACAGTATACTCATATCGATTTTCTCAGTCATCACAATGGCTTTCTAGGGTAAATTGTTTTCCAGCAACGTATCAATATAAATATGAAAATTCTGTATTTCCTTTCACCTTTAGATACCGATAGATGTGTAGCTCCAGGGTGTAAGTCCAATTATGACAGCACTAAGAGTGAAGGGTATGTGCAATTTAACATGTTCCCAAAAGACTTAGAAACACGAAAATGGTGATACTGTTAAGCTAATAATTGCAATTGCATGGAACATTCTTCTGAACAATTACTCCAAAATGATGTCAGACTCATAATAGGCTTACTTCTAGTAAAAGTAAGAAACTAATATTGTTAACACTTATATGAAGTATTTATTTGATTCTTTTCATGTTTTAGTGTAAGTTAAATTTATGTTATGTAATTTTATCAGTTTTATCATTTTATCGACTAATTATTAAATAACTTTCATCAAAATCTCCTTTTGTCATCTACAGTATACGCACCTTCCCCCGTCCATACATACTGTATTTGTGAACTTCTTTCTAATTACCCGAATTCAAATTAGAATATTGAGAGACAGCAATGTCTTCTCTGCCCTAGGCGCACGGCCAGACCCGGATGTAAGACACTAGCGAAGAGGGGTTTTAATTCGGTGTGGCCTGGCCTGGTTAAAGGTAGCTATGGTGAGTTGCATTCAAGCGAGATTCCAGTAACTTAAGCTAGAATTAACTTTCTAGACAGGGTCTGGAATTGAACCAGGGTTTCTGGGTCAGCAGTCACCAATACTCTTCACTATAGCACAAGGGTAACTACCCTTCATATTTTGTTCCCCTCTCCCAGAAGAGATTTCATTTGAACACCCGGTTTGCTGAGTAAAACAATGTAACATACCTCATTCATAGCTGCAAGGATGGCTATGGAGATGGTGGATGCTACCACAGCAGCTAGTGTTCGGTGTAGAATCTGAAAGAGACCATGGATTAAACATTTATTAATTGACAGAAGTAATCAAATACTGGATGGTACAGGAAGTGGTAAGACTGAATTACAGCAGAAAGAAAGTGAAACAAAATTAGTACTCTTATATAATGTAGCAGGTTAAAATTTGTATATCCTGGAAGGTAGCTTGCAAGTGAACAAACCTTTATATGGACAAAAACATTACTTCACATTGATGATCAATTTGCTTTTATAGCAGCTTCAGTCAAGAAGCTTATGATATACCCCAAGTATTTTGAGTATTGTAATTTCTGATCTGTTAATGTGTTCAATTAATAATTTGGATCAGGGATTATGGCAGGTGCCCTCTGATTTGAACTAAGATAGCATCCCAGCACTTGTCTAAAGAACATGTTTAAAAACCCCAGAAGTCCACTGAAGGTAGCCACTGTCTATGCAAAAGACACTTACGCTGGAGAATTTGGATAGTCTCTTACAACTATTTCGGTTGAAATTTCTTTAAGAAAAAATATACTTCACACACTAAGTTTCATTGTCTAAGTGCACCAAGAATAGTTTTGATAATGAAAGCACTTTAAATACAGAAGCACGAAGACTGAACAGGAAACCATGCCTTTCTGGACCACCTCCCCGTAATTCCAACATTTCGAGCAAATTAGACTGGCGTGACAGTTAACAGTTCTTATTTTTATCTCTTCATAATATGCTTAAGCAATAATTGGGAGCAAGGATTAGGGTTTATTGCAGACATCTGTGGACATTCAGGAATCTTGCATGATATAAGCACATTTTCTTAGGTTACATACATCATCATCTTGTCCAGTTTCCAGCCCCAGGCTGGGTCTGTTTGGAACATAAGCCTCGCCACTTAGTCCTTTCTTCCCACCACCTCTCCACTGTCCCTCTGGTCCAGTCCTCGCCTCTCTTCTTGACACATTCCTCCACTCCTTTCAGCCATCTATCTCTTGGTTTTCCCCTTGGTCGTTTCTTCTGCATCTGCATCTCATGTATCCTCTTGGGAAGCTTTTCTCAGCCATTCTCTTCAAGTGTCCATACCACCTCAGTCTTGATGTCTCAATCCTACCTTGCAAGGGCTCCTCTTTCACTATTTCCCTGACCTTTTCATTCCTCACCCTGTCTCTTCTTGTTACTCCGATCCTACTTCGCAGGAACTTCATTTCACCTGCCTGTATTCTGCTTATGTCTCTTTTCTTCATTGTCCACGTTTCTGAAGCATAGGTCAGTATCGGGATATAGTAGCTTCTGTATAACACTTCCTTGCTTTTTTGTGGGACATCTTTATTCCACACTAAGCTCCTAATGCTTCTCAGAAATGCTTCTGCCTGTCTGCCACGTTCCGAAATCTGTCATTTCTCCCAATTTCCTCCACTATACTTCCCAAGTACTTGATACTTTCCACCTTCTTCAGCTGTCCACCTCCAAGTGTTATCCCACTCATTGGTCTGTCCTTTTTCCTGGTCGTTAACAGGATCTCACATTTACTGATGTTGAACTTCCATCCGTACTCTCCCACTGTTTCTTCCCAAGCCTTCAGTTGCTCCTGAATTTCCCCCTTCCTTGTTTCCCCAGACCATGAGATCATCTGCAAACACCATTGCTTTCATCTTATCTTCTCCTATCTTTCCTGCTATCCGTGTCATTACCTCGTCCATAACCACAATAAAGAGAAGGGGTGACAGCGCACTACCCTGTTTCAGGCCACTCATTTGTCTGAACCAGTCTGTTCTTTCCCCTTGGAAAGCAATGGAAAACATGGGAGTGGAAAAAGGGACTGTAGGCAGAGTGAAGGAGATGTATTGGGAGCAGAAGGATGGGGTAGCAACTCCTGGTTCCGGAAGAAAGAAAGTCGCAAGGTAACGTGGTACAGCAGTGATTTAACAAAGAAATCTTTGGTAGATTACATGCTGTACGACTGGGAAATTAAGAGAAGTGTCAGAGATATAAAGGTAATACCATCAGAGGCCTTAGATAGCGACCACAGAATACTTGTAATGAACCTGGGAGTTGTTAAGGATAGCAAGAGGACAGAGTACCAGGAAAGGAGAATCAAAGTATGGAAAGTCAAGGAAAAGGAAGTCAAGGAAGAATTCCAGAAGATAATAAGGGAAAGGATGCCAACAGACAATCCTAAAACAGGGGAAGAGGAATGGAAGCAATTCAAAAACACAATGGTGGAAGCTGCAGTGTCAGTATGTGGAAGAACAAGCAACAGAAAGCGGTGTAAAGAGACACCATGGTGGAATGAGAGAGTAAAAGAAGCTGTGGGAAGGAAGAACAAGGCTTTCAGAGTGTGGTTCCAGGAAAGAACTGATCTGGCAAGGGAAGATTATAAAGATAAAGAAGAAAGAAGCAAACAAGATTGTCGCAGAGGAGAGGAAGAAGTGGATGGTAAAGTGGACAGAGATGATGGAGGAAGACAGCAGAGGAAATAAGAAAGTACTTTATGGGATGGTCAAAAGTAAGAGAAGAGGTCTGCGAGAGGATGTGGTAATGATGGACAAAAACGGAAATGAGGTACACAACAAAGAAACACTCAAGACAGTGTGGAAAGAGTACTTTGAGGATTTGCTGAATCCAAATGGTCATAGGGAGGAAGACAATGTATTGGAAGATGGAGACAACACAGGAATGGAAAAGGACCTGACTTGGAGAGAACTGGAGATGGCTATAGACAAGATGAAAGGAGGAAGGGCACCGGGTGTGGATGAAGTGAGTGTTGAAATGGTGAAGGCAGCAGGGGAGGTTGGGAAACAGTGGCTGTACCGTGTGATGAGGGTGATATGGAAGGAGAAAAAGACCCCAGAAGATTGGAAGAAAGGATTAATTGTCCCAATATTTAAGAAAGGAAGCAGAAAGGAGTGTAGAAATTACAGGGGAGTCACACTCATACCTCACTGTGCCAAGATATATGAAAAGATATTAGAAAGTAGAATACGAGCCAAAGTGGAGAGAAAATTGAGAGAGGAACAGTATGGATTCAGACCTGGGAGATCAACAGTTGATCTCATATTTTCAGTGAGACAGCTCCAGGAACACCACTACGAATTTGGAGAGGATCTGTTGATGGCCTTTCTGGACATCGAAAAGGCCTATGATAGTGTGTGTAGGGAGAAGGTTTGGAAAGCAATGGAAAACCTGGGAGTGGAAAAAGGGACTGGAGGCAGAGTGAAGGAGATGTATTGTGGAAGTGTGAGTTGTGTGAAAGGTTACATACAAAACTTCAATATGTTACCACCACAAATCATATCTGAATAATTTATACAGGGTCATTATCTATGTGCGTCCCAATAAACACTGCAAGCTAAGCCGGCTATGACTGGCGCAGATCGTGGGCGCTCGTACCCGGTTCAGCCGGTGGTTGGCGCGCACTTTCACACTTTTACCAAACATTTTTAATAATGTGTACTTCCAGTGCTCATAGGCGATGCTGAAAGTGTCCTCCCTCTCTTGGAAAACACACCTGACATCTGATGAAAGAATGTCTTGTCAACTCTTATTATATATGTAGCCTGTTTCCTTGAATCTTTGAGAGAGCTTCCTAATTGTACTGGCATTAGGCACAGGTCTTCCTGGAAACTTGATTCGAAATTTTCGTCTCGTTTCGGAACATGATTTTCTGCTTTTCATATATGAATTATGGATATACACACATTGGCGCAATGCAAATCGGTTTATTGTTTATTTATTGTATGGCTTTTAGTGCCGGGAGTGTTAGGAGGACATGTTTGGCTCACCAAAGGCTGTAGCTACTTCAAGCGGACACCACTAGGGTGAGCTACAAGTTCCGTTCAATTTCAAGTAGTTCCAACTTTCGCTAACAGATGTCACCGACACCTGTTGGTGAGCGTTGGAACTTTGATAGAGCGTTACAATGAAATCTAACCTAGAAATTTAGCTCCACACAAGTTTAGTCTGTGGAAGGATCTTTTACATGCCATAAATCTAAGACATGGGACCGCCGGCTTTACTTCCCCTCCGAAGGAAGGCATGTTGAAGGATTTTAACGCTCTTAAAAAAATCGGACGATTTCGGCCGGGTTTGAACACTATCTTGGGCACAGCAGTTCAGCATGCTACCAACTATGCCACCGAAGCCGCTATGCGAATTGGTGTCTAGGCATGACCAACTACTGTATCACAGTAATCACAATACTCACTAAACATGCTACACTAACGTCTTAAGCTTTGCGTCCAATTAAATGACAAAACGCATGTGAACTAACGATATGAGTCAGCGGAGCACGCCACCAGCTGAACGGCATACGCGCGCCCAGATCTGCGCCAGTCATAGTCTGCTTAGCTTGCCGTGTATCGGGGCGCACATAGATAATGACCCTGTACTTTTAGTCGTGTCAAGCAATTTGCCCAGTATGATTGGCTGGAGGTAGCCTAGTGTAAGTATTTATTTAAGAGTATTATAATCCTTCAGTATGCTCTCCTTCGGAGGGGAAGTAAAGCTGGCGGACCCATGTCATTTATGGCATGTAAAAGAACCTACGAATACAATTGGTAGCGAGTTGCCGAATTTGATTAGGAACACTCAAATTCCAACGTTTGCCGCTAAGTGTCAGTGACAGTGGCATCTGGTAGCCGAAGTTGGAACTACTTGAAATTGACCTTGCTGGGGGCTTATGGGCATTCAATTTATATACCCTGCTAAGGCCATTGGCTGCAGTTCGTATGTAATGTATAACAAAACCTGAAAATAATTACATGATTTAATATTCATATAAATAAGGGGAAATTTAGGTTTATGCATTTTGACAGTCAGGTGGCCCAACCATGTAGGGCAAATAGCGTGTGTTGACCGACTGAAAGGTATAAATTGCTAATTTGTAAAGGCAAAACTGAGAAATTTCTTGAAAACTTCACATTACCTGAATATAAATATTTTCATAACCACAGACAGGGGTGGGGGTTAGGGTGGCTATTGTTTGCCTGAATCTTTATTTTGTTCCATCTATCACCTGCTAACAGTTTTACACTACCGCCAGTGAGGTATCTTTACTTAAAGGAGCCCATTTCGTTTGAGTGTGGACTTTATTTAGTTATTTTTAAGGATTGCAGGCAGGTAAAGCCATCAAGATATGCAGATTGTGCGAGTCAATAGTAACGGCAATAAGAACATGGATAGCAAAACGATTTGTTACACTATCAATAGTATGGACATTATACCAATGGATCTTTTCAGTGTAGGCCTATTTAGTTACCATTTTCCATACTTTAAAAAAATTAATTTTGCATATTTTCGATAGCTTTTGCAATTTAGTTCATTGTGCTGGGAAATATGATTATGCAAAGAGAATGTTTATATTATTACCGGCAAATTATTGCTTTCTATAAATAATCATCAAAATAACATTTTTAACAATTTATACAACTATTAGGCTTGCGCATAATTGTTCGCGGCTGGGATCGGTCAGTTTAGTTCGCAGCTCCTTAGCGAACTAGTTCGCTCTTTTAGTTAGTTAGATCCCATCTCGAATTCGCTCGTTCGCTCGCCGTGCTGCTGACACTGCACGCGCTCTTTGTTTTTTATAGCAGTCTGTCACCACTGATGACTCGTCACCAGTGATTGCTCATTCACATTGCTCTCGTTTCAAGCAATACAGTAGGCTACTGTAACAGTTACTGTGCAGTTCGTGTATTAGATAGCGACATGTTTCGTGTGTAGTAATGTGTTTTACATTTTGATATTCGAAGATAAAAAAATACAAAAATATGAGTATTGAAACATTAGTGAAATTCCTTATTCCTTCCTGATTTCCTTTTATTCCTTTTAGGAACATAGGGTACCTACAAACTTCTTCTATCTCACTCTATTGTTGGCCATCCTTTTAATTAGGGTCCATGTCTTTCCTTCTGAGAAAACTTCTCTTTCTATTGTTTATAAAGCCAAAAGTCGTCATTTGTTTATCATCAGGGGTGGATCTAGGGGAGGGCGAGGAGGGCGACCGCCCAGGGCCCCGCGGTCCGGGAGGCCCCGCGCCATGGATTGTTTTTAATTTAATTGATTCATTTTTTGTACTTTTCAAACTTTCGAACTAATTTATAATTCATATTATTTTATCAGTGCAGCTATGACCTCCCGTGCCCGTGTAGCAAGTTTAGATTTCAGTGAAATGATAGAAGACTTCAGCCGGGAAAAAAGTCGCAACGTAATATTTTAATATTTCATAGTTTACATAATCTTCTTCAATGGGACTTAAAGGTTTCTTTCATATTATTAAAAAATGTACTGTAGTGTATTCAAAATATTGTAACTATTCTTTATTTTCTTCTTCTTTCTTCGATTCGGCCAACTAGGGACCACGTCAGTTCAACTGTCTCTTCTTCCGAGCTTTAACTACCGCCCAGTGTTTCCGCATTCGTCTACGGTGTTCTTTTCTCTCTTGGGACCACACCTTCCCTGTCTCCATTTGATTTGATTTTTATTATTTCCTATTGTTGTGGGCCCCACCTTATCATACCGCCCAGGGCCCCACAAGGCTTGGATCCGCCACTGTTTATCATTAGTGAAATACCGGTACCGTACCTAAAAGAATAACAGTATGGACGATTTGTTCGTAGAAGCATATACTTATTATTCTCTTTATTTTTTTCTCTCGCGTGGGGCCGATAACCTAGACGTTAGGCCCCTTAAAACAACAATTACCATCATTTTTCGCGTGTATCGGCGCGTCACCATCCGATTCCATTTCCTACTTGTCACTAGGTGATGATAAGACGTACCCCCGCCCGCCGGAATTTTCATTTCTTACTTGCTTCGTGATATTCATTATTTGGCTGCTCTGAAAGCGTTGGGTACATTATCTTTATGGCATGAATGGGAGGAATAGGGTTTTTTAGTTCAGAGTTTTTGTCCATAGAAGTTCGCTTTTCTTTGTGAAGCATCGTCATAATGTTCATTTCTTAAAAACAGGTAAAAGTAGTTGTATCACCATGTATCGAGAAAAATAAATATCAACTAGTTCATTCAAACGGTAATGTTAATCCAGTTCGCCGATTTTCTAAATAATTGGACATATTTTCAAATAATCCAAAATTACTAAGTTAAATAAAACTGTGGAATTATCCCCACATCTACATCAGTTAAATATCAGTAACTTATATTTATGAACCGCCACTGTATTACATTACACATATAAGGTAGTTACTACTATTAGCGTGTTAGTTCGCTAAGGAGCTGCGAACTAAACTGATCGCTCCCAGCCGCGAATTGTTATGCGCAAGCCTACTAGTAGTGTGTTATACTGTTATTATAATAAACCAACATTGAACAATCGCCGCGCCAAAACTTGACAATCTTGCCACTATCAATAGATACACTCAGGTTGGTTGGTTGGTTCCTTAGTTTAGGGGCTGCGACAACGCGGTCATGTAGCCCCGTGTACTTTGGGTGTGTGTAGAATCTGTCTGATAACCGGTGTTAATTGTGATGACTGTATTAGTGTGTGTTATCTGTTTTCAATTCAAGTGAGGACTGCAGACATTTAATTTCAAGTAGTTCCTACTTTTGCCACCAAACGCCACCGTCAACGACTACTAGGACTAATTCAGAACTTAGCTACTAGACGCCACCGCAGTCGGCTCTTGGCAACGAACGTAGCAACCTAAGAGCGTTGTTTACATTCCTAACCTATACAATTTAGTTTCACACAGGTGTAATTAGTGGAAAGTTCTTTAACATGCCATAAATCTATGACATGGGACCGCCGGCTTTACTTCCCCTCCGAAGGAAGGCATACTGAGGGATTTTTAACGCTCTTAAAAAATCCGACGGCTTTGGCCGGGTTTGAACCCGCTATCTTGGGCATAGAAGCTCAGCATGCTACCGACTACGCCAAGATACACTCAATCAACTGAGCTGACAACAAAACAAAGCGCATGCGATTGTGCAATGAGTGGTGATGTGACGAGCTGACGAGCTACGGCGGACCCGCGCTCTCGCGCAGTTACAAGTCGGTCAGCGGGAAAAGAGCGAACGAACTACCAAGCGAGCGATCTGGGAACTAGTTCGGTAGTTCGTCTGAGGGACCCGCTCTTCCGAACTAGTTCGTTCGCGAACTACACAAGACTAACAACTATGGTATGAAGTAAAATACTTAATGTTGATTGACAAGACCAGTGTTTTTATTTAAACTTACAATGGTAATTAAAACTCAGCAATTCTTCTATGGTAATATTTATTGGATTGTAGTAATTTTGTTTTTTATAAGAAAACCTGTGTATGCCACTGTTCATAACCATCAGTTTCCCTTGACTGAAATACTCATTTCTTTGATAGTTTGTAAACATTTCCGTTGCTTCTTACCTCGAATACAATAAGCGCATAGAGTCCTACAAGAACACAAGCAGCATAAATTACTCCATCGTTTGTGTTGATGGGAGACAGATCATACGTGATAGCCAGTGGGAAACTTGCATCCATGTTGGTTTTGAACTGCAGCCTTATGAGAGGATTCTCAAATTCAGTGCTGAAAGAAAAAGTTGAAGAATTCTTATCAAGCACTGGTGTCATTATCAATTACAGTTAAATCTACAACAATATGAAAACATCTCTTAAATTGTCTCCCCTATAGACTGTGCCTTTCATAGTTCAGTTCACTGATCTTGGTTCAATTATTTCAGTTTAGGGCTTGGGACATCTTAAGTCATCAGCCCCATGGAGTTGGGTGTGTGTTGAACGTTTCAAAACCTGTGACGACTGGAGTAGTGTGTGCAACTATATTAGGACAGGGGTGAGGTAGGTGTTCCAGGACTTTAAGTAAGGTACTATCCCAGCATTTACCTGGAGAGAGTGTGCAAGAACCTGGGGAGAAACCACAACATAGCTACTGTCAGCGCCAGGATTCGAGCCTTCGATCTTCCGCTTTGCTGCTGCTCCCCATTGTGGGAGTTACGATGTGGAGTAGCATTTAGTCGAAGTTTAGTATAGGCTAAGTCTTCAAAACTACTTGAATAAAAAGGAACACATTTTAAAGAAATTCATATAATCATCATCATCGGCTTTAACTCGAATCCGAGTATAAATCTTCTTCCTTCAGTCCAGTTTGTGGATGTGTTTACGGTGACTAAAGAGTCCAATCCTGGCATGGAGCAAGCGACCACACAAGTCGCATAGTATTGCTGGAGGAGGAAAATTTGAAATGGAGATATTGAACTGAGGAAGAGGCGTGCCTGGTGAAGGTTGTGCCAAGACTTTAGTCTTATTGACATTTATGGTAAGACCAAAGCGATCACATGCACTTTTGTAACAGTTAGCTGACTCTTGCAGCTCTTCTGGTGTGAAAGTTGGTGACGCAGCATCATCTGCATACAACATGTTAGTAACCTTAGTAACCTGAGTTTTCCTCAAGGAGCGGAGACGTGTTAGGTTGAAAAGCCCTCCATCAAAACGATACTTGATCTCCACACCTGGGATGTTTGTGGGTGAATCATAAAGCATTGCAGCCAAGTACAGCGCAAAAAGCGTTGGAGCCAGTACACATCCTTGTTTCAGTCCATGGGTAATGGGAAATTCATCGGACATCTTATTCTGATGGCAAACCTGACCTGTCATGCCATCATGGAGAGCTTTGATTAGATCTACAAAACGCTGAGGGCAACCAAACCGCTTCAGCACTGCCCACATGGCTGGTCTTGGAACCGAATCAAATGCCTTTTCCAAGTCATAAAAGACTAAGAAGAGTGGATTCTGTTGTTCTCTACATTTTTCTTGTAGCTGTCTCACACAGAAAATCAAGTCAATTGTGCTTCTGGAAGTTCTAAATCCGCATTGTGACTCTGGAAGGATCCTCTCAGAGATAACCTTGAGGCGGTTAAGTAGAATTCTTGCAAGAATCTTCCCCACAATTGATAGCAGTGATATACCACGGTAGTTGCCACAAACACTGCGATCACCCTTTTTAAAGATAGTGACGATAGTGGCATTCTTTAGGTCTCCAGGTACCTTTCTTGATTCCCAAATTCTGAGGATAAGGATGAAAATTCTTGTTTTGAGGGAATGACCTCCGGCTTGAATTAGTTCCAGAGGGATGTTATCTGGGCCAGGTGCTTTTCTGGGTTTCAATTGGGTGAGAGCTGCACTGAATTCATGATAAGTAGGAGGTACTGCCAACCACAGTTGTTCAGGTTGTTGCGGCACATCACAGAGGAAGTCTTCAGCAGCTTCTGATGGACGATTTAGGAGATTGGAGAAGTGCTCCTTCCAGCGTTCCAAGATTTCTTGACTATCAGTAAAGGTAGTAGAATTATCAGCGCTTTTCAGTGTACCTGATGATGAGCGAGATGGTCCATATATTTCCTTGAGTACGGCATAGAAGTTCCTCAAGTCTCGAGCATCCGATAGTCTCTGCAGTTCCTGAGCCTTCTGTTGCCACCAAGTATTTTTAATCTGCCTTATCTGCGTCTGGCATTTACCCTTGAGTTCCAGTAGTTTATCTCTCTTTGTGTTGGAAGTCGGGTCTTGAAGATGGGCAAGATAGGCATTCCTTTTGGCATTGATGAGAGACAGAATGTCCTCATTATTGTCATCAAACCAGTCTTGCCTTTTCCGCACTATAAAACCAATGGTTTCCTCAGCTGACTGTGTGATAATCTTCTGTAATGTGGCCCATTCTTGCTGAATATCATTTGTTACTGGGTTTTCTGATAACTGGGCGACGATCCTGTTTCCAAAATGTTTGTACATGGATTCATCCTGAAGTTTGGATGTATTAAACTTCTTTCTTGGCAAATTTTTGATGTTCCTAGGTGGTTTAGGTCTGATGGATATCCTGAGCTTACATATAAGAAGTTTATGATCTGTCCAACAATCGTCTATATTCCTTGCTGTTCTGGTAATAAGAGTGTCCTTATCACATTGCCGGCTAATGATATAATCAAGAATGTGCCAATGTTTGGAACGAGGATGCATCCACGTGGTTTTGAAGCGGTCAGGTAGCCGGAACTGCGTGTTGGTAATGAAAAGTTCGTGTTCTGCACAAAGACCAAGAAGCAACAGTCCATTGGGATTACATTTTCCAAGTCCCTGTTTGCCCATCACATTATTCCATAGCCTGTGATCTTTCCCAACTCTGGCATTGAAGTCACCGAGGAGCAAGAGTTTATCTGCAGATGGTACCTTGGAGATGATTTCACTTAGCTGATTATAGAACTGAGCCTTTACTTCATCATCAGAATCTAAGGTAGGAGCATAGGCAGAGATGAGTGTCATAAAGGAACCTCCTGAGAGTGGTATGCGGAGAGTCATGAGCCTTTCGCTGATTGCAATGGGCGTAAGTTGGTGATAATTTACCAGTTTGGTCTTCACAGCGAAGCCCACACCATGAATACGACATTCACCCTCATCCTTTCCTTTCCAGAAGATGGTATATCCTGTTCCAGATTCAGTAATCTTGCCTTCAGCAGACAGCCTAGTTTCACTGAGAGCAGCAATGTCAACGTTGAGTCTTGATAACTCGTGGGTAACGAGAGCTGACCTTCTCTCAGGTCTAATGTTATTGTCAAAATCAAGCAAGGTTCTGATGTTCCATGATCCAATAATCAAATTGTGAATCTTTACTGTTTTTGAGTTTCGACCGCATGAGGGGTGACCTGCTGAGTGCGGTTGCCCAGCCGGACCAAGATTGTGACTTCCGATGTTTAGCCCACCTTTTCTAGGGCCTTCCCCATGTGGGGTGGGCAGCGGTGATCCTAAATAGGCCTGCCCGAACACAGATGCAGGACCGAATTCCTGAGTAGTCACAGAGTCTCCGGAAGACGACCATCACACATCTGCTGCCAACGTGCAGGTCCGAACTAGGGGCTTCCAGTTACACCCATAACCTGCCCCCACCGTCCATATCCCATCGCCGTTGGACTTTGAAAAGTGACGTTCGGAAGAAGTGCCACTGGCGTGAATTTGTTTAGGGTGGATCTCAGCTTGCCAGGACGAGACCCACACACTATGATCTCTGAGCCTTATCCTGCGGCTCACAAAGAATGAGACATGCAGGACCGAACACAGAGACTGCAACGAACTGCCGCATACTCAAGTACTACTGAGGTGCGCCTTTACAGCCAGTCCGTCTGGCGTGGCCTCTTCCGCCTCTATGACCGTTGGGAGCCATGAGAGTGATTGGCTCCTCATCCGCTCATTTTGCCGTTGGGCCAAAACCTGCCCATCATAACTATGGACAATAGTTTGCCCTATTAAACCTGAGCAATAGGCTGCCCCTTCCGCCAACCGCACTGTGCCAGAGTTCACCTCTTTCACTGCAGGTACCGTTGAGGACTTCACCGTAACCCTGGCAAGGGACCCTAACAAGGTACTACCAGCCGGGCCAGCTGGACCAAGGTTTTTTAAAGAGGTGTTACTCCTCTATCACTCCCTACTTGATCATACTATATATATATACACTGTAACACTGTATAACACTACACTAGGTGCTATTGCACCACACTGTAACACTCACCTGGTAGTAATACCAACACTGTATAACACTACACTAGGTGCTATTGCACCACACTGTAACACTCCACTAGTAGCAATACCAACACTGTATAACACTACACTAGGTGCTATTGCACCACACTGTGTCACTCCACTAGTAGCAATACCAACACTGTATAACACTACACTAGGTGCTATTGCACCACACTGTAACACTCCACTAGCAGTAATACCAACACTGTATAACACTACACTAGGTGCTATTGCACCACACTGTAACACTCACCTGGTAGCAATACCAACACTGTATAACACTACACTGGGTGCTATTGCACCACACTGTGTCACTCCACTAGTAGCAATACCAACACTGTATAACACTACACTAGGTGCTATTGCACCACACTGTAACACTCCACTAGTAGCAATACCAACACTGTATAACACTACACTGGGTGCTATTGCACCACACTGTGTCACTCCACTAGTAGCAATACCAACACTGTATAACACTACACTGGGTGCTATTGCACCACACTGTAACACTCCACTAATTCATATAATACACAGTAGAAAAACCATCACTTTACAGTTACATGCATTTGGCATAGGAAATTATTAAATTTACCAGCAATGCATTAGTTTGTCAATTTGATGAACTGCAGCCCATTTTCTCATGGACATCCAGTGTCAAACTGTTGGGTCCTTTTATAATCTACTTTCTATTTTGCATAAAAAAGAAATTAAGACTTGTGAGATCTTCACGGGCCAAATGCCCATGCGTGCGCGAGTCTCCTAGGACAAACTCTTCTTGAAGATCCACAGTTCGAAGTGAGAATAGTACAATTTATTGATTAACAAATCATATGGGATATTCTGACTTCTAGAATTTTAGAATCTTGAATTATTGAAATACTGTAGCTGGTAATTAATAGGTACATTGAATTTACTGGTGTGAATCACAACTGTGATCCTGCAGCTAGGTATAATTCCTGCCGATGGAGATCATCAAGTTAGGAGTTTAATTTGAGATTAAGACACACAACTGAAGGCTAAAGAAGTTATGTACAAGACCTATTACTTACCAACTAAAGACTTAGAACAGAAACTTGGCCATGACTGGGAGAGGTGAAAGTAGAATACAGGCAGCCAAAATAAAAAACTCGTGAGGTGTATAGTACAGAAAACTAGGCGAGAGAGTGATAAATGATGACATTCGAAAGAAAGTGAATGTGCAGAAGCTGAGTAAGCTGGAGCAGAACAGATCGAGTTGGTGTAGATGTGAACAGTACGAATTATGAAAGAATGCTGAAACAAGTGATGGAGAGACATGGCTGGAAAGAGGACGAAGAAGAACGAGTGCGATGGATGGATTTGGTGAAGCACAGTGGGAGAGAACGAAACCTGGAGTGGAGTTCAGTGGTTGAGGAAGGATGGAGAACAGACAGATTGAAGTGTCTAACAAATATACAGTATAACTACTACTTTATTTCTGCCCAATCAATTTAATTAATACGGACCTAACATGAATTCAAGCAATCCCGGAGAGATCAAAGTGCATCATGTTTGCTCCAACCCGGTTTAGGCTGGAAAACTGAAATGTGTGATTATTATACAGGTTTGATTCAAGCGACGATATATCTTCCCAATGTCCTAGATCTTAACTTAAAATTACATGGGTTTAGTTGGAACAATATCCTTGTAATTATGGGTCCGCCCAGTCAATACTTTGGATTATAATGCAATCAAAGATCCCATCTATTTAAAATTACAGTACCTGTTTCGGGATCCAAATTATCATGATCCCTTCATCAGCTTTAATAAGACAGACCCAACAAATTAAGATAATGCTTCTTTGTGCAAACATGTTAAAACAGGGTGATAAAATGAAAATGGAATGTATGGTGCGTAAAAACATGGGCAAGATGTGGCAGACACTAAACTTAGTACACTAAACTCAGCAACATAGTCAAATCACAGAATTAATAACATTAAAGGAAAGAACACTGAAAGCTAAAATAGCAAGTCCCAGTTCATTAAAATTGCATAAAATTCAGCATATTAAGATAAATTATTTCTTCGTGAAGTGGTTATTCCTTGTCATGGTAAAACTCTACTTCTGGTGTGTCCACACTGTGGTCATCTTGGTCATTGACCTTCGCGGGAGCTCAACCTCACTCGCTTCCTACTGAAGGTTACAGCACACGTCACCATTGACGTCACTCTCCCAACGTTCGAATTGTGTGCAGGGCTGGGTTTAAGAATATGCCGCCTATAGGCTTAAGTCCATTTGTTTTATACAACAAAGGGATGTTTTCAACTTTATGAATATTAAGTTCATTTAGTTAAAACTACAATTTTAATGCTTTACATAATAAATTATGTAATGAAATTAGTTAATCTATACTGTTTTTTTACTTCTTTTAAGATTCGTTAAAAATGAAATGAGTTTCAAACTTCATTAATTTGTTCTTTGAGGACAGTAATCACTATTTTATACATATTTTTATATTTCAATACTAATGACTATCTTTTTCGCAATTGAAGAACTGTTCAATTTTGATAAAGTTGCCCTACACGGTGAAATTAAATTACACAAAATGTAGTTAATTACTGGTTTATTTGTTGTAAAATATACCAACTTCTCTAAAAAACTCAAAAAACTCACCCTACGTAATCTTTATGTTCAAATTTACATAGATTTCTTAATGACAAACTCGTTAATAATTTACTCATATGAAAGTGTGTTGTATTTGTGAATTTGTATTATATTATAGTTTTAGAAAGTAGGCTATGTAGAAGGACTAAAACAAAAACATTTATTCTTAAATTCGTACGGAAAATATTAACGTCTGAAATACTTTATTTTAGCTTTTGAATAAATTGCCAAACTGCCGCAGGGGCGGATCCAGGGGGGGGGGGGGGGGGGGGGGGGGGCGAAGAGAAAAGAAAAGAGGGTTTGCAACTAGCTGATATTGCAAAAGGTGTTATCAAGCAAATACAGGATTGTGGCCTAAATATTATGTCTATCATAGCTGATAATAATGGTGTGAATCGTGCTATGTTCAAAGAACTAACCAAACATTCTGATAGTAATTACTGGTTCCATACTGATGTAAAGCCCCTAAAAACTTTTGTTTTGTATGACAGTGTCCATGTATTAAAAAATATACGAAATAATTGGCTGAAGTTAAGTGGCATTGATAAGCCATTTGTTATTCCTGTATGGGAAGATTTAGACTAATTTTCAAATGTTTTAAGTTCAGATGACTGTAACCCTGATTTTAAAGAGGTAACTCAAGCATCATTTAGTGACATAAGAGCGATCTACAAAAAGGAATCCGATTTACTGATTAAGTCTACACCAAAGTTAACATTTAAAAGTGTTTATCCAAATTCACTTGAACGCCAAAGGGTTTCTTAGGTTACAAACGTGTTTCACGAATCTACAGTTTCTGCTCTAAACAAGTATTGTTATAAAGGTACTGCTTTTTTTTGGTCAAAGTAATCCTAATGTGGTGGTCCATTGTTAATATTAAGCGGCCTCTCATCCATTTTAAACGTAATAGTCTTCAAATGCCTTTCAAAAATCCCGAAGACAAAAGGTTGGCTTTCCTAAAGGCATTCCTCCGATGGTTGTCCACGTGGAAAAAGAACGATAAAGATGATTCCTCAAAAAAGAGTTGTTTAACCAATGAAACGTACACAACGCTTTGTAACAACCTATGTATTACGTGATATTATTATTTATGCTCTACAGAATGTGAACCCCTCTTATGTGTTAACTGGCAAATTTCAGAGTGACCAATTAGAATCCAGGTTTGGGCAGTACTGCCAACTAACAGGCGGCAACTATAATATATCAGTTACTCAGGTAATGGAGGCCGAATTGAAAATAAGGTTGAAAAGCGTACTTGGCCTTCGTTCAGCCAGGTATGGAGCAGTTACTTTTTCGAAAGAAATGATAATGTCCTCTTCCGATACAAATTCAGGAGAAAGTACAACAGGCAGCCTTTCGTCAGCTACAGTTGACGATACCTTTTACAGTACCCAAGGCAAGTACACTGAAAACATACAATTCGATGAGTCGGGTTTTATATATGCCTGTGGTTACATATCGCTCAAGCAATGTTCAAGAATAAAATGTGAAGAATGTTTGGCTTTGCTTAGAAATAAAGAGAAGATAAATGACAGCTACTTCAATCAAATAAATAGGGGCGGACTTTCAGTTCCTGCAGATTTTATTTTATCAGTGTGTAAACATGTTGGAATTGCGCAGGCACTAATTTCTGATAAGTTTGAGGAACAATTTTTAAAATGTAAATGTAACAATCAACGCCAAGTAATTCAAAATCTTAGTCTACTCAGTATTTAATCAGATATTGAATTGTCAGAAACGGCCGAGAAAACTTACCTGTGGAGTTATGACAATAGTCACAAGTATTGTCTTAACAATGAGTAACATTTTGTTAAATAATTACAGGAAGTTGAGGAATGAACGGGTAGCTTGCCATAGTAATCACAGAAACTTGCTATTCTTTGTTCGAGGCCAACCTGTTGTATATTTTGTAAATGTCAAATAAATATTGAACGCAAATTGGTTTTGTGACTCCAAGTAAGCCCTACTCACTCTTGACAATCCTTTTTCTTTAATGTTGAAAATAACAAATATTATTTAGTTATTTCAATTTGTTTTCATGGCGAAGCACACGCATGAACAGCTGGCCGGCTGCTATGGCCATCCCAGTTCAGAGAAGTGCAGCGTTGCAAGGTCGAACGCCGCGGCCTTCCGTAGAGCCGGCCATGGCACAGCGCAGCCGACGCGCCGCCTGTCCGAATGGAGCCGAGTACAAACGAATAATCCCCTTCGGCCCGCTCCACCCGCGCCTGAGATATGTCTATCGAGGTAAATTGTATGGAGACTTCACAAGCTTTATAAATCTCCAAGAAACAGTGCACAACCGTTTAAAGGGAAAAGACGTAATTAAAGGGAAAGTAAAAGGAAGAAAAAAAGACGAAATCCCAGTATCCGAACAGGAAAATATCGCCCGAAACGAAGGGAATGTCGATAGAGAAATAAATAATACTGAAGGGCTAGCGCAAGATTCGCCAAATCCGAAAACTGGAGAAGAGATGCTAAATGATGACAATATTGAAAAAGCAAACAGCGTGACAGAAACAGAAACCAAGCGAGAGCTACAGGAAGGAAAAGAACCAAAGAAAGGAGAAACCGAAAAAGAAATCCACAAGCAAGAGATAAAGATGGAGAAGGAACTAAGGAGGATTCGAAGAAAAAATTTAAAGCCAAAAATAAAGCAAAGAAACAAGTTGCAGAGCCTACTATCAAGAAAAAGAAGAAAAATATAGCAGAACCAGACGATGAAGATAAACTACCAACAAACAAGAGATGAAGATGCAGATGCAAGAACTATAGAGGAGAAAAAGAAAACGCAAACCAAAGAGAGAACCAGCAAGAAACAAACCAAAGGAGTCCCAGAGCCTACCGTAACCGGCAGAGACGTGGGTTGAGTATTCTCAAGCATCACAGTCTTGTCCTATGTCGGTGTGTTGGCGTTGGTTCTGACGGGTGCGCTATCATGGCGTCAGTAGCTTATGGTGCTGTCGCCGAGGTGCAAACCGAAGCAGAGCATGCCGTTAGGTGCCCTTGTTATAATCACGCTCTGAATTTGTTTATTTCGAAGTCCTCGAAAGTCGTCGCCGTGCGAAATGCAATAGGAGTTATGAAGGCCACTATTACGTCCATTGATTCGTCCTCAAAACGCTCCTATGTATTTAAAGCAACTCTAGGTGAACTTTTATGTGGACTTTGTGAGACACGGTGGATCGAACGGCACGACGGTTTTGTAAAATTTCGCTCTTTACTCCCGAACATAGTCGAGAGTTTAGACTATTACTTTATGGAAGGACTCAAAAAAAAGTGCTTCCAAGGCAAAAACTCTCATATCTGCTCTTTGTGAGAGTGATTTTATAGTTATCATTTGCTTGTCAGAAATCCTTGGAGACATTAAAACACTCAGCATTTTGTTTCAAAAAAGGGCAAATAGACTTGAAGGAAGCGCTAGACGACACTACTACTGTGTTGAGCAAGAGGCGCGAAGAGTGCGAAACACAATTTGCTGAGCTCTTCCAAGAATCAGAAGCTCTGGCAAAAGAACTTGGAACCGAACGTCTGCTCCCACGCATCACACAACGGCAAAAGCACCGCGAAAATCATCCAGCGTCAACCGTAGAAGACTACTATCGACGGGCCACTTTCATACCCATTTTAGACTACGTCCTAGAAGACCTAAACACTCGCTTCCCTAAAGCAACGCAAGAGTTACACAGCCTATCAGCAATGATGCCAATATCATGGACGTCAGCGGATGTGGACACAATCGCTGCAAAGTACTTCAAACTTCTCAATCAACATTCTGCCGCGTCGGCGGCAAGGCTTCTACAGGCTGAACTTCGTATGTGGAAGGTAAAGTAGTCCCGGGAGCTTGAATCGGGATCAACCATCCCAAAGAAAGCTATGTAAGCTTTAATTGCCTGCGATAAAGAGTTGTACCCCAGTATTCATCGATGTCTCAAGATTTATGCTACTTGACCCGTCAGCGCCGCTTCATCGGAAAGGTCATTCTTCTTTGAGAAGGCTGAAGACGTGGTTGCGGTCAACTATGTCCGATGAACGATTAAACGGACTTGCTTTGTTGCACATCCACTACGATGTTCATGTTGACCCATCTCGCGCGATTGATCGGTACGCGAAATAACCAAACCGGCGACTAGAGTTTGTTGTTTAGCTTAAAATTGTTTTTAGGAACAAAATTGCTGTATTTGTAATATTTACGCACAATTAGCAATACACATGTACCTGTCATAATTTCGGGTAGCCTTGTTCTTATTTCGCTCAACCTATACCCCTAAAATAAAGGTCAAATATAGTTTTAAAGTCCCGTAAATCTGATTAAATCGTGTCTTTAACGATCTTTTTCTCGTCGAATGATTAAAATTCCTCGGGTCTCGAGCCGGGTTTTTATTTAATCTTGAAGCTATTGTCTAAGCTATATAATTATTTTTTTATGGTTGTCAGTCATCAAACTATATAACTGATTTTACTCTCCTACCCTTTAATTACATTAATACAGTAACTATAAACTATGAACCCGGTATGATAGCGTTTTGGATAAAATTAAAAGTCTATCTTTACGAAAGCACTCCAGCGATATTATTGGCATGGCAAATAATATAGAGAGCAGTGTCGGACTGGCCATTTGGGAAGAACGGGAGTTCCCATCGAGGCCTCGGGCCAGGAGACAGTGCCGAGGCCCGCCCTTAAGCCCTTGCGCAAATAGGCCTGTGACCCCAGTTATTAGATAGCTAAGATATTCTGCGTCTTAGTTTACAACTTGAGAGGGAGGGCTACTCGCAAAGAGGACAAAATCAATCATTACCTATGAGGAGGTCCGGGGGACTATTGACCCCCCCTCTGACCATTCAAGGCATCTGAGGCATCAAGGGGCCTCGGTGTCTTAAAATTAATTACCTCGGCCCTTGTGCGAGTAGGCCTCTAACATCAGCTTATTATATTGTATCTAAAAATGGGGAAAAGAGGGGGGGGGGTAAGTTTCGAAGGGGGCTCATTACGATCACATTATTTCAATGAGCGCGATCCCCGTGTCAGTAAACTCCGCATAAAAATATTTTTCAGCGTAAAAATTGGAGCAAGTCACTGGGGAGAGGGGGGGGGGGGGGGGGATGGTGATGGTAAGGCCCCTACTCTCCCGCTCCCGTCGAGGGCTCTTAGGGCCAGTCCGATGCTGATAGAGTGTACGTAAGTATAGGTAAGTATGAGCAAACAAAATATTGTTATTGACCACACAGAAAGTAGGAAAGTAACAAAAAATTTCACATTTCGAAAAAAAAAATGACATTTTGGTAAAAGTATGCGCTAATAATTCGATGTTTATTGTTAACTTTTAAATTTGCATTATGATATATTACCCTCCCCTCCATTTTGAGGACAGATATCATGACCGCCCCCTCCCAAGATCAGTGTCTGGATCCGCCCCTGAACATTTGCCGCTCTAGGCTGCAGCCTACTTAGCCTATTTAGAAATACGACCCTGGCTGTCAGTACAACTCGTTTTAATCATTCGCTTCCACACTGGGGCATGTGCTAACACCTAGATTATCACCTTTAATAAGATCACGTAAGTTTTAAAGGGTTTATATTATAAGGCCCTAAGATCGTATTTTTATTTTTCTGTTAATTCATTCAGCTTATTTCTTCATTTTGCAGTTGCCAACAGTATCTCTGATCTGGCTCATACTGTTCCATTCTACCCATTTGCAAATAAAACAAGAAGTTCCGTGAAGAACTATACAGCCTACTTTTCATGCCAATGATTATTCTACAGTATATGAACCTATCTAGAATAATGACGAAATTAAGTTGGTAATATCGAAATATCTAATTAGTTCAAAATATGCCTGGTATAATGTAGCCTAATAGAGCACTACAGTTGGCAGCCCTGGTGACTGAATATATTCTTAGTTCCACCTCTTAAGGTACAGAATCCAAAATTTGATTGAAGTCCAATGGACGTTACATGCAGTTAGACACTGGATCTATCAGCACGCGTAAAAGCATGTTGCCAACAATACCATGCGTGTGCTGGTCAAAAATAATCTGAATTATTATGATATCTTGTTGTGCCAATTTTGGATGAAATCCATTTGTTAGTATAGAAGTTACATGTATTTTAAAATTGGACATATCAGCAGGCATAGAATCATGTTGGCAGCACTGCCTTGTATTAATTACTACAAATTAATCTAGAATGTCAGGTGCTATACGTGTGCAAAGTATAGAGCTGTTGGCTTGCATACTTTCTGATATATTGATATTAGGGTAAAAAGAATATAGACAGCATTTATTAACAGTTGGCAGCCCTGATTGCTCTTAACAATACGTATAGTCATATCTGTTATGGTACACATATCACATACGAAATTTGGTTGAAATCCAACTGATAGTATAAAAGTTACATGTATTTAGAAATTGGTACTATCAGCAGGCTTATAATCATGTTGGTAGAACTGACGTATATAAGTTACTCCAAATTAATCTAAAATGTCAGAATATACGTGTGCATAGTTTAAAGCTGTTGGCTTGCATACTTTCTGATATATTGGTATTTGGATTAAAAAATAGAGAGAGCAATTATTAACAGTTGGCAGCCCTGGTGGCTCTTAAGAATACGCTCAGTCATATCTGTTTATGTACAGATATTACATACAAAATTGGGTTGAAATCCTAATAATGTTATTGGTTTTACGTGTAGATGTTATATGCATTTAAACATTGGACCTATCAGAAGACTTAAAATTATTTTGGCAACACTGTCATGATTGGCCTCCTGGAAATTAAACTGAAATAGTATTATCTACATGTGTGCCAATTTTGGAATAGCTCCTATGCATACCTTGCAAGATATCCAACATGGAGCTCAAATTTCTAGTGCGTTTTTTCATCAGTTGGTAGCACTGACATCATTTTCAAATATGGACGTGAGCTATTCCGGTGCACATCCTTACTCATACTAAATTTGGTTTTGATTGCTGCAGCCGTTTAGGAGTTGATAGGGGGACACACACACACAGCCAGACAGACAGACAGACAGGATAGACAGACATTTTCCCGGATCGATCTCATAAGTCTACTTTTTCCTCATTTTTGCAAAATGTGAAAAGTAGGCTAAGAAACGCATCTTACTAATGGTATAAAAGTAAATGACAATCAAGGCTTAAATTGTGAAGTTAAAACAACAGCGCATACTTCAAGATTTCATAGACTTCCAAGACATACTCAGCACAGTGTGGACACACAAGAAGTAGAGTTGACAAGGAATAACCACTTCACGAAGAAATAGTTTATCTTAATATGCTGAATTTTATGCAATTTTAATGAACTTGGACTTCCTATTTTAGCTTTCAGTGTTCTTTTCTTTAATGTTATTCATTCTGTGATTCATTCTGTGATTTGACTATGTTGTTTCGAGTGTGCTAAGTTTTTGTGTCTGCCACATCTTGCCCATATGTTTTCACGCACCATACATTCCATTTTCATTTTATCACCCATTTAACATATGTTTGAACAAACGAGAATTATCTTAATTTGTTGGGCCTGTCTTATAAAAGCTGATGAAGGTATAATAATTTGGATCCTGAAGCAGGTACTGTAATTTTAAATAGATGTGATCTTTGATTGCATTATAATTATAAGTATTGACTGGGTGGACCCATAATTACAAGGATATTTATTCTAGTTATATAATCTCGTCAATACGGAACAATGTCAAATGTCAACAACCTTGATGTTAACATTTGTGATTAGTTGGAACAAAGTAAATGAACTAGTTCAGTTAGACGAACTAGTTCAGTTAGACGGAAGTACAGTATTATTCTAATAAAGAAACATTTATATTTGAAACTTAAGTATTTGCTGTAACTATAGAGACGAGTGTTGGAATTTTAGCTTGAGGGAATATTCAGCATGTCAGTAAATCTGCTCAAATTCCATTTTTTTACATGCCAATCTTATTCGACCACCCAGGGCACAGCAGATGAGAGATGCCCCATGCAACCAACCATTATTTGATATGTTGAATTAGTGACATAACAGCTAGAAACAGAAGTACAATTTAAAAGAACTTACCGATTGAACTCCAAATCTAGTTTCTTTGTGCAGGTTATTTCAGGTACGAAGTCAATGAAATCCTTATTTGAAACCATTGGAACCACCCAGTGTGTTGAGATGTTCTGAAATAGATATTTAGTACAATATTTAAGAATAGGACAATACTAGCGCATGCATGATTTTATGATCAAAAAGCGAATTCAAATCCAATCATAGCATCTCAATGTTTCATTAATTTTCCCTTCATTAAAGTTGATACCGTACTTAAAGTTTAGGTCTTCAAGTCTTGGGCCACTACAAGAGAGTTCTTTTATACAAGGTCACTTGGGAGGTTTGGATTTTATGGATTTTACTAATTTACGGGTAAGTCAATTATCCATTGAAAAGAATCTTATTTCTGATCTTGTGACATGCTTAAAGAACAATAAACTGATTTATGTTCACTGAAGATTACTGTAATATTACACTGTTATTGGTCATAGAAATCTTTGAATTCATAGCCTACTTGCTTCAGGGACTACTGAAAAGCAGCCTGTAGGTTACATAGGATATAGCTAGGCAACGTGATATGGAAGTCTAATAAATAATACTGAATGAACAATGAAGAAATAAAATACACCAAGATCAGAAATAACATTTGTACAATGGTATAACAATTCCTTGGGAAGCAGTCAAAATTAGGGCAACACTTATCAGAAATAATAAGAACATGTTTTGCCAAAAAGAGATACAACCTAGTGACGGGAAGGATAGAAACAAAATTAATCTGTGTATGAAGTTACGGAGTATCTTGAACTGTTTCCCCACAGAGGGCTGGATATGGATTGGAGGTAGTACTAGTCCCTCTGACCTGTCCACGAAGGAGTCCTGATTTCACTACCTTGGATAAAGCTTTAAGGGGTACCATAAAGAAGTAATCAGTAACCAGCATTACTAAATGATTGCTGAATGGCAGCTTGCTGTGGCAGAAGCAATTGAGAATGTGACAAGATTATCTTCACAAAACCTGGACATTAGGGCCTTATTCAGTTATGTTGTGATAATGAAAGCACATACAAAATCCTCTGGATAAATAAAATCATGATTATGTCATGTTATAAAATATATATGTATGTTAGTTAAATAAATTTGGGGATAATGTGAAGTATGGAGAGAGGGAGGCAGGTGGGAGAAACAGCAGGAAGAAACAATTGCAGACAGGGCAAGACAATCTCCACAGGAGGATACTGATTTCTTTGAAGGTGGGCACTCTTCATAAATCCACTCGATAGATCATAAATCCTTAAGTCCCAATGAGCTTGATATGCCACCCAAGTCAACAGGAGGGTGTTAGCTGCCAGTATCTCTTGTTCTCAACAGTGAATTGATGGAAGGCGTTGGTTGGTCCAGCTGTGGAGATTGTCCATTACTCTTAATGCATTTATCCTTTAGTTTCCTCTTCTCTTCCCCCCCCCCCCCCCCCCCCCCCCCTCAATCCCTACCTGCCTGCCATTGCACCTTTCTTCCCAGTCCAATTTGTCAGTTATGTCCTGTGGTACTTTCATATACGGATTTTCAAGTCTAGAAGGAAAATTTATGTTTAATACGTGGAGTTCCTGACTTAATTAAATTTTATTTCTACTTGCAAATGGTACATTTATTTTCATATAATTAGAATGTGAAACTTTTATTACATTCAAGGAAACAAAGGTTTTGTGATAAAACTTGCTTTTCTTTTCGTGTAGCCTCCTCGGAGGCCGAGTGCAGGTCTTTCTATTCGACGCCCGTGGGCGACCTGCGCGTCGGGATGAGAGATGGAATGATGAAGATGAATGAAACTGGGCAAGGATGTGGAAGGAAGCGGCCGTGGCCTATCAGAAGGTACCGTCCCAGCATTTGCCTGGTGTTGAAAATGGGAAACCACGGAAAACCATTTCAAGGACGGCCAACGGTGGGGCTCGAACCCACGCGTCTACCGAGTCAGCAGAGAGCTCGGCCCCATGACCTACTGCTGCGCTTTAGCCAGCGTAGCCACTGCTGTCGGTAGTGTCAACATGATAAGCCGTGTGTACGCATGTATGCATTTATGTATGTATATCTACCCCTTATTCTCATGCATGAGAATGCTGAGGAGCTGACAATCCACATTACCCCCCCATGCATTAATTTCTCACCACTATGCTGCAAGCAACACACACCCTCCATCTTTATCCTCCCATCCTCATTGTCGTGACACAGGCAGGGCCTACAAGCCATGTCACCTATGCTAATCATAGGAATAGGACTTTCTCATTTTAAAGACCTTGAATGGATTGTTTGGGATTCAAACTGACAGCCTTGGCAAGAAGCTATCAGTTGAATGCAATATTGAATGCAACATCATATCTAGCAAGTTTTGTGACCTAAGCATCAGTCATAGATATAATACAACCAGTAGCCCTTGTAGAAATCATCAAGTGAGTGCGGGGACACTTTGAGCATGCTGAGGATCTGACAATCCACATTCGCCTCCATGCATTCATTTCTCCCCACTATACTTTAAGTAACAATCCCTCTTCCAACCCTCTATCCGCCCATCCTCTGTCATGACACAGACAGGGCCTACAATACTGATTGAGGATAAATTTAGAGAGAGGGTACCGGTAATTAAAAAATAAATACTTTCTCGTAGTGCATAATGGATACTGGATCCACATTTAAAGTATATAATCTCGGGAATAATTTGAGACATGGTTGCTTGCTTTATAAGATCCTTAATCTCTAATTTTGATTTAATTGTAAATGTTATGGACATTCATGACTGCACAGATGATTGATAGCTCTAGAGTAGAATAAAGAAAAAGATAGCCACAGAATGGCGAGAAGTTATTTATACAATTAAAAAAAAAATGAATATGTTAGTAGCAATTTTTCACCCTTGCCACGGTGGGTGAGTGGTTAGAGTGTCGGACTACCAACCCCAAGATTGCAGGTTCGCCCCTGGCCGTGGTAAGTGATTTTTGAAAGGCGACAAAAATCACGATACTCATGTCATACGTTGTTGGCATGTTAAAGAACCCATTTGAATTCAGTAGGCCGAGTTCAATGGCAAAATTAATCTCGGATTTTCCGCCAACACGAAGTTCCTCCATTCTCTACTTGAAAGCGCTGTAGTGTCAAGGAGTTTAGATATCTAACTTCCTTGACTTTCATAGCGTTCAAAGGAACGACGAAATTCGACATGCAAGCTACCCTCTGGGTGTCAATTAACAAAGCTTGCACCAGGCACCCGAGGCCATACGATATTATTATTACCCTTTCTATGCAGAACACTAGCAAGATCCTGCACTGTTATACCTGAAGCTCACTAATTCTGGTCAGCCCAATCAGAAACTTACATTCATTGAATGATTTATGATTGGGCTCCCCAGGATTAGAGACATGTAAAATAGAAACTCAGTAAGCTCCATCTTTGAAAAAATTAATGAACTTAAATTTGGTGGCCTCAAGTTTTCTTTCAAAGTTCTTGTATTATACTTGGCTAATTTTGCTAATTTTGCTAATTTTCAACACAAGATTTCTTACCTGGAGCGTAATTATGCTCCTCTCCCGAAAGGTGGACAAGTTTTGTACAAGCTGTTGATGATGACTGTACTCTAGAGCTTCCACCCAGATGCTGAGGTACATTGAGGTCATATTACTGTAGTAGGCAGGGAGCAAGGCACCCTGGATGGTGAGGCTAATCCGGTCCTGAGGAGGCAGTTCCAATATCCAATAACCTGAGTTTAATTGTTAAGGACCAATGAAGATTAGAATTAAATAATTCACCCTCCTGTGGGTGCAGGGGTGTAAATATCTGCTACCAGGGAAAAATAAACCCATTATCGGGAAGCATAGTTGAACATTCTTGCTAACACACACTTTTTCTTTTACACACACTTTAGGGAATTTGATGGGAAAATAAGATATGTATCCACATTATTATAGTCAGAACATTGCTATTCATTCAAGTTATATAAGGCATTTTTCAGTGTTTCCTAATTTTATTAAAGAAAGCTTTCCAGTTTGTCTACAAATTTGTATTGACCCACTGGAAAGCTTTCTGTTATTGTTATTCATGAATACTTATCATTGGACTTATCATAGGACCGTGACAGTGCCTTATGGCTCTCGATGCAGCATTCTATGCGATGATGCAATGGGTTAGCAAATTGACTTAATGGCCTGCATCTACAAACTTCATTGTTCCATAATTTTTGATAAGATGGAGATTTTACCACCATTGTGTTTGTCCTGCCGAGCCCCTTCATAGTTACCATTTAGTGAGTGAAACTGTTACAGACATACCGGTACTAACCACAGGAAGCATTCAGTCACTTACAGACTGTATTTTATATTCATTATAATTTCACAGTTTTTAGCCTGTCTATTTGCTAACAATAAGAGACCAGAATATTTTCATATCAGTCTTGTGTTCACACTATGGCGTGCTCGCTCTACACACTATCCAGCATTCAAAACAAGAGACCCTTGTGGGGAGACCCGTAATTAGCATCATGGCATAAAGTTGCATAACAATATTGGAATATTGATTATTATACTTTTAGTTTGCCAGAAACAGTGAACAGTAATTTATACGATCTGCCCACATTGAGAATTTTTACATCACCTTAAGTACCGTAAGGAGGAAGTTTATATTATACTAGCAGAAGTACCCGCTCTTCGAACGGTCTTTGGTATTAATAACCAGACGCTATCAATTGAGCTACTGTTGCAATGGTTAGGGACTTGGTCATTCATTCATAAGTTTATCAGAACGAAGTTAGTTTTCTGGGTATATCGCAGACACTAGTTAGTTTTCTGGGTATATTGCAGACACTTAAGTTAAGGGCCATAAAATGTGGTTTTCGGCGACCCTTTATAGACTCCCTAGTTTTGTATCACACATTGAGAAGCGCAACGTATGCTTTGGTCGTCCTTCTAGGATAATTTTTATTTTTCACCTATTTTAGCATGTATTTTTAAAAGTTGTTCCTTATACCCGCCCTTCTACAAGAAGTACGTTGAAGAGTTTTATAAATGATTGTATTGACTCATTGTTAAAATACCTACTTTTACGATGCTCCAAGCACAAGAACATGAATTATAGGAGTACATAAACAAAGATATATCAACCACACAGTATTAAACAAAATCATTACGATGCTCCCGTTTGTTGACAAAAATATGATTAGTTAAAATGTGCTCTAAACGAAATTCACCTAACATGTACTTCCTGACGTGAAAATAATATTGCATACGTCGTAGATGGAACGCAATATATGTCAAATTAAAACTGACCCTCACCGTTGGGGAAAGTCCCCATCCTCAGGAAGACCCCCTTTAATAAATTATAAAGGCTTGTGGTGCAAGGAAATTCGGGATTTTTAGCCTCAAATTGCCCCAATTTCCTAAAGCTGAAAAAAAAAACACTATTCCAATCCAGGAATTTTTGAAAATAATGTTGCTGTTTGGAGATATAATAGACCTTCTGTACAGCATTTCGCATATCGCACGTGTAAGTCACGTGTAAAAATTGTAGGGTACCCCTTGACCCCCTTAATCGCATTGTTGAATTTTACAGTCTATGTTTGATTCCACGATAACCTTATAGCCATTTGCAAACTTTCACATAAATTTAATAAATTGAGTGGCATTGCTTCTGACAGAAATAGATGGAAAGTTGGAGGTCACCTCTTGTGATAGGCCTACTGTTGTCATGGTTACCGGCTTGCATTACTTCATTAGTTTCTTCTTGTTCTTTCGGATGAGCCAGCTAAGGACCACGACGTTCAACTTTTCAGCTTGGCGAGGGACTTTATGTTTGCCCAGTATTCGCGCATTCTCTGGCTATGTTGCTCCTTTCTGTCTTTAGTCCAGATGATGCCGGTTTTCTTACAGGGGGGTCTGTCCTGAATACTCTTCTGTTTAAGTATCTTTCTGAGATGTGATCGGATTCTAATATCACTTTTCATTATCTTCAGTTCTTGGATATCCTTGTTAAATACTGTTAGCTACGGTGTCACGCTCCTATTCCCCCAGTAGTTGAGAAGCCGGTTGGTTAGTCTTGTTGGGTTCATCCATGAGACATGTCCGTGGAAAGCCAGACGTCTCTTCCTGGTCACATATGTGATTTTCTCAGTATATCTATATAGCTCCTGATTTGGTCTTCTGTACTCGTCATCTATTTATTAGTTTATTAAATGAAATTCGTTTTCTGGAATATCTCAGAAACGTGGTTTTAGAGCCTTAAAATATAGTAGCCACCGAGGGGCTGAAAATGAGTTTTGTCTCGTCCTTTTACGCCATAATATAATCGTAATCTTAATAATTTAATAATATAGGGATAGGGATATAATAGACCTTGAGTACCACACCCGCCCGTGTAAATCATGTGAAAAAATTCAAGAGTACCCCTTGACCCCCTTAAGTGCATTACATACGTATTGATGACATTTACAGCTTAAGTTGGTTCCGCGATAACCTTATAGCCGTTTGCGAACGTTCACAAATATAATTGCGTCTTACAGAAATAGATGGACTTCTGAGATTGTGTTGCCATGGTTACCGGCTCGCATCCTTTCAATAGCTTAATACATGAAATTAGTTTTCTGGGTATATCTCAAAAACTGTTGGTTTTAGGACCTTAAAATGTGGTTTTCGGGGCCCGTAGGGCTCCCGAGTTTTTTCTCTCACATTGAGACGCTGAATATGAGCTTTGTCTGGTATTTTCTACGCCCATTTCAGCATGCATTTTAAGGGGGTAGGCCCTCTTTTATGAGAGGTATGGAGAAGAGTTACATCAATGATTACTTTCGTGCCTCTGATTTACATCTGTACCAAATTTTACGTTTATCCACTGAGCCGTCCTCGATTGACGCGCGTGCAAAGTTGTACACAGACAGACAGACAGACAGACAGACAGACATTTTGTTTTTGCGCGCAACCATCATAGACCAGTCTGAAACGCGTTAATAACTCAAAATTTCCGTGGAAATTCAGAAAAAAAAAGCAGACAAACTTTCATTTATATATATACTAGCTGAAGTACCCGTGCTTCGCTACGCGTCATAAATAAATTAAAATATGAAGGTGACAGTTAAAACAGGGGATAGGCGAGGTGCTGCGCAAAGGGAGATTAAGGATGGAACATTTTGTCCAACTACACCGCTCGGCGTTGACCGTGTTTTATAGCACAAATTTAGGTTTTACTCGCTAACGGTTGGAGATACCTTTCGGATAGAAAATGTAATTTTTAACCTCGTATATACCATCAAAAGTTTGCTATTTCTTAGCGTTCTCTTTGTATTTGAAATGGAAATATGAAAGTTTTAAACCAAAGGGTGTAGTGAAGTCATTAAAATGGTCGCCATCTTTAAATAGTACAAAGTATTGAAATCAAAAGTAACCTATATGTTAACCAGATAAATCAGCTACTTCCATGTAAAATTCATGTAAATCGGACCAGTGGTACTTGCGTGATTGAGTAATACATAGACGCACATCTCATTTTTAGCCTCGCTTCGCTCGCGTCATAGTCGTGTCATATTGTTATTCAATGAAATGCAGGTTTAACCCCATTAACACCCCTTTAGAACCTGAATATCCAAAAATCCCTCCTTGGTAGACGTTTTCGACACACAACAAACATATCGCCAAAATATCATTATTCTAACTTAAATCGTTTGGGTTGGTCGATGAGAGTGAACATCCAAAAATCCTTCATTAGGGGACGTTTTTCTTACAGAATTTCACCCCTCCCCATAGGCCCCTTAAATTGGATTTATGAAAAAACGGTCGAACACATATTTATTTTATTTATTTATTTATTCATTTATTTATTTATTTATTTTTAAGCTGATTGATTTCCTCCGAGTTTCAAACTCCTTGCATATGTCGTTTAAGAGATACACGCTCCGTCAAGAATCCCTCAACCACCAATTTTCACCCCTATCACCTCATAATATACACCACATCGATAAACCCTTAGACATATGTCTGATTATTTTTAATGATTAGTTTATATACCGAATATCACATCCCCTAAGAAACAACTCATGATATATCGTTATTCAATGAAATGCACGTTTACCCCCTTAACATCTCTTTAAAACCCGAATAAACAAAAATCATTCCTTAGTTGACGTTTTCGACACACAGCGAACATATACCCAAAATTTCATTTTTCCAACTTTAATAGTTTTCGCTGGGCGTGATGAGTGAGTGAGTCAGACAGCACATTTTCTTTCAATTATTTTTACCAGAATTTCACCCCTCCCTATGGGCCCCTTAAATTGGATTGATGAAAAAACGCTTGAACACCTATTAACTTATTTTTAAAGCTGTCTTTTTCCCCTGAGTTTGGTGAGTGAGTTAGTCAGTTAGTTAGGACACTTTCTCTCCTTTTTTCCCCCTGAATTTCACCCCACTCCATTGGCCCCTTAAATTAATTTATGAAAAAACGGTCGAACACCGATTTACTTGTCTTTTTAGCTGATGATTTTTCGCTGCGTTTCAAATTTCTCGCCTATGTCGTTTAAGAGATAGGCCTACACGCTCCGTTAGGAATCCTTCAACCCCCACTTTTCACCCCTTTCACCTCATAATAATACACCACATCGAAAAAACCTTAGACACATGTCTGCGTATTTTTAATGATTAGTTTATATGCCGAGTATCACATCCACGAATGAAACGACTCTTGAGATATTGTTATTCAATGAAATTCAGGTTTAACCCCCTTAAGACCCCTTTAGAGCCTGAATATTCAAAAATCCTCCCTTAGTGTACGGTTTTGACATACAACGAACATATCCCCAAAATGCCATGTTTCCAACTTCAATATTTTTGGCTGGGCGATGATGAGTGAATGAGTCAGGACATTTTCTTTCATTTTTTTCCCTTCAGAATTTCACCCCTCCCGATGAACCCCTTCAATTTGATTGATAAAAAAAACTGTCGAACAGCTATTTACTTACTTTAAAGCAGTTTTTCCCCCTGAGTTTGATGAGTGAGTGAGTCAGTCAATCAGTTAGGACACTTTCTTTCCTGTTTCTCCCTCCCCCCCTCCAGAATTTCACCCCACCCCATGGGCCCCTTAAATTGGATTTATGATGAAACGGTCAAACACATATTTACTTATTTTTATGCTGATTTTTTCCCGCTGAGTTTCAAACTTCTCGCCTATGTCGTTTAAGAGATACACGCTCCGTTAGGAATCTTTCAATCCCCACTTTTCACCCCTTTCATCTCATAATATACACCACATCGAAAAACCCTCCTACTCGTGTCTTCTTATTTTTAATGATGAGTTTATGTGCCGAGTATCACATCCCCCAATGAAACCAATCGGGAGATATTGCTGTTCAATGAAATGCAGGTCTACCCCCTTAACACCCCTTTAGAACCAGAATATCCAAAAATCCTCTCTTAGTGGGCATTTGCGGCCCTTGGGGAAGCTGCATACCAAATTTCATTCCAATCCGTTTGATGGTTTCTGAGATTTCGTGATGAATGAATGAGTGAGTGAGTGGTATTTGACAAATATATAGTAGAAGATAGTGTCAAGTCTTTGTTATGCTAAACTCGGTTGACAGTGCTGTGTGAGAAGTTGAGTAACTAACGTGATTTCAAGTAAAGATCCTCATTTTCTATACCGGTAGTGCAGAGCGCAAATGGCATCCAGTCGGCCGTGTCTCGACTTGAGCTATGTTGCCATGGAAACTATCCGCCTTGCCATTCCTTCATGAGTATATTTTATGATTTGATTAGCATGTGCTGGAGTGCAAAAGGGTCGAAATCAGAAGAATGAGAAAGTCTATCGTAAATTCATGTAGCCAGCGGTTCCTTCTGGGTCTTGAACTATGTGTATGCAAAATTTGGTTGAGATTGGTGGAACGGTGTAGATTTGTATACGGAACAGATCCACATACATACCCACATACAGACTTTCACTTTTATATATTAGATATAGATGAAATAAAATATAATTAGCAATAAATGTTAAGTCAGTGTAGCAATTCATGAAGGTAGGTAGGTAGGTAGGTAGGTAGGTAGGTAGGTATGAAAACAAAGAGAGATAGCCTATGCCTAGGTACCCTAGAAACTTAAAACTGGGTGCCAGATAAGCCAACATCCACTATGTGGGTCTAGGCAATAAAAAATGATCTATACTTATTCCACATTTCTCTTTTTAGAACCTAATATTTCTTACTTTGAAAATCATTAGGTGACTTTCGAGGAACTCAGTGGGTCAAATGATTGGTTCTGAATAAATTGAAGCAGAGCTGTTGAAAAGTAGTCCTAATTTATAAATAGTGAACAGGATCATTTACCTGGCAAGTTGGGAATGGGAATGTTTCACATACAAGAAGTCCCCAAGAAAAGTCAAATTTCCAATACTCTGAAGGGGTTTTATAATAAAGGCATGACGAATAGAAGGACCTAGTGTGAGGACTCCGCCATTATAGCACGGTAGTTTGTGGTCCCGCCGCTACAAGCACTGCAAGCGATAATGTCCAACAACGTGTCCTGTTGTTGGGTCGAGTCGGGTCTTAGAAAAGTGCGCGAGAAGTTACTGTGTGAGATATTTCTGTGAATTAAATTTAATTTTCTTTGCATTCAGTTCATTGTATCTTGTGTACATCAGCGTTTTGTGTTGTGAACTTTAAACATATTTCTTATGCGGCTTTGTTAATTTAATAGTTCAACATGCCGTACTGTTTTTTTTGCCTGGCTGTAAGTCAGGGTATGGTAGAGTAGGTGACGATATACGGTTTTTTTCACCACCGAAGAATACAAATCAATTTGAAAAATGGGCCAGAGCTATTCCACGAAAGGATACGGAGTTAACGCGAAGTATTAGAATTTGTCAAATTTATTTCTCAGATGTTTTGATAGTAAAATCAGGTAATTTTATAGTGAATGGTGAAGAAGTGGAAATCTCTCGTGTGTGGTGGAAGTTACGTCATGGAGCAGTGACTCATTTTCCCTAATTTACCGAAGTAGTGAGGATAAGTCCCGTAAAGCTCCCAAAGGAAAATGAATCTCGACACCACCAGAAAAAGAAGATTGAAGATGGGAGTGGAGCAACGAATGAGGCATTATGGTCAGTCCAATGTTGATAAGAATTTGGGTCATTCTAGTGTACTTACTGATGCTGAAAAGACTATAATATTGCTCAAAAAAGCGCCTAAAGAATGCTAACCGTAATTTAATTCGCGTTAGATCCTGCCTCAACTCAGCAAAATCGGGAATTAATTTGCTGGAGAAGCAGGTTCGAAATTCGCAGGCATTTAATTAATTTAATTACAAAGATAACTAACACCTTAGCAAGAAGGAAAAGATGATAATAGACACTATGCTCAAGAAATGCCAGGAAAAATCTCCCAATGGAATGAGGTACAGCAATGAATTCATTTTAGAGTGTTATTGTTGAGAATAAAATCACAGAAAGGATTCCGTCATTGTCGGCGACATAATCTCTTGCCTTTGCCTTCAGAAAGTCACTTGAGAAAACTTTTTAAAGGACTTAAGTGCCCTTATGGAGTTAATACGCAGTGGCGGATCCAGGCCTTGCGGGGCCCACAACAATAGGAAAAAAAAAGAAAAACCAAGTAGTTCCGTGAAGAACTATACAGCCTATTTTCATATATCCTACTTATGGTAATTGCCTCTATCTACATACAAAATTTCAGTTTGATTGATGTAATAGATTCGTAGATATTGAGAACCGACTAAATATTTGGGATGGTCGCCATTTTGGATTTTATATATGTAGGTCCTAGAGTTATGTACTGTTACATGAAGATTATTGTGTACGTGTAGCATTCAAACTTCAATCGCATGATTAGGACACAAGAAGTAACAACGAGATTTTAAAATTTCGCACAGCTGCCATCTTGTGGTTATGGAAACAATTGAAATAAATTAGATGCCAGTGGATTAACATTCGTATAAGGATTTACTGTACCTAGTTTAACTGCACTCTGATGGTTAAATTGCGAGAAACCTCCATGTGAATATTTATATTTCGCGTCACTGCCATGTTGGATTTGTGATCACCAGGTTATTTAAAGTCCTATAGGTGAACTTATGCTTGTTTTTGTCTTCAAAGTATTCAATAACCTTTTGTATAGTCCGTATTTAATATTACAGTTTAATTTACGTGTCCCACCTCCCTCAACTCGACCTAAGTTTATTACATTTTACTGCCCAAGAACTAGAACTTAACAGCATAAACATTCCCCAATAATAAGTGCTATTCAATTATACAATGAACATTCAATAGCAAACAACCTCGACTTATTCAGTTACACATATAGTTCCTTTGTTTCTGCCTGCTGTGCGATCACATGAACTCGTACATCCCACCTACCAATTACCTGCACAGAATTATTATATTTTCGTATTTAGTTGTAGAATTAATTTGCATTACAATCTCAGCATTATGTCTCAATTATATTATACTTTGATAGAATTGTGTAACCAAATGTACATGTGTTTCTTTTTATTAGGCATATGCCTGTTAGAAGCACAATAAATCCAAATAAATAAATAAATAAATAGCCCCTATGATCACTAAAAAAATAATTTTGATTGCTATAATAGATTCGTAGATATTCTAAGCCGACTAAATATTTCGGATGGTCGCCATGTTGGATTGTTATGTACCAGAGTCATGTACCATTAAAGGAAAATTATTGCATATGTTCATTATTCAAACGTTCACATCGATCGCATAATTACGACACAAGAAATAAAAACTTAATTTTAAAATTCGCAAAGTCGCCATCTTGAGGTTATGTAAACAATTGACTAATTTAGATACCAGTGTATTACAATGTGTATAAACATTTCCTGTACCAGATTTCATTGCATTTGGAGCATTAAATCGCGAGAAAGGTCTTTTTAAAATTTCAAATTAGCTTGGCCGCCATGTTCGTTTTTTAGTTAACCGGTTTTTGTAAGTCTTATAGATACACTTCCAGTAGTGCTCTTTATCTCCGTACAGAATTTTAGGGTGATACCGCTAATAGTTTCAGAGATATAGAATGCCGGTGAAGTATTTCGCACATCCGCCATCTTGTGGTTATGTAAACAATTGAACAAAGTTAGATGTCGGAGCATTACAATGTGTATAAACATATAGTGTACCAAGTTTTATTGCGTTTGGTTGGTTAAATCGCGAGAAACGTCTATTTAAAAGTCGCAAATTCGCGTGGCTTCCATGTTGGTTTTGTAGTTACCAGGTTCTCAAAAGTCACATAGGTGAACTTCTAGTACTCTTTATCACCGTAAAAAAATCCAGGGTGATATCGGGAATAGTTTCGTAGATATTGAATGCTGGTGAAATATTTCGCACAGCCGCCATGTTGGATTGGTGAGACGTAACAAAATTTGAAGGGCACGGTCGGGGTCGTCCGGAATAGTGCTATGAACTTACCGAGTTTCATTGAAATAGCTCCAGGCGTTTCGATGTTATTAGGGGGGGGGAGACACACACACACACACACAGACACACACACAAAAGGTGATCTCATAAGCCAATTTTTTCATTTATTTATTCATAATTGAAAATAGGCTAAAAATGGAAAATAGTTTTGTAATAATAATAAAAAAATAATAGTTACAATATTTTGAATACACCACAGTACATTGTTTTAATAATATGAAAGAAACCTTTAAGTCCTCTTGAAGAAGATTATGTAAACTATGAAATATTAAAATATTATTTTGCGACTTTTTTCCCGGCCAAAGTCTTCTATCATTTCACTGAATTCTGAACTTGCTAAACGGTCACGGGAGGTCATAGCTGCACTGAAAAAAAAAAAAAAAGAATATGAATTATACATTAATTTGAATAGTTTGAAAAGTATAATTATTAATTAATCAATTAAATTTAAAACATTCCATGGTGCGCAGCCCCCCGGACCTCGGGGCCCTGGGCGGTCGCCCCCCCTCGCCCTCCCCTAGATCCGCCCCTGTTAATACGCATAGTATAAATGCTATTTCAGACTATTTTAAGGAAGAAAAGAATGATAATTCACGTTACGGTGCTGTAATTTTCGAAGAAGAGAAGCTAAGAGAAGAAATCGAGTTAAAGAGCTCTTCTGATAAAAGCAGAAATGCTACTCCAAGGGACATGCTCGCAAAAATTCTAATATAGGTGATTTTGCAGTTAGAAGAGGCTGGGGCGAGGGTGGCTGGCTTTACTTGTGATGGTAGTCAATCAAATAAAAAGGCTAGGAATTCGTTAGGAGTCAGTGACAAGACAAGCTCTCTACAACCTCACATCCTTAATCCTGCAGATGTTACGAGGAAGATCTGGGCTTTCTCCGACTGTATACTCCAGGAATCTGTGCGTTCCGTAACATGTAATGAAGACCGTAGTTCTTATTTCCGTGAATTATATTTTCCATTGTGCCTTGCCATGCTATTTTAATTGTAACCGCTAATTACTTTTTAAAAGAGTATTAGTTACAAAGTAATTAGTTTCCCTTAGCACCATCCCTAAGACCATTTGACCCCGGCAGTGTGGAACTTGCCCACTCTAGCGCTGCCTAGCTGGGCGCGCTTGAACTTCAGGAGTCTTCTCACTTTCTCCTTCTATTCGTCATGATAAAGGTATACATAAGGAAAGTATAAATGGGAACTGCCAGGCACCCTAGAAACTTTAACTTTGAATCAAAGAAGCAAGGATCAAAACTTACTGAAAAACACTGTTACAGAACCAGAGAAACCAGTCACAAACAGAAGTTCCTCACTTACCTAACAAAGTACAATTACTAGAGTTTATTTGTAGACAAAAACACCCTTTTAGAGTTCACCTTTGAACTGAGCACAAAATTGCAATTCACTTTGAGGCCCTCTTACTCCTATACCATTAATTTCAAAGCATCTAAACTTTACACATGCATTTAGTGATACCTCCCCAACCCAGGGGAAAGAATATTGGCATGATTCAAATGCCCAGTTTATATAAAAAGAATTTTACTTTAACCTGAAAAATAATTTTTGAGAATGTTTTAAAGTTAAATCCTTTTTATATAAACTGGGCATTTGAATCATGCCAATATTTCCCCTGGGTTGGGGAGGTATCACTAAATGCATGTGTAAAGTTTAGATGCTTTGAAATTAATGGTATAGGAGTAAGAGGGCCTCAAGTTTATTGTAATATTGTGCTCAGTTCCAAAGTAAATTCTACAAGGTGTCTTATCATAAACATAACTAAAGCCATGCGCGGATGCGGATATCCGCAAAATTTTTCGCCTTGCGGATGTAGTTTGTATGACTGTGCGGATAGCGGATAAGCTGCGGTTAATGTTTAGAGTAAATTAGCGGATTGTTTTAAAAATACAATGGGGGACTGGATTTTTTAAAATAATTATAAATTTTACTGAACGTTTGTCATTTCTGTATTTCCTTTCGCTTGGACTGTATGAGAATAATAGAGAAGTGAAAGCCAGTCATGGAAATACACTCAATAATTGAGTTTTTAGAAATGAAAAATCCCGTATACCTGCTCTTGCCTGCGTGGGTATATCCGACGATTAAGTGCTATTTAGCCACCCGTTGTTTCACTTGCCGTTACTCAGAGGGAAAAAAAATTGTCAACATTGTCGTGTGATTCACACAGACTAGGGGAATTATTGCCCCCCCCCCCCCTCAAATGTCAATGTGTTGCTTTAATACTTTTGTTTTATAAATTAATGATATTGTAATGTCAGAGGATTTGGATAACAAACGTGCGGATGTGGGGCGGATGCGGATAACTTTATTTATCCGCGCAGGGCTCTAAACATAATACATGCTGAACAAAAAATATGGTGCTATTTATTTAAATGTTTGCTGTTTAAATTGTTGGAAGAGGAACACATTTCTACCAATGACTGGAATTGTGAAACCACATTTCCTGATTGCCATAATTTCTGGTCAGTAAGATTTGACTGAAAGAAAGATTTCATTATATTTCAAACATCAAACTAATAAGATTATTGCTCTTCATTTCATGATAAAGGATACTCCTTGTAGCATTCTCAGGTACAGAAATCTGGTAAAGATTTATCACCTTTTCACTTTTCAGCATCAGTATTAACTGTTGGAACAAACAAGATTGAAATTAGCATCTATACGTCACAGTTGAGAGGAGCTAGCACATGGGAGGTTTAGACAATACACATTATTGAACAGAATCATCCCTTATTATAAACCTAAGGGATTAGCACATTAATCAACTAAAATTTAGATATATTCTTTGCAAACATCCTCGATTTTTCAAATTAATGAGTTTGAAGAATATTCAGTTGTCAAATGGAGTTACGATCACTATTTCAGGAATAGAAGGCTTAGAATTCTTCACTGTCTAGTGACAACATAATTGAATTAAAAATAAATTCTTTCATTCCCAGTATCCTTTGGATTCTGTCTTACATGAATATACCTTGTCCCTGAAACAGTGTTCAGTTATCAGAAACCTCTTGGTTAAAAGACAATGGAAGAACACTGCAACATATCACCACTAGTTATTAACTTGCTAACCGATGAAAGGTATACGCAATAGCCAGCTTTTGCACTGTTAATAAAAAGGCATTTCAGAAACCAGTCAACACCTGTCTTGTCAATTATAACTGTAGAATACTGATTAGAATTCAGTAGTGGAAGGAATGTATTACGGTAGTGTGTTAAGCCTATCATTTAGTAAGGTCAATTCAAAATAAACTAAGGGAGAAACTGGGTGGACAAAGTCTTATTATCTGGATGGGCAGGTACCCATCCAAGTCCACCTAGTTACATCCATCTCTTACATTCCACATCTGCAACACATCTTGCTGAGATGAGGTGTGTGTTAGGCTGTCACTTGAGATCACTCATAGGCAAGATGCAATTTATAGAAGCTAGTTACAAGGAAATATAAGCTTTTGAACCAAAGGTATTTTTGAAACAATTATGTATATTGCCAAGGTGAAAGTGTAGTGAGCAGATAAATGGCACTATTATGGATAACTATAAGGATTATAGTATGTTGATGCGAGGTGAACTTCTGCTACATAGATATGGGAGAGGAGAGCGATAGCAGCTTCCAGTTAAATTAACCAGGGGACAAACTAACATATCCAAAATGACTTACAGAGTACTGGATGTTCACTGTGCTAATACTAAGATTCATTGACTGAAGTCTTCAATTTCCTCAGTAATTAAAATTGGAACTCTCCGATTGGCACAGGCTTGCTTTTCTGATTAATCACGTTCTTCATTGAATTGATACATCGAGAAATATAGGAGTACTAACTCCTTGCAACAATCGCTGGAAGGCAACAAGCTGGTGGTTGTAGCATTGTGGTCTGGGAAAGTCTTTCACGGCCATTTCAATCTCTAATTTAAGGGACAGACCAGTAAGTTTTGTCCCATAAAGCCATAATTACCAACACCATTTCCCAACTCAATTTAACTTGGTGGGTAAATTAATTAATTACCCGCTAGACATATCCACCTTCTCGAAGGATGAGAGGTACGAGTCCATGCACATAGGAAGAACCGAGGGTCCTAATATTGGATACACAGGACAGTCGTGGATAAAGGGGGATCTTTCGGCGACTGGCCTCTCGGCTCCACTGGTTGCGAGATTGCATCACGGTGGTTGGACATCATACTAACCCCATCCATACAACAGTCCTGAGGACTAGTACTCCACCAATGTCAAGACAGTGTGAATCTTACCATGACTGGCACATCACGAAGGTTACCCGAAGGTGGGAACGAATCCACATCCTCCGCTTGACAGGAGAGAGTGTTGCCGCTAAGATACTGGCGCCATGCGACTGTTACAGCACACTATGAGCAACGCAGGGAGGGTTGCCCTTCACATAGCAATATACTGTACATCCCGGTGGCTGTTTGCACCTTGCATTGCCTTTCACACACTGTATTTGTACTAATTCCCAATGTACTGCTGACCTTGGCACAGGAGTGTTAATTGATGATAGAGATTGTTGGCCAGTGGGGTAAAGGGGATGGAAAGTGACCCTTCAGTGCAGCAATGGATGTTTCTATGAAGATTTCAAGGAAACCAAACCGTTTCTCCCTCTTTTCCCAAGTCGCACCCCTGCTTGAAATACAGTTCGTATTCGGTTGTGTTAAGTTATTTCACTTCATTGATATTACTAAGATAGTCTCAAATACAACATTACACATTTTTTACAAGATAAATTTGCGGAAGTCCACTACATTTTATTTTAGAATACAGTGTTCCAAGTCTCAAGATTGCCCGAGGTGGTAACCACGTTACCCTTATGCCATTTCTCTTCACTTCTCAAGCTCTTCAAGTGGTCCTTTAGTTTTCTTCGAGTTCAATTTTCACTTGACAAGGGGTTACTCAGAACTTACCAACAATGCCCTACCCCTCTCTGACCATCACAATCTTAAAATAAAGCCTGCATGTATCCTCTCTGCAGCTAATTTGCCAGTTCTTTATACTCCAAGTACTCAAAAACAGAATGGAGGAGAGCTGGAGACTTTATGATTGATTGCTATTCCACTTATTCTTCCAAAGAAAAATATCCCTAGTTCATCACAATCTGGACCTTCTGTATCTACAGTGCTTCCAGAATCACAATTTTTATACCAATAATTGCAAGGATTTTTACATTCCCCCCTTACTCAGCTGCTTAACCATTTACCCCTTCCACTACACCCTTCACCTGTAACAATGTGAAAAACTCACCGTAAATGCAAACCATGCCACAACAATAAAGCAAACTTTAAACAAGAGACACCAGTTGTAGCCTTTTCTTGGTCCTCCTACCCCTCCCATGGCTTCATCCAGATCTGGCATTTCTTCCGCTACTGGTGAAAGAGGAGCATTCTTAGGCGATGGTTGATAGCTGTAAGAAAACATTTTGACTGTCCAAGTATTTTCATACAATATTTAACTACCAACCCATTTCCTCTATTTTCCATGAAGTTGAGGCAAGGTGTAAACTTAGCTACAAAAGAATACAACACAAAAAGCGAGACATTACTACAAAAATTACTCCCCTTATGTTTAATTCATAGAAGAAAGATTATATAGTCTATTGTGCCATGGATATTTCTATTACAAAAATGGTTTCACAATAAATAAACCGAGTTGATCACATGTTAGTTAGCCACCACCCTTGTAAGCTAGTGCGTCACCAACACCTTCTCTGAAGGTGCAGGGGGCCAACTGCAAGCAGAGACCAGCTGATGGGTCAGGAGGGGAAAATGTGCGAGGGTTGCCCATCTAGGGGACACTATTGGTAAAAAATAAATAAAAAAAATACCGGTATTGTATTATTCTAATACTGTAGATTTAACATCCCACCCAACTACTATGACTATGGAGAAACAGATGTGGTGGTTCTGCTCAAAAGGGGTACTTTCAGGTTAGCAAATATGTCGAGAATATAAGACCCCCCCCCCCCACCTCACAATTTTTAACCGACGGGTTTGTGATTGCAGCGAATTTCAAGCAACACAATGTGGCAAATTTCAAACGCCACAATATCTCTTATATTGTCTGTGTGACCATCTAGATGTACAATGAGTGATTTGACTCTAGCAAATTCAAATCTCTCGAATTAGCTAAGTATGGGGAACTGAAGTTGCACGATCTTTTGTTTATTTATGGTTTCTATCATGTTGATGTCTATTTTTGTACAGAGTGTCCGCAAAGTCTCTCCGCAGCAGCGAGCTACGCGGTCTCGCCTTGCGGGACGTGTTAGGTTGGCAACACATTCATGTCGCTGTATAAGCAAAGTCTCACCCACTTAGCGGTTGGCATAAGCATGCACTTGTACAGTGTTGACCGCCAACTGGAGTGATAGGGTGGGGAATACCGGTTCATTATTGTAGACAGTGAGTGCCTGTGCGCGACAGTGTTGATGCAGTAAGTTGTGTTCTTGTCAAATTCTTGTGTAAGCTGAGTAGTGGGAATGCTTACTACTGAAGAGCGTGTGTTTTTACTGGAAGAGGTTTTCCGTGCTGGTGGAAACTTTACGGAGCACAGTGTGATAGTGGTGAATAGTAGTACTGTATTTATGATTTTATTACTTAATTTAATGTAATTTGTTTCCTTGTAACAATATAACATGAATGTACTACCAACCCAACAATCCCACAAGGTGAGACATGCGGTGCAGAGACACTGTACTTCTGACATGAATAAATACATTTCCAACCGACACTGCCTAGATTTGATCCTGCAATTTTGAGCACAGGAATCAAGAACCTTTCCAACTATGCCATACAGGCATCTAAAAATTTAGAGGAAGGTGTTTGGGGATAGGTCTATTCAAACAAGCAAACTTGAAAAGTAACTCAATGTTGGTCTCCAACAAAATGTTTTAATGAATGTACTTAGTACAAGCTTTCCCCGGCATGCGTTGCAATGCCAATAAAAAAGTGTTTGCGTAATTTTGTTTATTTAAATGCTTTTGGATACAAAATAGTTTTTTTAAACTGCCCCTGAAGTATTGTAAAATGGATTTACTAATACAGAAACATTCATGGGAGCATGCACAATAACTCACCAAAGTTTCATCGCAATCTGATGAATGGTATAAGAATACATACTGGGCTTTGTAGAAACTACTCACGTGCCGTCACTCATTTGATGAATCGGCTCATGCGCTGCCTATTTTAATACGGGTTAACTAAGTCAAAGCGAAGAAAGCTTACAAGTCGCTATATATGGTAATGCGAGTGTTTGAAGGGGCTGGCAGTCCGTCTACTGCTGGAATATGCTGTGGGAGTGTGGGATCCTCACCAAATGTACCTAATAAAGGAATTGGAAGGCGTTCAAAAAATAAAATGAACAAGTAGTTCCATGAAGAACTAAATAACCTATTTTCATATATCCTACTTATGTTAATTGCCTCTATCAACATACAAAATTTCAGTTCGATTGCTGGAATGGATTAGTAGATAGAGAACCGTTTAAATATTTCGGATCATTATCATGTTAGTTTTTTTTAAATAAATTTAGGCCATATAGGTCATATTACATGAAGATTATTGCGCCAGTGTATTATTCAAACTTCAATCGCACGATTAGAACACAATAAATAAAATAGATTTTAAAATTTCGCACAGCCACCATCTTGAAGTTATGTAAACAATTGAACTAAATTAGATGGTCAGTGGATTAAATTGTGTATTATCATTTGCTGTACCATGTTTCACTGCTCTCGTATGGTTAAATCGCGAGTAAAGTATTTAAATGTTTCAAATTCGCTTGGCCACCATGTTCATTTTGTACTTATACTGCCTCAGAACTATTTGACCCTTGTGAAAATCTAGTGGGAAGCTCAAGAGAGTCTGCTTACCTCAGCCTGCTGGGTGGTATCCGCTACGTCACCCGTCAGCCGTCAGAAGTACACTGTTCCCGCAGCAACTATCACTCACTCACTCACTCACTCGATAACAACCATTTATTTCGCTTGTTATAAACTGTATTCGGGGTTATTAGAATAATTAAATGACAATGCGTGTAATGGAACAATATAGTAACGAAAATATTATGACTATATAGGCCTACTGTAGTTCAGCAATGTACTATTAATAATCAACCATTATTAGGGTGCGTGGTGGCGTAGTGGTCAAGCTGTTTGCCTCTCCAAGGTTAACCGGATTCGATTCCCGGTCAATGCATGTGAGATTTTCAAAGTGAAATGCCATGTCCTATGGTTAGGATTCCACGTAAAAAAGAGCTCCTATGGCTCATGATCGCGAGATTAATGGTCATGCGAAACTAAAAGCTTCCTTCTTATGAACAATTAACTTATTAATTATAATTATTAATTATAATTACCGTATAATTATAATTATAGTTTATCACCTAACAACGAAACTGAGCAACATCATTTCTCGATTGTCACAAGAGAGAATTCACAAAGACAAAGGGAGTCATCCCCAAAGTTCCTTTGACACAGGGAAGAAATGATGGTTTGTGGTCCGATAAAGAGAATTCTGCTATGACTTATATAAATGATGCTTCAGTTTCCGGGCGAAGCCGGGGCGGGTTGCTGGTATGTACAGTATATAAAAATATCCAAGAGTGGGCCTAAATCCTTAAATGTACGAAATAACCAGAGATGAATCTCCCAATGATAGATTAATAATATAATTTAATATGGTGTGTATAATATAACCAGCCGCGGTGGTCGAGAGCGCCTCGCTGGCATCGGGAGAGCTTGGGTTCGAATCCCACCTCGGCCGTCCTGAAAGAAAATGATTATGCTAAACAAAATCCAATGTACATTGTGCGCAATATTATTATACTATTGTATGTCTACCCCTAATTAATTCAGTTTCCAACGGGGTCGGGGATGAAATGCGATGAAATTCTGTGGCGGATGGTTTTACGGCGGGATGCCCTTTCTGACGCCAACTAATCAGAGGAGTTAATGAGAGATGAAATGAAAAACTGAGCAAGTACAATTTCAAGTAGTTCCAACTTTTTCTACCAGACGCCACTGTCACTACACTGTCACCCAGCGGCGAACGTTGGAACTTGATAGTGTGTTTCCAACCAAATAAGCAACACATTTAGCTACACACTACGAATTGTAGTGATAAGTTCTTTTACATGCCATAAATCGATGACATGGGCCCGCCAGCTTACTTCCCCTCCGAAAGAACCCATACTGAGGATTATAAAGTTTTTAAAAATCCGACGAATTCGGTCGGGTTTGAACCCGCGATCTTGGGCATAGCATTTCGGCTTGCTACCGACTACGTGTACTTATAAGAATAATCGCAACAGCAGTCCTCATTCTGACAGCCAGATTAATTCAAAAAAATTCATGGACTCTCGCTCTCTTTTTTTGTCGTAAACTTCAGTTTAGAATTCACAGACTGCATCACTTCCTTTGCGAATACAGAAATACGAACGATAGAAACATGCACTGACAACGAGCCGAACCAAATTGACTGCACCTCTCAGTTATAAATCTGTCAAGAAGCACCCCTCCTTCCTCCACCCCCTCTTGCCCCTTACCAACCCTTTCAGCATTGCAAGTGTCAATGAACTTTGGGTAGGTCCGCTGGCCAGCTTCACTTACTCATTCAAGGGCCAATTTGTTCCGAGGGACTTAACAGGTTTCTGAAAGTTGCATAGGTGAACTTTAGGTAGTGCCCTTTATCACCGTACAACATTTAAGGGTGATATCGGTAATAATTTCGGAGATATAGAATGCTGGTGAAAGATTTCGCATAGCTGTCATGTTGAATTGGTGAGGCATAACAACATTTGAAGGGCACGGTCGGGTAGGACAAATAATAGTACTATGTCCTTAACCGAGGTTCATTGAAATCGCTCCAGCTGTTCTAGATTTTATTACGGGGATACACACAAAATTGATCTCACACGCCTATATTTTCATAAATGAAAATAAGCTAAAAATGAAACTATTATCTATACATCACGAAGATATAAAATCAAATGCATCCAACAACTGACCATTTGAACTGGGCATCATCTTACTGTATGCTAAAATACAATTGCTAATCCTGGAAAAAAGGTTGCAGGTTCGAAACCTGGTGCAGTCAGCTGGCATTTGAGGGTGCGCAAATGCGAGGGAGCCGTGTCAGTACATTTACTGGCACGTTAAATATCCCCTTCAGGGCAAAATTCCGGCACCCCAGCGTCTCTAAAAGCCAGGGTAGTTAAAAGGGACGTTAAACCAATAACATTATTATTAATCCTGGAAAAGTAATCGAAAACTTTTAACAGCCAATTTGGCCCCTCCGAGGTAAAATGCTCACCTCTGAATACCATACAGCCTCTTTCCAACAAACCTAAATGTGAAAAATTGCTTTTCGCGTAATTCACATAATATTTTTTAGAAGATTGTATGTGACAATACTCCAGAAAGAAACTCATCGTGATTGTTATGCTCCCTCACGAAGGAATTCACATAGGGAGTAGCCGGGCAAGAATGAGAGGTCTTATCGACTACAAACTGATATATTTACAAGGTTATGTCTAGTTGGGACAAATTGCAGAGGGCAGATACACATTCCTATTTGTACTCGACGGCAGAGTGATGAGAGGCCCTGTATTGAAAGCGACGAACTCCTAATCCGAAAGAAGGAAGCGTTAGACCAGGAGATTCCACACGGATGAAAGGGCAGCAAAAGAGGACAGCAAGACATCGGCATCAGATCTTAGGAACTCAACTAAGAAACTTTATGCCAGTTACAGGAAGAGCATGCACCACAATGTCACCGATGGAAATCTAGAACGGCGTGGTGGATGGATGGAGTGTAGGCGAAGAAGAATCAGCTCTGAGGAGACACCTAAACAGTAGCTGCCTACGACATTCACCAAAAAGTCCCAGTGAAGGGGGTTATAGAGCACGCCACGGCCAAATTGTGGGGGGACTGGCCGAAAGCTAGTCGACAACCAGAAGTTGTTCTACCAAACTACTAGTACGCAAAAGGAGAAGCCATACATCAAATTCTGCTGAACAAGGATGGTCAGCTACTCACACTTAGCACGGATATCATTGAACTTTTAAAGGACACTTCTTCGAACTTTGAAATATCATCCTATCATTAAGACATGGGAAAGGATGAAGAGGATCAGATTACGTAGCTGAACCTTATGGAGAGGAGGAAGTTGGGGGAAAGCTCCAAGTCAAAATGACAAGTTTAAATGATGGGGGATTAAGGAGAAAGACGAAAGTCCTTCAGCTTGTTTAATGGACAAGGACTCGGCAGTGGCTGTCATTGCACAGATCTTCAAGCAGGGTAATAGCAGGAAGTGTTAAAAACCAGCATCCTGGTGGTAAGGGATGGTTGCATTCAATGTCTCCTGAAGTAGAGCAGTTTTCATGCATTCAAGCTGCAATTCGTTATCACTAACGAAACAGTTTTAGTTCTAACAAGGAAATATAACCGTTTTAATTTGTGGTATAGTCTATTTTCAGTGTACCATATCAAATGCTAACTTTAGTATATAAAGGCGACTACGTTACATTCGGACCATTGTAACCAAGTTATTAATCCTTCATTTTGCCATTTTTTTTGTTAGTAATGCTAATTGCAATTTAGTTACTTTCAAGAAAACCTGGCCGAGATCTTTTCAGTTTTGAGCAACAGAACGAGCAGCTATCTGCTATTTTTTGATGAGAATGGAAGTTCCAACATAACACTCTAGGGAAGAGCCATTGAGTGGGTTGATGGCGTGAATGCCCATCTTGAAAGGCTGCAGTTTGTCCGGCAGTGGAGACTAGTCTTTTCGAATTCGTTATGTATTCCCATTTGTTCCTCCCTGCCTGTACCTGCCCATCATTGAGTACGCTCCTTTCTATGTTCAAACCTAATTCCTATCCTTTTATTTCGACCTATTATTATTCCCCTTGAGGATAGACGAATTCCTATGCGACAGTGGGTTTTTCAGTTGGATGCCCTTATTGATGCCAAACTAGTTAGTGACGTATGTAATAGGGGAAAGGACCTGAAAGGAAGCAGCCATGTCTTTTAGAAGGTACTGATGGTTCTAGTTATTGTTTTAAGGGGAAGAATAGTTAGGTCATCTGCCCCTTTTAGAAGACATTTTCCCGATGTTTTCCACTTGTTAAAATAGAAAACCATTTCAAGAACAGCCGACAGTGGCGTTTTAATCCACTTGTCTTTCAAGTCTGGAGACGTCCTGACTTCATGGCCTTTCTTGCTAATATGCATAACTACCCCGGTCAGCAGGCTAAATGTGTGCACCATGTTATATCTTCTCAAATAGATAAATTTACAATTCAAACGTTGAGACAAGGACTTTAAATGCCATACCAAGAGCTCTGAATAGAATACTTACTACACAACGTACTATAGAGCTAGTACTATAGTCTGGGACAGCTTAAATGAGTTACTAGATCAAGACAGGGTAGGCAACATTAACAGCCGTCCCCTATGCCTACGTAAATGTTTGTTTATGGTTGCATTTCTTGAAGGTAAGTTGTTTTAAGGTGCGAGCACATTGTCACCAACCCTGCTTAAAATCCCGCCATCTCCAAAGACCATAATACCAGTAAAATTCCGTACCACACAGTTGCCAACATGTTTCTGGCAATAACTCCCAGAATGCATTTTTCACAAAGTCAGCCAACATTATAATTACGACTGTAACTAATGACTTATTATTTAAATAATTTCACAGTTTTCTTTGGAAATTTAAGTCTAATTAAGTTGTTACAAGTTGTACAAGATAAGTACTAGTAATATACATCGATTAAAACAGTTTATACAGTTATTATAGACTCTTGATATGTGTGTGTCAAATCCATTTGTCTGAGATGTTTCGAAGCTTTTATTTAATTAATTTTTGGATAAATTCTTATTTAGATTTCATCAAGATGCCTAAAAAATACGAGACCAAGATTGGAGATGGATTGGAGTAACTCGACAAAGATCACTACAATTTAAGTAAGTAGGCCTAGCCTAGACCTACACAATTTAAAGTACGGAGTTATTTAATCGTTGTTTTATTTATTTTTATATTCAGTCAGAGCACAAATAACGTAATAAAAAACCTTAATGGTCTTTGGAAATTTTGAAATAGTCTTCCGACTGCATTTTCCGTATAGGCCTAATTCAAACATAACCTAAAATATAGCCTATGTAAGTTCTCTCTCGGGAATGTATTCTTAGGTTCAATTCGCCTTCTAATATAGTAATGTATATTATTCTCGACTTCCAAATGCTGTCAGCCATAATATTATAATACATTGCACATGTAACTTAAGCTTGGAAGTAGGCCTAGTCTATGATTCGCACTCGGTTGGTGGTAGTGAATGTATTGGTGATTATTTATGAAGCGTATAACTTATGTACTTGGCTACTGACCTATAGCCTACTTAGTAGTAGGCAGATAAAATATTTATATTAGGCCTATTTTTATTTGTTTCAGTCATGGTTGCGACAGAGTAGTGTGATGCCCTTCAACGAACTTCAAGGGCTGTGCAACATGAATCAATAATCATTCTGAAGAGCCATATACTCACATGTGCATGGTATATGCACTGCGCTAGAGACACATATGCAAATTTTCAGAGAATACCAACAATATCTCATAGCTCTCTTTTAGTTCTCGACATAAGTTACTGCGCCACTGAATGTCTGGGTGAAAATTACTGACGTACTAATGTTGGGTGAGACAAAGTCATTGTTCGCTACTTAGTTAGATGACACGGTTTGGGCGAAGCCACTGGTTGCAATAAGTTATAAATATTGGTCGCAGCTATAGCCTACTGTATTACTAATTCTGAATGAAAGTAGAAAGTGGCTTATACACCTGCATCGGACATGATTATGACTATGCTGTGATGGCGGCGCTAGAATTAGTAGCACACAGGTAACGATATTTGTAGGCTATACATTATACGGTAATAGAAAACTAAAAATTTCATAGATCTCGTAGGCCTATGCTACACAACTTGGACATTGGACGTGAATAATGAAATAAAAGGCAAAACCATTGGTCTGGATAAAGATTATTGATGCTTGACTACCCCCACTGTGCATGACAAAAACTGGGGGTGATATATTAGCTAACGCGGCCCGCGTTACCTCAATTTTTCATATTAAAGCATTGTTGTTGTTTCTTATGGCTAGCCCAGATTCCAATCCATCAGCTTTCTTGCATTCCAATAGAGTTGTGTGAGGTTTCCTGAAGTTCTAGCAGTCACATCAAGTTTGTTGCAATGTGGCAGGTGCCCCTTATCCATTTTACTTCCAGGTTCGTGACAAAGTGTGCATTTTTCAGATCTCAGGATGTCCCAAATAGGATCACGACTTATATAGATGGAATTCCAGCTGAGTCTGCCATTTTCGCTGTTGATTATGCACAAGTACAGTATTGCCAATCCCACACTTACGGGACTACTTGTATAAGCGCGGTACCATGAAACAAAATAGCGCCAAGTTTGAACCAGTTCGCAATGGATTGTGCAAGCTGTTTTTGTCTAAACCAATAATTGTTAATTCATTAGGCCATACAAACACCCCTGGTTTTTGTCACGCACAGTTGGGGTAGACACGCATCAATAATTTTCATCCAAACCCATGGTTTGTGCCTAGACCAATAACGTTTAGGCAGTGAGGCGCTGGTTTTCTCCCGATTAGTTCGAAACCTGAAATTCTTGCGATCAGCGTTCATTACAGTGGTAAATACTGTTCTACATACAAAACAAACCTATCCTGGGGCTTATGCCCAGACCTCCTTGCTTGTAGTGCAATCGGTAATTTTCGTCCAGACAGTCGTCTAAACAGGTAGCGACCAATGGTTTCGTCCAATCAGTCGTCTAACCAAGAAGAGCTCGTTTATTTCTTTTCTCATATAATTACAACATTACATGTGTTGTCTAATGTATGCCTATTTAGTATCGGATATGTTGGTAACTAATGACGTCAATGTGATCGCTCACTGCGGCAGTTTCACATACCAAATATGCTGTCAAACATTGTAATGTCTTTTAGGATGGTGGTTTGCTCACTGTTGGATGATAAATGTAATAGGTCATGAAATGAGTTGAGACACATGTTAATACACACTGGTATTGTGAACTTACCTTCAGTAGTGTTCTCAAAATGAATGTTGGGCGCCATGGTCGCAACAAAGTGTTGAAGACCAATAAAAGAAACAAATAATGATAAATTAACATCAGTGGAGCACCTGAGACCTCTTTCTCCCAGCCCGTGGCGAAATCAAAGTAATCAACCAGTTAGTTTTTGCATTGGGGATAAGGGATGACTTACATGTACTTCTAACTACTGAAAAAGGAAAGCAAGGCATGGATTAAAATACTGAATTTAATTCTACACAAAAACAAAATATGAAAAGTTAATAATAATAAATAGTAAATACTTTTACTGAAGTTATGTTAACCTGAGGCGCGAGAAAAGTGATGAGACCGATATTAAATTTAACGTTATTTCCAAAACTGTGAAGTTACTTGCCAGAAATATAAAAGAAGAGATTTTGAATAATATATGTCAGCCTAGCTTACCGAGGTTGCGTGTCGTAGGAATTGGTCTCCATAGTTAAGACTTGTAGTTGTTCCTGGGGCGTTGATTCATCTCTTGGAATGACGTCTTGAAGGATCCCAGCATATAAGTTCCGTTAATTATATTTACTGAGCAGCGATGATGTAGATTTAGCTGCTAGCTTGATCAGTGACGAAGTTCTAACTCCATAAATCACTTTACCGACTTTGGCCAATAACACAACCATTGTCGTTATTGCATGGAAAGACGAAGAAATATGTCTTATATGCACAATCAAGTCCAAACTATCGACGGTCTGAATGACTTCATTCCCAATAAGATTCACAGTAGTGAGTGACTCTTTCCTTAAACGCGCCAGCCCTCAAGTGCCCTCCGTCTTTCTCCCCACTCCTGCAGAAAACAAACCTTCGTCGACCAATCAAAATACCGTTGCTATAGTCTTCTGTCTCAGAGATACGTTCCAGTAGACCCCGTGTCTTTCTTAGAAAAGATCAGTTAAAATCCTCTTCACTTGGTACAGGCACACCTTGTGAAGCCAGATAGCTCCTTTGACACTAATGTCTTGAAATCTGTTGTAGCAGGCTGTCCATTGTTCGCTCGCTCAGCGGAGAGTCCCCCGCTGTGCGTGTCACTCAGAATAATTGCACTCGCCACGGTTTTAAAATATGTCTTAAGAAAATAAGAAAAGGGTCTCATGACTGTGGTCACCTCGCAAGTTAACATACTGTAGAATAACTGAAATATGTCGAATCCCTTTGATTCAAATAGCGAAAATAATTGGAGTTATCGTGTGTAATAAAACATCTCCATGGCTCAGTTAGCCTTGAATCTAAACTTAATAATAATAATAATAATAATAATAATAATAATAATAATCATCATAATAATAATAATAAAGAATTATATCAATTAAGTACGAATAATAATAATAAATCTAAATATATAAATAACAAGTAATAGTTCGCCGTTATGAACATATTACAACATGGCTGCGGTTGTTAAATATACAATAAATAAAAAACACATGTTTAAGTGATTTAGCACATATATCCGGTGCAGAAGTGATCAAGGTTAGTAGTTACAATTGATAATGTCCCCCCCTCCCACCAGAAGATGAAATAAGGTATGAAAATGATATATTATCAAAGTGAAAGCAAAAAGAAAAAAAGAGTGTTACATGGTACAGAATTAATCTGAAATTTCACTACAGTATATGTCGTTTTATAAAAGGGCATAGCAGGTGGGTTACAGACAGCTAAGGAGAAAGCATATATTAGGACATCACTTCCATAATTATTATTCATCATTACACAAGGTATTTAGGCTAAGTTAAGTATTCTACTTGGTTCATCACTCCTGAAGTGTTACCTCTATTACGTATGTCGTTTTGCCTTGAACATTTTTGGTTGAAGGCAGGCTATTATTTTAGAATATGCACTGAAAATTTGATGTAATCAGCGTAACCGCAGCCTTCGTAAAGAGGTTTACGCAGGCCAGCGCGTATCCCATTTTTGAACAGCTGACTGCGGTTGACTGTAGCGTTGGGGGTCTGCACCACCAGCGCTGGCCAACAGCGGGGCGCACTTTAACTCTGTCAGTGATAACACTATGTATTGTATTCGTCATGATAATGCTATTATTATGATCATGTAGAAATGAGTGGAAGTGTAGAGGACGTACCCATTCGCGACAACGCTGCCTCAGTTCAATTCCCTCTCATATATTCCGCTCTCGCAATTTAAATATCTCAGCTCTCCACAGAAAATTGTTTTGTGTTGGTATCTTATAATTATAATTTTTAAGATATTACTCCGTCGATAAAGCTTGCCTTTCAACGCCTGTACTTATCTCGTCAATTTCTCAGTGAATTCATTGAATTTTCTACAAGTGGCTTTTAATGTGCCGGTTGATGAGAGGTCAGGAGACTATTCTACCAACCATCTCGCGTTGTGCGGCTAGCATTTTTTGGCAGTTTGTCCAGGTTCAATTTCCAGCTCTGCCAATAAATTTTAATTTTGGTCTGAGGGATGGAACAAGGCACACTCAGCCTCATAGGGCAAAACTGAGAAAAGGAGGTTTCGATTCCTATCTTAGCCATCTTGGAAGTGGTTTCCACGCTTCTACTCCTGGCAAATGCCGGGATGGTTCCTAAATTAAGGTCATGGCCACCTCGTTCCCAATCCTTATCTGAATAATAAATGCACACACTAATCCAGCCATCACAATAACACAGGTTATCAGACAAATTCCACATGCCCAAGTACACAGATCTACATGACCATGATGTCACAAAGCCCCAAAATCAACCGAATGCTGCTTTCTACCATTCCAAGACGAAATCTTCGAGTTGCCATTAGTCTAATGCCCCTAAAACCCACGACTAGTTCGAATGGTTTTAGGCCTGAGCATTGGATCAACCATCTTCTTGCATCTCAATAGGGATTTGCCAACAGGCTTTCAACAGCTTGTCTCAATTCTGCCTTCATATATGTGGGCCTATTGGCAACTCCAGCTATCTGATATGACATCTAGCGGTAAAAGTTAGAAACTTACTAAGTAGGATACATTTGTCACGTGGTGACTGTATATGGTTTCTTGTATTCGTAAGCAGATCGAGGTAATTTCTTCGTGTCTTGATACATAAGTAATAAGTTTTACTCGTTGATGGAGTGTAAAATGAGTAAAAGCAACGTATATTGCTCAGTTTACGGCTGTAAGTCGATGCATAAAAGAGGGCTGCGGATATAAGTTTTCATCACTTTCCAAAGGCTGTAAATAGCAATAGCCAAAAGGTGACGATACCAAATAAATACGGGCAACAGGAGCGGGTTGGACCACTCACCACTACACTCGCTGAAGACAGGACGGTTTGTTCACTGTTTACGCCGAGCCAAGCCGTACCAAGACAGCTAGGCCTACACCAGCCGACTACAGCCAAGCTTCAGCAGTCAGGTATCCTTCCCCCTCCCTAGTTCATTTCCAATTACCCTACCAATCGCCATCATCTCGCTCTGCGATATCCGAGCCATTCCACTACGAGTCATATAGGCCTAATTTGACTTCGCTGGGTAAATATCTACTCTGCGAGAACCTGCTACCAGTCCGAAATTCTACACCAAACCCACCAGCTAACCATCTAAATCAAGCAATTCCTGTGTCCCCCGAGCTTTAATACAAGTTAAACTCATCCCTTCGTCCTACCAAGCAGCAAATAATTTCTGCAGTCTATGGTACAGTGAGCACACTCAAATATAGCTTTTAAAGTAACAGCGCCATGACTCGAACTGCTCAAAAACAGATACCAGCAGACAACCGATTCTTGATAATATGCAATCGACACATAAAATCCAGTGGAACGCACAAATTAGATCACGTGTATCGCACAGTTATACATATATACAATCAAAAATAACACTCATTATTTTAGGGACCAAATTTATTGATTATAACCGAAAAATAAAAAGTGTTCCATATCAAACGCGTGTTATTGAGTATTTTTACCTTACTTATCCAGACCGACCGCAGCGCCCCAAGTGTTAGTTTGAGTTGCCAATACATGCAAGAAATTAGTACGGTACTTATCAAAAATAAAGAAATAATAAGCTAATATGTAACCTACTATTATATTTCTCTCCTACTCCTAAATCCTTCTCTGAACACTCATCTTAAAACAGAATGGTCTGCATTTTTGGACTAATTATAAAAATATAGCCTATAAGAAGAAATGAACATGCTCATCTTCAGCTCCCTGGCGAAAATAATTAAGTATTAATGTTTCTGTTCTTATGCATTTTATATGATGCTTTAAAAATCAATCTAGAAGAGATAATTTAATTTAACTTCACTACCATAATACTGCTTAAGAGTTACTGTCGAGGACTGCTTCACAACTTCATGTAAAACGTATTTTCGTAAATGAGCCTTTACTTAGTTTGGATCATTTGCGATACGTGTTACATGGATGTGTGTGCTGACTTTTTGGTGTTAAATGATGTAAGTTGGCAACACCAAATGTGGCGGCCATGTTGGTTTTCTAGTAACTTATTTAAGGTGTCCTGGACTATACCAGATTCCACAAACCAGTACCTAATGGCACAGATCTGCACAGAGTCAAGAAGTTTGAGGGGAAAGGAAGGTAGTGGAGGGGGATAACTTGTGCTACTGGTGGGCACTAACTTGCAACGTCGTTACTATAGCAGTAGATGTGAACATTTCCGTAGTAACTAGTGAAGTGAACGTTCCTCCCTTCTCACTCTGCAGCATATGGACTCTCCCATAGAGGGAACTCATTTTAAGCGCAGTTGCGTTTTGTACATCAAAGTAATTGCGCTCTACATAGGCTATATTGCCTATACGACCAAGATCAGAAGGACAATGTACTTACGACTTCCCAGATTCCATAAAGGAGTTGTTGAAATCCCTCAGCATGTTCATCACTTTGTATTCACCATGTGGCACATCTTCTGATGATGTGCTGGGAGTCATCCCTGGGCAAGTTGGACTCTGGCTACTGAAATTACAATTACATGAGGGGAAATGTTTAAAACAATTTTTAAAAAGATTAAATCATAATTGTCAGAATTCCCATAATTAAAAATAAACTATATTTGTCAAAAGCTAGAGAGGATTTTATCTTATTTCACGATACCTTCATTTGGAGACTACCGTATACACTATAAATTACGGTTGTCAACTCCAAGAAACAAAAAATTGAAGAAGACCAAATAGTATTGAGAAAATTTCTCTGTTCACATACAACAATGAACCACACTTACAATACGCTGAACACTACAAAGGAACGAGAAGACAGACAACATAGAACATGGATCTTGCTAATGCTCATTTGTTACGAACGGTGACTTGTGAGCGCCCCATGGCTTATAGACCAGCCGTCCAGCTTTACTGTTATGCAGGCTCGAGGCGACAACAGCTCTTGACTGGGGCTATCGTCTTTTATCAACAAATAAATATATTTCCGTTGATGTTTCAAGAAATTCAAGATTGAGACGCTTTGGAAGATTTTGATACAAACGACACCTAACTTCCTCTGGTTTAGGAGCTTGAGTTTTTTTGGAAACACACCTTATAGTTCAATCAAATTAGTCCAAAAATGATGCGTTTGCTGCATTAAATCATGTAGTTCCCAATTGTTTCGGGAATGTGTAGGGGGAGGTCCCCTGAACAACACGTAATTAAGTCCCGTCAATTTCAGGTGCCGCGGGGGAGAGGGGATGGGGGGCCTTGTTAAAGTTTTTGACGCATAACTTTATAAAACTGTGCGTCGCACATAAATATTTATACTTTTTAAACTTAAAGGCAATTAAATGCCATACAACATTGTATAACCATAATTATGTATATGTGATGTCTCCGAGATATGAGCCAGTGAACATGGAACTTTTAAAGAAAAATATGTAGTGCCTCACTCACGTTTCTCGTTTAACTTGCCCTTCCAATCCGTTTACCTTCCATTCTACAGGAAACTCGTGGGGAAGGAAGTTGTTGAGCATTAAATTTTCTTCATACTTAATGCATTTTCGATCTGTCGATTGTTAGAGCGTTTTGACGTATGGGGGTAGGTTTCGAGATTTTGCTATTAAACTGCTTATTTTACTCCCTTTTTAACGGTTTTAACACTGCATTAGGTTATTTATTGATTATGTGAACATGAATGGTATGTATTACCCATATAACTAATTCATATATATCCCTATATGAAAGTAAGTTATGTGTGTCAACTGTTAATTTGGAACACTAATACTAAAAATCTAGCTTGGGCCTTTCAAACGGCGATTTTTTCATATCCTTTTAATATGCATGTTTAAGACCCCTCCCCATCTGAAATAGATTGTACTTAATACACTATATATAATATTAATATACGTATGCCTAAGTTTATTATGATATTGTTTCCTATGATATCCCACAAATAAGAATATAAGAAAGAAGTAGAGGAAAGAATTGATACTGACAAGGGGAGAATACGATGTATGGGTCACCGATTCGAACCATCTTTAGTACACGTGTAGGGCGTGACTAGGCGTATACCAGGTGCAAGTAGTAAGGTGCGCTTCTCAGCAGATTCCGAGAAATTAATTATTAATTATTCGTAAATTATTCGTAATTGCTGTAGCGCGTTCATGTGCGTTGTACGTTAACTTTAAGCCAAGGAGCGCATGGTTCAGCGGTAAGAGCCCTGCTTCATAAGCGTGGGATCTCTGGTTCGAATCCCACCGGTGAGCCTCTTTTTTTGTAAACATAGGCAATTCGTACAACTGTAGGTGTCGTGAATGATGTTCATTTTGCAGTCAATTGTAATAACGTGTTCTGTGAGCGGGAAAAGGGATTCTGAAATCATCGTATGGGGTTGAACGTTTGTGATATTACATAATGTACAGTCGGGCATTGCAAATACATTGGTATTATGAATGGCCAGGTGTACTCTATTATATGTATACGTTCATACACTGAAGGCCCAGTGTGTTCCGTTCATTGCACGTCAGTGAACCATCAGACCACCCGTACCCCTCAAATAATGTCTCATGCAATGGGTGTTGGTTGTGCTACCATTTTTACTATTCATGACATTCATCAACACACAAATATTTCTATTTTTTTACACACTCATAATACATAACAATTCCAAGACTTTTTTTCTTCACTGCCTACTTGATATTTGTACTCTCGCACTGCCTTTTTGTTACTCTGTTCTCGCACTGCCTTCTCGATACTCTGTTGCTCCAGTTGTAAAGTGTTCGGAACTGGCGAGGTCACCTGCACACAAACTAACGATAACTGTGGGCAGGAGGATAAAGGGTTCACCCAGGAAACGTTGAATGCCGCATTCGTTCCTTGGCTCTAGAGGTAGCAACATCGTAAGAGTGAGAATAATTGTGCGATGTCGGATATTACACGTTATAGTGATGTGCCGGTGCCTACGAAGGCCGATGGAAGTGGACCGCATTCAAATTCCGCGACGAGGATGTAATCTCCTGTAAGATTTATTCCTACTCCCCTTTCCCGCTCACATAACACGTTATTACAATTGACTGCAAAATGGAACATTATTCACGACACCTACTGTTGTACGAATTGCCTATGTTTACAAAAAAAAAAATGCTCACCTGTGGGATTCGATCTAGTGATCCCACGCTTACGAAGCAGGCCCCTTACCGCTGCACCATGAGCTTCTTGACTTCTTGTTAACGTACAGCGCACATGAACGCGCTACAGCAATTACGAATAATTAATAATTAATTTCTCGGAATCGGCTGAGAAGCGCACCTTACTACTTGCACCTGGTACAGGGTCTTTCATATAAAGAACGGCGAGCGGCGGTTTTGTCATTCGCTGCTGAAGCCGGCTTGGCCGAGCTTGTGACGCACCACGGCCCCCTGCAGTAGTATTGAAAGCGCGCGCATAGTACACACTTGACCTTGCAATAAGCGTGCAGGTGTTGTCAGTCGCCAGTCTGAACCTCAGATGCTAACATGTTGAGACATTTATCATTGCAACATCGTATTTTTGTATGTAAAATTAATTTTAATTACGATTCGGCTCGGCTGGTACGTGATGCATTTGATCAGCAATTTCCTGATGAAGTGCCACCTTCACTAGCACAGATTCACGTAATTGTAAATAACTTTGACACTACTGGTTCAGTGCTCAATAAAAAACACAAAATAAAAAATCAGAAAAAATACAGTGGCATGACTCACTCGCGTCAGCCAAAATGTGGTTACCAGATACAATGCCTGTATAACCCAGGAAGGACGACACTTCCAGCAACTTTTGTAAGGTAATATTTCATAGAGGATTGTACACACGCTGAGAGCAGGGGGCCACGGCTCGCCACAAGCTCGGTCAAGGCCACCACACTAGCGGATAACAAACCCGCCGCTTGGCGTTCTTACTTTATATGGAAGACCCTGTATACGCCTAGTCATGCCCTACACGTGTACTAAAGATGGTTCGAATCGGTGACCCATACATCGTATCCTCCCCTTGTGAGCGAGTCAAGACAGACGGCGAAACATCGAATTAAAAACCGTCAAGCGGAACAACAGACGACCTAACGGAAGGAATAATACTATTCCGGAATATCTGACGACCCATGAAAGGAAAATATCTCCTGGAATATGAGATACAATGGGATAGGCCTAAGTGACTGATCCCTTTCCCAATCCGGTACGGTTGGGAACCCCAGAGATTTCCATAGCCCGTGGCTATTTCAACTGATACACCAATGGCTGGAGTGTGGTCTTATATAGCAATTGAAGTGACACTGATTGTGATGTGAAAAATGAAGGGGGACTAACACGAGGGAGAGGCACGAGTGATTCTGTGTTGGCGAAATGGGTCGGTTCTCGGTCAATGCATGTGAGATTTTCGAAGTGAAATGCCATGTCCTGAGGTTCGGATTCCACGTAAAAAGGAGGTCCCATGGCTCATGATCGCACGTTTAACGGGCACTTAAAACTAAAAGCTTCCTTCATTGAAATGGGTTGGAGGGGCTCGTACAGTTACAGCCATATGTTCTTCACAAAGCTTAGAGCGTTTGCTGGCGTCCATTCTCTAAGTGGAGAACAGCATGTCAACTTTTGAGCATCACGAATTAGCAGAGATGACCAAGACAGAAGAAAGATTGCACAGTAGTTGGCTGATCACCCGCCTTTTGCTGTACGTGATTCTTTGATGTCCCTTTCATTTCAACCGGAGTAATATCAGCAATAGCACCGGAGCAGCATCAACTGTTACCAAGCATTGGAAATCGGAACCCCTACAAAGGGGACTTTCATTGGAAGTAATTTTGCAGAAATGAAGCAGTGTAAAATAAACGCAGTAGTCCCTTTGGATGCTTTGAGCAACACTATCAAACTGGACAATGAAGTAGTGGTGGTCGAGCCTTTAATGATTTTCCAGAGAACCGTAATTAACTAGAAAACTGAAGGGGATGTAGAGGAGCTGTTGAAGTGTGAGTTAGCCCCATATCCCACGACCTTTTGACGAAGGGATCATGAGGAAAACGAAAAAGTCCGCTCTCTACGATGCATTTCCTTCATGCAGTCAAATAACCACCCCGAAGAACTGTTTCGCGGTAATCGATGGTGCCTTTCTTCTTCAGGGTGAAGTGGAACAACGACATTAAGTTCGTCTCCATCAGCAACCAATATGTGTCTTACGTTATCAACCATTACTGCTACAACTCTGCTGTTGGTTTGACGTTGATGACAAGTTCCACGAAAAGAGGCGAACAACATCGGAGAGCATGAAGTAAAATTATCAGCGGATACAGACTTTGATGAGAACATGGTGGCTACTGTTCAGCAGGAAAACTTGCTACTGTTCAGCAGGAAAACTTCCTTTCCAAACGAATAGAACAAAATAAAACTGATAACTATGTTTGCGCAGGCCTGGGGGTGCAAAAGATACAATTCACTATAGGAGACGCTGACTACAGCATTTTTCAGGCGTGGATTACAAAATACCCTTCATTCTAGTGTGGTGGTAGTTGTCGAGGACGTAGACCTGCTCGTCATACTCATGGCACTCACATCACGAGACACGAATGTCCTGTTCATTAAGCCTGGACGAGGCAACACATGACAGACTGTAATCCTCCCACAACTCATGCCTTACCATTCTGCCAGTACATAATATTAATCCATGGCTTCACTGAATGCAATACCACTTTTGCTATTTTTGGGAAAAGTAAAGCAAATCAAATGTTTGGAACGGTATCCTAACGAAACCAAAAGCATAGCTGAAGATTTTATGGCTCCACGTCCACGCCAGAAGACGATCGATGAAGCTAGGGAACAAAATATGTTCCTACTGAAGTATCCGACACCACTCAACGAGCATGACCTCACCTCAATTATCACAGGTACATTTCATTTTGTGTTGCCATGTACTAACTTCGTTGAAACATGCTGTTTGATAAATATTCTATTCTCTTATGTTCTATTCACACGTACATGTGCTTCGTCAAATCGTCAGCCAAGATGAAAGCAAACTTTGGTCTTCATTGCCACCTACATGCTCTATATAATTCGTGCAGTGTTGTTCCTACAGGTTTAACACAACAAATTGTAAGTTAACATCAAATTTGTCCAGCAAGTACATTTATTTTAATTTTAAGGGGGCACCAGTGGTGTTAATTTAAAAAATGTCACTTATAATTTTTTAAATGAATATAACAACCAAATGTAACGGAACTTTTCAGAACATTTATATTACACACACACACACACACACACACACACACACACACACACACACACACACACACACACACACACACACACACACACACACACGGTCTTTCATATGAAGTAAGAACGGCAAGCGGCAGTTTTGTTATTCGCTGCTGCGGTGGCCTTGGCCGAGCTTGTGGCTTGCCATGGCCCCCCTGCTGTACTATTGAAAGCACGCGCATAGTAATTACAAGGGCTGTTTTTTGTTTTTCAAGTTCCGATGGACTGAATAAAAATGACAGATTGACTTACCAAACTGATTTTACTACTAAATGTTTGTTTGTTTGTTTGTTTTATTCGTACGTCTCAATATAATCGCTTAAACGATTGAAACATTTGTATCTTTACACCAGCTTTCCAATGCCCTCGGCAAAATATTCTGCCGCCACTGAGGTGGGTTCGTCTGGACAGCCTCCTGAAGCTTTTCCTTTTTGACGAGACGTTGCCGCCCAACGAAAAAAGGTGAAAATCATTCAATGCTGGTTTGGACCTAACGACAGAAGGTCCAAAATCGTGAATGATTTTCGCCTTTGAGAATTGAAGGTGCAGTATGGTTGGGTCTTTCATATAAAGTAAGAACGGCAAACTACAGTTTTGTTATTCGCTGGTGTGGTGGCCTTGGCCGAGCTTGTGGCTTGCCATGGCCCCCCTGCTGTACTATTGAAAGCACGCGCATAGTAATTACAAGGGCTGTTTTTTAGCCTATTTTCAATTTTGAAAAAATAGGCTTATGAGATCACCTTTTGTCCGTGTGTGTGTGTGTGTGTGATTCGTGTGTGTGTCCCCCCCTAATAAAATCTAAACGGCAGGAGCGATTTCAATGAAACTCGGAAAGTTCATAGCACTATTCCCGGCGACCTCGACCGTGCCCTTCAAATTTTGTTACGACTCACCAATCCAACATGGCGGCTGTGCGAAATATTTCACCAGCATTCAATATCTCCGAAACTATTACCGATATTACCCTGACATTTTCTATGGTGATAGAGGGAACTACTATAAGTTCACTTATGTGACTTTTGAAAACCTGGTGATAGAGGGAACTACTATAAGTTCACTTATGTGACTTTTGAAAACCTGGTAACTACAAAACCAACATGGCGGCCAAGCGTATTTGCGACTTTTAAATACACGTTTCTCGCGATTTGACCAACCAAACGCAATGAAACTTGGTACAGTATATGTTTATATACATTGTAATGCACCGACATCTAACTTCGTTCAATTGTGTACATAACCACAAGATGGCGGATGTGCGAAATATTTCACCGGCATTCTATATCTCTGAAACTATTAGCGGTATCTCCCTAAAATTTTGTACGGAGATAAAGGGCACTACTGGAATTCCATCTATAAGATTTTCAAAACCGGTTAACTACAAAACGAACATGGCGGCCAAGCGAATTTGAACATTTTAAATAGACCTTTCTCGCGATTTAATGTTCCAAGCGCACTGAAACCTGGTACAGGAAATATTTATACACATTGTAATCCACTGCTATCTAATTTAGTTCAATTGTTTACATAACCTCAAGATGGCGGCAGTGCGAATTTTAAAATTAAGTTTTTATTTCTTGTGATGTAGTCATGCGATCGAAGTGAAAGTTTGAATAATGAACCTACGCAATAATTTTCCTTTAATGGTACATGACTCTATGGCCTATACATTTAACAATCCAACATGGCGGTGACGCGAATTATAAATATTCACATGGACGTTTCTCGCAATTTAACCATCCGCGTGCAGTGAAACTTGGTACAGTAAATCTTTATCCGAATGTTAATCCACTGGCATCTAATTTATTTCAATTGTTTCCATAACCTCAAGATGGTAGCTGTGATTTTTTTTTAAATCTCCTTGTTTTTTCTTGTGTCTTAATTATGCGATTGAAGTTTGAATACTACACGTTCACAATAATCTGCATGTAACAGTAAACTCTAGGACCTACATATATAAAATCCAACATGGCGACCATCCGAAATATTTAGTCGGTTCTCAATATCTACGAATCTATTACAGCAATCAAACTGAAATTGTGTATGTTGATAGTGGCAATTAACATAAGTAGGATTTATGAAAATAGGCTGTATAGTTCTTCACGGAACTACTTGTTGTTTTTCAAGTTCTGATGGACTGTATAAAAATAACAAGATTGACTTACCAAACTGATTTTACTACTAAATGTTTGCTTGTTTTATTCGTATGTCTCAACATAATCGCCAAAACGATTGAAACATTTGTATCGTTACACCAGCTTTCCAATGCCCTTGGAAAAATATTCTGCCACCACTGAGGTGGGTTTGTCTGGACAGCCTCCTGAAGTGTTTCCTTTTTGGCGAGGCGTTGCCGCCCAACCATACTGCACCTTCAATTCTCAAAGGCGACAATCATTCACGATTTTGGACCTTCTGCCGTTCGGTCCAAACCAGCATGGAATGATTTTCACCTTTTTTCGTTGGGCGGCAACGTCTCGTCGAAAAGGAAAAGCTTCAGGAGGCTGTATAGACGAACCCACCTCAGTGGCGGAAGAATATTTTGCCGAGGGCATTGGAAAGCTGGTGAAAGATACGACAAATGTTTCAATCGTTTAAGCGATTATGTTGAGACGTACGAATAAAACAAACAAACATTTAGTAGTAAAATCAGTTTGGTAAGTCAATCTGTTATTTTATACAGTCCATCGGAACTTAAAACAAAAACAGCCCTCGTATGTACTATGCGCGCGCTTTTAATACTACAGCAGAGGGCCATGGAGCGCCACAAGCTCGGCCAAGGCTACAGCGAATAACAAAATTGCCGATTGCCGTTCTTACTTTATATGAAAGACCCTGTATATATACTCCGATGGGCTGGACTCTGAATTATTACATCTTGATCATGTTTTCATTCCCATAAAAACGAATTTGTTTTCCGAAATGTTGGTCTCCCCCGAAACATAATCCTATATACGCCACTGTGTTCATTTACTTTCTAGGTATATATTATTAGTCATATGGTTGATAATACCATCTATGTTTACATAATCAATATATAACTTTATACAGAGAGTTAAAGCCGTTGAAAACTGAAGTAAAATAATGAGCAGTTCACTAGCAAAACCTCGAAACCGACCCCGGTAAGTCAAAAACGCTGTGACGTTTGACTGGTCGAAGAAAAATTAGCATAGTATATATATTCTGGAGGGAAATTTAATGCGCTACGACTTTCGTACCCACGAGTTTCCTGTAAAATGGAAGGCAAACTGATTGGACGGGCAAGTTTGACGAGAAACGTGAGGCGCTTCACATTTTTCTGCAAATATTTTATGTTCACCGGCTCATATCTTGGCGACTAACACTCACAGATAAATATGAATATACCGTTTTGTAGGGCATTTAATTGCCTTTAAGTTTAAGAAGTATAAATATTTCTGTGCGACGCACCGTTTAAAAGTTATGCGCTAAAAACAAAAACAAAAACAGTTATTTTACCCCCCCCCCTCCCCCCCGCGGCACCTGAAATTTACGGGACTTTATTAGCTGTTGTTCAGGGGACCTCCCCCTACACATTCCTGAAACATTTGGAACTACATGATTTAATGCAGCAAAAATTCCTAATTTGACTGGACTATTAGCGTATTATATAATAAGATAATATGTTCTTGAAGACAACAGTAGGCTACGGTCTGTCTGAAGGAAGAAACAAAGAAAACATAAAATGTACGGAAGTATTGAGTGGAGGACTGTTCAGTTCCAGTGAGTAACAAACTCAATTTACTGTTCACCTTAGATTTCAAACAACATCCTATTACAAGGATCGCTATCACCTTTATTATAATGTTGGCAAGTTTTAACCACAGACCAAAAACTCTCGTACGAAGTTAACGCGTCTATTTTTAGGCCTAAAAGCGTCTGACAAGGGGACCCCTCATCACAGATTTCATCTAATTTTTGGTATATGCTGGGTTTGGCAAGAAATTAAAGTGACTAGTGGGAGCTCTAGATGGACAGGCGTTTAGAAAAAAGTTGCTTTTTTGGCGCGGGTCGGGTGAGGCATGAGCCACACAAGTTTTGGTTTTTCCTATAGTAACTATAAAACAACCATGCAATTCTAAAAACACGGCAGCGTGTGATAGATGCTGAGAAATTAGTTTTTCTCCTGTTTTTTTTTAAGATGATTGTCACCCCTGCACGTGTCCATCAACAATGAAATCAAAAATGTATCTAATGTAAACAAAAGTTTGGTGCTTTTCAGTCTGTCAACACGATTGTAAATAGATTTCCAGTCGTGTTGACCGACTGAAAAGCTCCAAACTTTTGTTTACTAAGGCAACATAGAAAAATTGCTTCAAACACCATAATGTATCTAGTGTATTAGATGACGGTCCCGTGTACGCCTCAATTGCAATCACTTCCTGGAAATTTATTTGCCTTCGAAATTTTCTTCGCCTTTTCAGTTTCACGAATTTTACGCAAATATTAATAGACATATTGAGCATTATTTCGCTCTATTTGCAGTGTAACTAACGTAATATTAAAAATAAAAACAAGACAAAAATTTCCGCTTAAGGACTCGACCTCACGATCCTCGGATTACAGTTTTGTACTCTTACCACTGCGCAAACGCTGTCTGGAAACTACGCTAACATACGTGGCTCCTGCCTCACCTGACCCGCGCCAAAAATGCATTTTTTTCTAAACGCTTGGCCATGTGGAGCTCCCACTTCTGTCACTTATCTCTGTTGAAGCCCTGAATACACCATACATTGGGACGAAATATTCGATTTCGAGCAGGCGTGGTCCCTCAGATTTTGAGCCGAACTCTGCAAATAATTTGTATATTTGTTTTTAAATAGCGTAATAGTACATTATGCAACGAGTCTATAATGGCAATAATTAAGACACGACTATGTTTATAAAGCGAAGCGAGTTTTATAATTTCCATACGAGTTTCTCATTACCATTATAGGCGAGTTGCATACGACTGTTTATGTTCGACGATAATTATAACTATTTTATGTTTGAACATAAGTATCCATAAATATCTGTCGAGACTTCGCCCGTTTTTTTTTACTGAACAGAGCGCATGGGACGCAGAGAATATCGTGTATTTGACCATGGTCTCCTCGAATACCCCAATATGACACTAGCCACGCAGTGAAATTTAAAATAGGGGGCCGTGGAAGTCAGCGCAGGTGCGATGCCATCCTTACCTAATTGGTCACAACTCTGATTGGTGGGAGAAACTGTTTCATAATGAAAAATAGTGTTATAATGACCCACATTATGACAGTTTTCTGACATAATATTTACATCTCGACATCGTCGAACATAAAACTTTATTATAAGCGGGAATATGGCACTCAACTGTAGCTTAAGTTTTATGATAAAAAAAATATCTAGAACTCCGTGAATATTTTTATTTGCATAAAGATTGTAAGCCGTAACTTAAAATGACTTAATTTAATGAAAAGAAAAGGTGGGAAATTTAAGAGAATAGAAATATTACTAACAACACGTTATTGCGATTGTATATATGACGTTTACAAGTAGCCTATAGGCAATGCTTTAACATTGAAACATTAGTTTTTTTTTGGGATGGGAACGTGTGAATTTTACTTTCAGGATGTTGTTTTCCGGATAGAAAACTCATTTCAGTGAGAAATAGACTGACATTTGCTATCAAGTGTTCAATTTGTATTACCTGCAATGTTGTTAACAATAATAATAACAATAATAATAATAATAATAATGCAAATTTAGAGTACAAATACGGTGTAGACACGAGCCAAAGCAAAGATAGTACTAGAAATATTTTCCCCAGTCATTTAAGATAAAAATTGCCACATTACTGTGGCAGAGGCATCACTGATAAGGCCATACCATGCAATAGACCCGACATCACCTTAGTTGACAAGACCCAAGATTACCAGTTTCTTAATTGACATTGCTCGTCTCAGTTCAGACGATTAAAATCAACGCCTTCCGAGAAGAACTTAGAAGGCCTACACCCATCTCTCTGTTGAAATTATGACTGTCGAGTGGCTTCGGTGGCGTAATTTGTAGCATGCTGAGCTTCTATGCCCAAGACCGCGGGTTCAAACCCGGCCGAAGTCATCGGATATTTTAAGAGCGTTAGAATCCTTCAGAATGCCTTCCTTCGGAGGGTAAGTGAAGCCGGCGGTCCCATGTCTGATTTATGGCATGTTAAAGAACCTTCCACTAATTACACCTGCGTGAAGCTAAATTAGTGGTTAAACAACGCTCTTACTGTCGACCAAAAATTATGTGCACTCGAGTTTGAAGGTTGTAAAGTAACCAATATACCTACATAAAATCCAGTAACATCACCATTTTCGTCGTTCTATTTTACGTTAGTTCATGTAGGTTTGGAATTTTTTATTTATATTTTAAGATTTTTTATCGCAGTTGAAACACAAAAAGTGCCCGTTTTTAAGCGTGTTTCAACCATGAGTTACATTTTTTAAGAATTATTATCTCACAAACCAGTCATCAGATAGAATCCAAATTTTAACACAATATACATTGGAATGTTGTATAACTGGTTTATTAATTTCAAAACTTTTTGTGTTGAAGAACGAAAGTTGTTATTTTTGTAACGTAAATTTTTTCGGCTCGGGATCGTTGGAAAATTTAGTTCTTGGTTGCGTTGTAATCCTTATACATCAAGAAGTTCTTCTGTATGACTGAAATACGTAAATTAATTCACTTATTTTATATCCGTTTTATTTGTACGGGGAATTAAGACATGGTTCACCTGCTAGCCGCTCCGGGAAATGCTGTACAGCGTTGCTGATATGGAGCCCATCACTTCTGAGCGAGGCACGCCATGACGCGTGATGTAGCCCATCTGGGCAAAGCTGTACAGCTTTCACCGGAGCGGCTAACTAGTGAACCATGTCTTAATTCCCCGTACAAATACAAACCGATATAAAATAAGTGAATTTATGTATTTCACAATCATACAGCATACCTTTTTGATGTATAAGGATTACAACGCGATCAAGATCTACATTTTCAAACCACCGAGCCGAGAAAAAGTTACCTTACGAAAATGATAACTTTGTTTCTTGAACACACACAATTTTAAAATTAATAGCCTAAACCAGTTATACAACATTCCAATGTATATTGTGTTAAAATTTGGATTCGATCTGATGACTGGTTTGAGAGATAATTCTTAAATGTGACGCATGGTTTAAACACGCTTAAAAACTGGCACATTTTGTGTTCCAACTGTGATAAAAAATTATTAAAATATATATTAAATATTCCAAACCTACATGAACTAACGTAAAATAGGTTGGTTGGTTCCTTAGTTTAGGGGCTGCGACAACGCGGTCATGTAGCCCCGTGTACTTTGGGTGTGTAGAATCTGGAACGACGAAAAAGATAATAATATTGGATTCTATGTAGGTCTATTGGTTACTTCCCCAAACAACCTTCAAACTCTAGTACACATAATATTTTGGTCGACAGTAGGTTCCTACGTTCGTCGCGGAGCCGACTGCGGTGGCGTCTAGTAGCCAAGTTCTGAACTAGTAGTCGTTGACGGTGGCGTTTGGCGGCTAAAGTAGGAACTACTTGAAATTCAATGTCTGCAGTCGTTACTTGAATCGAAAACAGATTCACACTAATACAGACATCACAATTAACACCGGTTATAAGACAGATTCTACACACCCAAAGTACATGGGGGCTACATGACCGCGATGTCGCAGCCCCTAAACCAAGGAGAACCAACCAACCACAACTTGAAAAGGCCATCATTGTGCCCGTAGTGATAGCACACAGCGGCCTCATGCTATAGACTATACACAATAGTATTGAGACTATGAAGATCTGCCCTCTCACTGTACATAAAGATGCAGAAAGCAGTCTCATCGTCTGGGAAGTTCATGCAAATTGAAATGGAACATCCACCGTTGGACACCGGTTAAAGCAGGTCCCGCTAACTTAGTGCTTGCGCGCCCAGGTATCGCACCGAGCGGCACTGGTGCTTTTCCCCCTCCCTCCTCTCTTTCCTTCCAGTGTAGTGTCCGTAGCACAATTAGACTTGGATGATTAGCCCTGGATCGGCAACCTCTCTTTCATGAAAGATATCAAGGGGTATTCAAATGATTTCAAATATCTCGTTGCAAGGCAAAAATAAATATCAGTACTATGTGACCGTATTGAAAGTTTCAAATTGCAGCTTGTGCTTTTTAAAAGCCAGCTTCAAGAAGGAAATTGGGACAATTTTCCCCTCTCTACAACCCTTGAATTTTAGTACTTATAATACATCACTGAGTACACAAAAGCGTTACCGTCACTGCATAAAGAATTTGAAGGAAGGAAGCTTTTAGTTTTACGTGGCCGTTAATCTTGCGATCATGAGCCACGGGATAAGGAATTTGAAGATGTGTTTGAAGAAATAAAACGAGTAAAATCGGCACTCAAAGATTTTATGACTCCTTTTTCGGTGCGCATAGAGATGCCCCATCAAGTCTTCAAGTTGAGCTGATAAAACTACAGTGAGATTCAATTTTGACAGACCGCTATTACCATCACAATGGTGATTTCATTTCATTTTATAAAGGCGTTGAAGAACAAGAATTCCCCGAAATTTGTTCATATGTTCGGAACAACGTTTGTGGACAAATTTTTTCAATTACGAATATAAACAAAACAAAAACAAGGTCAGGTTTGTCTGATGCTTCCTTGGAAGCTAAACTTCCGACTGCAACTGCCAAAACGATTGTTCCAAATATCGGAAAATTAGTGGCTTCAAAGCGACGCCAAAGATAAAGAATGTTAAAAATTAGTTCAAAATCGGGAGCGCAACCTTTCCGTCTGTACACGAAATTGGGCATGATTATTATTATTTTATTATTATTATTATTATTAGTTTTCATATCTGTACGCCGCCTGACGCGCGCTGATCTGCCCAGCCCCATTCACCAAACAACAAGACTCGCGCCTCGCTGAGCGCTGCCACTACACGTCCCTCTCCTAGAGCAGAGCACCGGTGCTTTTGCCGGTACCGGTCGGTGCTTAGTAAGCACCCGAGTTGGCGTGGCCTGAGAGGTTAAGCAGAATATTTAGACAATTTTAAATATCTTGTATAGTGGAGTACAGTTACTGTACTTGTGCATATTAAATATGTTTCTTCTTCGATAAGTATGAATGTAACCACCACCACCACCATCACCACCACCACCAAGGGTAGATACACACACCCTAAGGTGTGAGACCATGAGTTCTAGAAGACTAAGTTGAACCGTCGCCCATTCCCGATGTGGTTTATCCAGTTTTCAACTCTAGGGAAATGCCGGGAAGGTACAACCTTAGAAGAGATCGTGAACTCTTTCTTCCAACAACTCCTTGTCCTATTTTATTTCACTTCATTTAATTTATCATGAACCGATTAAGTTGGCACCAGGAAGGAAACCGTAAAAACCATCCACCACGTAGAAAATTCTACCATGACCCCATAGAAACGGGGACAGGAGTAAGAATACATACTTTGTAAAGAGGGAGAACATCGCAAAGCTGGCGCGCGAGTAGGCCATCACACAAGAGTCACGCACAAAATGTATCATGCAAACTAAAATGAATTTTAAACAAACATGTAAAACAAAAAATAACTTGAGCCACCACAGTAATTAGAGATATTAAACAAATACTATCAATACCCCTGATCCCAGCAATGAAGATCATCAGAGCTAAAATTAAGTCCATCCTGAGCTATGGGATACATATAATATGGGAGCACTTCAAAATGAGAGACCTGAAAGCAACTTAAGTGTCAAGGCATTATATTTGAAGAAATTACTGTGAGTATCCGAAGCCTCCGTGGCTTAGGCGGCAGCACGCCGGCCTCTCACCGCTGGGTCCGTGGTTCAAATCCCGGTCACTCCAAGTGAGATCTGTGCTGGAAAAAACTGAGGCAGACAGGTTTTTCTCCGGGTACTCCGGTTTTCCCTGTCGAACTTTCATTCCAGCAACACTCCACTATCATTTCATTTCATCTGTCATTCATTTAATCATTGCCCCCAGAGGAGTGCGTCAGGCCTCGGCAGCCGGCACAGTTCATATCCTCGCCGCAGGATGGGGGCTTCATTCATTCCATTCCTGACCCGGTCGGAGACTGGAAGCAGGCTGTGGATTTTCATTTTCACTTTGAGTATCCAAATATTCTCCATCCAGATATGTACACACACTCGCCAGAGAATCCTTCCTGTGTGAAGATCTGCGGCACTCGCTGCGGCTACCACCACCACCACCACCACCACCAGAGGCATACAATAAACTACTTTCAGAAAGACAACAAAAGAGACTTAACACTTCTATTGCACGAGTGCCATGAATGACCGGAGTTGGACTAACCCCAATCAAGTCATTAGAAGGGCAGTCAACAGCCTTGCAATCCATGGGTTCCATCACAAGCTGTGCAGCACAAGCTTGTATCATACAGCCTATGAAGAGTGCGTGTGCCAACTGTATAATGAAGGATGCCAAAAATACCATATCCTATCATGCAAAACGAAATCAATCAAGGAACTAAGCACAGAAGACTAAATTAAAACATTCATCGTGGCCTTTCCACTCTAATTCAGCAAAGTGAAATAATTCATTGTATTATTTTAATTGATGTATGGTCATTTGACTGCAATAACATTTTATTATTAATAAACGTCCTATGAAATGGTACGTCATTGTCCTTAGGACAAGTGTGGCCATCCGACATTTTTTCAATTTACAAGGAAGATTCAATAAGGATTCATTGCCAAACAAACTTTTGCCGAACAGCGTGCTCTCTCCAACTTGCACGTGACTGAAGAAGCAGGGTTTCATCAAGCGTGTCCTAAAATAATTAACTTTATTACCTGTTTAAGGTAGAAGGTGCAGGTGCAGGTACTGATGCTATGTGCCGCTCATATCCCCGGCGGAACGGTGAGAGGTAAGGGTCGTTTCTAACCAACTCTGGAAGATCATTCCAGGCTGCAAGGGCTGCCACTGGGAGATCACTGGAAGAATACACTAGTTTGAATTCTTGCTCATCACACACAATAGCCTATCTACAATAGACTGCACTCAATGTCCTACATGTTTAACTAAAGAAAGCTACGCTACTTGATCTAAAGTAGACCGCGATTATTACCCGATTGTTAAGAGTTTTTTTTTGCATTTAAAATCCAAAATTTCGTATTTTGAACTTCGAATTTCGCATTTTGTAGTAATTAGGTTAAAAATATGTCTTCTGGCCGACATTACAAGGTAGCAATTAGGACTTAAATAATATTGTTCGACAATATAATATTGCTAGTAATTGTCAACTGACAGGGGTATCGCTAATGCGCAGCGCTAGGCCATGGGGCTAAGTTGTCTGCCTTATCGTCTGCCGTCCTTGAAATGGTTTTCCGTGGTTTCCCCATTTTTAACTCCAGGCACCTCGGTACCGTCTGACAGGCTACGGCCGCTTTTTTCCACATCCTTGTCCATATTCATTCATTTCATCCCTAACACTTCTCATGCGGTTTCGTCAGGAAGTGCATCTGGCCGTAAAAGTCACACGCCACATGAGACTTAACACATCTCATCCGCGACCCCGTTGAAAACAATGCTAACAATAATAATGTTTAACATCTGAGCTCGCTAAAGCGCCTTTTAATCAGACCATCATCTTCTCTGAATTAAGACGAAATTCCAACCCAATATAGGCAAAAAGGCCCACCCAAAAATATCAAACCAGATCCAGAGTGCTTGAACTCCACAAAGAAGAAATCATAATGCAAATTAATCAGGAGACATCAACAGACTGGCAGAAAATAACGAAGAAAATTCAGGAAGTTATGAAACTAGGACAACCTCCTCGCACAAGGAAACATCGCTGGTGGAATGCAATTTGCCACCAGGCAGTTGACAACCGAATGACTGCGTGGAAGAACTTAAACTTTTTTTACTCCTCCGGTATCCACACACCCGGACTCACAAGCCCCTGACCTGGAAGAAATGCAGGAGATCATCCAAAATCTCAAAAAATAACCAAGCACCAGGAGAAGATCATTGCTGAATTCTGGAAACTGAACGATCCTACGCGCTTACGCAGAAACTTGATCATGTCATTACCGACATATGGATGATTGAGCGAATACCAGAAGACTGGAAATTTGCTCTTAACTCACCCGTCACACAAAAAGGGGGATAAAACAGACATCAGTAATTACAGAGGAATCTTCATGCTCCCTATTGCTTATAAAATTCTCTCCAAGGCACTTTTAAACACGCTAGAACCCCAGGTGGATCCTATAATTGGTGAATACCAAGCCGGATTCAGAAAAGGGCGATCATGTGCTGAACAGGTGTGGAGATTAAAGCAATATTACAAATGAGAAAATGTAGAAATACAGTAATACCATTCATCGACTTCAGACAAGCGTATGATTCTGTAGACCGTGAAACCCTTTTCATGATCATGGAAGAATTCGGGATAGACAGAAAACTCGAAAAAATCATTGAACAGACGCTTACAGGAACTATGTCCAAAGTGAAATTCATGGGTGAAATATCGGAGCCTTTTGTCATCAAAACTGGAGTTCGATAGGGGGACAGATTATCCCTAATGCTCTTTAATATTTTTCTAGAAAAGATCATTAGGGAATGGGAACCTTATGTGAAAGGCATTCAAATTGGTATATAAACAAGAAGTTCCGTGAAGAACTATACAGCCTACTTTTCATGCCAATGATTATTCTACAGAATATGAACCTATCTAGAATAATGACGAAATTAAGTTGCTAATATCAAAATTTCCAATTAGTTCGAAATACTGTATACCTGGCATAATGTATCCTAATAGAGCACTACAGTTGGCAGCCCTGATGACTGAATATATTCTTAGTTCCGTCTCTTACGGTACTAAATACAAAATTTGGTTGAAGTCCACTGGATAGCATGGACGTTACATGCAGTTAAACATTGGATCTAACAGCGCGCGTAAAATCATGTTGGCAACAACGTCATGCATGTATTGGTCAGAAATAATCTGAAATAATATGATCTATTTTTGTGCCAATTTTGAATGAAATCCATTAGTTAGTATAGAAGTTACATGCATTTTAAAATTGGACCTATCAGCAGGCTTAGAATCATGTTGGCAGCACTGACGTATATTAGTTACTCCAAATTCGTCTAGAATGCCAGGTACTATACGTGTGCAAAGTTTAGAGCTATTGGCTTGCATACTTTCTGATATATTGATATTAGGGTAACAAAAGTAGGGACAGCACATATTAGCAGTTGGCAGCCCTGGTTGCTCCTTAGAATACGCATAGTCATATCTGTTATGGTACACATAGCACATACGAAATTTGGTTGAAATCCAAATGATAGTATTGAAGTTACATGTATTTAAAGTTGGACCTGTCAGCAGGCTTAGAATCATGTTTGTAGCACTGACTTATATAAGTTACTCCAAATTAATATAGAATGTCAGGTACTATACGTGTGCATAGTTTAAAGCTGTCGGCTTGCATACTTTCTGATATATTGGTATTTGGATAAAATAAATTAGGAGCATTTATTAAGAGTTGGCAGCCCTGGTAGGTCTTAAGAATACGCTCAGTCATATCTGGTTAAGTACACATACAACATACGAAATTTGGTTGAATTCCACTTGATAGTGTAGAAGTTATATGCATTTAAAAATTGGACCTATCAGGAGGCTTATAATCATTTTGGCAACACTGCCATGTTTGGCCTCCTGGAAATTAAACTGAAATATTATGATCTGTACGTGTGCCAATTTTGAAATAGCTCCCATTCATACTTTCCAAGATATCCAACATGGAGCTCAAATTTCTAGTGCGTTTTTTCAGCAGTTGGTAGCACTGACATCATTTTCAAATATGGACGTGAGATATTCCGGTGCACATCTTTACTCATACTAAATTTGGTTTTGATTGCTGCAGCCGTTTAGGAGTTGATAGGGGGGACACACACACACAGCCAGACAGACAGACAGACAGACAGACAGGACAGGACAGGACAGGACAGGACAGACAGACACACATTTGCCCGATCTCATAAGACTACTTTTTCCTCATTTTTGCAAAATGTGAAAAGTAGGCTAAAAAAGAGAACCGTCTTACAGTCAAGTGGCTCGCTTTTGCGGACGATATTGCCATTATCACTTTACACCAGACATGAAGCCATACACGCAGTGGAAAAAAAATACATGAAATTGCTCGAAGAACCGGACTACAAATTTCTTATGAAAAAAACAAAAACAAAACACTATATGGAAAGACGGACAGAAAATAACTCCTCGTTAATCACGCAATACGGTAAAATAACACAAGTCCCCCATTTTAAATACCTTGGTGAAATCATACAGTCCTCGGGACTAAACCGAATCGCCAATGAACAAAGAATCACAAAACTACGGAAGGCCTACAAGCTAACGTGGGCTCACTACAACAAGAAGTGCATCTTGCTAGACGCAAAATTAAGGCACTATACAACGGTGATTCTTCCGGAAGAACTTAAGCAGCCGAAACAATGGTGATCGACGGTCATTTCAAAATTAAGGATGTAGAAAAACAGGAAAGAAAAATACTTAGAAAAGATTTACGGGGCAGTTAATAACGGTATTTGAAGAGACTTCAAAGCGAACTCTACCAAAAGATCCACACGATAACGGAAGTAATCAGAAAACGCCGAGTACAGTTTTATACACACTTACAGGATGGAAAATTTCAGAACGGCGAAGAAATTGCTTAACGTTATAACTCGGAGTGGCTGACAGAGGTTCAGAGGGACCTACAACAGGTCAACATTGAAAATCTTGCACCGAGTGCAGGTATAAAATCAAATATGTTAAGTTTGATCATAGACAATCACGACAGCCTGGAAGAAAATTGACAGTTGAGCGGAGGAAGGAGCATTCTGAGAGGATGAAGAGATTTTGGGAAGAAGCGGGAAAACGCCAGGAGATGAAATCTTGTATTCTAGTTCAATCGCTCTCCTTAAGGGGAACACGCGATTAAATGAATAATGTTATTGCTTTTACGTCCCTTTGAACTACTATGGCTTTAAGAGACGCCGGGATGTCGAAATTTTGCCCCGAAAGGGGAACGTGCCAATAAGTCTACTAACTCTTCTCCTAACATTTGTGCTCCCTCAAATGCCAACCGACTGCGCCAGGATTCGATCCTGCAACCTTGGGAACAGCAGGCGAGAACGTTACCACTGTCACTAGAATAATAAGTGAACAAAAAACTATGGAAAGCTAACATAGAAATGAACATATGGTGCTAAAATTATGAAAATTTACACCTTAATTGTACTTTAAAATAATTGGTTTAGGACATTTTTATATGTTGGTCGTTGACCGTGAAAATTCGTTGCGTTATATAATTCCGAACATTTCACCCAAAAAGAAAGCTAATTTTTGAAATGTGTATTTCTCACGATCGTTTGAATAGCTTACCAAATGCGGCAGGTCGTATTGTGTACACGAAGTACATGTGCTGTTGATGAGACAGGAGTAGTCATCCCAGCAGACGTACTGTGCCTTCGCAGGCAGAGTGCGTGATTGCTCAGTTGGTAAGAGCATAGGGCAGACAATCCGAATATCCCAGTCTCTAGTCCTGGCCACGTCAAACATTTTACCCGTTTTACATCTCAATTGCTTGTAGCCTACTTTATGTACACGAAGACATAATGGTTCCACTTTATAACTTTGACACGCTGCTTCATCTCACTTCGTTTCTGCCCATAGCTACTACACAATACTGTGGATGTGAATTTAAGAACTTCAGTTCGATTGGCTATTCCCTACACTCCCCTTCGTTCCAAGATTTCACGCGCAGTAATAATTTCTCCTGATATAAAATCCATGTGTATTTCTCACGAAAATAAGTAGTTTTTAAAATATACTAGCTGTACCCGGCATGCGTTGCAATACCAATAAAAAAAAGTGTTGGCGTTGTAACTTGTTTGTTGTAGTGTTTGTTAACTCAACTCTAAATCACTTTTTTAAATCAGAAACTCGAAATCACCTTTACAAGTCATACAACGAAGGCACGCACACCTACGAAGTTTCAACTAATTTCACATTTGTCGCATTAATGCTGAAAACCAAAAACTCTGATAGCACTTGCGCACGCAACGAGTTTCGTGCGCAGACGAGTCAATGTGCTGCAGCTTGATTGAGAGAGGAGAATCGTTCACATTGGCTCCTACTGCATCCATAGCGTATGGAAGAGGAAGTGTGCGCTCTTCTCTTCACACCCTTAAGTTAACCTGAAGTGAGTGCTGGTCTTCCCACCAGCAGCAGCACCACCATCGATTGAGACTGCAACAGACTATACTTTTCATTAATGCGCGTTACATTGTGTCCATTAAAAGCCTCCGTGGCTTAGGCGGCAGCACGCCGGCCTCTCACCGCTGGGTCTGTGGTTCAAATCCCGGTCACTCCATGTGAGATCTGTGCTGGACAAAACGGAGGCAGACAGGTTTGTCTCCGGGTACTCCGGTTTTCCCTGTCAAAATTTCATTCCAGCAACACTCTCCACTATCATTTCATTTCACCTGTCATTCATTTAATCATTGCCCCAGAGGAGTGCGACAGGCTTCGGCAGCCGGCACAGTTCGTATCCTCGTCGCTAGATGGGGGCTTCATTCATTCCATTCCTGACCCGGTCGGAGACTGGAAGCAGGATGTGGATTTTCACATTGTGTCCATTTATCCAAATTTTCATTGCTCTCCATTTTCATTGTTTGACAGTTTATATTAAAGTGTTCATGAGTCAGTAGTGTGAGTTGTGTTATGTCTTACCGTCTACATTGCTACCAGTGGCGTGGCGTGGAATTTTTTCGAGGGTAAGCTGTGAAGAAGACAAAGTATTGGCTTACACCATAGAGCAACTTCAGCACTTGGTTCTAGCGACGCCCTTTTCAATGTAGAGGTTGATATCTGAAGTAGCAACAACTACTCAATCGTACACACATAATTATGAGACCTTCACATTTAAAAAATGAAGAAATTGTAATGCAGCACAGGTCATTATTCCCTTTTCAATTTCAGGCATGCCAATCCATGTAGCTGTATTAAGGGCGGAGTAAATTATTCAGCAGGGTTGGCGAGCTTTTCTGATCGTGTGTCATTTGACGATTGAACAGTGTGGCAGTTTGTGCTTTTGTTGTTCGCATTTCTTGGTCTAAGGAGCTAAATATTCAGGTTATTACCTGTAAATTTTCTATTATGACTGGCTGCGAGCCTCAGCGGCAACGTTCTCGCCTGCTGAGCTCAAGATAGCGGGTTGGAAGCCCGGCGCAGCCAGTCGCAATTTGAGGGTGCGTAAATGCGAAGGAGGCGTGTAAGTAGATTTACTGGCACGTTAAAGATTCCCTTCGGGGCAAAATTCCGGCACCCAGCGTCTCTAAAAGCCTCAGTAGTTAACAGGGACGTAAAAACAATAACATTATTATTTTATCATTTTAATGATCTTGTCGACTTCGTCGTTACGCTGGGATCTGGCGTTACGTTACCGTGACGGGACGAAATGTGCCCAGATGCACTGAGGTGTGTGACGTCATGGTTCGGATTCCACGTAAACAGGAGGTCCCGTGGCTCATAATCACAAGATTCACGGTCACGTAAAACTACAATCTTCCTTTTTTTGTGTGACGTCATAGTACCGCTAGGTGCATGTGTTCCCCGACTATCTCTACTTCGTTAGTATAAGACAAAAATCCCCGATTCTTGGATGTCACGGGTAATCTCGAGAACCACTGGGTGGATTTTGATGCGGTTTTCACCATTCTGTAAAGGATATCTCGAGGGAAGATTCTGTAGAAAATAATTTATGTATGATCAAAGGAAGCCAAGCAGTAACGATTTGAGTGAAAAAGTCGAAAACAAACTTGGCATCCGTGCGCTTAAGCTAACGCTGGACAAACCGTTAAAAATATCAATACACTATGAGCGTAAGAATTGGTCAGCATGAAAATTTCTACAAAAAACTCCGGGAGAGCATATATCTATCTTCAATACATCGCCTACTATAAGTGTTTTAGACTGGATGGAAGGGGCACGTCCCCGCGCGCTTGACCTTGCTTTGCCCTTGGTTTGCACTTGCCGTTCGCGAGTAATTTGAAACAAGATAAGCAAGATAAGTATTATGCAGATATTTTTCTAACATGTCAAGTGTCTTTGGCTTCGAGCGAAGCGAGAAGCCTCCAGCCTTTCTAGCATTTTTCAGCATTTGTAGAATTTAGAATGATACAAAGTCTAGTCTTTCAGACTCATTGTCACTTTTTCTATTATGGGACCTAAGTGAACATTAAAATAATAAACATGCTACTAGTAATAGATAACCTTATGACATTGCATTGCATGTTCGGATAATATTTCTTTGCAGATATTCCCCAAATTACACTGACGTAGGCTTTCACGGCCAGCGTAGGTATCTTCAGAGTAGCCCAACAACCCGACAAGTTGCTCTGAATATCATTCAAATTAGGCCTATTTTCAAAGAGTAGGTTTAAAGGATAGATCATTTTAAATGCACATCCGTATAATTTGAATAATATTTTAAAGACATATCACATTATTTAAAAAATAGTTGTTGCTTATTGCATTAGAAAAGAAGTTGCCATTGATGCAAAACAATTATTACGTAAAGCACGATTCAAATATAATAATTTGAAAAATATGCATTTCAAAGGAAAGCATTCACTAAATTATTGAGATAATTTCTTAGAAGCAAGCGATTTCTCCGACGAGAAATAGAAATATTAGAAATGAAGTGAATATGTATTTGCCACCCCTGTTGTGCAGTCTCAATTTTGAAATATCCATGCACCAAAGAGTACAAACTAAAAGGATATTAACGCAGGCTACTACTCGCTAAACATGATAATTTATGACGTACCGTACGGTAATTTGTTCAACTATACACTAAAACACAATAATATCTAGTTACGGTACCGTATACTAAATTTTGCTAATTGCACTCAAAAACATACAGTTGTGAGTATACCGGACGAAGCAGAATTGCAACAAACGCACCCATCAAAGGTGGGGTCTGATGGTCAGAAACTTTCTCCGCGCGATGGAGGGTGGGGACTAGGGAGGCGCGCAGTGCTGGTGTTCCATGCTCACGAGGGCAAGCTCGGTAAGCTGTCCTTACCGAAGCATACCCTGTGACTTGTTTTGACGTCAGCCCTGTGGCTATGGAACGCCACACCCCCTGTCTTAGCCAATCAAGGACGACCTGACGTTCTTAGTGTACCACTCCATCGGCCATAGTGGTGTTCCGGGCCAGAAGGCTCCTAGATGTACACGAGCCGTTGTCATAGCAACCAGCCGCGCTCTTTCTCTACAGATTAGTGGTGGGCGATCGTGAAGAACTAGGGTAGAGAACGAGGAACTTCATTCAAAGCGGCGATTTTGCTGTTCGTCGCGCTTTAGAAAGTCATAATATAAACTTCATTTTTATGAGAATATGCTAGGTAAGCGGTGCTTACCCCGTGGTATTGGAGAAAACGCCACTGATTGCTACGCACTTATTGTGCCGTGAGACGGCGTGTTTCAGCGCACGAAATATGCCCACGTATTTCGTACCCGGCTGTAGATCTGGGTATCGATCATCTTCAGGTAGGCAAAGAATGTTTAGTGTATCATTTAGCTGGATATATCGTGCGAAATATTTCAAAAGTGACTGGACTTAATTATGTCCACCTTTCCTCCACGGAAAACCAACTGATAGTGTAACTTAGCTGCTTCGCTAAAACTTCTTAAATATTACAGTTCTACACAAAGCGGCACGTATCTAACTGCGAAGGCCCGGGTTTGATCCCCGGCTCTGTCAATAAATGTAATTGTGTTCTGAGGGCTGGAACGGGGTTCACTCTGCCTCCTGAGGCAAAACTAAGAAGAGGCGGGTTAGATTCCCAACTCAGCCATCCGGAAAGTGGTTTTCCGTGGCTTCCCACTTCTACTCCAGGCAAATGCCGGGATGGTTCCTTCCCAATCCTCATTTGAATTACAACTACACACACTAATACAGCCATCACAATAACACAAGGGTGTATGTATGTCTACCCCTTATTATTCACGGGGTTGGGGATAAGATGCGATGAAATTCTGTGGCTGATGGCTTAACGGCTGGATGCCCTTCCTGACGCCAACCTCATGAGATGAAATTCATGAAGATGAATTAAACTGGGCAAGGATAGGCCTAAGGAAGGAAGAGGCCGTGGCCTGCCTAAGTACTGTCCCAGCATTTACCTGGAGTTGAAAATGGGGAAAACCACTGAAAACCATTTCAATGACGGCTGACGGTGGAGCTCTAACCCACGTCTACCATGGCCTAGCACTGCGCTTTAGCGAGCGTAACGACCGCTATCGGTCACAATAACACAGATTATCAGAAAGTCCATACACACCCAAGTATACGGGGCTACATGACCACGATGTTACAAAGCCCCTACATGAATCAACAACGTACGGTACGCTTCAGAAAGTGTTTATAACGTGCTGTTTCGAGTGGAAAAGGTTGTACAGGAAAAACTACCGTGTGATAATAGTTTGGAGATGTATTTTGTGAGTGTTTAGATAGTTTAGAATCTATTCAAGTGAAATCGTGAGATCTTTGTGTATGTTACCTAAATCAACTTTTACTGTATTCCACTACTTTATGTCTATACTTCCGCACAAAGGAGATACTTGTGTCCGAGTCAGCAAAATCATCTAGACAATACTCCCAAAAGTGTCCAGTTGTCGAAATTATCTTTCAACGTGAGTTGTATGCTTCGGTTTTTTACGTAGCCAGAACCTGTAGTACTGTACATGACTTATTCGCGGGACTGCGACACGAGCTTGCGGCACAGGCGTTAACAGTGCCATCTTTGCAGCGGTCCACGATAACTCGTGGAAGAGCCTCCACTTCCTCTTCTATACGCTATGCTGCAACTAAGCGTATTGCAAGTTACTGCGTCTGTCAGGAGTACAAACTTCCTTCTCCTTTCCTCCCTTAAGCTCTCTGGCACTACCCAAGAGCATTGTTACTCCCAGACAGTCGTCTGCCATCCTTGGGTTTACAAACGCTTGATCGGAAATTCGCGAAAAGACCATACTGTATATATCAACTAACTTGCTTGTATCAGAATCTACCTACGAGGGACAATCCAATAAAAATTTCGTCATGTTATTTCACAGGGAAACTGCATTGAAAGTGAGAAAACACAGTGGTATAAAAAAAGAAAATCTTTTGACTCCCCCCCCCCACACACAATTTTCTTCCAGTGAATTGAATTTTAAGAAACCTTCCTGGTCAAATTCGGTGCCAAGTGATCTTAAAGTTCTTCACAGTTTGTTGCACTTCGTTGCCTCCAAAGTGACGTCATGATAGTGCTGACGTCAACTACCGCCGCACCGTCTGCTATGCTCATGCTTCAATGCAGTTAACTGGAAGACGAACGGGGTAAGATCGGGGATGTAGGCAGAATGTTTTCAACTCCCCCATCCCAGGGGACGAATGTGTATGCAGTGTACCTTTCTGTGTGGTCTGGCAACTCTTCGACTTAAGCGCCCTGGTCCTATGAATCGGATGGCGGACTTCATTTGTCTTAATGTGCGGCAATAACGTGCCGCATTGTTTGTCCCTACATTGAGGTGGTAAAGGATAGTAGAAAACTGTCAGCATAATCTTCCCCGTGGACTGCGACACTTTGAATGTTTCCGGACGGGTGAGGAGGGATGTTTACATGTCATTGAAACGGTTTGGGTGAAGTGGCGGACCATGTCTCATGATTATTCTGAACAAGAAGTCATTTCCGTCACGCTCGTACCACCACAAGTTTAAGACTTATTGTCATTATTGCTGTCTTGTGACCAGGGATGAACTGTCTGTGCACCCATGTTGCTGACACCTTCCGAAATCCCACTACTTCGTGAACCATGTGATGAGTTTTAGTACCTCTGCTAACACCATTTACTGTAAGAGTTTGTTGTGGACATGGGCGTGGAGGGGCACCCAGATCGATCTTCATCTCCACACTAAACATTTAACACTAGTGCCCAACCATTTAATGGACATGAAATTTTCTCCATCGACTCTCTGTAGACTGATGACTGACGAGCATCTGAAACACTTGTCTCACGCGTCCATTCATAGCGCACGACAGCACGCACTTCCATTCTTGACCGCGTTTTCAGCACACCAATACCTGCCATACTGGTTTATACTCGTAATGAACTGACACGCCGATCTGCTTCTCTTTGACACTCAACGTATGCGCCAGTGATCCTCTGCGCTCTCCTTGCCGCAATGTTTGTCATAAGTCATGACGATGTGTCATCTGACTAATACAGCTTTATTGTGAAATTTAATGCTGAAACATATGGAGCGGCTGGTCAAGTTGCTTGCCTCTCACCAATTCTCGGACAATGCATTTGAGATTCTATAAGAGAAATTACGGCTTGCTGTACGGATTCCTCGTAAAAATTGAGGTCCTGTGGTGCATGACCGCCGAGATTAGTCACCTAAAACTACAAGCTCACTTCTTTCTAATTGTATGACAAATTAGTGTTGCTGTTATGAAGGTTAGATTATCTACTGCGTATTTTATTATTTACCTCAGGCTGTATTAACTGGAGAAATCTTTAGAGACTTCCAAGTTCTAAACTTCGCTTCATGCCTTTTATACTGGTACAGTACCAATATATTCTCATTACATTACGGACATGTGAATAAGCTTCATTTAAAATTGAATCTAAATGAATGAAATCAATCAAGAATTTTAGTGTATACAGTTAATTTAAAAACATTCTGTATAGGCTATCACATCGTTGTTATAATTATTAAGAAAGGCATATGCTAAGTAACAGCTGTACGACTTACCTAGGACTCACTATTGATTCGCCACTGGACTCCATGCTGCTTCCAGGAATGAGCCTCGATCTGCTACCTGACGGCCCCGGCTTGTCCATCCTGTAGCTTGACTGAGCCTATGTATTTTGTCCCTGTAAGAAGTACACGACATATCTTACATTTCAGTCATTTTCTCTTGACACCATTTGCCCTATTGACATTCAAAAAGTACTTCTGTGAAAAAACCGAAGCTTACTTTCTTTAAGATTCAACACCTTACATTCAGAATGTCACTACAATCTAATTTTGTTGGCAACACTGGCATTAATATTTAGGTCTCAGTATTCCAAGTATAATTAAAGTATTAGTGTGCATCTTTAAATGAAGTTTCCTTCCATAAATTCAGGTATACTGAAGAGTCAGCGAGACTTTAAAATTACTTCATTAAAACATACATGTTACATTAAGTACTAAAAGTAAGACACCAATTACAATCTTTATGTATATCTATATCGTACACATTTTCAGTGCAGACTGGTACAGTTGAGAATGCACTCTTTAATAACTCATACCTCTTCCAAAGTCTCATCGTATGAGTAGGCTCGGAGGATTCGCCCGTAGTGCTTTGACAGTACTCGTTGACGTCACACAGTAATGCATTAATTGAATGTTGATCATGCCCAAAACCAGGGTTGGCATGCGACATTAAATGTATTTCAATTTAATTTTGCGTCACGAAATTAAATTGGTGAATGGAATAAAATTTCGCTCCCGGCGCGAAATAAAATTCGTTACAGACTTAATTTAGCTCCTGCTGAGAAATAAAATTCATTATAGACAATTTCACTCCCGGCGCAAAATTTAATTCTTCATACAGACTTAATTTTGCTCCCAGCGCGAAATAACATTAGTTATAAGTTTTTTCTAGTCGCTCCTGGCACGAAATAAAAATCGTTACAGTCTTAATTTCGCTCCCAGCGCGAAGTACAATTTGTTAACTGTTAATTTCGCTCCTGGTATGTCAAAATTCACTAACGGCATTTAGTTTAGTCTTCGGCATGAATTTTAAATGCATGGAACATTTAGTTTCGTGTCTGAAATTAAATCTGGGCTGGTATTTGAAACGAAATGCATTGATGTGGGCGCGTAAACATTTTAATTTCACCGTGAGCGTGATATTCGGGTGCGAAATGATATTGATTGTAAGTGTGAAAATTAAAAGTTAAAATCTAAGCAAAACTTAATTCAAAGCACAATAATGTAGTGAAAAGCGATGCGAAACTAAATACAGTGCGACACGTAATACGTGGCACAGGGGTTTGATTTCTTGCTATGGTCAGTATAAATGCGCTGATGGTAAGCAGGAAGTAGTACGGATTGTCAAGCTTTTCCTATACGTCGAGGGAGCAGGAACATTTCCTCGAGTCATGCATTTCACCGGCAATAGTTCTATCCAGTGGCGTGCATATGGGATGGGTTTTGGGGGGCAATCTACCCACCGAAATTTCAGGAAGAGAAAGAAAAGAGAATGCAGAAATGAACCCCCCTCCGAAACAACTCTATATACGCCACTGGTACTATCACAACTGATTTACTGCTATTCGTAACTCATCAGGCGGTTAACGCTTATTTGCCCAATAACTGGTCGGGGTACAATGTACAAGGTTATTCACCTAAGGAGTTTCGCCCAAATATCGTCCAGTTTATTGAAGATATGGATGTTTTGTTTACAGATTCTGAAATGATATTAAGGGGCTTCAAAAACAACGACCTAACTTTTACCTGGGGTTTTAGTAACTGAGATACCAACGTTGTTCTTACCGTAGAACTCTTTTCTACCATTAGCGGAATGGTTCAAATGATTAAAGTTTGAGACAAATAATTTATTCAAACATAGGATAATTACTTCTTGAAATATCAATAATAATCACCGTAGTGATTTTAGTCTGAGGGTATACCCCACCACAAAGCAACGTGCTTGTTTCGATCGCTGTCGCACATACACATATTGTACGTTAAAATATGTCTCGTAAATACAATATGATGGATCCCAATTATTACACTGTGTACTGTTGCTGTTACTTCATATAGAGGCTTGAAATATAGCCTATTAGTCATCAATCCCATACAGTTGGGTGTGTATTGAATTTTTCTGGTAGGCCTACCTGTGCTTTAGAGGCGACAGTATTATTGTGTAACTATAATATTAGTACGGTCAAAGACTGAGTAGGTGGCTCGGACCTTGAATTAATTCTAGTATTTTTAAGGAGACTGAAAAATACCGAGATGAGTGCTCAGGATGGCCCTTGTCAGTGCCAGGATTCGAACTTCTGATCTTTGACCTTACAGCATCCAATTTTAATTATGGAAATCTTTATGATTGTCAAACAAATAAACGAAAAGCAGGAACGGGAGGTTTTATTTTGGAAAGATATAGGCCTACTATTATTGGTTACAAACTAGTGGAAGCTTGGGTCTGTGGCTGCGACGGGTTACACTGCTTTGTATGGAACACTGCGATAAGGTGAGTTCGATTCCCATCTTAGCCATCCTAGAGTGGTTTTGCGTGGATAGTTCCTAAGTCAAGGCCACGGCAAATTACTTCCCAAGCCTTGCCTTAATTACAAATACACACGAAACTACCGGCATCACAATAACAATGTTTACAAACTCCAACTACATGGGACTGATGAACAGGCTATGTTTCAAACCCTTATATGAAGGAACAGTAGCAACAACAAATATTTCAAATCAATGGGATCCGTCGCATTGTATTTACGAGCCATTTCTAACGTACCTGTACAGTATGAGCATGTGCGCCCGCGATCGAAACAAGCATGTTGCACTGTGATGGGGTACGCGTTCAGACTAAAATTACTATGTTGATTATTATTGACTAGCAACCCGCCCCGGCTTCACCCGGGAACAGTTATGAATGCATTACGTGCTAGCTCGTAATCTGTCGCCTCAGTAATTGAATGGAGATTGTTGGAAGAAATGAAAACTTAAAAACACAGTGGGCGTTTTCTGGAAGATAGAGATCTGCTCTCGCGGACTTTTTTGTAGAATTTTTCGTGCTGACAATTCTTACGCTCGTAGTATATTACTATTTTTAACGGTTTGCCCAGCGTAAGCTTAAAAAGCGCATGGAAGCCAGTCTTTTCTCTCGACATTTTCACTGAAATCGTTACTGCTTGGCTTCCCTTTGATCATAAATACATTATTTTCTACAGAAACCTTCCTCGAGATATCTTCTACAGAAAGGTGAAAACCGCATCAAAATCCATCCAGTGGTTATCGAGATTATCCGTGACATTCAAGAAACGGGACTGTTTTATACTACCGGTAAGTAGAGATATTTCAAGGAGTAATTTCCTGTTTGAATAAATTATATGTATGAAGTCTTAGTAATTTGAATTATTCTTCTAGTGGCAGACAGTAATGTCGTCCCTTAAAAATGATCTATCTTATCGATATATCCATTGCTAATAATAGCAAGTAAAAGCGAAGCACGTTGTTTTCAAGCACCTCAATACGATTGAAGAAACTGAAAACAATATCAATATCTTTAATGGATTAGACAATATTCGGGTTTAATATTTTGATGTGAATAACCCTGTAACACTCGTGGAAAGGATGACGTATTAGTTTATGATCATTGTCCCATTATAATAGTGATCATAAACTAATACATGTAATGTTTTCCACGAGTGTATTTTGCATATTATATTCATTTTACCCCTTCCCACCATTTATTGGGCAAATTAGTGTTGACCGACTGCACAGTTACAAGTGTCAGTTTGTATTGTAATGGGAGTTCTTCACTTATCTTGAATGTGTGTCCGCACAGCACATTAGTCTTGTTAGCTATGGAACAAGTAGAGCTACGTGTTGCCGCATTGTACACTAAGCACTGCGTTATGAACGTCAGGAAGGGCCGGCCCAGAGTCCCGAGGTGCAGTCGACGACGATCCCATAGCACTGACTTTCATCTACATTGGAGTGATGACCGTTTAATGAGTCACGTTGCTGTTGCGGCCCAGCCGATTGTGCGGGTGGTCGACGCTAATACAGTTTCCAACGTCGTCTGACTAACATCGTACCGAACATAACTTAACTCTCGAAACGAATATATTTTAATTTCAACAACGAAATGAAATGTTCCATGCATTTTACATTCACGCCGAGGGATAAAACTAAATACCGTTCGGAAAGTTCCTTAACGCCGGGAGCGAAATTACAAGTCTAATGCATTTTATTTCGCGCCGGGAGCGAAATTAGAAGTCTGTAACGAAATTTATTTTGCGCCGGGAGCGAAATTTTATTCATTTGCACAATGTAATTTCACTTCGAATCAAGTTTCGCTTCGATTTAATTTCGTGCCGACAATCATTTCGCTCCCGAATATCGCGCTCACGGTGAAATTGAAATATTTTCGCCCCCACAGCCATGCATTTCGTTTCGCAAAACACTTATGTTAATGGACTGATGCTATTTTGGAGAAGCTATTTTGGAGAATAATACACTCAAGCTACTCAGACAGGTCGGTGATTTGAGTTAAAAGTTCATGTGGGTAGGTTGAGGAACGAACAGATCAGCAAATAGAGCGGACTTTATTCTTATTGATAAGACTGCAGAAGAGAACCGTCTAATAAGACATTGCAACCCTTGACTTTCATAATATTCAACAATACTGTATTTTGAGAAAGTGACCAAGTAGGCCTACATGCCCCTGGCTGAAGAGATCAAACGTGTGGCGATAGGAATTTGTTACTGTATTCGTATTGTCCCTCATCTCTTCCACTGGTATCATACCGAAGTCGCTGAGGACCAACCTTTTATAAGTTTCACAATATGATTAGAAATTATGATTAGAAATTTTAGAGACCTGCTCCATACCTAGAACACAAATGACTTAACAGTGACAGTAAATTAGATTATTTTTTAAAGATTTCTCACACTCTAAACCTATTTATTAAAGGGCATAAACTGACTATGTTGGATTCAATTAGGTGGAAACCAGGTAAGAAATATGGTCATGTTGTGACCTGGTTGTAATGACGGATCCGTCGAAAGCTTAAACCCAACATGTTAGAACTTTAACAGAAATGCAGAGAATATGATATCAACTGTGCTTTTTAAATTTTAAAGTTATGTTTGTAGGGAAGAAACGCAAGAAAATAGAATGCCAGGTGGGAGGAACCAAATTTGAGTAGGCGGACCATTTTAAGGCGACACTCCTGAGATAAACAGATATTTTTACCTAATGCATGGATTTTCGCGAAACTTTGTGGGAATGTTACCCAAACAAAAGTAGAGATATCACCAACATTTGTTTCATATACAATTAACAGTTTTTCCAAAATATTTTTTTTGATTTTTATTTTTGGATTTTAATTCCATTTTTTTCATAGATTTCAAATGTCATGTTAATGGAAATTTGGAATTAGGTAGATAATACTTCTTTAAAAAACACTACGTATCGATTTTTCTGTAAATAATTTATCTAATGAGATATTATAGTACTAAATTTTTTAGTTAAAAAAATTTGGACTTTTAAATCCCTACTACTGGGAAAAATTCTGCAATCAAGAATTCCATACGCAGGTTTCCTAATATAGCTGTGATACATATACCATACAAATTTTATTACATTTGGCAGAATATTATGGGAGAAAAATAGGATTTAAATGTAAAATTACTATTGGCGGGAAAATTGAAGCAAAGTTCAAATGACGTTATCTTCCTGATCCATTACCTAGAAGTCACCAGTACCGTATGTTATTCCTTCCTTTTGTTTCTTAGCAGCTTCTGTACGAATATTGGTAATTCTGGAAGCTTGTCTAGTATCTTGATACACAACCAGGCCCGACGAGAGGGGGGGGGGGGGGGGGGGGGGTCAGGCAGGGCTGGTGCCCCGGGGCCCGACCCTCTAAGGGGGGCCCGGCGTCCTAAGATGATGGGCCCGATCGGCGTTGATTTATTATTGCCTTTAAGTGACTGGCAATCATTTAGTGAATGCAATGAATTGTCTGTGAACAATGTTACTAGGATTGAGAAACTTATTATGTCAAGTGGACAATAGTTTCCTCTACAACGCGCTTGTGGGAAGAACAACGGTCTCCAAGTGGTCAACTTAGGCGATGGGGCTATTGTTCTCAGAATATACCTGATGACAGAGAGCATTCCATTGCTCTAAATTTAGCTTATTCGGCTTATGCACCAATCCTTCAAATAACTCTCTCATCCCTTCACTTATTTCGCTAAGGCCACGAGAGCCTGGGCTGCCCTGGTGTGTTTGGTCAGCTAGCTCAAGAGTTTCAAGTTTGGTGCATCACGTCGAGCTTAGATATTTAGAGGTGATAGTGTCTGAATCTGAAATGAATATATTATCTAACTAGACGTATCGTGTGCCGTGCAGGCAGATAAGTAAAATACATTTTAAAGTAGCGTCCACACAGTACTTCACTTTATAGTCGATTTAAGGGGCAGAAGAGCAAGAACATCGTTCCCTAGTAATTCACTTTCGCACTACGTGAAAAATATCATTGCGGACTAAATATCTTGCGAAAGGGTGGGGTGATTCTGTTGTCAAACGTAGATAGAATAAATGCATGCGAAATTGTTCATCTTCTCGTATACTGAATAGAGAAAACAATGCTAACATTGAATAATCTGTATGCTTAGGTGCAGTATAATTATTATTTTAACTGGTTCATTCAATAGATCAACAATCCTTACTTTGGTTCGAGCGCAAATCATTTCTGATTATCGGATTTATTGAAAACCTATATTACTATTGGTACTAGAGTTGGGAAATGTATCCAAAGACTGAAACTAAGGTAACATTCCAGTATTTTTCTGGACTGAGTGTTTAATTAACCAGGAGAAAAATGAAATTAAGCTAGGACACTGAACCGCTGAAGTTTGTTATCCAATTCCTCTCATGGAACGTCAGTGGTAAGGACAGATGACCTACCGTAGCTGTTCCGCCCCATAAATCAACAATAAGTAACGTCAGTGGTAGGGGCAGATGGCCTAGCTGTCCCGCCCCTTAAAACAACAATAAATAACGTCAGTGGTGTGCATGGCGATGGAAAATTAATATATTGCATGTAGGCAACCACGCGGACTTTTCTAAGACCATATATTAATATAAATACAATTTTGTTTGGAGCTGGTGCAGTGACTCATTGTTATTGGAAATTTCTACGCTGTTTATTCCAAAGAGCAGCATCGATCTGCAAAGCACTTATTTTTCAGGACGCGAAGAGATATTTTCCCATGCGAATCAAGCCCTTTCATGATACGCTTTAACGTCTCAGTGCCCTTAAACATAAAATGAGTTGCTCTTTATCTATGACTTGGAAATGACTCCGCGTCCTGACGAAGCCGCGGCAGGAATGGAGGATTCGGTTTACCTACTGCGGTGTCATTTGCAGTCTTACTCAACAGTTAATAATAGGCCTAATTGTCGTTACAGTTAATTCATTTAGGGGCTTGCGACATTTAACCCGTGTACTTGGTAGCTAGTAGGTCTAGTATCATTGGCGCTCGGTTGAGAATCGCTTGCATCACTGACTGCAACTGACACTGACACTGACACTCAGTGGCGAACGTTGGAACTTGATAGAGTGTTTCTAACGAAATAACCTACAAATTTTGGCTACACACTACCAACTGTAGTGGAAATGAATGTACGATGGTGCAACTACAGCCTTTGGATGAGACAAAAATGTGTCCGGACCGTCGCAACAGCTGGCGTGATTTTTGTCGCGGGACTGTCGGTCTCCTGTCTTGCATTCAAGTGCGCACACTGGGGACAAAGTGTCGCTCACCACTCCTATCCACAGCCTTTTAAACCACAGGCCCACCGGCTTTACTTCCCCTCCGAATAAAGGCATACTGAAGGATTTTAACGCTCTTAAAAATCTGACGACTTCGACTTCGGCCGGACTTAAACCCGCGAACTTTGGCATAGCACTCAGCAATTTGTCTAGGTTTGTGGCGTGCCTTGTGTAGGGTTTCGCCTAGGACACCAAGCTGGCTCATCAGCGGTCTCTTGGTGTCCCCACCCGGACCCCCACACGAGTAGCGAACTGCATGCTATCTCGCTTTTTGGGCATAACAGTTCAGCATGCTACAATTATTATTATTATTATTATTATTATTGCTTGCTGATTTTTTATGTTCTTGTAATTTATTTCGTAATGTTCATTTTGTGCAAAGAAAAAGTTGCGCAAAATCAGTTTGTGCAAATTTACGAGGATTATAAATTAATTTTACAGAGTTTGGTTATAAAGGGGGGCCCGGGAGATTCCAGCCCCAGGGCCCGTCGTCGCTCTCCACGGCCCTGTACACAACTACGAGAGGTTACTTGCGCGCGAACTTCACAAAAGTAAACAGACTGGCTACCGCCACAGAACTCACAAGAAAGAAGAAACATACAAGAATAACAAAACTTATAGTTATCGGCATTATTGTAGTGACATCAGGAATACCAATACAAGCATACAATGTTGCTCAATGACAGAGTCAAGTACTGAAATATTAGTCCTTTGCAGGCTTTATACATTCATTCAGAAACATGGTAGATCCTACAGCTCGATTCTGTAGAAATATATGCGGGAGGGGGGGGGGGGGGGTGTTGGCCCATCCCCGGGATGCGTAATTGCAAAGAACAGGGATATTTTATTGATTTGATTGAATGAAAACATGACAATGACATCATAAATAATCTAACCAAGCAGTTCAGCAGATGCCACACCCATTTCTGCTGTGTGCAGACTGACAAACAAAGCATTATTAAGGTGACAAATTGTTTGAATTCAACGGAGTAACTTTGTGACTAGAAAGAAGAAACCCTATCCTTTCAATTTCAGTCATAAAAAATATTTCACCAAAATGAACAAAATATCGACTTTTATCTCCGGAGTGTCGCCTTTTAAGTACTTTGGCTGTGTTTTCTCTCAGGATGGTACTTCGTAGTATGGGGAAAGAAATTGAGACTAGGTTCAGAAAAGCCAATTCAGTGAGTTCTCAGTTGCGATCTACAGTATTCTGTAAGATTGAAGTTAGTGTAGCAACGAAACTCTCCTTACATCGTTGAGTATTTAGACCGACCTTGCTGTATGGAAGTGAGAGCTGGGTAGAATAAGATTCTGATACACAAGCTAGAGGTAACTGATTTGACGGTAGCACGAATGATTACTTGGACAAATAGATGGGAGCAATGGAAAGAAGGTAGGCTACTCTTGTCTAATGGTATCAATATACAAAGGCAGCACGCTAGTTGAAGCTGTTCGTATGAGCCGACTCAATGTGGGGTCATGTGAAGAAAATGGGGGAGGCTAAGGAGTTCGGCTGTAGAGGGTAAGATACAGTGTTTTAACGATTTCAAAGTGAAATGTGTAGAAGCAGAGGCGGCCGCAGTACTAACTGCTAATAGGGGATCATGGAGGAGACTAGTTCGCAAATTGGCTTGCAGACTAGACTGGAAGCTGAAAGGAAAAAACATTCTTAAATGAAAATGTATGCTTCCCGCACTACATCTTGCAACAATTCCCGATGACATTTTGAAAATAATAATCACATGGAAAGTGTATGCCATAGGCCTAATGGATAGAAGGGACCAAATGTGATCTCACCCCACCTAAGATTCCGACAGCATCAAAGTGATTGTAGGTTCCACTTACATTACACTATTTCCTCACTGTTATGCGACAGGAATCTACAGCAAAGAAGGGCAAACATGAAACCACTGATATTTCAATTTAGTTTCCTCGGTGAAGATTGATCGAGTGTCTCATGATACCAAAATCATGGGCCTGATTCCTGGTCGAGGAAGTTCGAATTTTGACAGACTAGGAAATCAACGACACTCAAGAGTCAAGATTTCTGCTTACAAAATATATCTTTTGTTACATTCGGCATTGTAAGAAGAATGTTAAAATATGAGTAGAACGACTAAATGACTCAGCATACCTTCATTAGGAGAGCCAGGCTGTTTGATAAAAAAATCTCTGGAAAGAATTTCTATGTACCGCTCCTACAATAAAATATCACCATCTTTGCTTTATATCGTACTTGTGTCATGGAGGAATACATTTTCAAACGCAATGTTTAACGAATCATCCAATTCTGGTGTAGGTAATTTTCAGAGTGAATAGGTTCCCCTCAAATTAGACAACCATTTTTTTAAGTTATGTGGAAGGAATGTAATGAATTAATACTTAATTATTATTATTTCGGATGGCATAAAGGATACACATGTTACAAATAAAGGCGAAAAACTTAATTGCTAGTATAAACAAAATATACTAAAGTTCTGACAGGGAAGAAGATACAAGCATTACAAATGGATGTCCAACGAGTTTAACCAATTCACTGCTTCATCTGTAGTTTAATTAATAATTAATATTAATAAATATTTATCATAATTTGCCTCAGTGAACGTGGTAGAATACTAGTCTCCTGATCTGCCCCTCCAAACAAGTTACTACCGCCAATTATATATTTGCCTTGTATCATACTTATTTCATTGGGGAATGGATCTCTAAACACCCTGTGTAAGGAATCACTCAATCCATTCTATCATGTTCAAAATGTGTATTTAAAAAATCTTTACTGTCATGGACAACAGTCCATTAGCCATTTGTGTTTTGGGTATGGCCAACATGTACCGAAAGAGCACTACGAACGATAGGAGTCTGCTAATACGATAGACATAGGAAGGGGTATGAGTTATTAAAAATATAATTTATAATGTTATTGGTTTAACGTCCATCTTAACAACTGCGGCTTTCAGAGACGCCGGGATGCCAGAATTTTGCCCCGAAGGGAATCTTTACATGCCAGTAAATATACTGATACGGCCCGCTCGCATATGCGCACCCTCAAATGCTAACTGGCTGCGCCAGGATTCGATACTGCAACCTTGGGCACAGCAGGCGAGAACGTTACTACTGAGCCACGCAGCCAGCCTAAGTTATTAAAAAGAGTGCATTCTCAAATTTACCCGTCTGCACTGAAAATAAAAGTACGGTTACATATACATCAAGATTTGTAGGGGACGGGGTCGCCTACTTTCAGTATATGTAACCGGTATGTTTTAATGAAGTAATTTTAATAGTCTCCTGCCAAACATTTGAGCACTTTCCGGCAATCATTGCATTATCGCAGTATATCCTTCCAAGGAGAAGAGTGATGCATTTGCTGAGTAATCACATTTCAAAATGACGTAATTAGGCTGAAGAGTCAAATGGGACTCTTGTAGCTAACGTTTCTAAACTTCCAATACAAGCACAATCATTATCCCTAATATTTGCATAGTGTATGGGGTATGACAGCCAGAAGTAAAATGGGATATCCTTGCCAATCCAATAAAAAGATCTTCCTAAAATGGTTGGAAACCAGGTCCATCAAATTTCATAGGTGTCGAAAATAGCTGTGATATGTATAATTTAAAGTTAACATTCACATTATAAAATTCATAAAATAGAAGCTATCCCGATCGGCGATATAGTGGACGAATAACGCATTGTTAATTCCTTACGTGAAGAAATTTAAAATCAGTCTACTCTAGATGATTCGACGAGCTGTGCAGTAAAATGTTCTAAAATTTCTCTCAAATCTTATATTAGAGTGCTTGTTTGTTTCTTATAGGAAAGATCAATATTATTTTGTTCAAAATTTAAATAAATCTTAATAAAAATAGCAATCACAGTCACGAACAACGGTTCATTAGCAATGCGTATTTTAAGTAAGGTGAACCTTCAACGATAAAAAGAATCATGGAATTCATTTGAACTTAGAACGGGTCTGGAATGATCTTACCTGCCTGGTTATCACGCGATGTCGCTCTGGCCGTAGTGTTGAGTACAATGTGACATTGGCTAGCCGTGAGCTGAGGGGTTGATGGGAGGGGCAGAGGTATGTCGTCATAGCTTTACGTCACTGTTATCATAGCACATTATTTATAAATGATACCAATTTAGATTAGGTCGCTAGATCTAGGGTACATTTAGATGTACTAGGAGTTCATATACTGTATTATTGTTTAAACTGATGTTAGGAACTTTTTTTAAAACACATTTAACAACATAAAACTTACCTTATAAGTAATGTGAGAAATCTGCACTTCCCGTCAATAGAGTTGTCAACACTGGAGATTATGTTAACTTTTTCAAAGTTATATCCTATGCCTGGAAACAAAAATGTAATTTTCTTTTCCAATCGATGGAGTTAAAGACTGTCTTTAAGTTTCCCACGGTTATGTAGAGGATTTTAACTGTAGTCAGCCTGTGTACTTGGGTGTGCGTTGTATTTGTCTGGTAGCTTGCGTAATCATGATGACTATAGTAGGGTGTATATGTTTTGTTGTTAAATCAATTTAGGGGCTTATGATATCTTCCTCACCAGCACTGTGTGCTCGGGTGTAGGTTATTACTTTCTTTTCCTTTAAGGGCAGATGGTCTCGCTGTTCCGCCCCTTATAACTAACTGGGGCCAATAACCTAGATGTTAGGCCACTTAAAACAACAATTATCATCATCATCATCAACTAACTAACATTCATTTTTTCTTTCTTACTTTCTTTCGTGTCGGAATGTTGAAACTTAAAATATAAACAAGCTGTACAATAAGAACTCGTTTGATGTCACAAACATATTTCATATACAGTCCGCCCATAGGCTAACCAGGCAACAGCAATTCCCTTTTCATTGACTTAGGTCAAGTCTAGAAGTGTACACCGAACAGTGCGTGACTGACCATTGTATAGTTGTGGAGTATGTTGTTGTTTCCCGCAAACACAGTAGTCTGATCTTTTAGATAGCCCCATTTTTTGAGGTTGTCCATCGATTTACCGACACCACTTCTTGAGCGATACAGTGCCTTCCAGGTTGTCCATTTCAACAGATGGCCGAACGGTGGAGATTCAGACTACCATCTAGTCAGAAAGAACTTCTGTTTTGGCTCATGACATGTCATGGCGTGCAGTTCTCGGTGGTTTATCCAGATCTCTGGAGACATTTAGGAAACTTTTACTGGAATTCAGTCTTCAAATAAATACATATTAAAAATAATGATAATAATCATAATGCTATTGGTTTTACGTTTCTTTTGACTATCGCGACTTTTAGAGATGCTGGGGTATCAGAATTTGCCCCAAAGGGGATCTTTAAGGTGACAGTAAATCTACTGACACGGCTTCCTCGCAATCGCATACTGTCCACCTTGCGGCGTAGTGGCTAGCATTCTTGGCTGTTCGATTCCCGGCTCTGCCAAGAAATTTAATTCTTAGTCTGAGGGCTCGTGATGTACAACTGAAAAGAGGCGGGATCCAGTCCTACCTCAGCCATCCTGGAAGTGGTTTTCCCGCTTGTAATCCAGGAAAATTCCGGGATGGTACCTAACTTAAGGCCACGACCACTTCCTTCCAAATCCCACCTCAATTACAAACACACAAACTAGTACAGACATCACAGTGACACAGGCTATCAGACACACAAGTATACGGGGCTACATGACCAAGCTATCGAAAAGCCCCTAAGAGAATCAACAACAGCTGTTTCTGGTAACGATGTGTATTCACAACCGATTTCATTACTAACAAGGGAAGTATCAGCTAAGACAGGTCGAAACCTATCTTGAAACTTTGTGGACGCAATCTTTGTACTATAAGAGGACAACGTGCGGAAAATCAGCCGCCAGGTTGAACTGCAAGGCTCCAAAATCATATCTGACATTCTGGTACGCAGGCATAATGGCTGGTGGAGCTTGACATCCCTGCGACATTTGGAGTTATCGCGTGGCGGGGCGTATATGCTGACTGGAGCTTCCCACCGGCTGCGAGTGCCTGAGCCGTCAGGGCTGTCCGTTCCAATATGTACGGTACTCGATACTTCCCATTGATTTATATGAGAGATTCACCACATGATTTCGGAGTCTTGCATTTCAATCTGGCGGCTGATTTTCCGCACGTTGTCCTCTTATAGTACAACGATTGCGTCCACAAAGTTTCAAGATAGGTTTCGACCTGTCTTACCTGATACTTCTCTTAGTGTTTCCGTTCCTGACTCATCATCATCTGATGTTTAATGTAATGGCCATGTCGTGCCGGAAGCATCCTCTCTCCCTCCACGGGCTATCCTACCCGCACCCATCTACATCGGACTGATGCCTTTCCAGCAAGTTTCCATACTAACAATGTGACGTGCACGTTCAGTTTTGTGCTAGAGCAGGGAAGCTCTCACCAATCTTTCAAGCACATAGTTTAGAGAGTCAAAATCCTCGTATATCCAAAAATTCACAAATCTATGATGGTGGTTAAAAGAAGAGTTGAGGGGCTTGTGATATCTGGGTTAAGAGAAGACTTGTATTATATTCTGTATATACATACAGATCATCATAGATGTCAGTTAACCATTCAGATATTCATTTTGTCCACTGACTTGTGACATTCTTCTCATCATCATCATCATCATGTTTCTTGCCAAGTCTCCCTAGTCGTATTCTGTCTCTATTAATTTTCGTGGGCAGTGTTATCCCTAATTTTCCATTCATTAATACTAATATATTTGGACGTAGGCTAAACATTAATCAACTATAGACAGTTAGGTTGGTTGGTTGGTTCCTCATTTTAGGGTCTACGACAACGTGGTCATGTAGGCCCGTGTACTTTGTGTGTGTGTAGAATCTGTCTGATAACCAGTGTTAATTGTGATGGCTGTATTAGTGTGTGTTATCTATAATTCAGGTAAGGACTGCAGACGATCAATTCAAGTAGTTCCTACCGTTGTTACCAAATTCTACCGTCAACGACAGCTAGCTGTGAACTTGGCTACTAGATGCCACCGCAACTGGCACCTGGTGGCGAACGTTGGAACTTAATGGAGCGTTAATCAAATCTAACCTACAAATTTAACTTCACACAACTTTATTTAGTGGAAAGTTCCTTTACATGCCATAATAATAATATCGTATGGCCTCGGGTGCTGGGTGCAAGCTTTGTTATTTGACACCCAGAGGGCAGCTTGCATATCGAATTTTGTTGTTCTTTGAAGCACTGTGAAAGTCAAGGAGGTTAGATATCTAAGCTCCTTGGAACTATAGCGCTTTCTAGTAGAGAAATGAGGAACTTTGTGTTGGCGGAAAATCCCGAGATTAATTTTGCCATTATGAACACGGCCTACTGAATTCAAATGGGTTCTTTAACATGCCAACAACGTATGACATGCGAGTCGTGATTTTTGTCGCCTTTCAAAAAAAATAATCACTTACCACGGCCAGGAGCGAACCTGCAAGCTTGGGGTTAGTGATCCGACACGATAACCACTCACTCACCGTGACAAGCTTTACATGCCATAAATCTATGACATGGGCCCGTCGGCTTTACTTCCCCTCAAAGGTCATGATAATAATATGGGAGACCACTGCTACCATCTATACTTGGGGCATCATTACTTCCGACTTGACGTTTTAAGTGCTATGCTGGAGCTACTTAGCGGTCAGAAGTGAAATCACTCTAACCAACCAATCACAGGCAGCCATTCACATCGATATAGCAACATCGTGAACGAAATCGATTAGTAGTAATATATCGATATGAATGGCTGCCCGTGATTGGCTGATTAGAGTGATTTCACTTCTGACCGCTAGGTAGCACTAGCGTAGAGCTTAAACGTCAAGTCGAATGTAATGATGCCCCAAGTATAGTTCGATTTCATTGTTCTGTGACTTCAAGTGTTACGTAATGTCTCGTCAACGGCTCCGAAAACAGTTCTAGCAAAAAAAAAAAAATCCGTCTAAGTTTTCATTTCTTACAATTTTGTGGCGGCTTCGGTGGCGTAGTTGGTAGCATGCTGAGCTTCTATGCGCAAGGTCGCGGGTTCAAATCCGGCCAAAGTCGTCGGATTTTTTAAGAGCGTTAAAATCCCTCAGTATGCCTTCCTTCAGAGGGGAAGTAAAGCCGGCGGTCCCATGTCAGATTTATGGCATGAAAAAGAACCTTCCACAATTACACTTGTGTGAAGCCAAAATTTGTAGGTTAGGTATGGCTAATGCTCTTAAGTTCCAACGATCGTCCGTCACCAGGCGCTGGTTGCGATGGCATCTAGTAGTAGAGAAGTTGACAGTTAGGTGTCGTGGATGGTAGCATTTGTTAGCGAAAGTAGGAACTACTTGAAATTATCGTCTGCTGTACTTACTTGAATTAAAAACAGTTAACACACACTATTACAGTCATCACAATTCACACCGGTTATCAGACAGATTCTACACACACCCAAAGTACACGGGGCTACATGACCGTGTTGTCGCAGCCCCTAAACTAAGGAACCAACCAACCAACCTACAATTTATTTTTGTAGCCATGAAAAATATTGTACTGAGTGTCAACATTCTGTGAATGTTATGAACGAGGACGACCTTTCATAGTACCTCGTATAGTAGAGCCAAATCCTCGTACTGTTGGCCTATGTGCTGGATAACATCTCTGCTGCAGAATTGCAGTATAGACACATCACAAAGAACAACAGTAGCCAAGTGGACGAAATTAGAACATCGGGCACTGAGAATGGTGAATGCTTAGGTTTATTAAGGCTCTATTAACGGTGTGCGTATACTCGCCCACCATTTGGTTCTTTGCTGAATTCCATTCTACCGGCATTTGCCAGGGTAGCCTTCTTTGTTCCCTTCATCAAGTCCACCTAGTGCGTAGTGATTACCTGATTAGCATTCAAGACTGTCACCGCGGACGTCCGGGTTCGATTCCCGGTTCTGCCAAGTAATTTAACTCTGATCTGAGGGCTGGAATGGGGTTCATTCAGTCCCGTGGGGCAGAACTCAGAAGATGTGGCTTTGATCCTTACCTAGAAGTGGATTTCCGTTGTGATCCCTATTCTATTCCAGGCAAATGCCGGGATGGTTCCTAACTTAAGGCCACGGCCACCTCCTTCCAAATTCTCTACTGAATTACAAATACATACATACTACTATTATTATAGTCATCACAATAACTCAATCAAACTGTATACATACACACACATCAAACACGGGGTAAATGGCCACGTTAGTTAGCTATTATTGTTTTAAGGAGTGGAACTACGAGCTCATCTGCCCCAAATGACCACTTTGCCCAAGCCCCAACAACAATAATCAAGTACAAACATGAGGAAAGGAAGTAAGCTTGTAGTTTTACATTATCCGTTAATCACGCGATCATAAGTCATAGAACCTTCATTTTACGTGAATCCGAACTACAATACATGGCATTCATCTGGTAAAAGTACGAGAGAAAAAAAAGAGTATATTTCTGCTCGAAGAACGTGGATGTAAGTACACACATAAAACAAAGTTTTGCATATTGCTGGCCAAGAGTCCCAAACCCATTAGTCGTTCTTGCGTGAGTGTATATCGGCTGTGTACACTCGCCTGTGTCAATGAGGATAGATCTGTGCGAGTGTGGGGACGACACGGGCAACGTATGCTCGACCAGTACATCCGAGACCGATACCAACAGGGAGAAGGTGGTGCAATGCATTGGGGTGGCATCATGCATGGTCGCCGAACCCCTCTGGTGTACATCCCAGGGCGTGTGACATGCATTCGTTAGTAAAATGGTATTCACAGAATGGAATGGCCTGCCTATGGTCCAGATCTCAATCGTGTAGAGCAGGCGTGGACACTGCTTAATAAATAAGTCCGTCCTCACTTTGCTCCATGACAATATGCAAAACTTTTTCTGATGTGTGCTGTTTTTGTTAGTTAGTTAAATTGAGCGTCCTCTGGATTTGGATCAGGGATCGACTACCGGTAGTAAGACTGCAGTTTTCATTGTTTCGTTATGTTTACACCTGCACATCATATACAATCACTTTTCAGTTAATGGCTAGAACTGAAAACTTAAGTGTTTAATATATGTAATTCGTTTTCCAGGGAAAGTTATGAGGATAAGCGTGATATTGAGGACCAAGTGTCATTAGGGTTGGAAGTAGGGCAGATTCAACCCTATCCGACTAAACCAGCTCTGAGTTGTCGAGCGTAGCCAATGTGAGAGTTGATGTTACTGTGTAATGGAGAAATGAATGAGCACCACGTTCAGTTGCAAGGTGGTGAAATTAGTGACGGAGATTTGTTCTTGTTGATTCATTTAAGTTTTGTGATATCGTGGTCATCTAACTCCGTATAGTTGGATGTGTGTGTGTGGAATCTGTGTCATTGTGATGGCTGTTGTAGTGAGTGTATTTGTAACTGAGATGGAATTTAGAAGGAGGCGGTCGTGGCTCCAAGTTAGGAACCATACCGGAATTTGCCTGGAGTAGAAGTGGGAAACCACGGAAAACCACTTTTAGGGCAGCTGAGGTGGGAATCGAACCAATATATTCTCAGTCTTGATTCATGATGTTGAGTGTACCCCGTTCCAATCCTCAGGCCAGAATTACATTTCTTGGCAGAGCCCTGAATTGAACTCAGGACCGTAGAATCGAGTCTCAATACGTGCCCAGAGACCACAGAAGGGGGCAACGCAGACACATGAAATATTGGCGCAGGTATCCGGACGAAAACTGTGAACAGAAAATGTGTTTACGACAGGTTCAAACGATTTAGTGTCAGGACAGAATGAGTCACATTCTCGACAAGCTCGAATGATTGCGACATATTCTTGCAATAGGATATTAGCAAAGGACATGGAGTTCAACATCGCCCGTGAAGTAGAGCTGGGCAAACAACTCTCCAATTCCGATCGGTCTTGCAGGCGGGAATGAACTGCTATTACCGGGTACGAGGTATCGAGAAGGATCATTATCGACATACTCGTTTGGTCAGCATAGCCTGGTCATAAGATACTGTGACGTGTTGTGTAAGAATGCAACAGCACGAGTTACAAAGAAACCGTTCATTCCGTTGACTTACTCTGCTCAAATAGATCTCAATTAGATGATAACGATTTAGAAATGAATTCCACAAGCATGCCACTACACTATTTTGTTTATACTGTATAACCCTAACTGAAAATGCATCCACCATTCGCTTTCTTTTCTAATAATTTCATACTTCTTCGATGAGAAAAGTCATGTTAAAATATCAATTCGGTATCCCTCATAAGTGGATCAAATAGGATAATACTGTCTTATATTTGTTGAACTTAGCCTCCGTGGCTTAGGCGGCAGCACGCCGGCCTCTCACCGCTGGGTCCGTGGTTCAAATCCTGGTCACTCTATGTGAGATCTGTGCTGGACAAAACGGAGGCAGACAGGTTTTTCTCCGGGTACTCCGGTTTTTCCTGTCAAAATTTCATTCCAGCAACACTCTCCACTATCATTTCATTTCATCTGTCATTCATTTAATCATTACCCCAAGAGGAGTGCGTCAGGCCCCGACAGCCGGCACAGTTCATATCCTCGCCGCTAGATGGGGGCTTCATTCATTCCATTCCTGACCCGGTCGGAGACTGGAAGCAGGCTGTGGATTTTCATTTTCATTTGTTGAACTTAAGAATGAGGAATGGTTCTGGTTCACACTCTGGGGTAACGAAGGGCTTTGACTTACGCTGAGCTTCCTTGACACGTGCAGGGCTTGAGCAAACCTGGATTTCTTCTTTAACCCTCCGTCGGGCGCTTATAATCTGCGAGATTAAGGGGAAATAAGTTTTCGATCCCAGGCTTGGGTTTTTCCATGAACAGAGCGTCGCAATAGCTTCCGCACTCCCCGCCAGTTGCGTGAGGGTGAGGTCATTCTTGTTTCAGTGTCCTTCGCTACTCCGTGGTGTTCCGATTTATCCAGGAGATTAAGTGCGCCCAAGTGCGTAAGTATTAGTAAGTTATGGTTTTGTTTACGTATGTGCATCTATTTTTTCTAATATTAATTAAAATAATTCATAGGGCCAGATGATCTCACTGTTCCACCCTTTAAAACAACGATAGCTAGCTAACTAGCTAAATCATTCCTTTGTATTAGTCAATTCAATATGTGGCTTGTTTACATCTCACGCTTGTAGAGAAGCTTGAGTGTCATGTGATTGCAGAATTTGAGTCTGTTCATTAGATGTAATTTGTTTCTTATTTTTATTTGAGTAAAAATTGAGCATTTTATAATTTAAACTGGTTATTTTCCTTTCTTCGAGTTAAAAACACGACAGTTAAACGAGATGCAAAATTCTAGTCAATAGAATGTAAATAAACACATATTTCAATGTTTAATTTGGCAGATTAGTTGCGCCCGACGGAGGGTTGAATCAACAATGCCAACAACGCCAAGAATAAGGGATTCCGGCATTAATTCGAGACTTAAGATTCTCACTCAGTGGAGATACCTGACCCTGAGTGTCCTTGGTGGGAGACTACCGGCCATATGGAAGCTTACAATACCAAGCTACAGAAAAGATAGTGTAATTAGACGATTACACATTTTGTGCCACACACAGGCTGACACAAGAGCAGAAGGGAAAATGGATGGATAACTCTGGAGATATCATTGTCATGTGTGACCAGGTTTTATCTGGACACTAATAACCGACGCTAAAAGCGCAGCGTTAGGTTATGGGGCCAAGCTCTCTGCTGACTCAGTAGACATGGGTTCGAGCCCCACCATCGGCCATCCTCGAAATGGTTTTCCGTGGTTCCCCCCCCCAAATTTTTAATTCCAGGCAAATGCTGAGATGGTACCTTCTGACAGGCCACGGTCGCTTCCTTCCACATGCTTGCCCATTTTCATCCATTCATCTCATCTCCCATTCCGACATGCAGGTCGCCCACGGCCGTCGACTAGAAAGTCCTGCACTCGGCCTCTCAGCAGGCCATACGAAAAAAAAAAAATCTGGACACTGAGAGCGACCATTCTGAGTGTGGGGTTTCCGTATTTTATTTCACACTACCTTCTAGCAAATGCCGAGATGAAACCCTGTTTTAAGTGCTAGGGCACCTAGACCCTAAACATTTATTATATACACACTACTACAATCACCATAGAAATATAGGTTATGAGACTAATTCCACACTCTCCCAAGTACGGGTTACAAGGGGCCGATGACCAAGATATCGTAAGCCCCTAAAATGAGCTAACAATAAAACATTATGAAACTTACGGCAACATTAATTCTCAGTGCATTGTAAATACAGGAGAGCAAGGTTTCTACGTTTCTTGCGGAAATAAGTCTGTGTTAGAACTTCATGAACTCCACCTGCGGCAACCATGGGGTGGATTGAGTAGCTCCATGGGTGTCGTTGCCGGTCTCAAGCCCGAAGAAAGGAGGAGGGTTAGGGAGACCAGTCTCAACTCTCCCTGTAAAGCATTTGTGAGAGACATAACAGACCATCTAGCTATAATGGCATGTGTTTAGGCCAAAAGGTGGCAGCCCCACTAAAGCACTCGGTGACTGTGGGCTAACAACCTGCATCTCTTAAAATTTATTGTTAACGGAACTTCAAGAAGCAAAAGCCGGACGGACAACAAGTTGACAACCTTTGGAATGAAATGGACCACGAGGATCGGATTTTGGAATGTACGGACACTTTACGAGAGTGGAAAGTTACATCAAGCTGTAGCAGAATTTATCAACTATAAACTAGATAAAATGGGAATGAGCGAGGTACGCTGGAATGAATTTGGAGAGAATAGACTACCAGAGGGGATGACCTTTCTGTATTCAGGCAAACCAAATGCCGAGGACGACCATGTAAATGGTGTAGGCCTAATTCTAAATAACACGGCAAAGACGAGTCTGCTGGAATGGAGACCTATATCAGACAGAATCATAACAGCGCGGTTCAAAGGGCAGGAACGAAATGTAACTATCATCCAATGTTACGCCCCAACTGAACAAGCAGACATGGATACCAAAAACTACTTCTATACAGAGCTGCAAGCAACATTGAATGGGGTGAAACGAGATATTGTCATTGTAATGGGAGACCTAAATGCGAAAGGGGGCACCGAAAACCTTAGGATAGAAAATATAATGGGGAGACATGGAGTTGGAGAGGAGAATGAAAACGGAGGACTATTTAAGGAGTTCTGTGCGAGCAATGAGTTGACCATCGGAGGAACGGTGTTCCCACATAGAAAATGTCATAAAATCTCATGGATATCACCTGATCACAGGACGCAGAATCAGATTTACCACTTTGCCATAAGTGGGAAATGGAAAAGATCATTGTCAGATGTCAGAAACAAAAGGGGAGCCGACATAGGCAGTGATCACCATTTGATGTTAGCCAAGGTGCGCATTAAAATCATAGCTGCAAAGAAGAAATTTGATGTTCCAAAAAAGCGGTTTGATGTTCAAAAGCTGAACGACCCCAACGTCAAACAAGAATTTAGATTAGAACTGCGTAACAGATACGAAATACTAAATACAAGAGAAGATGGAGTAAATGGAGTAGAAGAAGAATGGCAGAAAATCAAAGGAGCAATCCTAGAAACTGCAGAGAAAGTAGTGGGATTCAGAGATAACAAAAGGAAGGATTGGATGAGCCAGGACACCTGGGAAAAGGTGGGAGAGAGGAAGAAACTGAAAGTAAAGATGAATACCATAAAAACTAGGAGACAAAAGATGGATGTTCATGCAGAGTACACGAGAGTAGACCGGGAGGTGAAAAGGAGTGCAAGATCAGACCGGAGGAAGTGGGCAAGTGATCTCGCATCAAGGGCGGCGAGGGCTGCCAGAGAAGGAAACATGAAGGAACTTTACCAGACCAGACTGCTAGGAAAGAGGAAGGGACCTATAGATCGTCCTGTGAGAAGTAAAACTGGAGCGTTGCTGACTACTGAAGATGAGCAATTGGAAAGATGGCGTGAACATTTTGCAGAAGTGCTGAATAGAGAGGTACGATCAGAGGAAGAAGAGCAACAGGACGGAGAAGAACAGGGAGGTGTAGATGAAAATGCAGAGGAAGATGGAAATCGAAATGAATATGAGGTTCTTGGTAGAATCAAGAGTGGAGCACCTAGTAGAGAAGAGATCAGAGCTGCTCTAAAGCAAACGAAAAGTGGCAAAGCGCCGGGAACAGATAACATCCCACCAGAGCTCTTGAAAGAAGATCTAGCAACAACAGTAGATTTACTGTACCCCCTGTTTGAAAAAATCTGGAACCGGGAAGAAATACCAGAAGAATGGAACACCGGCACTTTAGTCAAACTTACGAAGAAGGGCGACTTGACAAATTGCAATAATTGGAGGGGAATAATGCTGCTATCTATTCCTAGCTAAGTGTTGTCACGAATCATCTTCAACAGAATGAAGGACTACCTTGAAATCCCCCTAAGAGGAGAACAAGCTGGGTTTCGCAGAAACCGATCGTGTGTCGATCAGATTAATACACTCCGCATTATCTTTGAACAGAGCATGGAATTTATGGCCAGTCTATATTTAGTGTTTATAGACTTTGAAAAGGCTTTCGATTCAGTGGACAGGAGAAGCATGTGGAAAATAATTGCAAATTATGGTATTCCGGGAAAGGTTATCAGAGTTATGCAAGAGATGTATAACGGATACTCGTGCAAAGTAATGCACCAAGGGAAATTGACACCATCCATTGAAGTAAGAACAGGTGTAAAACAGGGGTGTGTGCTCTCTCCATCAATCTTCCTAATTGTGATAGATGAAGTGACGAGGAAAACAAATGAAGGTAAAAGAAGAGGAGTAAGTTGGAATTTAACAGATCAACTAGAAGATATAGATTTTGCTGGTGATGTGTGTCTCCTCTCACAAAGCTTTCGGCAATTGAATGCCAATCTGAAAGATCTACAGGAACAGGCAAGAAGGCTAGGGTTAACTGTAAATTCAGGGAAGACCAAATCGCTAAGACTAAACTTAACAAGCGATAGGAAGTTTCAAATAAACGGAAGAAATGTAGAGGATGTTAAAGAATTTACGTATCTTGGTAGCATCGTTTCAAAAACTGGAGGAGCAGAAGAGGATGTGAGCAGTAGGATCAAGAAAGCGAATGCAGCCTTTATCCAGTTGCATCCTATCTGGAAAAGCAATGAGATTTCCACACGTACTAAACTCCGAATATTCAATAGCAATGTAAAATCAGTGCTACTATACGGATGTGAGACTTGGAAAGTAACAAAATCAATCATAAATAAAATCCAGACCTTTATAAACAGATGCTTATGAAGAATCTTGAGGGTGTTTTGGCCAAATGTAATATCCAATGAAGAACTATGGAATCGTACAAACGAGACGCCCATGGATTTACAGTTGAAGGCAAGAAAGTGGAAGTGGGTTGGACATACACTGCGCAAAAACCATACGGCAATAGAGAGGCAAGCACTGAGTTGGAATCCTCAGGGTCATCGCAGAAGAGAAAGACCGAGGGAAACTTGGAGGAGGACAGTTGCGAGGGAAGCTGCAGAAGCGGGGAGAACGTGGGGAGAAGTGAAGGCAATGGCACGCAACCGAGTCCGATGGCGATGCTTCGTTGAAGCCCTATGTTCCAGTGATGCGAACAACAGGACTTAAGAAGAAGAACTTCATGGCTACATTTAGAACAGCACTTCACCGCTATTTGTTGCTGTCATCTGGATCTATAATGCTGTGGTCGATGCGTTTGTCACTCTAGGTCTTGGCGCGAATGACGCCTGGTGCACTATTGCAGTATTTTACTACGCAATAAACGCAGTCCGAATTATCGCGAATTCCGAATCAGTGCAGTCCAAAATATTGAAGGTTTACTGAACATATTGTAAGATAGATTCATCATGATCCTAAGAGGAAACTTGTCGGTGCAGGATACCGGCGAGCGCACAAGTAGAATATCCAGCAAATATAGTGGGAATCGGTGACTTTATGGCTGCTGTTATCGAAGCCTGTCGTTAATGAAAGTACTTTATGTGGATGGAACAATGCAAGTAGTAATGCAATCATTGTCAAGGCAGTTTCCTTCATGCTGCTCGCCATGTTTATAGGTAGATAACATCAGAGTACGTGACACTAGGGAACATTTTACGTCCAGTAGCATCATATTGTCTGATACGAAGTGATGGCAAATACAGGGTCTTTCATATAAAATAAGAGGGCCAAGCGGCGGCTTTGTTAACCGCAGCTGTGGTCACCTTGGCCGAGCTTGTGGCGCGCCACGGCCCCCTGCTGTACTATTGAAAGCGCGCGCATAGTACATACGAGGGCTGTTTTTTTCAAGTTCCGATGGACTGTATAAAAATAACAGATTGACATTACCAAACTTGACCTTGCAATAAGCGTGCAGGTGCTCAGTCGCCAGTCTAAACCTCAAGTGCTAACATGGTGAGACAGTTATCATTGCAACATCATATTTTTTATGTAAAACTTATTTTAAGTACGAGTCGGCTCGGCGGGTACGTGATGCATTTGTTCAGCAATTTCCTGATGAAGTGCCACATTCATTAGCACAGATTCACGTAATTGCAAATAAGTTTGACACTTCTGGCTCGGTGCTCAATAAAAAACATGCCCGCACACGAACAGTTTTAACAGAGGATGAGCTAGATGACATTAGCGAGAATCTTGAATGGTCTCCGAATAAATCACTCACAAAATTAGCACAAGTAGGGGTTTCGGTTTCATCAACAATAACTAACTAACTAAAGTAAGATTTCAGCATTGTACACACGCTAGCAAGGCCGCTGCATCATATAGGATTGTACACACGCTTAAAGCAGGGGGCCTTGGCACGCCACAAGCTCGGCCAAGGTGACCACAGCTGCGGTTAACAAAGCCGCCGCTTGGCGCTCTTATTTTATATGAAAGACCCTGTACAGGTGAGTTGAGCGGACGTGGCTGGCAGACGCGCAAGCTACTAGCCGAGAGAGGAATCCCTTAGCGCTAGACTGACAAGGAAACGTCAATTTCCCGATCTGGCTAACACTGCATACATGTTTCCCAGGTCACATTGAAAATATCTGCGTTGGCATTTTATCCCCAAATTTATTTGGATCATCCCTAGATAGAGCGAATGTCTGGATACTGACACGAGACTTGAAACGGCCTATGGTCCATGCTGGGATAAGTAGGCGTTGCAGTGGATATGCTAACTTAGCGTACTGTTCCAAGTCTCGTGTACAATGGACCTAATGGATTTGGGAATGAAATACTATTGCAGTAGTTGTCCATGTGATCTCACCAACATGTATACAAAGTTTCACTGAGATCCGGGAGTTGACGTTCACGATGTTCTCTTATGAGCAGGCGATCAGCTCACCAAGGTTACCTGTGCTCACAGACAGTTCCAGTTCCAGTTCAAGCAAGCCACTCGCTCCACTTCTCCCGACAGCGATAGAATTTGGGAGGATGATGGCTGTAGATTTTCATGAATCTGCTTGATATCGCTTGTTACTTAGATATTCACATTCACCGCGCAGGACGATTGCTTCAGTAAGTAGGTAGGCTATTGATTTATTAAAAATTTCGTCATTTCACTATTAATACAGGAAAAGGTACGGGCGATTTGTTTATAACTTAACCAAATTATACACTATAGGAAATCTTGTTTTTATTAATAAAGAAGTACCGGTACTTTGTTTCTTTTCAACTTGACCACCTCGTGGTGTAGTGGCTAGTGTTTTTGGCTGTCATCCCGGAGGTTCGGGTTCGATTCCCGGCTCTGCCAAGAAAATTAATTCTAGTTTGAGTTACTCAGCCTCGTGAGGAAAAACAGTGAAGAGGAGGATTCGATTCCCCTATCAGCCACCCTGGAAGTGGTGTTTTCCGTGGCTTCCCCACTTCTACGCCAGACAAATGCTAGGTTGGTTCCTAACCGAAGGCCACGGCTGTCTCCTTCCCAATCCTATCCCCAATTTACAAATACACACACTTGTGCAACCATCACAATAACACAGGTTATCACACAAATTCTACACACACGCAAAATACACTGGGCTATGTGACCGTGATGTCTGAGCCCCTAAAATAAGCAACAACAACACATTACTTTTAACTAAACAAACGTTACTTGGATATATTGATATCAAAGCTTTAATAGTACGCTCTGTCACCCTCTTGCATGTACATTCTTTTGCCTTGTCCAATTAAATCTTGAGTTACTCGGTTGTATAGTTAAAGAGTATGCCCAGCCGCCATCTAGAATGTATAGAGTCGATGTTATTTTGCTTTGTCACTAATTTCTGTTATTGTAGCTCTTAAATATTGCGAGTATTTTCGTTCATATTTTATAATTTCAAGATAGCTGCTACGCTTAACATTCAATCCCATAAAGCCAATGAGCTTTCCTTCATACGATCATAAATTATAGATTATAATGTTAGCACGTTTCACACGGCCACCATCTTGTAATTATTCAGCTGATGACCTTATAATTTGGACTTATGACGTTCCTTACATGGAAGTTTACTGTTTCAAGAAGAATGACCGACATGCTAGAACTCAAATATTAAATTATATCAATAAGGAAATCTACGATATAAGAACAATATTTAACTCCTTAAAATACATTAAAATAATCATGACATGTAATAAATCATTGTATTATTTAATCAGTGCTGCAGCAGGGAATTAAATGCAAGCATATTATCATACACAATATAATTGAAAAAAAAAATAGTCATAAAATTTGACAATGAACTTCTTTCATTCATATGATAGTTAAAAGTTCACGGCACGCCGGTTGCGGAACACTGCTCGAGATAAGTGCGCTCGGGCACTTGGCGATAATTCCAAAAGTACTCATTACATTACCTATGGTGAGTTGTCATGAAGAGCGCAGCAATGGCCAGTCCAGACGTAGCCTTTTAAAGATAAATGAATGGGTCCGCTGGACCAAACGCAACTACTCCCTCGTTAATGCGAGAGAAAATCTCAACTACCTTTGCCGTAAACAATCAAACGGCAGTACTTGACTTTATCTTTATTACCTCCCACAGTGTCACAAGATCCATGTATTGCACCGCAATCACCTTACCAGCTGACATGTCCATTCCCGCACGTATTGAAGAGCCAGAGGAGACAATAACATACAGAGAGTAGCACAGGGTAATTAAAGTAGGCTAATAGGTGCGCAGTACTTCACTGCTTCTACCGTACTTGTTTCCGTACCCTCGCTGGTACTGGGTGGTCCTCGTGAGTGCACCACACTGATACAGTAGCATACAGTACACTGCGTGATAGTACAGTGACATAGCAGCTTGCATCTTACACAGATGGTGCCAGCTCGGCCTTAAATCCCCGTCCTAAACAAAGATGAGTCGTTCTCGTTTTTTATTTTTTAGCCTACTTTTCGCATTTTGTAAAAATGAGGATTATGAGATCCGGGAAACTGTGTGTCTCTCTGTCTGGCTATGTGTGTGTGCCCCCCCCCCCCCCCCTATCAACTCCTAAACGGCTGTAGAAATCGAACCCAAATTTGGTATGAGTAAAGATCTCTATCTGAATATCTCAATGCCGTATTTGAAAATGATGTCAGTGCTACCAACTGCTGAAAAATGGCAATTGAAATTTCAGCTCCATGTTGTATATCTTGGAAGGTATGCATGGGAGATATACCAAAATTGGCGCAAATATAGATAATAATATTTTAGTTTAATTTTCAGGAGGCCATACATGACAGTGTTGCCAAAATGATTCTAAGCCTGCTGTTAGGTCCAATTTTTAAATGCATATAACTTCTACACTATCAATTGTATTTCAACCAAACTTCGTATGTACTTTGTGTATATAGACAGATATGACTGAGCGTAATCTTAAGAGCTACGAGGGCTTCTAACTGTTAATAAATGCACCCTCTATTGTTTTTATCCAAATACCAATATATCGGAAAGTATGCAAGTCGACAGCTTTAAACTATGCACACCTATAGTACCTGACATTCTAGATTAATTTGGAGTAACTAATGGACCTCAGTACTACCAATATGATTCTAAGACTGCTGATAGAACCAATTGTAAATACACGTAACTTCTATACTATCAATTGGATTTAAACCAAATTTCGTATGTGCTATGTGTACCATAACAGATATGACTGTGGGTATTCTTAAGAGCAACCAAGGCTGCCAACTGTTAATACATGCTGTCTCCATTTTTTAAATCCTAATATCAATATATCAGAAAGTATTCAAGCCAACAGCTCTAAACTTTGCACACGTATAGTACCATACATTCTAATTACTTTGGAGTAACTAATATACGTCAGTGCTTCCAACATGATTCTAACCCGGCTGATAGGTCCAATTTTAAAATACATGTAACTTCTATACAAATAAATGGATTTCATCCAAATTTGGCACAATAGATCATAATAGTTCAAATTATTTCTGACCAACACATACATGACATTGTTGCCAACTGCTGGAAAACCGCACTTGAAATTTGAGCTCCATGTTGGATATCTTGGAAGGTATGCTTGGGAGCTATTCCAAAATTGGCACACATATAGATAATAATATTTCAGTTTAATTTCCAGGAGGTCATTCATAGCAGTTTTGCCAACATGATTCTAAGCCTGCTGATAAGTCCAATTTTCAAATGCATATAATTTCTACACTATCAATTGTATTTCAACCAAATTTCGTATGTAATATGTGTACATAAACAGATATGACTGAGCGTATTCTTAAGAGCCAACTGTTAATAAATGCTATCTCTATTTTTCTATTCAAATACCAATATATCAGAAAGTATGCAAACCGACAGCTTTGAACTATGCACACATTCTAGATTAATTTGGAGTAACTAATATACGTCAGTGCTACCAACATGATTCTAAGCCTGCTGACAGGACCAATTTTTAAATACATGTAACTTCTATACTATCAATTGGATTTAAACCAAATTTCGTATGTGCTATGTGTACCATAACAGATATGACTGTGGGTATTCTTAAGAGCAACCAAGGCTGCCAACTGTTAATACATGCTGTCTCCATTTTTTTAAATCCTAATATCAATATATCAGAAAGTATGCAAGCCATCAGCTCTAGACTTTGCACACGTATAGTACCTGACATTCTAGATTAATTTGGAGTTACTAATCTACGTCAGTGCTGCCAAAATCATTCTAAGCCTGCTGATAGGTCCAATTTTAAATTACATGTAACTTCTATACAAACAAATGGATTCCATCCGAAATTGGCACAACAATAGATTATTCAGATTATTTCAGACCCACACATGTATGACATTGTTGCCGATATGATAGCATTGTATATACATTTAAACCTCAACTCACAAGTCAGTGTTCTGGATCTGATGATGACCGCTTGAAGGCTGAAAAGCTAATCCTAAAAAAAACATTGTCCCATTATAACAGTGATCATAACTAATGCATGTAATATTTTCCAGGAGTGTTATTTACTTATTGCTCGTATATTATATACATTGTACCACGTCCAGTTTTTGGACAAATTCGTGTTGACTGACTGAAGATAGCGGCTTCGGTGGCGTAGTTGGTAGCATGCTGAGCTTCTATGCCCAAGATCGCGGGTTCAAACGTGGCCAAAGTCGTCGGATTTTTCAAGAGCGTAAAAAATCCCTCAGTATACCTTCCTTCGGCGGGGGAAGTAAATGATGATGATAATTGTTGTTTTAAGGGGCCTGGTAGATTAATCCGGAGCTAAACACTACCTGAGGGAAGATGATTGAAAGAAAAGGAGAAAGGTTTAGGAGTGGAAACGATCGTAGGCAAAGAGGAAGAGCATCCAAGTCTAATTAATAAAGAAGTAGTGATATAAAGAATAGTTACACTGCGCGAAGCCCGTGAAGTAACTGACATATGCGGGAGCTTGGGAACTGCTAACGGAGAGAGCGGCGTGAGCAACAGTTATCTGCAGGCTATCGCTAAGTGCTCTTTCCCTCCCGAGCAGGTATTTGGGTACTATGGGGTACTATGGGGTAAGTGCTCTTTCTTTCCCGAGCAGGTATTTGGGTACTATGGGGATAGGTAGTGCACTGGCGAGCAAGGATATGTGAGGTGAAATGAATTTATGTACTTTCCCTTCAAAAGGAAGGGTGAGATTTTCTGAAGCATTCTGAAATGCTAGAAGGACTAAAATTAGCTGGAATATTTTTATTACCCGACACTCTCGGATCTCCAACAGAAAAGGCCGAATACCCCCAGAGTGGGTAGAGATAAAGCAACTCTAGTGCTTAGCAATAATTTTATTATTATTATTATTAGAAATCTTCAGAAAGTACCAATTGTTGCATTTAAAGCAGGCTAAACTTTTACCCAGCAAGGTGCCGATTAACAGTTAGAAAGGATGAAAACCTCAAACCTAACTTGAACAAATACACAATCTTAGGCAGTAAATTACAAGCCAGAGAGAAAATCTCTACAAGTAGGAAGCTGGCGGAGCGAGCTATACTTGTCTTAATAATTTACTAGGATTAGCTGTGATGGCTAAGAGAAACTTTGTAAATGTTGTTAATAGAAGTTTTGTTTTAAACGCAACAAGTGATGGGTTTTTAAAGCTTATCATTCAGTGATTTGCCTTTTACTTTGAATATAGAATAATTGAGGAGAAAAATTAGGAAAGAGAAGGTCCTGCCTAATCGTTCTTCTAGCAATAGAAGTAGAAAATAAATAATAGAGATTTTATTTAACAAAGTAATTGAATTGAAAAACATTAACCATTTTAGATCTCGGATCTTATTTTGAGCTTAAGAACAACTTTTTTGTTTCATAAAAATTGAAGGCCTCAGACCTATAATAATAAGGAGGTTTACAATTAACAAGTAATGTTAAACAATTTAAAGATTTCGAACTTGTTACAAGCACTAAAACACCTTACAAGGGTTTTCAAAATGTGAATACAATTAAGAAGTTTACAGACTATAATGATAATAGTAAAGGAATTACAATTTGGTTGAATATTTCGTTGTATTGGTTAATAAGAACATCAAATACTTAGAGAATGCCCTTTTATATAAGCGAAAAGGATATGAATTCCTGGGCAAAGCAGGAGAAGAAAAAAGAGATTAATAAGAGGTTTCTATAACCCCTTTTATTTACGCAGAGTTTAAGAAATGCCAGATTCAAATGGGACAGGTCGCAGAAACCTGAATTACACAAATTAGATAAACGTTTAACAATTGGAAAATTAGAACTTCCTGGTTGAAACAGGAAGAAAAACTTATTAAAATGTGGATTATAACCACGGTTATTTTTACAGAATGAATAAACGGTAAATGGAGCAAAGTTTGGGAGGGCGCCTATGTTTTGGCGAGGCCTCGCAGAAAAGTAACTAGTTAAATACCCTAATTCTTAGTAAAGGGATTAGGAGTGTAGGAAACATGAGATTTGAGTCCTGGCCAATTTTATTAATACGAGTGAATCGCGACGCGGTAGATTGTTGAACGGACACTGTAGGTAGCACTAGAGTTCGTTGAGAGATTGTAATATTTCACTATTACAGTATGTATAGGTTCATTAAGTTGCACTTTGACAGGTTTTAGCGGTGTGTAGTCTTGATATTGCAGTTTATGAATATACTTTAACTTAAAGGTTGCAGTAATTTTGACGGTATTTAGTGTGGTTCTTCACTGTTTAGAGTTTATTTTGAATGGAAAGTTCCAGAACTGTAGTGACAGTTTAAAGGAGCAAGCAGACATCCCACGGAGGCAGACAAGTTAAGTTTTAGACAGCTATGAATTTAACAGAAATCCCTCGCTGCAGGAAAAGTATTCCCTTAGTTAGTTCAAGAAACGATGAATTTCACAACTTTAGTAGCAAGCCTGGTTGGCGAAGAATGACTGTTTCCACGTGGGGCAGTTATTACTCAATTTTGCGGAAATCCCAACACTGCCTATAACTTTCATTTAAAGCATTCAAAATGTTGTTTGAAACCTTATAAAATGGTTTAAAATCAATGTAGGTAGTTACTTAACTTGCATGATGATTGAATTTTGAAGCCTCCTGCGACCGTTACACGGAAAAATCAGACATGGCGTCCGTTTGAATCACCTCACTTGAAGAGGAGGAGAACCTCTGAGAGAGGTCTGAACTGTTCCACAAGCTGACTATACAAGAAGTGAAAGGAGAATTTGAACACACGGCGAGCCAGAAGACGAAGGGGAGGTGGGGAGTGAACAAAATAACATAAAACAGGGTAGGTTACATTTGAGCAATATAAACCCTTTACAAATATAATTTTCTTCATGGAGTAGGGTCTTCAAGGAGATGTTAGCTGAAGACAGCGACGGCGCCTGCTGGAATGGTGTGTAAGTTCTCTTGAACTCGATGAATCCCAAAAAATTTGGCAGGTTGCCGCGTGGAGCGCCGTTACTTTGCAAAGAATACATAACTGAAACAAACTTACATGAATTTTAATATACATTCAAAGAAAAAGAGAATACAAAGAAGGGGTTCCCTGTTGGTGTCTGCGAGGAAAATAAACGAAACTAATGAAAAGGAAAAAGCAAAGAGCGGCAAGAGCTAACTCTAACTAACCGTGTATTCCAAGGAATACACCAGGGCTTAACATCTAGGTTATCGGCCCCTAATGGTTGGGTGATCGTGAAGATGATAATGAAATGTAAACTCTAACTAAAACTAACTACTAACTTATATACTAGAAGAAGAAATGGAAAACAAAATGAGAATAAGGCAAATAAAGGATAGGAGGAAAAGAAATGCCCTCAACCCTCGAAGACAGGAAGGAAGGAGAGCGATGAAAGGCAGATAGGAAAATGGAAGAGCAGAGGGTCCGTCCCAGAGGTAATGGGTAAAAGGGGAAAACCGGACCCAGCTCAGAAATCCCTCGGGGTCTCCAACTCCCGAACTCACCAGCCATGAGCCCCTGAGGGTGTAGCAACCAGAAGTGGTGGGGCTACATACACCCTGCCTCCTTGAGGGCCGTGAGCAGAAGGCAGTAGATAACATGAAAAGGAGGAGGGTATCAGAAAAGATGAGACAAGGGCCAATTAAGGCGGGAAAGAAAGAGACTCCCTAGGCCTTGGATACCCTAGTACCGTCGGGGTCGGAAGAGGACAAGAGTTGACCAAGTGAGGTCGACAGGAAAGAAGACAGAGATGAGACCGGCACAAGTAAGTGGAAGCAATGCCGGACTCAGCTAGGGCCCCGTGGTCGCCAACCCATGTCCCACTAGATGTGAACCCCTGGGGGAGGTAAGTAAAGCCGGTGGGCCCAAGTTGACGGAAGCATTTGGTAGCAAAAGTAAGAACTACTTGAAATTGATGGTCTGCAGCCCTTACCTGAATTACAGATAACACACACTAATACAGCCATCACAATTAACACCGGTTATCAGACAGATTCTACACACTCCCAAAGTACATGGGGCTACATGACCGCGTTGTCGCAGCCCCTAAACTGAGGAAACAACCAATCAACCAATCGAATGAAAAGATACAACTGACAGTTTGTATAGGCAACACAAAAAACTGTCTTCAAAACTTCTCATTAGAAGCTCGTTGTGGAATCTGTCTGATAATAATTATGTGTCATTGTAATGGCTTTATACTAGCGCGTATATTTGTAATTGGGGCTACTATTTGGGTAGACGCTCGTAGTCTTAATTTGGATAGGCTACCATCCCAACATTTCTCAGGAGTAGAAGCAGGGAAACCACGGAAAACCACTTCTAGGATGGGCTAGATTTGCCTCACGCTTGAATGAACCCCGTTCCAGCCCTGAAACCATAATTAGATTTCTATGGAGACCCGGGAATCGAACACGGACCTCCTTGATGACAACCGACAATACTGGTCACTGCGCCGTGAGGTGTACCAGAGGCTAAGGGCATAAATCCGTGTGCCTGGCGTGTAGATTATTTTATTCATCTGTTTTATCGTATGTTTACTCCACGTTGCTCCCATTCGAGGGCGGCTGACCCGCTCGATATTGTAGTTAACGTGTGTTATTGTAATGCCTGTGTGTTACTGTAATAATTAAGGTCTTGGATTCGGTTAGGGGCCTTGGAACTTGAAATAAGTTACCATCCCGGCATTTTCCTAGACGACGGAAAAACTCTGGAAATAACAGTGAGGCGGTCAGTGTCTGTCCGTATATCCCTATTTTGTTGTAATTTCTTAAGGGTCGGTAGTATACTGTACAAATTCACCCTTCCCAGTGCACTATCAGGATTTCCTCTTGGTAGGAGTCCAATGAAATAAGTTTAGGGTACCGATACGGAAGAAAACATGAATAAACATTTGTTCATACGTGCATATTATATGCTAATTTCAGCACAGAGCGTTTAGTGGTAATGAGGGTAGGCTTACGTAGTGTGTCTCCTGCACCAAAGATCCTGAGATTGAATCTGGCTCTTCAAAGAAAAAATCTGGTTTGATTGTTGGAACGCTGCCTTAATAGGACAAGGGAAAAGGTAAGGGTTCGATTCCCACCTCTGCAATCGTAGAAGTGGTTATCCATGATTTTCTTATTCTACCTCAGGCAAATATTGGGGTAGTGCCTAACTTACGCACACGACCATCTCCATCATAACCCTAGCCTCAACAGAATATTTATACAATAGCAAAGACATAATAATAATAATAATAATAATAATAGTAATAATAATATGTTGTGATGTACAGCAATGTGTAATATGTACTGTATAAAACAATAATGAAAGAAAATCCACAGCCTGCTTCCAGTCTCCGACCGGGTCAGCAATGGAATGAATGAAGCCCCCAATCTAGCGGCGAGGATATGAACTGTGCCGGCAGCCGAAGCCTGTCGCACTCCTCTGGGGCAATGATTAAATGAATGACAGATGAAATGAAATGATAGTGGAGAGTGTGGCTGGAATGAAATTTTGACAGGGAAAATCAGAGTACCCGGATAAAAACCTGTCGGCCTCCGTTCTGTCCAGCACAGATCTCACATGGAGTGACCGGGATTTGAACCACGGACCCAGCGGTGAGAGGCCGGCGTGCTGCCGCCTAAGCCACGGAGGCTCGACTGTATAAAACAATAATAATATTAATACATGTTATGTTAGAGCCTCCGTGGCTTAGGCGGCAGCACGCCAGCCTCTCACCGCTGGGTCCGTGGTTCAAATCCCGGTCACTCCATGTGAGATTTGTGCTGGACAAAGCGGAGGCAGACAGGTTTTTCTCCGGGTACTCCGGTTTTCCCTGTCACAATTTCATTCCAGCAACACTCTCCACTATCATTTCATTTCATCTGTCATTCATTTAATCATTGCCCCAGAGGAGTGCGTCAGGCCTCGGCAGCCGGCACAGTTCATATCCTCGCCGCTAGATGGGGGCTTCATTCATTCCATTCCTGACCCGGTCGGAGACTGGAAGCAGGCTGTGGATTTTCAATACATGTTATGTTATGAGACATTAAACACACATCCAAGCACATTGGAATGTAGACCACGTTGCCAAAAATTCCGAAATTAACATAACAATAACAAATTTTTTGACAGAATCTTTGAGTTCCGATTATATGAGGGGTGTTAAAATGAAAAGGAACGAAACGATACTGTGGGTACAATTTATTCGTTACTCAAAGGTAACAGGCCTGTGCACAGGTGTCACATTGCTTCACCTAGCCGCAGGATTCCCTGTTCCCAGAAGTCTTGTGGTTGTGACTGGTGTATTCTCTAGAGTACACGGTTAGTTAGAGTCAGCTCTTGCTGCTCTTTGCTTTTCCTTTTTCAATAGTTTCCTATATTTCCCCTCGCAGACACCAACAGGGACCCTTTTCTATTCCCCTTTTCTTTGAATGTATATTAAAATTCATGTAAGTTTGTTTCAGTTATTTACCTTTGGATTTCGACCCCAGCTCACCACGCGGCAACCTGCCGAAGTATTTGGATTCAGCGATTTCAAGAGAACTTACAAACCATTCCAGCAGACTTCGTCGTTGTCGTCATCTACCATCTCCATGAAGGTATTAATTCATGTATCGCATTCTCATTATGTTGAAAATTTTGGTTCCCAATGTTTCCTTCAGTGCTTAGCCTCTTATGTTTCCTTCCCCCTCTCCCAAGTCTTTCTGGCTCTCTCGTGCTCAATTATCCTTCGCTCACTTCTCGTCTAGACGTTTGAGTAAACAGTTTGTCCTCTCTCAGAGGCCCTCCTCCTCTCTAAATGAGGTAATTTTCAAATCGACGCCATGTCTGAATTTTAAGTGTAACGGCTGCAGGAATCTTCAAAACTTCAAACATCATGCAAGTTAAGTAACTACCTACATTGATTTTAGTCATGTTTTAAAACGGGGTTTAATCTAAACAAAGACACTTTATGGATTTTATAGGCAGTGTTGGGATTTTCGCAAAATTGTGAAATAACTGCCCCGCGAGGGAATTGTCATGCCTAAGCTAACTAAGCTTTTTTCTAAACCTGAAATTTGGTGCTTCTTGTACTAAATAAGGGATACCTTCCCTACAACGAGGGATTGCCAATTAATAACTTTCTAACACTTAGCTTGCTGCCTCCGAGGGTTACTACCGCTTCATTTAACTGTTATTTCATCTCTGGAAATTTCCATTCCAAACATACTCTAAACCGTGATGAACTATACCCAACACCGTCAAAATTACCGTCAACTTGAACTTAAATGGAACTATTAATCGCAACCTAGAACTCTATAACGAAGAAACAAATTAAAGCTCAAATAAGTGCATCATCATAAACTGCAATAGGAACATTTTTCTCATGTTATACAAACTTTCAGTGCTTCAAAAGTGAATGTGTGGCTACTTCCGCGCCGTGATTCGCTCGTTTCAACAAAATTGGCCAGGGCTCTAATCCCATATTTCCCATACTCCTAATTCCCTTTACTAACAATTTAGGGTATATTTAAACTAATTACTTTCTTTCTATGAGGCCTCTCCTAAAATTAGGCGCCCTCCCATCTTGCTAAACTTAACACTTATTCACTCGGTATAAATATATGTGGTTATAACTCACATTTTAATACTTATTTTTTCCTGCTTTGTCCAAGAAGTAAGCGTTTTCCAAATTGTTAAACAATTATCTAATTTATGTAATCCAGGTTTCGTTAATACGACCTTTCCTATTTGAATTTAGCATATATTAAACATTGTGTCAATAACAGGGGTTATAGAAACCTCTTATTTATCTCTTTTTTCTTTTCCTGCTTGCCCAGGAATTCATAGCCTTTTCGCTTACAAAAAGGGCATTCTCCAAATATTTGGTATTCTTACTAACCAATACAACGAAATGTTAAACCAAATTGTAAGTCCTTTATTGTTATAGGCTTTAAGCCTTTTAATTGTATGTAAAATTCGAAAACTCCTGTATAGGTTTTTTATTGTTACTACAGGTCTGAGACCTCAAAAGTTTACTAAAACAATCTTGTTCTTAACTCGAAATAGATCTGAGATCTAAATTGTTATTTATTTTCTCCTTAATCATTTTGTCAAATAAATTCTTTATTATTTGTTTTCTATCTCTCTTGCTAGAAAAACTGTTAGGCAGGACCTTCTCTTCCCTACTTTTTCTCCTGAATCATCACATATTCAATGAAAAAAGCATATCACTGAATGATAAGCTTATTAAAAACTCAATCACTTGTTGCGTTTAGAGCAAAACTTCTATTAACAACACTTATAAAGTTTCTTGTAGCTATCCCAGCTAATTCTAGTAAATTATTTCTATTTCGAGTTAAGAACAAAATTGTTTTAGTAAACTTTTGAGGTCTCAGACCTGTAGTAACAATAAAAAACCTATACAGGAGTTTTCGAGTTTAGCTCGCTCCACCAGCTTCCTACTTGTAGAGATTTTCGCTCTGACTTATAATTTATTGTTTAAAATTGTGGTTTTGTTCAAGCTAGGTTTGAGGTTTTCCTCCGTTCAAACTTTTTAGTCGGCACTCTGCTGGGTAAGAGTTTAGCCTGCTTTAAATGGAACAATTGGTACTCTCTGAAGATTTCTACTACTAATAATAAAAATATTGCTAAAAGCACTAGAGTTTCTTTATCTCTGCCCATTCTGGGGGCATTCGGCCTTTCTGTCGGGGATACAACAGTGTCGGGAAATAAAATTATTCCAGCTAATTTAAGTATTTCTAGCATTTCAGAATGCTTCAGAAAAGCTCACCCTTTTGAAGGGAAAGTACATAAATCCTTTCCATTTGGCATACCTTGCCCTGCCAGAGCATCACCCTTCCCCATAGTACCAGAATACCTGCTCGGGAGGGAAAGAGCACTTAGCTATAGCTTGCTGGCAACCTCAGCTCACGCTGCTTTCTCCGTTAACTGTGCTCAAGCTCCCGCTTGTTTTAGTTACTTAACGGGATTTTCACAGTACAATTACCCTTTATATTACTACAGGGTCTTTCATATAAAGTAAGAACGGCAAGCGGCAGTTTTATTATTCACTGCTGCGGTGCCCTTGGCCGAGCTTGTGACGCGCCATGGCCCTCTGCTCTACTATTGAAAGGGCGCGCATAGTACATGCGAGGGCTGGTTTTTTTCAAGTTCTGATGGACTGTATAAAATAACAGATTGACATACCAAACTGATTTTACTACTAAATGTTTGCTTGTTTTATTCTTATGTCTCAACATAATCGCCAAAACGATTGAAACATTTGTCGTATCGTTACACCAGCTTTCCAATGCCCTCAGCAAAATATTCTGCCGCCATTGAGATGGGTACGACTGGAGAGTCTCCTGAAGTTTTTCCATTTTGGCGAGGCGTTGCCACCCAACCATGATACCTTCAATTCTAGAAATAGGTGAAAATTATTCACGACTACACTGTACCAACGTTACGATAGATTTTTACAAAGAATTCAAGTGTGAAGTTTTGGACAATCTGCCGTTTAGACCAAACCAGCACTGAATGATTGGTATATCAATCTGTTATTTTTACACAGTCAAACGGAGCTTAAAAAACAAAAACAAAAAAAAACAGCCCTCGTATGTACTATGCGCGCCCTTTCAATAGTACAGCAGGGGGCCGTGGCGCGCCACAAGCTCGGCCAAGGCCACCGCAGCAGCGAATAACAAAACTGCCGCTTGCCGTTCTTACTTTATATGAAGGACCCTGTATTTCTTTATTATTGTCATTGGATTCTCTTCCTCTCTGACAAAAATTGTTTCCACTCCTAAACCTACCTCCCTTTCTTTCTGATCATCTTCCCTCAGGTAGTGTTGAAACTCAGCATTAACCTACGAGTGACAGGAGCCAATCCTGTAGGGTGTCCTTTAGTTCGTCGTCCGATTGGAAACGTTTTCCCTTGAGACGAACCATTAACAGTGACGTGTATTGTGCGACACTCCGTAGCCTACGCTAGTCCATCAATAACAACGGCCTGGACTGCTCATGAAGGGAGTGATTCTGCTCCATGATAACGCTTGCTCACACGTCTCTAACGTCACACAAGGTGTATTGACCACGTTCAAGTGGGAGAAACTTGAGGATCCGCCCTACAGTCTTGACTTGTCACCCTGCGACTTCCATCTGTTCGGTCCATTAAAAAACCACAAGACTTCTGGGAACAGGGAATCCTGCAACTAGTGAAGCAATGGGACACCTGCACACAGGCCTGTGATGATCACTTTTGAATAACGATTTAATTGTACCCACAGTATCGCTTCGTACCTTCTCATTTGAACACCCCTTGTGCATTTTTTTAAATTCATAAAATGAAGTGTTAACTTTTCGTTAGTTCATTCACAAAATTAATATTGTTGAGGAGCAAATGAGATGGCGAGCTCTTTAGTGGTGTAATCGACTAATTTCCTATGCTTATATACAGAGGAAAAACACCTTTAACATTATTTTCGATTGTTTCCCACTTCTACTCCAGATAAATGTCGATATGGTTCCTAACTATGGCTACGGCCGCCTCCTTGCATATCTTAGTCCCAATTATAAATACACACATGAATACAGCCATTACAGTGATACAAGTCATTAGACAGATCTCATACACACCCAAATACACGGGGCAACATGACTGCGATGTCGCAAAGCCTTCATGAATGGACCAACAATAATAATTGTCTTATTTCCAATCTTAGCCCTAATGCAGGCCCAGTCGCACACTTATACCTTGACTTACTCTACTTACTGTATACCCTGCAACATAGGTCTTGCATTGGTTTCGTCTCCTGGCTAGTGTCTGTAGGTGTGTCCAACATCATCTCTACTTCCATACCACTTCTTACGACCTGTAGATTCCACTAAGAGCTCCCTTATGGATGGCGTCCTCTTTCCTCCACTTTCTACGTTATATCTGCTGTTGTATACGAATCTTCCCTTCACAAGTTCTTCATTTGTGATGACCTCTGGTCAATATATCCGGAGAATTCTTCTGAGGCAGCAATTTATGAAGACTTGGAGATACTTGATGATCTGGGCTGTTACTTTTCACGTCTTGCATCCATACAGGAGAACCGGTTACACAATGCTACGAAATATTCGTAGTTTCACATACGAAAACTACGTTAAACAAGCTAGCAGACATATTAAATACACATCTAATATGAGGAGGATGAAGAAGGTATTTTTATTCCTAACACCACCACCAGAGAGAGAGAGAGAGAGAGAGAGAGGGAGAGACGGAGACAGACAGAGAGAGACTTCAGGTGTTGGCTACAAACTCTGGTCTAGACTACCACGTAGTGAAATGACTAGCATTTCTGACTACTATCCTTAAGGCTCTGCGGAAAAGAAAACATCTTGTCTGAGGGCTAGAAGAGGATACTCGTTAGTCTTGTGAGGCAAAACTGAGAATATATGGGCTCGATTCCCACCTCAGCCATCCTAGAAGTAGTTAACGTGGTTGCCCTCTTTTGCTTCAGGCAACTGCAGGGATGGTTCCTAACTTAGGCCACGGCAATCTCCTTCCTAATCTTACCTTCAGTTACAACACACACACACACACACACACACACTGCTACAGACATCACACAATAACGATACGCTTCTCGACGACGATGACAACAACAACAACAATACATTTAGGTCAATAAAGGTATCCAAGAATAATGTTAATGACTGTTTTACTTCCCATGATCTATACATAAATTTCAAAATCAATGATAATGAATTAACGTTTGTTTCAAACTGATTGAATGTAAAATCACTTTCGAAGTTCGTTCGAGTACGGTATCAGACCAAGAAGAAAGGAAGGAAAGAAGGAAGAAAGGAAAGAAGGAAGGTTCTATATTGCTCCTCACTTCGTACTCATTCCATGAGACATTTCTCTGGGGTTCATATCTATGCTGTTAGACTCTAGTTAGCAATAGGGGCAGATACTACTTGGCAACTTGAGCACTATATTACCCAAGCAGGAAAACTGCGTATAGTGGCAGAGACAATGTCATCGCTAATGAATACTGTATTCAAACTGATATACATCCAGTATTTACTGACGGGGCGTGATGAACCACATAATGGCGAGTCACTGCTGGTATGACCTAACATTTTGATAATATAATATCAATAAATGAAACATACGAATATTTTCAGTAAAATCACCTTTCATTCAGTCAACACAAGTTTACCCAATTAGATTGGGTGGAGAGTGACAATTAACTTCCTAATACCTGAAATAAATACTATATACAGTATATATATATATATGAATTATTCTCCCTTGCCTTGCCTCGTGAGGACAATTGAGTAGCTGTCTGACCGTAAGGCAGCGCCCCGATCACGAAAACCAAGATTAACGACCGAGGGGACCCGATGCGCTGACCACGCGTCACCTCAATATCTGCAGGCCAAATGGCTAGGCAGCGGTCGCTTGGTAGGCCTAGGCCCTTCAAGGGCTGTAGTGCCATGGCGTAATTTATTTATGAATCATTTATACACTTAATAAAACACTTCTATGAGAAGTGGGTACACTTGTGTTGACCGATTGAAAAACGATTCTACCAATAGATACTAGGCAACACTGAAAAATGGCTTCTAATATTTCAACATTTTCAGTTAAGTAATTCTTTTTCCCACATACACAGAGGTGATTTCAGTACGGTGAGAAATTACGGGCTTTTAATGGACAAATTATTTTGTCACTAGAAGTTTAGAGATGGAAGTTCGAATTTTACATCAGAGTAGGTTCCATGTAGATCGGTTTCATAGTTATCGAGAAATGAAAAAAAAAGAAAAGAAAAAAGGAAAAAGAAAACTCACGGAAAACACAATAATATTCAGTGGAGGAATAATTCGCGATTCATGAGTAATTACTTGAGTTATAGAAGTTGGTATTGGTTACAGTAAGGCTATCTTCTGTAAATAAGATAGCCCATTTGTGTGATCGGGTAATAAAGTGCTTTAAAGGCAATTAATACGTCAAAGTCCACTGCGACAAGGACGAGAACACCAGGAAAAAACGTGTTCTTTCACAGTTTATAAGTTCAGTTTGCTTCATTATGTATCAACGCAGGTGTGAGACAATTCATTTGTTTCAGAATGTTGGTGAAGTTGTTAGTCGAAGCTTCCAAGCTGCTGAACTGCACCAGAACGATCTCATATGTTATTATGGTGCCTGCCACCTGAAACATGCACACTGTAGTTACTATTAGGCCTTCATATACAATATCATTACCATTACTTACTTACTTAATTAATTGATTCATTAATTTTCATTGTATGGCATGTCTTACACCATTGAGTTTAGTTTGCAAGCCTTTGTAAACTAAGTGTCTACACGATCCCCTATCTGCACATTACTCTCGTGTTCTAGATCAATCATCGTCAAACAGCCCTGATCGAACGCGTACCAACATGTTGCTGTTCTTTTCATTCATTCATTCATTCATTCATTCATTCATTCATTTATTTGCAATGGGGGGTGTGTCCCCCGGTGGCAAATTGGATATACATAACAAATAAATAATTATACATAACAATTCAATAACAATTATACAACAATTAAACTGGAGTATTTACACAAATAGTCAGTCTTTTCTTAAACACACCCATCTGTTTGGGAAAAGGCTCTAAGACTGCGGCAAGTAGAGAGTTCCAGTTATCAATGGCACGGTTTACAAAAGAATATTTACCATAATTTGTTCGCTGTGGTCGGCCCTTAACTTTGAAAGGATGATCGCTCCTACCCATGTAAGTAGGCTTTTCCATACGTTTGCTAAGCTCACCCCATGCTGGTTGATTTGTATACGTGTTGTACATAGCGCAGAGTCTAGATTTCATCCTCCTAGCCTCCAGTGATTCCCACCCAAGTTTCTTTAACTGTAATGGGAATAAGTGCCCCATGTTGGTAGCGACAAATGTAACAGATTGGCTGTCTTGCTTAGGCTGGGATGACAAGTGAAACGGTATTTACTTTGCTCCACGTTGAGCGTACAAATGTAACAGTTTCGCTAGCCCACACTGTTGGGAGAAAATGTAATTGTTTACCTTTGCCTAAGCTATGTTGTTTTAATAGGCGCCAAGACCTCAATGCAATGCTGAAATCTAAATTTGTATTTAACAACGTCTAGCTCTGGTAGAACACCGTCAAGAATCTATTCACTCAGATCGTGGTATGATTTGATCATTAACCCAACAAACAATTGTATCAGGAGAAGGAATTGGTCTATATCTAATGCTACCTACTGAAAGCATAGATTGCATTGTAAAAGAAATGAATTTATTATATAAAACAAGTATAGCAAAATTAATAATAATAATAAGTTTAAAATTTAAATTGGAGCGTTGCGATTTTAATATTACCGATAGAAAATTACGTGAAAACGGAGTCTGATAAATTGATTTTACTCTTATTTCCAAGCTATGAAGTTACTGAATTATGAAATATAAAACAAAGAAAAATGAGAGATTGCGTATTTCCGCGTCATTTGCGCTTACCACTGGAAATTGCTAAAGCATTTCCCTCGTACTGGATGATGCTGTGTGCTTCCCACAGTCTCCTGGACGTCGTCATCTTCGTCGATGTTTGATGAGATTCTGGTAGATTAGATAATTCTATGGTCCGTACCTCGGACACAAACACTCGTACAACCGCACTGGTTAAGTTTTACAAAAGTTCGTCGCTAACTCCACTGAACATTGGAGCGACACGCACTTGCGACCGTACTCTGCAAGTTCTACACAGATTGTCCTCGTCTCACGGCGCGTCGAACGATATATTCACACGTTGGCTCCCCCACCATGGTACCGTCTTCCAGCTTACGTTGTCTCAACTGATTGGCTGAGCACGCCGCTAGTTCCCCTCCTCTGCCTCATTACACTCGGCGCGCGAGAGGGAGAAGTCGATTTCCGTCCCAACAATTCGCCTTTTCTAGACCTTGCGACCCAGCCTTGCGTAATACTTCTCGACAGGAATCAGCTTGTACTTGAATTCCCAGTGAGTCATGTCTCTCAAATACCCTAACTGACAAAACTCCGTAAAATTCCGTAATCAGATAATTTTCTATGATATTGTCGTTCGTAATAATTTGCTTGATAGTGTTTTCTAAGATATAGAAAACCTATCTGTATGCTTATAATTTTTATAAAATGCTCCGAAAATATCTAAATAATAATTATAATAAATTAATAATAATAATAATAAATTAACATGAAAAATTCTCTTGGCTGAACAATTTGCCGCGTAACTAAATATAGAATGGCTTCCTACTGACTTATGCCAGTTGCATAAAACCCCTCGAAAAACACGTTACATATTCGCCTCGGATCATCGGATGATTTACCGTGACGACGGTCCATTATCCGATTATCCCAGACACGTTAATAATCCCCATCCAAAATACATATTACATAAATGAAATCACCCTAAATTACAGATATATACACTCATAATTTTTCTTCACGCACTTTGCGTCAAAGTTTGTTGTCACTATGGATTGCACTTTGCAACCAGTCCAATGTTTTACATATAGAATAGTGTTCCATGGATATTTCCGCCTCTCAAATTTCTCTATGTTGGAGAAATAGACATAATTAATGTGTGAGCACTATGTATTTATGATGTCATATCACACGCATTGAAGGTGTTCTGATATATTTATATCACCATAGAACTTCCTAATTTCACTGGAGGTCCCCTCCTTATGGTGACATTTAATTCCACATATCACTGAGCACACGATCACACTATTGTGGCAGCGCCTCGTGACCATAATACTTAATCTCTCTTTAAAGTAGATTAAATTAATATTGACTTCTGAAAAAAACAACAGTAAATGCGCATTACATATAACACCAAATATTTCTGTGCCGTAATCGTCCTGTCTTGTTAAGTTCCCGTGGACCATATTCTACTTCATACTAGTTCTCAACACAGAAATAATACATTTGTACAAATTACCTTAAATTACACACTTACAAATCTTACATGGCGAGGCCGTAAACAGAAATCACGTGTGCAGATATGTATGAGTTTCATGAAGGACTGTCTCGCATTCTGATGGCCCATCTTTTATCTCGTGGACGCCTTAAGCTAACAAGCCCTATACAAGCGCTCCCCCATCTCTTGGAGATAAACGGGAACCCATCAGCGCTGCCAAAATGGCCTTGGTGCATCGAGACAATTTAGTGCTTAACAGCATCCGACAATCCCGTCATATTTCCCTGTACCTTAAAAACTCTCATTTACTTACATACTACCCCCCTGTGTGACTTCTGATACGCCTGCCTGGAAGACCATCTCCTCCCACGCACCAAATACCACACTTACTCATTTGATAGGCTGGCTCGCCAGCTAAACATCCTCACTTTATGACACATACTTTCGGAGACTATGTATATTATACGTCCCGTATAATCTGTTTCCCTCACTATTCTCCAGCACATATGCTGTTTTGCCAATACGTTTGGAAACTGTAAATGGGCTCTCGTAGAGATAAAAGAACTTGGACATGACTTTCTCTAGCTTATTTGACTGTTTCGGCACTCTAAGTAAGACTCTGTCTCCCGGCTCGAATAGGTCAAATTTAGTTTCTTTTTGTTGGCGAATTCTCTTTTGTGCTGACTTAGATAAATTCTGTTTCGCCAACTGGACAATGTAATCCATCCCCGGTTGCTTACCCTCATTTAATCCCAACACCCTCGCTAGTTCATTTTGTGGTCTTTTTCCGAAGTGAACTTCGTATGGCGTCAATTTCGTGCTCTCATGCTGGACAGAATTCAGCCAAGTCTCGACCTTGGGAAGATGTCCAACCCAGGCCGCATGCTTGTCATGCACTAGAGTCCGAAAGAGACGAGCCACTTCCCTTAATGGACGCTCTGCAGAATTACCCTGAGGGTACCTTACAGAGGAATGAACGTGTGTTATACCAGCTTCCTGCATACTGGTTCTCCATTTCTTTGCAGTAAACTGTGGTCCACTGTCAGATAGTATCCTGAGAGGAATGCCAAACTCAGGTACATACTTATTAATGATCAGACGGCTACACGCTAGTCCCGTGGCTTTCCTTAGCGGATATAGCTTGACATACTTACTAAAAGCGTCAATAACTATAAAAATGTACTCGTAGCCGTACTGTCCTTTAACGATCGGGCCAAATAAATCCACACACAGTAGTTCGCCGGGACTACTGGTGAGAACTGCAGATCTCTCCCCCACTAAATATTTAACTGGATATTTACTCCTTTGACAGGTGTCACACTTAGCTAAAATCCTCCTAACGTCCCTTCCCATTTTACTCCAAATGAAGTCACACCCAATTTCATAGAAGACCTTGGCAGCACCAAAGTGTCCTAATTCCCTATGAATGAACCAAATTAGCTCCTCCCGCAAAGTGGCAGGAACACATATTGCCCACCGATTATTCCTACATTTCCTTGCAAGAAGCCCATCCTGCATCTTGTACGTGAACCGTCCTACTTTCACATACTCTTCTTCACCTATTTCCAACCTAGCCAGTGGCTCCTTTAACTTAACGTCATCACGTTGCTCCACTAGCATATTTCTCAGTGTCTGTAACGATGCCCTGTTGCTACTGTCCACACATGCACATATTAAAATACCGTCCTCTTCTTTAACCACAGGATAATCCCTACATAAATTAGTGTCCCTCGATAGCATGTCTGCTAGAATGTTATCTTTACCTTTAATATATTTTACTGTGAATTCGTATTCCTGCAGAGCAAGAATCCACCTACTAACTCTGTTAGAACTGAGTTTACAAGTCCTCATATACAGTAATGCATGGTGATCTGTGTGGATCTCAAATTTCCCCCCTACTAAATACATTCTAAATTTCCCTAAACTGAAAACAATACCTAAAAGCTCTAACTCAGTAATCGTGTATCTTTTCTCCGCTGCTGTCAGTCCTCGCGAGGCTAAAGATACTATGCACAGATTACCCTCATCATCTTTCTGACATAATACTCCAGCAATGCCTATATGTGAAGCATCTGTCATAACCACATATTCCTTATCTTTTAACGGATATTTCAGCACTACAGCTTTCTCAAAACCTTCCTTCAGCGCTCTAAAAGCCTGATCATGCTTGGACTCCCATCTCCACCGAGTCCCACTTTTAAGCAATTCCCTGAATGGTTCTACCAACCCTGAGTATTTAAGAACGAACCTCCTGAAAAAGTTGCAAATTCCCAGGTAAGTTTTTAACTGTTTAACATTCTGTGGCACCTCTGCGTTAAGTATCTTATTAACCCTACTTTCTTCTGGTGTTACACCTCTACTCGACACTCTATGACCTAAAAATGTCACTTCTGACTGACAGAATGACGACTTAGACAGCTTCAAAGTGAACCCTGCCTGATCTAACTTCTGAAAAACTATATTTAAATGACGTAGATGCTCCTCAAAACTGCGTGAACTAATTACCATATCATCTATGTAAATGGTTACAAACTCTCCTGTGTCATCCCCTAATGCGATGTTTAAAGCCCTAATTAAAGCTGCTGAACTACTCTTTAACCCATAAGGTGTTCTACAAAATTGATAAAGGTTATATTTATGACTAAAAGCTGTAAATGGTCTATCTTCGTACATAAGTGGCACTTGCCAAAAACTGGAACTCAAATCTACACAAGTGAAATACTTCTTCCCCTCAAATGTTTGCATTAATTCCTCTATTGACATAGATTTCAGCTGATCTGAACTAATTCTACTGTTAACCAAACGAGCGTCTAAACAAATACGAACTGTGCCGTCGGTTTTGGGTACCGTGATCAAAGAATTAACATATGGACTGTTAGAGTGCTCAATAATCCCATCTTCAAGCATCTGGTTAATTTGTGCCTCAACTGCACTCTGATAAGCGAAAGGTACAGGATATCTATGTCCTGTGAATACTGACCTATCAATAACGTTCAATGAATGTGTATAGCAATTGGCCATACCAATGCGATCCTCAAAAACTCTCCTATTACACCATAACACATCATAGAGCCGAACACATTGTTCCACCTCTATATTTCCCTGAAATGCAGCCTCACGTAACGAGTCCTCTAGACTTCCGTTCGTAATCACACTGCCCACAAAACATGGAGAACCCCGCTCTACGGCTGGCGATATCTCATTTAAAGTACAAATCACACCTACAATACTACTCCTCTGAATATGGTCATTGAACGCTACTTCTACTTCAGAATCTCCCCATTTAAATTTCAAACTCCCTACATCATAACATAAGTTACCAGACACTCTACTTAGCCACTCTGAACCCAAGATAACACTGAATACTAAATTTGGAATTACAAGACAAATCTGCTTCTCTACATGATTATTAATTTTAATGTCTACTAAAACTTGCTTAGAAATTACTTTAGACCTCTTCCCAACAGCTGTGATAACAAAAGTGCTTTTAATTGGCATCTCCTCAAAATTTACTCCAGTTCCTTTCATTTTATCATAAAATGCACTACTTATGCAACTCTTCATACAACCACTATCAATTAAAACATCTGTGTACGCCTCGGACACGTTAAATTTAACTATGGGGCTCTTACTAACCACTTCCTGAATAATACCTTCATCATTTAGTTCATGTAATAATTCATTTCTTACATTTAGGTCATAGGGTTCCTGTATAATTGTATGGACAGGGCATGCTACAGACTGAGATTCTGACCTTACTTCGCAGCCTGGTTCGCGTTTAAAGAACCGCTACAGCTGGCCGTAGTACTACTAACTACTAAACTGGTCTGGTTGTTCTGGGCTGTGTTGTCATTGTTTGGCTGTATATTACTACCACTAGGCTGTCCTCTTCCTTGACCCCTATTCTGGTTGTAATTATTGTCATTATAATTTCTCCCTTGATTTCCCCTGAAATCATTGTTTCTCCCTTGATTTCCCCTGTAATCATTGTTCCTCCCTTGATTTCCCCTGAAATCATTGTTCCTCCCTTGATACTGATTACCATAGCCATTTCCTCTGTTCTGATTTAGCTGATTATTATTATTTCTATTTTGAGCGTTGGCCCCTTCGCCACCGTTCCCTTGAACTTCTTGATGCCTGGCTTCATTAGGCCTATTATTATTATTACCCTGGTTCCGATTGAAATTGTCCTCATAACCCCCTCTCCCTAGTGCATCAAATGTGCTTAACAAATTTTCTACTTGTGATATTGTCTTTACATTCTGGATACAAGCAGCCTCCTTGATCCTATAGGGAAAGTGCCTAAGTAGCAACCTCACCACATCACTTTCCTCCTTCAAGCCATCCAGATATTTACACACTAATACCTGCCCTAAAAAGTATTCGGTCATGGTGGAGCTTCCTTTAGGGTTATATTTACCACACACTACTCCCTCACGATGCTGCGACTGAATAACCTCATTCCAGAACTTTTCACAGAATTTCATTTTAAAATCATTGATATCAGTAAACTTGTCTCTGTAGACAGCAAACCAATTCCTCGTTTCCCCCACAAACACTTGTTCTAAAATTTCAACTACCTGGCACCACTCAATACTACCATTTTCCAACCTCTCCCCGAATGTATTTTCTATAGTGTTCATGAACTCCATTGGGCACCCCTGTCGATTGCTGAACTTACCCAGTTCTACCTCCCTGTGTGTGCTATTCACAAAAACTGGCCTATTCTGACTATTTTCTTGCCTGTTCCTAGCTTTTAATTTTAATTCTAATTCTGCGATTTTCTCCTCAGCCTTCCTCTCAATACTGTTTACTGTTAATTTAATGTTTCCTTCTGATTCTTCTACTTTATCATATAGCTTTGCTTGTTTCTCCTCAATCTTGCTAATGCTCTCTCTATTACTCTCTCTTAAATCATTTACTTCTGCAACTATTTGCGAGTGGACTTTCTCAATTCTACCCCCCAGCTGTTCCTTAACCTCTTTAGTTGCTACCTGAATTTTGTCAATTTCTCCCCCCAATTGCTTTTTGACCTGCTGTGTTTCCAGTTGCACTAGTTCTTTTAAATTTTCAGCCTGTGTACTGATTCTAATTTCCAACTCCTCCTGTACTTTTCCTAATTTTCTGTCTACATCTCCAATAATCTCTTTAGCCTTTTCTTCCATCACCCCCCTGATCTCACCTCTAATCAGTTCGAATTTGTCACTCATTTCCCTACTGTTTTGTTCTAATTTAGCATTTAAAGTTTCAGTACTCTCTCTATTTTCCTTACTGTTTTGTTCTAATCTGGCGTTTAAAGTTTCATTACTCTCTCTATTTTCCCTACTGTTTTGTTCTAATCTGGCGTTTAAGGCATCTGTACTTTCTTTATTTTCCCTACTGTTTTGTTCTAATTTTGCATTATTCTGTTCTAATTTTGCATTATTCTGTTCTAATTTTGCATTTAAGGCATCACTACTAACTTTGTTCTGATACATGAACTCGAGAAGTAAAGTTTTTAATTCTGGTTGGCCGCCTACACTCCCTGTTTCAGTATCGGGATTTACCTCCGCTACCCCGGTACTACCATCACTCGACATACTGCTCGTATCATCACTCTCCAGTTGATGACCACTACGTAACCTCATCTGTCTTTCTTTCTCATCCCCCATAATGATATACACTGATAAAGAAAAATAACCCCCAAAATACAGGCACAGAAATATATACCCTTCTCCTTCCACAAATGTTATTAGGTTTTCATCCCCAAGTTGTCCGCGACAAATGTAATGGGAATAAGTGCCCCATGTTGGTAGCGACAAATGTAACAGATTGGCTGTCTTGCTTAGGCTGGGATGACAAGTGAAACGGTATTTACTTTGCTCCACGTTGAGCGTACAAATGTAACAGTTTCGCTAGCCCACACTGTTGGGAGAAAATGTAATTGTTTACCTTTGCCTAAGCTATGTTGTTTTAATGGGCGCCAAGACCTCAATGCAATGCTGAAATCTAAATTTGTATTTAACAACGTCTAGCTCTGGTAGAACACCGTCAAGAATCTATTCACTCAGATCGTGGTATGATTTGATCATTAACCCAACAAACAATTGTATCAGGAGAAGGAATTGGTCTATATCTAATGCTACCTACTGAAAGCAAAGATTGCATTGTAAAAGAAATGAATTTATTATATAAAACAAGTATAGCAAAATTAATAATAATTATAAGTTTAAAATTTAAATTGGAGCGTTGTGATTTGAATATTACCGATAGAAAATTACGTGAAAACGGAGTCTGATAAATTGATTTTACTCTTATTTCCAAGCTATGAAGTTACTGAATTATGAAATATAAAACAAAGAAAAATGAGAGATTGCGTATTTCCGCGTCATTTGCGCTTACCACTGGAAATTGCTAAAGCATTTCCCTCGTACTGGATGATGCTGTGTGCTTCCCACAGTCTCCTGGACGTCGTCATCTTCGTCGATGTTTGATGAGATTCTGGTAGATTAGATAATTCTATGGTCCGTACCTCGGACCCAAACACTCGTACAACCGCACTGGTTAAGTTTTACAAAAGTTCGTCGCTAACTCCACTGAACATCGGAGCGACACGCACTTGCGACCGTACTCTGCAAGTTCTACACAGATTGTCCTCGTCTCACGGCGCGTCGAACGATATATTCACACGTTGGCTCCCCCACCATGGTACCGTCTTCCAGCTTACGTTGTCTCAACTGATTGGCTGAGCACGCCGCTAGTTCCCCTCCTCTGCCTCATTACACTCAGCGCGCGAGAGGGAGAAGTCGATTTCCGTCCCAACAATTCGCCTTTTCTAGACCTTGCGACCCAGCCTTGCGTAATACTTCTCGACAGGAATCAGCTTGTACTTGAATTCCCAGTGAGTCATGTCTCTCAAATACCCTAACTGACAAAACTCCGTAAAATTCCGTAATCAGATAATTTTCTATGATATTGTCGTTCGTAATAATTTGCTTGATAGCGTTTTCTAAGACATAGAAAACCTATCTGTATGCTTATAATTTTTATAAAATGCTCCGAAAATATCTAAATAATAATTATAATAAATTAATAATAATAATAATAAATTAACATGAAAAATTCTCTTGGCTGAACAATTTGCCGCGTAACTAAATATAGAATGGCTTCCTACTGACTTATGCCAGTTGCATAAAACCCCTCGAAAAACACGTTACATATTATACGGCTCACACTGCTCCTGGGATTAAAGTCACTGAGCACAAATCTAGCGGCCTTTCTTTGTACCATTTCCAACTCATTGATGAGCCCTACTTGATATGGATCCCAAACCGCCGAGGCATATTCCAGAATAGGTCTTACAAGTGACAAATAGCCTAATTCTTTAGCAGAGGTACTACTTCCATTTAATACCCTCATTACAAAGTACAGGGATTTGTAAGCTTTTGAAACTACACATCCTACATGACTACTCCATTTCATATCATTCCTTACGTGAATGCCCAAATATTTGCAAGAATCTTCTTCTACAAGTATTTCCGAGCCAATGTTATATTGAAAATCCTGCCTTCGCACTTTCCCTATTTTCCCTATTTTTTGTTTCACTTAAGAATTTGGACATCGTGGTCATTTAAACCCGTGTACTTGGGTGTATATATCTACAATGTATATGTAGAGTTTGCCTGATAATCTTTCTTATTGTGGTGTCTATACGATAACAACAATAACAACAACAACCAAGTGGCACTACAGCCCATGAAGGGCCTAGGCCTACCTCTGCCCAGCCATTTGGCCTGCAGATATTGGGGCCACGAGTGGCCAGCGCATTGTGTCCCCTCAGCCGTTAATCTTGGTTTTCGTGACCGGGGCGCTGCCTCACTGTCAGACACCTATTTAATTATCCTCACGAGGCCGAGTGAACCCCGTTCCAGCCCTCACGTCAGTTTCTAAAATCCCAGACGGAGCCGGGAATCGAACACGGGGCCTCCGGGTGAGAGGCAGGCGTGCTACCCCAACACCACGGAGCCAGCGGTGTCTATATGAGTGTATGTATTTATTATTGAGGCTGGCATTAGGACGAAGGTGGCCGTGACCTTAAGTTAGGTACTATCCCGGTATTTACCTGGAGTAGAAGTGGGAAACCACGGAAAACCATCGATGGGTGAGGAGGGAATCAAACCCACCTCTTCTTAGTTCTGCTTCACGAGGCTGAATGAACCCCGTTTCAACCCTCAGACCAGAATTAAATTTCTAGTCAGAGTCGGGAATTGAACCCAGACCTTCGATTTTCCATGTCTTTCATTACACGACACACTTATTCCTCATTTCTTAAATTACAGGTCTACGAACTTGATGTTAAATATCTATCAATCAATCAATCAATCAAGCTTGGTTTGGTATTAGGGCCACCGTACAAATGGCAGTAACGAAACCGAGGTATAGGTCCCTCACTTTCCTGGTTAACGAGTGGCGACTCAAACTTAAGGCAGTAGCACGCGCCCACAATAACCATTGTTCGCTACTGACTAATAGCTGATGGTTGTTGACCAATAGAATGCTTCCTCTATCACTCCACGTGGACTCCAAAATTCCACCCTGGCGGTTAGCTCACGTTCCACCCAGGTATCAGGTGTCCAGTGTTGCACATCTGCACGTAGTTCTGTCCAGTCTCGCTGTCTGCTATCAGTGGCTACGGTGAAAAGTTGACAACGCTGTGCCTCGGGCTAGGAAAACCTTGGCTCCAGGCAGGCATGAAATGTTAACATATCCGCTCAGCTAGATTTCAAAGGCAAGCCGCACTTTAACCAGGAAAGTGCAAGAACTATAAATGGAATAGGAAGCCTGAGGAGCACTCACCGTGAGCAGAAGGGTCCTTGTTACCGGGAAGAAGTTGAGGCCTGTGAGAGCTATGTCGTCAGAGATGACCTGTTGTAGAAATCGCTTCACCTGTGAACAACAATCAGCGTTGGTAGTCATATATACATGAAGTAGAAACAAAGTGTGACCACCGAGAGAGAAGTGACTGATGAAATAATAGTGACGTCACGCCAGGCAGGTACAACTTAAACAGTGATGTTATATCATAATAGTTATCAAGTGGAGAAGGATTTTGTTAAACCCCTTCTAATACGAGTATAGCAAGTGAAAAGTTGAGGACCTTCTAAACTTATTGCTATGTGCAACCGTTATCATGTTTGGTGGTTTGAAGTCATCACCCTTTCTTTTATGGATTGAATCGGTGTAGTTATTTAATACGTTGAATATGCTATAAATTAACTTTTCACATGCTTTTTGTGGCTGATAGTAACTAGCAAGCAAACCGAAAGTTTACAGAAAGTAAGCAGTGCATGAGCAGAATGATTGGTCGAAAATAAGTATAATCATTATTTTCTCCGTCGTCCTTCCTAATGTCCCCTGGCTCCATGTTTCTAGTAAACTGACATATGGTTGGTTCCTCAGTTTGGGGGCTGCGACAACGCCGTCATGTAGGCCCGTGCACTCTGGGTGTGTGTAGAATCTGTCTGATAACCGGTGTTAATTGTGATGGCTGTATTAGTGTGTGTTATCTGTTTTTAATTCTAGTGAGACTGCAGACATTCAATTTTCAAGTGGTTCCTACTTTTGCTACCAAAAGCCGCCATCAACGACACCTAGTTCTGAATTTGGCTACTAGATGCCACTGCAGTCGGCTCCTGGCGACGAACGTTGGAACCTAAGAGTGTTAGTCAAATCAAACCTAACAAGTGTGTAGTATTGAGCTCTGAAAAGCGTGGGTTCAAATACCACCTCAGCCGTCCAGAAAATGATTTTTGTGGTTTCACATTTTCACCAACAGGCAAATGCCGGGATGGATATATTTAATAGGTCAATAGGTCCTTCCAAAATTCCTTCCCTGACCCGTCTTTAATATAAATAAATGGCTATTGGCAGCATTCATAAAATTAATTACAGCAATTGTCTGTAGTTTCTTTGATTTAAAGGAATTAGGTATACATTTTCATGGACTATTTGACGTCAAATGAAGATTTAGGAATTAGAAAGTCATTTTTGTAACAACTTTATCTGGAGCGTGGCTCTATGGAAGTAAAATATGGACTGTTGGAGCAGCAGAATAGACGAGAATAGAATTATTTGAAACTAGCTGAAGTACCCGTGCTTCGCTACGCGTCATAAATAAATTAAAATGTGAAGGTGACAGTTAAAACAGGGGATAGGCGAGGTGCAGCGCAGAGGGAGTTTAAGAATGGAACATTTTGTCCAAATACACCGCTCGGCGTTGACCGTGTTTTATAGCACAAATTTAGGTTTTACTCGCTAACCGTTGGAGATACCTTTCGGATAGAAAATGTAATTTTAAACCTCGTATATGCCATCAAAAGTTTGCTATTTCTTAGCGTTCTCTTTTTATTTGAAATGGAAATATGAAAGTTTGAAACCAAAGGTTGTAGTGACGTCACTAAAATGGTCGCCATCTTTAAATAGTGCAAAGTATTGAAATCAAAAGTAACCTATATGTTAACCAGGTAAATCAGCTACTTCCATGTAAAATTCATGTTACTCGGACCAGTGGTACTTGCGTGATTGAGTAATACACAGACACACACCATCTCATTTTTAGCCTCGCTTCGCTCGCGTCATTGTCGTGTAATATTGTTATTCAATGAAATGCAGGTTTAACCCCGTTAACACCCCTTTAGAACTTGAATATCCAAAAATCCCTCCTTAGTAGACGTTTTCGACACACAACAAACATATCCCCAAAATATCATTCTTCTAACTTTAATAGTTTTGGTTGGTCGATGAGACTGAACATCCAAAAATCCTTCCTTAGTGGACGTTTTTCTTCCAGAATTTCACCCCTCCCCATTTATGAAAAAAAAAAAACCGGTCGAACACCTATTTATTTAATTAATTAATTTATTTATTTTTAAACTGATTGATTTCCTCCGAGTTTCAAACTCCTCGCATATGTCGTTTAAGAGATACACGCTCCGTTAGGAATCTTTCGACCCCCACTTTTCATCCCTTTCACCTCATAATATACACTACATCGAAAAACCATTAGACACGTGTCAGCTTATTTTTAATGATTAGTATATATGCCAAGTATCACATCCCCAAATGAAACCACTCGTGAGATATTGTTATTCAATGAAATGCACGTTTACCCCCTTTACACCTCTTTAGAACCTGAATATCCAAAACTCTTTCCTTAGTGAATGTTTTCGACATACAACGAACATATACCCAACATTTCATGTTACTAACTTCAATAATTTTGGCTGGACGATGATGAGTGAGTGAGCCTGACAGGACATTTTCTTTCATTTATTTTTGATAATTTCACCCCTCTCCATGAACCCCTTAAATTGGATTTATGAAACAAACGGTCGAACACCTATTTACTTATTTAAAGCTGTTTTCCCCCTGAGTTTGATGAGTGAGTAAGTGAGTCAATCAGTTAGGACACTTTCTTTCCTGTTCCCCCCCCCCCCAGAATTTCACCCCTCTCCAAGGGATCCAATTGGATTTATGAAAAAACGGTCAAACACCTATTTACTTGTATTTTAAGCTGTTTTTCCCGTCGAGTTTCAAACTTCTCGCCTATGTCGTTTCAGAGATACACGCTCCGTTAAGAATCCCTCAACCCCCAATTTTCACCCGTTTCACCCCTTTCACCCCTTTCACCTCATAATATACACCACATCGATAAACCCTTAGACATATGTCTGATTATTTTTAATGATTAGTTTATATACCGAATATCACATCCCCAAAGAAACAACTCGTGAAATATCGTTATTCAATGAAATGCACGTTTACCCCCTTGACACGTCTGTAAAACCCGAATAAACAAAAATCATTCCTTAGTAAACGTTTTCGACATACAGCGAACATATTCCCAAAATGTCATGTTTCCAACTTTAATAGTTTTCGCTGGGCGTGATGAGTGAGTGAGTCAGACAGGATATTTTCTTTCAATTATTTTACCAGAATTTCACCCCTCCCCATGGGCCCCTTAAATTGGATTGATGAGAAAACGCTTGAACACCGATTCACTTATTTTTAGCCTACTTTTCACATTTTCCAAAAATGAGGAAAAAGTAGTCTTATGAGATCGATCCGGGAAAATGTGTGTCTGTCTGTCTGGCTGTGTGTGTGTCCCCCCCTATCAACTCCTAAACGGCTGGAGCAATCGAAATAAAATTTGGTAGGAGTAAAGATCTATACCTGAATATCTCACGGCCATATTTGAAAATGATGTCAGTGCTACCAACTGCTGAAAAATCGCAATTGAAATTTGAGCTCCATGTTGGATATCTTGGAAGGTATGAATGGGAGCTATTTCAAAATCGGCACACATATAGATAATAATATTGCAGATTAATTTCCAGAAGGCCATACATGGCAGTGTTGCCAAAATGACTATAAGCCTACTGATAGGTCCATTATTTAAATGCATATAACTTCTACACTATCAATTGGAATTCAACCAAATTTCGTGTGTTGTATGTGTACATAACCAGATATGACTGAACGTATTCTTATGAACCACCAGTGCTGCCAACTGTTAAAACATGCTCTTAATTTCTTTTATCCAAATACCAATATATATGAGAAAGTATGCAAGCCGACAGCTTTAAACTATGCACACGTATAGTACATGACATTCTATATTAATTTGGAGTAACTTATATACGTCAGTGCTACCAACATGATTCTAAGCCTGCTGAGAGGTTCTACTTTAAATACATGTAACTTCAACCAAATTTCGTATGTGCTATGTGTACCATAAAAGCTATGACTATGCGTATTCTTAAGAGCAACCAGGGCTGCCAACTGTTAATAAATGCTGTATCTATTTTTGTTACCCTAATATCAATATATCAGAAAGAATGCAAGCCAATTGCTCTAAACTTTGCACACATATAGTTCCTGGCATTCTAGATTACTTTGGAGTAACTAATATACGTCAGTGCTGCCAACATGATTCTAAGCCTGCTAATAGGTCCAATTTTAAAATGCATGTAACTTCTATACTAACTAATGGATTTCATTCAAAATTTGCACAACAATAGATCATATTATTTCAGATTATTTCTGACCAATACATGCATGACACTGTTGCCAACATGATTTTACTCGCGCTGTTAGATCCAATGTTTAACTGCATGTAACGTCCATGCTATTCATTGGACTCCAACCAAATTTTGCATTCTGTACCTTAAGAGATGGAACTAAGAATATATTCAGTCACCAGGGCTGCCAACTCTCGTGCTCTATTAGGCAACATTATGCCAGGTATACAGTATTTCGAACTAATTAGGAATTTCGATATTACCAACTTAATTTCGTCATTATTCTAGATAGATCCATATAGATTAATCATTGGCATGAATCTTAAATTTTAAGAAAAGTAGGCTCTTTAGTTCGTCACGGAACTTCTTGTTTAAGCTGTCTTTTTCCCCTGAGTTTGATGAGTAAGTTAGTCAGTCAGTTAGGACACTTTCTCTCCTTTTCCCCCCAGAATTTCACCCCACTCCATTGGCCCCTTAAATTAATTTATGAAAAAAAAAACGGTCGAACACCGATTTACTTACTTTTTAAGCTGATTTTTTTTCGTTGCGTTTCAAACTTCTCGCCTATGTCGTTTAAGAGATAGGCCTACACGCTCCGTTAGGAATCCTTCAAACCCCACTTTTCACCCCTTTCACCTCATAATAATACACCACATAGAATAACCCTTAGACACATATCTGCTTATTGTTAATGATTAGTTTATATGCCGAGTATCACATCCACAAATGAAGCCACTCGTGAGATATTGTTATTCAATGAAATGCAGGTTTAACCCCCTTAAGACCCCTTTAGAACCAGAATATCCAAAATTCCTCCCTTAGTGTACGGTTTTGACATACAACGAACATATCCCCGAAATGCCATGTTTCCAACTTCAATATTTTTGGCTGGACGATGATGAGTGAGTTAATGAGTCAGGACATTTTCTTTCAATTTTTTTCCTTCAGAATTTCACCCCTCCCGATGAACCCCTTCAATTTGATTGATAAAAAAAAAACTTTCGAAAAGCAATTTACTTACTTTAAAGCAGTTTTTCCCCCTGAGTTTGATGAGTGAGTGAGTCAGTCAATCAGTTAGGACACTTTTTTCCTGTCCCCCCACCAGAATTTCACCCCGCCCCACGGGCCCCTTAAATTATTTATGAAAAAAAAACGGTCAAACATATATTTACTTATTTTTTATGCTGATTTTTTCCGCTGAGTTTCAAACTCCTCGCCTATGTCATTTAAGAGATACATGCTCCATTAGGAATCCTTCAATCCCCAATTTTCACCCCTTTCACCTCATAATATATACCACATCGAAAAACCCTCAGACACGTGTCTTCTTACTTTTTAATGATGAGTTTATATGCCGTGTATCACATCCCCCAATGAAACGAATCGGGAGATATTGTTATTCAATTAAATGCAGGTTTAACCCCCTTAAGACCACTTTAGAACCTGAATATCCGAAAATCCTCCCTTAGTAGACGGTTTTGACATACAATGAACATATCCCCAAACTGTCATGTTTCTAACTTCAATAATTTTGGCTGGGCGATGATGAGTGAGTGAGTGAGTGAGTGAGTGAGTCAGGACATTATCTTTCAATTTTATTTTTTCAGATTTTCACCCCTCCCCATGAAACCCTTAAATTTGATTTATGAAAAAAAAACAACCTGTCGAACAGCTATTTACCTACTTTAAAGCAGTTTTTCCCCCTGAGTTCGATGAGTGAGTGAGTGAGTCAGTCAGTTAGGACAATTTCTTTCCTGTCCCCCCCAGAATTTCACCCCTCCTCATGGGCCCCTTAAATTGGATTTATTAAAAAAACGGTCAAACACATATTTACTTATTTTTTATGCTGATTTTTTTCCGCTGAGTTTCAGACTCCTCGCCTATGTCGTTTAAGAGATACACGCTCCGTTATAAATCCTTCAACCCCCACTTTTCACCCCTTTCACCTCATAATATACACCACATCGAAAAACCCTCAGACACGTGTCTTCTTATTAGCCTACTTTCGATTTTTTCAAAAAATGAAAGTAGACTTATGAGATCACTACAGGGCCAAAAATTGTGTGTCTGGCTGTGTGTGTGTGTGTGTGAGTGTGTGTATGGACTCTGAAAGTCTGTCCCCCCCTATCAATTCGAACACGGTGAATCCGAATTGAACGATATTTGGTACAGAGGTAGCACTAGCAAAGGGCACCTCAGTGTCATGTCTTATATCACCGCCATCTTGACGTAAGCGTAATGGCGGCCACCCAAATGTTCAGAGCTTAAATCAAATTACGACCAACCTATTCATCTGATTTCTACCAAATTTTGTAACGTTATACCTTTGTGAATGAAGAATCTTTTGACCAAACTACGAGGTCATCTGCCCAATAATTTGCGGATGGCGGCCATGTTTGTGTGCAAATTGATTCCCCCTATCTTTTCAAACACGGTGAAAAGGAATTGAAACGAAATTTGGTACAGAGGTAGCACTAGCAAAGGGCACCTCAGTGTCATGTTTTAAATCGCCGCCATCTTGACGTAAACGTAATGGCGGACACCCAAATGTTCAAAGCTTAATTCAAATTACGACCAACCTATTCATCTGATCTCTACCAAATTTTGTAACCTTATACCTTTATGTACGAAGAATCGTTTGACCAAACTACGAGGTAATTTGCCCTATAATTTGCGGATGGCGGCCATGTTTGTCTGCAAATCGATTCCCCCTATCTTTTCAAACACGATGAAACGGAATTGAACGAAATTTGGTACAGAGGTAGCACTAGCAAAGGGCACCTCAGTGTCATGTTCTATATCGCCGCCATCTTGACGTAAACGTAATGGCGGCCACCCAAATGTGCAAAGCTTAATTCAAATTACGACCAACCTATTCATCTGATCTCTACCAAATTTTGTAACTTTATACCTTTATGTATGAAGAATCTTCTGACCAAACTACGAGAGCATCTGCCCAATAATTTGCGGATGGCGGCCATGGTTGTGTGCAAATCGATTCCCGCTATCTTTTCTTACACGGTGAAACCGAATTGAACGAAATTTGGTACAGAGTTAGCACTAGTAAAGAGCACCTCTGTGTCATGTTTTATATCGCCGCCATTTTGACGAAAACGTAATGGTGGCAACCCAAATGATCAAAGCTTAAATCAAATTACGACCAACCTATTCATCTGATCTCTACCAAATTTTGTAACCTTATACCTTTATGTAAGAAGAATCTTTTGACCTAACTACGAGGGCATCTGCCGAATAATTTGCGGATGGCGGCCATGGTTGTGTGCAAATCGATTCCTCCTATCTTTTCTTAAATGGTGAAACCAAATTGAACGAAATTTGGTACAGAGGTAGCACTAGCAAAGGGCACCTCAGTGTCATGTTTTAAATCACCGCCATCTTGACGTAAACGTAATGGCGGCCACTCAAATGTTGAAAGCTTAATTCAAATTATGACCAACCTATTCATCTGATCCCTACCAAATTTTGTAACTTTATATCTTTATGTATGAAGAAACTTTTGACCAAACTACGAGGCCATCTGCTCAATAATTTGCGGATGGCGGCCATGTTTGTGTGCAAATCGATTCCCGAAATCTTTTCAAACACGGTGAATAGTAGGTTAGTAGTGCCGATTCCAACCAGTGTCATGGCCGCCGCGCGAAATTGAAACATTTAAATAGACTTTTCTCTCGAACCCATGGTCGGAGTTTCGTGAATGGGGTGTCGGAGGACTTGAGGTGACGCCCCTTTGCTATGGACCACTCGTTATACTTTTCAAAAAAAAAAAAATTTTTGTTTTCGAAAGTAGGCGATAGTTTGAAAACCAAACATGATAGAACGTTGTGCCATGGCTCAAACGAACAGTCTTTATGACTTTTATTTTTTGTAATAAAACTTTTTTATTTTTTATATTTTTTTGAAAACACTCGAATTTTGAAAATCCTATATTTTGAAAACTAGGAACTCTACAAAACAAATTGTTTAACGTAAATCAATGGTCCCTACCCCCTCTACCCCCAAAATAAATTTCAAGTCTCTAGGATGAAAACCTGCAGTAGTGTGGTAAGGGGGGAGCTGTCTCACTTAGGAAGTTGTGAGACCCTGCGACCTTGGAATGGAAGGAGCCATGCTAGGAGGGCGTGCTTGGATTCGTTTTTTTCGTCTCGTTGCGCTCTTTACGGGAATGTCGGTGTCGAAAAGATGAAAATTTGGAAACACGGTCTTTTTGGGGTAAAAACGTGATTTTAGACTTTTTGCTATATCTCGCGAACCAAGTATGCTAGAGACATGAACGAGGGGTCCAAGGACTCGGGCTGACGTCCTCTTTGCTATGGACCACACGTTATATTTAAAAAAAAATTTGGAAACTCGATTTTGGGGTAAACACATGCTTTTTGTGATTTTGCCGATATCTCACGAACCAATAACGTTAGAGACGTGTACGAGGTGTCCTAGGACTCGGGATAACGCCCCCCTTTCGAGTGTGGTAGATATTGTTTTCCAAAAAAAAAAATCGCAAAGGGACTAACGCCATACACATTGAAAAAAAAACTGTTTTTTTTTTCTTTACCTGTTTATAATGTCCATGAAGCGTGGTGGTTGAGAGAGACGATACGGCTGGGTGTGTGTGTGTGTGTGTGTTTTTCAACGAACCTGTCGCTAACCACAAGGACCATGCTTAATAGAACAATCGCTATTTCGGCTGGTCGGTGTATGACAGAACGAGCATGCGGTTTCTGATATTTTACCTTTAACGTGTAAACGGTGATGAGAACTTGATTCTATGTTGGTCGAAGCGAGTACAGAAAACAAACTTACAGGAGGTGAAGGTCATTTGAGCTTATTGGAAGGCATTGATCTGACTTGACAACAAGTGCAATGGAAAAAAATGACCAATACGCTTGAAGGTGAAATAATCTGACCATCGTGGTGGCAGGGGAGTGTGAAAGGCGTGCACACACATGTGTGAAACCACAGGCACGCTAAACCAGTGACATCCTGTCTTGCTTCGTACGTGACAAAATGCAAGTCCATGTGAAATTTGATCTTTCACAGGTGTTCGCTTGGGTGTTATCTGTCCACGTGCATGATAACTGTTAACAAGTCACATCCTGTTTTGCTTCGTACGTGACAAAATGCAAGTTCATGTGAAATTTGATCCGGCACAGGTGTTCGCCTGGGACGTTAGCTGTCCACGTGACCGATAACAGAATGGTCAAAGCGTGAGAATCGCTGAATCAGTAAAAAGTATGATGCAACTTGTGGGAATGATGTCACAACCAATAGACAGGCAAGAGCTGCAAACAGCAGTGGTGGGAGGTGAAGGGAGGGAGAGGGGAGGGGGTAATGTATGAGGGAACACAAGAGGAAAGGGAAAGACAAACATGTATGAACATGCATGAAGCGCGGAGCGCTGTATACATAGAGCTATAGGTGGTGTACAACATGGGTGAATAAATAAAAAGTACACAGGTTCACACAACATGTAATTTATTGATCCAAGAATTAAACGTAGAGTTAAACCCTAACCATTTGACGTAGAGTTTATTTCCTTTTTGTTTCAACACTTTTTCCACAAGATAATGCTGAGGAAATGCTGTTTTCTGAAGTTCATGTAGATAAAATCTACCTTTTATGGGTTGATGGTTGAGGTCCTCGAGTAAATAGGTGACTGGAGTGTCCAAGTTGACTTGACGAATTCGAAATAGTTCAGTCCCCCACTGAGGCGTGTAGCCCTTATTGAAGGCAGACTTAAATTTGCTCACACGAACAAAATCCCCAATGTTCAGTCGGTGACGTTTAGGATCGGCTGTTTTTATGGGGTTAAACAGTTTATCCAATCGCTGAATATTTTTAGTTACGAGACGTGGCTTGGTCCCAATCGTTCTATGGTTGGTGTCATTGTAACGTGATACTAGCTCAGGTAACATGTCCAACCAGCGATAACTGCCCTGAGCGGTAAACGCTTTCCACATATGGGTTTTCAATGTTCGGTTGAACCGCTCGACCACACTGGCTTTGAGATTGCTGTACGTGGTGTAATGGTGAATATCCTTAGATTTGAGAAAACTGGAGAAGTCCTTGTTGAAAAATTCTTTCCCCTGGTCAGTTTGTAGCAGTTGAGGTTGACGTTGGGAGTGTTGAATAATATGTTGAAAGGCCTTGGTAACTAGTGGACCAGACTTGCGACGCACAGGTTCAACAAAGGCCATTTTGGAATAGACATCAATGACGGTCAACATATAGCGTACACCGTCGTTAACGCCAGCATAGGGTATCATTTCAACCAAGTCAGCCTGCCAAAGTTCATCCACACCTCGTGAAATCACCTTGAGTCGTGGATAATGACGCCTAGCTGGGCGATGCAACTCGTGAGCAATACCCATTTTAATGGGTGAGGGCTTAAACAATAATTTTGGCATTTCGAAGTTCTTGTTCAATTTCTTGAATTTCCCAATCGTGACCGGTGTGGCCAGCTTGACGTGAAGCATGCAACAACTGTAGCCGCTGGACGAGCTTATTGGGATTGTGCCAGTAGGTAACATCCACAAGGGGTTTTAATGGTTTAAATGTCACTCCCGAAGCGGACACTTTACGACGAGTACTTTGACTGGTGGGAAACATTTTTGCAATGATGGTTTTATATTTTTGAGATATATTGGCATTCACTTGTTGCGTGGGATCATACTGTCTTTTGTGGGCATGGGTATCCAATAAAATGGATTTATATTTGTCAAGATCCTCTGACGTATAATCATGGGAAGAGGGGGTCCGAGAAAAGAGCAGCTTTAACAGTCCTGGCGTTAATTTATAGTTGATGTTTTTAATGACAGCTTTAGTACGAGCAAATTTAATGGATGAATCGCCAATTTTAAAACTATCATCCTCATAGCGAACACCATACGTGGTATCTGTGTTTCCAATAAATAGATCGGTGAAATAGGGTTCCAATGTTGATCCATAATATTTTATTAAAATGGTTTTCAGTTGAGCTTTATGTTGAGGGGTGGCCAAGAGTTGTGAAAACGGAGACGCCCTGGAAGGGCAAGGTGTTTCGACCATGGCCAAGGATTTCTTTTTTCTCAAAAACTCTGCAAGGGGTGCGGCCTTTTTTTGAGGCGTAAACACTTGTTCCTCCTCATCCTCAACTTCACTAACACTAGTCAAATCTTCCTCTTCCTCTTCCTCAGGGTCCTCGTGCAGCGTTTGCGTGGCTTGTGAAACGGTGGGTAGCGTTTCAGATGGCTTGAAAGAGGGTTTCAACATGGCTTTTAGTGGAGGTGCTAAATGTTGCTGAATAAACAAAGCATGATTGGCACGTGATTGTTTCAATTGACGAAACTTTTGGCGAATAGTATTTTTTGCTCTAATAATATGCTTTTTCAATTGACTCTCTGCTAACGCCATGGTGTCTTGACAAATGACTTGCCGGGGAATGAGACAAGGCCTTAAATAGCAATAAAATGATCAAACCCTAAGCGATACCGTCCTTGGTTGAGTTCACTTTGTTTGTCAATCACTAAACAGGCATGACGTTGAGTGTTCCAGCACTTGGCACACAATTCTGTAAACATTTGAAAGGTCATATCCGGATTCACATGTTCATTATAAATGTGACGACTGTTCCTCTCGTCCTGACGAAATAAAACAATGACATTGGCATTGTCACGAATCAACTGTTTGGACATTTTAGAATACGTTTGCCCAAGATAGAAGCAATCGATATGTTTGTGTCGACCCATGCTGAAATAGCTTTGAATGATGCCTTGACGTTCAGTGGATACATCATCGAAAATCATGAGTGAATCAGGCTTTACCTCATCCGGTGAAATCACATTTTCTTGCATGGAAAATGTAAAATAACCCATATTCTCTTTTTGTAATCCAGACATGACTTGATCCAGAAACACGTAGAGGGGTTGGTAGAGAGATTTTGCAAAAATATAAATATTTTGAAAACGCAGACCATTGGGCGCTGTGATGAGCGTTAGCAAAAGATTAGTCTTTCCACAGCCGGAAGGCCCCACAATGATGCAGCGAATGGAAGATGGAAACAGTGAACCATGGCGTTGTTCACGTGATGTAGGACAGAGATGGGAAACCATGTCCCCCACGGGGAATGACTCTTGCTGCTTAATAATCTTCATGTCAACTAAGGCTTAGACAGGCTAGCCGGCTGTCTATATACAGGACACCGAGCCTTGTCATAGAAACAGTAGACTGCTACTACAGGTTGACGATGGATGTCTTTGGACGTGCGTTGATGGCCAAAGCTAGGCCTGTCCCCATACATGATCCTAAACAGGAAACAGATCCTGCTAATAAACACTATGTGGATAGGTCAGTAGTGCCACGCACAAAACAGGGAGATTATGACTTTAAGGGAAAGCGGTTAACCCGTGTAAAACATCCTCAAGTGTCTACAGACGTTACTACGAAAAAGTATGTGGATAACAAAGTGTATGAGTTTTATGACAAAGTGCCCCAGCTTATGCTGAATGGCTATAGCGCTAATCACCATCGGATTATTCACGTGGAAGACCCACAAGACGAAGACGATGTTTGTACCAAGCGTTACGTGACCCATGAAATGAAAAGGCTTTATAAATTTATCCCATCTGTGTTTTTAGTGTATCTGACAAATGAAAAACCTGTGAATGACAGAAACCATTTACCGCTAGTCCATGATCAGCACTCGACCTATGTGCTTGCTTCGGGTTTAAGCCACTATCGATTACACTATGATGGAACCATTCACATCAAATATGCCATACCTGATGAGAACCATTTACAAATAAAGATAAATGGTCATAGGATGTTGATCCATAACCATGAAATGGTCAATGCAGGGGATGAATTATCTTTTCATCTCATGTTGACATGGGATGAAAAGCAAGCGGGAAAAACCATAAACGATTTCCCACTTTATGTGGAATTGGAATATACAGCCATGAAATAACCATCTGACGTTAGTTGTGATTTAAACTTTCTTGTGAAAGGTTGTTGGTCATTATCATCATGGTGAAACAAAGGTATGCAGTGAGAAAGACTAAAAAAAGGACTTTGTCCTTGGCAAAGCCTGGGCTTACAACATTCGAGGACAAGCCCTTGCGAAAGAAAAAAAGAAAAAATAATGTATTGACCATAAGGAAAGCCCTTCGAGCAGCACAGAGACAGGTTATTCCAAAACGTTGGCGACAGGTTTCAAACCAAGGGCGAGTGATTCCCGTTCCAAAACGAGCGGGATTTTTACCTGCATTATTTGCTGGTTTGGCTGCTCTGGGCTCACTTTTGGGCGGTGCCAGTGCAGTGGCGAAAACCATTAAAGCCGCGCAGCAGGGCAAGCAACAACTCAAAGAAAGTCAGCGACATAATGAAACGATGGAAGCGATTGCCATGGGGGCTAGAAATGCCAATTTAAAGCCAGCCTTTTATCAACAAGGATTTGGGATTTCACCATTTCGAAATATTAAAAAAAAAAAAATTTAACCTCAGCCATAGCAAGACATGCCCTGACGCATCAACAAGTGGAAAGCTATGCTAAACAACTAAAGCTTTCTCATTTTCGAGGTGTGTTTATGCGAAACCAATTACCCCCACGACCCTGGAAAAAGGAATGTGCTGTTGTCAATTTGGATGATCACCGAGGACCAGGAACGCATTATGTAGCTTATGTCAAAGAGGGATCCATGGTATGGTACTTTGACAGTTTTGGGAATTTGCCCCCGCCCATGGAACTAGTGACCTATTTTGGAAACAGGATCAAGCTATATTATAATGTGAAACGAGAGCAAACGTTTAACAGCCAACAGTGTGGACGTTTGTGTTTAATTTTTTTATATAAGACGCAGCATAAGCAAAAACGCCACCAGTATGTCGGCAGAAAGTAAAACGTTTACAGTGCATGGACGTGGACCTGAAGTCAGCCTAGACTTTTACCCGCCTATCGAATTGAGTGAAAAACCCTATGGTTTAGGACTTGTTTCTCTTGAAACGTACAATCGAATTTACAACATACGTGAAAATGTGAACAACAAGTTTTACTATGATGATTCTGTGCTCACCTTGAACTCTGGTGGATACACGATCGATGATATTTATGAACACATTTATGTGGTGTTGATCAATCAATATGGTTTAAAGTCATTTCTCGACGGAACGCACAAGTTTGAACTTGTAGGAAATACCAACACTCATCGCTGCAGTATTTTCTCCTCATTCAACATTGACTTTAAAACACACCCCGATTCCATTGGCCCATTACTAGGATTTAAACCACGTGTGTTGGAGCCCAACAAAAAACATGAATCAGACCATGAAGTGAAATTCATTGAAGACCATCATGTGTCGGTGACGTGTAATATTATTAGCCAAGTGTACACCAATCAAGAACCATCGCATTCACTTTATGACTTTATTGTGACATCGCCCAATGGCTATATTATTCGTGAAAACCCTCCAGTGGTGCTTTTTCATTCTGTGGCTGTTGATAGTATTAGTAATATAACATTAAGACTGATCAATAGAGATCAACAACTCATTGATCTAGATTCTACCACACCAGTGACTTACAAGTTAGTGCTAAAGCCACTATGAAGTTTGTGTATAAAACAACAACACCGTCTAGGAATGGTGTTAGTTGTTTGCCACGTGAATACACGTTAACATCTCAGAACAAGCAGATTTTACAGCATTTGGGTTACCACGTCAACCCTCATAATGAATTCTATCCTAGAGATAGCGAACCACATCGAAGAGCAACCAGGAGTGGTAAGAATTGATCTCCATTCCTATCAAGCTCAAACACCTGGACTCAATAACAATGATGAAATTCAATTTGTTATCAACAACCAAGATATTTACACCCTACCGCATGAAAGTGTCATTCAAATTGAAGGTCGGCTCACCAAAGCCGATGGCTCTACACCTACCACATCCAAGTTGGCCAACCATGGTTTAGCCTTTCTGTTTTCTGAAGTGCGGTATGTCATTAACGATATCGTGGTGGATAGCACTCGAAATGTGGGCATTTCCAGTGTCATGAAACTATACCCCTCTTATAGTGAGGAAGAAGGTAAAACACTTTGCATGGCAGGTTGGTGTCCTGACTCGACCAATGACTGGATGGTACACACCGATGGGACCTTTACTGGATATTTACCTCTTAAACTGATTTTAGGCTTTGCCGAAGATCACCAACGCATTGTGGTCAACGCAAGGCAAGTGCTTTATCTGGTGAGAGACAGGAGTGATAATAATGCACTCAAGGGAGCCGACAATGCCCCCATCGATTCAAAAGTTCAACTACAACGCTTGCTATGGAAAGTGCCTCATGTGACCCTCGAAGATAGCAAAAAACTGGACGTACTCAAAATGGTAAAGAGAGATATGCCTCTACCCATGGAATTTAGAAGCTGGGCACTCCATGAGTATCCGCTATTGCCCACCACCAACACACACAGTTGGTCTGTAAAAACAGCTCGCTATACAGAGAGACCTCTCTACCTGATCGTGGGATTTCAAACGAATCGCAAGTATCAACAAACCAAAAATGCCTCGCAATTTGATCACCTGCAATTGAGAAATGCACGTCTTTTCCTCAACGGAGCTGTGTTTCCCTATGAAGGACTGGATTTGGATTTTTCAAAAAATAAGTTTGGGCCCCTGTACGACTTGTTTTCTAAATTTCGATGGTCGTATTATCAAAAAGAGAACGGCCCCATGCTACTACCCCAAGCGTTTAAGGCAAGAGCACCACTGATTGTTTTCGACTGTTCATACCTGGAAGAGTCTGTCAAGCCATCCAATATCGACATTCGACTAGATTTTGAAACGCATGACAATGTACCAGCCAATACGACGGCCTACTGTTTGATTATTCATCACAAACAAGTCAACTATTATCCACTATCCAACCAAGTGACGAGTGTATAAATAACAGGTCATCCCACGTCAAGCCGCTCAGTCATGTCTTGCTTTAAAGCCTCAAGAGACGTTACATCCATGAATTTAAACTCTGAGGAACAACGTTTCAAGACTTTTGCCACATGGCCAGTGCCTTTCATAAACCCTCAAGCCTTGGCGGCCGCTGGATTCTACTATTTAAAAACAAGAGATGAAGTGAAATGTGCCTTTTGTCCCATCATTATAGACCAATGGCAGGAGGGCGATGAACCCATGCAGGAACATCAGCGCTGGTCACCCACCTGCCCCTACCTGTGCAGAATGAAAGTGGGAAATATACCCTGTCATTCAAGCTATCCCTCACTTGTGTCTCTGGGTGATGAAAAAAATACAAGTTACGATACATGTGGGCCGTATGGTATCCATGGTGCTTCGGTGAGCAGCTCACCATCAAAAACACCTAGTTTAGAGACATTGGGACATCATCGGTGTTATGGACGTTACAAACACAAGAGACTATATTGTTGTATCAGTTGCTATCGTCCTTATCCTAAAATGAGAAAAGCCTGTAAGACGTGTTATGATAATAAAATGATGTAATTCTTAAATTCTAATTTTTGCATGTCCCCCTGTCCTACCCTAACCTTCTTTTTTGAAACTAGCATGGCAGGTAAGTCCATGGCATGATCACACCTGATCGTCCGTCAGTCGTCAGTTGAACTTGGTCCAGGCAAGCGTCAACATGTTGCGCACACTCATTGTGGATTGCCAAGGGTTTAAAATTGGTGACAACAAATTTATATTTAAACAAGTGGCCATGATCGATTGTACCACGTTTTGGATATCACAAGCTACGCATTTGCTATTTAAACCACCCCATGCTTTTGATTTGTTGTGTGAAAAAGACCGTAAACAAACCCAGTGGATTGAAAATCATAGGCAACTAGACTGGAGTCAGGGAACCATTTCCTATAAATATTTGGACGTGGTCATGAAAGCACACTTGTCCTCGGCCAATGTGGTATTTGTGAAAGGTAATGAAAAACGTCAATGGTTGCAACCATTTTTGGCGTCTTACTGCCAATGTATCGACCTCATGGAGTTGGGCTGCCCCTCCCTGCAAACGCTCATGGATACTTGTTCCTGTGGCAACATTACCCATACAGCCCTGTCACATGCGTGGCATCTCTTTCATTGGTTAACCACTCATGCCTGCTGGGAGTTGTTGAACAAAATTATAACTCAAGATTTACCTGTGAATGACGTCAGTGAGATTTCTACAAGCGACGTGTAAACATATACAGCACGTGATACCATGGAGAAAGGCAATGCTACGGACAAAGCCATCGGCAAGTTCTTTGTGTGCAAAAAGAAACTAGACAGTTTTACCAAAGAGGAACTCTTGGCGCTGCCCAAGTCGTTCATTTATTATGTGGCCGCCAACGCGGTCAAAGAAATCTGGCAACATGTACCAAAATCATGGACTCAAGATCCTGTGTTGAGTGAATTGCAACCCTGTACGGATTACGATCACCATAAGCAAGTGGCCATGGCAAAAATACCGTCTATGCGTCAGTGTGCGACTTGCCAGCTAGTGAAACTGTATCACGGTCATAAAAGTCCATGTAAAGACTTTGTTGAATCATTCCACGGGTGTCATGGCGAGAAAAAGCAACAACAACAACAACAAACACAAACATCGTCCACAGAGGAGGAGGAAGACCAAACCTTTTTACCATCGATGGAAAAGGATATGCCAGACCTGTACTGGCAATGGCGTCATTGACAAAGTGATTCAATACTTACCTTTCGAAATCCATCTTCCAGGTTATCGTTTTTGTGGCCCTGGAACTCGTCTCGAAAAACGTTTACAACGTGGTGAAGTACCCATTAATCTTTTGGATCAAGCATGCAAGGAACATGACCTTTCTTATCGCCATAGTCATCCTGGTTTAAGACATGTGGCAGATAAATTGTTATTGAAGAAAGCTAAACAACGTTTCACATCCAATGATGCCTCAGTGGGTGAAAGAATGGCAGCCCTGATTGTCATGAGTGCTATGAAAGGAAAGTTGATGATGCATGGACATAAACATTGAGGAGTGAGGAATTGGGATTTGTTTGTATTCTATTTTTCTTTTGTCAATTCACTATGACTATGAAATAAAAACAAAAGTTTTCCAGAGCACGATGTTTTGTTATTTTTAATTTTAAGAAATCGTGATGTTGATGGCTGATTTTTTCATTTTACACATTTCACACATGATGAATTCCACACACTGTCATTTATCATTTTGCAATTTACAGTTTTTGAAAACATTCGTTTCAAGTTTAACGTTTTTGATGATATGGATTTTTCCAGTTTGTTGATGACACATTTTAAACAATGTCTGTTTGAAGTTTTTAAATTTTCAAATTTCACACATGGCCATTTCCAGTTTTTAAAAATGCCCGTTTTAAGTTTTGCTGTTTTGGTGATATGGAAACATGGAATTTCCATTTTGCTGTTTTCATATTTTTTCCATTTGGTGTATGTTGAATGTTGAGATTTGATAATGATGTTGATGCAAGTGCATGACCTTGATAATACTGCAATGTGCTGATGCGTGTTTGGAGAAACGTCGAGGTCTACGACTACTGCAGGTAAGACTGTTTTTGCAAAAATAATGTCTTTTGACTGCCACATTTCAATGAAAAAAAACAAAACTATTTAAAACAAAATGAGTATATAAGTGAGCATTTACCCCCTCCCCACCCCCCACCCTACCTCATTGTGTTTGCTCTGGTCAATCATATACATCAGCTTTCTCTTTCCACTCATACATTCACACCTGTCTTTGGGAACAAACACAACCACTTTATTTATTCCCAAAAGCACATTCTCGACATGCTCACTCATCCCAAAAGAACTTTTTAGTTTATCATTTACATTACGAAAAATAATTAAATACTAGTTATTAAAGTTACTAAAAATCTTACTTATTTCATATTTACAAAAAACTCAACTTTGTACAGCGTTAAAATAATCACACTATTTACCAATCAAAAAATTTTAAAAAAATAAGGTTGCATAGAACTTTTTAAAGAGCAAAAGGTCCAAGTGGGTTGTCACTATTTACAAAATCTACTATTTACAATGACAGAAACCAATATTTACAAAATACTAAATCTACAAGTTACGTAAAGCTATGTCCCATAAACGATTATACAGTGAAATCACACCTCCTCCTCCTTGCGATCATAACCCCAGGGCAGGCTGGTGAGCAGGTCATCAGCCCACACACGTTTGTTATCCATGGAGGCGAGGGTGCGTTTTCTCTGTTCCACAAGATACAGATGATGGTTGCTGGATTGTATCCTGCACTGTGTATGAGACATAGCTTTGCCCGTGCGTAAAACCGCTAAGTAATCGTCTACACGTAGCGATTTTACCACTGCCCTACCTACACCTTTTGCTCTTTTGGCTTCCTTAGAGTCGAGTGTGCGATAAGCATACATTTTCGAAGCCAAACCTACGAATTCCGTCATAATGGAATCACCGCATTCATCTTTTAAAACGCCCATTTCCTTCTTGTTTTTTATGGGCAGCTGAAACACGTTGTCAGCACTATAGCAAGAAGTGTCGAACCAGTCACTATGTTGCCTCATGACGTCATAGGGGTTGCAGTGGCGAATGTGGTAAATGAATGAGTCCGTGTCCATATACAAAAGAGAGACGTCCTCAAAATGGCGTTTCGCAAACTCATAGTGGAATCGATACATGACCGATTTAGAAAAGTCTAAAATGACTTGACCCAAGTAAATGGGCTTATCCATGGTCACGCTGGTCTTACTCATTTCAATAGTAGCCAAATCCTCATCGATAATTTTGATCGATTTGAAATTTGGCTTGGCAATGTACCGCCGGGCACCCCACCGCCCCTCCCAGACATTCACCAATTTAATGTCACGGTATTTGCGGACATTCTCCATAGACTTGCCATAGATGCAGTTGTTCATTAATTTAAAAAAATTAATTTCAAACTGCTGTGTTGCCATTTGTCGGTGCTCTGTGTTGAGTCGCATGTATGGCTCAAGCCATGCTTTTTGAGCAAAAGAAATACCCCTGTGGACTTTCTTCAACACCAAGCCTTGGGCGAGGCATTGCACCAACATTTGGATATGTAGCACATACCGATTTTTGTTGTAAAGTGTGCCCATGAGTTTTTCAGTTTTCACTTTACTGTCAGGGGGAACCATTTGCTCAAGACAGAATGGGAAATCGGCATGTTCATCATACAAGGATGAGGGATATTCAATATCCACTTCTAGCACATATCCACGGCCTGTTTCTTGGCTAGCCATGTTCACATGAAATTCTGACACTTGTTTCTCTGTCAGCCAAGCAAACTTCCCATAGGGCAAAGGCTGACTCATGGCGTAACCGTACAAATTATTCACGTCATAGTACATTAAGTACGATTCTGGTTTGTCTGGTGAATAATCAGGCATGTAGACATTGTTCGCTTCAGCATGGCGTTGGTTAAGCGACACAAAGCCACCACGAATGCCCTTTTCAAAAAATAGAACCATGTCTACATCAGTGAGTAAATCCAATTCCACTTGAGTGTATTTCAAAGCGGCATCGAACGAGAGTCCAGGACTCGTGTAATAGTGAGCCGGGTCAAGACCGTAAATGTGTTGACACAACTCACGGAATTTTTCAAACACATCAGTGAGCAGCAATACATCCAGTTTTAGGTAATGCAAAGCATATTCACTTAGCGTGTTCATGCCAAACACTCGCCAAACTTGACATGCATGTGCATAGTCTTCATCGGAAACGGTACTGCGTGTTAGTTTCGAGTAAAATTTCTCTTGTGGAGGGAGTTTTCTTTGCTTTAACACGTCCCAGCTGTTGCAGAAATCATACGGGAATATACCTTTCCGAATGCACAACTGAAATTGCTCAGGATCATTAAAATGCATTCTAGTATTTTTTAATTCCTCCTCATTCAAGCCATTCACAAGGCTGTCTAGCGAGGATGCCATAAACTTAAAGGAATCCAAAAATCGAATGCTAAAGTCGCCCAACCACCATGTCAGGGCTGTAAAACGCTCATGGTTTTGGGGAATAATGGTAAACGAGCCCTTGTTAACATGGCCCAATTCACGAATCAAAAACTGAATGTCATAATTTGCCAGATTGTGGAAAAAGACACTGATGAAGCGAGGAGCTGGAAAGTTCAAGTTGCATTTACTATGCGCAGCTCCACGAAACTCCCCCGTAAAGTGCGAGTGGTCTCTGACTTTTTCCTCTCTATTTAAAATAGGCTTTTCGCAAATATGGCATGTCGTGGCATGCTCATACTGCTGCTGCTGTTCTGGAAATAGGCTCATGGGTACTGGGTGGTCCAGTAATTCCTGTACATGGTCGGCCAACTTGACAAGTTCATCCAAGAACCATTTGGCACAATCTGGCCCCTCACGGTATTTGTATACGGATTGTGTGGGGTCATAGGCACACACCACATTAAATCCTATGGCAAAGGGTTCATGTTTTTGAATGGGTGTGGTTGAGCTCATGGAGGGATCTGGTTCACATCCCGCCATGGGTGTAGTGAGAGCTTCAAAATCTGCATATACCACATAGGGGACAGTGTCACGCTTATGAATGTCTTTAAACTTTAACACAGCCTTGTCCCCTTGTGGCAATATCAATCTCACCGCTTCCTGAGAAACACAATCTACCCTATGACGTTCCAAAAGCGTAGGGGTTGTAAAATATTGCAAGCAACGGTCGCAAATATGTGTTTTATGTCCATGCTTAGACGTTTGACTGCTTAGCAATCTACTCAGGCTTTTAATGAGGCAATAGTGATTCACCTCTCCCTCAGACAGATATAAAAGATGAATGTGGTGACGTTTTGGTTCTTTTGAGGCATAAAGAGGACCCACAATCTCATTACCATTAAGGCCATACACCATGAACGAAAAGTCCTGGTTATCTTGTTCAAACCTATGAATCTCGGTTAAGTCCATAGGGAACGATACTCGAGTTAAATTTAAAGTTTGTTTTAATTCATTAAACTTGGCCTTGTACTTTCCCGGCCAACAACCATGATGTTGCACCGGCTGCAAAAAGGCAGCCACAGACCACAGAAAGCAATCATTGTCACGATTCTTTATATTGACCACAGCATTTTTCGAAGCTATAGCTGGTGGTGTTTTAATATAGCTAGACCCAGCATTCAACGGGTTGAATTGACAAATGTTGATTTGTAAATGATGAATTTTGTCTAAGGCTAGACCACTCGGTCCTTGTTGCAGTTTATCAAATTTTGATAGCAAGGCATTCACCACGTGGGTTTCATACCACTGTTCCAAATTATGGGCTATGAATAGCTCTTGCATTTTACTGCAAATATAAAATGTCTCTTTATGCTCTACGTCCTTTTTTTTATATATGAAATCACACACCAGTTCTGTATTCACCTTTAAAGCCGTATGCAACCTTTGCGCTGTACAAATTTCAATTTTAAAAATTTCAAAACAAGATTCTAAAAATTCTTTGGGAATCAAACTTTTTCTAACATTGACCACGCGGCCAGAGCACACACGCGATTTGAAACAACTGTTTATGGGTTCCCAAGTTAACGTATTCTCAGCAGTAAAAGACATTATTTTGAAAGAACACTCTCACCTGAGTTTAGAAATGTAGACTGTCTGACAATAATCCAAAAAACACACACGTTCCTGGTTATTCACAGAGGTCAAGCGTTTTCCAACACTCTAAAAAGAAATAAAATAAACCACCATAAGTATATCCATTCCATATAGTTTATGCATTTCATAAACAAAACAAAATCAAACAGGTTATATATTAAAAAAAACAAATCTCACCTCGACGTGTAATGCTTTTCTATATTCCCGTCTCGTGGACTAGTATGGAAATGGTTTTCTTTTCTAGTTGTCCGTTTTTCTCTCTTTCTTTAATATCGTTCACACACACGATAAGTAGGCTATACCGGTTATCTGCAAACAAATAAATAAATAAAATCATTAATTACCTAATCAATAAATAATTGCATGTATTTATATAAAATCAATAAATATATAAATGAATAAATATATACCTACCCCACAACAAGGGTAAGTATTTTCCACCAACACCAAAACTGTTAAACAAGGCCAAGTGTTTCACACAACGCTGTAGAGTGTTCAAAAGTAGTCACATAAGTGCGAGTGGAAATGTCAGCGACATGTCTTTATATATGCTACGTTGCATGTATAATCTTTTTTCCCACGCTTTGACCATTCTGTTATCGTGCACGTGGACAGCTAACGTCCCAGGCGAACACCTGTGCCGGATCAAATTTCACATGAACTTGCATTTTGTCACGTACGAAGCAAAACAGGATGTGACTTGTTAACAGTTATCATGCACGTGGACAGATAACACCCAAGCGAACACCTGTGAAAGATCAAATTTCACATGGACTTGCATTTTGTCACGTACGAAGCAAGACAGGATGTCACTGGTTTAGCGTGCCTGTGGTTTCACACATGTGTGTGCACGCCTTTCACACTCCCCTGCCACCACGATGGTCAGATTATTTCACCTTCAAGCGTATTGGTCATTTTTTTCCATTGCACTTGTTGTCAAGTCAGATCAATGCCTTCCAATAAGCTCAAATGACCTTCACCTCCTGTAAGTTTGTTTTCTGTACTCGCTTCGACCAACATAGAATCAAGTTCTCATCACCGTTTACACGTTAAAGGTAAAATATCAGAAACCGCATGCTCGTTCTGTCATACACCGACCAGCCGAAATAGCGATTGTTCTATTAAGCATGGTCCTTGTGGTTAGCGACAGGTTCGTTGAAAAACACACACACACACACACACCCAGCCGTATCGTCTCTCTCAACCACCACGCTTCATGGACATTATAAACAGGTAAAGAAAAAAAAAACAGTTTTTTTTTCAATGTGTATGGCGTTAGTCCCTTTGCGATTTTTTTTTTTGGAAAACAATATCTACCACACTCGAAAGGGGGGCGTTATCCCGAGTCCTAGGACACCTCGTACACGTCTCTAACGTTATTGGTTCGTGAGATATCGGCAAAATCACAAAAAGCATGTGTTTACCCCAAAATCGAGTTTCCAAATTTTTTTTTAAATATAACGTGTGGTCCATAGCAAAGAGGACGTCAGCCCGAGTCCTTGGACCCCTCGTTCATGTCTCTAGCATACTTGGTTCGCGAGATATAGCAAAAAGTCTAAAATCACGTTTTTACCCCAAAAAGACCGTGTTTCCAAATTTTCATCTTTTCGACACCGACATTCCCGTAAAGAGCGCAACGAGACGAAAAAAACGAATCCAAGCACGCCCTCCTAGCATGGCTCCTTCCATTCCAAGGTCGCAGGGTCTCACAACTTCCTAAGTGAGACAGCTCCCCCCTTACCACACTACTGCAGGTTTTCATCCTAGAGACTTGAAATTTATTTTGGGGGTAGAGGGGGTAGGGACCATTGATTTACGTTAAACAATTTGTTTTGTAGAGTTCCTAGTTTTCAAAATATAGGATTTTCAAAATTCGAGTGTTTTCAAAAAAATATAAAAAATAAAAAAGTTTTATTACAAGTCATAAAGACTGTTCGTTTGAGCCATGGCACAACGTTCTATCATGTTTGGTTTTCAAACTATCGCCTACTTTCGAAAACAAAAATTTTTTTTTTTTTGAAAAGTATAACGAGTGGTCCATAGCAAAGGGGCGTCACCTCAAGTCCTCCGACACCCCATTCACGAAACTCCGACCATGGGTTCGAGAGAAAAGTCTATTTAAATGTTTCAATTTCGCGCGGCGGCCATGACACTGGTTGGAATCGGCACTACTAACCTACTGTGAATCCAAATTGAACGAAATTTAGTACAGAGGTACCACTAGCAAAGGGCACCTCAGTTTCATGTTTCATATCTCCGCCATCTTGACGAAAACGTAATGGCGGTCACCCAAATGTTCAAAGCTTAAATCAAATTACGACCAACCTATTCATCTGAACTCTACCAAATTTTGTTACAGTATACCTTTATGTATGAAGAATCGTTTGACAAAACTACGAGTTCATCAGCCAAATAGTTTGCAGATAGCGGCCATGTATGTGAGCAAATCAATTCGTCATATCAATTCAAACACGGTGAAACCGAATTGAATGAAATATTGTACAGATGTAGCACTAGCAATGGGCACCTCATATTCATGTTTAATATCCGTATAGCACGTTGTATTTCAGCAAGCTACTACAACCAACATTCAATTATACTCCTTGAAAAGGACAAAGAGTTATAACAATACCCATGCATTTAGGAGAAAGTAGGCTGTATGCTCTTTACTGAACATCTTGTTTTTAATGATGCGTTTATATGCCGACTATCACATCCCCCAATGAAACCAATCGGGAGATATTGCTATTCAATGAAATGCAAGTCTACCCCCTTAAAACCCATTTAAAAACTGAATATCCAAAAATCCTTTCTTAGTGGGCGTTTGCGGCCCGTGAGGAAGCTGCATACCAAATTTCATTCCAATCCGTTCGGTGGTTTCTGAGATTTCGTGATGAATGAATGAGTGAGTGAGTGAGTGAGTGGTATTTGACAAATATATAGTAGATAGTGTCAAATCTTTGTTATGCTATACTCGGTTGACAGTGCTGTGTGAGCAGTTGAGTAACTAACGGGATTTCAAGTAAAGATCCTCATTTTCTATACCGGTAGTGCAGAGCACAACTGGCATCCAGTCGGCCGTGTCTCGACTTGAGCTATGTTGCCATGGAAATGATCTGCCTTGCCATTCCTTCATGAGTATATTTTATGATTTGATTAGCCTGTGCTTGAGTGCAAAAGGGCCGAAATCAGAAGAATGATAAAGACTATCAAAAATTCATGTAGTCAGCGGTTCTTTCAGGGTCCTAAACTATGTGTATGCAAAATTTGGTTGTGATTGGTGGAACGGTGTAGATTTGTATACGGAACAGACAAACCCACCCACATACATACATACTAACTATTAAAGTTAGAAGAATGATATTTTGGGGATATGTTTGTTGTGTGTCGAAAACGTCTACTAAGGAGGGATTTTTGGATATTCAGGTTCTAAAGGGGTGTTAACGGGGTTAAACCTGCATTTCATTGAATAACAATATGACACGAATATGACGCGAGCTAAGCGAGGCTAAAAATGGGATGGTGTGTGTCTGTGTATTACTCATGCTTCGCTACGCGTCATAAATAAATTAAAATGTGAAGGTGACAGTTAAAACAGGGGATAGGCGAGGTGCTGCGCAGAGGGAGATTAAGGATGGAACATTTTGTCCAACTACACTGCTCGGCGTTGCCCGTGTTTTATAGCACAAATTTAGGTTTTACTCGCTAACCGTTGGAGATATCTTTCGGATGTAATTTTAAACCTCGTATATGCCATCAAAAGTTTGCGAATTCTTAGCGTTCATTTTTTATTTGAAATGGAAATATGAAAGTTTGAAACCAAAGGGTGTAGTGACGTAACTAAAATGGTCGCCATCTTTAAATAGAGCTAAGTATTGAAATCGAAAGTAACCTATATGTTAACCAGGTAAATCAGCTACTTCCATGTAAAATTCATGTAAATCGGACCAGTGGTACTTGCGTGATTGAGTAATACACAGACACACACCATCCCATTTTTAGCCTCGCTTAGCTCGCGTCATATTCGTGTCATATTGTTATTCAATGAAATGCAGGTTTAACCCCGTTAACACCCCTTTAGAACCTGAATATCCAAAAATCCCTCCTTAGTAGACGTTTTCGACACACAACAAACATATCCCCAAAATATCATTCTTCTAACTTTAATAGTTTTGGTTGGTCGATGAGAGTGAACATCCAAAAATCCTTCCTTAGAGGACGTTTTTCTTCCAGAATTTCACCCCTCCCCATAGGCCCCTTAAATTGCTTTTATAAAAAATGGTCGAACACCTATTTATTTTATTTATTTATTTATTTATTTATTTATTTATTTTTAAGCTGATTGATTTCCTCCGATTTTCAAACTCCTCGCCTACGTCGCTTAAGAGATACACGCTCCGATAGGAATCTTTCAACCCCCACTTTTCATCCCTTTCACCTCATAATATACACTACATCGAAAAGCCATTAGACATGTGTCAGGTTATTTTTAATGATTAGTATATATGCCAGGTATCACATCCCCAAATAAAACCACTCGTGAGATATTGTTATTCAATGAAATGCACGTATACCCCCTTAACACCTCTTTAGAACCTGAATATCCAAAACTCTTTCCTTAGTGGACGTTTTCGACATACAACGAACATATCCCCAAAATTTCATGTTTCTAACTTCAATAATTTTGGCTGGGCGATGATGAGTGAGTCAGTCAGACATTTTCTTTCTATTATTTTTGATAATTTCACCCTTCCCCATGAACCGCTTAAATTGGATTTATGAAAAAAAAAACCGGTCGAACATCTATTTACTTATTTAAAGCTGTTTTCCCCCTGAGTTTGATGAGTGAGTAAGTGAGTCAGTTAGGACACTTTTTTACCTGCTTATTTTTCGCAGAATTTCACCCCTCTCCAAGGGCCCCTTAAATTGGATTTATGAAAAAACGGTAGAACATCTATTTACTTATATTTTAAGCTGTTTTTTCCCGCCGAATTTCAAACTTCTCGCCTATGTCTTTTCAGAGATACACGCTCCGTTAAGAATCCCTCAACCCCCAATTTTCACCCGTTTCACCCCTTTCACCTCATAATATACACCACATCGATAAACCCTTAGACATAATGAACCCTTCAGAATAGCAGTGTTTTATGCAAGAAACTTGATCAAGGGGTCGCGCTCAGTTCATAGTGTGATGTTTACGTCCGCCAAACAACATGCTTTACTGAGGCAAGGGTCATAGGATAAAAACTGTAATTAAGAAAGTAAGGAGACAAGACGTAAGATAATAACATAATTTAATAACTAACTGTGCATAAAAGAAAATAAACAAAGAATAATAAAAATATATCCTCCCTGAATTTTTCCCTGACAGGAATATCTAACACTTTGAGGAGTCAGACGGATCTCCCCCTTTAATAAAATTATGGATCCTAGTTCCACTACCTTGCATTTGAGTTTTATGTGCGCGTGATGACTAACTACGAGAAAATGAGTACTTGGATGACCGTTCGTTTACAACGGGTTAACAGCCACGGTGCTCACGAACAATCATCACGTAAATCAACGTTATGGATATGGGCATGACATTAATAAAAACCCTTAAAAAACTCTAATGCTGACACACACACTACAAATCTATTATTTACAGGAATCTCTCTGAGATCCTCATTAGCGCGATGACGCACTTAACAACATGAGCTACCAACAGGCCAATTGCTCAATACACACAAGGAAAGACAGCATTACACGTGACTCACGGGTCACTGAAATGAAAATAAACTTGGAATAAACCAACAACAACAAAAGCCTGACCGGCTAAGATTACTTTATGTGAACAAAACTGCATGTTAAGGTTATCGTGATTCGTAGGCAACTCCCATTTATTTCAACAAATTTTTACCATTGATCAGTTCTTATCTGTAATTCTAGTAATTAGAGAGCCAACGAGCACTCCTCACTAATGACCATACTTTGCACGTTCAGACAGCCTTGTGAACATCTCCCCCTTTCCTCAATTACTTGTCAATTCCCACTCCAGTGTATATAAATAGCTGACCAGCTGTTCCGTTAGCTCACGGAACCAACAGCAACAAAAATCTCATCCAACTCAACATATGGTCAGACATAATCACATATCCACAATTGCCCTCGCAAGGATACAATATGGACCGGGTACCAAGCTGACAGAAATCAGTCTCAGCTGAAATTCCCGCTTGTAATACCACAAAAATACACACACACACACATCTGGGACCGACATGACGCTTTCCACACAGGTCTGCTGAATAGGTGCTCGCAAACATTAAACACAATATTTAAACCCTACGATAGAGCTGATTACTCTTCGTCACAAATTATATTGCTCCAATCGGCAATAGTCACACTGAATCTGATCAATAATAAATCTTAAACAAATTTTAATTACCCTCCAATCTACTGTATAATTACATTAATTCAGTCCTACTTCTGAAACACAACAGATCTCCGAGAGACGTTTTAACCGCATTTCGTAACATATGCAAACACGGCCGTTCACATAGCTACGTTAGTTAACACAACACAAAAACAAGAACCTTCCACTAACTACATTTGTGCGAGCTGCTTCCATACAAAGGTGTGTCAGACCAAAACAAAATATACTACGTTAATCACACAAGCAAAGTATTTACAAAAATATGTCCCATAAACCATAAGTTAATTTATCAAATAATAAAGAATATTATTATTGTACTCATCTCTCTTGTAGTCACCCGTCAAAGAACGTCTGCTGCCATTTCCCAACTGAATGGTTCTATCTCATCTCAGCCATCTGGACGGAGTGTTGAGAATTCCAAACTTCCTCTGTAGTCGTCGATGTCATCTATGGCGCTGCTTCAAAAATTAGATTATTATACACATGATATCTGACTACTAAATTCGCTGTTCAGGTACTACATTCCCTGTCACAGTTCGTTGGCGAATTATCGACGATACTGCCCCTACAAATATAGTGCGGTGACTATCTATCACTGAATTTAACACTTTACAATAATTTCTGTGTCCTTAAGACGCACAGAAGTAATAATCAACCTGTGTCCACGACACACAAAATAATAGTCTTATGCCTTCGACACACCAAATAAAAGTCGACTACGCCCGTAGACGCACAGAATAATAGTCAATGTCTTGGCTCTTCACGCCACTTATAAAAGAACTGGCCCTAGGTCTCGATGGGGGGGGGGATTTATGTAAAAATTTCTCGAAATAATTGTGGTACAGGCATGAAATAGATATCACTGAACTCGTAATATTGCACAGGTCAAGAATATGCTCATTAATCCTAGAATCGATCGTAGAGATTTTGTCTAGGCGATTTCCCGCGTGAATGCTAGCCAAGCGTACCCACGCTATATCTGCCGCGTTAACTAGGCATTCTTCTCTCATTGGTTCTCACATTTTCTGTAATTTGGCGGTTTATAGCAGATCTTGGCGTCGTGGGAGTATCCAGCATGCTCATCAGCCACTCACATTACTGCATCATATTTCTTCTAGGCGCGAATATCACAATGAACATACCAGCAGCATGTCTCACTGCGCGTCGCGTCTATTTGAGGCGGCCTACACCTGTCCTTCTTACACATCGCCAGGCTATTTCCTTTCACGGCTAAAGTATTTAGCCTGTTGTCAATCTGCCTCAGGTATGTCCCCGCTGTCTCCAACCAATGCTTGAAATTTCCTCATCTCCGTCTGGCTACTTTCATGATGCTGGTTGAAATATTTATTAATTGGAGAAATAAAACATAGAATCATTTATCCAACAGAGGATAAAGGGTTCACAACTCTCCCACTCACAAAATTTCGAACTTAGGAATAATGTCGATAATTTTAAAAGACTTCCGTTGGCCGAATTGTTTTATTTCCAGAATCACCCCTTTTCTATTACTTGGTCTAGTCGCTCCTGTCTTGAATGGGATTTACTCGTTTTCATTTCCTGCTCGTATCTCCCCTCTCAGTCTGCTTGCATGACGCTCTGGTGCCTGAGGCGGCACTCTGCTCGTCTCGTTAATGTTTGTCAACAACAACACTATTTCCTCGTTTACGTGCCGTACTCAACTGCTCCCCGTTCACTTTGTTGATAGAAGGACGTCCATATATTTAAACTGCGTCATTAATTAATTATTGGGCTTTGTCCTCTGACACGGATCACAAGTTGTAATGACGTCACATATAGTTGTTCTCATACGTGTCCATGTAAATGTCTCTCCTATAGTCGCTTCGCACTTATCTACGCCCACATGACCGTAACTTTCGTGCGTATGCCATGTCAATCCTCGTTGTAACGATGCAGGTACTAATATGCGTAACTTGGTGTGGTCATTATCTACCCATTTGTGCAGCAAATTGTTGACATAAACATGTCTTCCTTCTTTGGCTTTCGCTTCTCGAAATGCAGGTGTTCCTGTAGGTAGTTGCTTTCTGAAGTATTGAATTAAAAGCATCATCCATGGTTCCGCTTCCTGTTCTCGCTGTATCTCACGTAACTCCTCCAAGAATTCCCGGTCCTTCGGTGTTAACTCCAAGTGTTGTACCATCGCTGTTTTTTCACTATCAGGCTCTGGGTTCCTGCTGAGTGCATCCGGTATCACGTTCATCTTCCCTGGGCAATGTTCAATCTCAATGCTGAACTGCTGAATATATATAGACCAACGTGTCACACGTTCGCTTGCCGTCGACGTCTTAAACAAGAATGTTAGTGCCTTGTGGTCGGTCCTGACAACAATAGGGTAGCCGTAAATTATTCGTTTCCATTGTTGGAGCGCATGAAGTATGGCCATCAGCTCTAGTTCCGTTACCGTATAATTGCGCTCGTGCTTACGCAATTTTCGGCTGACAAATGCCAAATATGTTTTGTGCTGCAGGTTAGCTGGATCCTCTTGGTAAAGCATAGCACCTATACCAATTAATGAAGCATCCGCTTGGATTATAAATTTGTGCTTGAAATCTGGATATCCTAATTTAATGCAATTTTCCAATAGCTGCTTTGTTGCTTGGAATGCCTTCTCACAATCCGCATTCCATAACCATTTATTATTTTTCTTTAGCATTTCCTGCATAGGAGTGACAGTCTCCGTATAACCTGGACAGTTTTCCTTAAAGAATCCCGTTACGCCTAAGAAAACCCGAATGTGCTTGACTCTCGTTGGTGTAGGGAAATTCTTTATCGCTTCGATCTTAGCTGGGTTTGGCTTCACTCCCTCCTTGTCAATGACGTGACCCAAATATAAGATCTCGCTCTTGAAGAAATGCGATTTCTTCAGATTTACTTTGAAATTAGATGCATTCAGGTTGCCTAATACTTTATCTAGATTTTCCATGTGAGTTTCAATGTTGTCGGATGCCAGCAAAATATCATCAATGTAGCGTACCGTCATCTCCTTAACTTCCTCGGTTAAATTCCGGTCCAGGGCTCGGATTGAAGCACAGCCCGCTGTTTTGACTCCAAAGGGCATTCGAACGAAGCAAAACGTCTGGTTATCGAATAAGAAGCCAGTTAGAAGCTGTGACTTCTCATCCAATTCAATATGGTGGAACGAACTCGTCAGATCGACCGATGAATAAATGCTCTTGTTTTTAAAGCCTTTTAGTACGTCTCTGATGATTGGCGCTCTGTCATACTCAGGAAAAATGAGTATCGAGTTGAGATTTCTGGCATCTAAACAAAGTCTAATAGATCCATTTGGTTTTGTGACTGCCAAAATCACATTTAGATAAGGTGTAGGTGTCTTCCTTATCACTCCAGCTTGTAACATCTCATCTATAATGACCTTAACTTGACCACGATATTTTTCAGGAATTGGGTACAATCTGCTTTTGAAAGGTGACCAATCCTCGACTTGCATAGAATATTTGAAATTTAATATTTTCCCAGGTACTGTATCAAATACTGTTTTGTGCTTCCTTAAAATCTCTTCCAATTGTTTTCTGTGTTCACCCCCAAGTTGAATGCCATTGAGCCGCTCCTGTAGTAACTCTTCAAATTGTGCATCGCTGTTATCTCCTTCTGTTAATAAAGACCATATCTCCCGGGATTCACTCTCCTCATCTAGTTCCACAACAGCTCCTTCTATGATGTTATCTTCTGCCTTTCGTACCTCCTCTTCCGTCTCTTCCGATATTGCTTCCAATGCCCACGAATTTACATCTCTTCCGGTACTGATTTCAACCATAAGCAATCCCACATTTTTCAGTTGATCATACTCTCTAAAACTGACAGTATTCTTGTGCAAATCTATCACTGCTTGATAGTCACAAATAAAATTTGCACCAAGAATTATATTGAAATTCATCTTTGCCATGATAATGAATGTTTGCCCAAAAGTGTGTTCCAATATGTTCAGCTCTAAGTATGCCTGACGTTTACAAGTGACGGTGCGTTCAGGAATAACACCCCTCACTTTGAGCTGTGGTACCGGAATTACAGGAATATTCTGACTCCGTCCCAACTCTCGAACCAAGGCCTCCGATACCAGACTGATCTGTGACCCCGTATCCAATAAACATCTTATATTAATTCCACCAATCCTCGCGTAAATAATGGGTAATTGCCTCATTTCATCGTTCCGTGGTTTCACCGTCTCCTCCAGGCAGTCTTCTGGCAAAGCAATCCATTCTTGTATGTTCGCTACTATCCATCCATCTTCAACTTCCGACTGTTGTGTTTGTAGCCTGTCTCCTTTATCCAAATTTAACATTTTTTAAAGCTCCATTGCGACTCCCATCATCCTTCTGTCGCTCATGTCCTTGATATCCCTGTTGTCTCAGTAGACTTCCAGCTTCCTCAGTATGTGTATCAGGATTCTTCATGTTCCCAATGGCCTTTTCCCATCTTCCTATCTCTCCACCTTGACTAGCGTGTAACTCCTCCAAGTAATTTTGCGATTGAGCGTGCCTATCATCCCAGTCATCTCGATAGTTACGTGGCTCTCCTTGATTTTGGTCTCTTCTCCCTTTCCATCGTTGATTGGCATTGTAATCACCGTATCTTCCATAAGGCCTGTCATTCCTTCGATTTTCACGCCATTGCTGATATCCTCTCTGTTGGTATCTATTGTTACCTTGGTATGACCTATTGTTGTAGTGATTTTCGTTACGCTGATATGGTCTGTTTTCTCCTTCTTCCTGGTTTCGCCTAGGTGTGGAAGTGCTTGTATTAGTGCCCTGCGTTTTGGTGTTTGCCTGTTTTGGTTTTATGACCTCTGTAGTATTGACTAACTCCAGCTGTCTTCCTCCTCTATAATGACTATGAGATGTAGTCTCATCTATTTGCCGTAGTATCTGCTCTGCATGTAGGGCCGTACTAACGTTCGCTGCGACTAGTACTTGTTGTACGTTTACTGGCATTTGTCTCGCTATAGTCATCACCAGATCTGCTTCGTTTAATGGGTAATCAAGGTCACGAAATTTTAACATTTGCATGTTAAAGAAATCTGAGTATTTTGTTTGCTGGGTGGTTTGGTACTTCCTAGAGTAAAGCTCCATCCTTAGACTCTGTTGTGTTGCGGGCGACCAATATTTGCGCAGAAACGCTAAGTTGAAATCTGACATGTTTCCAAATGTATATTTGAAGCTTAAAACCCATGTGAGGACATTTCCTGATAAAAATCTCTCCATCATCATCAATCTACGTACTTCAGGTACCCCAGTGTCATTGAAATGGTCTTCCATCTCTTTGATAAAGGCTTTAGGTGTCACCCCTGAATTTTCCGTGTATTTCTGCGGTTTGTAGTCATTTGAGCGAATTACTTGAATGAGTTGTGTGGGCTGATGACCGTTTTGTGGTGTCGAGCTCCTATCGACATTCTTACGAAACCCTTCCGTGTTTGTTGTTAATGGGCTCTCTGCCTGGGTCTGACTTCCTGCTGTGCTGGACTCTGGACTATTTGAGTTATCCGGCTTATCTTTCACTGTTCCCGTTCTAAATATAGATGATTGTTCTAATGAGCGGAGTTCGGCTTTAATGATCCTGTCCGTCTGCTCTTTAAGTTTTATTTTCACCACTTGCTCCAAAGCTTGAATACGCGTGTGATTTTCGCCTACTGTTTTAAGAATGGTGGACCTTTGCTCTTTAGAATCAATATTCATTTTCTTCCAATCTTTCCTTATTTGTTCTTTAATCGTGCTTACTTGCCCTTCGATCTGGCTTTTTGTGTCATCCTGATTACTTTCTATCTGGCTCAGCCTTTCGTCTAATGTACTCTTAAATTGCTCTTGTCCGATTTTAGGCTTGTCCATTGTTCCGCTGATTTTATCTCGAGACGGTCCATATCTTTAATTATGCCGGATATGTTTTCATCTACTGCTGATAATTGTTGTTGAATGACCCTGCCGCTTTTCTCCATCTCCTTAAATCGTCCTTCCAATTTATCCTGAGCTATCTTGACCTCGCTTGTATTCATTGTGCATGCTATTTCAATTTGCTCTAATTTAGCCAACACCGTTCCATCCAGAATGCTAAGTTTTTGATCAAAAATATCTTCCATTTTTTTAATCTGCTCTAATTGTTTCTCATTATTTTTGCTAACATCTAGGGCCAGTAATACCATCTGTTGATTATTGTGATCTTTCATTTCTGCGGTTAACGAAGCTAATTGGTTCGTGTTTTTAATATTTTGCGCCTCTAACTGCGAATTGATAGTGTCATTAATTTCACTCTTTAATAACCTAGCTTGTTCCGCCTGATATTCATTTTGTTCAATTCTACTGTTATTTAATTGTGTCCGCAATTGTTCACTTTGTTCTAACAGTTTAGTATTTAGCGATTCACTTTGTTCTGACAGTTTAGTTTTTAGCGATTCACTCTGCTCAGATAATTTGTTTATAGACTCACTTTGTTCTAGCCTACTAGTGTTTAATTGTGTCCGCAATGATTCACTTTGTTCTAGCAGTTTAGTATTTAGCGATTCACTTTGTTCTGACAGTTTAGTTTTTAGCGATTCACTCTGCTCAGATAATTTGTTTATAGACTCACTTTGTTCTAGCCTACTATTGTTTAATTGTGTCCGCAATGATTCACTTTGCTCTAACATATTAGTGTTTATAGATTGACTCTGTTCCGCCAATTTAGGTCCAACAATGCCTGTGTTCTCCTAGCTGCACTCTCAATGATCTCCTGGATCTGCTCCACCGTTGCCATGTTATACAATTTATATGAGACACAAGGGAAATGGCATAAAGCATTGCCCTTTGACACACACATAAAATCCAATGCACATTTACTTTCTTTATCCAACTCAGTTCATTTATTTTTACATTTACTCCCACTAGTCAATTGCATCTCTGAGTGGTTCTAGTTTTACTCAATTTAATTTTAAACCCAAGCACATATTTAGTCATTAAATTGTTATCCTGATCTGATATTAACACTGACTAATTAACAAAGTATTAATTGTCATTTTAGGCTACAGCCTCCTAATATTCCCATGAGTTTGACTTTCTACACAAATCTAGTTGTAACTTTAACATTGGGCGTCCGGCATCACATATTAATTACTTTAATTTAAAAGACAAAGAAAAACGTGAACCGTATTTTACTTTGCAAACTCCTGATTTTAATTTATCTTTCACACATTTGGCGGTATCCACTTCGCCTCACTTACTTTTAATACAATTATCACTTCCCGGTGATTAAATACTGTCATATCTGCCTGCACTTGCGGCATGTCAGTTTTACTCAAATACGCCACTATTGACATGTGTAATCTCCGCCGTTACACCACAGTAAATGGCCCCACGCTTGGCCGCGCCAGTTTTATCCGTATGAACCCTTCAGAATAGCAGTGTTTTATGCAAGAAACTTGATCAAGGGGTCGCGCTCAGTTCATAGTGTGATGTTTACGTCCGCCAAACAACATGCTTTACTGAGGCAAGGGTCATAGGATAAAAACTGTAATTAAGAAAGTAAGGAGACAAGACGTAAGATAATAACATAATTTAATAACTAATTGTGCATAAAAGAAAATAAACAAACAATAATAAAAATATATCCTCCCTGAATTTTTCCCTGACAGGAATATCTAACACTTTGAGGAGTCAGACGGATCTCCCCCTTTAATAAAATTATGGATCCTAGTTCCACTACCTTGCATTTGAGTTTTATGTGCGCGTGATGACTAACTACGAGAAAATGAGTACTTGGATGACCGTTCGTTTACAACGGGTTAACAGCCACGGTGCTCACGAACAATCATCACGTAAATCAACGTTATGGATATGGGCATGACATTAATAAAAACCCTTAAAAAACTCTAATGCTGACACACACACTGCAAATCTATTATTTACAGGAATCTCTCTGAGATCCTCATTAGCGCGATGACGCACTTAACAACATGAGCTACCAACAGGCCAATTGCTCAATACACACAAGGAAAGACAGCATTACACGTGACTCACGGGTCACTGAAATGAAAATAAACTTGGAATAAACCAACAACAACAAAAGCCTGACCGGCTAAGATTACTTTATGTGAACAAAACTGCATGTTAAGGTAACGCGTCCGAGATTATCGTGATTCGTAGGCAACTCCCATTTATTTCAACAAATTTTTACCATTGATCAGTTCTTATCTGTAATTCTAGTAATTAGAGAGCCAACGAGCACTCCTCACTAATGACCATACTTTGCACGTTCAGACAGCCTTGTGAACATCTCCCCCTTTCCTCAATTACTTGTCAATTCCCACTCCAGTGTATATAAATAGCTGACCAGCTGTTCCGTTAGCTCACGGAACCAACAGCAACAAAAATCTCATCCAACTCAACATATGGTCAGACATAATCACATATCCACAATTGCCCTCGCAAGGATACAATATGGACCGGGTACCAAGCTGACAGAAATCAGTCTCAGCTGAAATTCCCGCTTGTAATACCACAAAAATACACACACACACACATCTGGGACCGACATGACGCTTTCCACACAGGTCTGCTGAATAGGTGCTCGCAAACATTAAACACAATATTTAAACCCTACGATAGAGCTGATTACTCTTCGTCACAAATTATATTGCTCCAATCGGCAATAGTCACACTGAATCTGATCAATAATAAATCTTAAACAAATTTTAATTACCCTCCAATCTACTGTATAATTACATTAATTCAGTCCTACTTCTGAAACACAACAGATCTCCGAGAGACGTTTTTAACCGCATTTCGTAACATATGCAAACACGGCCGTTCACATAGCTACGTTAGTTAACACAACACAAAAACAAGAACCTTCCACTAACTACATTTGTGCGAGCTGCTTCCATACAAAGGTGTGTCAGACCAAAACAAAATATACTACGTTAATCACACAAGCAAAGTATTTACAAAAATATGTCCCATAAACCATAAGTTAATTTATCAAATAATAAAGAATATTATTATTGTACTCGTAAGCCTCCGTGGCTTAGGCGGCAGCATGCCGGCCTCTCACCGCTGAGTCCGTGGTTCAAATCCCGGTCACTCCATGTGAGATCTGTGCTGGACAGAACGGAGGCAGACAGGTTTTTCTCCGGGTACTCCGGTTTCCCTGTCAAAATTTCATTCCAGCAACACTCTCCACTATCATTTCATTTCATCTGTCATTCATTTAATCATTGCCCCAGAGGAGTGCGTCAGGCCTCGGCAGCCGGCACAGTTCATATCCTCGCCGCTAGATAGGGGCTTCATTCATTCCATTCCTGACCCGGTCGGAGACTGGAAGCAGGCTGTGGATTTTCATTTGTACTCATCTCTCTTGTAGTCACCCGTCAAAGAACGTCTGCTGCCATTTCCCAACTGAATGGTTCTATCTCATCTCAGCCATCTGGACGGAGTGTTGAGAATTCCAAACTTCCTCTGTAGTCGTCGATGTCATCTATGGCGCTGCTTCAAAAATTAGATTATTATACACATGATATCTGACTACTAAATTCGCTGTTCAGGTACTACATTCCCTGTCACAGTTCGTTGGCGAATTATCGACGATACTGCCCCTACAAATATAGTGCGGTGACTATCTATCACTGAATTTAACACTTTACAATAATTTCTGTGTCCTTAAGACGCACAGAAGTAATAATCAACCTGTGTCCACGACACACAAAATAATAGTCTTATGCCTTCGACACACCAAATAAAAGTCGACTACGCCCGTAGACGCACAGAATAATAGTCAATGTCTTGGCTCTTCACGCCACTTATAAAAGAACTGGCCCTAGGTCTCGATGGGGGGGGATTTATGTAAAAATTTCTCGAAATAATTGTGGTACAGGCATGAAATAGATATCACTGAACTCGTAATATTGCACAGGTCAAGAATATGCTCATTAATCCTAGAATCGATCGTAGAGATTTTGTCTAGGCGATTTCCCGCGTGAATGCTAGCCAAGCGTACCCACGCTATATCTGCCGCGTTAACTAGGCATTCTTCTCTCATTGGTTCTCACATTTTCTGTAATTTGGCGGTTTATAGCAGATCTTGGCGTCGTGGGAGTATCCAGCATGCTCATCAGCCACTCACATTACTGCATCATATTTCTTCTAGGCGCGAATATCACAATGAACATACCAGCAGCATGTCTCACTGCGCGTCGCGTCTATTTGAGGCGGCCTACACCTGTCCTTCTTACACATCGCCAGGCTATTTCCTTTCACAGCTAAAGTATTTAGCCTATTGTCAATCTGCTTCAGGTATGTCCTCGCTGTCTCCAACCAATGCTTGAAATTTCCTCATCTCCGTCTGGCTACTTTCATGATGCTGGTTGAAATATTTATTAATTGGAGAAATAAAACATAGAATCATTTATCCAACAGAGGATAAAGGGTTCAATATGTCTGATTACTTTTAATGATTAGTTTATATACCGAATATCACATCCCCAAAGAAACAACTCATGAGATACCGTTATTCAATGAAATGCACGTTTATCCCCTTAACACCTCTTTAAAACCCGAATAAACAAAATACATTCGTTAGTTGACGTTTTCGACATACAGCGAACATATTCCCAAAATTTCATGTTTCCAACTTTAATAGTTTTCACTGGGCGTGATGAGTGAGAGTCAGACAGGATATTTTCTTTCAATTATTTTTACCAGAATTTCACCCCTCCCCATGGGCCCCTTATATTGGATTGATGAAAAAACACTTGAACACCTATTAACTTATATTTTAAGCTGTCTTTTTCCCCTGAGTTTGATGAGTGAGTGAGTTAGTCAGTCAGTTAGGACACTTTCTCTCCTTTTCCCCCCAGAATTTCACCCCACCCCCATCGGCCCCTTAAATTAATTTATGAAAAAACGGTCGAACACCGATTTACTTACTTTTTTAGCTGATTTTTTTTCGCTGAGTTTCAAATTTTCGCGTATGTCGTTTAAGAGATAGGCCTACACGCTCCGTTAGGAATCCTTCAACCCCCACTTTTCACCCCTTTCACCTCATAATAATACACCACATCGAAAAACCCTTAGACACATGTCTGCTTATTGTTAATGATTAGTTTATATGCCGAGTATCACGTCCACAAATGAAACCACTCGTGAGATATTGTTATTCAATGAAATGCAGGTTTAACCCCCTTAAGACCCCTTTAGAACCTGAATATCCGAAAATCCTCCCATAGTAGATGGTTTTGACATACAATGAACCTATCCCAAAACTGTCATGTTTCTAACTTGGCTGGGCGATGATGAGTGAGTGAGTGAGTCAGGACATTTTCTTTCAATTTTCTTTTTTCAGAATTTCACCCCTCCCCATGAACCCCATAAATTTGATTTATGAAGAAAAACTGTCGAACAGCTCTTTACTTACTTTAAAGCAGTTTTTCCCCCTGAGTTTGATGATTGAGTCAGTCAGTCAATCAGTTAGGACACTTTCTTTCCTGTTTCCCCCCAGAATTTCACCCCTCCCCATGGGCCCCTTAAATTGGATTTGTGAAGAAACGGTCAAACATATATTTACTTCTTTTTTATGTTGATTTTTTTTCGCTGAGTTTCAAACTCCTCGCCAATATCGTTTAAGAGATACACGCTCCGTTAGGAATCTTTCAATCCCCACTTTTCACCCCTTTCACCTCATAATATACACCACATCGAAAAACCCTCAGACACGTGTCTTCTTATTTTTAATGATGAGTTTATATGCCGAGTATCACATCCCCCAATGAAACCAATCGGGAGATATTGCTATTCAATGAAATGCAGGTCTACCCCCTTAACACCCCTTTAGAACCTGAATATCCACAAATCCTCTCTTGGTGGGCATTTGCGGCCCTTGAGGAAGCTGCATACCAAATTTCATTCCAATCCGTTCGGTGGTTTCTGAGATTTCGTGATGAATGAATGAGTGAGCTAGTGGTATTTGACAAATATACTGTATAGTAGATAGTGTCAGGGGCGGCGCGAGATATAAGCGAACTACGCGGCCGCGGGTGGCGCCGTGAGATGGGGGCGCCGCGACGGGCCGAAATATCAAGTTAGGGGCGCCCGGATTTAGTTTGTTATGTTGTAAACATTACGAATTCTAATTTTTACAACATTAACAAACTGTAATGTTTACATTATAAACAATGTAACCAGATAACATAACCATTCTGTTTATGTTTCGTCTTTTCAGTTTTACTTGCCTATTTCACTAACAAACAAAACGAAATAATATTTGAAAAATTCAGCATAACCATTTTAATGTGTCGCCGCTTTACGGGTGATGCTACTTATGAAACAAACTTAGAACTACAGTATTACGGAGTGCCTGGAGCCGTTCGGTCGAAGCATGACTTCGACTCGTCCACGTGACTCATACGTCTCTTGTCTTTATCCGCTCAGTGGCTCAGTATTGCCAGCTAGCTGACAGCCTTCACTCAACGTTGTAGTTTGTAGTGTGTTGATGTGTTGACGTAAGCTGCACCGTGAGATGATTTTTAGACACACGAAATGTCGAGTAATAAAAAGCCATCTGGTGCATTTCACCGTAAAAAAAAATTTGCAGCAATCTAAAGAAGATGAGAAGCAATCTGAAGCGCTGAAAAGTTTTTTTTTCGCCTTTGGCGTCATTGTCATGTGCAAAAATGTTCGACGAAACAACTAAGTTAACTGAATCCGTTCATAACGATGAGGATGACGACAAGTTACCAATATCAGAGCTGCCTGGACCAACAATGAGTGAAGAATCCCTCAAAAAAGTAAGTGTAACTGTAAATAATTTAAAGGTATATTTTTCTTGCTAATGACTCTAAATGCCTAAATTAATTTAATATAAATTGATGAGCATTTGTATAAACAATTTATCCTTATAACGTAAATTATAATAATATTATTGATTTAATAGCATTACTTTACTGAATACTGACGTAATTTATTTAAAGTATTATAGCACTAATCCTTAAGTAGTATTAATTTATACTTAAGTTGTATATTTAGAAAATACATTTAGGAATTGAGCCTCCGTGGCTCAGGCGGCAGCACGTCGGCCTCTCACCGCTGAGTCCGTGGTTCAAATCCCGGTCACTCCATGTGAGATCTGTGCTGGACAGAACGGAGGCAGACAGGTTTTTCTCCGGGTACTCCGGTTTTCCCTGTCAACATTTCATTCCAGCAACACTCTCCACTATCATTTCATTTCATTCGTCATTCATTTAATCATTGCCCCAGAGGAGTGCGTCAGGCCTCGGCAGCCGGCACAGTTCATATCCTCGCCGCTAGATAGGGGCTTCATTCATTCCATTCCTGACCCGGTCGGAGACTGGAAGCAGGCTGTGGATTTTCATTTCATTTAGGAATTGAGGGTAGCTTTAGAAGATATATTGGTGCTTAAGTATACTTGGCCAACAGCTAATTTTATTGCAGGATGAGGATCTGAGGAACACCATTTGCACTACCAATTGGCTATGACATAACCGGGACCGAAGGTGTTGACGGGGATTCATTAGATCTTACAGACCTGGAGTCTACAAGTCAACAAGCCATTGAAACTGTAAGTTTATGTTGAAACAATACAATGGGTTATTTATTAGGTATTTCTTTAAGAATTACAATTTACAATGGTGTAAATTGAATCTTAGTTAACGGAGTACAGGTTTTGTTAAAATATAACTAGGCCTAGTAATCCATAGTTAGTTTAGCCTCTTTTAGGTTGAGGGAGGAAAGAAAGCAGAGAAGGAAAAGGGGCACCTTATATTCTTTGTATTAAGGGGAGGCTGTACCTTTTCCGATTCAATGCTTTTTAATGAAGATTTCTTCAAAGTTTAAGTACATATCAAATAAAACCACTGAACCTACCATTCCAAAATTTTATATACGGTACTTTTTAACTTACTATATCCATATCTTCCTGATAACCAAAAATAGTTATAAAAGTTTATACATACTACTTATTTTTAACAGTTTGAAAATGTTCAATTTTTTTCTTATCATTTTTTAGAACTAAAACACTTTTTGAAAATAGAAATATTCATTAATATTAATAAACATTTTGTTTAATGTACTTATCAAGTGCCCATAATTATGAATGCAAAGTTTAAGGTCTCTATGTATTACGGATTTTAAACTATGTGTAGCTGAAGGTAAAAGTTTTAAGGTCGGTGGTTTATTTGCAGAAACTGAGCGCAGGAAAGTCATCAGTTTTTTGAAATGACTGAAGAATGGCCACCTAAAATAAACGATGATGTACGAAAAATTCTTGTTGAGCGAGGACCACAGCACGTCACAGACCAAGAATTTCCTGTGGACCTTAATGGCAGGCGATTTTCCTCAAAGCATTACACAAGGAAGCTTTGCAACGGAGAGCAAGTCCACAGGATTTGGTTAATATATTCCATATTAAAAAACTCATTTTTTTGTTTTGCTTGCAAACTTTTTGGAATGATAATTCTCTCCTTGCTGGTGGCCAGGGGGTATTCTGACTAACAAAACTTGAGCAAAACTTAGACCAGTCATGAGAAATCCCCTATTCATATTCAAAACTGCAAATGTTGGCGCGAACTTTCTTTACGTTTACGTTTAAAAAAAATTATTGACGAGGAAAATGAAAGACTTATTCGTGCTGAAACGGAACATTGGAATCAAGTTCTAAAACGCCTACTATGTATTGTACAACTTTTGGGAACTCAAGGATTGGCTTTTAGAGGAAAAAAAGACACCCTATTTGAACGTAATAATGGACATTTCTTAAAGCTGGTATAACACATAGCTAAATTTGATGGTTTTATGGCTGAACATTTGAGAAGAATAAGTACAAAAGAAACACACGTACACTACTTGAGCAAGAGTATCCAAAATGAGTTTGTTATTTCTTGTCGGCCAAGATTCAAGCTAGCATTTTACAACAGATACGGCAAGGAACGTACTATTCTATTATATTAGACTGTACTCCATACATTAGCCATACCGAGCAAATGATTCTTAATGTAAGATTTGTAAAAAATTTAGCAAATGAGGATATTTCAATTGAGGAACATTTTTTGGGCTTTGTTCCCATGACAGATTCTTCAGGTGAATGCCTCACAGAGGTATTGCTCAGTTAGAAGCACGAGGCATTCCTTTAAAAGCCATGAGAGGCCGGGGTACGACAATGGTTCCGCAATGAAGGGAAAACCTGTCGGAGTCCAGAAGAGAATCCTTGATTTAAATCCTAGAGCTTTTTATGTACCGTGTGGGAACCACTCCTTGAACTTGGTCATTAATGATGCAGCGCTGTCGTGCCACATTGCTGAGGACCGTTTCAGCGCTATCCAAGATTTTTTTTTCCAGTTCTACTCAAATAACGAATATTTTGCTGAAACATGTTTCAAGTCTGACAGTAAAACCACTCTGCAGTTCTAGATGGGAAAGTAGAATTGAGGTATTGTTGCCTTTGAGGTACCACATTGAAGAAGTGTATGATGCCTTATATGAAGCTTCTCAAGATCAGAAACTTGATGCATTTGGTAGGAACACTGCCGTAGGACTTAAAAAACCTGCAAAACTTCAAGTTTCTATGCTGCTGAGTGACATGGCCTGAGATCCTGCATAAAACCAATATGGTTAGTAAACTGTTGCAAAAAGTCACAAATGACCTACAAAGTTCAATGGATATCATTAAAAGTGTAAAATCATTTCTGGAAAAGATGAGATCAGATCAAGGACTAAACAGTGTCATTACAGATGCAAAAGAACTTGCAGAAAAAATCGAGGTTGATGCTAACTTTGAAAAGGGAACTCTACTTCGGCCAAGAAAAGTAAAAAAAAAACAATTCTCCTATGAGAGTGAAGATGAAGCTCTACGTTCTGAAAAAAAATGCATTTAAAGTTAACTTCTTCTTTGTCGTACTTGACACAGCAATAGCCTCATTAAGGGAAAGATTTGAGCTAATGGAACACCATAGTGAAAGTTTCAAATTTCTTTATGACATTGCTAGCTTCGAGAAGAATTTGAACGAACAAGAGTTGAAGAAAGCCTGTAAGCACCTTCAAACCCGTTTTGACTGATGGAGGAGACTGTGATGTGAACGGAGATGATCTGTTCGAAGAACTGCAATTTTTTTCACCAATGCTACCCCCTGGAAGTCACCCAGCTGGAGCCGTGTCTTTTATAACCAAACGTGGTTATGTGGATATTTTTCCAAATGTTTTTGTTGCATTGAGGATTCTGCTAACGCTCCCGGTATCAATAGCCAGCGGAGAAAGACGTTTTTCGAAGTTAAAACTTATAAAAACATACTTGCAATCAACTTTAAGCCAAGAGCACTTGAGTGAACTAGCTACTTTGGCCATTGAAAAAGATTTGTTAAATGAAATGGAAAGAGATTTGCTGCTGAACGAGTTTTCTAAAGTGAAAGCCAGGAAAATCTCGTTTTAATTTTAAAAGATTTCAACAGTGTGCAAAAATTCAACAATAATTGTCATTCTATGTAATAATAATGACCTGTAAATAAATGATTGGTTTGAAGTTATTTTTTGTGTATCCCTTTGCCTTTTACCTTTTGGCTATATAACACGTTTAGTAAAAAATAGTATAGGTACTCTCATGAGTATAGGGGGAGGGGGGCGCCAAAATGGTCCTTGCTTACACTACAAAAAGACCTAGGGCCGGCACTGGATAGTGTCAAGTCTTTGTTATGCTGAACTCGGTTGATAGTGCTGTGTGGGCAGTTGAGTAACTAACGGGATTTCAAGTAAAGATCCTCTTTTCTATACCGGTAGTGCAGAGCGCAACTGGCATCCAGTCGGCCGTGTCTCGACTTGAGCTATGTTGCCATGGAAACTATCTGCCTTGCCATTCCTTCATGAGTATATTTTATGGTTTGATTAGCCTGTGCTTGAGTGCAAAAGGGCCGAAATCAGAAGAATGAGAAAGACTATCGAAAATTCATGTAGCCAGCGGTTCCTTCTGGGTCCTAAACTATGTGTATGCAAAATTTGGTTGAGATTGGTGGAACGGTGTAGATTTGTATACGGAACAGACCCACATACCCACAGACCCACCCACCCACCCACATACAGACTTTCACTTTTATATATAAGATATCTTGTACAGGAGAATGATGAAGACTAAATAGGTAGACGAAATAACAAATGAGGAGATGTTAAGATGAGTGGAGGAGGGGAGGAGTGGCGAGTGCTAATGAAGACAATACATAGGTGGTAGGGCATATACTAAGGCACACAGGAATAACAAACTTAATTATGAAAGGAAGAGTGGAGAACAAGACCAAGGTTGGAATATAATGAATAGATTGCCTCAGATGTACTGTAGGATGTGGTAGAGATGAAACGATTGACTCTGGACAAGGGGGTTTGGAGTGGTGCATCAAACCAGTCTAAGGGCTGAAGACTCAAACACACACGTTGAAGTGTACGGTGCGAATGTCATGTCACGGAAACAGGTTTGGCATTGGTTCACTGCGTTCGATAACGGCAGGATGGATGTGAAATTTAAGCACATCCGTCATAAATGACAGGCTTGGGACTGTTGAAGAATCACCTTAACAACGATACGGCCGTTCAGCATGACGCCATACGTGGCTTCAGGGGCTGGACGCACAATTCTTCCCTGTCGGCACGATATACTGTTGGAACAAAAATGCACGGACATGAATGGTGCCTATATACTCATATTACCCGGCCATGTTAACTGGCCATCTTGTATCCACGAGACAGTCTTGCCGTAACCAATACCAACTGCTATATCTCACGTAATTACTGGCGAACCACGATTATGTCTGTTGGGCTTATCGAATTGTTGGTTTTAATACACTTATATACCGTAGTATTTATAACAACATTGAACAACCTTTGTTTGGCTTAATTAAAAATGTTGGGTTTTATCAACTTACTAGCTGAAGTACCCGTGCTTCGCTACGCGTCATAAATAAATTAAAATGTGAAGGTGACAGTTAAAACAGGGGATAGGCGAGGTGCTGCGCAGAGGGAGATTAAGGATGGAACATTTTGTCCAACTACACCGCTCGGCGTTGACCGTGTTTTATAGCACAAATTTAGGTTTTACTCGCTAACAGTTGCAGATACCTTTCGGATAGAAAATGTAATTTTAAACCTCGCATATGCCATCAAAAGTTTGCTATTTCTTAGCGTTCTCTTTTTATTTGAAATGCAAATATGAAAGTTTGAAACCAAAGGGTGTAGTGACGTCACTAAAATGGTCGCCATTTTAAATAGTGCAAAGTATTGAAATCAAAAGTAACCTATATGTTAACCAGGTAAATCAGCTACTTCCATGTAAAATTCACGTAAATCGGACCAGTGGTACTTGCGAGATTGAGTAATACACAGACACACACCATCTCAATGTGAGCCTCGCTTCGCTCGCGTCATAGTTGTATCATATTGTTTTTCAATGAAATGCAGGTTTAACCCCGTTAACACCCCTTTAGAACCTGAATACCCAAAAATCCCTCCTTAGTAGACGTTTTCGACACACAACAAACAAACATATCCCCAAAATATCATTCTTCTAACTTTAATTGTTTTGGTTGGTCGATGAGAGCAAGCATACAAAAATCCTTCCTTAGTGGACATTTTTCTTCCAGAAGTTTACCCCTCCCCATATGCCCCTTAAATTGCATTTATGAAAACACGGTCGAACACCTATTTATTTTATTTATTTATTCATTTATTTGTTTATTTTTAAGCTGATAGATTTCCTCCGAGTTTTAGACTCCTCCCTATGTCGTTTAAGAGATACACGCCCAGTTAGGAATCTTTCAACCCCCACTTTTCATCCCTTTCACCTCATAATATACACTACATCGAAAAACCATTAGACATGTGTCAGCTTATTTTTAATGATTAGTATATGTGGCAAGTATCACATCCCCAAATGAAACCACTCGTGAGATATTGTTATTCAATGGAAAGCACGTTTACCCCCTTAACACCTCTTTAGAACCTGAATATCCAAAACTCTTTCCTTAGTGGACGTTTTCGACATACAACGAACATATCCCCAAAATTTCATGTTTCTAACTTCAATAATTTTGGCTGGGCGATGATGAGGGAGTGAGTCAGTCAGGATATTTTCTTTCATTTATTTTTGATAATTTCACCCGTCCCCATGAACCCCTTAAATTGGATTTATGAAACAAACGGTCAAACACCTATTTACTTATTTAAAGCTGTTTTCCCCCTGAGTTTGATGAGTGAGTAAGTGAGTCAACCACTTAGGACACTTTCTTTCCTGTTTTTTTCCCCCATAATTTCACCCCTCTCCAAGGGCCCCTTAAATTGGATTTATGAAAAAACGTTCGAACACCTATTTACTTGTATTTTAAGCTGTTTTTTTCCACCGAATTTCAAACTTCACGCCTATGTCGCTTCAGAGATACACGCTCCGTCAAGAATCCCTCAACCCCCAATTTTCACCCCTTTCACCTCATAATATACACCACATCGATAAACACTGAGACATATGTCTGATTATTTTTAATGATTAGTTTATATACCGAATATCACATCCCCAAACAAACAACTCATGAGATATCGTTATTCAATGAAATGCACGTTTACCCCCTTGACACGTCTGTAAAACCCGAATAAACAAAAATTATTCCTTAGTTAACGTTTTCGACTTACAGCGAACATATTCCCAAAATTTCATGTTTCCAACTTTAATATTTTTCGCTGGGCGTGATGAGTGAGTGAGTCAGACAGGTCATTTTCTTTCATTTATTTTACCAGAATTTCATCCCTCCCCATGGGCCCCTTAAATTGGATTGATTAAAAAACGCTTGAACACCTATTAACTTATTTCTTAAGCTGTCTTTTTCCCCTGAGTCAGTCGGTTAGGACACTTTCTCTCATTTTCCCCCCCAGAATTTCACCCCACCCCATTGGCCCCATAAATTAATTTATGAAAAAAAAAACAGTCGAAAACCGATTTACTTACTTTTTAAGCTGATTTTTTTTCGCGGAGTTTCAAATTTCTCGCCTATGTCGTTTAAGAGATATGCCTACACGCTCCATTAGGAATCCTTCAACCCCCACTTTTCAGCCCTTTCACCTCATAATAATACACCACATCGAAAGACGCTTAGACACATGTCTGCGTATTTTTAATGATTAGTTTATATGTCGAGTATCACATCCACAAAAGAAACCACTCATGAGATATTGACATTCAATGAAATGCAGGTTTAACCCCCTTAAGACCCCTTTAGAACCCGAATATCCAAAAAACCTCCCTTAGTGTACGGGTTTGACATACAACGAACATATCCCCGAAATGTCATGTTTCCAACTTCAATATTTTTGGCTGGGCGATGATGAGTGAGTGAATGAGTCAGGACATTTCCTTCCAATTTATTTTTTCTTCAGAATTTCACCCCTCCCGATGAACCCCTTCAATTTGATTGAAAAACAAACTGTCGAAAAGCTATTTACTTACTTTAAAGCAGTTTTCCCCCCTGAGTTTGATGAGTGAGTGAGTCAGTCAATCAGTTAGGACACTTTCTTTCCTGTCCCCCCCCCCGAATTTCACCCCTCCCCATGGGCCCCTTAAATTGGATTTATGGAAAAGCGGTCAAACACATATTTACTTATTTTTATGCTGATTTTTTTCCGCTGAGTTTCAAACTCCTCGCCTATGTCGTTTAAGAGATACACGCTCCGTTAGGAATCTTTCAATCCCCACTTTTCACCCCTTTAACCTCATAAACACATCGAAAAACCCTCCGACACGTGTCTTACTTTTTAATGATAAGTTTATATGCCGTGTATCACATCCCCCAATGAAACCAATCGGGAGATATTGTTATTCAATGAAATGCAGGTTTAATCCCCTTAAGACCCCTTTAGAACCTGAATATCCGAAAATCCTCCCTTAGTAGACGGTTTTGACATACAATGAACATATCCCCAAACTGTCATGTTTCTAACTTCAATAATTTTGGCTAGGCGATGATGAGTGAGTGAGTAAGTGAGTGAGTCTGGACATTTTCTTTCAATTTTCTTTTTTCAGAATTTCACCCCTCCCCATGAACCCCTTAAATTTGATTTATGAAAAAAAAAACTGTCGAACAGCTATTTACTTACTTTAAAGCAGTTTTTTCCCCCTGAGTTTGATGAGTGAGTCAGTCAATCAGTTAGGACACTTTCTTTCCTGTCCCCCCCCCCAGAATTTCATCTCTCCACATGGGCCCCTTAAATTGGATTTATGAAAAAACTGTCAAACACATTATTTACTTCTTTTTTATGTTGATTTTTTTTCCGCTGTGTTTCAAACTCCTCGCCTATGTCGATTAAGAGACACACGCTCCGTTAAGAATCATTTAATCCCCACTTTTCACCCCTTTCACCTCATAATATACACCACATCGAAAAAACCTCAGGCACATGTCTTCTTATTTTTAATGATGAGTTTATATGCCGAGTATCACATCCCACGATGAAACCAATCGGGAGATATTGCTATTCAATTAAATGCAGGTCTACGCCCTTAACACCCCTTTAGAACCTGAATAGCCAAAATTTCTCTCTTAGTGGGCATTTGCGGCCCTTGAGGAAGCTGCATACCAGATTTCATTCCAATCCGTTCGGTGGTTTCTGAGATTTCGTGATGAATAAATGAATGAGTGAGTGAGTGAGTGGTATTTAAAAAATATATAGTAGAAAGAAGATAGTGTCAAGTCTTTGTTATGCTAAACTCGGTTGACAGTGCTGTGTGAGCAGTTGAGTAACTAACGGGATTTCAAGTAAAGATCCTCATTTTCTATACCGGTACCGGTAGTGCTGAGCGCAATTGGCATCAAGTCGGCCGTGTCTGGTCTTGAGCTATGTTGCCATGGAAACTATCTGCCTTGCCATTCCTTCATGAGTATATTTTATGATTTGATTAGCCTGTTTTTGAGAGAAAAAGAGCCGAAATCAGAAGAATGAGAAAGACTATCGAAAATTCATGTAGCCAGCGGGTCCTTCTGGGTCCTAAACTATGTGTATGCAAAATATGGTTGAGATTGGTGGAACGGTGTAGATTTGTATACGGAACCAACATATATACATACATACAGACTTTCACTTTTATATATTAGATATACCGTAGTGGACTGTATTCCATTGCGATCTTGTTACAACAATCAATCTTGTTGCCAACCCATCTACTCAAAAACTACCAACCAAAGCCGTAAGGTTCCGATCACAAACATATTCCCCTCCCTTGAATCTACTGAAATTGAACAAAAATACAAACAATGAATTATATGAGTAACACAGTTAAAATACAGAAAGTCAATTATACAAAACACTAGACAAACATCATCGTAACCCATCCTATCAATTTTCCAGGTTCAAATGTCATAAACTTCCTATTGCGTAGGTAGTACCACCAACTTCTGTATGGGCCGCTTGAGTGTGCCTCCCTTGGTTCGCAATGTTACTATTCTCACTACTCCATCCTTTCCTGGGTGAACTTCAGTGATGACTCCCATCCGCCATTGCAAGGGAGGTCAATTGTCCTCACGAACAAGGACCACTGCTCCAGGTAGCAGGTTGTCCTTGGAAATGGCCCACTTCCTCCTCTGCTACAACGAATTCAGGTAGTCGGATGACCACCTCCTCCACAGCTGCTGTTGCATGGCCTGCACTCGATGCCATCTGGACAACTTACTCAAGGGCAGATCAGTTAAATCAGGCTCGGGTAGGCAGGTGAGAGGTGCACCGATTAAAAAGTGACCAGGAGATAAATAACTTGGGGCCATGGGATCATCTGACAGGACCGTTAATGGACGGGAGTTAAGGCAAGCTTCTATCTGAGCAGTTAATGTATTTAATTCCTCATATGTCAGCATATTATTGCCTACTACACGTTTAAAATGATACTTCATTGATTTCACCGCTGCTTCCCATAGACCACCGAAGTGAGGTGAACTGGGGGGTATGAAATGCCAGCTTAGCTGCTCAGCTGCTGCATGCTCATGAAGCCGTAAGTTGAATTGTTCTGACAGGAATATTTTCCTCAGCTCAAGCAGTTCCCGGTTTGCTCCGACAAACTTGGTCCCATTGTCGGTATTTAAATGGGCACTCTTCCCTCTTCTTGCTGTAAAACTTTTGAGGGCAGCTATAAAGGCCTCTGAAGAGAGATTGCTAACCACTTCCACATGAATTGCCCTTGTAGAAAGGCAGATGAAATTTGCAATATAGCATTTCAGTGTTGTTTTGCTCCGCGTATTTCCACCCTTGATCAAGATTGGGCCTGCATAGTCCACCCCAGCATTGAGGAATGGTCGAGATGGTTGGACTCTAGGTGATGGTAAATTTCCCATTAATTGTTGGGAAGCTCTAGCCTTCAGTCTAAAACATTTAAGGCATTTATGCAAAACAGACCTGATCATTGACTTGGCTGCAGGAATCCAGTAACGTTCTCGAAGTGCTGCCAGTAAAAGTTGTGGTCCAGCATGTAATAACCGCAGATGTTCTGACAATACGGTACTATGAGTTTTGTCAGGTGATGCCTTGGAGGAAGAATCAGCTGATGCTTGGCATCATATGTTAAGTTTGAGTTGTCGAGTCTCCCACCAACCCACACCATTCCCTGACCATCCAAGAATGGATGTAGATCCATCAACTTGCTTTGCTTCTGCACTTGGTTGCCTCTTTTGAGTTCGTGTATTTCCTGGGCGTAGACCACATGTTGTGCAATCCTGATGCATCTATGTAGAGCTACATGCAATTCGTCACTTGTCAACACCCCTGCTGTTTTAAAGTTTTGATTTCTTGCGTTGAGAATGAATCTGATGCAGTATGCTGTCACTCTCACTAAGCGTGACAGCGTAGAATAGCGTTCCATGAATTCTCCTGTAGTGTTTGGCACTGCCAAAGTTACTTGGATTCTTCTCTGTTCTTCAGTAACTTCTAAAGTTGGGGCAGTCGATGGCCAGGAGTTGATGCCTCTTTGTAACCGCTCTGGACCAATCCACCAAATTGTGAACTCATTAGTTCCAATGGAGTGGTTCCCCTCGATACGAGATCCGCTGGATTCTGACTGGACGAAACATGGTTCCATGTGGCATTATGCGTAGCCTCTTGAATTGTTGCAACCCTATTAGCAACAAATATCTTCCATCTGGTTGCAGGTGATGCTATCCAGGACAATACTATCGATGAGTCGGTCCATAAATAGACGATGCTAACATCCAGTTCTAAAATTGGCAAGGTTTTATGCATCAATCGTGCGGGCAGGACCGCTCCGCACAATTCCAAACGAGGTAAGGTTACCCTTTTCACTGGAGCTACTCTTGACTTTGAACACAGGAGACGTACCATGGTTTCTCCTTGTTTGTTTATAGATCTGATGTACAGACATGCGCCGTATGCCTTCTCTGAAGCATCGCAAAACCCATGCACCTGAATGTCTACCGGCTCACCCTGACATAATACCAATCTATCAATCTTTAGGGAGTTTACTGTAGGCAAGTGATTGCATAGGATTTGCCATTCCTTCGTTAAATCTGCTGGAAGATGTTCATCCCATGACAACTTGTGAAGCCACATCTGCTGCAAAAATATTTTGTAAACAATCACAACAGGGCTGATAAGACCCAGTGGATCAAAAATTGATGCAACAATGGAAGATACAATGCGCTTAGATATGTTGTCCTTCATCGTTGATGACTCGTTTATTGGTTGGTTGTTACAAGATATTTATCTGTAGTTGGGTGCCAAAGAAGCCGTAAGGTTTTAACTCCACCATCATTGTCAAGTTGTAATGGTAACTGGGTCTCACGGTGTTCGACAGGAATTGCTTCCAGTAAGCCACCGTGATTTGCACACCATTTGTGTAATGGAAATCCACCACAGTTTAGCAACTGGATCATCTCTGTTTGAAGCCTTAGCGCTTCCTCAACTGTAGCGCATCCAGACAGAACATCATCGACATAGAAATCCCTTCGAAGGACCGTTGCTGCGAGTGGATATCTAAACCCTTCGTCCTCGACGAGCTGTTGAAGACATTTAGTGGCTAGAAATGGTGCAGCTGCTGTCCCATAAGTAACTGTTTGAAGCTCATAAATCTTTATTGCCTCATCGGGTGACTTACGCCAGAGTATCCGCTGAAGTCCTGTGTCACATGACTAAACTTTAATTTGCCTGTACATTTTTGCTATATAAGCAGTGAATGCGACAGGATGTGTTCTGAATCTTAAAACGATTGAATATAGATCCTGCTGTACTGTAGGGCCTACCATTAACCCATCATTCAGTGAAATACCGCTAGTGGTCTTTGCCGAAGCATCAAAAACTACTCGCGTTCTTGTAGATGTACTCGATTCCTTTATAACTGGGTGATGAGGGAGATAATACGTGCCTTCACGATCGCCCTCTTCATCATGGACAAGTTTTATGTGTCCTAATCCTTCATATTCTTCCATGAACTTGCTGTATTCCGATCGAAGCTGTGGCTGGCGTTGTAGTCGGCGTTCCAATTGTAGTAACCGTGTGGTAGCTTGACTATACGAGCTTCCCAGGGACTCACAATCTTCCTTCATTGACAGTCGAACAACGTATCTTCCTTGTTCATCTCTGGTGGTATGTTCCTTGAAGTGCCGTTCGCATTCTATTTCTTCCCGCGTCCTGGGAGGAGTGGTCACGTCTTCCAATTCCCAGAACTTCTGTAACTGCTTATCCAGTCCATCTTCATATTTCATGAAACAGGCATTTATTTCTAGTGTGTCATTCTCTGTTGCTTGTTGGACCTGTCCTGACAAGATCAACCCTAGTTCTGTTTCTTGCAGTATTGGGTAGTTTGCTGGACGAGTCATTCTCCCATTCCGCAAAAGCTTGAAGAACAACCATGCTCCCACCAGCATGTCTACGTGTCCAGGCTGATAAAATGTAGGATCTGCTAAATCAATATCACGGGGCAAGTTCCAATGTTTATGCTCAATGTAACAATGAGGCATGGTGACTGTTATGCGTGGGAGAACTAAGCATTGAATTTCATCTTGAAAATTGCCGGTAACCGCTTGTATAAGTACAGTGACACTGTGGCTTGCCTGAGCGGCTGCATTATTGATCCCCTGAATAGGTACCGTTTGCCTATGTCTTTTAAGCTTGAGCGTCTGAGCCAGTTGTTCAGTGACAAAGTTAGCTTCACTTTCGCTATCTAGTAAGGCGCGACAGGTGTGCAGTCTGCCGACGACATCCTTGACCCGAACCATGACTGTAGACAAGAGTACTTGTGATCTTAATCTTCCCTTAACAGTGTGGTATGACAGTGTGACAGTTTCATCAGATCCACCCCGTGTAGTTTTTTGCTGTTCATTGGTAGTCGTGTAAGATTCCCTGTGAAGCAGTGAATGATGTTTCCCTCCACACTTCTTACAAAAACTTGATGTACAATTAGGAGCTAGATGTGAACCCTGTAAACAATTGTAACAGTGCTTGTTTGTTGTCACCAGCTGTTTCCGTTCTTCTACGCTTAGCCTTGCGAACTGTGGACATTTGAATAGGAAGTGATTTTCCTTACAGCATGCACAAGTGATCTTCTGGGTTGCAACATACGAATGATGTTTAGGTTTAGTCGCCTTATGTTGACTATCCCTCCCCTCTGTAGAAAACGCTTGTTTGCTACCCGTTTGACCGACAGATTTTATATTTCCCAATGCCTGACGTCTATGTTCCACAAAATGAAGCAGTTAATCTAATGTTGGCAGTTCCTGGCTATTGAGCTTTAATTCCCATTCCTTCCTAGTGTTCACATCAGGACCTTGTAAATACACATGCATCAATAATACCTCATGCAATGGGGTTGAAAGGTTCAATGCCTTTAATGCATTTAAATTACTTGAAAATGAATTGGAATATCTCACAAGTTCTGGTGCACATTCCCTTTGTACAGGCTTCAATGACATTAATTCCTGCACATGAGTAGACGCAATAAGGCGCTTATTCTCATATCTGTCTACTAATAGTTTCCATGCTACAAGGTAATTGCCTTCCGTGATTGGAATAGTCTGCATTAGTTGACTAGCGGCCACCTTACAAGAAGATACTGCCCCCGTAATTGAATTATGTAGAGACCACGGTGGCTATATTTGAAATTATGATTAGAGTTATGGCTGTCATAGTTATGACGTGGGTAGTCATGACGTAAGCACGGATGACGTAAATGTTATGCCAGCAAGCTACTTGAGCTGAGATTCTCAGTGACGTCAGCATTTTAGTCCAGAATGTTCCAAGATGTACGACGCAGTCGCAGGAAACGAGGAATTCTGCTGAGGAAGAAACTATGCTATTGGAGGAGAGGCATGAACCAATGAACGATAGTTTAAAGGAAGACGGAGATTGCTGAAACTATGGTATTTTTATGACTTTTTGAATGCAGAATTGTGGAAATCCATTTGCAGTAAAAGCATTGATTTGGAATTTTGATGAAATTTATTTTCAGTTTTTGAATTTTGAAAATCCGTCATGTATTAATGAAGTTGGAAGTTCTAGCGATGACGTAGTATCACGCTATGGAAGGGATGGTAACGCCCCTCGAGAAGGTAATAAAAGGGCTTGCGCAGAAGAGAGGAACCTCTTCTCTTCTCTTGTCTTTCGTTCGCCGATCATTCTGAGATCTAATGCTCAGATCATCGAAGTAGTTGTGAAAGTCAGTTTATTATACATTCAATATAGTGAGACATCAAAGTGAACAGCAAGTGAAAAGAATCGTTTTTATAACGCGTGGCGAGGCCACTTTGTTAACGAGATACAGGTCAAACTAGGTGAAGTTGAAACGGACCTTAGAAAGCTTATAAAAGTTTAGCTTCAAACAGTTAGCGGTCTACGATAACATAATTGTATTATGCAGTACTACATGCAATTATAGAGAAAAGCTGAACAATTTCGACCGAGTACTTCAAAAGATATTAGCTGTTTTATACGACTGACAAAAGTGATTATCTCACCACTAGAGAAACACTTTTGTATAAGCCGGAATCAACGCAAGGCTAACGCTGTGAGTGGAGTAGAAAGACTTCAGATTGCTTGCCTACAGAACGATACAGTATAATGGAGCATTTGAATACGGCAGTTTGTTCTTCTGACACTACAACCGAAGTGCAAATGGAAGGCTAAGAAGGCTTATTGCAATTGGGACATACTTCATTGGAGTAAGATAGCGACATGGAACTTCGCTAATTGCTATTCCACACAAGCGAACATGCGGTGAATACCATCTACACCCATGTTTCGTAAGTAAAGGCTGAATACCATCGAACAGCCATAGAAACAATTTCATACTCTGAATATGAATAATTTCTTCGGAAATTTCTACAAAACGTCATGATGATTGTCTACTGGAACTTCAGGGAATTTTTCAAGAGAGGTCAGGGTAGTCCCGACTCACAATGAAGATTATTGCCGGAAGGATGTCTATTCGTTTTCGAGGAGCAGAGTGATTCACGGAGAAGGAAGCAGTTCGATTCTCCGAGGGTGCTATTTCCTATTTCGAGGATGGAGCTCAGCTTTAACGTGGTGAAATGGATCCATCAGCAGTCTTCTTTGGGGAATTTTCCTCTGGAACGTCAATCGGCAGATAAGGTAGTCGTGAACGTTTATTGTATTTGAGTAACCTAGTAATGTTTGAGCAACCATTTTTCCCATATTTTTATCCTCATGTATTTTGCCTTATTTTCTTGTTGAGATTCTTATTCTCAGTACACCTTGTTGAGTTTTGCATTTTTTCGTCAATTTATTAAGACATTGTTATGTCATGGGCATAGTTAACGATTTTGAATCAGTTGAGACTGATATTTAGATATTTCAGTAATTAATTTTTTTGTAGTCACGATTTGACTGTAAGTTAATGATTTTTATGGCAGATTTAAATTCAGACAGCGTGTCACTTTATTAAAGTAATTCTACCCCAGTTTAATTACTTTGAACAATTTTCTGTCATCATCAAGAAGGAAGAACATTTAAATGATTTTAGAGCGTTAAAATCTTACGTTATCGACGATCTTGGAAATACTAGTCGTTATTTGTATTGATTGCAACACAGACATTTATCGTCAGTTATGAATGAACATTGCATCATAGACAATTTTGTGAAAGAGTAATGTTAATAATGAATTATTGAATGCATTAAAGTCAAGTACTTTTGTTAGGAGTTTTTCTCAATTAGAGAATTATATAACGATGTTTGCATTCCCCAGTCTAATTGGATTCTATTCGACTACTTTGCATTTTAGTCGCACTTTATTTGAAGATAGTATTTTCATACTACAATTTTTCTTTTAAGATGTTAGTCTTAAATTTTGATAGACCAGATAGGCGTATATAAGCGTATTCACTATTAAATTTGTTTGTGATTGGCAAGTTTTGACTTCATTTCAGTTCATGAATGAAATCTACGAAGGTTAAATAGAAAAACAGTTTTGAAACAAATTTATGATTATAAAATTTTTAAGTGGAACTATGAATGTATAATCGCTAGTGCAGCGCGTGTTGAAAGTCGCTGAAATATAATGCCCTTGAATATGAAGGAGGTTCCCACAGGAATAAATGTTAAAGAATTATTTGTGGAAGTTTTGTAAGTGATGTGAAAGTTGTAAATGCCATATAGATTAATATATGATGATTTTGGGCATATTTTTAATGCAGATTGTGCATTAACTTGTTAGCGAAGGATTTTCCGCTGGAGTAAGATTGTTATAGTTCGTTGAAAATTAATCAAGTGATTTACTGTTATAATTAACACGAGTTTTGAAAGAATTTGAGACAAGATGTTGAATGAAGGTTGCCGTCACAAATCATTATTAAAAACTTTATTAAACCGGATTGTGACATTAATATGTATAACTAACCTTCATTGGTCGATTATATTAAACAGGATTATAAAATTACCAACCGAATGAACATGTGGCTAATGTATTTATTAAATTAATAATTTAAACAATTTAAATGTTAATATTGTAAATAATTGTTGTAAATATTTTGAAAATAATGTGAAACGAGAGTGATGTTAAAGGCGTGCTTATAATATTTTATTTGTCTTTGACAAATATTATAAACAATTTTTAATTGTTATAAATAATTTATGTGATTTTGTTATAAACATTTAAGAGCTAATTAAACATTGGGATTGAAGTTAACAAGTTTAAGAAAGTAATGTAATGATCCATTAGGATGTGATCAAAGTACTTGAAAGATTTGCGTAAATATAATGTGAGTTGTCTTGTAAGACATTTAAAGCTTGAGAGTGCAGGCTGGATTCTTACGTAACATAGCGTGTGAGAAGGGAGTGCATTTGACCAGTATGCAGCAGGCTGGAAGTTAGCCCGCAGCTGTGTCAACATATGGTTTTCAGAGAGTGAGGTCGTTCACTCCGGCCTTGCGACTATAAATATCATTCTCTTGTTTATTAAAAGGAAACAATTGCTCTATATATATGTCACACCCTGACGTCCTTTTCCAATCCAATAGTGTTATGAATATTACGTTATTTGGAGCTCTTGGGAGCTAAAATGTTTTATATATCATGTTGTATAATAATTTTGCAAGTCCTACTGGAGGACGCAGTCAGATTGACTTGGGCTACTGATAGCCACGTATATTTTGTTGTGTTAGGAAAATCATACCCTTTATTAGAAATAAAGCTTTTGTACAGTTCAAAGTTCTCGTCTTCGTTTCTGGTTCATTTTTAAATGTCATGGCGGAGATTATTGTGTGAACAGACTTTTAGTGATCCTGTTGTCAACTCAAACCCCGAGATAATTAAGAGGTAAGCAACGGTAAGTATGCACCCCCGTCTATTTTGGTGTGTTCCACAATGATTTCCTGTGAATTTCTGTGCTCTTATCTCGATAGTATCTGTCAGTGCCATTTTCATTGATGTAACTGTGCCGGTGCGATTGATAATTGGCAATCCGATTGAGGGGGCGGATATCTGACAGCCTACTATCCAGGTAAACGGGGACAGAAAGATTGGCGATCCAAGAGCGTGGGGCTCGAGTCAACAGTAAGATTGACCCTAATATGTGGGACGAATTCGACAAAACTGGATTACCAGGTTGAACACTAGAAAGATTGACAAACCTAAAACGTGAGGTTCGATTAGACTCGAATAAAGAGGTTGATTCTTTGTTAGATGTCTAGGCCAATTGTAGTATTTAAGAGTGTGATTATATAGGAATTAAATGTTGTATTGTATTAGGAAAATTACACTCAGAAAAGATCAGATCTTATACAACTTGAGAAAGGTTAAATGGGCAGGAAACTTAGAAAAATCGCCTATAATCTGGAATCTTATTTTATTTGACCGGCTTATGACATTTTAGTCATATTAAAGATAAAATTAATTATTTGGATTGTAAATGTAAATTATTTGTGTTAGGATATTTTAAAATGAGCCAGAGAAATTTGAACATGTGCTTGAGTTTGTTTCAACATGAAGTATCTTCGAATATTAATTATAAGGTAGTTATAAGTTAGATTTAAGACAGAAAATTGATCAAAATTATATATATGGTGAAAAGTGTTGCTCAAACGTTGTTATTTTGCTCTTTTGATGTATGTCCCTACAGCAATCCATTTTGAATAATAATATTGTAATGGCAGATGAAAGTTTGAAGAAAATGTTAGAGGAGATGTCTGCTAACATGAATCGTAGTATGAAGCAGATGATGGAGGAAAATGCTAACATGAAGCAGATGATGGAGGAAAATAATAGTAATTTGTCTGCTAATTTAAATGCAAGAATGGAGGAGAATGCTAGTAATTTGAAAGCTAGTATGGGTGAAAGTTTGAAGGGTATCCAAACTAGTGCTGCTAATTTGGAGGATAATATGTCGCGTTTACAGATCAATACCCTAGGAATTGAAAATACTGTAAGTGACATCCGCACAAATGTGTCTGATGTTAAAAATGATGTGTCTAAGGTACAGAGGGACCTTACAATGTTAAATTTAGACGTAGCTAATGTCCGAGGGGATATTTCTTGTGCTAGAGCCGAAGTAGTTGTTGTCAAAAACGATGTAGCGACTGTCCAAGACAAGGTCGAGGAAGTCCAGAAAGAAATTCAAAAAGCTAGAACAGATGTATCTAATGTTCAGGTAGACATTAACAACATTCATGCGGATATAACTGAGGTGCAAAGTGATGTAACTAAGATTCAGGTAGAGGTCAACACAGTTTTCGTAGATATCACTAAAGTCCAAACTGATGTAAATAAAGTCAGGGAAGAAATCGAAAACTCAAAAACTCTTTGTACGCGTAATATAACTGCATTAACGACTAGGTTAGTCGACGAATCAGTTAGAACAACAACGTCTTTAGCAGAGTTGAAGTACGACGTAGAGGTCATGAGAACACAGGTATTAGACCACAATAGAGTATTAAAAGAGGATATCGAAGTAGACATAGCCGAGATGTTAACAGCAAACGTAGCGGTATGGAAAGACGAGTGGAATAAGTCAAGTGGGGAACATGTAACCCAAATTCAGGAAAGGATTGAAAGAAAACTTGCCAGTACGCAGATAGAAATTAACAATGAGGTAGTTCAGATTAGAAAAGATTTAAGCGTCAGGATAAATTCGCTATCCGAAAAACAAGTTGACGATAGAACACAACTAGATCAGGATATGCAAACTTTAAAATCTAAATTAGAGGATCAAATGCATAAAGTTGTCTCTGACGTAAATGAAACGACGAGTAAACTGAAAAACTTGAAGTTAGGAGAGGCTAGTTTAATGGAGAACTACAAGGAAGAGATAGTCAAGAAAGTCTTAACAGAAATCACCGACAAGGATACAGAAGGCTTAGCTTGCGAATTGAACAGGAAGCATACCAGAAGATGTCACCTAGATCTAGAAGAAAGAGACGTGACTCCTGAAGAACGTGTATCCAGATTCAGAGAGGAGGATGACGAGAGGAATATGGAATCTGAGTTGAATTATCGAGATAGTGGGAAAAACTATCCGGATTCATATCCAAGGAACGTGACGGTCATTAGGAATTTCGAGGACAAACCACAAAAATTCAGTAACACTGATAGTTTGACACCTATAGAGTATGTAAGGAATCTCAAAGATTATTTCATCGAAGCTCACATTCCCAGAGAGAGAGAGATGAAGATTGTAGAGAGATATCTGATTGGAGGACCCCTTGAATGGTTTAGAGCTTTTAGATATACATTCAGTAACTTTGACGAGTTTGCAGAGGCATTAATCAAAAGATTTTGGTCCATAGAAGCGCAGAATTCGTTAAGAGCGGAGGTATATTCAAGAAAATACTCAGGTACTCTTCCAACGAGGTACGCTGATTTCTTTACGAGTCAGTTGTCCCGCTTGAGATTTTTGCAACCACCATTGTCCACGGAGCAACTAATAGATGCGATTTCTCGTATGCTGCCAGTTGAGGTGAGGAGACTTATAATTTCGTCCAACATCAGGGATTTATCCAGCATGGATGAATTACTAAGAAGGTTAGACTACACAAGTCCAATGCCTAACGTAGTCCAGAAAGGTCAAAGGCAAGAGTATAAGGAAATCAATACGGTATACATGGACCAAGTCCAACAAACTGACAAGCCAGAGGAGGAGAAAACTGACAATGTAGGTCCTCACAGGAATAATCAGTTTAGAAATTACAGATCACAAGGTTACCGACCATATCAACAGAGAAGAGGTTGGAACTACAACCGAGGAAACTATAATGGAAGAGGCAGATATCGTAACTATAATAGGAATAACCAAAACCAAAATAGAAACCAGAATACTCAAAGTCAGGTTATGACACCTGAGCAATATCAGCAAAGAGAAAAGGAAAGCCAGCAATACTTAAAAGAATTAAGGGATAAAGAAGTTGACAATCAAAGGAAAAGGCAGGATGTTGTAATCGATCCTGGGCCTTCTACGAGCCAGCAGAACTTAGAGAATAGAAACACTGGTCAGAAGAGGAATTAGAGAGGAAAGAATACATTAACCACATACAACCCAGAGTAGAAGAAAATTATATGATTAAGGAACATAAAGGAAATATCATACTAGAGTAAGCCAGTAATAATTCAATTTCGTGTTCAAGAGAGTTAAGATACTTGTAACATTGAGTTTAAAAACAATTTGCAACTGTTTTTAAAACGTGGTGGGAGGAGAATGCCCCCGTAATTGAATTATGTAGAGACCACGGTGGCTATATTTGAAATTATGATTAGAGTTATGGCTGTCATAGTTATGACGTGGGTAGTCATGACGTAAGCACGGATGACGTAAATGTTATGCCAGCAAGCTACTTGAGCTGAGATTCTCAGTGACGTCAGCATTTTAGTCCAGAATGTTCCAAGATGTACGACGCAGTCGCAGGAAACGAGGAATTCTGCTGAGGAAGAAACTATGCTATTGGAGGAGAGGCATGAACCAATGAACGATAGTTTAAAGGAAGACGGAGATTGCTGAAACTATGGTATTTTTATGACTTTTTGAATGCAGAATTGTGGAAATCCATTTGCAGTAAAAGCATTGATTTGGAATTTTGATGAAATTTATTTTCAGTTTTTGAATTTTGAAAATCCGTCATGTATTAATGAAGTTGGAAGTTCTAGCGATGACGTAGTATCACGCTATGGAAGGGATGGTAACGCCCCTCGAGAAGGTAATAAAAGGGCTTGCGCAGAAGAGAGGAACCTCTTCTCTTCTCTTGTCTTTCGTTCGCCGATCATTCTGAAATCTAATGCTCAGATCATCGAAGTAGTTGTGAAAGTCAGTTTATTATACATTCAATATAGTGAGACATCAAAGTGAACAGCAAGTGAAAAGAATCGTTTTTATAACGCGTGGCGAGGCCACTTTGTTAACGAGATACAGGTCAAACTAGGTGAAGTTGAAACGGACCTTAGAAAGCTTATAAAAGTTTAGCTTCAAACAGTTAGCGGTCTACGATAACATAATTGTATTATGCAGTACTACATGCAATTATAGAGAAAAGCTGAACAATTTCGACCGAGTACTTCAAAAGATATTAGCTGTTTTATACGACTGACAAAAGTGATTATCTCACCACTAGAGAAACACTTTTGTATAAGCCGGAATCAACGCAAGGCTAACGCTGTGAGTGGAGTAGAAAGACTTCAGATTGCTTGCCTACAGAACGATACAGTATAATGGAGCATTTGAATACGGCAGTTTGTTCTTCTGACACTACAACCGAAGTGCAAATGGAAGGCTAAGAAGGCTTATTGCAATTGGGACATACTTCATTGGAGTAAGATAGCGACATGGAACTTCGCTAATTGCTATTCCACACAAGCGAACATGCGGTGAATACCATCTACACCCATGTTTCGTAAGTAAAGGCTGAATACCATCGAACAGCCATAGAAACAATTTCATACTCTGAATATGAATAATTTCTTCGGAAATTTCTACAAAACGTCATGATGATTGTCTACTGGAACTTCAGGGAATTTTTCAAGAGAGGTCAGGGTAGTCCCGACTCACAATGAAGATTATTGCCGGAAGGATGTCTATTCGTTTTCGAGGAGCAGAGTGATTCACGGAGAAGGAAGCAGTTCGATTCTCCGAGGGTGCTATTTCCTATTTCGAGGATGGAGCTCAGCTTTAACGTGGTGAAATGGATCCATCAGCAGTCTTCTTTGGGGAATTTTCCTCTGGAACGTCAATCGGCAGATAAGGTAGTCGTGAACGTTTATTGTATTTGAGTAACCTAGTAATGTTTGAGCAACCATTTTTCCCATATTTTTATCCTCATGTATTTTGCCTTATTTTCTTGTTGAGATTCTTATTCTCAGTACACCTTGTTGAGTTTTGCATTTTTTCGTCAATTTATTAAGACATTGTTATGTCATGGGCATAGTTAACGATTTTGAATCAGTTGAGACTGATATTTAGATATTTCAGTAATTAATTTTTTTGTAGTCACGATTTGACTGTAAGTTAATGATTTTTATGGCAGATTTAAATTCAGACAGCGTGTCACTTTATTAAAGTAATTCTACCCCAGTTTAATTACTTTGAACAATTTTCTGTCATCATCAAGAAGGAAGAACATTTAAATGATTTTAGAGCGTTAAAATCTTACGTTATCGACGATCTTGGAAATACTAGTCGTTATTTGTATTGATTGCAACACAGACATTTATCGTCAGTTATGAATGAACATTGCATCATAGACAATTTTGTGAAAGAGTAATGTTAATAATGAATTATTGAATGCATTAAAGTCAAGTACTTTTGTTAGGAGTTTTTCTCAATTAGAGAATTATATAACGATGTTTGCATTCCCCAGTCTAATTGGATTCTATTCGACTACTTTGCATTTTAGTCGCACTTTATTTGAAGATAGTATTTTCATACTACAATTTTTCTTTTAAGATGTTAGTCTTAAATTTTGATAGACCAGATAGGCGTATATAAGCGTATTCACTATTAAATTTGTTTGTGATTGGCAAGTTTTGACTTCATTTCAGTTCATGAATGAAATCTACGAAGGTTAAATAGAAAAACAGTTTTGAAACAAATTTATGATTATAAAATTTTTAAGTGGAACTATGAATGTATAATCGCTAGTGCAGCGCGTGTTGAAAGTCGCTGAAATATAATGCCCTTGAATATGAAGGAGGTTCCCACAGGAATAAATGTTAAAGAATTATTTGTGGAAGTTTTGTAAGTGATGTGAAAGTTGTAAATGCCATATAGATTAATATATGATGATTTTGGGCATATTTTTAATGCAGATTGTGCATTAACTTGTTAGCGAAGGATTTTCCGCTGGAGTAAGATTGTTATAGTTCGTTGAAAATTAATCAAGTGATTTACTGTTATAATTAACACGAGTTTTGAAAGAATTTGAGACAAGATGTTGAATGAAGGTTGCCGTCACAAATCATTATTAAAAACTTTATTAAACCGGATTGTGACATTAATATGTATAACTAACCTTCATTGGTCGATTATATTAAACAGGATTATAAAATTACCAACCGAATGAACATGTGGCTAATGTATTTATTAAATTAATAATTTAAACAATTTAAATGTTAATATTGTAAATAATTGTTGTAAATATTTTGAAAATAATGTGAAACGAGAGTGATGTTAAAGGCGTGCTTATAATATTTTATTTGTCTTTGACAAATATTATAAACAATTTTTAATTGTTATAAATAATTTATGTGATTTTGTTATAAACATTTAAGAGCTAATTAAACATTGGGATTGAAGTTAACAAGTTTAAGAAAGTAATGTAATGATCCATTAGGATGTGATCAAAGTACTTGAAAGATTTGCGTAAATATAATGTGAGTTGTCTTGTAAGACATTTAAAGCTTGAGAGTGCAGGCTGGATTCTTACGTAACATAGCGTGTGAGAAGGGAGTGCATTTGACCAGTATGCAGCAGGCTGGAAGTTAGCCCGCAGCTGTGTCAACATATGGTTTTCAGAGAGTGAGGTCGTTCACTCCGGCCTTGCGACTATAAATATCATTCTCTTGTTTATTAAAAGGAAACAATTGCTCTATATATATGTCACACCCTGACGTCCTTTTCCAATCCAATAGTGTTATGAATATTACGTTATTTGGAGCTCTTGGGAGCTAAAATGTTTTATATATCATGTTGTATAATAATTTTGCAAGTCCTACTGGAGGACGCAGTCAGATTGACTTGGGCTACTGATAGCCACGTATATTTTGTTGTGTTAGGAAAATCATACCCTTTATTAGAAATAAAGCTTTTGTACAGTTCAAAGTTCTCGTCTTCGTTTCTGGTTCATTTTTAAATGTCATGGCGGAGATTATTGTGTGAACAGACTTTTAGTGATCCTGTTGTCAACTCAAACCCCGAGATAATTAAGAGGTAAGCAACGGTAAGTATGCACCCCCGTCTATTTTGGTGTGTTCCACAATGATTTCCTGTGAATTTCTGTGCTCTTATCTCGATAGTATCTGTCAGTGCCATTTTCATTGATGTAACTGTGCCGGTGCGATTGATAATTGGCAATCCGATTGAGGGGGCGGATATCTGACAGCCTACTATCCAGGTAAACGGGGACAATACTAAATACTGAAATTTTTGTATTGTTGGTACATCTTCATTCTCATGCACCATCACTCTGAAGGAGTCTGAAAATGATAACCATTTCTCGTATTCACCATTAAAACTAGGCAGGGTAATTGGTGGAAGTTTTACTTGCCTACGACTTGTTGAGTTACACGAGCCATGTGCACTGCCAACTTGCGAACCACCTGACTGATATTCCGGCTTCTGTTCTGCTAGTATTTTCATCATTTCGTACTTTAACCTATAATAGCTTGCTTCAAATTGTTCCCTATCTTCATCATGACTGTGATCCTCAGGTTTCTTTACTTCTAAATTCGACTGAATTTCATCGTAATTACTTCTAATATCTACCATGTCGTGAAATCGCAGTTGAATTTCATTTAAACCTTGAGTTTCGTCGTCAAATTCACTAACAAATTTCGCCATTCTCGTCAGCTGACCCTTTACTACTGCTCTTTTCCGTATTAACTTTAGCCTTTCTGCGGGATCCATTATTTATGGGATAATGTTTAGGAAATCCTGAGTAAAATAATACTTGTAATTACCTGTCCTGAATAGTTGTGACGATAACGAAGCCGCCGTTTCACAGTTTCGACCAGGGACTCGCTAACTGGTGTAGTCACCTTTGTAAATATCCACCCTATTGTGAATATTATTGCCGTAGCCGTTACTCTACCGTATATATCACTTGCTGAATGTTAATCGTGTATTCATAACCTTGGGATCTGTCCGCTTGATGACCATAGATCCGGCCCCATAGGACCAAAATGTTGGGCTTATCGAATTGTTGGTTTTAATACACTTATATACCGTAGTATTTATAACAACATTGAACAACTTTTGTTTGGCTTAATTAAAATGTTGGGTTAAATCAACTTATCTACCGTAGTGGACTGTATTCCATTGCGATCTTGTTACAACAATCAATCTTGTTGCCAACCCATCAACTCAAAAACTACCAACCAAAGCCGTAAGGTTCCGATCACAAACAATGTCTGTACATTAATCATTTCAGACCACGAACTTGAGATTATGTATTACTGTAGCCTATATATTTGTTAATAGCTGTGTATCACTTCATCATACGATAAATACGTACATTTCTTCGCTGCAATGAAAGACATAACAACTGCCGGTGTTGCCAAACATTGCAATAATAGGATATCAATACATAAAAAAGACGACCATTTTCAGTGATAAATAGTATAACTACACGTACGGCCCACGTAAAAGGCGTTGGAGCGACAGGGTACGAAATATTTTGAAATGGACGAAGTAAAAACTGTGATATTTCGTACATATATTAATTCAAATTTTGTTATGTTGTGGTCTTTTATACAAAAAAATATGAAACAAACGTCTTTCGTTCCAGTGGCAAAAATAAGCCGAAAGATGCTTGACAAATGTGATCAAAGCTTACTGTACCTCCAGGCAGTAGTTCTGTGTCGGAACGGAGAAGAGTAAACTCTTGGGCTCCTTGCTTTGCTCGAAAATCTCAGCCGCCATGAGGGAGACTGCACATGTCTTAAGCAGCAGGTAGCCGAATGACCAGTAGAAGTAGGCTAAGTTCAGAGCACTGTTGGACGCTGCACTGCAACACAGTATGATCAGACTATAGGACTGCAGGCCATACTGAGAGTGTTTAGCCATAATAACTCCATGAAAAAGCTGAGATGGTCCATTATTTTAAGTCCCAGACACCGACATAAATCCTAGACCCTTATTATACCATTACTACAGTTGTCACTAGGGACCGGATATTTATGCACTAAAAACGATTAATATATGCATGCAATTATGGACTAAAATGTAGAAAATATGATTTAAACAAGACGTTCAATAAAGAACATATAGCCTACTTTCTCCTAAATGCATGGGTATTGTTATAACTCTTTGTCCTTTTCAAGGAGTATAATTGAATGTTGGTTGTAGTAGCTTGTTGAAATACAACGTGCTATAGGGATATTAAACATGAATATGAGGTGCCCTTTGCTAGTGCTACCTCTGTAAAAAAAATCATTCAATTCCGTTTCACCGTGTTTGAATTGATATGGGGAATGGATTTGCACACACCTATGGCCGCTATTTGCTAACTACTGGGTTGATGACCTTGTAGTCAGTCATAAGATGCTTCCCACAAAGAGGCATGTTGTTGCAAAATCTGGTAGAGATCAAATGATTAGGATGGTCGTAATTTGATTTAAGCTTTTAACATTTGAGTGGCCGTCATCCCGTTTCCGTCAAGATGGCGGCGATATAAAACATGGCACTGAGGTGCCCTTTGCTAGTGCTACCTCTGTACCAAATTTCGTTCAATTCGGTTTCACCGTGTTTGAATTGATAGGGGGAATCGATTTGCACACATACTTGGCCACCATCTGCAAACTATTGGGCTGATGATCTTGCAGTTTGGTCAGAATATGCTTCCCACATAAAGGTATGTTGTTGCAAAATTTGGTAAAGACTAGATTATTAGGTTGGTCGTAATTAGATTTAAGCTTTTAACATTTGGGTGGCCGCGATTACGTTTCTGTCAAGATGGCGGCGATATAAAACATGACACTGAGGTGCCCTTTGCTAGTGCTACCTCTGCACCAATTTTCGTTCCATTCGGTTTCACCGTGTTCGAATTAATAGGGGGAATCGATTTTCACACAAAGATGGCCACCATCCGCAAACCATTAGGCTAATGACCAATTAGTTTGGTCAAAGGATGCTCCCTCCATAAAGGTATGTTGTTGCAAAATTTGGTAGTGATCGGATGATTAGGTTAGTCTTAATTTGATTTAAGCTTTGAACATTTGTGTGGCCGCCATTACGTTTCCGTCATGATGGCGGCGATATAAAACATGACACTGAGGTGCCCTTTGCTAGTACTACCTCTGTACCAAATTTCATTCCATTCGGTTTCACCGTGTTCGAATTAATAGGGGGAATCAATTTTCACACAAAGATGGCCGCCATCCGCAAACTATTATTCTGATGACCTATTAGTTTGGCCAAAGGATGCTCCCCCCATAAAGGTATGTTGTTGCAAAATTTGGTAGAGATCGGATGATTAGGTTAGTCTTAATTTGATTTAAGCTGTGAACATTTGGGTGGCCACCATTACGTTTCCGTCAAGATGGCGGCGATATAAAACATGCCACTGAGGTGTCCTTTGCTAGTGCTACCTTTGTACCAAATTTCGTTCAATTCGGGTTCACCGAGTTCGAATTGATAGGGGGGGGGGGGGGGACAGACATTCAGAGTACACACACTCACACACACACACACACACACACAGACAGACACACAATTTTTCACCCTGTGTTGATCTCATCAGTCTACTTTCATTTTTTGCAAAAATCGAAAGTAGGCTAAAATGGAAAAATATGCTTTTAACAATACGTCAATCTTATTCACTCTTCTGCCACTCCTTTGCCGTAATAAGTGCAGTCGCTTTAGCATGTTGTTCAAGTTGTAATTTCTTTTCACATTTCACTCCCTTCGAGCATACTTGACAATAGGCGACAACGCCATCAATTGAATAATCACTATTAACTGATACCCACTGATTTAATAAATACTTTCTGCTGCTCTTCTCCTTAGGCATTTTGAGGCAGCATGCTTGCGTAAACTACTGTTATCTCGTTATCTGTTTCTCAGAAAGTTTCTTACAAGGGATTACCCAGATGGTGAAAGTAATGTCCCACCCCCATATATTTATTGAAATGCCAGGCGTAAAATACTGTTCTTTCTTTATCTGTTGCTCAGAAAGTTGCTTACAACACGCAGGGCGCAGGCGAAACCAATTTTGTTCAAGTTGTTTTAAATTAAACTTAATTTCAAATATATAGGCTATGCTAAATATTGCTGTTATGTTCAGAATATGCAATAAATCCATTAAACCCTAAAAATATGCATTTCCAAAAATCCGATCCCTAGTTATCACAATAATACAGGTTATCACACAAAAAGCATGCGCTAAAATGTACACGGAGCTAATGATCAAAGCTGTACCAAGTTCTAAGTGAAGTAATAACGACAACAAAATCATAAAACAGGTGGGTGTGGGCCTTTTCAAATATACAGTGTTTCGAGATTGTGGTAGCCTACTGCCTTTTCAGGGCGTGTCCAATGAGAAAATATCTCTATGCGAAATCGCTTAGATTGGCACAACGATGTCGACGAGATAATTACAATAATTATCCTAGCATTAGATTGAGTGAGATGGACCTAACTCTCATAAGATATGCAGAGAATAAGACAAAGGCATGTCTTGGTTCAAGAAACATTAGCGTTCAAAGTTTGCTATCTACCCTCATTAAACTGGAGACTTAAATTCTTTTAAAATACCGTGTTCTCGCGTTTGACTTGGTAGCAATAGCAGCCAAGACTTGTAAGAACCAAGGCTGGGAACAGTTTGTTTGCTTGTTTATTTGTTGGTTTTATTATAGTAGTACCGACAGTATGAGCCTCCGTGGCTTAGGCGGCAGCACGCCGGCCTCTCACCGCTGAGTCCGTGGTTCAAATCCTGGTCACTCCATGTGAGATCTGTGCTGGACAGAACGGAGGCAGACAGGTTTTTCTCCGGGTACTCCGGTTTTCCCTGTCAACATTTCATTCCAGCAACACTCTCCACTATCACTTCATTTCATCTGTCATTCATGTAATCATTGCCCCAGAGGAGTGCGTCAGGCCTCGGCAGCCGGCACAGTCCATATCCTCGACGCTAGATAGGGGCTTCATTCATTCCATTCCTGACCCGGTCGGAGACTGGAAGCAGGCTGTGGATTTTCATTTCAGTACCGACAGTAGTGGTTACGCTGGCTAAAGCGCTGCGTTACGCCATGGGGCCAAGCTCTCTGCTGACTCGGTAGGCGCGTGGGTTCGAGCCCCACCGTCGTTTGTCCTTGAAATGATTTTCCGTGGTTTCCCCATTTTCAACACCAGGCAAATGCTGGGACAGTACCTTCTGACAGGCCACGGCCGCTTCCTTCCACAGCCTTGCCTAGTGTCATTCATCTTCATCCATTCCATCTCTCATCCCGACGCGCAGGTCGCCCACGGGCGTCGAATAGAAAGACCTGCACTCGGCCTCTCAGGAAGCCACACGACAAAAAAAAAATTATAGTAGTTCCTACAGCAATAAGCTTTGTCCTTGCCTGACGCGGATACAATGGCACTACGCATTCCATATCAGAAGCCTTCTTCTCCGTATCACCCTGATGCTCAATTATGTTATTCAAACGCAACACGATTTGTCTACTTGCCCGAGAGACTTACAATTCAGTTCTCTCGTGAAATGTTTCTTAATTCAATTGATAGCTTCTCTTATAACAAAGATAATAATTTGTAAATCAGTGATCATATTAAAAACACTTTCGGCTATGATTTGCTGAAATATGAGCATATTATAGCGGTGCGTATTCATTTCGTAGCCTCCCCAAGTTGAGGTGTGTCTGAATATGTGCATAGAACAGCTACTCTTTTCGTTCTGACTAAAGTATCCTAAACAGGAAACGATCGAAAACATATTATGTAATACTACTAAACGTAGAAATAATGTAGCTACATACCGATGTGATTCAATTTGGAATTGATCATCTCGTTCATTTTATGGTGAGGTTTGAATACATAGTTTTGAATCCGATAGTAGTGTGTTCTTTCAAGGGGGTGACTAATTTTGAATCCAGTGAGATCTCAAATCGTATTCTCAGTTTTGAAAATGCCCTCTCTCCAATAAGTTCTATGGCCACTGGGATCCTGAACAGAGTAATTCATTCCAGTGCAATCCTTCCGGAAACCGGTAGAGTGGTCGTATTGCTTGTGATCAGTGGACTTCAGCAGATACCATATGAGCTATCTTTACTGACATTTTATTTTGGGGTGCTTAAAACATATGTAAGAAATCCACAACTATTGGCTGGTAGAAATAACACAAGGCCTACAAGAATTTGGTATCAACGAATAATTGTCCTTCGCAGCTTTTCAGTCGGTAAACATGATTGTGCCCAATGAATTGGGTGGGGTACATGTTATAAATAGTCTCTGTAAACACACTCCTGGAAAAATGACATGTATTAGTTGGTTATCACACTTAAATGGACACTTTAGAATTGTGTTTAGGATGTGTTTACCCCAGCCAATTCATTAGGCACAATCGTGTTGACCGACTGAAAACCTGCAAAGGACAATTTGTATAGGCGACACTGAGAAAAGAATGGCTTTAAATCTCCACATCAACGAAGATATTATTCACAGTAGACCAACATTAAGAACCCTAATAAACAGACACAAATTTTCGGAGAAACCTACACGGAAGTATACAGGCTGGACAGAAGAACGCAAAAGAGAGCGCTGTGAATGGTTGAACAGATATTGTGGTTGGTTCGGCACAACGAATAAAAAATATTATTATTATTAGACTATTCATCATCATCATCATCTTCATTTCCCCTTTTCCAGCTGACACCGGATGGGGGCAAATATGGTTCGTCTCCACTTTGTTCTGTCGTTCCACCATTCCTCTACCGACACGGTGTTCCAATCCAGGTTTCGTTTTCTAATGATATTATTCACCGAGTCCATCCAACGCATTCTTCGTCTTCTTCGTCCTCTCTTCCCTGTCATCTGTCGTTCCTGTGCTCGTCTTGGTAGCCTAACTTCATTCATCCGTTTGACATGTGCAAACCATCTTAATCTGTTTTGCTCCAGTTTGTAATTAGTTTCTGTACTCCCAGTTCTTTCCGTATATCTTCATTTCTCACTCTGTCTCTCCTCGTTTTCTGGACCACACTTTTCAGGAATCTCATCTCAGCTGCCTGTTATCTGCTCTCATCCCTCTTAGTCATTGTCCAAGTTTCTGCTGCATATGCCATTATAGGAACATAATATGCTTTGTTCATAACTTCTTTAGCCTTAATTGGTATACCCTTGTTCCATACTAGTCCCCGTACCTGTTGGTAGAAAGCACTCCCGAGTTGTATTCTTCTGCTAATAATTATTATTAATAATTTTTTTTAGGGGAAGAAATGCATTTACGCACAGAGTGTCGGGCTCCTGCTACTGAGTAGCAGACTACCGACTAAAACTCCCCCTTTACTTCTGAACACTAGCCTGGAACCGTTTAGCACATTACTTCAGGCTAGAGTCATTTTATGTTTGCCCGTAGGACACTCTTCCGTAATGAATTGTCTTCAGTGGTGATCCAGATCCGTCTTCTTTGTTCGGAGGATATCTTCAACAAAACTTGCTACAAGTTTCCAATGTTCTTCATTTTATATTTGCCCGTAGGACACTCTTCCGTAATGAATTGTCTTCAGTGGTGATCCAGATCCGTCTTCTTTGTTCGGAGGATATCTTCAACAAAACTTGCTACAAGTTTCCAATGTTCTTCATTTTGTAGCATTACCGCAACAATATTGTCAGGAGATATCTCTACATCAATTTCATCTTGAAGAGACTGCCTACTTTGGACCCACCGTCCACAAGAGAAGAAGGTGTGATTAGCACTATCTACCTCATTAACACAGTAGATACAATCTGGTGAATCCACTTTCCCCATCTTCTTAAGGTAAGAACTGAAGTACCCATGGCCAGTCAAAAACTGAGTGAGATAATAACCAACCTCACCATGTTTCCTCTCTGTCCAAACCTGCACCTGGGGTATCATTCTCCTAGTCCACTGGCTTCGGTGTCCTTGCTCCCATTTGATCTGCCAATTGTGAAAGGTTTGTGCTCTTGCTGTTCATCTTGCATTTTGTAAACCTACTTCCGATTTCCTCCAGTAAATGTACTTGCGTTCTTTCGCTAGAAAAAAAAAAGGAATTATCCCAGCAATAACAAGAACTGCTTCTTTAGAGACCGTGCGATAAGCAGATGCCACGCGTAAAGCACCCCGCCTCTGCACTTGTGCTAGTGACTTTCTATAAATTTCCTTATCCAGGGCATCCGCCCATATTTCCGCTCCATACAGTAGAACTGAATGGATGGCTGTCATCAGTAACCTCCTCTTACTAGATTTTGGCCCACCAACATTGGCCATTAGCCGACTGAGAGACGTTACTCCTCTTTCCGCCTTATCCGCAGTCCGTCTAATTTGTTCTCCAAAATTCAATTTATTGTCGATGATGAGGCCCAGATATTTTGCTGCTGGCCGCGTCTCTACTCGTATGTCTCTTACCTGTATTGGGAGTATTGTCTGAATTCTCTTCTTTGTTAGGACTACAATTTCTGTCTTACTAAGTGCTAGAGACAGACCATGTTCCTCCATCCAACTATTGATTGTACGCATTACCATATTGAGTCGCAACTGTGCCTGCTCGACACTTCTTCCTGCTACAAGAGCAGCAACATCATCTGCATAACCTACTAGGATAGTTTCATCAGGGACTTCAGATCTCAGCAAGCTATCATATGTGATATTCCATAGATCTGGTCCTAAAATCGAACCCTGTGCTGCTCCGGCTGAGACCCGTACCCTGCGTTGTCCTTCTGTCGTGTTATAAATCAACGAACGATCTTTCAAGTAGGAATTTATCATCCGTAAGAGATAATTTGGAACATGAAATGTATTCTCCAACGCATTCAGCATGTCACTCCACTTGACAGAGTTGAATGCATTTCTTACGTCAAGAGTAACAAAGAGAACCACACGACGAGAGTGGTGATTGTAATTCTCCGCCCGCTGGATAGCTGCAACAATTTCTTGTATCGCATCCAGGGTCGATCTTCCTGTTCGAAATCCATATTGTCTTGGTGATAAGTCACCTGCTGTCATGATCGCTTGGCGCAACCTGACCCTCAGAAGCTTCTCAAAGAGCTTCCCTGTTGTATCGAGCATACACAGAGGGCGGTATGATGATGGTAAATCCGGGTCTCCCTTACACTTATTAATGAGCGCCAGACGACAGACCTTCCAGCAGATGCTGAACACTCCTGCTTTTAGACACTCGTTGAACATTCGTAATATTAATTGTGGATGTAACTCGATTATTAATTTGAGAATCTCATTTGAGATGCCGTCAGGACCAGGGGATTTTTTGCTTCGCAGAGACTGAGTAGCCCTACTCAACTCATCCTCAATAAAAAGAGGAATTTCAACATCTACATCGAAATTCTGCTCAGGGATTGTTGGATGTGTTTGGACAATAATGGCCATACTGTTTGCATCCATGACGCACGGTGTTCTTTGTGACCCAAGCTTCTTTCTGACAATTTTATAACCCAATCCCCATGGATCAGTGTCAATATCCTCACATAGCTTCCTCCAGCTCTCAGCTTTGCTTTGATTTATGGTTTTCCGCAGTAGCTTCTTTGCATCTCTATGTTCGGCTGATAAGGCATTGGCATCATCCAGATTTCTTGTCCGTTGTGCAGCACGTCGGAGTCTAAGGCAATTCCGCCACAATTCTGCAATTTCATGTGTCCACCAATATGCAGGGCTCTTCCGATATTAATAATAATAATAATAATAATAATAATAATAATAATAACGGGATGGCTCCTTTTAATATGCCAGGATTCATTTAATCTCTCATTAAATCCTCTGATAGAGCATCTGGTCGTAAAAGCCATTCGCCACATAGATGTTGATAGACCAAACCCGTAAAATAAATATATAAATATTTTAATATGTCGGTTATGTAATGCTAGAGTAGTTACCTGACACTATTGTAGAGCTGAACGCAGATGAAGTACAAGTTGTTTCCTAAAGAAAGCAGCATCAGTTTGGATATGTGAGAGTTGACCATTTTCGTGAGCTGGGATAATCTGTTGTAGTCAACACGATACTGTCTCCACATCATTGAGGAGAGAACCTGGCAATAAAATTGTATGTTATTATTATTATTTTTATTAGATTACAAGAAATGGATTTTTACGATCGTAATGATGAGAAATAGTGCATTACACTACAGTACCTAATAGCTTAAAGCCTTCATTTCTCATCACTGCGGGAAACAATATTCACAGTATGATAGGCTGGCGAAGGCCGACGTCAGAGATGTATTATTTCCAAGCGAGACTATAGCTCGGGGGCCATAACATCGGCGTAAAGCCGGACGTCATCATAAAATACGTGTGACACGACTAAAGGAAATCTATTGCAGACAGTCGGTGCTGCCATTTACGCTTGTACAGGTTTTTGGAAACTGATGGACACGCGCAAACCAATGTTAAATTCAAGCAGACATAAGATGCGATCCAGCTGCAGTATGTGAGATAAAGGCAAATGCGATATTACCTCTGATTCACTTCGAAATTTCAATCAATATATTTTCATTCAACGTGAGTATAATACGTCAGAAGTCGTTGAAGATGTTATGTATACCCAATTATATGCTATTCAGGTACGCTTTGTATTAGTTGAGGAAAAGGGATAATGACAGAAACATACTAGGCCTACATTATGATACTGCAACGTGAGTGTTATGTCAGAAGCTGGCGAAAACCCAAAGCCCGTGGTCCTGCCAGGCAAGTCGGTTTTAAATCAACTTTGACTTATGAAGCGTGGAATTAATTAATTGGTCAGATACTTTGTATGCTAGTAATTCTGTGTGATTAATTATTTAATTAATTAATTGACCAAGTTCTTTTCTTAGTAAGTCCTGAGTGAGTGCAGTAGCTTCCCTCGTGGATGAACATGGAAGTTCGGAAACTTATAATAATTAAATTTGTTTTATTATTACGGAACTTCATATGATTGGCGTTTATTTACATCCCATTTAATTCCGTTGAGCTTCTCTTAATACAAGAAAGGTCATTTGATGTCATTCGATGTGGACCGTACAACGAACTTATTTTCATCACAGTTCTCAAAATGGTTTGGCCTTTCTGTAGGACTTTTCTTTCCAATAATCTATCCTTCCAACACTACTTTACATCCATTTTTGCCATATAAACCAAAATATCTGAACATTTGATTGCTCTCTTGAGTGATTCCGAATGTTTCTGAGTAGTTGTTACAAACATATCCAACATCCACTCATTTAAAAATTTACCTGTAATGAACCAAGAATCACTCCAAGAATTTCGTACAGGAATCATTCCTAACAGAAACGTGTACAGTAATTTTATATTAGAATTAAATAACCTCAAAGTAAGCTTTCTGTCTGAATAATTTGAATTTGTGACTGAAATGCTTATCCCGGATGGCGTGTATAAAGACCAAATATGCCCTCGGTTTATTTTTTGTCTGCTTGTCTGTTTGTAATTGCAATGAATGCTCACGTATGTACAGTAATTACGTCGTGTCGTTTCCTTATGTTGGCTCAAAACTGTTCGCAATCTTTAGTAAAATAAGATACAGGAGATGATTAATAGGCTACATACGTAATACATGTTTATATCTTTATTTCGTTCCGGCCTCGATGGCCGAGAGTGCTAACGCGCTAGCTCGCGCCTCGCTGACATCGGGAGAGCTTGGGTGTGAATCCCACCTCGACCGTCCAGGAAATTATCTTCGTGGTTTCCCATTTTCACCATGAGGTCCACGGTTGATTTTCTTCCAAAATCCCTTTCCTGACATTCCGCCTCGTTGCGTAGTGGCTAGCACTCTTGGCTGTCACCGCGGAGGCCCGGGTTCGATTCCTGGCTCTGCAATGAAAATTAATTCTGATCTGAGGGCTCGTGAGGTTAAACTAAGAAGAGGTGGGTTCGATCCCCACATCAGTCATCCTGGAAGTGTTTTTTCGTGGTATCCCACTTCTACTCCAGGCGAATGCCGCGACGGTTCCTAAATTAAGGCCACGGCCGCCTCCTTCCAAATCCTAATCTGGATTACAACTACACTAATGCAGACATCACAATAACACAGGTTATCAGACAGATTCCACAAACACACACGGGGTTACATCACCACGATGTTGCAAAGGTCCTGAATGAACCAACAAGAATTACAACAACAACCTTCCATGACCCTTCAGTAGTGTGTTTTGGACAGTTCAGATGCCTCCTCCTCCTCCCCTCCTCCCAAGATGGCGGCAGCCCGATAACTCCCGAACCCGTGGTCGGATTTTGACGAATGAGGTGTCATTGAACTCGGGCTGACACCCCCTTTCCAATGGACAACATATTTCAACCCCAAAAATAAAACCTACCCCTACTAGGGGTGAAATTGAATTTTTTAGAGAATCTCTCCTTCCAATTGCAACATGTGAGAGTTTGATTGCCGATATGGATTTAAACGTTGTTCCACATAAAGTGCATGTGTTTGGTCGATAGTCACTATGAATTAACATGCTTGTTTTTGTTTTTTACGCATGCCCACTCATGGCTTTTGTAAGAGGGTGGGGGGAGTGGATCCCTATGGATGGGTTATTGTTGACGGGTCATTGTTGGCGGGGTCATTGTGGACGAGTCCTTGTGGACAAGTCCTTGTTGACAGGTCCTTGTGGACAAGTCCTTGTGGACAGGTCCTTGTGGACAGGTCCTTGTGGACGAGTCCTTGTGGACAAGTCCTTGTGGACGAGTCCTTGTCCCTTTGGACTGATCCCTTTGGACGGGTCCCTTTGGACTGGTCCCTATGGACTAGCCCATGCATTTATTTAAATTATGTCAAAGGGCCTAACTACATTTGTGTGTGTGTTGAACTGACGTTGTTCACTAATCCCCCACTACTATAATGGGATAACGATATGAAAGGAAAGTGACGAAATACATGTGAACACGTGTGAGATGTCATTATTAGCATTCTCCTTGTGAAACAAGTCACATCCTGTTTTGATTCATACGTGAGAAAATGCGAGTTCATGTGTAATATGATCTAACACACAGGTTTTCACATGTGCACGTGCACGATAAGAGCTAACAAGTCACAACCTGTTTTGGCAGTGGTGGGAATAAGGCTAGAGACATGTACGAGTAGTCAAATTACTCCGGCAGACAACCCCTTTCCTATGGATAGCTTATTTCCACTCAAAAATAAAATCTACCCCTAATAGGGGGTGAAATAATAATTTTTAGGTAAAAGTCGCTTTCCATGTGCAATATGTGGGAGTTTGTATGCCAATATGAAATTAAACTCGTTCCACATAAAGTGCATGCATACAACTGAATGCCGCTATGATTTATTATTTTTGTTTTTTGTTTTACGAATGCGCAATTGGGGTTTTTGTAAGAGGGCGGGCTTTTTGAATAATGATTTATAGATACGTTTTTTTTTACAAATTAACCAAAGATCCAAAAAACTAATAGGTCATCGGCTTTTTAATATCTTATGAACTAAGAAAGCTAGGAACTTGTATGAGGGGTCGATGAACTAAGAAAGCTAGGAACTTGTATGAGGGGTCGTTGGACTTGTGGTGACACCCTGTTTTTGAATGTATTATTCATTTTTTGTCAAAAGGGCCTAACTGCACTTTCGTTAATATCTCGCTAACTAATAATCAGAGAGGGACAAGTGAGGTGTCACAAGACTCAGGATGGCCAACCCTTTTCCATGACCAACGAATTTACCCAAAATACCCAAAACAGCAAGGTCATTGACCTAAGATTTTATAAACTTATCAGTAGAGAGGGTCAAGTGAGGTGTCATAGGACTACAAATGGTTAACCCTTTCCCATGACCAATGAATTTACCTCAAAAATTCAAAACAGCAAGGTCATTGACCTGAGATTTTATAAACTAATAATCGGATATCAACATGTGAGGTGTCATAGGACTTAGAATGGTCAACCCTTTCCCATGGCTAATGAATTTACCCAAAAATACCCAATACATCAAGGTCATCGACCTGAGATTTTATAAACTTATAATCGGATATGGACATGTGAAATGTTTACAGTGAGTGATGAAACATAGCTAGGTAGTGAAAGAATTATTGTAGGCTACATGTATGGTGACTGACAAATCTTTCACCATTGGAACTTGTTTTCAGATCAAACTGCAGTACAGAGAGGGTATAGGTTGTAGGTATGGGATAATAAATGACAAATGGTGTATACAAAATCTGATTAATCGATTCAAGAAATAAGAGTAGTCAATCTTTAATTGATTGGTTAAATAGGATAGCTAAAATCCAAAATGGTGACTACATTGAACTAAACTGAACCAAGCTGAATCAAATCCAACCAAACCGAACCAAACTTAATCAAAAACAAGCCAATGGTTTAAGTGTAAAACTTGTGGTTGAATGTAGGCATTGGTAATGTCAGAAAGGAAAGGGATAACGCTCTACCTATAGAGGGTAGGTAAAGCTAGTGCATGATGCTAATGCACACACACAAGTACATGAAACACACACAACTAACCTATACTGTTTTTATGGGTTGACTGTTAAAACTTGCTTAGTGGTTACTGGGACAAGATGGTCGCTACACACAACAAGCGTTAAATACTTGAGGCTAATAATCTACACACACACACAAACACACACTTGTTCTAAACTAAACTGTCTTGCTGACAGTGCTCACACTGTAGGCAGATGACAGAAATGCTTGGCTAACAGAAATACAATCATTTCCGGTTGTCTAATGTTACCAGCTAACCATTTTGTGCTGCAGTGGCGAGCACATGTGCCACTTACACTAGAGATTTTAACTCGATTTCAAGCTCTAAGTCCTAGAACGAATCAAACTAAGAAAAAAGGACATGGTGGCGCTGTGGTTAAGCTGTTAGCCTTTCACTAAAGTGGACTAGGGTTTGAATTCAGGTGAATACGCATGTCATAAACATATAAAAAAAGCAGAGATAATGTTTTAAACCGATTACACTCGTCTCTTTTCAAATTATTACTTGGATTACAAATACAAAGGTGGACTGGGTGTGATATACAGTTAATGCTGCCTATCGCACACTAGCTGCAAGGAAGCCATATGTAGAGCTATATGTAGAGAACTACCTAGCGATTTCATGAACTGGTATAGCTATGTCACATAAACGGTGCCGGATACAATCCAGCAACTATAATTCGTATCTTGCGGAACAGAGAAATGCACTTTTGCCTTGATGGATAACAAATGTGTGCAGACGAATGACCTACGCATTAGCCTAGCAAGGGGTTATAACCACGAGGAGGAGGTGTGATTTCTATATTTTATTGTTTAGAGACATGGCTTTTGTAACCAGTAGATTTAATTGATTTAGTATTTTGTAAATATTTATTTTTGTAATTGTAAATAGTTAATTTTTTGTAAATAGTGGAAACCATTTATTTTTGTAATGGTAAATGTTAAATGTATAATTAAAGTTCTTTGGGATGAGTGTGCATGTCAATGATGTTTTTAGGGATAAATAGAGTGGTTGTGTGTTTGTTCTCAAAGACAGGTAAGGTTGTGTGAATGTATGACTACACAGAAAGAGAGAGAGAGAGAGTAGAAACAGCCTTACCTGCAGTAGTAATAGTAGACCTCTATGTTTTGCATACACATAGACAGACTGTACGATCGCAATGGCCAAGCACTCACATTAACACCATTTACAAAATCTTAAAATGAAAAAATCATGTTTCGCAAATATGAACTTTTGACATAAACAAAATAAAAATAAAATGTGTAAACAACAAATTGGAAAATCCATGTTTCCATATCATGAAATTCAAAAACTTTAAACTGACATTTAAAAGAAAAGCAAATGGAAAATTGACAAATTGTAATGTGTGAAATGTGAAAATGAACAAATGGCTATCATTATTAAAAAAATAAAATAAAAAAATGGTGCTGTATGGTTGAGGTGTGAATCAAACCCTACTTATTTTGGACCACCCGAGACTGAGTATACTTGTTTTAGTCCTCATACCACTTTTAAAATTTTGTGTTAAAGCTAGGAATTGAACCCAAGAGCTTGTAGGGGGAGACAAAGGTTAGAATATGTTAAACAGATAGCCTTGAATGTAGGATGTGGTAGCTATATAGAGATGAAACGATTAGCTCGGGACAGATAGGCACTGAGATCTGCATCAAACCAGTCAAAGGACTAAAGACTCAAACAACAACATGTACGTTCACCAAAATAATGTTGTGTAACGCTAAATGTTAGTCAACGAACAGTAATGCATTACTAAATCCCATAACACGATACCTAAGAGCTTTTCTAAAATGATTTTAAAATGCCTTTAACCCTATATTGAACACCCAGTTCACAAGACTCATAACTGCAATGTTATGGTAAAACAAAACAAAATCTATATTTCAAAACAAGCAAGTGGTTTAGCCAATGTATACTGGAAAAAGTTTTGTAAACACTCAAGTCCTCAAGACCAATTAAATTAGTAACTGTCAGGTTGGCCGAGTGGTTAAGGTGTTTGACTTAAGATCAAATTTCTGTATAAGGAAGCAAGGGTTCGAATCCCTTACCTGACATAACTATTGCCTTAACATGGCTTGGCCACACTGTATTATTATGATACTCGGTACACAAACCATAGATATAGTGTATTGTTTAAGGCCACTCTCTTTCTGAACATAGTCAGAGACTGTTGATGGTTAACAATTGTATTAATAGTGGGACATGGGGATAGCAATTAAGAAAAAAACAGCCAATACCCATACAATATTTTTATTCATTTAGTTTTTTTTACAATAGTTACACACTGAATACAACTTTTTATCTCTTTACCATTGTTTGATATAGATTTTAAACACAACGCTTGTTGTAGATCCTTTTACAACTTTCTCCAGGTACTCTTGTTCTTAAAAACTGGGGAAGCCGCAATGGTTTTATAGACATTAAACCCTCATCCTCTTCTTTTTCATTATCATCATTATCATTATCATCATCATCATTATAAATATTATCTTTATAATTATTATAGTCATTGTCACCATCATTATCATCATCATCATCATTCTCAACATCACTAGAACTATCCAATTCCTTTTTTTCCTTTTCAAAAGGGACCTCTTGAAGAGTCTGTGTTGCTTTTGATAGTGTTACGGTTTTATTGAACGTTGACAACTGTCCTAACATGACTTTTTGAGGAGATAAATGCTTTTTCACAAGGAAGTCACTATGTTGAGTAACACTATGTTTTTGTTGGGCTTGCTTTTTCTTGTTCTTTTGATCATGTTTTGTTAACACTAACGGTGTTTCATTTGGTATACCACATTGATGAGTACCCACACTTAAGACCTCACCATGTTTACTTTTTAGATAACCTAGACATTTTGTTGTTCTTTGTTTTGAGCACTGCCAAAATATGATGCCATTCGCATTTTCTCGCTTATAGTTATAAGAGTACCCATGATACAGAGCACGTGGTTTACCTTTATTGGTTATAGTATATTCCATAGTAGCCACTGACTTGTATAATCGATCCGCCTACTACAAAGTTCTGAACACTTGTGGTGAAAGAATGATGTTGTGTTGACGTTTTATGTTGGATGATGTTGTTGGTTTATGGTGGTGGCTTATGTTGATGACATATGTTGGTGACTTATGTTGGTGGCTTATGGTGGCTTATGACGGTGGCTTATGTTGGTGGCTTATGGTGGCGGCTTATGATGGTGGTTTATGATGGTGGCTCATGTTGGTGGCTTATGTTGGTGGCTTATGATGGTGGCTTATGGTGGTGGCATATGATGGTGGGTTACGGTGGTGGTTTATGGTGGCTTATGGTTGTGGCTTGTGGTGGCTTATGATGGTGGTTTATGATGGTGGCTTATGTTGGTGGCTTATGTTGGTTGCTTATGATGGTGGCTTATGGTGGTGGCATATGATGGTGGGTTATGGTGGTGGTTTATGGTGGTTTATGGTTGTGGCTTGTGGTGGCTTATGATGGTGGCTTGTGGTGATGGCTTATGGTGGTGACTTATAGTGGTGGCCTATGTTGGTGGCTTATTTTTGGTGGTTTACGTTAATACCTTATTTGTAATGGCTTATTTGACAAGTTATTGTTGTCAATGTATTTAGAGGATTTTTCTCTTGGTCCTGGAAAGTATTTCAACCCTTTTTTTATGGTAACATAATGCTTACCGCCATGTTTGTAAGCAACAACAACACACTAAAATTCCAAGAATCCAAAGTACTCTAAGGTTAATGATTGTCTCTCAACTCCATTCAACGTCTAGTCAAAAACATTATATATATTTTTTCACATTTTTCAAAAAAGGTAAATTGGGAAAGTAGGCTATATGTTTAAACTAAAAATCATATCAAATCATATGCTAACTCCAACACCTACGTCTATCCCACCCTCAGTCAAAAAATATAATATTCTTCAAATTTCTCTAAAACAGTATTTGGAAAGTAGGCCATATTTTGAAAACTAATCATCCTATAAAGTCATATATAGACTCAAACCAATGGCTTTTATATCCTTAATCGTAAGAACAAAATATGGAATTTTTGACATTTTTTCCAAAAATGTTCATTTTGTGTGTTTTAGATGGTTCTAGCACCTCATCCTCCTCACCCTCCTCCAAGATGGCGGCCGTAGCTTAACTTAACCTAGCCTAACCTAACAAGATGGCGGCCGTAGCTTAACTTAACCTAGCCTAACCTAAAGAGATGGCGGTTGTAGCCTAACTTAACCTAGCCTAACCTAACCTCACCTACGAGGTGTGATCAAAAAGTTCCAAAAATGTGGCTGCAACTTAACCAAACCTAGCCTAGCCTAACCTAACCTAACCTACAAGGTGTGATCAAAAAGTTCCAAATTGGCGGCCGTAGCTTCACTTAACCTTACCTAACTTAACCTAAACCTACGAGGTGTGATCAAAAGTTTTTCAAGATAGTGGTCATAGCTTAACTGAACCTTGCCTAACCTAACCTAACCTAAACCTACGAAGTGTGGTCATATAGTCATATAGTTCCAAGATGGAGGTCGTAGCTTAACTCAACCTAACCTAACCCTACGAGGTGTGATCAAAAAGTTCCAAAAATGGCTGCCGTAGCTTAACTTAACCTTTGAGTCATTTTTTAACGGGTCCCGGAGGACGGGTCCTTGTTGACGGGTCCCTGTGGCGGGTCCCTTTGACATAATTTGGAAAAAAAGCAAGGGCCAGTCCATAAGCCACCATAAACCACCACCGTAACCCACCATCATATGCCACCACCATAAGCCACCAACATAAGCCACCAACATGAGCCACCATCATAAACCACCATCATAAGCCGCCACCATAAGCCACCGACATAAGCCACCATCATAAGCCACCATAAGCCACCAACATAAGCCACCAACATAAGTCACCAACATATGTCATCAACATAAGCCACCACCATAAACCAACAACATCATCCAACATAAAACGTCAACACAACATCATTCTTTCACCACAAGTGTTCAGAACTTTGTAGTAGGCGGATCGATTATACAAGTCAGTGGCTACTATGGAATATACTATAACCAATAAAGGTAAACCACGTGCTCTGTATCATGGGTACTCTTATAACTATAAGCGAGAAAATGCGAATGGCATCATATTTTGGCAGTGCTCAAAACAAAGAACAACAAAATGTCTAGGTTATCTAAAAAGTAAACATGGTGAGGTCTTAAGTGTGGGTACTCATCAATGTGGTATACCAAATGAAACACCGTTAGTGTTAACAAAACATGATCAAAAGAACAAGAAAAAGCAAGCCCAACAAAAACATAGTGTTACTCAACATAGTGACTTCCTTGTGAAAAAACATTTATCTCCTCAAAAAGTCATGTTAGGACAGTTGTCAACGTTCAATAAAACCGTAACACTATCAAAAGCAACACAGACTCTTCAAGAGGTCCCTTTTGAAAAGGAAAAAAAAGAATTGGATAGTTCTAGTGATGTTGAGAATGATGATGATGATGATAATGATGGTGACAATGACTATAATAATTATAAAGATAATATTTATAATGATGATGATGATAATGATAATGATGATAATGAAAAAGAAGAGGATGAGGGTTTAATGTCTATAAAACCATTGCGGCTTCCCCAGTTTTTAAGAACAAGAGTACCTGGAGAAAGTTGTAAAAGGATCTACAACAATCGTTGTGTTTAAAATCTATATCAAACAATGGTAAAGAGATAAAAAGTTGTATTCAGTGTGTAACTATTGTAAAAAAAACTAAATGAATAAAAATATTGTATGGGTATTGGCTGTTTTTTTCTTAATTGCTATCCCCATGTCCCACTATTAATACAATTGTTAACCATCAACAGTCTCTGACTATGTTCAGAAAGAGAGTGGCCTTAAACAATACACTATATCTATGGTTTGTGTACCGAGTATCATAATAATACAGTGTGGCCAAGCCATGTTAAGGCAATAGTTATGTCAGGTAAGGGATTCGAACCCTTGCTTCCTTATACAGAAATTTGATCTTAAGTCAAACACCTTAACCACTCGGCCAACCTGACAGTTACTAATTTAATTGGTCTTGAGGACTTGAGTGTTTACAAAACTTTTTCCAGTATACATTGGCTAAACCACTTGCTTGTTTTGAAATATAGATTTTGTTTTGTTTTACCATAACATTGCAGTTATGAGTCTTGTGAACTGGGTGTTCAATATAGGGTTAAAGGCATTTTAAAATCATTTTAGAAAAGCTCTTAGGTATCGTGTTATGGGATTTAGTAATGCATTACTGTTCGTTGACTAACATTTAGCGTTACACAACATTATTTTGGTGAACGTACATGTTGTTGTTTGAGTCTTTAGTCCTTTGACTGGTTTGATGCAGATCTCAGTGCCTATCTGTCCCGAGCTAATCGTTTCATCTCTATATAGCTACCACATCCTACATTCAAGGCTATCTGTTTAACATATTCTAACCTTTGTCTCCCCCTACAAGCTCTTGGGTTCAATTCCTAGCTTTAACACAAAATTTTAAAAGTGGTATGAGGACTAAAACAAGTATACTCAGTCTCGGGTGGTCCAAAATAAGTAGGGTTTGATTCACACCTCAACCATACAGCACCATTTTTTTATTTTATTTTTTTAATAATGATAGCCATTTGTTCATTTTCACATTTCACACATTACAATTTGTCAATTTTCCATTTGCATTTCTTTTAAATGTCAGTTTAAAGTTTTTGAATTTCATGATATGGAAACATGGATTTTCCAATTTGTTGTTTACACATTTTATTTTTATTTTGTTTATGTCAAAAGTTCATATTTGCGAAACATGATTTTTTCATTTTAAGATTTTGTAAATGGTGTTAATGTGAGTGCTTGGCCATTGCGATCGTACAGTCTGTCTATGTGTATGCAAAACATAGAGGTCTACTATTACTACTGCAGGTAAGGCTGTTTCTACTCTCTCTCTCTCTCTTTCTGTGTAGTCATACATTCACACAACCTTACCTGTCTTTGAGAACAAACACACAACCACTCTATTTATCCCTAAAAACATCATTGACATGCACACTCATCCCAAAGAACTTTAATTATACATTTAACATTTACCATTACAAAAATAAATGGTTTCCACTATTTACAAAAAATTAACTATTTACAATTACAAAAATAAATATTTACAAAATACTAAATCAATTAAATCTACTGGTTACAAAAGCCATGTCTCTAAACAATAAAATATAGAAATCACACCTCCTCCTCGTGGTTATAACCCCTTGCTAGGCTAATGCGTAGGTCATTCGTCTGCACACATTTGTTATCCATCAAGGCAAAAGTGCATTTCTCTGTTCCGCAAGATACGAATTATAGTTGCTGGATTGTATCCGGCACCGTTTATGTGACATAGTTATACCAGTTCATGAAATCGCTAGGTAGTTCTCTACATATAGCTCTACATATGGCTTCCTTACAGCTAGTGTGCGATAGGCAGCATTAACTGTATATCACACCCAGTCCACCTTTGTATTTGTAATCCAAGTAATAATTTGAAAAGAGACGAGTGTAATCGGTTTAAAACATTATCTCTGCTTTTTTTATATGTTTATGACATGCGTATTCACCTGAATTCAAACCCTAGTCCACTTTAGTGAAAGGCTAACAGCTTAACCACAGCGCCACCATGTCCTTTTTTCTTAGTTTGATTCGTTCTAGGACTTAGAGCTTGAAATCGAGTTAAAATCTCTAGTGTAAGTGGCACATGTGCTCGCCACTGCAGCACAAAATGGTTAGCTGGTAACATTAGACAACCGGAAATGATTGTATTTCTGTTAGCCAAGCATTTCTGTCATCTGCCTACAGTGTGAGCACTGTCAGCAAGACAGTTTAGTTTAGAACAAGTGTGTGTTTGTGTGTGTGTGTAGATTATTAGCCTCAAGTATTTAACGCTTGTTGTGTGTAGCGACCATCTTGTCCCAGTAACCACTAAGCAAGTTTTAACAGTCAACCCATAAAAACAGTATAGGTTAGTTGTGTGTGTTTCATGTACTTGTGTGTGTGCATTAGCATCATGCACTAGCTTTACCTACCCTCTATAGGTAGAGCGTTATCCCTTTCCTTTCTGACATTACCAATGCCTACATTCAACCACAAGTTTTACACTTAAACCATTGGCTTGTTTTTGATTAAGTTTGGTTCGGTTTGGTTGAATTGATTCAGCTTGGTTCAGTTTAGTTCAATGTAGTCACCATTTTGGATTTTAGCTATCCTATTTAACCAATCAATTAAAGATTGACTACTCTTATTTCTTGAATCGATTAATCAGATTTTGTATACACCATTTGTCATTTATTATCCCATACCTACAACCTATACCCTCTCTGTACTGCAGTTTGATCTGAAAACAAGTTCCAATGGTGAAAGATTTGTCAGTCACCATACATGTAGCCTACAATAATTCTTTCACTACCTAGCTATGTTTCATCACTCACTGTAAACATTTCACATGTCCATATCCGATTATAAGTTTATAAAATCTCAGGTCGATGACCTTGATGTATTGGGTATTTTTGGGTAAATTCATTAGCCATGGGAAAGGGTTGACCATTCTAAGTCCTATGACACCTCACATGTTGATATCCGATTATTAGTTCATAAAATCTCAGGTCAATGACCTTGCTGTTTTGAATTTTTGAGGTAAATTCATTGGTCATGGGAAAGGGTTAACCATTCGTAGTCCTATGACACCTCACTTGACCCTCTCTACTGATAAGTTTATAAAATCTTAGGTCAATGACCTTGCTGTTTTGGGTATTTTGGGTAAATTCGTTGGTCATGGAAAAGGGTTGGCCATCCTGAGTCTTGTGACACCTCACTTGTCCCTCTCTGATTATTAGTTAGCGAGATATTAACGAAAGTGCAGTTAGGCCCTTTTGACAAAAAATGAATAATACATTCAAAAACAGGGTGTCACCACAAGTCCAACGACCCCTCATACAAGTTCCTAGCTTTCTTAGTTCATCGACCCCTCATACAAGTTCCTAGCTTTCTTAGTTCATAAGATATTAAAAAGCCGATGACCTATTAGTTTTTTGGATCTTTGGTTAATTTGTAAAAAAAACGTATCTATAAATCATTATTCAAAAAGCCTGCCCTCTTACAAAAACCCCAATTGCGCATTCGTAAAACAAAAAACAAAAATAATAAATCATAGCGGCATTCAGTTGTATGCATGCACTTTATGTGGAACGAGTTTAATTTCATATTGGCATACAAACTCCCACATATTGCACATGGAAAGCGACTTTTACCTAAAAATTATTATTTCACCCCCTAGTAGGGGTAGATTTTATTTTTGAGTGGAAATAAGCTATCCATAGGAAAGGGGTTGTCTGCCGGAGTAATTTGACTACTCGTACATGTCTCTAGCCTTATTCCCACCACTGCCAAAACAGGTTGTGACTTGTTAGCTCTTATCGTGCACGTGCACATGTGAACACCTGTGTGTTAGATCATATTACACATGAACTCGCATTTTCTCACGTATGAATCAAAACAGGATGTGACTTGTTTCACAAGGAGAATGCTAATAATGACATCTCACACGTGTTCACATGTATTTCGTCACTTTCCTTTCATATCGTTATCCCATTATAGTAGTGGGGGATTAGTGAACAACGTCAGTTCAACACACACACAAATGTAGTTAGGCCCTTTGACATAATTTAAATAAATGCATGGGCTAGTCCATAGGGACCAGTCCAAAGGGACCCGTCCAAAGGGATCAGTCCAAAGGGACAAGGACTCGTCCACAAGGACTTGTCCACAAGGACTCGTCCACAAGGACCTGTCCACAAGGACCTGTCCACAAGGACTTGTCCACAAGGACCTGTCAACAAGGACTTGTCCACAAGGACTCGTCCACAATGACCCCGCCAACAATGACCCGTCAACAATAACCCATCCATAGGGATCCACTCCCCCCACCCTCTTACAAAAGCCATGAGTGGGCATGCGTAAAAAACAAAAACAAGCATGTTAATTCATAGTGACTATCGACCAAACACATGCACTTTATGTGGAACAACGTTTAAATCCATATCGGCAATCAAACTCTCACATGTTGCAATTGGAAGGAGAGATTCTCTAAAAAATTCAATTTCACCCCTAGTAGGGGTAGGTTTTATTTTTGGGGTTGAAATATGTTGTCCATTGGAAAGGGGGTGTCAGCCCGAGTTCAATGACACCTCATTCGTCAAAATCCGACCACGGGTTCGGGAGTTATCGGGCTGCCGCCATCTTGGGAGGAGGGGAGGAGGAGGAGGCATCTGAACTGTCCAAAACACACTACTCCCTTCCTTAATTAGACACAAGTTATTGGTCACTTGGTCGATCAGGCTGTCACCATCCCCAGTTGTATCTGCTGACACAGTGTGTTCAGCTCCCAGAGACCGTCCTTGCGACGGTAGAGGAATGACCCCTCGCAGAGTTCGTGGGTGGAGCCGAGCTGGGAGGATGAGCGATTAAGAAATCTTTATTTCGTGATGCTTGGATTGTAGAAGATGAAGCTTTAAGCCAAGGGTATTGAATCTCTGACCACTCACCTCCAATCGCTCCTCCTTGAGCCTGCCGTTGAACTGACGGAATCTCGCCGAGATGGCCAGGCTGACGAGCATAAGAAACAGGTCCACATAGCTCCACGCGAAGGTGCCTACAAAGTTGAAGAACGCGAACAATGGCACCCACAGTGCGTTGTATTCAAGTACATCGAACACCGCGTAGCTCTTGAGGGCGAACAGAGTCAGCCAGTTCTCAGGACAAACTTGGCGGAGATGATACGTCTGGTCAACGTTCGCCAACAGGTGTTCCACTGGGAACAAAAATCAATCGGTCGAGTATTATTTGCCGGGCACTCATGATGAGAAATTTAATGTTCTATTAGTTCTATTTTGAAGCATAAGGGTTGAAAATGAGCTAGTAATCTGGACTTGAACGCAGTTCTCTGCATTCCACGCAATTGAGCTTCCACTACGGTGCCCATAAGTCCCCAAAAAATCAGGACAGCATCAGTGGCGACTGGTGGTCACCGTTCTTGGTATACCGCACCATTTACCCCTTACACCCCCACCCCCACCCTTTTTTTCCTATGCCTCGACCTTTTGTCAAAGTTGAATTATTATTATTATTATTATTATTATATGTATTGGAGAACATTTACATAACTTCTAAGAAACACACTTTATCGCTATAATTTTGGATAGGTTATCCCAATAAATTGAGGTCACTAGCCAATTGTTTTGGCCGGGGATATAAGGTCGGATTCCCTTCCTAACGCCACGTGATCTTCCATGTGAAATATTTAGCGTGCTGTCACCGGAATTCGAACCTCGACCGTCCGGGTAAAGCCAGTGCGTCATCCTCCCTCTGCAAGGACTATGTCCTTATACATTAAAAAATCTTCGTTTAACGCCTGAACACGGCCTACTTGAAACTGCTTCTAGGTAAATGTCCTTCGAATCCCCTCGCCCTGCTAGTTCATTTTGGCAACGTACAGGGTACATTTCATCATTACGCTGCCTTCTCTCTCTCCCTGTTCTTGACCAGGTCTTAAGTTTTACGAAAAGAAATAAACATTGATCCATTTCCGAAGGATCTCAATTATACATTGTCTCATCATTAGACATGTCCAAACCTGAGAAGCGCATTCATTCATAACCAATGTAATAATGCAATTTAAGAAGAGCCAGTATCTCAAAGTGAAAATATCTTCTGGAAAGCGCACATTCAGCCTCAATCAATATAGTACATTATGCAACGAGCCTATAATGGCTATAATTAAGACACGAGTATGTTTATAAAACGACGATAATTATAACTTTATTATATGCTTTAACATAAATATTCATAAATATCTGTTCAGTAACTAGAATTTTGTGATCGGGTGGTGCGCTAGGTAGCATATCTCCGTGTTCCAAGCTCTCTGACCGACCGACGCTTGCGCTCTGTGTGCTTCAATGCCATATGTGCAGATCGTGAACCATTCAGTAAAACTGTCACCGTAGTCGTTTGAAATCAACGCGCTGTGTAGAAATTGGATTTGGGTATATTAAGGTACAGTGCTATTTCTTGTCTCATATTCACCAGTTTATTTACGCGAACATATGGACGGAGCACTTTCGGTAATTTATATAGACATGTTGGATTTTGAGCGCATGCGCGAAGGTATCCTTATCTAATTGGTCAAACAACTGTTTCTTGAGCTGTGATTGGTGGGAGAAACTGTTTCATAATGAAAAATAGTGTTATAATGACCATCATTATGATACAGTTTTCAGACACACAATAGTCAGGGTCGAATATAAAAATAATTATAGTGTAAACTACCTTGACATATTGTTTCCCAACCTTGGTCTGCCAGGAAGAATATTTTACTTGAAAGTAAGTTCCATTCACTTAGATTTCTAAAGGTCCACCTCGTGGTGTAGTGGCTAGTATTCTGGGGCTGTTACTGCGGAGGTCCGTGTTCGATTCTCTGCTCTACCAAGAAATGTAATTCTGGTCTGAGGGTTGGGATTCACTCACCCCTAAGAGGCAGAAATGAGAACAGGTGGTTCGATTCCAACCCCAAACATCCTAGAAATGGTCTTTCGTGGTTTCCCACTTTCACTCGTACATATCGTAAGGCCACAGCCGCCTCCTACCAAAATCCTGGCAACGGTACAGCCATCATAACGACATATCTCATCAGTTTCCACACGCACCAAGCCATAGGTGGATTTAGGCGTGAACGATTCATCTTGCTGTTATACATTTAAAAGAAAAACGAAAACAGTGGCTTTAGACAAATTCTTTCACACTTAAATATATCAAAATGCACATTTTACGATAACCTACTATTTTGAGTGTTCGGCTGTAGAGGATAACAGAAGCAGATGTAGATCTATGAGGCGATGGTTAGTTTCAGTGTTGAACGATTTCAAAGTCAGAAATGTAGAAGCAGAGGAAGCCACATTGCTAACTGCTAATAGGGGATCTTAGAGGCGACTTGTTCGCAAACAGAGGCTTGTAGACTGGACTGGACGCTGAAAGGTAAAACCGTCTCAAATGAAACTGTTGGAAGAATACTACACATTTTTGACAGTTCTCTAAAAAATGGATTTAAACCACGCGTTGGCTATGACAGTAAATAGTAGAACTACCAAAACTAAAATAATTTGGAATACAATAAATATTTGACTTAAAATGGCTAATATCACGCAAATTTTTCCCAACTCACAAAACGGACTCTGCGAGGGATCATTCCTCTACCGTCGCAAGGATGGTGTCTCGGAGCTGGATACACTTCGTCAGTAGATACAACTGGGGATGGTGACAGGCGACCACTAACTAGGGTCTAATTAAGGAAGGACCAGGGAAGGGATTTTGGAGGGAAGTCGGTCGGTCGTGGACCTATTGAAAGGTACCGTCACGGCACTTGCCTGGTGGTGAAAATAGGAAACCACGACAACCATTTTCCGGACGGCTGAAGTGGGATTCAAACCCACACTCTCCCGATGCCAGCGAGACACGAGCTAGCGCGTTACTGCTCTCGGCCACCGTGATCGGTAATATTTCTTTTTACTCCAAAATATCAAAAAATTAACCCAAATGTCCTATTATTCACTAATTTGGGCCTAGTTTTAGCAAAATTATCCTACCCCGGACCTCCCCCCGCCCTCCTCTCTAAGCTAGCCGGGTATTCCATACTCTCTAGACTCCCTGGTGTGTTCGCCTACCCCCATGATCTTGCCTTAAATCCGCTCCTGAACCAAGTACACGGGGCTACATGACCACGATGCTTCAAAGCCCCTAATTGAATCAACAACTGCAAAGCAACACATATTCCAAGTGTAAAATTCTACCTGATTTCGGCAGAAACCAATGCCTTCATTTCCTTGCACAAATAAATTTTAGCATCCTACATCCCATAGATCGCTTTAATTTCAACTTACTGAGGAAATCCAATGGAATAAAATCCTTTCAACAACGCTACTATCCACTTCCAGCGTTTCACTTAATCTAAACATGTTAATACTGTATTTCAGTGGGGAGTAATTCACACCAAGACGAACTCACAACATAACTGAAGTGTATGAAGCGCTGCGCTGGTGTGCCTTCCCTTGTGAGCAGGGTGAAAGTACTGTTTGAAGTCAACCAATCAGCACTACACTCACCGCTAGTCTGTAGCGCGATACCCCATACGGAACTTTGCTGGGCTACTATTACCCTCCCCCACCCCGCGTGCCAGTGTCGAGCCCTTTCAACGACCGGGCTAGACTTGCGGTATACCAAAGTACAGTCACTCACAGCTAAAAGTGTGTACCCCAGAAGACAATTCGCGAGTTAAGCGGGGTTCGAGCGCCAGCTTCCATGATAACAATCGGCGGAACATGAATGATGACAAGCTCGATTTTACTGTCTGCACTGCTACATACAAGTCGAGAAAATGTCGAGATAAACATTTTATATGTTTATCACTGGTGGTATACCGCCGGTATATGCGATGCATGGGAGAATTCGCCACTGGACAGCATCCCAATTATTACAGTAATAGAAGTGTCCCAATTTTAAGTTAAAAAAAATCTCTGAAAAATATGCGTACGGTAATTAAACGAAAAATACGTTTTGTTTTGAAATGTCCATGATTCAGTCCTAGTTCGTAGACATCAGGCGCATGTAAAGACCCACTAAGATTCTTTTGTTATTGTAATCATAAGATGTAAAGTAAAAAACTTAAAAATAAACTGCTTTCTTTTTTTTTACACAAAACTTGTAAGGTACAGGGTCATTATATATGTGCGCGCGAGTAAACACGTCAAGCTAAGCCGTTTGTGACTGGCGCAGATCGCGGCTGCGCGTACCCGGTTCAGCCGGTGGTGGGCGCGCACTTTTACACTTTTACCAAACATTTTCAATAATGTGTACTTACAGTACTTATAGGCGATGCTGAAAATGTCCTCCCCCTCTTGTAACACAGACCTGACATTTGCTGATGAAAGAAAGGACAACAATCTCATCTAATTTTTGTTCTCTAAGAACACAACGTAGTCTGTTAACTTTTTTTTTATTATTTACGGAGCCTGTTTTCTTGAATCGTTAAGCGAGCCTCCTAATTGTACTGGCATTAGGCACAGGTCTCCCTGGAAACTTGATTAGAAATTTTCGTCTTGTTTCAGAACAAGATTTTCTGCTTTTCATATACGAATTGTGGACATACACACGTTCGCGCAATGTGAATTGGTGTCCAGGCATGACTAACAATCACAGTAATCACAATACTCACTAAACGTGCAACACTAACGTCTAAGCGTTGCAGATATATGTCCATATGAATAATAAAACACGATATGAGTCAGCTGAGCGCGCCTACTACCGACTGAACCGGGTACGCGCGGCTGCGATCTGCGCCAATCACAGACGGCTTAGTTTGCCATGTTTACTTGTGCGCACATATATATTAACCTGTACTTGCATTAAAAAAACACTAAAATAAAATTTGTATTCATTTGCCCCCTATATTGGATTTTTGGTGGATCGATTTTTGTCGAACTTCTTAAAATTAATTTTTGTAAAAGGCCATAACTTCAAAAAACTCTATATGTTAGAACCATACTATAATCTCTCTATCCTCCAACAATCCCCCCCTCCCCCAACAAGGCTGTCCCGATCTTGACTGTCAAAATTATGGTCACCGTTGCTAACACACTGCACAATGGCATGTAACGCCTGGCGATAACTCAAATATAGAGATGTCAGTGACGTGCTTAAAATATGGCTGTCGTCTTTATTAAAATTAATCGGGTGTTTCGTTACACAGAGTGTATCTGAACTACAGGGTCTCTTATAAAGTAAGAACGCCAAGCGGTGGTTTTGTTATCCGCTGCTGCAGTGGCCTTGGCCCCCTGCTTGTGTACAATCCTATGTGAAATATTACCTTTTAAAAGATGCTGAGGGGCAGATGACCGGGTAGTTCCGCCCTTTAAAACAACAATAACTAACTAACTAACTAACTAACTAAAATATGCTGGAAGTGTCGGCCTTCCTGGGTTACACAGGCATTGTATCTGGTAACCACATTCTGACTGACGCGAGTGAATTCTGCCACTGTAATGTTTCTGATCTTTTATTTTATGTGTTTCATTGAACACTGAGGTAGTAGTGTCAAACTTATTTTCATTTATTTATTTACTAGCAGAAGTACCCGTTCTTCGAACGGTGTTCGGTGTTAACACCAGACATTATAATAATAATAATAACAATGTTATTGGTGTTACATCCCTTTTAAGTACTGTTGCTTTTAGAGACGCACCAGACATTATCAATTGAGCTACTGTTGCAATGGTTAGCGGCTTGTAATTCCTTCATAAGTTTATCAGAACGAAGTTAATTTTCTGGGAATATCACACACACTGTTAATTTAAGGGCCTTATAATGTGGTTTTCGGAGATCCTTTATAGACTCGCGAATTTTTTGTCTTACATTGAGAAGTGCAACATATGCTTTGGTCGTCCTTCTAGGATAATTTTTTATATTTCGCCTATTTTAGCATGTATTTTGAGAAGTTTTTCCCTATATCCACCCTTCTACTGTATGAAAAGTACGGTGAAGAGTTTTATAAATGATTGGTGTATTGACTCATGTTTACCATACCTAATTTTACGATGCACCAAGCATCCGAACATGAGTTATAGGAGTAGGTTAGTAGTGCCGATTCCAACCAGTGTCATGGCCGCCGCGCGAAATTGAAACATTTAAATAGACTTTTCTCTCGAACCCATGGTCGGAGTTTCGTGAATGGGGTGTCGGAGGACTTGAGGTGACGCCCCTTTGCTATGGACCACTCGTTATACTTTTCAAAAAAAAAAAAATTTTTGTTTTCGAAAGTAGGCGATAGTTTGAAAACCAAACATGATAGAACGTTGTGCCATGGCTCAAACGAACAGTCTTTATGACTTTTATTTTTTGTAATAAAACTTTTTTATTTTTTATATTTTTTTGAAAACACTCGAATTTTGAAAATCCTATATTTTGAAAACTAGGAACTCTACAAAACAAATTGTTTAACGTAAATCAATGGTCCCTACCCCCTCTACCCCCAAAATAAATTTCAAGTCTCTAGGATGAAAACCTGCAGTAGTGTGGTAAGGGGGGAGCTGTCTCACTTAGGAAGTTGTGAGACCCTGCGACCTTGGAATGGAAGGAGCCATGCTAGGAGGGCGTGCTTGGATTCGTTTTTTTCGTCTCGTTGCGCTCTTTACGGGAATGTCGGTGTCGAAAAGATGAAAATTTGGAAACACGGTCTTTTTGGGGTAAAAACGTGATTTTAGACTTTTTGCTATATCTCGCGAACCAAGTATGCTAGAGACATGAACGAGGGGTCCAAGGACTCGGGCTGACGTCCTCTTTGCTATGGACCACACGTTATATTTAAAAAAAAATTTGGAAACTCGATTTTGGGGTAAACACATGCTTTTTGTGATTTTGCCGATATCTCACGAACCAATAACGTTAGAGACGTGTACGAGGTGTCCTAGGACTCGGGATAACGCCCCCCTTTCGAGTGTGGTAGATATTGTTTTCCAAAAAAAAAAATCGCAAAGGGACTAACGCCATACACATTGAAAAAAAAACTGTTTTTTTTTTCTTTACCTGTTTATAATGTCCATGAAGCGTGGTGGTTGAGAGAGACGATACGGCTGGGTGTGTGTGTGTGTGTGTGTTTTTCAACGAACCTGTCGCTAACCACAAGGACCATGCTTAATAGAACAATCGCTATTTCGGCTGGTCGGTGTATGACAGAACGAGCATGCGGTTTCTGATATTTTACCTTTAACGTGTAAACGGTGATGAGAACTTGATTCTATGTTGGTCGAAGCGAGTACAGAAAACAAACTTACAGGAGGTGAAGGTCATTTGAGCTTATTGGAAGGCATTGATCTGACTTGACAACAAGTGCAATGGAAAAAAATGACCAATACGCTTGAAGGTGAAATAATCTGACCATCGTGGTGGCAGGGGAGTGTGAAAGGCGTGCACACACATGTGTGAAACCACAGGCACGCTAAACCAGTGACATCCTGTCTTGCTTCGTACGTGACAAAATGCAAGTCCATGTGAAATTTGATCTTTCACAGGTGTTCGCTTGGGTGTTATCTGTCCACGTGCATGATAACTGTTAACAAGTCACATCCTGTTTTGCTTCGTACGTGACAAAATGCAAGTTCATGTGAAATTTGATCCGGCACAGGTGTTCGCCTGGGACGTTAGCTGTCCACGTGCACGATAACAGAATGGTCAAAGCGTGGGAAAAAAGATTATACATGCAACGTAGCATATATAAAGACATGTCGCTGACATTTCCACTCGCACTTATGTGACTACTTTTGAACACTCTACAGCGTTGTGTGAAACACTTGGCCTTGTTTAACAGTTTTGGTGTTGGTGGAAAATACTTACCCTTGTTGTGGGGTAGGTATATATTTATTCATTTATATATTTATTGATTTTATATAAATACATGCAATTATTTATTGATTAGGTAATTAATGATTTTATTTATTTATTTGTTTGCAGATAACCGGTATAGCCTACTTATCGTGTGTGTGAACGATATTAAAGAAAGAGAGAAAAACGGACAACTAGAAAAGAAAACCATTTCCATACTAGTCCACGAGACGGGAATATAGAAAAGCATTACACGTCGAGGTGAGATTTGTTTTTTTTAATATATAACCTGTTTGATTTTGTTTTGTTTATGAAATGCATAAACTATATGGAATGGATATACTTATGGTGGTTTATTTTATTTCTTTTTAGAGTGTTGGAAAACGCTTGACCTCTGTGAATAACCAGGAACGTGTGTGTTTTTTGGATTATTGTCAGACAGTCTACATTTCTAAACTCAGGTGAGAGTGTTCTTTCAAAATAATGTCTTTTACTGCTGAGAATACGTTAACTTGGGAACCCATAAACAGTTGTTTCAAATCGCGTGTGTGCTCTGGCCGCGTGGTCAATGTTAGAAAAAGTTTGATTCCCAAAGAATTTTTAGAATCTTGTTTTGAAATTTTTAAAATTGAAATTTGTACAGCGCAAAGGTTGCATACGGCTTTAAAGGTGAATACAGAACTGGTGTGTGATTTCATATATAAAAAAAAGGACGTAGAGCATAAAGAGACATTTTATATTTGCAGTAAAATGCAAGAGCTATTCATAGCCCATAATTTGGAACAGTGGTATGAAACCCACGTGGTGAATGCCTTGCTATCAAAATTTGATAAACTGCAACAAGGACCGAGTGGTCTAGCCTTAGACAAAATTCATCATTTACAAATCAACATTTGTCAATTCAACCCGTTGAATGCTGGGTCTAGCTATATTAAAACACCACCAGCTATAGCTTCGAAAAATGCTGTGGTCAATATAAAGAATCGTGACAATGATTGCTTTCTGTGGTCTGTGGCTGCCTTTTTGCAGCCGGTGCAACATCATGGTTGTTGGCCGGGAAAGTACAAGGCCAAGTTTAATGAATTAAAACAAACTTTAAATTTAACTCGAGTATCGTTCCCTATGGACTTAACCGAGATTCATAGGTTTGAACAAGATAACCAGGACTTTTCGTTCATGGTGTATGGCCTTAATGGTAATGAGATTGTGGGTCCTCTTTATGCCTCAAAAGAACCAAAACGTCACCACATTCATCTTTTATATCTGTCTGAGGGAGAGGTGAATCACTATTGCCTCATTAAAAGCCTGAGTAGATTGCTAAGCAGTCAAACGTCTAAGCATGGACATAAAACACATATTTGCGACCGTTGCTTGCAATATTTTACAACCCCTACGCTTTTGGAACGTCATAGGGTAGATTGTGTTTCTCAGGAAGCGGTGAGATTGATATTGCCACAAGGGGACAAGGCTGTGTTAAAGTTTAAAGACATTCATAAGCGTGACACTGTCCCCTATGTGGTATATGCAGATTTTGAAGCTCTCACTACACCCATGGCGGGATGTGAACCAGATCCCTCCATGAGCTCAACCACACCCATTCAAAAACATGAACCCTTTGCCATAGGATTTAATGTGGTGTGTGCCTATGACCCCACACAATCCGTATACAAATACCGTGAGGGGCCAGATTGTGCCAAATGGTTCTTGGATGAACTTGTCAAGTTGGCCGACCATGTACAGGAATTACTGGACCACCCAGTACCCATGAGCCTATTTCCAGAACAGCAGCAGCAGTATGAGCATGCCACGACATGCCATATTTGCGAAAAGCCTATTTTAAATAGAGAGGAAAAAGTCAGAGACCACTCGCACTTTACGGGGGAGTTTCGTGGAGCTGCGCATAGTAAATGCAACTTGAACTTTCCAGCTCCTCGCTTCATCAGTGTCTTTTTCCACAATCTGGCAAATTATGACATTCAGTTTTTGATTCGTGAATTGGGCCATGTTAACAAGGGCTCGTTTACCATTATTCCCCAAAACCATGAGCGTTTTACAGCCCTGACATGGTGGTTGGGCGACTTTAGCATTCGATTTTTGGATTCCTTTAAGTTTATGGCATCCTCGCTAGACAGCCTTGTGAATGGCTTGAATGAGGAGGAATTAAAAAATACTAGAATGCATTTTAATGATCCTGAGCAATTTCAGTTGTGCATTCGGAAAGGTATATTCCCGTATGATTTCTGCAACAGCTGGGACGTGTTAAAGCAAAGAAAACTCCCTCCACAAGAGAAATTTTACTCGAAACTAACACGCAGTACCGTTTCCGATGAAGACTATGCACATGCATGTCAAGTTTGGCGAGTGTTTGGCATGAACACGCTAAGTGAATATGCTTTGCATTACCTAAAACTGGATGTATTGCTGCTCACTGATGTGTTTGAAAAATTCCGTGAGTTGTGTCAACACATTTACGGTCTTGACCCGGCTCACTATTACACGAGTCCTGGACTCTCGTTCGATGCCGCTTTGAAATACACTCAAGTGGAATTGGATTTACTCACTGATGTAGACATGGTTCTATTTTTTGAAAAGGGCATTCGTGGTGGCTTTGTGTCGCTTAACCAACGCCATGCTGAAGCGAACAATGTCTACATGCCTGATTATTCACCAGACAAACCAGAATCGTACTTAATGTACTATGACGTGAATAATTTGTACGGTTACGCCATGAGTCAGCCTTTGCCCTATGGGAAGTTTGCTTGGCTGACAGAGAAACAAGTGTCAGAATTTCATGTGAACATGGCTAGCCAAGAAACAGGCCGTGGATATGTGCTAGAAGTGGATATTGAATATCCCTCATCCTTGTATGATGAACATGCCGATTTCCCATTCTGTCTTGAGCAAATGGTTCCCCCTGACAGTAAAGTGAAAACTGAAAAACTCATGGGCACACTTTACAACAAAAATCGGTATGTGCTACATATCCAAATGTTGGTGCAATGCCTCGCCCAAGGCTTGGTGTTGAAGAAAGTCCACAGGGGTATTTCTTTTGCTCAAAAAGCATGGCTTGAGCCATACATGCGACTCAACACAGAGCACCGACAAATGGCAACACAGCAGTTTGAAATTAATTTTTTTAAATTAATGAACAACTGCATCTATGGCAAGTCTATGGAGAATGTCCGCAAATACCGTGACATTAAATTGGTGAATGTCTGGGAGGGGCGGTGGGGTGCCCGGCGGTACATTGCCAAGCCAAATTTCAAATCGATCAAAATTATCGATGAGGATTTGGCTACTATTGAAATGAGTAAGACCAGCGTGACCATGGATAAGCCCATTTACTTGGGTCAAGTCATTTTAGACTTTTCTAAATCGGTCATGTATCGATTCCACTATGAGTTTGCGAAACGCCATTTTGAGGACGTCTCTCTTTTGTATATGGACACGGACTCATTCATTTACCACATTCGCCACTGCAACCCCTATGACGTCATGAGGCAACATAGTGACTGGTTCGACACTTCTTGCTATAGTGCTGACAACGTGTTTCAGCTGCCCATAAAAAACAAGAAGGAAATGGGCGTTTTAAAAGATGAATGCGGTGATTCCATTATGACGGAATTCGTAGGTTTGGCTTCGAAAATGTATGCTTATCGCACACTCGACTCTAAGGAAGCCAAAAGAGCAAAAGGTGTAGGTAGGGCAGTGGTAAAATCGCTACGTGTAGACGATTACTTAGCGGTTTTACGCACGGGCAAAGCTATGTCTCATACACAGTGCAGGATACAATCCAGCAACCATCATCTGTATCTTGTGGAACAGAGAAAACGCACCCTCGCCTCCATGGATAACAAACGTGTGTGGGCTGATGACCTGCTCACCAGCCTGCCCTGGGGTTATGATCGCAAGGAGGAGGAGGTGTGATTTCACTGTATAATCGTTTATGGGACATAGCTTTACGTAACTTGTAGATTTAGTATTTTGTAAATATTGGTTTCTGTCATTGTAAATAGTAGATTTTGTAAATAGTGACAACCCACTTGGACCTTTTGCTCTTTAAAAAGTTCTATGCAACCTTATTTTTTTAAAATTTTTTGATTGGTAAATAGTGTGATTATTTTAACGCTGTACAAAGTTGAGTTTTTTGTAAATATGAAATAAGTAAGATTTTTAGTAACTTTAATAACTAGTATTTAATTATTTTTCGTAATGTAAATGATAAACTAAAAAGTTCTTTTGGGATGAGTGAGCATGTCGAGAATGTGCTTTTGGGAATAAATAAAGTGGTTGTGTTTGTTCCCAAAGACAGGTGTGAATGTATGAGTGGAAAGAGAAAGCTGATGTATATGATTGACCAGAGCAAACACAATGAGGTAGGGTGGGGGGGTGGGGAGGGGGTAAATGCTCACTTATATACTCATTTTGTTTTAAATAGTTTTGTTTTTTTTCATTGAAATGTGGCAGTCAAAAGACATTATTTTTGCAAAAACAGTCTTACCTGCAGTAGTCGTAGACCTCGACGTTTCTCCAAACACGCATCAGCACATTGCAGTATTATCAAGGTCATGCACTTGCATCAACATCATTATCAAATCTCAACATTCAACATACACCAAATGGAAAAAATATGAAAACAGCAAAATGGAAATTCCATGTTTCCATATCACCAAAACAGCAAAACTTAAAACGGGCATTTTTAAAAACTGGAAATGGCCATGTGTGAAATTTGAAAATTTAAAAACTTCAAACAGACATTGTTTAAAATGTGTCATCAACAAACTGGAAAAATCCATATCATCAAAAACGTTAAACTTGAAACGAATGTTTTCAAAAACTGTAAATTGCAAAATGATAAATGACAGTGTGTGGAATTCATCATGTGTGAAATGTGTAAAATGAAAAAATCAGCCATCAACATCACGATTTCTTAAAATTAAAAATAACAAAACATCGTGCTCTGGAAAACTTTTGTTTTTATTTCATAGTCATAGTGAATTGACAAAAGAAAAATAGAATACAAACAAATCCCAATTCCTCACTCCTCAATGTTTATGTCCATGCATCATCAACTTTCCTTTCATAGCACTCATGACAATCAGGGCTGCCATTCTTTCACCCACTGAGGCATCATTGGATGTGAAACGTTGTTTAGCTTTCTTCAATAACAATTTATCTGCCACATGTCTTAAACCAGGATGACTATGGCGATAAGAAAGGTCATGTTCCTTGCATGCTTGATCCAAAAGATTAATGGGTACTTCACCACGTTGTAAACGTTTTTCGAGACGAGTTCCAGGGCCACAAAAACGATAACCTGGAAGATGGATTTCGAAAGGTAAGTATTGAATCACTTTGTCAATGACGCCATTGCCAGTACAGGTCTGGCATATCCTTTTCCATCGATGGTAAAAAGGTTTGGTCTTCCTCCTCCTCTGTGGACGATGTTTGTGTTTGTTGTTGTTGTTGTTGCTTTTTCTCGCCATGACACCCGTGGAATGATTCAACAAAGTCTTTACATGGACTTTTATGACCGTGATACAGTTTCACTAGCTGGCAAGTCGCACACTGACGCATAGACGGTATTTTTGCCATGGCCACTTGCTTATGGTGATCGTAATCCGTACAGGGTTGCAATTCACTCAACACAGGATCTTGAGTCCATGATTTTGGTACATGTTGCCAGATTTCTTTGACCGCGTTGGCGGCCACATAATAAATGAACGACTTGGGCAGCGCCAAGAGTTCCTCTTTGGTAAAACTGTCTAGTTTCTTTTTGCACACAAAGAACTTGCCGATGGCTTTGTCCGTAGCATTGCCTTTCTCCATGGTATCACGTGCTGTATATGTTTACACGTCGCTTGTAGAAATCTCACTGACGTCATTCACAGGTAAATCTTGAGTTATAATTTTGTTCAACAACTCCCAGCAGGCATGAGTGGTTAACCAATGAAAGAGATGCCACGCATGTGACAGGGCTGTATGGGTAATGTTGCCACAGGAACAAGTATCCATGAGCGTTTGCAGGGAGGGGCAGCCCAACTCCATGAGGTCGATACATTGGCAGTAAGACGCCAAAAATGGTTGCAACCATTGACGTTTTTCATTACCTTTCACAAATACCACATTGGCCGAGGACAAGTGTGCTTTCATGACCACGTCCAAATATTTATAGGAAATGGTTCCCTGACTCCAGTCTAGTTGCCTATGATTTTCAATCCACTGGGTTTGTTTACGGTCTTTTTCACACAACAAATCAAAAGCATGGGGTGGTTTAAATAGCAAATGCGTAGCTTGTGATATCCAAAACGTGGTACAATCGATCATGGCCACTTGTTTAAATATAAATTTGTTGTCACCAATTTTAAACCCTTGGCAATCCACAATGAGTGTGCGCAACATGTTGACGCTTGCCTGGACCAAGTTCAACTGACGACTGACGGACGATCAGGTGTGATCATGCCATGGACTTACCTGCCATGCTAGTTTCAAAAAAGAAGGTTAGGGTAGGACAGGGGGACATGCAAAAATTAGAATTTAAGAATTACATCATTTTATTATCATAACACGTCTTACAGGCTTTTCTCATTTTAGGATAAGGACGATAGCAACTGATACAACAATATAGTCTCTTGTGTTTGTAACGTCCATAACACCGATGATGTCCCAATGTCTCTAAACTAGGTGTTTTTGATGGTGAGCTGCTCACCGAAGCACCATGGATACCATACGGCCCACATGTATCGTAACTTGTATTTTTTTCATCACCCAGAGACACAAGTGAGGGATAGCTTGAATGACAGGGTATATTTCCCACTTTCATTCTGCACAGGTAGGGGCAGGTGGGTGACCAGCGCTGATGTTCCTGCATGGGTTCATCGCCCTCCTGCCATTGGTCTATAATGATGGGACAAAAGGCACATTTCACTTCATCTCTTGTTTTTAAATAGTAGAATCCAGCGGCCGCCAAGGCTTGAGGGTTTATGAAAGGCACTGGCCATGTGGCAAAAGTCTTGAAACGTTGTTCCTCAGAGTTTAAATTCATGGATGTAACGTCTCTTGAGGCTTTAAAGCAAGACATGACTGAGCGGCTTGACGTGGGATGACCTGTTATTTATACACTCGTCACTTGGTTGGATAGTGGATAATAGTTGACTTGTTTGTGATGAATAATCAAACAGTAGGCCGTCGTATTGGCTGGTACATTGTCATGCGTTTCAAAATCTAGTCGAATGTCGATATTGGATGGCTTGACAGACTCTTCCAGGTATGAACAGTCGAAAACAATCAGTGGTGCTCTTGCCTTAAACGCTTGGGGTAGTAGCATGGGGCCGTTCTCTTTTTGATAATACGACCATCGAAATTTAGAAAACAAGTCGTACAGGGGCCCAAACTTATTTTTTGAAAAATCCAAATCCAGTCCTTCATAGGGAAACACAGCTCCGTTGAGGAAAAGACGTGCATTTCTCAATTGCAGGTGATCAAATTGCGAGGCATTTTTGGTTTGTTGATACTTGCGATTCGTTTGAAATCCCACGATCAGGTAGAGAGGTCTCTCTGTATAGCGAGCTGTTTTTACAGACCAACTGTGTGTGTTGGTGGTGGGCAATAGCGGATACTCATGGAGTGCCCAGCTTCTAAATTCCATGGGTAGAGGCATATCTCTCTTTACCATTTTGAGTACGTCCAGTTTTTTGCTATCTTCGAGGGTCACATGAGGCACTTTCCATAGCAAGCGTTGTAGTTGAACTTTTGAATCGATGGGGGCATTGTCGGCTCCCTTGAGTGCATTATTATCACTCCTGTCTCTCACCAGATAAAGCACTTGCCTTGCGTTGACCACAATGCGTTGGTGATCTTCGGCAAAGCCTAAAATCAGTTTAAGAGGTAAATATCCAGTAAAGGTCCCATCGGTGTGTACCATCCAGTCATTGGTCGAGTCAGGACACCAACCTGCCATGCAAAGTGTTTTACCTTCTTCCTCACTATAAGAGGGGTATAGTTTCATGACACTGGAAATGCCCACATTTCGAGTGCTATCCACCACGATATCGTTAATGACATACCGCACTTCAGAAAACAGAAAGGCTAAACCATGGTTGGCCAACTTGGATGTGGTAGGTGTAGAGCCATCGGCTTTGGTGAGCCGACCTTCAATTTGAATGACACTTTCATGCGGTAGGGTGTAAATATCTTGGTTGTTGATAACAAATTGAATTTCATCATTGTTATTGAGTCCAGGTGTTTGAGCTTGATAGGAATGGAGATCAATTCTTACCACTCCTGGTTGCTCTTCGATGTGGTTCGCTATCTCTAGGATAGAATTCATTATGAGGGTTGACGTGGTAACCCAAATGCTGTAAAATCTGCTTGTTCTGAGATGTTAACGTGTATTCACGTGGCAAACAACTAACACCATTCCTAGACGGTGTTGTTGTTTTATACACAAACTTCATAGTGGCTTTAGCACTAACTTGTAAGTCACTGGTGTGGTAGAATCTAGATCAATGAGTTGTTGATCTCTATTGATCAGTCTTAATGTTATATTACTAATACTATCAACAGCCACAGAATGAAAAAGCACCACTGGAGGGTTTTCACGAATAATATAGCCATTGGGCGATGTCACAATAAAGTCATAAAGTGAATGCGATGGTTCTTGATTGGTGTACACTTGGCTAATAATATTACACGTCACCGACACATGATGGTCTTCAATGAATTTCACTTCATGGTCTGATTCATGTTTTTTGTTGGGCTCCAACACACGTGGTTTAAATCCTAGTAATGGGCCAATGGAATCGGGGTGTGTTTTAAAGTCAATGTTGAATGAGGAGAAAATACTGCAGCGATGAGTGTTGGTATTTCCTACAAGTTCAAACTTGTGCGTTCCGTCGAGAAATGACTTTAAACCATATTGATTGATCAACACCACATAAATGTGTTCATAAATATCATCGATCGTGTATCCACCAGAGTTCAAGGTGAGCACAGAATCATCATAGTAAAACTTGTTGTTCACATTTTCACGTATGTTGTAAATTCGATTGTACGTTTCAAGAGAAACAAGTCCTAAACCATAGGGTTTTTCACTCAATTCGATAGGCGGGTAAAAGTCTAGGCTGACTTCAGGTCCACGTCCATGCACTGTAAACGTTTTACTTTCTGCCGACATACTGGTGGCGTTTTTGCTTATGCTGCGTCTTATATAAAAAAATTAAACACAAACGTCCACACTGTTGGCTGTTAAACGTTTGCTCTCGTTTCACATTATAATATAGCTTGATCCTGTTTCCAAAATAGGTCACTAGTTCCATGGGCGGGGGCAAATTCCCAAAACTGTCAAAGTACCATACCATGGATCCCTCTTTGACATAAGCTACATAATGCGTTCCTGGTCCTCGGTGATCATCCAAATTGACAACAGCACATTCCTTTTTCCAGGGTCGTGGGGGTAATTGGTTTCGCATAAACACACCTCGAAAATGAGAAAGCTTTAGTTGTTTAGCATAGCTTTCCACTTGTTGATGCGTCAGGGCATGTCTTGCTATGGCTGAGGTTAAATTTTTTTTTTTTTAATATTTCGAAATGGTGAAATCCCAAATCCTTGTTGATAAAAGGCTGGCTTTAAATTGGCATTTCTAGCCCCCATGGCAATCGCTTCCATCGTTTCATTATGTCGCTGACTTTCTTTGAGTTGTTGCTTGCCCTGCTGCGCGGCTTTAATGGTTTTCGCCACTGCACTGGCACCGCCCAAAAGTGAGCCCAGAGCAGCCAAACCAGCAAATAATGCAGGTAAAAATCCCGCTCGTTTTGGAACGGGAATCACTCGCCCTTGGTTTGAAACCTGTCGCCAACGTTTTGGAATAACCTGTCTCTGTGCTGCTCGAAGGGCTTTCCTTATGGTCAATACATTATTTTTTCTTTTTTTCTTTCGCAAGGGCTTGTCCTCGAATGTTGTAAGCCCAGGCTTTGCCAAGGACAAAGTCCTTTTTTTAGTCTTTCTCACTGCATACCTTTGTTTCACCATGATGATAATGACCAACAACCTTTCACAAGAAAGTTTAAATCACAACTAACGTCAGATGGTTATTTCATGGCTGTATATTCCAATTCCACATAAAGTGGGAAATCGTTTATGGTTTTTCCCGCTTGCTTTTCATCCCATGTCAACATGAGATGAAAAGATAATTCATCCCCTGCATTGACCATTTCATGGTTATGGATCAACATCCTATGACCATTTATCTTTATTTGTAAATGGTTCTCATCAGGTATGGCATATTTGATGTGAATGGTTCCATCATAGTGTAATCGATAGTGGCTTAAACCCGAAGCAAGCACATAGGTCGAGTGCTGATCATGGACTAGCGGTAAATGGTTTCTGTCATTCACAGGTTTTTCATTTGTCAGATACACTAAAAACACAGATGGGATAAATTTATAAAGCCTTTTCATTTCATGGGTCACGTAACGCTTGGTACAAACATCGTCTTCGTCTTGTGGGTCTTCCACGTGAATAATCCGATGGTGATTAGCGCTATAGCCATTCAGCATAAGCTGGGGCACTTTGTCATAAAACTCATACACTTTGTTATCCACATACTTTTTCGTAGTAACGTCTGTAGACACTTGAGGATGTTTTACACGGGTTAACCGCTTTCCCTTAAAGTCATAATCTCCCTGTTTTGTGCGTGGCACTACTGACCTATCCACATAGTGTTTATTAGCAGGATCTGTTTCCTGTTTAGGATCATGTATGGGGACAGGCCTAGCTTTGGCCATCAACGCACGTCCAAAGACATCCATCGTCAACCTGTAGTAGCAGTCTACTGTTTCTATGACAAGGCTCGGTGTCCTGTATATAGACAGCCGGCTAGCCTGTCTAAGCCTTAGTTGACATGAAGATTATTAAGCAGCAAGAGTCATTCCCCGTGGGGGACATGGTTTCCCATCTCTGTCCTACATCACGTGAACAACGCCATGGTTCACTGTTTCCATCTTCCATTCGCTGCATCATTGTGGGGCCTTCCGGCTGTGGAAAGACTAATCTTTTGCTAACGCTCATCACAGCGCCCAATGGTCTGCGTTTTCAAAATATTTATATTTTTGCAAAATCTCTCTACCAACCCCTCTACGTGTTTCTGGATCAAGTCATGTCTGGATTACAAAAAGAGAATATGGGTTATTTTACATTTTCCATGCAAGAAAATGTGATTTCACCGGATGAGGTAAAGCCTGATTCACTCATGATTTTCGATGATGTATCCACTGAACGTCAAGGCATCATTCAAAGCTATTTCAGCATGGGTCGACACAAACATATCGATTGCTTCTATCTTGGGCAAACGTATTCTAAAATGTCCAAACAGTTGATTCGTGACAATGCCAATGTCATTGTTTTATTTCGTCAGGACGAGAGGAACAGTCGTCACATTTATAATGAACATGTGAATCCGGATATGACCTTTCAAATGTTTACAGAATTGTGTGCCAAGTGCTGGAACACTCAACGTCATGCCTGTTTAGTGATTGACAAACAAAGTGAACTCAACCAAGGACGGTATCGCTTAGGGTTTGATCATTTTATTGCTATTTAAGGCCTTGTCTCATTCCCCGGCAAGTCATTTGTCAAGACACCATGGCGTTAGCAGAGAGTCAATTGAAAAAGCATATTATTAGAGCAAAAAATACTATTCGCCAAAAGTTTCGTCAATTGAAACAATCACGTGCCAATCATGCTTTGTTTATTCAGCAACATTTAGCACCTCCACTAAAAGCCATGTTGAAACCCTCTTTCAAGCCATCTGAAACGCTACCCACCGTTTCACAAGCCACGCAAACGCTGCACGAGGACCCTGAGGAAGAGGAAGAGGAAGATTTGACTAGTGTTAGTGAAGTTGAGGATGAGGAGGAACAAGTGTTTACGCCTCAAAAAAAGGCCGCACCCCTTGCAGAGTTTTTGAGAAAAAAGAAATCCTTGGCCATGGTCGAAACACCTTGCCCTTCCAGGGCGTCTCCGTTTTCACAACTCTTGGCCACCCCTCAACATAAAGCTCAACTGAAAACCATTTTAATAAAATATTATGGATCAACATTGGAACCCTATTTCACCGATCTATTTATTGGAAACACAGATACCACGTATGGTGTTCGCTATGAGGATGATAGTTTTAAAATTGGCGATTCATCCATTAAATTTGCTCGTACTAAAGCTGTCATTAAAAACATCAACTATAAATTAACGCCAGGACTGTTAAAGCTGCTCTTTTCTCGGACCCCCTCTTCCCATGATTATACGTCAGAGGATCTTGACAAATATAAATCCATTTTATTGGATACCCATGCCCACAAAAGACAGTATGATCCCACGCAACAAGTGAATGCCAATATATCTCAAAAATATAAAACCATCATTGCAAAAATGTTTCCCACCAGTCAAAGTACTCGTCGTAAAGTGTCCGCTTCGGGAGTGACATTTAAACCATTAAAACCCCTTGTGGATGTTACCTACTGGCACAATCCCAATAAGCTCGTCCAGCGGCTACAGTTGTTGCATGCTTCACGTCAAGCTGGCCACACCGGTCACGATTGGGAAATTCAAGAAATTGAACAAGAACTTCGAAATGCCAAAATTATTGTTTAAGCCCTCACCCATTAAAATGGGTATTGCTCACGAGTTGCATCGCCCAGCTAGGCGTCATTATCCACGACTCAAGGTGATTTCACGAGGTGTGGATGAACTTTGGCAGGCTGACTTGGTTGAAATGATACCCTATGCTGGCGTTAACGACGGTGTACGCTATATGTTGACCGTCATTGATGTCTATTCCAAAATGGCCTTTGTTGAACCTGTGCGTCGCAAGTCTGGTCCACTAGTTACCAAGGCCTTTCAACATATTATTCAACACTCCCAACGTCAACCTCAACTGCTACAAACTGACCAGGGGAAAGAATTTTTCAACAAGGACTTCTCCAGTTTTCTCAAATCTAAGGATATTCACCATTACACCACGTACAGCAATCTCAAAGCCAGTGTGGTCGAGCGGTTCAACCGAACATTGAAAACCCATATGTGGAAAGCGTTTACCGCTCAGGGCAGTTATCGCTGGTTGGACATGTTACCTGAGCTAGTATCACGTTACAATGACACCAACCATAGAACGATTGGGACCAAGCCACGTCTCGTAACTAAAAATATTCAGCGATTGGATAAACTGTTTAACCCCATAAAAACAGCCGATCCTAAACGTCACCGACTGAACATTGGGGATTTTGTTCGTGTGAGCAAATTTAAGTCTGCCTTCAATAAGGGCTACACGCCTCAGTGGGGGACTGAACTATTTCGAATTCGTCAAGTCAACTTGGACACTCCAGTCACCTATTTACTCGAGGACCTCAACCATCAACCCATAAAAGGTAGATTTTATCTACATGAACTTCAGAAAACAGCATTTCCTCAGCATTATCTTGTGGAAAAAGTGTTGAAACAAAAAGGAAATAAACTCTACGTCAAATGGTTAGGGTTTAACTCTACGTTTAATTCTTGGATCAATAAATTACATGTTGTGTGAACCTGTGTACTTTTTATTTATTCACCCATGTTGTACACCACCTATAGCTCTATGTATACAGCGCTCCGCGCTTCATGCATGTTCATACATGTTTGTCTTTCCCTTTCCTCTTGTGTTCCCTCATACATTACCCCCTCCCCTCTCCCTCCCTTCACCTCCCACCACTGCTGTTTGCAGCTCTTGCCTGTCTATTGGTTGTGACATCATTCCCACAAGTTGCATCATACTTTTTACTGATTCAGCGATTCTCACGCTTTGACCATTCTGTTATCGGTCACGTGGACAGCTAACGTCCCAGGCGAACACCTGTGCCGGATCAAATTTCACATGAACTTGCATTTTGTCACGTACGAAGCAAAACAGGATGTGACTTGTTAACAGTTATCATGCACGTGGACAGATAACACCCAAGCGAACACCTGTGAAAGATCAAATTTCACATGGACTTGCATTTTGTCACGTACGAAGCAAGACAGGATGTCACTGGTTTAGCGTGCCTGTGGTTTCACACATGTGTGTGCACGCCTTTCACACTCCCCTGCCACCACGATGGTCAGATTATTTCACCTTCAAGCGTATTGGTCATTTTTTTCCATTGCACTTGTTGTCAAGTCAGATCAATGCCTTCCAATAAGCTCAAATGACCTTCACCTCCTGTAAGTTTGTTTTCTGTACTCGCTTCGACCAACATAGAATCAAGTTCTCATCACCGTTTACACGTTAAAGGTAAAATATCAGAAACCGCATGCTCGTTCTGTCATACACCGACCAGCCGAAATAGCGATTGTTCTATTAAGCATGGTCCTTGTGGTTAGCGACAGGTTCGTTGAAAAACACACACACACACACACACCCAGCCGTATCGTCTCTCTCAACCACCACGCTTCATGGACATTATAAACAGGTAAAGAAAAAAAAAACAGTTTTTTTTTCAATGTGTATGGCGTTAGTCCCTTTGCGATTTTTTTTTTTGGAAAACAATATCTACCACACTCGAAAGGGGGGCGTTATCCCGAGTCCTAGGACACCTCGTACACGTCTCTAACGTTATTGGTTCGTGAGATATCGGCAAAATCACAAAAAGCATGTGTTTACCCCAAAATCGAGTTTCCAAATTTTTTTTTAAATATAACGTGTGGTCCATAGCAAAGAGGACGTCAGCCCGAGTCCTTGGACCCCTCGTTCATGTCTCTAGCATACTTGGTTCGCGAGATATAGCAAAAAGTCTAAAATCACGTTTTTACCCCAAAAAGACCGTGTTTCCAAATTTTCATCTTTTCGACACCGACATTCCCGTAAAGAGCGCAACGAGACGAAAAAAACGAATCCAAGCACGCCCTCCTAGCATGGCTCCTTCCATTCCAAGGTCGCAGGGTCTCACAACTTCCTAAGTGAGACAGCTCCCCCCTTACCACACTACTGCAGGTTTTCATCCTAGAGACTTGAAATTTATTTTGGGGGTAGAGGGGGTAGGGACCATTGATTTACGTTAAACAATTTGTTTTGTAGAGTTCCTAGTTTTCAAAATATAGGATTTTCAAAATTCGAGTGTTTTCAAAAAAATATAAAAAATAAAAAAGTTTTATTACAAAAAATAAAAGTCATAAAGACTGTTCGTTTGAGCCATGGCACAACGTTCTATCATGTTTGGTTTTCAAACTATCGCCTACTTTCGAAAACAAAAATTTTTTTTTTTTTGAAAAGTATAACGAGTGGTCCATAGCAAAGGGGCGTCACCTCAAGTCCTCCGACACCCCATTCACGAAACTCCGACCATGGGTTCGAGAGAAAAGTCTATTTAAATGTTTCAATTTCGCGCGGCGGCCATGACACTGGTTGGAATCGGCACTACTAACCTACTTATAGGCGTACATAAGGATACACAGAAAGACAGACAGACAATTCTATTGTCTACAACATATCACCCAGAAATCCAAATATGGGTATATCTACCACACAGTATCAAAGAAAATCATCCTTACGATGAACCCGTATGTCGACAAAAAAAAAAAAAAAAAAAAAGATTAGTTGAAATGTGCTCTCAAACTAAATTCACCTAACGTGTACTTCCTGACATGAAATAGAATTGAAAGTCTTGTAGATGAAACGCAATACACGTCACATAAAAACTGACCCTCTACGTTGTGTTGGGTCCCCATACACAGGAAGACCTCTATCATAAATTATAAAAGCTTGTAGTGCATGAAAATTCAGGTTCTTTAGTCTCAAATGGCCCCAATTCATAAAAGCCGCAAAAAATGCTGATTCAATTCAGGAATTTTTGAAAATAATGTTGTTGTTTGGAGATATAATAGACCTTCTGTACTATATGTCGCACGTGAAAATTGCATGAAAAAATCCTAGATTACCCCTTGACCCCCTTAATTGCATTGGTGAATTATACAGTCTACGTTGGTTCCGTGATAACCTTATATTTGCAAACTTTCACAGAAATGTAATAAATGTAATAAATTGCTTCTTACTGAAATAGATGGAAAGTTGGATGCCACCCCTTGAGATAATGTTGTCGTGGTTACGGATTTGCATTCCTTCATTAGTTTGTTAAATTAAATTTAATTAGTTTTCTGGGAATGTTTCAGAAACTGTTGGTTTAAGAGCCTTATAATGTAGTTTTCGAGGACCCTAGAGTTTTATTTCTGGCACCGAGGGGCTTTGTCTCGTCGTTGTACGCCATAATATAATACTACTACTAATAATATAATATAGGGATAGGAATATAATAGACCTGCCATACCACACCCGCAGGTGTAAATCGCGTGAAAAAATTCTAGACTACCCCTTGACCCCCTTAAGCGCATTTTACATATTGATGAAATTTACAGCTTAATTTGGTTCCATAATAACCATCTAGCCGTTTGCAAACTTTCACACTAATGTAATTAATGGAATTGCATTGCGTCTTACAGCAATAGATGGACCTCTGAGAATCTGTTGCCATGGTTATCGGCTTGCATTCGTTCAGTAGTTTATTAAATTAAATTAGTTTTCTGGGAATATCTCAAAAACGGTTGGACGTAGGACCTTAAAATGTGTTTTAGGGCCCCCGAATGTTATCTCTCACATTGAGGGGCTGAAAATGGGCTTTGTCTCGTCCTTCTACTCCTATTTCAGCATGTATTTTAAGGGGGTATGCCCCCTTTTATGATTGGTACAGAGAAGAGATACATCAATGATTAGTGTCGTGCCTCTGATGGATATCTGTACCAAATTTTGCGTTGATACACCCAGCCGTTCTCGATTTATAAGGGAACAAAGTTGTCCACAATCAAAGAGAGAGACAGACCAAAACATTATTTTCGCGCGCATCTATCATAAAACAGTCTGAAACGTGTAAATAACTCAAATTTCCGTAGAAATTCAGAAAAAAACCAGACAAATTTTCTATTTATATATGTAGAGATATACTGCACGGCTCGGTGTTGACCGTGTTTTATTGCACAAATTTAGGATTTACTCGCTAACCGTTGGAGATACACGAAAAGTGTTAAGGACCTTTTGGATAGAAAATTGAATGTTAAAGCTCATGTATGCCATCAGAAGGTTGCTATTTCTTAGCGTTCTCTTTTTATTTGAAATGGAAATATCAAATTTTGAAACCAAAGGGTGTAGTGACGTCATAAATGTGGGTTTTACTCGCTAACCGTTGGAGATAAACGAAAAGTGAAGCTCGTATGTACCGTCAAAAGTTTGCTATTTCTTAGCGTTCTCTTTTTATTTGATAAGGAAATATGAAGTTTTGATTAAAGTGTGTAGTGACGTCACTAAAATGGTCGCCATTTTTAATAGTGCAAATTATCGAAATAAAATGTATCCTATATGTAAACCTGGTATTTCAGCTACATCCATGCAAAATTTCATTTAAATCGGACCAGTGGTTCTTGCGTTATTGAGTAGCACACAGACAGACAGAAAGACAGACACACATCATCTCATTTTTATATATTAGTATAGCAGAAGTACCCGTCCTTCGAACGGTGTTATATATTAACACCAGACATTATCAATTGAGCTACTGTTGCAATGGTTAGCGGTTTTTCATTCCTTCATAAGTTTATCAGAACGAAGTTAGTTTTCAGGGAATACCACACACACTGTTAATTTAAGGGCCTTAAAATGTGGTTTTCGGAGACCCCTTATAGACTCGCAAATTTTGTGTCTCACATTGAGAAGCGCAACATATGCGTTGATCGTCCTTCTAGGATAATTTTTATATTTCGCCTATTTTAGCATGTATTTTGAGAAGTTTTTCCCTATATCCACCCTTCTACTGTTTGAAAAGTACGGTGAGGAGTTTTATAAATGATTGGTGTATTGACTCATGTTTACCATACCTAATTTTACGATGCACCACGCCTACGAACACGATTTATAGGCGTACATAAAGATACACAGAAAGACAGACAGACAATTCTATTGTCTACAACATATCACCCAGATATCCAAATATGGGTATATCTGCCATACAGTATCAAACAAAGTCATCCTTACGATGAACCCGTATGTCGACAAAAGAAAGATTAGTTAAAATTTGCTCTCAAACTAAATTCACCTAACTTGTACTTCTTGACGTGAAATAGAATTGAAAGACTTGTAGACGAAACGCAATACACCTTACATAAAAAATGACCCTCTACGTTGTGTTGGGTCCACATACACAGGAAGACCTCTTTCATAAATTATAAAGGCTTGTGGTGCATGAATATTCAGGTTCTTTAGTCTCAAATGGCCCAAATTCCTAAAAGCCGCAAAAAATGCTGATTCAATTCAGGAATTTTTGAAAATAATGTTTCTGTTTGGAGATATAAAGGATGATTGTAGTTTTACGTGACCATTAATCGCGAGATCATAAGCCACGGGACCTCCATTTTACGTGGAATCTGAACCACAGGGCATGGCATTTCACTTTGCAAATGTTTGGAGATATAATAGTCCTTCTGTACTATATGTCGCACGTGAAAATTGCATGAAAAACATCTAGGTTACCCCTTGACCCCCTTAATTGCATTGATGAATTATACAGTCTACGTTGGTTCCGTGATAACCGTATAGCCATTTGCAAACTTTCACAGAAATGTAATAAATAGAGTGACATTACTTCTTACAGAAATAGATGGAAAGTTGGATGCCACCCTTTGAGATAATGTTGTCATGGTTAGCGATTTCCATTCCTTCATTAGTTTGTTAAATTAAATTAGTTTTCTGGGAATATTTCAGATACTTTTGGTTTTAGGGCCTTATAATGTAGTTTTCGAGGACCCTTTAGGGCCCCCAAGTTTTGTTTCTGGCACCGAGGGGGCTTTGTCTCCTCGTTGTACGCCATAATATAATAATAATAATATAATATAGGGATAGGAATATAATAGACCTGCCGTACCACACCCGGAGGTGTAAATCGCGTGAAAAAATTCTACTGTACCCCTTGACCCCCTTAAGCGCATTATACGTATTGATGAATTCTACAGCTTAATTTGGTTCCGTGATAACCTTCTAGCCGTTTGCAAACTTTCACACCAATGTAATTAATGGAATTGCATTGCGTCTTACAGCAATAGATGGACCTCTGAGAATCTGTTGCCATGGTTACCGGCTTGTATTCGTTCATTAGTTTATTAAATGAAATTAGTTTTCTGGGAATATATCAAAAACGGTTGGTTTTAGGGCCTTAAAATGTGGATTTCGGGGACCCTTCAGGGCCACCGAGTTTTGTCTCTCACATCGAGGGGATGAAAATGATTTTTGTCTCGTCCTTCTACTCCTATTTCAGCATGCATTTTAAGGGGGTAGGCCCCCTTTTATGAGAGGTACGGAGAAGGGTTACATCAATGATTAGTGTCGTGCCTCTGATGGATTTCTGTACCAAATTTTACGTTGATACACCCTGCCGTTCTCGAGTTATAAGGGAACAAATTTGTCCACAGACAATCAAATAAACAGACAGACCAAAACATTATTTTCGCGCGCATCTATCATAAAACAGTCTGAAACGTGTAAATAACTCAAATTTCCGTAGAAATGCAGAAAAAAAACGACAAATTTTCTATTTATATATATATATAGAGATATACTGCACCGCTTGGTGTTGACCGTGTTTTATTGCACAAATTTAGGTTTTACTCGCTAACCGTCGGAGATACACGAAAAGTGATAAGAACCTTTTGGATAGAAAATTAAATGCTAAAGCTCGTGTTTACCATCAAAAGTTTGCTATTTCTTAGCGTTCTCTTTTTATTTGAAATGGAAATATGAAATTTTGAAACCAAAGGGTGTAGTGACGTCACAAAAGTAGGTTTCACTCGCTAACCGTTGGAGATACACGAAAAGTGATAAGGACCTTTCGGATAGGAAATTAAATTTCAAAGCTCGTATGTGCCATCAAAAGTTTGCTATTTCATACCGTTCTCTATTTATTTGATATGGAAATATGAAATTTTGAAACCAAAGGGTGTAGTGACGTCACTAAAATGGTCGCCATTTCTTAATAGTGCAAAATATCGAAATTAAAAGTATCCTATATGTAAACCTGGTATTTCAGCTACATCCATGCAAAGTTTCATTTAAATCGGACCAGTGGTTCTTGCGTTATTAGGTAACAGACAGACAGACAGACAGAAAGACAGACACACACCATCTCATTTTTATATATTAGTATGATTTATTTATTTATTTATTTATTTATTTATTTATTTATTTATTTATTTGGCGTATGGATTTTAGTGCCGGGAGTGTCCGAGGAAATTGCTGAACAAATAGCCTACATCTCGCACCCGCCGACTCGACTCGTACTTAAAATAAGTTTTACATACAAAAATACGATGTTGTAATGGTAACTGTCTCACCATGTTAGCATCTAAGGTTCATACTGGCGACTGATCACATGCACGATTATTACGCGCGCTTTCAATACTACATCAGGGGGCCGTGGTGCGCCACTAGTTCAGCCAAGGCCACTGTAGCAGCGGATAACAAAACCGCCGCTCGCCGTTCTTACTTTATATGTAAGACCTTGTACTTATAGATAGACCTTCTCCTGGTGAAGGGGCTAGCATGTTTGACTGTCGGCCTGGAGCCGAGAATCAAAGCTGTTTAGTGAGTGTTGTGATTACTGTGATTGTTAGTCATGCCTGGACACCAATTCACATTGCTCGTGGTGCCCTTGCTAAGGTAGTTGGAATTAAATTTCCACTACCGAACTGAACGTCAGCATTCCAGAAGCGTTAACTAAAGATTTGATCCAATTCCCCAGTATGGTACAAGTCAACCCACGCCAGGAATGTAGATACTGCTCTAAACGATACCTGTCGCATTATTACCGGATGTCTAAAGCCTACTCCTTTGTATAAATTGTACAGTCTTGCTGGCATTGCCCCTCCTAATATTCTTCGTGAGATTGCAGCAAAAATTGAGAAGAAGAAGGCGGTAACATCTAAAGCTCACCCTCTGTATGGATACAGGCCAGCTACTTCAAGACTCAAATCAAGGAAAAGTTTCCTCAGAACTACCGAGGCTCTTAAGGGGATACCTCAGCAATCCCGAATCGATCTGTGGCGTGCAAGCTGCAATCGCTCCGAAGAATGGCTGACACCTAGTGAAGAACTACCACCTGGTCATATGGAGAAATGGAGTACCTGGAGATCACTGAACAGATTACGGGCAGGCGTGACAAGATGTAAAAGTAACCTGCAGAAGTGGGGTTTCAACATCGAGTCCTCATTGTGTGAATGTGGTGTAATCCAGACTAAGTCTCATTTTTTTCAGTGCAGCAAGTGCCCTCAAACATGCACAGTACAAGACTTGCTTCAGGCGAGAGAAAATGCACTGGATGTCGCTAGCTTCTGGGCAAAAGTAGTATAGACTCTTGTTTGTTTAGTGTGACTTTGCATAAAATGTATTTAATCCAGTAAGAGTTTAAATGTATACATACATACATACATGTATATAGTATTAATGCTTCTGATACGAATAAATAAATAAATAAATCGTATATGAAAAGCAGAAAATCTTGTTCTGAAACAAGACGAAAATTTCTAATCAAGTTTCCAGGGAGACCTGTGCCTAATGCCAGTACAATTAGGAGGCTCGCTTAACGATTCAAGAAAACAGGCTCCGTAAATAATAAAAAAGTTAACAGACTACGTTGTGTTCTTAGAGAACAAAAATTAGATGAGATTGTTGTCCATTCTTTCATCAGCAAATGTCAGGTCTGTGTTACAAGAGGGGGAGGACATTTTCAGCATCGCCTATAAGTACTATAAGTACACATTATTGAAAATGTTTGGTAAAAGTGTGAAAGTGCGCTCCTACCACCGGCTGAACCTGGTATGCGCGGCCGCGATCTGCGCCAGTCACAACCGGCTTAGCTTGACGTGTTTACTCGCGCGCACATATTATAATGACCCTGTATCTTACAAGTTTTGTGTGAAAGAAAAGAAAACATTCGTACGTTTATTTAAAATTTTTTACTTTGACGAAACTGTGTAGATCAGTATTTATGAGTAGGGAGCGGATTTTTTGAAAATGCATATGCGCATATGCAAATGCATATTTTGAGGGTTTATTGGATTTTTTGCGTATTCTGAACATAACAGCATATTATAGCATATACAGTTGAAATTAAGTATGATTTAAAACATCTTGAACAAAATAGGTTTCACCTGCGTGTTGGAAATCCCTTGTGAGCATCCTTCTGAGCAACAGATTAATAACTAATATTTTATGCAAGCATGCTGCCTGGTTATTTGAAGAAGGGAATGGAGTGGGATATTCCTTTGGGGCGTAATTTTTCTCCTGAAAACATTGGAAAACTTGCAATTATCTATTGTGATGTTTTTTCTGTAGTGAATGATACATGATTGTGTAAAATGAGTGAATAAGATTGGCTTATTGTTAAGTGCATATTTTTCAATTTTTAATGTATATTGTCTACATTTTAGTAGCGGATTCGGTGGCGTAGTTGGTAGCATGCTGAACTGCTGTGCCCAAGATAGCGGGTTCAAACCCGGCCGAAGTTGTCGGATTTTTTAAGAGCGTTAAAAATCCTTCAGTATGCCGTTCTTCGGAGGGGAAGTAAAAACGGCGGTCCCCTGTCATAGATTTATGGCATGTAAAACTTGTTTGGAGCTAAATTTCTAGGTTAGATTTCGTTGGAACGCTCTGTCAAAGTTCCAACGTTCACCACTAGGTATCATTGACATCTGGTAGCGAAAGTTGGAACTACTTGAAATTGAACGGAACTTGTAGCTCACCCTAAGGGTGCCCGCAGGAAGCAGCTACAGACTCTGGCGAGCCGAACATGTCCTCGGACACTCCCGGCACTAAAAGCCATACGATAAATAAATAAAATAAATAAATACATTTTTAGTGCATAATTGCAAGCATACTCTAATCGTTTTCAGTGCATAAATGCCCGTTCCCTATTTATGAAGTTGTTCTACCTAGAGCCAAGAGCAGGACAGTGGCGGTAATAGCCCGCACGGAGCGAGCAAGCCGAGGAGGTGGGCCCCAATGCTGCAGACTGCGCTCCACTGCCGTCCACTCCAACATGAGGTGAGGCCATCTACGGGCGAGCTGGAGGAACAGCGCGCTGGACAGCAGGTGCGACACGTAGAATAGAACACCAACTGGAACAACACAACGTAATGTCCACGGCTAGCATTCTTGGCTGTCACTATGGAGGTTCGGGTTAGATTCCCGGCTCCGCCAAGAAATGTAATTCTGGTCTAAGGGCTGAAACGGGATACGCCCAGCCTTGAGAGGCATAACTGAGAAGAAGTGTGGGTTCGAATCTCACCTCAGTCATCCTGGAAGTGGTTTTCCATGGTTTCTCACTTCTAATCCAGGTAAATGCCGGGATTGTTCCTAGCCTAAGGCCATGGCTGCTTCCTTCCAAATCCTCATCTGAATTGCAAATACACACACTAATACAGACATCACAATAACACAGCTTATCATACAGAATTCCAGACACTCCCAAAATGCACGGGGTCTGAATGACTACGATATCCAAGCCCCTCAGATGAAACAACAACAGCATCCTCGAAAACAGAGCATACCACTAGCACAAAGGAACTGAAATGATAGCCTGGTGGTGATGGTGGCAGACTGACCCTTATGAAGATGTAGGAGTTGGAAGTAGGCTAAGCGGCCGTGGTACTCAATCGTCAGTGATACACCAGCCCAGGACATGTCACTGAGGTATGAAGGCTGTATTGCAGCGTGAGTAGTAAGCGTTTGCTACACTCCAAATATTGCATCATCATGACCAGAAATTGCGTAATCCTGATGACGTCATGGGATGACGTCATGGGTCCTTAGAGCGAGCACGTGGTCCAGGAGCGAGCATGTGCACTGCACGTGTTAGCGTGGGAAGGGGGTGACCTCTTGGCTTGTTTATGTGATGGTGATAAAAAGTTAATGGGTGTTGACGCCATGGGGGTTGTTTATTAGGATTTTAACTGTCATTTGACACCCGTGCGACTGTGAGCATGTGTGCCAGTGCGAGCAATCCACACATGTGGTGTGCAGCTGTTATGTTTTTTTGCTCGCGATTGAACCCTCGTCGTATCGGCCCCGAACCTGATATCTCGCACTCGTAGTAATGCCCCCCTCTTTTCCTATAGCCTCATTATTTAAATACAATACCAAAACAAAAGGTCATTCGCGGGTAGTGGGGTAGTGTATGTTCTCTTGCAAGTCGCGTGTGTGCTTGAATACGTATGGCTATGTTGGGAAAATGTTTGGTGGTGGGCGAGGACTAGGGTTGAGTGAGGGGTCGTTTAAATGCTATTTTTCCCGCTCTATTTGATGGTGAGGTATTTTTTTTTTAAATGGGTGGAATTTGGAAACGCAATTTGAGGTAAACGTGCGTTTTTGACATTTTGGCGAATTTAATGAGCTTGTAAGGCTAGAACGATGTGTTATTTAGGAATGGTGTGACGTCCTCTTTGCTATGAATGCGTGTCGGTATATATATATTTTTTAAATTGTTGTTTTTGAAATTGGTGCTATTTTGGAAACGGTGAAGATGAGAGAAAAGTTTGTTTGAAGTCAATGAAAGGTCCCTATGCCCTCTAGGCTGACAGCAAGTTTGAAGTGTGTAGGACAAAACAAAATGATAGCCTACTTTCTGGCGAACATTGGCGATGATTCGGCGAAGGCATGGTCGGGTTTGAGCATATAGGGTGTCGTAGGACTTGTGGTGAACCACCCCTTGCTATGGACGGGAGTATATCCACCCCAAAATAAATCTACCCTTACCCGGAGGTTAAGTAGTGGTTATTTTTGTATGCATGCGCACTTGAGGGCTTTTGTAAGAGAGCGGAATTTTTAAAAGATTCTTTATAGATGAGGCTTTTTAAAAAATTTATTAAAAAAACAAAAACTAATAGGTCATTCGCTTTTTAGTATCTCGCTAACCAATAATGCGATTTAAACATATGGGGTGTCATAGGACTCGTAGTGAATTCTCCTTTTGTATGAATGAGGTATGTCAACCCCCAAAATAAAAACTACCCTTACCTGGGGTGAAAGAGCAATTTTTGTATGTATGCACACCGGTGGCTTTTGTCAAAAGGGCCTAACTAATGGACGTTGGACAGTGGGTGTTAAAAAAAAAAAAAAAAAAAAAAAAATTGTGTGGTGTAAATCTTTTAAAAAATATATTTATTTGATCATTTGTGGTTTACATTAATTATATAAATATGAATTAGTGAAAAATGATATGATCTTCGTTCTTAAAGTGGTAAGTAGTTCTTTTTCCAACAAGCTGCAGAGAATTGAAGATGCTGTGTTGTTTGCAGAGTGGAATATGCTGGTCTTGTGCACGGGTAAGTACAATCATTCTTTTCTTTCTTGCGTGTGTTGGTTTTAGTGAGCTGAAAAATATATATAGAGACACATTAATAATAATAATAATAATAATAATAATAATAATAATAATAATAATAATAATAATAATAATAATAATATTTTTGCGAGGAATTTAAAAAAAATTAACTTACATTGTTGTAATTAGAAGATATTTTTGTTGGGGATCCATGAGTTGTGAGTTGAATCGAATCCAAGCCAAGATACGAAGGCTCGGGTTCCTTTTCTACGTAGTACTTTGTCGACTAAGTAAATATTAGGATGTTTTGTTCGTTGTAACTCTGCTTCATAGAACGCACCAAATATTGGGATATTTTTATTATCTTTTAAAAGATATGTTCGTGGATTAGTATTTTGAACTTTATAAATTGTAAATAATTCTGTTGTCCAATTAGCTTCGTATCCTTTAGTGAAGTGTTTCTTGATTTTTGATATTCTTACAATGTCACCGATTTTATATTTTGGTTTTCTTAAAGTTTCATTATATTGTGTTGGCAAGCGGGGTGGATTGTTTCTTTTTACATCATTAGGTTTCATGTCGATGCTGCGATGTATTTTGTGATTATACTTTACTAGTAACTCAGGCAAAATATGTACCCATCGGTAAGAACCTCGTGTTGTGAATTCTTTCCACATCGATTCCTTAAGAGTTCGATTAAATCTTTCTATCACACTCGCTTTAATGGAGCTGCCAGTGGAATAATGCTTTAGATTTTGTTTCTGAGACCATGTTTTGAATTCACTGTTATAAAATTCCGTTCCTCGATCGGTGTGAAAATAATTGGGCAATCTTTTACTTTGAGAATAAACAAATTTTAAGCTTTTTACAATCTCACTTCCTTTTTTGGTTTTAAGAGGAATTGCCCATGCATATTTCGAGTAAACGTCAATAATGGTTAATAAATATTTAAATCCATTATTCCATTTTGCAAGTTTGGACATGTCCACAAGGTCAGCTTCATGGAGGTCATCGATTCCTTTGCTAATAACACGTCGTCTTTTAAACTTTTTTCTAAGCGGTGCGTGAAGTTCTTTTGCAATTTCTCGTCTGATTTCGTTCATAGTTATTTTCCAAACAATGTTTTATAACATACTGTGCATTGTTTTACAAACGTTGGAATTTTTATTCAATATATCCAGCATTTCTTAGTTCTTCTTCTATTGCAAAGATTTCGCTGTCTAGTCCTGTGTGACCTGCAGCTTTCGATGCAATTAATTTTTTAAGTCTTGATACCAATTTGTTTGGTTCATTCCAGTGAACGAATTCAATATTGTTTCCGCCTTCAAATTTCCAAATGGCTTGTGGCGCGATGTGTTTTTTTTGACCATATCCAGTATGCATCGTAGTATTTGCTTTTTCATTTTCATCTGCTGTTTTTATAATTCTATCTATGTCTTCAGTGAGAAGGGGTTCAATTATATGTCTATACTTATAAGATTGCGTTCCTCTTGGAGCTGCATTGCTTGTATTGTATTAGGTACTCAGCTAATAATAGTGTACATCACCCCTTATTATTTTCCCTAATTACAGTACATGGGAATGATGACCATGATTTCCAAGCCTCTAAGTAAAACAAAAACAAATTATTTCCATTTCCAAACAGTTGGTGTGAGGTGAGGTGAGGTGAGTTTTCTAAACGTCAAACTCATGTGGATTTCCACTTTTACTCCAGGTAAATGCCGTGTTTGCCCACAGAAAAGTGCAAAGAAAATCGAAACATGTTATGTTTGGATCAATTCCTTACCTACATGACAACATGTACTCGAAAGAACAAGTAATGAGCATTCTATGTTAACAATAGAGAGATGTTTGCAAACTGCCAATGCTTAGAGCTCATTAGCGACTTCTAAGAGAGATAAGGAGTACACTCACTTGAAAGACTAACAAGAGGAGTTTTCGATTTTCCCACAACATCCAATCTGAAAGTAAATATAAATGACTATGCACTTAAGTCCATAACCATCTCCTTAGCATTCCTACCCTTCATAGTCAAAGGCACACATTAATACAGCCATCACAGTGACAGAGGTTATTTTTAAAATATCTAAATATCTGAGATTTATCTTGAAATTGACCAGAATTTTGTAAAATCCACTAAATTTACCGCAAATTTAGCAAATTCCACCAAATTTCAGCAAAATCCAACAAATCACTACCAGATTTATTGAAATGCCATTGAATTATTAAAGAATGGTTTGAACTAGCTCAAATTTATATAAAATTACCCGAATATTGATGAAAATTCACCAAATTCTACCAAATTTAGCCAAGAGGACTACAAAGCATGAAATTTAACCATTTTTTAAAATTCACAACATATACTCGAAAATTCTATAATATTCCCTTTACGTGTATGCTTTTTTTAGTTGTTGTTTCGTTTCCCACACTCCCTGCAGACAAATACCTGAACATGACTTTCTGCTAGACTAGGAGCTCCACATTCGACATGATAGCTGAGTTTCATCTCCCATAAACTCGTCTCTGAGGTGGGTGCCAGAAAAGGCATCCAGCTGTAAAAACCACACCCTCACATAGACTTTCATAACTTCTTACGTTGAGGTTCATAACACTACGTTGAATGATTTATCGGTTTCCTTTTCACAATTCCTGTCTATACTTTCCTCTTGAAGGTTGCAAGATGCTTGCAAGGTTCCTAAAATGCAATTCAATTTAATAAATACCTTAAGATGGTTTGATTTGTTTAATGATATGGTGTTAATACTATTTTTAGGTCTTGACTGGCTTTGCAATAAGAATTGACTAACCAAACATGAGTTACCTATGAGGGAAACATTTTGGCCACTATGTTGGCTATTGACCAGTGAGTTTAGCTGTTTATCATTTTTTAAAATCATAAACAACAGAGGCTTAAACGTATAGATAAACCGTGTGACCATGTTTGTTAAACAAGACATTATACCAGAGACAATTAGGATACTTATGTAGAGTTTACCAAAAATAATGTTGTGTAACAGTAAATGCTAGTCAACAAACAGTTATACACTTCTAAAAAAAATCATCATACAATACCTGAGAGCTCTTCTAAAATTATTGATGTGTAACATGATTCCACTAACTTGCTATGTATTTTTTGGCTTGGGGGTGATTTTCAAGAAATGCAAATGGAACTGAAATGCAATACAAACGATGAGCGCGCCTGGTGGTTGAAATTGATACCACGACGTACTGTCGGTTATGTAGCTATGTGGAATGTATATCAAATATGGTTTACTTAAAGGTTTGGTGGTCCCATTAAAGGTATTCCTACAATAAATGATTTTCAAGTTGTCGTTCTGTGACGTGAAAATATTTATTATATGATATTTGCTAACAGGATATGCCACTGGAATTATTTTTCAAGTAGTTATTTTAATGACAACAGAGTTCACTGTTAATAACGGAGAGCCCTATGTGGAATGTAGGATAACATGTAACATAATATACGTGATATGTCACAACTGTAAGGCTTGTGATTTTTTAAAGATGCCTTTATACCTATATTAATCACCCAGTTTACAAGACTGATAACTGTAATGCTACGGAAAATCATAACAAACCAAAAAATGTGCATTGAAAAACCAAAAAGTGGTTGAGCAAATATACAGTCAACATGCAAAGAAAACAAGAAATATATACAAACTGTGTTAATTAATTCAAATATATATATTTTTACAATAGGTACACACACACACACACACACACACACACACACACACACACACACACACACACACACACACACACACACACACACACACACACAGAGAGAGAATACAGCTCTTTTTTGTTCATGTTGTCCTGCTAGAGTTTTTAAATATAACACTTGCTGAACATTATTTTAGGGGATGGAGGTGTTGCTAGGTTGACCAATTACACAATAATACCAGCTTTACGAAGTTCATCTTCTATTTTTAACAGCTCTTCCTCATAACCAATATGACCAGCCTGTTTACAGGCATGCAAGAGCTGTAGACGTTCGACTAATATATTAGGATCGTTCCATTTGCTATTTTTTATGAATGGTTTCAAATACTCGGGAAGCAGTCCATCATTTTCACCATCAACATCATTATCATCCTCATCATTATAATCATCTTCATAATGATCATCATCATCCTCATCATCTTTACCATCATAATTTCCACCTGTGTCCACAGTCTGTTCAATGGTTTGAGTTCCCTTTGATAGTGTTGAAAGCTTCTTTTTAGATGTACTAGAGTGCTTCAACATTATGTTATTATTATCACCATCACCATCCTTTTCATCTTCCCCAACCAACTTCTTGATGGGGTATGTTGTCTCTGATAGAGTTGAGGGCTTTTGAGATGTGTGTGTGTGTGTGATCATGGGTTTTACTGGAGGTCTTAAAGGTTTCTCATTAAACAACTCGCTAACAGCATGAGTGCGTTGTAGTGTATTAAACCCGAGGTTAATATTATCTTGAGCAGCACTATTTTTTTCTTGGACTTGGTTTTTTGCTTCGGTTTGAGTTTTCCTTACATTTACACTAGCATGATTATTATGTTTACAATCATGACTGTTTGAAGAAAGTATGTCCAATTCTCTTGTCTTAAGCATTCCTCGACACTGTTTCGATCGTTGCTTTGAACAGCGCCAAATAACAGTTCCATTTTTATTGCTTCGTTTCACAATATATGAATATCCTTTATAGTATGCATAAGGCTTACCATACCTAGTCACTGATACTTCCATATCAACTGTCAAGCATAAACTAATTTCTAGTAAAGACAACTTGGTAATAACAACAATAGATTAATGTGGGAGCATATATAGATGCAAAAATAGGGAGCAAAATTGGGGGTAAAAAGTGTCAGCGAAAGTGGGAGCAAATGTGGGAGCAAAAACTGTGAGCAAACATTGGGAAGCAAAAAGTGGGAGCATATATGGGATGAAATGTGGGAGCAAAGCAAATATAAAAAGTGGGAGCAAATATGCTAACAAATATGTCAACAAATATGCCGGCAAAAGTAAATACACATTTCAAGATAGTTGAAAGTGCAAAGAAAATATGGAAGCAAATATGAGAGCCAATGCAGTGTTTTTCTAAAACAACTAAGCATAACAAACTTAGTCATAACCTAACCTGCCGCAACCTCACCTAACTTAACTTCACCTATCCTAACCTAACCTAACCTACCCTAACCTAACCTAACTTCACCTATCTTAACCTAACCTAGCCTAACTTAACCTAACCTAACCTCACCTAACCTAACGTAACCCAACTTCACCTAACCTAACCTCACCTAACCCAACTTCCCCTAACCTAACCTAACTTCACCTAACCTAACTTGACCCAACTTTACCTAACCTAACCTATCATAAATTCACCTAACCTAACTTTACCTAACCTCACCCAACCTAACCTTTCAACTCTCAGATCAAAATTAAATTCTGGGCATAGCCGAGTTGGAACCCATGACCTCAGGGATAACACCAAAGTATACTAACCACTACATCGCGAGATGGGCAAATTATCACGCTACACAACACAAAAATAAAAGTTTCCTGTAGTGGAATTCATTGGCTGACAACCATAGTTGGGAATTCAAACCCAAGACTTGAGGACTTTTGTTATGAACATTATCAGAAATATTATTCCATTTACATTTTGCTGCTGCTTATAATTATAAGAGTTGGCATTAATATGGGATCAAAAAGTGGGAGAAAAAAGTGGGAGCCAATATGGGAGCAAAAGTGGGAGCAAAAGTGGGGGCAAAAGTGGGAGCAAATGGGGGAGCCAATATGGGAGCAAATGTGGGAGCAAATCAGCTCACCTCGGATATCACCAGTGAGTGCTCATATCCACCGCTAGGTAGCGGAAACACACTTTGCGTGTTGTATGTAATTATCTTACTAAGTTTGACTGCATGCAAAACGTGCTTGTATAAGCTGTGCATATAATTTTAATATACAATTAACACTAATTGTTCAGAACTAACATGTATAGCCTTTTCTAGGGTATCCTTAGCAAGAACGACTGACTAACCCAGGAGTGTAAAGCCTTGCCATATTCAGTAAGCACCTGTTGCCGCTTCCATATTTTCTTTGCACTTTCAACTATCGTGAAAGTTGAAATTTTCTCTTTAGATGATCTGGTAGATGTTCCCACTCTATACGAATTCGTTGTGGTTCATATATACTCAAGCCTTACAGTTGTGACATATCACGTATATTATGTTACATGTTATCCTACATTCCACATAGGGCTCTCCGTTATTAACAGTGAACTCTGTTGTCATTAAAATAACTACTTGAAAAATAATTCCAGTGGCATATCCTGTTAGCAAATATCATATAATAAATATTTTCACGTCACAGAACGACAACTTGAAAATCATTTATTGTAGGAATACCTTTAATGGGACCACCAAACCTTTAAGTAAACCATATTTGATATACATTCCACATAGCTACATAACCGACAGTACGTCGTGGTATCAATTTCAGCCACCAGGCGCGCTCATCGTTTGTATTGCATTTCAGTTCCATTTGCATTTCTTGAAAATCACCCCCAAGCCAAAAAATACATAGCAAGTTAGTGGAATCATGTTACACATCAATAATTTTAGAAGAGCTCTCAGGTATTGTATGATGATTTTTTTTAGAAGTGTATAACTGTTTGTTGACTAGCATTTACTGTTACACAACATTATTTTTGGTAAACTCTACATAAGTATCCTAATTGTCTCTGGTATAATGTCTTGTTTAACAAACATGGTCACACGGTTTATCTATACGTTTAAGCCTCTGTTGTTTATGATTTTAAAAAATGATAAACAGCTAAACTCACTGGTCAATAGCCAACATAGTGGCCAAAATGTTTCCCTCATAGGTAACTCATGTTTGGTTAGTCAATTCTTATTGCAAAGCCAGTCAAGACCTAAAAATAGTATTAACACCATATCATTAAACAAATCAAACCATCTTAAGGTATTTATTAAATTGAATTGCATTTTAGGAACCTTGCAAGCATCTTGCAACCTTCAAGAGGAAAGTATAGACAGGAATTGTGAAAAGGAAACCGATAAATCATTCAACGTAGTGTTATGAACCTCAACGTAAGAAGTTATGAAAGTCTATGTGAGGGTGTGGTTTTTACAACTGGATGCCTTTTCTGGCACCCACCTCAGAGACGAGTTTATGGGAGATGAAACTCAGCTATCATGTCGAATGTGGAGCTCCTAGTCTAGCAGAAAGTCATGTTCAGGTATTTGTCTGCAGGGAGTGTGGGAAACGAAACAACTAAAAAAAGCATACACGTAAAGGGAATATTATAGAATTTTCGAGTATATGTTGTGAATTTTAAAAAATGGTTAAATTTCATGCTTTGTAGTCCTCTTGGCTAAATTTGGTAGAATTTGGTGAATTTTCATCAATATTCGGGTAATTTTATATAAATTTGAGCTAGTTCAAACCATTCTTTAATAATTCAATGGCATTTCAATAAATCTGGTAGTGATTTGTTGGATTTTGCTGAAATTTGGTGGAATTTGCTAAATTTGCGGTAAATTTAGTGGATTTTACAAAATTCTGGTCAATTTCAAGATAAATCTCAGATATTTAGATATTTTAAAAATAACCTCTGTCACTGTGATGGCTGTATTAATGTGTGCCTTTGACTATGAAGGGTAGGAATGCTAAGGAGATGGTTATGGACTTAAGTGCATAGTCATTTATATTTACTTTCAGATTGGATGTTGTGGGAAAATCGAAAACTCCTCTTGTTAGTCTTTCAAGTGAGTGTACTCCTTATCTCTCTTAGAAGCCGCTAATGAGCTCTAAGCATTGGCAGTTTGCAAACATCTCTCTATTGTTAACATAGAATGCTCATTACTTGTTCTTTCGAGTACATGTTGTCATGTAGGTAAGGAATTGATCCAAACATAACATGTTTCGATTTTCTTTGCACTTTTCTGTGGGCAAACACGGCATTTACCTGGAGTAAAAGTGGAAATCCACATGAGTTTGACGTTTAGAAAACTCACCTCACCTCACCTCACACCAACTGTTTGGAAATGGAAATAATTTGTTTTTGTTTTACTTAGAGGCTTGGAAATCATGGTCATCATTCCCATGTACTGTAATTAGGGAAAATAATAAGGGGTGATGTACACTATTATTAGCTGAGTACCTAATACAATACAAGCAATGCAGCTCCAAGAGGAACGCAATCTTATAAGTATAGACATATAATTGAACCCCTTCTCACTGAAGACATAGATAGAATTATAAAAACAGCAGATGAAAATGAAAAAGCAAATACTACGATGCATACTGGATATGGTCAAAAAAAAACACATCGCGCCACAAGCCATTTGGAAATTTGAAGGCGGAAACAATATTGAATTCGTTCACTGGAATGAACCAAACAAATTGGTATCAAGACTTAAAAAATTAATTGCATCGAAAGCTGCAGGTCACACAGGACTAGACAGCGAAATCTTTGCAATAGAAGAAGAACTAAGAAATGCTGGATATATTGAATAAAAATTCCAACGTTTGTAAAACAATGCACAGTATGTTATAAAACATTGTTTGGAAAATAACTATGAACGAAATCAGACGAGAAATTGCAAAAGAACTTCACGCACCGCTTAGAAAAAAGTTTAAAAGACGACGTGTTATTAGCAAAGGAATCGATGACCTCCATGAAGCTGACCTTGTGGACATGTCCAAACTTGCAAAATGGAATAATGGATTTAAATATTTATTAACCATTATTGACGTTTACTCGAAATATGCATGGGCAATTCCTCTTAAAACCAAAAAAGGAAGTGAGATTGTAAAAAGCTTAAAATTTGTTTATTCTCAAAGTAAAAGATTGCCCAATTATTTTCACACCGATCGAGGAACGGAATTTTATAACAGTGAATTCAAAACATGGTCTCAGAAACAAAATCTAAAGCATTATTCCACTGGCAGCTCCATTAAAGCGAGTGTGATAGAAAGATTTAATCGAACTCTTAAGGAATCGATGTGGAAAGAATTCACAACACGAGGTTCTTACCGATGGGTACATATTTTGCCTGAGTTACTAGTAAAGTACAATCACAAAATACATCGCAGCATCGACATGAAACCTAATGATGTAAAAAGAAACAATCCACCCCGCTTGCCAACACAATATAATGAAACTTTAAGAAAACCAAAATATAAAATCGGTGACATTGTAAGAATATCAAAAATCAAGAAACACTTCACTAAAGGATACGAAGCTAATTGGACAACAGAATTATTTACAATTTATAAAGTTCAAAATACTAATCCACGAACATATCTTTTAAAAGATAATAAAAATATCCCAATATTTGGTGCGTTCTATGAAGCAGAGTTACAACGAACAAAACATCCTAATATTTACTTAGTCGACAAAGTACTACGTAGAAAAGGAACCCGAGCCTTCGTATCTTGGCTTGGATTCGATTCAACTCACAACTCATGGATCCCCAACAAAAATATCTTCTAATTACAACAATGTAAGTTAATTTTTTTTAAATTCCTCGCAAAAATATTATTATTATTATTATTATTATTATTATTATTATTATTATTATTATTAATGTGTCTCTATATATATTTTTCAGCTCACTAAAACCAACACACGCAAGAAAGAAAAGAATGATTGTACTTACCCGTGCACAAGACCAGCATATTCCACTCTGCAAACAACACAGCATCTTCAATTCTCTGCAGCTTGTTGGAAAAAGAACTACTTACCACTTTAAGAACGAAGATCATATCATTTTTCACTAATTCATATTTATATAATTAATGTAAACCACAAATGATCAAATAAATATATTTTTAAAAAGATTTACACCACACAATTTTTTTTTTTTTTTTTTTTTTTAACACCCACTGTCCAACGTCCATTAGTTAGGCCCTTTTGACAAAAGCCACCGGTGTGCATACATACAAAAATTGCTCTTTCACCCCAGGTAAGGGTAGTTTTTATTTTGGGGGTTGACATACCTCATTCATACAAAAGGAGAATTCACTACGAGTCCTATGACACCCCATATGTTTAAATCGCATTATTGGTTAGCGAGATACTAAAAAGCGAATGACCTATTAGTTTTTGTTTTTTTAATAAATTTTTTAAAAAGCCTCATCTATAAAGAATCTTTTAAAAATTCCGCTCTCTTACAAAAGCCCTCAAGTGCGCATGCATACAAAAATAACCACTACTTAACCTCCGGGTAAGGGTAGATTTATTTTGGGGTGGATATACTCCCGTCCATAGCAAGGGGTGGTTCACCACAAGTCCTACGACACCCTATATGCTCAAACCCGACCATGCCTTCGCCGAATCATCGCCAATGTTCGCCAGAAAGTAGGCTATCATTTTGTTTTGTCCTACACACTTCAAACTTGCTGTCAGCCTAGAGGGCATAGGGACCTTTCATTGACTTCAAACAAACTTTTCTCTCATCTTCACCGTTTCCAAAATAGCACCAATTTCAAAAACAACAATTTAAAAAATATATATATACCGACACGCATTCATAGCAAAGAGGACGTCACACCATTCCTAAATAACACATCGTTCTAGCCTTACAAGCTCATTAAATTCGCCAAAATGTCAAAAACGCACGTTTACCTCAAATTGCGTTTCCAAATTCCACCCATTTAAAAAAAAATTACCTCACCATCAAATAGAGCGGGAAAAATAGCATTTAAACGACCCCTCACTCAACCCTAGTCCTCGCCCACCACCAAACATTTTCCCAACATAGCCATACGTATTCAAGCACACACGCGACTTGCAAGAGAACATACACTACCCCACTACCCGCGAATGACCTTTTGTTTTGGTATTGTATTTAAATAATGAGGCTATAGGAAAAGAGGGGGGCATTACTACGAGTGCGAGATATCAGGTTCGGGGCCGATACGACGAGGGTTCAATCGCGAGCAAAAAAACATAACAGCTGCACACCACATGTGTGGATTGCTCGCACTGGCACACATGCTCACAGTCGCACGGGTGTCAAATGACAGTTAAAATCCTAATAAACAACCCCCATGGCGTCAACACCCATTAACTTTTTATCACCATCACATAAACAAGCCAAGAGGTCACCCCCTTCCCACGCTAACACGTGCAGTGCACATGCTCGCTCCTGGACCACGTGCTCGCTCTAAGGACCCATGACGTCATCCCATGACGTCATCAGGATTACGCAATTTCTGGTCATGATGATGCAATATTTGGAGTGTAGCAAACGCTTACTACTAGCGTGGCGTCAGGCAAGTTAAAGAACACATTCAAAAGATCAGTAAAATCAAACCATAATGATAAACTATCTAACCTAAAAATATAACAAAGCAAGGTAAGGTAGTGTGAATTGATTCAAGGCTGTCTGTTGTGTGAGTTGCATATTCCGAACGTCGGTGCTATTCTGAACTTCATCCTTCCCTCTCTATTTCCCCTCCAATACACACACACTGCCTACTACCCTACCAGGGAATTGTTACCGCTAGACGTTGAGCGGTGCTGTTGTGTATACATTACGTCATCTCGCCTCGTTATGGCTGCAACGAGTGGGTACGGGGCAAGAGGGGGAACGCATGTACCGTCATACAATGAGAACACACCTCACAGCGCACGACCCTGCATGAATCATGCACACAAATGACATGCGATGAGGTTTTGCTGGCGACGACTGCACGTCTATCACAGGCGTGTGGCTGGGTGGAGTACATTAGTTCCGATTTCCGCCCCCGGTAACAATTCGCTGGTAGGGTAGTACCTGCCAGGGAATTGAGCAAGAGAGCAGTTCGGTGGAGTGACGTGTCTGGCTCTCGTTCTCTGCCAATCAGAAAATAAAATGTTTAGTGCAGTAGAAGTTGTTGACTGGGGTCGTTGTTGTCGTTTGAGTCTTCAGTCTTTTGACTGGTTTGATGCAGCTCTCCAAGCCTCCCTGTCCTGAGCTAATCGTTTCATCTCTACATAGCTACAACACCATACATTCGAGGCAATCTGTTAAACATATTCTAACCTTGGTCTACCCCTACAGTTCTTGTCCTCGACCCTTCCTTCCATAACTAAGCTTGCTATTCCTGGGTGTCTTAGTATATGTCCTACTAACCTATCTCTTCTCTTCATTAGCAGTCGCCAGAAACATCTCTCCTCTCCCACTCGTCTTAATACCTCTTCGTTTGTAACCCTATCTACCCATCTGATCTTCATCATTCTCCTGTAACACCACATTTCAAATGCTTCAATTCTCCTCTTTTCTGCTGCACCAATAATCCAAGTTTCACTTCCATAGAGTGCCACGCTACAGACAAAGGCTTTCAAAAATGACTTCCTTATACCTAAATCTATATTTGATGTCAACAGATTCCTTTTTTGTAGAAATGCTTTCCTTGCCTGAGCCAACCTACTTTTTGTATCCTAGGATCATGGTTTACTATATGTTATGTCTGGAGAAAGATATGTTATGGTGAGACACGATGTCGGTAAGCCCCTAAATGAATCAACAACAACTATAACAACAACCTGTTATGTTGAGTATTAGATTCCGGATGTTCAGAAATATAGTCTATTTCACAATATAGGAAATAGGGACTGAAATGTTCAAAACAATGTTTTAGCCTAGTTAGTTATTGTTGTTTATAGGGACGAAACAGCGAGATTATCTGCCCCTCACTCTGTGCCTAAATTACCTGCTTGTTGTTGTCGACCTTGTTTCTTGATTTAAGCTTACTTCAAATAGGACAGTTGGGTCTAGTACATCAGCTGTTTTTGAACCATATCTAATAAGCCTTGTAAAGCATCCCCAGAAACTGCTAGTGAGTGATACAACATATCCAGCCCAACGGATGGAATCGGCTAGCATGTGGCGTATGATGTCTAAACGTACATTGCGGAAAGCTTAACAGAACTGATTTGATTCCTATGTATTTTACGAATAGGCCTATCTCACCTTCTCGACCTGTTCGTCTGAAACTTTCAGTTACTGATCCTTATTTAATAACACAACTGGCCCTGGTGCAGATTATCTCGATGTTTTGGCTCTTGAAACAACAATTATCACGATCTCAGCCACCCACTAACCTGGGGTCAGTGTTGTAACGAAGAACCTACTGTGTTCGTTTCAAAGAACAGAAAATGTTCACGAGTTCCAGTTAAGATCTCGTTGTTGTTGCTTATTTTGGGGTCTGTGACGTCGTAGTTATATATCCCCGTGTATTCGTGTGTGTGTGTGATGTGTGCAATTTGTGTGAAAACCTGTGTTATTGTGATGGCTGTGATAGTGTGTGTATTTGTAAATTGGAGATAGGATTGGGAAGGAGGCGGCCGTGGTCTTAAGTTAGAAACCACCCCAGCATTTGTCTGGAGTAGAAGTAGGAAACCACGACAAACCACTTCCAGGATGACTGAGGTGGGAATCGAACCCTCCTGTTATCAGTTTTGTCTCACGAGGCTGAGTGTACCCATTTCCAGCCTTCACACCAGAATTGCTCAGATCTTACGGGCTTACATGCACATAATCGACCAGCTGCGTGGCTTAGTCCGTAAGGCTCTGATCGTCAGTGCCCAGGAATTCCGGTACAGATGGTTTCCATTTTAAATGTGAGAATCCTATGCCAACGAATAGCTAGCACCCTTCAGGTTAAACTATCTGCATCTCAGTGTCATTTTAACCGCACCAAAGTGACTTAAATCCCATAAAATCATTATTATTATTAATACTATTTTATAATCACTGTCAACTGACCTGTACGAACGAAAGTGACGCCCATGCGTGCGAGCCTCGAACAGCTGATACTGATGAGGACGGCCGCCACGAGGAAGAAGGCCACGGAGTAAAGAACACGTAGAGATTTCCATCGGAAGCGCAGATCCTGTGATGTGGGGGCAGTGACTCCCTGGACAGGCATCAGGCCGAAGATCTGACCCGTGAACAGGACGGAGGCCAAAGCACGGTGTACGCTGTTTGAACTGACCCACAACATTTCACTTTTAGAGTATAGTATAATAGAAACAGTTCAGTTGCATTCAGTTACGTGGCATCGATGTCTCTGTGCTAAACGTTGACCCAATCTGTATGCTGGTATCCTGTTGAAATAATAATAATAATAATAATAATAGTAATAATAATAATGTGAAACCAAAGAGGAAAAAATTGGTATGGTTCGAAGAATGTAACAAAGACCTTATAGAAATTGGTATTCCAGGCTGCAAAATTACGAACAGGATTCAGACACCTAATCAAAAATTACCAGGGATTTAAGGTAGGGGCAGAACCCAAAAGACGGAGGGGACCTCTTTCAGAAGATCGGAAGAAGGCGCTGAGCGATGGGCTCAAGAGATACTGGCAGGACATCAAAGCTGGCAGACGATCTAGAACGAAATATTGATTTTGAATGTTACTCCATAGTGGCTCAATACGAATGTAAAAAAATAAAAAATAAAAATAAAATAATACTAATATTGTCTGATGACTGACTGACTGACTGACTGACTAAGAAAATTTGGAAATTCACTAAACCAAAGGCAAATGGAGATGGTTCCAAGAATGTAAGAAAGACCTGGTGGAAATTGGTATTCCATAAAAGAAAATCAATGGTAGATGTTAGTTTCGAAAAATTATTAAATTCTATCAGAGTTTTAAAGTGGAATTGAAGCTCAGGAAACAGAGAGGGCCTCTACCAGAAGCACAAAACAGGGCACTGATCGATGGGCTCAAGAAATACTGGGAGGATATCAAGGTGGGTAGAAGAGCAAGATTTAGACACAACTGAAATCGATTGTTATCATGCAGTCCATAGAGGCTCAATTCAAATGTTAGCAAGTAGTTCCGTGAAGAAATAAATAACCTATTTTCATATATCCTACTTATGTTTATTGCATATATCAACATAGACAATTTCAGTTTGATTGCTTTAATAGATTCGTGGATATAGAGAACCGTCTAAGTATTTCGGAAGGTCGCCATGTTGGATTTTTATATGCAGCATGTAGGCCATAGAGTTATGTACTATTAGATGAAGATTATTGCGTAGGTTTATTCAACTACATGATTAGGACACAAGAAAACAAGTAGTTAAGTGAAGAACTATATAGCCTATTTTCATATATCCTACTTATCTTAATTGCCTCTATCAACATACAAAATTTCAGTTTGATTGCTGTAATAGATTCGTAGGTATTGAGGACCGTCTAAATATTTCGGATGGTTGCCATTTTGGATTTTTATTGAGTTATGTACTATTACATGAAGATTACAGCGTAGGTGTATTATTCAAACTACACTCGCATGATTAGGACACAGGAAATAAAATCTTAATTATAAAATTTCGCACAGCCGCCACCTCAATGTTATGTAAACAATTAAAATAATCAGATGTCAGTGCATTACAATGTGTATAAACATATTCTGTACCAAGTTTCACTGCGTTCGGATGGTTAAATCGTGAGAAAAGTCTATTGAAATGTTTCAACTTCGCTTGGCCGCCATGTTCGTTTTGTAGTCATTAGGTTCTTGGACGTCACATAGGTGAACTTCTAGTAGTGCCCTTTATCTCCGTTCAGGGTGATATCAGTAATAGTTTCGCAGATATAGAATGCCGGTGAAATATTTCGCACAGCCGCCATGTTGGATTGGTGAGACGTAATACTACATTAAGGGCACGGTTCGGGTCGGCCAAAATACCATAATACTATGACTTAACCGAGTTTCATTGAAATCGCTCCTGCCGTTTAGATTTTACTAGGGGACCTGTGCGGGTAATCTCGCATGTGCAGTAACCAACCGGCAGGCTTTACTGTTATGAGGGCTTCTAAATTGTTGATATTTATGAAATCAGAGTGCAATTCATCACTGCTGCGGGTAATTCCGTTTGAATATTCTTTTCGATGCACAATGGGTTGTGTGAGCCCCATGTGTACAGACTACCCACCCGGCTCTACTGTTATGCGGGCTGGACGCGACACAGATCTTCCAGGGACTATCGTCTTGTTTATTTGTTTAAACACTCTTTTTAAGGAAATATATTTCCGTTGACTTTTGAAGAAATGCAAGATTTTTCCTGTACTATTGGCAACTCAAACTAACACTTGGGGCGCTGCGGTCGGTCTGGATAAGTAGGGTAAAAATACTAAATAACACGCGTTTGATATGGAACACTTTTTATTTTTCGGTTATAATCAGTAAATGTGGTCCCTAAAATAATGACAGTGTTATTTTCAATTGTATATATGTATAAATGTGCGATACACGTGATCTAATTTGTGTGTTCCACTGGATTTTATGAGTCAATTGCATATTATCAAGCATCGGTTGTCTGCTGGTATTTGTTTTTGTGCAGTTCAAGTCATGGCGCTGTAACGTTTAAAAGCTAAATTTGAGTTTGCTCACGGTACCATCGACTCTAGAAATTATTTGCTGCTTGGTAGGGCGAAGGGATGAGTTTGACTTGTATTAAAACTCGGGGTAGACAGGAATTGCTTGATTTGGATGGTAGGTATTAACCCTGCGAAGTCAAATTAGGCCTATATGACTCTTAGTGGAATGGCTCGGATATCGCAGAGCGAGGTGATGGCGGTTGGTAGGGTTATTGGAAATGAATTACGGAGCGGGGAAGGACTCCTGACTGATGAAGCTTGGCTGTCCTCGGCTGGTGTAGGCTTGGCTGTCTTGGTACCGGTACGGCTTGGCTCGGCGAGACTGTGCTTGGCTGTCTAGGTGCGTCTTGGCTCGGCGTAACAGTGAACAACCCGTCCTGTCGTCAGTAGTGTGGTGAGTGGTCCAGCCCGCTCTTGTTGCCCGTATTTATTTGGTATCGTCACCTTTCGGCTATTGCTATTTGCATCTTTTGGAAAGTGATGAAAACGTATATCCGAAGCCCTCTTACACCTCGACTTACAGCCGCAAACTGAGCAATATACTTTGCTTTTACTCATTTTGCACTCTTATCAACGAGTAAAACTTATTACTTACGTATAAAGACACGAAGAATTTACCACGATCTGCTTACCAAAACAAGAAACCATATACAAACAGTCACCACGTGACAAATGTACCCTACTTGGTAAGTTTCTCATTTTTACCGCTAGATGTCATATCAGATAGCTGGAGTTGCCAATTGAGATGATTTGGAAGATTTTGACACAAAACGCACCTTCTAACTCCCTCTGGTTCAGGAGCTTGAGCTTTTTGTCGGATGAACTTAGCGTATTATATAATAGATTAGGGGGAAAAATACACACACACATACACACACACGGAAAAAAGTTGATCTCATAAGCCTAATGTTTCATAAATGAAAGTAGGCTAAAAACAAAGTATTATAATAATTATAATTATAATAAACAGCCTTCAGTGTCAACCTCCATGATTGATCCACTCAACTTGGGTGACGTCATAGTGGCCTAGTCCCAGCTCACAACATCGCCTTGCCACAGCCCTATGTTCTGATATACAGATCTTGACACCAGTGGCCAAATTATATACAGCACTATTTTACGAGGGAAGTATCAGATAAGACAGCTCGAAACCTATCTTGAAACTTTGTGGACGCAATCGTTGTACTATAAGAGGACAACGTGTGGAAAATCAGCCGCCAGATTGAACTGCAAGACTCCGAAATCGTACCTGACATCCTGGTACGCAGGGGTGTCGGCTGGAGGAGCTGGACATCCCTGAGGCACTCGGAGTAGTAGCGAGGCGGGGCGTATATGCTGACTGGAGCGTGCGGCTGCTTCCCACCAGCCTTGAGTGCTTGGGCCGTGAGGGCTGTCCCTTCCTACATGTACGGTACTCGCTACCTCCCATTGATTTATATGAGAGATTCGCCACATGATTTTGGAGCCTTGCAGTTCAATCTGGAGGCTGATTTTCCGCACATTGTCCTCTTATAGTACAACGATTGCGTCCACAAAGTTTCAAGGTAGGTTTCGACCTGTTTTACCTGATACTTCCCTTGTTAGTTGTACAGTCACGGATATTTATATCTAGCCCGTGCATATTCTTCCCCTGCATCCTGTGGTCTATCCCGCCTACATCGCTGAGCTCATGTAATGATATTAGTGTGATAGCAACAAAAACATTATCAATATCACATGAGCTCAGTGATGTAGGTGAACTAAGTCACAGGATGCAAGGGCAGAATACAGTATATTCGGACTAGATATCAATATCCGTGACTGTACAATTCCCATTGGTTTGCACAACAACAGAAAAAGGTTCTGGGACTAAGTCGCTAGTTAATTCATACACCATGTTAGACAAGTATTATGCACATCCTATCTCCATGTAATGGAACACCCGGTGTAGCCGTGCTCGTTAAACCGTGCACCACAGCCGCAAGGGCTGCTGGATCAAATCCGGATATCGCAGATTTGAATACCGGCGTTGCAGTGGCTATCCTGAGTGTGTTTTTTTCCTATTTTTTCCAACCTCCATCCAGGGATAGTACCGTACTTCAAGTCCCGGGGCACCTACCTCATCCGATCCCTAATACAGTTACACACACTACTAAAATCATCACAGGCATACAGGTTATCGAACAAGTTCAACACTCGCCCCTAAAATTAATTATCAACCCAAAATCCTAATTTTCATGTTACTATGCCAGTGCTAGGCGAGTTTAGAAGTCCTTTACTTCCATTGTCGTCCACTTGTCAGGGAAAAGGACTTTCTTAAAAAATATATCTTTATTTTTGATTTGAGTGATTGGAGAATGCTTAAAGAAACTCTATTGAGGATGGAACTATATCGATATTTCCGAATTTATTTACTGTATGTACACGTTACACCGCACAGACCAGAAGTACATTTCTTCTCTGAGCCTAAAATCGAACACAGAACCTTTGAGACGCTTTTATAGACCACAGAATTTGGCTACAGCTACTTACGGTCAATAGCATTACGAAACAAAAGGTCAGTAAGAACTCATAAAACCATGTTATTGTTTTCCTCGCAGGTAATTTAGAGTTCGTGTATCAGATAGACAGTTTTAGGTCATCTGGGCCGGTAAGAGGTGCTGGCACCACAATGACGTTGCGTGCCACTATTACTGCCACGCACTCATCAATATTCATTGCTCGGACAAATCTCATGGCACATTATAGTAGACAAAAAGTGATACGAGTGCTGCCCAATGACTGACAAGGGAACATCGCGTACGCAAACCTTGCGATCTCGTTGAAACTTTGCATGCTCAATAATAACATTTTTGTAAGTTCATTTGAGGGGCTTGAACATTTAGCCCTGTGTATTCGGGTGAGTGTTGAATATTGTATGATAAGCTGTGTTATTGTTATGGCTGTATTAGTGTGCGTATTTGTAATTAAGACGAGGATTAGGAAGGAGGCGGCCCTGGCCTTAAGTTAGGAACTATCCCGGCATTCGCCTGGTGAGAAGTGGGAAACCACAGATAACCACTTCCAGGATGACTGAGGTGGGAATCGAACCAATATGTTCTCAGTTTTGCTTCACGAGGCTGAACGGGCCCCGTTCGAGCCCTCAGACCAGAATTAAATTTTTGGCAGAGCCCCGAATCGAACTCGGACCTCCGGAGCGACATCCAAGAAAGCAGCCTTTGCACCAGGAAGTGAGCCCAAGAATAATGTCTGTATTGTTATTTCATCCTCAGATTCGTTTAAGACATCGCTAGAGAGGAAGAATATACACACTCTCAAAGATAGCAGCCCGTGAGGTTGTGGGAGCAAGAGTTCTCATATTCTCATTGACCAATTGCACTACCACAACCACTTCCCACACTCTCACCCCTGTTTGAATCATTTTATGATCGATCTCACATAAATTTCTGCAATATCCAAGCTATAGCCTATACAGTCATTCATTTGTGTGGTATGTAAGTCTGTCCACCACTTATTACGCGTTGTATTCTTTAATGCGGCAGGCGGTTTTTAGGGACGAACGCCATTCCTGGTGCCACTCTCATGAAAGAAGTTGTGGTTTGTTCCTCAGTTAAGGAGCTGCGACAACGCGGTTGTAGCCCCGTGTACTTTGGTTGTATGTAGAATCTGTCTTATAACCTGTGTTATTTGTGATGGCTGTATTAGTGTGTGTTATCTGTAATTCAGGTAAGGACTGCAGATGATCAATTTCAAGTAGTTCCTACTTTTGCTACCAAATGCTAGCGTCAACGACACCTAGCCGCGAACTTGTCTACTAGATGCCACTGAACGGGCACCTGGCGATGAACGTTGGAACTAATAGAGCGTTAATCAAATCTAACCTACAAATTTAGCTTCAGACAATTGTAGTTAGTGGAAGGTTCTTTAACATGCCATACATCTCTGACATGGGCCTGCCAGCTTTACTTCCAATCCGAATGAAGGCATACTGAGGGATTTTTAACGCTCTTAAAAATCCGACGACTTCGGCCGGGTTTGAACCCGCGATCTTGGGCATAGAAGCTCAGCATACTACCAACTACGCCACTGAAGCTGCCTCAAAGGAGTTAATGATTGATGAAATAGTGGCATTGGGAAAGAACTTAGAAGGAGGAGGCCGAGACCTGTTACAAGGGACCGTACCGGCATTGAGTGGAGTTGAAAATGGGAAACCACGGAACACCTTATCAAAGAGGAAGGCAGGGGGCGACGGTGAGATTCGATCCCACTCGTTTACCGAGACCGCAGATAGTTTGGCCCCTGAAACACACGGCAAGCATTTTCAGAAATAACCTTCAATAACGATATCAGTGCGTAAGTCTAAAATGTATGTGCATCACAGAGTTGTGATCTTGAGATCTGACCAATGTGCATGCAAAGTTTTAAAGAGATCCAGAGGTTCAAGTTCTTAGTCACTGACACAGCCTTGTGTTAGGGCCAACTTTACAGGATTATGCTTGCAGTTCTTTTTCACTTACTGTAGTATGAAGGCAAAACGATATGTACTAGTCTTTATATATTTTCCCACAACACAGGGAAATCAAAATACAGACAGTGTTTTAAATATGTTCGACTATTTTTCTACAGACTCCCCACCACGGTTTGGGTAGCCTATTTGTCCCGTCGCAGCACCAACTTGGAGATACCGACCACTGTTGTAGTATTCGGGCGATTGTGTGCGAATTCATCGCCGGACAACGGTATTTGCCTGTTATCGGAAATGAACCTCTGACCAGCCACGAACTTCTTCAGAGATGGAACACGTGGTAATCACTGGGTGAGAGATGGGACTATACGGCGCATGCTCCATAACCTCACATCCCATGGTAGTCCTGTTTGCCACATGAGACCTGGCGTTATCATGGGGAATAACTACGTAGTCCACTAGAAACCTCCGGTGGTTTTTCCTGATGGCAGTTCACAGACGTGGTGGTTCCAACCGAGTTCGACAACAACAGCGTCTTCACATTAGTGCTGTGACTACAGTAGCATTCTTGGTTGTCACCGCTGAGGTCTGGTTTCGATTTCCGGCTCTGCCAAGAAATATAATTCTGGTCTGAGGTCTGGAACGGGGTTCACTCAACAGCGCGAGGCAGAACTGATAAGAGGTAGGTTACATTCCTACATCAGCCATCCTGGAACTACTTTTCCGTGGTTTCCCACTTCTACTCCAGAAAATGCCGGGATTGTACCTAACTTAAAGCCACGACCGCCCCTTACCCAAATCATTGCCCCAATTACAAATACACACACGGGACAAATACACCCAAGCTATCAAACAGATTCCACGCACAATGAAGGGCCCACATGACTTCGATGTCGCAAAACCCTTAAATGAATCAACAAGAAACTAGTACCGCGATTTGGTAAATATCTGAACCATGGTGGTGACTATGTGGAAAGCTACACTGCCTGTACTTTAATTTCCTGGATGTTTATTATTGTGACTAAAACAAGTAGTTCTGTGAAGAACTAAATAGCCTATTTTCATTTAAAGACTCCCGCTTATTGCATGGACTTTCCATGTGATGGACTTAATAGCTTTTAGTACATGATCTACATTGTAATATAGAGAAACAATTTCTTACTCTGAACACAGTGTTTAAACTCTGTAGTCATTTCAGGCAGGAAACGCAAATAATATTTTAAACAGCAAAATGGCCTTTTTACGGTACGAGCACTTGCCCTGATTTACATCAAAGATTTCATTGCTGCACAAGATAACTCGCACGAACACACGGTCCTCACTGGAAGATATGTGTCCAAAGTCACACGATGAGGCTTATCTACAGTAGCCTACATTAATACAATACTAAACAACATTGTGTATCAGACTGACTTATCAAGTTACCGAGAGATGGTTTTAATAGAACACCAATAAAATAAGTTCATTTTATAAATGAACATGCGTAAAAACTTTAGTTTACGAGACCTGCATTAGAATATTGGAGCTGATGACGTTGATTTTAACCCCTTAAACAATTACAGTTATTTACACTACACTGAAAAATTACATACTAGACCATAAGACAATAACTTTCAGTATCGATTCATTATGACTCTCCCGCGAAATACCATCTTTCTATAACGAGTCACAGGAGTTAATGTTTAAGATAAGTCATATGTACGGTTTCTATAATTTACAAGAAATAAGCTACATAATTCAGTGTCTTAGGTAATGATTGTTATAATATTGTTCATTATATGGAGATTATCTTTGATCGCTTGAATAGGATACGAGAAATAAGTTAAACACATTTAAAACAAGATGTTCAGTAAATAACATATAGCCTACTTTCACCTAAATGCATGGGTATTGTTATAACTCTTTGTCCTTTTCAAGGAGTATAATTCAATGTTGGTTGTTGTAGCTTGTTGAAATACAACGTGCTATACGGATATTAAACATGAATAAGAGGTGCCCTTTGCTAGTGCTACCACTGTAAAAAAAAAACTCAATTCGGATTCACCATATTTGAATTGATATGGGGAATCGATTTGCACACATACATGGCCGCTATCTGCAAACTATTGGGCTGCTGAATTTTTACTTCAGTCAAAAGATGCTTCCTACAAAAAGGTATGTTGGTGCAAAATTTGGTAGAGATTAAAAGATTAGGTTGGTCGTAATTTGATTTAAGCTTTTAATACTTGGCTGGCCGCATTCCGTTTCCATCAAGATGGAGGCGATATAAAACATGACACTGAGGTGCCCTTTGCTAGTGATACCTCTGTACCAAATTTCGTTCAATTAGGTTTTCCCGTGTTTGAATTGATATGGGGAATCGATTTGCACACATACATGGCCGCCACATGCAAACTATTGGATTGATGACCTTGTGGCTTGGTCAAAGAACACTTCTCACATAAAGGTATGTTGTTGCAAAATTTGGTAGATATTGGATGATTAGGTTGGTCGTAATTTGATTTAAGCATTTTACATTTGGGTGGCCACCATTACGATTCCGTCAAGATGACAGCGATATAAAACATGACACTGAGGTGCCTTTTGATAGTGCTACCTCTGTACCAAATTTCGTTCAATTCAGATTCACCGTGTTTGAAAAGATAGGAGGAATCGATTTGCACACATACACGGCCGCCATCCGTAAATAATTGGGCTGATGACCTTGCAGTTTGGTCAAAAGATTCTTTATACATAGAGGTATAATGTTGCAAAATTTGGTAGAGATCAGATGATTAGGTTGTTCGAAATTGGATTCTAGCTTTTAACATTTGGGTGGACCCCATTACGTTTTCGTCAAGATCGCGGCGATATAAAACATGACACTGTAGTGCCCATTGCTAGTGCTACCTCTGTACCAAATTTCGTTCAATTTGGTTTCTCCGTGTTTGAATAGATAGGGGGAATCGATTTGCACACATACATGGCCGCCATCCGCAAATTATTGGGCTGACGACCTTGCAGTTTTGTCGAAAGATTATTGATACATAAAGGTATAGTGTTGCAAAATTTGGTAGAGATCAGATAATTAGGTTGGTCGGAATTTGATTCAAGCTTTTACCATTTGGGTGGCCGCCATTACGTTTACCTCAAGATGGCGGCAATATAAAACATGACACTGGTGTGCCCTCTGCTAGTGCTACCATTGTACCGACTTTTGTTCAATTCGGGTTCACCATGTTTGAATAGATAGGGGGAATCGATTAGCACACATACATGGCCGCCATCCGCAAAGTATTGGGCTGATGACCTTGTAGTTTGGTCAAAAGATTTTTCGTACATAAAAGTATAATATTGCAAAATTTGGTAGAGATCGGCTGATTAAGTTGGTCGTAATTTGATTTTTGCTTTTAACATTTGGGTGGCCGCCATTACGTTTTCGTCAAGATGGCTGCGATATAAAACATGACACTGACGTGCGCTTTCCTAGTGCCACCTCTGAACCAAATTTTGTTCAATTAGGTTTCACCGTATTTGAATAGATAGGGGGAATCGATTTGCACACATACATGGCCGCCATCCGCGAATTATTGGGCTGATGACCTTGTAGTTTTGTCAAAAGGTTCTTCATACGCTAAGGTATAATGTTGCAAAAATTGGTAGAGATCAGATGATTGGGTTGGTCGTAATTTAATTTAAGCTATTTACATTTGGGTGGCCACCATTACGTTTTCGTCAAGATGGCGGCAATATAAAACATGACACTGAGGAATCGTTTGCTAGTGCTACCTCGGTACCAAATTTCGTTCAATTCGGTTTCACCTTATTTGAATTGATAGGGGGAATCGATTTGCACACATTCATGGCTGCCATCTACAAATTATTGGGCTGATGACCTTGTAGTTTATTGAAAAGACGCTCGCCATACAAATATATATTGTTGCAAAATTTGGTAGAGATCGGATGATTAGGTTAGTCGTAATTTGATTTAAGCTTTGACCATTTGGGTGGCCGCCATTACGTTTCCGTCATGATGGCGGCAATATAAAACATGACACTGAGGTATCGTTTGCTAGTGCTACCTTGGTACTAAATTTCGTTTTATTCGGTTTCACCTGATTTGAATTGATAGGGGGAATCGATTTGCACACATTCATATCCGCCATCTGCAAACTATTGGGTTGACGACCTTGTGGTTTAGTCAAAAGACGCTCGCCATACAAATATTTGTTGTTGTTAAATTTGGTAGAGATCGGATGATTAGGTTAGTCGTAATTTGATTTAAGCTTTGAACATTTGGGTGGCCGCCATTACGTTTTCGTCAAGATGACGGCGATATGAAACATGGCACTGAGGTGCCCTTTGCTAGTTCTACCTCTGTACCAAATTTCAATCAATTCGGTTTCACCGTGTTCGAATTGATAGGGGTGGGGGGCAGACATTCAGAGTACACACACTCACTCACACACACACACAGACTTACACACAGCCAGACACACATTTTCGGCCCTGTGGAGATCTCATAAGTCTACTTTCATTTTTTGCAAAAATCGAAAGTAGGCTAAAAATCGTATTGACGCCATGTTAAATTTTTGAAAACAATAGTTAGGCTATAGGTCATTCAATTATATACCAGCAGATGGAGATTAGAATGGTAGTTCCTTCTATAAACTTTCATTTCGATAGAGATTTATTGTTCCAAGTTTCACTGCTCTTGGATGATTAGGTTACCAGGAAAGTTATTTTCAATACTTGAAAATCTCATAGCAGCCATGTTCTTTTTGAGTTTGTCAGGTTTATGGAAGTTACATATACTGTATGTATATGATTAATATTCCTCTACCACCATACACAAATGCAGTTTGATTGGTGTAATAGTTTCGGAGATATTGAGAACCAGTGAAATATTTCACATGGATACCATGCTGGATTGTTTTATACTAGCGGATCCGTGCGAGAACTCTCGCATAATGGGTTGTGTGCGCCCCGTGTGTACAGACTACCCGCCTGGCTCTAGTGCTATGCGGGCTGTACGCGACAAGTTCTGCCAGGGGCTATCTGGGTTGTGTGCGCCCCATGTGTACATACTACCCGCCCGGCTCTAGTGTTATGCGGGATGTACGCGACACAGTTCTGCCAGGGACCATCGTCTTGTTTATTTGTTTAAAAGCACTTTATAAACAAATAAATGTATTTCCGTTGACTTATCAAGAAATGCAAGATTGTTCCTGTTCCATTGCCTTGGAAGATTTTGGTGCAAACCACACCTTCTAACTCCCTCTGGTTCGGAGCTTGAGTTTTGTCAAACTTACACCTTAGCATATTATATAATAAGATGGGCTATAGGTAATTCAGTTTTACACCAGCAGATGGAGATTACAATGATAGTTCCTTCTACAATCTTTCATTTCGATAGCGTGTTTTGGATACGAAAAATATAACGTGATTTTGCACAGCCACCATTTTAAAGTTCTCATACAAATTGAAAATAAACTAGAAACCAGTATATTAGGTCTTGTATATTGAGTTATCATACCAAGTTTCACTGCACTTTGATGGATAAGTTGCAAGAAAACCCCATCTACATATTTAAAATTCGCGTCACCGCCATATTTGATTTGTGCTCTTCAGGTTATTGAAGTTTTGTAAGTGAACTTATTTTAATGGCTTCTATCAACATATAAAATTTCAGTTTGATTGCTGTAATAGACTTGTAGATGTTGAAATATATGGCATGGCCGCCATGTTGGTTGTTTTATATGTAACCCATACACTTATGTACCAGTATTATGAAGATTATTACGCTTGTTAATTATACCAGACAAAAAATCTCTTCATTCATAATGTTGAATTTTGGGCTTATGCCGTGTTTTATTATACTAATATTCGACGCGTTTCGAAAGAAACCATGTCTTTCATCGTCAGGATCTCCACGCAAGTTCTCCCCATCACCCTGCCCAGAAACATGGTATCCTTACAACTCTAACTACCAGGGCTAGGAGGATTTGTGAAGTGTCTTCTTTACAAGAAGAAATTAACACCCTGCGAACCACCTTTGAGAGCAACGGTTATAGCAAGGCTTTGATTTCTACGGTTCTGAAACCAACAAATAATAATAGGACGTCAGTTGAGAAAAGAGATGTAAGAGGAACTGCTTACCTTCCGTACATACATAACACAACGGATCGTATTGCTAAAATCCTACGTCGGTACAACATACGGACTGTGTTTGGAACTTCTGTTAAGATTAGGCAACTCCTGCGACCAACTAAGGACAGTTTGCCTAAATTGCAACAACCGGGTATCTACAGAGTTCCCTGTACTTGTGGCAAGGTTTACATCGGGCAGACTTCGAGAACAATATGCACTCGCATTAAGGAACATAATAGATGTATCAGGCTCATTCAACCTGATAAATCAGCTGTTGCCGATCATGCTTTAACACCTGGCCATGATGTCATGTTCCAAGGAGTGGATGTTCTTGCCCGTATAAAGCAATATCGTCCCAGAATCATCAGGGAGGCGGTTGAAATACGTAAACACCCAGATAATTTCAACCGCGACACCGGCTACAATCTCAGTGAATCCTGGCTACCTATTATCAGAACCCTGAGAAAGTAATTCACTGCTGCTTTCCGTTGTCCCTAACATGGGGCTATAATGGCGTCCATCTTTGGGCACCTTCTATATGTTCTTCGTTGCTTTCTCTTAGCAACATTGTCGTATTCCAGATTATTCCTGACGATGAAAGACATGGTTTCTTTCGAAACGCGTCGAATATTAGTATAATAAAACACGGCATAAGCCCAAAATTCAACATTATGAATAATAACACGGGCCGTGAAAGTCTAAATGACAATAAAAAATCTCTTCGATTGCTTGATTAAGACACAATAGATATTTGATATTTTTCAGTCGGTCAACACATTGTACCCAATTGCGGTGTGTTATAACCCATAGTAACCCATCACAATTGGGTACAATCGTGTTCACAGACTTAAAAACATCACATTTCGATTACTAAGGCAACACTGAAAATGGCTTCAAACACAATAAATAAGAACAAAGATATAAAAATATATATTTTTAAAATTTCGCACACCCGACATGTTGAATTTCTCAAAACAATTGAACTAAATTATATAACAGTATATTAAGCCTTATATAAAAATATAACCCATAATAACCCATCACAATTGGGTACAATCGTGTTGACCAACTGAAAAACATCAAATTTTGATTACCAAGGCAACACTGAAAATGGCTTGAAACACCATAATAAGACATAAGATATCAAAACGTATTTTTAAAATTTCGCACACCCGTCATGTTAAATTTCTCAAAACAAAATTGAACTAAATTAGATAACAGTATATTATATAAAAATTATCATGCCAGGTTTCTTTGCGCTCAGGTGATAAAATCACGTGAAAAGTACCTTTACATTTTTGAACTTTGTATAGTCGCCAGGTTGGTTTGGTGCTTAGTCCTATTAGTGTTTTGAAAGTCACAAAGTTGAACTTACTAAAGTATTCTCTATTAACCTACTATACAAAATTTGAGGTTGATAGTTGTAATAGTTTCTGCGATATTGAATGCCGGTAAAATATGTCACGCGGCCGCCATGCTAAATTGGCGACACTTATTAAAATACTAGCAGAAGTACCCATTCTTCGAACGGTCGTCGGTATTAATAACCAGACGTAATCAATTGAGCTACTGTTGCAATGGTTAGGGGCTTGGAACTTGTTTGTCGACAAAGATAAATGATTAGTTGAAATATGCTCTGAAACTAATTTACCTAACGTGTACTTCCTGACGTCAAAATAAAATTGAAAACCTCGTAGACGAAATGCAATTCACGTCACATAAAAACTGACCCTCACTGTTGTGTCAAGTGCGCATCCAGAGGAAGACCCCCTTTAATAAATTATAAAGGCTTGTGGTGCATTAAAATTCAGGTTTTTTAGCCTCCAATGGCCCAAATTCCTAAAAACAAAAAAATAAAATAAAAAATAAACTATTTCAATTCAGGAATTTTTGAAAATAATGTTGCTGTTTGAAGATATAATAGACCTTCTGGACGACACATCGCACGTTTAAGTCTTGTGAAAAAAATCCAGCGTACCTCTTGACCCCCTTAAGCGCATTGATGAATTTTACAGTTTTTGTTGGTTCCGTGATAACCTTATAGCCATTTGCAAACTTTCACAGAAATTTAATAAATGGAGTGGCATTTCTTCTTGCAGAAATAGATGGAAAGATGGATGTACCTTTTTGAGACACTGTTGTCATGGTTACTGGCTTGCATTCCTACATTAGTTTATTAAATGAAATTAGTTTTCTGGGAATATCTCAGAAACTCTTGGTTTTAGAGCATTAAAATGTAGTTTTCGGGGACCCTTTACGACTGTTTAGGGGCCCCGAGGTTTTTTTTCTGACACCAAGGGGCTGAAAATGAGCTTTGTCTCGTCGCTGTAGGCCGTAGTATCATCATCATCATCCTCTTGCACAGTTTCCAGCCGTTGGCCGGGTCTGTTTGGAACACAGGCCACTCCAACGTCTTCTGTCTTCCCACCATCTCTCAGCTTCCACCCCTGTCCAGTCTTCTCCTCTCTTCTTCACGCTTTTTTCCATCCCTTTCAGCCACCTGTCTCTCGGTCTTCCTCTCAGTCTCTTTCCTTCCCACTTCGTCTCGTGTATCCACCTGGGTATCCTCTTATCCTCCATTCGTTTTACATGTCCATGCCATCTAAGTCTAGATTTTTCTATACCATCCCGTAATGGTTCCTCCTTTATTAATTCTCTGGTACCGACAGCATTGGCTCAGCTGGCTAAAGCGCAGCATTAGGTCATGGGGGCAAGCTCTCTGCTGACTCGGTAGACGCGTGGGTTCGAGCCCCACCGTCGGCCGTCCTTGAAATGGTTTTCCGTGGTTTCCCATTTTCAACACCAGGCAAATGCTGGGACGGTACCTTCTGATAGGCCACGGCCGATTCCTTCCACATCCTTGCCCTGTTTCATTCATCCTCATCCATTCCATCTCTCATCCCGACCCGCAGGTCGCCCACGGGCGTCGAATAGAAAGACCTGCACTCGGCCTCTCAGGAGACCACACGACAGAAAAAAAAATCTCTGGTCCTCTCATTTCTTATTCTGTCCATCTTTGTAGCTCCAATACTGCTTCTCAAGAACCTCATCTCACTGGCCTGTATTTTGCTCTTCTCCCTTCCTTTCATAGCCCAGGTCTCCGAGGCATACGTCAGGATAGGAGCAAAGTACGTCCGATAAATGATCTTTTTTCTGTTCTGAGGGACATCCTTGCTCCATAACATGCTTCTCACACTCCTCCGGAATGCTTCTGCCTGTCTCCCCCGCTCATTTTTTCTCTATAGTTTCTTCCATTATCTTGTATCAGGCTTCCCAGTTACTTGAAACTCTCCATTTTATTCAGCTGTTCCCCACCAATTGTTATTCCCGTTGTGGTTGTTTCCTTCTTCCTTGTTGTGATCACCATCTCACTCTTATTTATGCTAAATTTCATCCCATATCCTTGTATTATTCCTTCCCACACGTCCAACTGTTCCTGTACCTCCTCCTCCTTGTTTCCCCAAATCATCAAATCATCCGCTAACACCATTGCTTTCATCTTTCCTTCCCCAATTACTTGTGCCACTCGGGTCATTATGTCATCCATCACCACAATGAAAAGTAACGGTGCCAGTGCACTTCCTTGTTTCAGGCCGTTTCTCTGTTCCACCCAGTCCGATCTCTCTGCTCCCACTTTCACACAGCTCACGCTTCCCTTGTACATCTCCTTTATCCTCCTTATAGTCCATTTTTCTACTCCTCTATCCTCCAGGGACTTCCATACTTTGTTTCTGCATACACTGTCATATGCTTTCTCAATGTCCAGGAAGGCCATCAGTAGATCTGTTCCATACTCACAGTGCTGTTCTTGTAACTGCCTTACAGCAAAAATCAAATCCACTGTGGACCTTCCTGCTCTGAAGCCATGTTGTTCTTCCCTCATCCCTCCTTCTATCCTTGTCCTAATTCTCCTTTCCAAACCTTTCTCAAACATCTTTGCACAATGACTCATCAGTTTTATTCCCCGATAGTTTCTGCATTCTGTTCTACTACCTTTCTTGAAGATCGGGACAATTATTCCCTTTTTCCAGTCCTCTGGGGTCTTCCTTTCCGTAGTGTAATAATAATATTAATTATAATAATAATATAACAATATAGGGATAGGGATATAATAGACCTTCCGTAGCACACCAGCACGTGTAAATCGCGTGAAAAAATTCTAGAGTACCCCTTGACCCCCTTAAGCGCATTATATGTATTGATGAATTTTTCAGCTTAGTTTGGTTCCGTTATAACCTTCTAGCCGTTTGCAAACTATCTCAGTAATGTAATAAATGGAATTGTATTGCGTCTTATATTACAGCAATAGATGGACCTGTGAATTTCTGTTGCCATGGTTACCGGCTAGCTTCCTTTCATTATTGTATTAAATGAAATTAATTTTCTGGGAATATCTCAAAAACTGTTGGTTTTAGGGCCTTAAAATATGGTTTAGGGGGCCCTTTAGTTTCGTTTCTCACATTGAGGGACTGAAAATGAGCTTTGTCTCGCCCTCCTACGCCTATTTCAGCAAGTATTTTAAGGGGGTAGGCCCCATTTTATGAGAGCTACAGAGAAGAGTTACATCAATGATTGGTGTCGTGCCTCTGAAGGATATCTGTACCAAATTTTACGTTGATCCACTCAGCCGTTCTCGAGTTATAAGGACACACAAGTTAGCAGTAAGATCTTGCTGAGTTTCATTGCAATCGCTAGAGGCGTTTAGATTTTACTGCACACACACACACACACACACACACACACACACACACATACACACACGCGCGCGCGCGCGCGCCCCTATTTTAGCCTAAACATAGGTCCAAATACTTAGATATACCGTATAGATATACTGTATATTTCGATGGTAAGCATAACCAATGGTCCATTTTCGTATACCTGTTTTCGCCTTCGCTCTCCATCGTGCTATTGTAGGACAGCCCTGGATCCTTTTCCTCCCGCACCCATTCCGAATGAGGCCTCAAACGTGACGTTGGTCGCCGATGCTGAAGATCCATGGGAACACACACGCTGCAAATATAACAAATACCTAGATAGTTCCACCGTTCAACAAGTGATTAGCTTTAAAACTTTTCTCTAGTCAACTTTTCAATACTTGCCCATGTTGCTTCATTAGGGGGTTGCGGTTTCGTGGTCATCCGTGTCATGTCTGATAACCAGTGTTATTGTGTAGTAGTGAGTGAAACAGTATTTATTATGGTCAAGAGACCGGGTAGTTTGTCTAAAATAAGTTGACATCTCGGCATTTAGGTGAAGTTAGTTAGACCTACCCGAAGAAATACCACTCTCAAGATGGCCTCTGTTGAACCTCCGGAAGCCAGCTACGCAGTTTAGTCTTTGTTCATGCCGTAGACCACTCGGCTACGTTGGTGGGATTCAATTACTTTCAACACTATTTTACTACAGCATTATAGTGTAGTATTATGTTTCTTGGAATGATACGTTGTGTATTTCTCATGAACCTCGCATCATGGGTCTCAAGGATACTACGTTGCTTCCGTTCATAAGTTTGTTGTTATTAATTCATTTAGGGGCTAACTTGCCACGCTAGGTGAGAGGTTATCGTGTCGGACTACTTGCAGGTTCGCTCCTGGCAGTGGTAAGTTATTTTTGAAAGGTGACAAAAATCACGGCACGCATGTCGTACGATGTTGGCATGTTAAGGAACCCATTTGAATTCAGTAGGCCGTGTTCATAATGGCAAAATTAATCTCGGGATTTTCAGCCAACACAAACGTTCCACCATTCTCTACTAGAAAGCGCTATAGTGTCAAGGAGCTAAGATATCTAACCTCCTTGACTTTCGTAGCGTTCCAAGGAACAATAAAATTCGACTTGCAAGCTGCCCTTTGGGTGTCAAATAACAAAGCTTGCACCCGGCACCCGAGGCATAAGATATTATTATTATTATTATTATTATTATTGTTATTTAGGGGCTTTTCGATATCATGGTCATTTAGCCCTGTGTACATGGGTGTGTGTAGAGATTGTCTGATAACTGTATTATTGTGGTATCTGTAGTAGTGCGTGCAATTGTAATGCAGGAGAGGATTGGGAAGGAGGCAGTCGTTCTTTAAGTTAGGAACCATCGCGGCATTTGATTGAAGTAGAAGTGGGAAGCCACGGAAAACCACTTCCTGGGCGGTTGAGATGGGAATCGAACCCACGTCTTCCCAGTTTAGCCTCACGAGGCTGAGTGGACCCCTGCTCTCAGACCAGAATTAAATTTCTTGGCAGAGCCGGGAATCAAACTTGGGCTTCCGTGGTAACAGCCAAGAATGCTAGACACAACGCAACGAGGCCGACAATACATAACTTAAGTTTACCACTGCCTCTATCGCCCATCCCGATAAGTTGTTGTTTTAGGGCCATGGGACATCATCGTCATCAGCCCCGTGTATAAAAAGGAAGCAAGCTTGTAATTTTACGTGACCATTAATTTCGTGACCTCCATTTTTACGTGAATCCGAACCACAAGACGTAATATTTCTCTTCGAAACTTTCACATGCATTGACCGAGAATTGGTGAGCTTGACCACTGCACGAACACGGCTTCCTTTTACTTGGGCGTATGTATAATTTGTCTGATAACCTGTGTTTCTGTGGTGACTGTAGCAGTGTGTATTGCTACTGTATATGGTCGGGAATGGAGTAGAACCCCGAGTCATAAAATATGGTACCTACTATCCCAATGTTTGTCTGGGTAGAATGTGGAAAAACCACACTTAGGATAGCCGCTGTAAGCGTCAAGATTTGAACATCCAAATTTCAGACTTGCAGCAATTCCTCATCGCAGTCGTCACAACATTTTAAAATTAGGTCTCATTGGTGGCGGTGGTCATTGTACAGATGAGGGCAAATTAGTACAATAAAACATTTTCTCAATTTGTTGATTAAATCAAACATGAATTTGCCTGATAACCTGTGTTTCTGTGGTGACTGGAGCAGTGTGTATTACTACTGTATATGGTCGGGAATGGAGTAGAGCCCGGGTTATGTTCATGTTCCATTTTGTTGTTGATTCTTTTAGGGGCTTCACGACGTCATGGCCATGTAGCCTTGTGTGCTTGGGTGTGTGTGTGTGTAATTTGTGTGATAACATGTGTTATAGTGATAGCTGTACTTGTGTGTGTATTTGTGAATTGGGGGATAGGATTGGGAAGGAAGCGGCCGTGGCCTTAAGTTAGGTACTGTACCGTTATTCTCATGCTCGAATTGTAGTACATTGCAGCGCGAGATTTGTTTGAAACGCAGCACGGCTTTTGGCAAGCGGGGACAGTCATAGCAGCTGGACGAGGTACCGCTATGCTATTTCCAGTCATGCCGAAGACGACCGAAGCTTATTTGCAGATCTTACGTCATGAACATATGATTATGTATTGATCCACAGGATTGATTGACCAACAAGAGATTATTTTACGGATTGTAAGAAGAAAGAGACCTTCATTTATGCTTTTTAGCATTATACAAGATGTCTTAATACTGTATGATGTTTATGAAGAGATATTTTCATCTATAAAATGTTCTGAAATGTGTAAGCCATCTTGTCATGTCATGCGCTAATAACATGGATTAACGATCTACGCAGTGCGAGAGAGGGGGTAGATTGCCCTTCGTGAAACTGTCGACTGCATGAGGAGATCAGATTATAAAGTGTCTCAGAACAGAACATAACGAGTATCAGAATATAACGTGTCTCTGAAACAAACAGTGCGTCTCGCTTTCTTACTAAATGTAAGCATCACAATACGTATCGAAAGTGCAGGTCCATTTCGAACGTGCGCGAGAGCTTGATATTACACGCAGAGTCCAGTATCGAAGAACTCTGACGTTTTTTCACTCAGTAGTGATTACTTATAACACTACGAGACATGTATCTTGTAATATTCAGACAAGCTAATACTACTGAAGTTCACGTATGAATTCAGGCATGCTTTGTATAACAAGCAACATTCACATTCGAGTGTATGGTAATACACTCAGTTAAACATTGTTTTTGGAACAGTGCATAGCTGTGCAACATCGGTTGACGAACATTGTATTTAATTACTCTTGTTTTCACGACATGTTGGGTAATCAGATGTCGGGAGGAATAGTTCAAAAGTGTTGTAATTCTCTAACGATGGCAGGCTAGACACTATAGACCTGAATACTGCGGTGTGAGCGGCACAATGAACATTTCTGATGGACGAACACTGCCATTTGCTAACATGGAATCGAGTGTCATAGTAACAGCTGACTTCGGTCATGCATGTATGCTCTCTGTGACATGATTGTACTGAGATGGAACTTTCGTTTCCGTTGAACGCGAATTACTACGGTATGACGAGTGCTTTTTCTGCAACGGGATGGACTATACGTGGAGAGGCAGTATTAGCCGGTGTTATAGAGATGACCATCTGGAACCAGTGCGTTGGAGACTGGGGACCTGGGGTTCGATCTTCTCGGTCCAGGAGGATTCAGGCCATTTCAATGTGTGGAGGAGCCATGATATGGGTGACATATCATTGCTTTCTATTCCATCTACGACAGGCGAGAAGGTACAGAACATCAAGCTCTATTGCTAGTAGTAATGCATAGACATTGTAATGTTTTATTTGCTGTCATTTTTCTTTTTATTAGCATAGTCGTTGGATAGGATTTAGGCATGACGTTCTACTCATTTCTGATTCTATTCTCGACTGGATTCAGATTCCAATAAGGAATGCATCCTTTTTTCAGTGTGTTTTACACGTTTAAAATTAACTTCTAGTAATTTATATGGGAACTTCTTTATCCTAGAGAAGAGAATCGTGATAGGAGAAGATTTTATTAATTCTTCGTAATTCTGGATAGTGCTATGACCACTTATTGTTGTCTATTAACGACATGATTCTCGCACTCTCATATATCGCTAGATCTACATTTATAGAGATCTTCATGATTGTTTTTCGCTGGAGAGTTGTCTTCTGAACATTTACTACGATTTTATAGAAGGTTTTGGGTTTACTGAAAACACACTTAGTGTGCTATTAGGATCTTTTGCTTGTGCTAGGAGATATTTCTTGTTCTAGTGGACAATAGAAATAGTAAGGTTTTATAATCGACTATTTCGGTGCTAATCGTTATGATCACTTTGGTCGATGGTCTAGGACCCATTATATTCTAGAATCTATTCGAGTAGGATTATTTCCGATTTTGCTTGATAAATCTTGATCCTTTATTGAACTTCATGTTTTTGACACACGATTGTCATATTTACTATATAGCTTATTGAAATCCATTCTTAATGGCATTTTCAGGCATTCTGAACGCATAGTCTACTGACTGATAGTATTCTGAGAAATATTCAGACTTTTTATTAACGAAAATCCCAGATTAATAAATGTGGAGGCATATCTTTCACTAGATGTGTGATTATTATAAAACTAATGTATAGCATATTTAATAATTCTAATGATTATTTAGAGAAATCAGTGATAACATTTTTCAACATTCTATATGAATTGTTATGATTCTGTACAGTTCCAGTAACTCAAATCCATTTGCAAATTGTAACTATAAATTATATAAGCAATGAAATTCGTCGTTCACCAGTGTGGGTGATCAGAAATAAGAAGTATATTAATAATGAAATTTATTATGGTATAAATTCTTCAGTGGAGCAGATGTATAAATGGTGGCACCATTTAAGTATGTTATAATTAAATGAATACGAAGTGGTATAAATGAAATCCAGTTATGAATGGATAGTCTATATATAGTCAGGTGTGACTTATGCTGATTAAAGCATCACAGTAGCAGGATTAATGGCAATATTGTGTTATCTGGAAGCATGCATTTCAAAGCATGAATATTAATGATTTTTATTAAAGGATTGTCACTATCCTATTTTAGGGAATTACCACAATGCTTACAAAGTTACGTAACCTTCCCTTCTTGTTGATTTGAAGTTTGTAGTTGATATTAATTGAATTTTCCGCTTATATATGCGAAAGTTATTGGGTCTGAGAGACGCCAATTAAATACTAAATTTGTTATGAAACCACAACGTAAAGTACACTCATGGAGGGTGTTAAAATCATCAAGTCTATTCGTACAACACTCATAGAGGTGTTATGATACTAATGGTTATATGTATATAAATTTAATGAAGAGTTATTATTTGTATATAGGTAAAAATACCTCTTGAATCTGAAACTGTCTGATATTCGATCCAGCAGGAATATTTTGGATCGTTTTTGAATGGGTAACTGGAATCCATTTTTGTGTATAATATTTGTGATTTTGATCAACATGCAGTTTTTCCAGTGATGACTGTGGGCTGTATTCTTTTGTTACAATCTTGACATTTTGTTAGGATGTTCTTCGTTTTTCTCAGACTTGATCTGAGGACACAGTACCTCTTGCTATGTCAGTTTTCTTGAATAAATATTCTTCAGTTCATTTTAATTCTACGATTGTGATGATTTATAGAAGTGAGTAGAGGTCACGTTAAGAAAGCCATTGCTGGGTATTTCTAAGCGTTCCTAACGCCTGAGATTACGTTTTTCGTAAATCTCGTGTTCTCTTGAGCTGTTTTTTTTGGCATGGGTTTTTCTTAACGTTTCCTGGACAGGTTAACCTGTGCCCTATTATCCTTGTCTCTTGTTGGTAGTATCTGCAGGTTTTCTAGCCGGGATTTTCCAGGTTCTACGATCCAGTGATATTCGGGGGATTTCAACAAGCTGATGGTAGGTAATTTCGGGTACAGTACCATCCTAAGATTTGCCTGGAGTAGAAGAGATAAACCACGGAAAACCACTTCCATATTGGCTCAGGTGAGAATCGAACCTTCTTCTTTACGGTTTTGCTTCACGAGGCTGAATGTACCCCGTTCCAGCCCTCAGACCAGAATTAATTATCTTGGCAGAACCAGGAATCGAACCCGGGACACCGGCTTGGCAACCAAGAACGCTAGTTGTGGAAGCTTCCTTAATCAATTCTAATTCTAACTCTGGATGGATGGACGGGTGGATGAACGGATGGATGAATGGATGGACGGGCGGTCGGATGGACGGACGGATGGATGGATGGACGGGCGGATGGATGGACGGACGGGCGAATGGACGGGCGGACGGATGGATGGACGGGCGGACGGACGGATGGATTGATGGACGGGCGGACTGAAGGATGGATGGACGGGCGGGCAGATGGATGGATGGATGGATGGGCGGGCGGACGGAAGGATGGATGGACGGGTGGATGGATTGATGGATGGGCGGGCGGACGGAAGGATGGATGGATCCGTCCACTTCTCTTACCCTTCGCAGCTGAGGCTAATACTGTCCTAGGTAATCTCTCCTCATCTAATGGCTTACTTTTAGGGGCAGATGACCTTGATGTTTTGCCTCTTTAAGCAGCAATCGTCACAATCACTGGTATCACATGACCTCATCATCTAAGTTGAATTGTGTGTAATATTCCAAGTCATATCCTTGTGTTCCGACGGCTAAGAATATCCCAATCATTGTTTAACTGGTCAGGCGACTGTTACTAGGGCCCTGTAGAAGTAAGGACAACAACCTGCATCACATGTATTATATTAACACCCTTAAGAACAATAACAAGTAGTTCCGCGAATAACTAAATAGCCTATTTTCATATATCCTACTGGTCTTACTTAGGACACGAGAAATGAAAACGAGATTTAAAAAAATGCACAGCCACCATTTTTAAGTTCTCATAAAATTCCATGAAATTAGACGTCAGTATATTAAGGCTTGTAGGAAGATATACCGTGCCAAGTTACACAGCGCTCGGATGAAGAATCGCGAGAAAAATCCATTTAAATGTTTAAATTTCGCGTCACCGCCATGTTGGTTTTGTGTTCACCAGGTTATTGAATGATCCATAGGTGAACTTATGTTAATACCCACTATCAACATACAAAATTTCAGTTTGATTGCTATAATAGATTCGTAGATATTGAGAACCGTCTAAACATTTCGGATGGTCGCCATGTTGGATTACTATAAGTGTAGGCCATAGAGTTATGAACGATTAAATGAAGATTATTGCGTAGGTTCATTATTCAAACTTTCACTTTGATCGCATGATTAGGACACAAGAATGGAAATCTTAATTTTAAAATTTCCCACAGTCGCCATGTTGAGGTTATGCAAACAATTGAACTATATTAAATGTCAGTGCATTACAATGTGTATAGCTATTTGCTGTACCTAGTTTCACTGCGCTCGGATGGTGAAATCGCGAGAAAAGTCTATTTAAATGTTTCGACTTTGCTCAGCCACCATGTTCGTTTTATACTTAACAGGTTTATGAAAGTCACATAGATGAACTTCTAGTATTGCCCTTTATCAATGTACAAACTTCAGAGTGATATCTGTTACTGTTGCGGACAGGGTCTATATAGAATGCTAATGAAATATTACGCGCGATCACCATGTTGGATTGGTGAAACATATACAAATTTAAAAGGCACGGATGAAGTTGGACGAGGTAGTAGTATGCACTTACTGAGTTTCATTGTAATCACTTTGGCTGTTTAGATTTTATTAGACACACACACACACACACACACACACACACACACAGACAGACAGATAAAAGGTGATCTCGTAAGCCTATTATTGTTTCTTAAATGGAAATAGGCTAAAAATAATATGCGCTTTTTAGTAATGATATAATCACTTACTTCCTCTAACACGACTTGTTGTATTAGGGTACAATACCTTGCATGCATTTCTTGAGACCGCAAATAGATCACTTCCTCCGTCTTCGGGCGTCTCCATTGACAATGGGTTATGACGCTGCTGCTCCGTTTGTCAGTAGGCTAGGGTATTGTTATTTATTTGAAACTGAAATATGAGAAAATATAACATATTAGAGTTTATTGGGATATATTATTTATTCATTTATTTTATTAAATATTCAGCATTGGCACTTATGAACAATACAACAATGTCAGAGAGCTTTAGCATACTCTTCTCGTCTATAAATAGGAAAGGAGCTGGTGAATAACAGACTCGATTTCGTCCAAGAGGCACATGATCTACAAAGAAAGAAAGAAAGAAAGAAAGAAAGAAAGAAAGAAAGCTTTTCAGTCGGTCAACACAAATTGTGCCCAATTATATTAGGGGGGAAATAAGTATTTATATGCCCTAATCTGAAAGAAATAAGATACTTTCACAAAATAACACGCGTTTATATACAAATTAGGGTACTTAATTGGATTGCATGTTTCGAACGTGGACTGTTCATATTCAGATCCTGTTCATTTAGGCTTAATTGTTGTAAGATGTTTATGAATTATACTTATGCACAAATACAGTATACTGTATATACAAGGTTTAGATTACGTAAGTTTGTAAAAACTTGTGTAACATTATTTATAGACAGTATAGTTCACTTCTATGGTTGTTGCGTTATTATTATTATTACTACTAATGTAGTTTAAGTATGTTGCTTGTGACCTATTGAGTTATTACTATGAATAACTTCAGGAATGATGCTATCTACACTATTTTGTTATTTATGTTCTAAATCAACAGTTCCTATTTAAACTAGTGGCCTAACTGTAATGTAATCTCGATGTGGCGAATACACAAATGATACACTGGGAACTAAAATGGAATAAAGTTATGTCAACTTATCTGGTTTTAGAAACTGGGCCATTTAGTGTCCGTTCTCGTATCAAGCTCTCCTCGGACTGAATGCTCCGAGAATATGTCGGCTTAAAGTTTACCTACCGCCTGTGGTGCGCTCTACTTGCTATTTTGAGTACTATGCCATATTGCTACGTCAAAGTGCTGTCAGTGCCATCTGTCGTTGCTACTTAAAAGCATTACTTGGTTTTAATTAGTTTGTGTCATGGCCGACAATGATCTAATCTGTATGATGTATGCCAAATGTAAAAGGACGATATCATCTATTAACGACCGATCTCTTCCCCGCCTCGCATAAACTAATGAGTCATATTTAAGCACTCCAGGTCATATAGGGTTTTCGTGATATCGTTAAAACTCCCTAACGAATGCCTTGGTTTATTGAGAAATGGTACAATGTACATCCTTCCCGCTTCGAAGGTTTCCCTGTTATACCCCATTATTCATTGCCTGGCTTCTTTCGTTATGTTGTTAACTTATTGTTGACAAATATTGCGAATAGGGGTGAACTCTCCAAGAATGTGTGCTCATTTACATTATCAGGGATTGTTTATTTTAGGTAAATTAATTTCTATGGCTTCTTATATGTCAAGTTCTCTGCCTTTTGTTTCGTAGTGTATGATTATTATGCCTGTTTCTATATTTGTGAAGCTATGTCCTGTGTCGAACATGTGCTCGCATACTGCTGATGTTTCCTGTGTTTGATAATATTTCTATGCTCGTCTACCTCTACTTCTCTTACCCTCTACAGCCAAACTCATTAACCTCTTTCTTCCATTTTTTTCAGGATTAGGGAATAACCCATCACTTTTGGGTACAGTCGTGTTGACCGACAGAAAAGCATCAAACTTTCGTTTTCATATACCTGAACGTTATATTAATATTAAGCCGGTCTGATGATGTTTGCTTGGCGAACAAAACTAGTCATCTAATTAAACCCCCTATTTGTATGAGAAGTGCTTTATCAAGGGTATAGATAATTCATATATTTGTTTCATGTACTAGGAAATTAATTGTAATTCCCACGTTATCTAATTGGGTACACTCGTGTTGTTGTTGGATAGCGGGTTCAAACCCGTCGGATTTTTTAAGAGCGTTAAAAATCCCTCAGTATGCATTCCTTCGGAGGGGAAGTAAAGCCGGCGGTCCCATGTCATAGATTTATGGCATGTTAAAGAAACTTCCACTAATTGCACCTGTGTGAAGCTAAATTGGATAGGTTAAGATTGTAAACAACGCTCTTAGGTTTCTACGTACGTTGCCAAGAGCCGACTGCGGTGGCGTCTAGTAGCTAAGTTCTGAACTTGGCCTAGTAGTCGTTGACGGTGGCGCTTGGCGGCAAAAGTAGGAACTATTTGAAAAATTCTAAGTTGCAGTACTTAAATTAAAAACCAGATAACACACACTAATACAGTCATCACAATTAACACCGGTTATAAGACAGATTCTACACACACCCAAAGTACACGGGGCTACATGACCGCGTTTTCGCAACCCCTAAACTTAAGACCCAACCAACCAACACTCGTGTTGATCGACTGAAAATCGATTCTACTAATCTACTGATTATGCACAGTAGAGAACAGCTGTAACACATCCTTATCTAGCCTACAGACACACACATATACATGAAGAATGGAATGCCATCATTGACTAGGTTTAACGGATTTCATAAGTTTACACAAGGCAATCGATTACACAGAAACTGATTGCGGACTACGATACACTACACTAGTTACCGCATGCAACTGCTCTACAGTTAGCTTCACTACGAGCGTTAAGCTCAAGCAGAGCTCCTGCTTCTCGTCCATTCCAAGTACACTATATCAAATGCTAGCCTTAAGACGGGAATACATTATTTGTGGATCTTTGTGCGGATGAATTACCTTCGCAAGTCAAAATCATTTTATGAATTGCTGAATTACTACGTAAGAGAAGAAGTGATGTATTCCAGCAGAAGAGATCTCACAAAGGTCGTAGGCTAATATTGAGGTAAGCCGTGTGCATTATGAATCTACTGCGTGTGCGTGCGCTGGCGACTTTCCTAGTGTAATGTGCTCCTTTAGACCCAATGTCCAGCAATTGCTGCGTGAAACGAAACTTTGCAAGAACAGTTTCACGGCCTGCAACTTACATGAAATCAATGTTCGAGCATGCTACTAATTGATTGTTGTTTTTAATTCGTTTTAGGAACTTCGGACGTATTGGCAATCCGCCCCGTCTACTTAGGGGTGTGTTCACTGTGTATCTAGGGTGACTTATAGTGTGGGTGACAGTACAGTAATTATAGGGTCAGGGATGAGATAGTTCCTCTGGGACTTGAAAATAGCTACTACTCAGGCATTTGCTGGAGGGAGGGTGAAAATAAAACAGTGGAAAACACACACACAGGATTGTCGCTGTTAGCACCGGGATTCAAACCTCCGTTGTCCAGGATTGCTGCAGCTCTCCGTGAGGCTAACTCACGGTGTGAACCAACTAATTGCAGTAAGCGTAATAGCTCCTATTTGAATCCAATGCCCCACGACTTCTTTGGAAATCAGCATGCAATACATTGTCTAGTCCAGGGGCGACCAACCCACGACAATCTCCAACGTGCCACCCTAATTTATCCCCCCCCCCCTCGTATTTTTCCCAAAAGATAGGGAACATACGAGTATGTACCTGTGTATATTTCAAGCCTAAAATGAAATGGAAATATCATTATTTCATGGAAATAGGCAATGCTATTACCATTAAAATATGAAATATTAGCCTACATATTCTCTCTACCTGTTAAATTGGATGATACCCAAAGAATCGCAGCCTCCTGGTTACTCTTGAGAGCTGGGTGACCTGGAAGTCACTAAATAGATTACAAACTGAAGGTAGCTGATCCAATGCTAATCAACTGAAGTGGTGCTTCCCTATTGATACAGGGTTATGTGACTGTGGTTGGATACAAGTAACTCGACATCTTTGTTGATGCAACTTATACCAATCAACGACGAATCCAAGAACGATATGGAACCGGCCCACCCCAAAGGCCTGGAGGTGATAAAATATAGAGCGCGATCCATCTTGAGTAAATTGAAGATATTGTTAGTTTATACGTGCCTCTGAGAGAGCATATGCGTGCTTTGGCCACCCATACTGTTGACCAAAGTATTATGTGCACTCGAGTTTGCAGGTTGTATGTGAAGTAACCAATAGACCTACATAAAATCCAATAACATCATAATTTTCGTCGTTCTATTTTACGTTAGTTCATGTAGGTTTGAAATTTTTAATTTATATATATATTTATCGCAGTTGGAACACAAAAAGTGCCCCTTTTAAGCATGTTTCAACCATGCGTCACATTTAAGAATTATTATCTCAAAAACCCGTCATCAGATCGAATCCAAATTTTAACAAAATATACATTGGAATGTTGTACAACTGTTTTATTAATTTCAAAATTTTGTGTGTCCAAGAAACACAGTTATCATTTTTGTAAGGTAACTTTTTCTCGGCTCGGGGTGGTTGGAAAACGTAGTTCTTGGTCGCGTTGTAATGCTTATACATCAAAAAGTTATGCTGTATGACTGTGAAATACGTAAATTAATTCACTTATTTTATATAGGTTTGTATTTGTACGGGGAAATAAGACATGGTTCACCAGCTAGCCGCTCCGGGGAAAGCTGTACAGCGTTGCCGAGATGGAGCCCATCACTAGTCATGGTGCGCCTCGCTCGGAAGTGATGGGCTCCATCTCAGCAACGCTGCACAGCTTTCCCCGGAGTGGCTAGCTGGTTAACCATGTCTTATTTCCCCGTACAAATACAAACCGATATAAAATAAGTGAATTAATTTACGTAAATCACAGTCATACAGCATAACATTTTGACGTATAAGGATTACAACACGACCAAGAACTACATTTTCCAACCACCCTGAGCCTAGAAAAAGTTACCTTACAAACATGATAACATCTTTGTTTCTTGGCCACACAAAATTTTGAAATTAATAAACCAATGACACAACATTCCAATGCATATTGTGTTAAAATTTGGAATCGATCTGATAACGGGTTTTTGAGATAATAATTCTTAAATGTGACGTATGGTTGAAACACGCTTAAAAACCGGCACTTCTTGTGTTCCAACTGCGATAAAAAATATTGAAATATAAAATTTAAAAATCCAAACCTACATGAACTAATGTAAAATAGAACGACGAAAATGAGGATGTTATTGGATTTTATGTAGGTCTATTGGTTACTTCACAAACAATCTTCAAACTCGAGTGCACATAATACTTTGGTCGACAGTAGTCTGAAAGAGCCCTTACCAACAATCACAAGAACAAGGGAAAAAGGAGGACAGCACTTGCCGGACGGATGTAGGTGTGTTGAGCCCGTGCAAGGAGTCGTGGCGAATGGTTGACAGGGCATGACTCCAACTGTAGGAGTATGGAAAGCTTGGAACGGAGAAGAATTGGCGTGAACAAGTTGGTAGCATGCTGAAATTCTATGCCCAAGATCGCGGGTTCAAACCCGGCCGAAGTCATCGGATCTTTTAAGAACGTTAAAATCCCTCAGTATGCCTTCCTTCGGAGGGGAAGTAAAGTCGGCGGGCCCATGTCATAGAGTTATTGCATGTAAAAGAACCTTCCACTAACTAAAATTATGTGAAGCTAAATTTGGAGGTTAGATTTGATTAACGCTCTATTAGTTCCAACGTTCACTGCCAGGTGCATATAGTAGCAAAGTTCGCGGCTAGGTGTCGTTGACGGTAGCATTTGGTAGCAAAAGTAGGTACTTGAAATTGATCGTCTGCAGTCCTTACCTGAATTACAGATAACACACACTAACACAGCCATCTCAATTAACAACGGTTATCAGACAGATTATACGTACCCAAAGTACATGGGGCTCCATGACCGCGTTGTCGCAGCCCTTAAACTGAGGAACCAACCAACCAACTCCCTCAATCGCACCACCGGACAAGTTTAACTGTAAGCTCTCAATTTCATTGTTCGTTCACGCACCACAACGTCTCTATCTGGACTGGAGTTATCACTGAATGGTTGCCCTTGGTGGCTCTGCTTACTGTTTGTATAGTAGTCTACCAAAACACAGCGTACGCATAGCCACTTGTCATCAGAAATAACAGTACACTCCACAATAGCTTAGACAGTAATGAAAGAGAGTTACACCTGCTATTTTCGCGTCCAAACAGTCGATACGAGACCTGCTCATGATAATGCTATTGCATGTCTCGGAAATTAATGTCTACTTGGACATTTATGGTGCACACTTTATAATAATCAGTCATATCTCGCGTGATCGTTTGAGAGGCAACATGCAGGCACGAATAAACGAGATACTAAAGTAGGCGGTTATCAGGTGTGATTGATTTCTCTCACCCTGAAAGGCGTATTATTTGTCATACAACATGACCATTACCAGATTGTAGCAATGCAGATGCTGAATTATGCACACCAATGTTCCCAGCTCCTTCTGATAGGTTACGTTTGACAAAAATACAGTGCTTTCTGAACGTTGAACAGGGTGAAAGAATCTTGCTGTTCGCTAGTGGCGATTGTTGTTTTAAAGAACGGAACATCGAGGTCATTTGCCCCTAAACGAGTTTATTTATTTATTCTTCTGTTGACTTTGGCCTCCTGTAGACCGTAGTAAACAATCCGCCGACTTGTCAATCTCCTTTTCTCCTATAAGAATTTTTTCATACGTTCGATAAGTCTCCTCCCTCTGCCATCAGAGCTATGCTTTTCCTGAAACCCTTTGAATTAATCAATCTTCCCTAGAAATCCTGATCTGCTTAGTACATCTTCTGGATTAATTCCAACTTCTTTTCTTGTGTTTATTTATTTATTTATTTATTTATTTACGTCATCTATTGCAGTGAAGACCAAATACACATTTACCTCGTTAATTGCAACACAATGTAGCGCCATTTGTAATGTTGTGCAGTGCGGATATAAGCTAACTATGATAAAGCGTACCAATGAAGATGAGTAAAATGGATGACTGTTAATTGGTTAACAGACAATATTGTTCCTTCATTATATTTTATCTTTCGATTACAGTTTTAGGATTTTGTTGTAAAGTTGCCATACGATAATTAAATAAGAATTTGGGGCTTGTGACTCTTTTTATGACTAGTATCTTACATTTGTATGGTAGAAGCACCTGGGCATGAATTATGGTACCATTCCTAGCAAATATGGAATAACCGGGGATAAACCCAATTGAGAATGTTAACGCCGGGATTTGAGTCTCGAATCCCTAAACTTGGAATGCAACTTAAAGCCCTCGGCTACGCTTCTGGGTAATAAAACAATTAACTGGCTAACATTATTTGGGCTATCATGTATAAACTAAAAAAGCTGGAGTAACTAGCAGATTAGGCCTATAACGTGATTATCAAATTATTTTTTATATTATTTCTCCCCATCAAATAAAACTTTAATGACTGTGTTGTTGTTTGAGTCTTCAGTCTTTTGACTGGTTTGATGCAGCTTTCCATGGCTCCCTGTCCTGAGCTAATCGTTTCATCTCTACATAGCTACCACACCCTACATCCGAGGCAATCTGTTTAACATATTCTAACCTTGGTCTACCCCTACAGTTCTTGTCCTCGACCCTTCCTTCCATAACTAAGCTTGCTATTCCTGGGTGTCTTAGTATGTTTCCTACCAACCTATCTCTTCTCTTCATTAGCAGTCGCCAGAAACATCTCTCCTCTCCCACTCGCCTTAATACCTCTTCATTTGTAACCCTATCTACCCATCTGATCTTCATCATTCTCCTGTAACACCACATTTCAAATGCCTCAATTCTCCTCTTTTCTGCTGCACCAATAGTCCAAGTTTCACTTCCATAGAGCGCCACGCTCCAGACAAAGGCTTTCAAAAATGACTTCCTAATACCTAAATCTATATTCGATGTCAACAGATTCCTTTTTTGTAGAAAGGCTTTCCTTGCCTGAGCCAACCTACTTTTCATATCCTCTTTGCTTCGTCCATCACTGGTTATTCTGCTTCCTAAGTAACAGAAGTCTCCTACTTCCTTCAGCTTTTCACCTGCCAATTTGATCTCCTTAGAGGTTTCTGATTTATTTCGGCTGCATTCCAGTATTTTTGTTTTACATTTATTAATTTTCATCATGAAGTCCTTCCGTAAGACGGAATCCATACCATTCAAAAACTCATTCAAATCCTCAGGCTTGTCGGCCAAGATGACGATGTCATCAGCAAATCTCAGAGTTGAAATTATTTCTCCTTGAATCTTCACTCCCACTTTAAATTTTTCTCCAATTTCCTTCATTGCTTGTTCAATGTAAAGATTGAAAAGTATGGGTGATAAGTTGCAGCCTTGCCTTACACCTTTCATAATACCAGCTTCTCTCTCATGTCCTTCAACTCGAATTACTGCTGTCTGGTTTCTGTATAGATTGTATATCACCCTCCTATCCCTGTACTTTATTCCAATCGATTTCAAAATGTCAAACAATTTAGTCCAATCAACGTTATCAAAAGCCTTTTGTAGGTCTACAAATGCCATGAGCGTTCTCTTATCTTTCCTTATTCTACCTTACAAAATCAGCCTAAGACTCAGTACAGCTTCCCTTGTTCTTACATGTCTCCTGAAACCAAACTAGTTTTCACCCAACTCCGTTTCTATCTGGCTTTCAATCCTCTTGTAAATTATTCCAGACAGGATCTTTGAAGCATGAGTAATCAAGCTGTAAATGACTGTAAATTATGAGATAAAGAAAATTTTGATAATTCATAAACAACTGTGATAAATCACTCTGGCTGAGGGAAATTCACAGATGGGACGTACTATTTGTGGGATGATAAAATAGAGATGATGATGATAATTGTTGATTTAAGAGACATAACATCTAGGTTGTCTTTCCCTATTGGTTTGGGTGATAGAGAAAATGTGACAATTAATTGAAGATTATGCCTTCCTTTGGAGTGGAAGTAAAACCGGCGGTCCCATGTCATCGATTTATGCCATGTAAAAGATCCTTCCACTAACTAAACTTGTGTGAAGCTAAATGTCTACGTTAGATTTCGTTGTAACGCTCTATCAAAGTTCCAACGTTCACCACTAGGTGTCAGTGACATCTGGTAGTGAAAGTTGGAGCCACTTGACATTAAACGGAACTTGTAGCTCACCCGATGGGTGTCCGCTTGGAGCAGCTACAGCCTCTGGCGAGCCGAACATGTCCTCGGACACTCACGGCACTAAAAGCCATACGCTAAATAAAAATAGTAACCACTTATCCCGAGTGACATTTTATTTTGACTGCACCATGTTGGCTAATTTTACAACAATGTGTAATTTTTTTGTTGTGATTTATTTAGATGCTTTTTGACATCGTAATCATGTAACCCTTTGTACTTGCCTGTGTGTAGAATCTGTTTAATAAACTGTACCATTATGATGGCTGTAGTCTATATTTAAGTAGGCGGCCGTAGTTTAAGTTACGAACCGTCCCGCCATTTGCCTCTAGTAGAACTGGGAAACCACGGAAATCACTCCTATGGCAGCTGAAGTGAGAGTCGAACCCTTCTATTCGTAGTTTTGCCTCACGAGGCTGAGTGTAGACTACCCCGTTCCAACCCTCAGACCAGAATTAAATCCCTTGTCAGAGCCGGTTATCGAACTCAGGGTCTTTGGATCCGGAGTCACAATACGCACCCCGAGATCACAAAAGGCGGCTATGTGTATTGTTACAGGCTCCCTAATGCTGACATATCAAATGTACTAGGTGGCGTGACTTTTGTAATACTCAACGACATCGCTCCTGGAACAGATGTCAGATAATAATAATAATAATATCGTATGGCCTCGGGTGCTGGGTGCAAGCTTTGTTATTTGACACCCAGAGGGCAGCTTGCAGGTCGAATTTTGTTGTTCCTTGAAGCACTATGAAAGTCAAGGAAGTTAGATATCTAAGTTCCTTGACAATATAGCGCTTTCTAGTAGAGAAATGAGGAACTTTGTGTTGGCGGAAAATCCCGAGATTAATCTTGCCATTATGAACACGGCCTACTGAATTCAAATGGGTTCTTTGACATGCCAACATCGTATGACAAGCGTGTCGTAATTTTTGCCGCCTTAAAAAAATATATCACTTACCACGGCCAGGAGCGAACCTGCAAGCTTGGGATTAGTAATCGGACACGATAACCACTCACCCACCGTGGCAAGCTAGACGTCAGAGATATAATGTCCCAGGCTTGCATTATCAATCTTAAAGGATGTCGACCAACACTGTCGTCGAGCATCCCCAGTCTCGAGACGACGACTGAGGAGAGGTGGATGTGATTTCCTCCTCAGCCATCCTAAAGGTGCTTTTCCCTTTTTTCTAACTTCTATACCATGAAAATGACGGGATGTAGCGGATATTAAGCCCACGATTTATTCTGAATCCTATTCGAATTACAAGAAAATACACTAGTATAGGCACCGCAATAACAGAGGTTAAGAAATTTCGCACATACGCGCACGCAAGTACACATGACTGATTATTATCACCATGTGACAAGTCCCTAACTAAGATGATAATAATAATAATGATACTCAACGACATGGTGAACATATAAATAATAATAGTAACTTGGGAAGCAAAATAACCAGTGATGGACGAAGCAAGGAGTATATAAAAAGTAGGTTAGCACAGGAAAGGAAAGCATTTCTACAGAAAATGAATCTGTTGACATAGAATATACAGTAGATTTAGGTAATTGGAAGTAATTTTTGAAAGCCTTTTTCTGGAGCGTGGCGCTCTATGGAAGTGAAACTTGGACTATTGGTGCAGCAGAAAAGAAGAGAATTGAAGCGTTTAAAATGTGGTGTTACAGAAGAATGATGAAGATCAGATGGGTAGATAGGGTTACGAATGAAGAGGTATTAAGACGAGTGGGAGAGGAGAGATGTTTCTGGCGACTGCTAAAGAAGAGAAGAGATAGGTTGGTAGGACACGTACTAAGACACCCACGAATAGCAAACTTAGTAATGGAAGGAAGGGTTGAGGATGAGAACAGTAGGGGTAGACCAAGGTTAGAATATGTTAAACAGATTGCCTCGGATGTAGGGTGTGGCAGCTATGTAGAGATGAAACGATTAGCTCAGGGCAGGGAAGCATGGAGTGCTGCATCAAACCAGTCGAAAGACTGAAGAATCAAACAACAACAATATTAATAATAACATATCCTGGCTTTACCTTGGCTAAGTCTTCAACATGCAACTGCCCTCGGGATTCGAACCTGAATAGGCCTCCGCATATGATTTTATCGCTACACGGAGGGCTGAGTTCTCGCCGACAGATGAGTTTGGAATAAATAAATGTGGAAACGTGATGCCCAAGGAAGGCTCCGGGCTAAGCCATGCTTCAGTTAGTTTACAAGCTCTTTTTATAGACCCTTCTGTTGGAGTGTCATATTTCTGCCACTGTCACACGTTACCACCACTCGAGAAGCTAAGGACCCTCTTAATGGGGGCTGTTATCGTTTAATAGCAAACCCTGCAGACAGACAGCGGTGAGGGTGTTCAAGGGTGTCAAAATCCACCCCATGGATTCCTAACAGACTATTCTCACGCTGTCTATATGATTGTAAGGAGCTTTTATTGATCTGTATGTGGCTAAAATTTGTCTTCGAGGGGCATCGGACTGAATGGCGTAGTTTGTTCAGCATTTTCCTTCAAAACTCAAGATTCTGATTTGATCCTAGCTTAGTGTTCAAACCGATTGTTCGAGCACTATCCCGACCACGATTTCCAAGCCCCTCAAATGAAACAACAACTCAATATGTACACCAAGATCACAGAATGGCCTCGATGTTTGGTGTCACAATGTCATCTCAGCGTTGGCTCTCACAACTTGGTCGGGATAGTGTCTGATAGCCTATTTAACCGCTGTGTCTGTAGTACCGTGTGTATTTGTAATTCAGATGGGGTTTGGGAAAGAGGCGACCGTGGCCTTAAGTTAGGAAATACGCCGACATTTGTTTCACGTCCTTTTAACTACTGCGGCTTTTAGAGACGGCGGGGTGCCGGGAGTTTGCCCCAAAGGGGATCTCTAACGTGCGAGTAAATTTACTGGCACGGCTCCCTTGCAATCGCGCACTCTCAAATGCCAACTGACTGCGACAGGACTGGATCCTGAAACCTTGGGAACACCAGTCGAGAACGTTACCGCTGCGCCACGCAGCCAGTCCATTTATGAGAGGTACAGTGTGGTGAAGAGTTATGTAAATGATTAGCTGAAGTACCCGTTCTTCGAACGGCCTTTGGTACTTGCCGGCCAAATCCATTCTTATAATCAAACATTCGTAATGCAGTTATGTTATTACCATGTTATCTATTACATACATAACTTAACCAGCGGCACCGAAATAAATATTATTAACACAGCTCACCAGTAGTGATTTGATAACGTTTCGTGACATTAATGAAGTAGAGAGAGAACCAAGTTAGTCTTAAAACTAAATAATAATTTCAACACCATAAATTAAAGGAAGGAAGGAAGCTTGTAGTTTAACGTGACCGTTAATCTCGTGATCATAAGGCACGGGACTTCCTTTTTATGCGGAATCCGAACCGCAGGACATGGCATTTCACTTCGAAAATTTCACATGCATTGACTGGGAATCAAACTCAGCCTGCCTTGGTGAGAGGCAATCAGCTTGATCGCTGCGCCACCACGCCTCCAACTTAAAATCAAGTAGGCGTAGGCATATCCACAATGGCATCAACGATAACACAAGAAACAAACCGAAACACCAGGTAAATAAAACAATTTGAAATAGCATTATGGAATATAAACATTAGCTGAATATACTCCTCAGTATTATGGAGACCACCTGCAACTCAATTTGTCCGAGTTGCATTTTTGACTTCTTCGAACATGATCGAAGTAGAGAACATCGTGTCCTCTTTTAAAATCTAGTGTAAAAGTGCTAAATAATTCGTCATCACTAATGATTAGCTTCAACGTCCGGCTCCATGGCTGAATGGTTAGCGCGCTAGGTTTTAGCACGAAGTGCCCCGGGTTCGATTCCCGGCCGAACCATCAGGGATTTTAATCTCCTGGGGTTAATTTCCGTGGCTCGGAGATTGGGTGTATGTGACGTCTCCATCATCACTTCATCCTCATAACGAAGCGCAGTTCATCCACGGGCGTCAACTAGAAAGACCTGCACTCGGCCTCTCCGGAGGCCACACGATCGTTATTAACTTCAACGATCACCTATAGCATTCCACTGAGTGGAAGCGTGAACATTTATGTGATTGTTAATCTCACGTTTTAACCCACGGGATATCTTTCTTACGTTGAGTCCGAACCACCTGATGTGCATCTCAACTCCAAACTGTCATATGCATTAGCCTGGAATCGTACACGTCACGGAACTACTTGTTTGTTATTATGAGCTCCATACCTTGGGCAACTAACTAAGTCTTCTGTTTGATAGGGACAGATGATCTCGTAGTTTCGCCCCTTAAAACAACAATAACTAACGATAACTTCTGTTTGACCTAGGTAACTATGGCAACAGTTGTTGACCTAGATATAATAATAGGCCACGCAATAGGAATTGCTTGTTCAGATGTATTGACTGATTGAAAATAAAGTCAAGCCTTAATATTGACAGTCAGAGTGTGATCGGCTCAAATTTATGTTTCTGACCCGGAGAGAAAGAGGAATATTCATTGCTCTAAATTATTTTATGTTTATTGGAATCAGTGTGTGTTTCCTGGCACTTCGGTTAGTCACTACGTTACCGAAGCCGCAGCGACTTCACATCCTTGACACTGAGTGGTTTCTGCTTCCTAATTCACAATGCCTCTACCTAATCCACAACTGAGAAAGAAACCTCGAAAAGTCGTTGCACTGTGGTGATTGCATCACTGTCAATTAACGATATATCAAGCCTAAACATTGCATGATATTGTAAATATCGGAACGAATAATAATTTATCCATAGGACAAATTTTATCATCTTGCGAAACTGTACATACTCCTCAATACTGGCTGATTTCCACTATCAAAGGACGCCAATGGAATTACACACATTCCGCAATATAACACTCTCACCTAATGAAACAAAGAAAACAATGAAGTCACAACTGTCGTAATACAACCCCTAATTTAACGAATATTAAAAATCAGTACCTCAAGCAAGCATTATATACAACACTAGCAACCCGCCCCGGCTTCGTCGGGGAAGTTATCTCAATAATTGAATGGAGATTGTTGGAGGAAATGAAAACGTAAAAACACTTATAGTGGGTGATGTACTAAAGATAGAGATGAGACCGCCGGCTTTACTTCCTCTCCGAAGGAAGCCATACAGGAGGATTTTAACGCTCTTAAAAAATCCGACGACTTCGGCCGGGTTTGAACCCGCTATCTACAGAAACCTTGCCCGATATATCCTTTACAGAATGGTGAAAACCGCATCAAAAGCCATCCAGTGGTTCTCGAGATTACCCGTGACATCCAAGAATCGGGGACTTTGTTTTATGCTAAGTAGAGATATAAAGTACTGTGTGTGTCGTAAAACTGGCTTAAGTGTCAGAATCTCCCTTGCGTAATGCAGTGAGTTCTCAGTTGCAATATACTGTATTATGCAAGAAAGAGGTTATTGTAGGCGGTGTCCGGACACTGACACTTCCACACACTGCAAAAAATACTGACACTTCCCCACAGCCCTTGGAAGTGGCTACCTGTTTAATGACTCAGAAATAACCTTGACTGACATTTCCACACACATCTCCCTCTCCCCTCCCCCAAGGCTACTATGAAAACGATCAAGTTGAAATCTTGTCGGGAGACCTCACCCCAAATTAAAAGAGGTTGTCAAAGTGTTGAAGACGGAAGCGGAGAAGACAAACTGCGCATTTGTAAAGGCCGAGCTCAACATGGAAGGAAAAAGAAGAAGACAAAATATGTCAAACTGGAAGGACGAATTGAGAACATTCAGAAAAAGTTCGAAAATGACAAAAAAAAAATATTCTGAAGGCAGTTGCCTTTCACAGAAAATGGAGCAGGTTAATATTATTGTTGAACAAATATGACGAAAATAAACAAAATTTTTTTTAAAAAAAATGCAAAACAACTGACGAAGCCTAGAAAGCTGATTTTAAACACGCCAAAATGATAACAACACCAAAATGATCGGTCCACAGCCTGAATAAAGTGTATGGAAATCAGACTCTGCATTTATTTTATTTGGATGGAAATTACACTACATCACTATTATATTTTCGAGACCGTGTTAGTAATAAAGTACATTAGCCTTATTGGGGGGGGGGGGGGGGGAGATGTGTGTGTGGAACTGTCAGTCGAGACTATTTCTGAGTCATTAAACAGGTAGCCGCGTCCAAGGGCTGTGGGGAAGTGTCAGTATTTTGGGCAGTGTGTGGAAGTGTCAGTGTGGGGAACTGTCATGTAATCATTGTAGGCTACGCTTAGTATTTAGACGAAGCTGTATGGGAGTGAGAGCTGGATGGATTTCATACATGAGCTAGAGGGGACAGATACAAAGGTAGCACGAATGTATGGTGGGACAAATACAGTAGATATAAACAATGACAGGATGGTACTCGTAAAGAAGAGATAAAGGGTAAGCTAGAAATGAACACATTAGATGAAGCTGTTCGTATGAACCGACTCAGATGGTGGTGTCATGTGATGGGAATGGGTGAGGAGAGATTACCTTAGAGGTTAATGAGGCGGCGTAGTTGGTAGCATGCTTAGCTTCTATGCCCAAGATAGCGGGTTCAAACCCGGCTGAAGCCGTCGGATTTTTTAAGAGCGTTAAAAATCCCTCAGTATGTCTTCCTTCGGAGGGAAGTAAAGTCGGCGGTCCCATGTCATAGATTTATGGCATGTTAAAGAACCTTCCACTAATTACACCTGTGTGAAGCTAAATTAAATTATAGGTTAAGAATGTAAACAACGCTCTTAGGTTCCTACGATCGTTGTCAAGAGCCGACTGCGGTGGCGTCTAGTAGCTGAGTTCTGAACTAGGCCTAGTAGTCGTTGACGGTGGCGTTTGGTGGCAAAAGTAGGAACTATTTGAAAAATTCAAAGTTGCAGTCCTTACTTGAATTAAAAAACAGATACACACACTAATACAGCCATCACAATTAACACCGGTTATCAGACAGATTCTACACACACCCAAAGTACACGGGGCTAAATGACCGCATTGTCGCAGCCCCTAAACTGAGGAACCAACCAACCAACCAAGAGGTAAATGAGGGTAACGAAAGTAGAGGTGGACCTAGGAAGTGATGGATAGATTCAGTGTTCAACAATTTCAAGGTGAGAAGTGTAGGAGCAGAGGAGACCGCAGTACGAACTGCTAATAAAGAATTATGGTGGTGACTCGTTGAAAAAACAGTCTCAAATCATACTAATATATAAAAATGAGATGGTGTGTGTCTGTCTGTCTGTCTGTTACTCAATAACGCAAGAACCACTGGTCCGATTTAAATGAAATTTTGCATGGATGTAGCTGATTTACCATGTTTACATATAGGATACTTTTAATTTCGATATTTTGCACTATTAAAAAATGGCGACCATTTTAGTGACGTCACTACACTCTTTGGTTTCAAAATTTCATATTTCCATATCAAATAAAAAGAGAACGCTAAGAAATAGCAAACTTTTGATGGCACATATGAGCTTCAAAATTTAATTTCCTATCCGAAAGGGCCTTATCACTTTTCGTGTATCTCCAACGGTTAGCGAGTAAAACCCACATATGTGACGTCACTACACCCTTAGGTTTCAAAATTTCATATTTCCATTTCAAATAAAACTAGAACGCTAAGAAATAGCAAACGTTTGATGCATACACGAGATTTAACATTTAATTTTCTATCCAAAAGGTCCTTATCACTTTTCATGCATCTCCAACGGTTAGCGAGTAAAACCTAAATTTGTGCAATAAAACACGGTCAACACCGAGCGGTGCAGTGTATCTCTACATACATAAAAATTAAAGTTTGTATGTTTCTTTCGCAATTTCTACGGAAATTTGAGCTATTTACACGTTTTAGACTGTTTTATTATGGAAGCGCGCGAAAATATTTTTTTGGTCTGTCTGTCTGTTTGTTTGTTTGTTTGTTTGTTTGTATGTGGACAATTATGTTCCCTTATAACTCGAGAACGGCTGGGTGTATCAACGTAAAATTTGGTACAGATATCCATCAGAGGCACGACACTAATCATTGATGTAACCCTTCTCCGTACCTCTCATAAAAGAGGGCCTACCCCCTTAAAATACATGCTGAAATAGGAGTAGAAGGACGAGACAAAGATCATTTTCAGCCCCTCAATGTGAGAGACAAAACTCGAAATCCACATTTTAAGGCCCTAAAACCAACCATTTTTGAGATATTCCCAGAAAACTAATTTCATTTAATAAACTAATGAACGAATACAAGCCGGTAACCATGGCAACAGATTCTCAGAGGTCCATCTATTGCTGTAAGACGCAATGCAATTCCATTAATTACATTGGTGTGAAAGTTTGCAAACGGCTAGAAGGTTATCACGGAACCAAATTAAGCTGTAAAATTCATCAATACGTATAATGCGCTTAAGGGGGTCAAGGGGTACACTAGAATTTTTTCACGCGATTTACACCTATTATATCTATTATATTCCTATCCCTATATTATATTATTATTATTAGTATTATATTATGGCGTACAACGAGGAGACAAAGCCCCTCGGTGCCAGAAACAAAACTTGGGGGCCTCGAAAACTACATTATAAGGCTCTAAAACCAACAGTATCTGAAATATTCCCAGAAAACTAATTTAATTTAATTTAACAAACTAATGAAGGAATGGAAATCGGTAACCATGACAACATTATCTCAAGGGGTGGCATCCAACTTTCCATCTATTTCTGTAAGAAGCAATGTCACTCCATTTATACCTTGCCACGGTGGGTGAGTGGATAGCGTGTCGGTCTACTAACCCCAAGATTGCAGGTTCACTCCTGGCCGTGGTACAGGCCGGACGTTTGTTTTAGACGAGTGAAAAATCTTAATGGAAGCCTGGAGGCGAGTTACTACAGTACCTGTGTTGTTATCAGCTGCCCCAAGCGCTCCGATGATTGATAAAGCTGTTTCACACTATTGCTGAAGTATAGTCACTGGCAAATATAATGACGTTCTGTTCGTAACTACGTAACGTGTACTTCCGTGTCACACAATACTTCGACGTGGACTGTACTGTCTGCTCAAGTCTGGAATTCCATTATATCAGATCGGTGGTGACAAATGTGAAGTGATAAGGTGAGAGAGTAACTGTGTACAGGCTCACCCGCAGGCTTCAAGGTCAAGGGCAATCGTCTAAAACAAACGTCCGGCCTGTACGTGATTTTTGAAAGGCGGCAAAAATACGACTCGCATGTCATACGATGTTGGCATGTCAAAGAACCCATTTGAATTCAGTAGGCCGTGTTCATATAACCTCAGGAGTTTCCGCCAACATAAAGTTCCTCATTTCTCTACTAGAAAGCGCTATAGTGTTCAAGGAGCTTAGATATCTACCCTCCTTGACTTTCATAGTGATTCAAGGAACAACGAAATTTCGACATGCAAGCTACCCTCTGGGTGTCAAATTACGAAGCTTGCACCCGGCACCCGAGGCCATACGATATTATTATTAGACTACTCCATTTATTACATTTCTGTGAAAGTTTGCAAATGGCTATACAGTAAGGTTATCACGGAACCAACGTAGACTGTATAATTCGTCAATGCAATTAAGGGGGTCAAGGGGTAACCTAGAATTTTTTCATGCAATTTCACGTGCGACATATAGTACAGAAAGTCTATTATATCTACAAACAGGAACATTATTTTCAAAAATTCCTGAATGGATCAGCATTTTTTGCGGCTTTTAGGAATTTGGGCCATTTGAGGCTAAATAACCTGAATTTCCATGCACCACAAGCCTTTATAGGTCTTCCTGTGTATGGAGACCTAGCACAACGTAGAGGGTCATTTTTATGTGAGGTGTATTGCGTTTCGTCTACAAGGCTTTCAAATCTATTTCACGTCAGGAAGTACACGTTAGGTGAATTTAGTTTGAGAGCACATTTTAACTAATCTTTTTTTTTTGTCGACATACGGGTTCATCGTAGGGATGATTTTGTTTGATACATATGGTAGATATACTCATATTTGGATATCTGGGTGATATGTTGTAGACAATAGAATTGTCTGTCTGTCTTTCTGTGTATCTTTATGTACGTCTATAAATCGTGTTCGGATGCTTGGTGCATCGTAAAATTAGGTATGGTAAGCATGAGTCAATACACCAATCATTTATAAAACTCCTCACCGTACTTTTCATACAGTAGAAGGGTGGATATAGGGAAAAACGTCTCAAAATACATGCTAAAATAGGCGAAATATAAAAATTATCCTAGAAGGATATGTTGCGCTTCTCATTGTGAGACACAAAATTCGCGAGTCTATAAGGGGTCTCCGAAAACCACATTTTTAGTGTGTGTGATATTCCCAGAAAACTAACTTCGTTCTTATAAACTTATGAAGGAATGATAAACCGCTAACCATTGCAACAGTAGCTCAATTGATAATGTCTGGTGTTAATATATAACACCGTTCGAAGAACGGGTACTTCTGCTAGTAAATAAATAAATCATACTAATATATAAAAATGAGATGGTGTGTGTCTGTCTGTCTGTTACTCAATAACTCAAGAACCACTGGTCCGATTTAAATGAAATTTTGCATGGATGTAGCTGATTTACCAGGTTTACATATAGGATACTTTTGATTTCGAAATTTTGCACTATTAAAAAATGGCGACCATTTTAGTGACGTCATTAGACCCTTTGGTTACAAAATTTCATAATTCCATATCAAATAAAAAGAGAACGGTAGGAAATAGCAAACTTTTGATGGGACATGTGAGCTTTGAAATTTAATTTCCTATCCGAAAGGTCCTTATCACTTTTCGTGTATCTCCAACAGTTAGCGAGTAAAACCGATATTTGTGACGTCACTACACCCTTTGGTTTCAAAATTACATATTTCCTTTTCAAATAAAAAGAGAACGCTAAGAAATAGCGAACTTTTGATGGTATACATGAGCTTTAACATTTAATTTTCTATCCGAAAGGTCCTTATCACTTTTCGTATATCTCCACCGGTTAGCGAGTAAAACCAGAATCTGTGCAATAAAACACGGTCAACACCGAGCGGTGCAGTATACCGGGTGATTCACCTAAAACTTGCACTGTAAATATTTCTGAAATGGAAGGTAATATTGATATGCGGTTTTAACCTAATGAAATTGTAATCAAGGGCTCGTATTTGTAGCTGATACACTGATTTTTATAATTTTTAGAAAGTGGTTTTATTTACAACAATTACAATTTTTTAAATGGAACAATACTCATTGACATTAAAAAAATAAAAGTAGAACACATTAGAATTCCAATGGTGTCTTTTGCACGATTCTAGTGCAAGTAGTTTACGAGATATTGTTATTTGTACACAATGGGACAATGCCTAGGACAAACTAAATAAAAACAAATGTGAATGAAGTAATTCTGTGGTTTCTGACAAGTACAGTGTACCCTCAAAGCTTGTGTTCAAAATGACGACCACCAGCCTCAATACAAGCTTCCAGTCTGCTATGTAAAGATTGCTGCACACGTTCTAGCATTTCAGAGGAAATTTCAGCGCAGGCAGCAGTAATACGCCGTTTCATATCATCTGGTGTAGTTGGTATGTCCTTGTAGACAGTGTCTTTTAGCTTCCCCCACAGAAAAAAGTCTAAAGGAGTCAAATCTGGTGAACGGGCCGGCCAAAGTACAGGTCCCCTTCGTCCAATCCAACGATTTGGAAACAATCCGTGAAGATAATCTGTAGTAATTCGTGCACTATGGGCCGGACAGCCATCATGTTGATACCACAGGTTCCTCCTAGTCTGAAGCGGAACGTCTTCTAACATCTGTGGAAGATGGTCTGTTAGGAGGTTGAGGTACTTGCACGAATTCAGTGTTCCTTCTACGAAAAAGGGACCTATGATGTGATGGTTCACTATTCCACACCAGACGTTTACACTCCATGGACGCTGTCGTTCTACTTGACGCAGCCAACGGGGATTTTCAACAGACCAATAGTGCATGTTTCTAAGATTGACTTGGCCATGATTTGAAAATGTTACTTCATCAGTAAACAAGATACATGACGAATCTGGAGTATCACGTCTTAATGCCCATGTACAAAAGTTAACAAGATTCTCAAAATCATTACCATGCAGCACTTGATGGAGAGAGATGTGATACGGATGGAACTTATGACGATGGAGAATGCGTAGTACACTTGCCTGACTCATGCCGCTTCCATGTGCAATTGCACGGGAACTAATTTGTGGATCTACTGCAACAGCAGCCAGAACCTTAATTTCTCCCTCTTCTCCAGTCACTTATTTGTCTCTGTTACGTTTTCTAGGCGTTATACTACCACTTTCACGTAATTGATTGAAAAGGTTCACAAATAATTGCCGAGATGGTTGACGTCTAATGGGATATGTTTCCGCGTACACGGTACAAGAACGAACGGCATTCTTCCTACATTCGCCATAAACCATGAGCATGTCGGCTTTTTCTGCAATGGTAAATCTCATCCAGCAAGCACGTCCTACTACTTGAAGTATCACACAATAACTGACTGGAATGTCGCAGTGCACTCAGTGTACACAAACCACAACCTCAACAAACATAACAACATCGTAACCTCGCCACTAAGCACTTGGTTGTTAGTGCGTACAATTTTCGAATAACAATCAATATCTCGTAAACTACTTGAACTAGAATCGTGCACAAAACACCATTGGTATTCTAATGTGTTCTACTTTTATTTTTTTAATGTCAATGAGTATTGTTCCATTTAAAAAATTGTAATTGTAAATAAAACCACTTTCTAAAAATTATAAATATCAGTGTATCAGCTACAAATACGAGCCCATGGTTACAATTTCATTAGGTTAAAACCGCATATCAATATCACCTTCCATTTCAGAAATGTTTACAGTGCAAGTATTAGGTGAATCACCCTGTATATCTCTATATATGAAAATTTGTGTGTTTTTCTGTGATTATCTGCGGAAATTTGAGTTTTTTTTACACGTTTCAGACTGTTTTATGATGGATGCGCGCGAAAATAATTTTTGTCTGTCTGTTTGTTTGTTTGTTTGTTTGTTTGTATGTGGACAAATTTGTTCCCTTATAACTCGAGAACGGCTGGGTGTATCAACGTAAAATTTGGTACAGATATCCATCAGAGGCACGACACTAATCATTGATGTAACTCTTCTCCGTACCTCTCATAAAAGGGGGCCTACCCCCTTAAAATATATGCTGAAATAGACATAACTCATTTTCAGCCCCTCAATGTGAGAGACAAAACCCGGGTCCCCGAAAACCACATTTTAAGGACCGAAGACCAACCGTTTCTGAGATATTCCCAGAAAATTAATTTAATTTAATAAGCTACTGAACGAATGCAAGCCAGTAACCATGCCAACGGATTCTCAGAGGTCCATCTATTGCTGTAAGACACAATGCAATTCCATTAATTACATTAGTGTGAAAGTTTGCAAACGGCTAGAAGGTTATCACGGAACCAAATTAAGCCGTAAAATTCATCAATACGTATAATGCGCTTAAGGGGATCAAGAAGTACTCTAGAATATTTTCACGCGATTTACACCTGCGGGTGTGGTACGGCAGGTCTATTATATTCCTATACCCATATTATTCATTCATTCATTCATTCATTTCGTATAGGTGGGCTTGCCATATTTTTGGTGATTGAAACCGGGACACATTAATATTCTATGGCCTTACTGGGGGGTATTGAACCTTTTCTTCTTCTTATTATTATTATTTTTATATTTTTTTAAAACCTCTTTCTATGCCTAGAAAGGTCGGCCAACGCCGTCCTTACTTCTGGCCGCGGGACGGATATAAAGAGAGGGTCTCTCGCCGTCTATGTACTGACGCCGCGCGCGCCGCGCGCTCCGCAACCTCCTCCTGGTACGGGAATTTAAAAAAAAAATTAGAAGCAAATTGGTGAGTTTTAAGCCTTTTTTTTCAAGCCTCGCAAGTGACGGGAGAATCTGGCACCCTAAATTGTTAGTTCTACACACCTTTTAAAAATTAAAAAGGAATTTTTGCTACATAAAAATATATAATATTTCCTTTTTAATGACAATTTTTTTGGTCTACCATCTAGAAAGAAGTGTTGATAAAATACAATTTAAAATACGTCATAAAATTGTTTAATTGAACAATAATTACTTAGTCTTATTATTTTTGTAAAACTACAACTTTTTGTCTTAACTACAAAAACAATTAAACTTACAAAAAAAAACCGATGTTGATTGTTGAAAAGTAACCGATCCAAAAAACATTCTTAAACACATAAATTCATTACTTTTTACATCTTACAGCCGTTTTCCGGGACATTGATAAAACCGGGCGGGACACCGGGACAAGAGCAAAATACCGGGACTGTCCCGGTCAAACCGGGACGTATGGCAAGCCTACGTATAGGCCATCTATGGACCGCGTCATTCCAACCGTCTCCTACTGGCTTTGATGTTTGCCCTGTACGCCCGCATTCGTTCTCGGTGGACTTCCTTCCGTTCCTGGGCCCAAATCTTTCCCGTTTTCAGCTTCGGTTTTTCTTGGAAACCTTTACAAGCTTGAAGTTTCCCTTTGAGTGGGACGCGCTCCTGAATATGTGTTGGTGTAATCCCCACTTCTTTCAGATCTTTATCCAGTTCAATGCACCAGGCCCATTTTGTTTTCCTCTCCTGAAAGGAAGTTATGTTGCGGTTGGTCAGTCTCGCTGGGCTCATTCGTTTCACATGCCCAAAAAATAGTAACCTTCCCTTCCGGATGACGTTGCTTATCTTCTCCACTTGAGTATATAGGTCATGGTTATGCCGTCTTCTGTATTCCCCATTGTCTTTGATGGAACCCAATATCTTTCTCAAAATTTTTCTTTCTTTGGCCTCCAGTTTCTCGACCAAGCCTTTTTTGTTCATCGCGAGGCATTCAGAAGCATGCAAGACCTCCGGACGGATGACACTGCAGTAATGTTTTAGTTTTGCGTTGAAGGATATTGACCTTTTCTTATAGATGCCCTTAGTAAAATGGTAGGCCATTTCCATTTTGCTCATGCTTGATGTGAATGCTTCTTTCTCTGATAATATCCCTTCCCTGACCCGTCCTGAAAAGAAAAGTACATGGCCATTGGCTGAATTAAAAATAAAATAAAAATAGGTGTTTTAATTTCTCCCTATATTATATTATTATTAGTATTATATTATGGCGTACAACGACGAGACAGATCCCCTCGGTGCCAGCAACAAAACTCGGGGGCCCTAAAGGATCCTCGAAAACTAAATTATAAGGCTCTAAATCCAACAGTTTCTGAAATATTCCCAGAAAACTAATTTAATTTAATTTAACAAACTAATGAAGGAATGCAAATCGGTAACCATGAGAATATTATCTCAAGGGGTGGCATACAACTTTCCATCTATTTCTGTAAGAAGCAATGTCACTCCATTTATTACATTTCTGTGAAAGGTTGCAAATGGCTATAAGGTTATCACGGAACTAACGTAGACCGTATAATTCATCAATGCAATTAAGGGGGAGAAGGGGTACCCTAGAATTTTTTCATGCAATTTTCACGTTCGACATATAGTACAGAAGGTCTATTATATCTCCAAACAGAAACATTATTTTCAAACATTCCTGAATTGAACCAGCATTTTTGCGGCTTTTAGGAATTTGGGCAATTTGAGGCTAAAGAACCTGAATTTTCATGCACCACAAGCCTTTATAATTTATGAAAGGGGTCTTCCTGAGTATGGGCACCTAGCACAACGTAGAGGGTCAGTTTTTATGTAACGTGTATTGCGTTTCGTCTACAAGGCTTTCAATTGTATTTCACGTCAGGAAGTACACGTTAGGTGAATTTAGTCTGAGAGCACATTTTAACTTTTTTTTTGTCGACATACGGGTTCATCGTAAGGATGATTTTATTTGATACTGTATGGTAGATATACCCATATTTGGATATTTGGGTGATATGTTGTAGACAATAGAATTGCCTGTCTGTCTTTCTGTGTATCTTTATGTACGCCTATACCTCGTGTTCGGATGCTTGGTGCATCGTAAAATTAGGTATGGTAACCATGAGAGTCAATACACCAATCATTATAAAACTCTTCACCGTACTTTTCATACAGTAGAAGGGTGGATATAGAAAAAAACATCTCAATATATGCTAAAATAGGCGAAATATAAAAATTATCCTAGAAGGACGACCAAAGCATATGTTGCGCTTCTCAATGTGAGACACAAAATTCGGGAATCTATAAAGGGTCTCCGAAAACTACATTTTAAGGGCCTTAAATTAACAGTGTGTATGATATTCCCAGTAAACTAACTTCGTTCTGATAAACTTGAAGGAATGACAAACCGCTAACCATTGCACAGTAGCTCAATTGATAATGTCTGGTGTTAAAAACGAACACCGTTCGAAGAACGGGTACTTCTGCTAGTAAATAAATAAATGAATAAATAAATATATAAATAAATAAATAATATTAGAAATTCTCCTGCAGTTTTAATAACAGACGCCGGAAAAATTGACAAGGTAGAAAAGTTTAAGTATTTGGGAGAAATGATTCAAATTAATGGACTAGACAAATAAGCAAATAGAGCAAGAATTCGAAAATTGTAACAAGCTTTTCAACTGACGAAGGATACCTACAATATTGTGAGGTTTAAAGCCATTTTTCAGTGTTGCCTAAGTAAACAAAGGTTTGGTGCTTTTCAGTCGGTCAACACGAATGTACCCAAAAAAATAGCTGGGTTGTGCCCTAATCCTGAATTTAATTTAATATTAATATTAATTTATTAATCTCATGTAATTTATTTCAGGATTAGGGCACAACCCTACTTTTTTTTGGGTACATTCGTGTTGACCGACTGAAAAGCACCAAACTTTTGATACCAACAATAAGAAAAATATTTCTATTGCAACTAAAATCCGACATTACAATACGGTGATTAAGCCGGAAAGTCTCTATGCTTCAAAATGTCTGTTTTCCATTAAAAAAGGTGAAATAGAAGAGCTAGAGAGGAAGGAAAGAAGGATACTTAGAAAAATATTGGGACCATTAAAAACAGAAAGTGGAGAGTTCAGATACAGAAACAAGATGTTCAGCAAAGAACATATAGCCTACTTTCTCCTAAATGTATGGGTATATTTATGACTCTTTGTCCTCATCCCTATCACAATCACCGCTACCACCATGTAGTGTTTGTTTTCTTTTATATTGATAATTAGCCAGTAAGTGTCAAAATCAATATTATATACTTTATGATGATTGAATAACAAAACTACTAACTTAATGTAATGCATTCACGTCCGTTAATCTCTATATTAAGCCAGCCTGCTAAGTTAAGAATCTTTCGTTTTGGGTATCTTCCCCTTAAAAATCCGCGCCGATCACAGTAGGTTGGTGCTGCGACCTATCAGTGAATTAATCTTTATGTTGTACGCCTATGCACTGCCATCGTAATGTACTACGATGGCAGTGGCCTATGGGTGTTGAATGAGTAGACAGTTTTAAGTAGCCAAGAGGGAGGCGATCCAGCTGGCAGTGTTTAAAGGTAATCGGAGCGCGATCGTGGCTAATAGTTTAACTACCAGTATTACAAAATTGCCATACTTCAGGAGGCCAGGTATTTACACAGCGGTATGTTTGGAACAATATTACCCACATAACCCACAAGAGGACAGCACCGTACAGAGGCATTAAGAAGGCTGTGGTTAATGACAACGTGTATCTAGTTCTTCTATTCTCCTTTTCCTAATGTCTTCTGTTTATGTGCGATGCTGGGGCTGTAATTTTATTAATAAACGAGTGTATACATCAGCCTCTCCTTTGAGCTAAATGACATCTTATTCAGTATCTGTGGAAAGAGGTCGTGCACATCACTTGTAAAAGAATTCAAGAAAAAAGAAAGTTAACTGTAGCAGTATTCGATCCACAGTCAACTGCATGACAGACTAACACGCTAGCCTAGAGCTAATCCCATCCTTTACGTTATGGTGTTCTTAACTGACATATTAGATACAACCTGTTGGCAAATAATGACTTTAAATAAACGATTTCTTCACTGCTGTACATCTTCATTAAATATAATTTCATACAAAGTTTATATTATTGTATCAGTAGGGTATATCACATACAACATACTAAAACTATTGAAATATAAGACAGGCACATGAGGACAGCTGCCATCTTGTCGTGTGACACAGACGGGCTCAGCTCTTTTAAGCCACTCATAATATTAAATTATAATAAATAACGGATCACGACCTTCAGGATAGCTTAAACCACCCTAGGCTCGATAATCGGAATTGGTGGGTCTTAAGCTATTGATTAAAATGGTTGCATAATTCACACGGCCGCCATCCTGAAATGGCACGGCCGATGACCTTGAATTTTGGATGAAAGACGCGTCCTATATAAAGGTATGTTGTCACCAAATTTGGTAGAGATCGGATGATTAGTTTAGCCGTAATTTGATTTTACGTTTTGAACTTTTGAGTGGCCGCCATTCCGTTTTGGTAAAGATGGCGGCGATATAAAGTATGACACTGAGGTGTCCTTTGCTAGTGCTACCTCTGTACCAAATTTCGTTCAATTCGGTTTCACCGTGTTCGAATTGATAGGGGGGACAGACATTCAGAGTACACACACTCACACACACACACACACACACACACACACATACACCCACACACACAGACAGACACACAATTTTTCGCCCTGTGTTGATCTCATAAGTCTACTTTCATTTTTTGCAAAAATCGAAAGTAGGCTAAAAATGACGACCCCTACAAAAATAAAGAAATTGAAAAAAATCTACGATACGATCAGGAAAAGGAGGGCTAATTTCTTTGGACACGTAATGAGGATGAATAACATCAGACTCACAAAACAAATTTTCAGTCATGTATACAAAAGCAGGAATGGTAATCAATGGGGGGCGTGGTGGCTCAGCGGTCTAGCTGAATGCCTCTCACCAAGGCGGTCCGGGTTCGATTCCCGGTCAATGCATGTGAGAATTTCGATGTGAAATGCCATGTCCTGTGGTTCGGATTCCACGTAAAAAGGAGGTCCCGTGGGTCATGATCTCGAGATTAACGGTCACGTTAAACTACAAGCTTCCTTTGGTAATCAATGGGTACAAAGTAGCTTATAAAAAGGGGTATGGAAGAGATGGAAGTAACAATAGATATTATTCAGGACACACCACTTTTCAGAAATATGATACAAAAATTGAAGGGTTTCCAGGAGAAGAAGGAGACAAAGTGAAGTAATGAAGAACTACTGGAAGGCAAGAAAGGATAAAGGAAATAAGAGACAGTGAATACAATGGGTTATTTTACGGGATCCAAAGATGGCCAAAATCGAGGAAAGAAGAAGAATAAGAGCTAAATAAAAACAAGTTCAGGAGACCTACTCTAACTACAGTACTATTCCTCCTCCCTCTGCTAAGCGGAGCTCGTCTTGGATCACTGTAGGTGCTGCGTAGCATCACACGCACCTTGTTACCGAAAGCTGAAGTAATGCCCCTGAGAGGACATAAAACTGCACTCACAGTTGACTAGTGCTAAAGACGGGAAGTGCGTTGGTAAAACAGCGATAAATCTGGAGCCGAAGAGGTGCCAAGCCGATATCCGGTTATGGTGTGGTGCAGCTGCAGACCTCCACTTAACACGGGTTCGGCGGCGTCTTTCTTCTGCAATCTCTTTTGCAGATGTCCTGCGTATCCGGTCTCCACTCTCACAACATGATATAAGACACACAAATGTGAACTCGTAATAATAGGTGTCTCTCAGATATGTGCACATCCACTCGTCTTCTGAACGTAAGCGGGCATCAGAGGAACAATCAGGAACTTAAGTTCCGTTTATTATTATTATTAATAATAATAATACTAATATTAATAACCGACAGTGGTAGCTATGCTCGCTAAAGCGCAGCGTTAGACTATGGGATCAGGCTATTTGCGAACTTGGTAGACATGGGTTCAAATCCCACCGTCAGCCATCCTTGAAATGGTTTTCAGTGGTTTCCCATTTTCATCTTCTGAGACGGTACCTTCTAACGGCCTCTTCCTTCCATATCGTTGCCCAGTTTCATTCACCTTCATTCATTTCATCTCTCAGTAACTCATCTCATGAAGTAGGCGTCAGGAAGGGCATCCGATGGTGAAAACTCTCACTATATGAAGACACCACGGAAAGAACGGGGTAAGGCCATATTTTTCGGAAATGAGTTTATGGTGCATTCTGGTGGTCAGCCATCGTCATTACATATCAGTTGAAATTAATTTCAAATAAAGCGGAATGTCCCCGAGATACAGAGGTTTTTATTTTTAGTGGAAACGGAAAGAACGTCCACTCACTTTTTTTTTCATAATTTAACTTTAGTTGTTATTTGTTTTACATGCACTTCCTTTATAACAAATAAATTTGGCAAAAAAAACTATATTGCTTACACTCAATTGGGGTGGTTTAAGTATTACTTTTTAGTGTTGAAAGTTTAAATTCGCTCTCCTGAGAAATTTACAGAATGTGAGTTAGGCTACCCCGTTTTTCCCGTGAAGTCTTCATAATATGAAAGTTCATCATAAATTATGTCATGTCCATTAAATCACTGACCACAACCGCGCTGGGGGCTGCAGCAATTACCGGCGCTGCGTAGACAGCAGCTGTCCTGCATGTGGTATTTCCCCGGGTTTTTCCACACTCTTTACAGGATAAAGCTGGTACAGTATCTTATTTCAAGTCCTGAGGTATATACCCAATTCCCAACCTTAATAATTTCAGGGAGGCTAAACACAGAAACACAGGTTATCAAATTGAATACACACCCAAGTACACAATATGTCCGTAGCCAACAGCAACAACAACATCAATAGCAAAATGAGAAAGAACAACGGCAGCCCAGATTTGAAGATGGGAAACCAAAAGGGAATCATTTCAAAAATGGCCGACGGTGGGTTCAAACCCACTCGTCTTCCCAGTCCAGAGATAGCCCTACCACATGGATTTGTGCATAATAATAAAATAATAATAATAATTATAATATCTTTTTATAGTAAATAATACTTTTTACGTGCTTAAATGACGTTCGGGTACGTAAGGGTTTGTTGCTTGTCGTTCTACTTGTTTGCTCATTTTGTTCGTTTCTCCGGCAAGGGCAAATGGCTAATCCATTTTTTTTAGAAAATTCGTATAGACTTACTGCGCGGTCTTGACAGTCCAACTTAGAAATTAGGGTTTATTTTCAACAAGGGGGCGACGAATATAAAACTCACACAAAATAGCTTCTTCCTACTCGCATACAGTATAGGCTAGCAGTACAGACCACCCGGGTTCTGGCATGAACTACTGTAGGTTGATACAAGCGTTGGTTTACTCGACTTTATAGGGATAACTGGTTTCAAATCCTACTTACAGCTTCCACTCCAAATCCGGCCAAATACATTGACGGTACCTTCTATTAAGCACGACAGTTCCTGCCAATTCCTTGTCTAGTTTCATTTATCTTCATTCATTTCATCTGGAAACCTTCGTAGCTTAGGCGGCAGCACGCCGGCCTCTCAACGCTGGGTTCGTGATTCAAATTCCGGTCACTCCATGTGAGATTTGTGCTGGACAAAGCGGGGGCAGATAGTTTTTCTTTTCTCCGCGTACTCTGGTATTCCCTGTCACAAATTCATTCCAGCAACACTCTCCCTATAATTTCAATTCATCTGTCATTCAATTAAGCATTGCCCCAGGGGAGTGTGACGGGCTTCGGCAGCTGGCACAGTTCATATCCTCGCCACTAGATGGGGGCTTCATTCATTCCATTCTCTGACCCGGTCGGTCGACTGGAAACAGGCTGTGGATTTTCATTTTCATTTCATCTGATCTCCAAATGGAATGGACGGAAGCTTGCAAGTTTACGTGACCGTTAATCACTCGATCATAAGCCTTGAAAACTCACTTTTATGTGCAATCCGAACCACCAGACGTGATATCACACCTCAAAAATTCCACATACATTATCCCGGATTCAAACCTTGTCCGTCTTGGTGGGAGGGAAGCTGCGTGACCACTGAGCCATCACGACCTTTCACATTAATTGCTATAATGAGGTATGCGTTAGGAAGGGCATCGGGTTGTAAATGAAACATTCAACACTGAGAAACCTCTTCTGACCCCGCGGCGTAGCTGTGCTTGTTAAATTGAGCTCCATGGCCGCACGGGCAGCTGCAGCAAGGAGTTTTGAATCCCGGCGTTGACAATGGCTACCCTGTGTGTGGTATTCCCCGTTTATTCCACACTCCCTCCAGTAAAATGCCGGGATAGTACCTTACTTCACGTCCCGGAGCACCTTCCCCATCCCTGTCCCTAATTCAATTACACGCACTACTACAGTCTTCACATAAATACAGGTTATCAAACAGGATCAACACACACACCTAACTACATGGGGATGATGACCAAGATGTCCCAAGCCCTTAAAATGAATTAACAACAACAACAACAACAACAAAACACAGCCTGACATTCAATAGCTTTACGCCTCTTCCCCACCGACACGACCTTTGTCTTCGAAATAGTGATTCTCATAGCCTAGGCCTACATGTTATACTTAGGCCTACATGGTATTCTTAGCGCTACCGGAGTTCACGCTGTGGTGGCGGTACATGTCTGTTGTGAATATTTCACTTCTTCCCTCCAGCCCGGCTTAGACTATTAATTACAGACAGGCAGAGAACTTCCGGCCTGCCACTAGACCAGGCACGTCCGCGGGATTAACACCTCATGTGTGGTCTACACACGTCATTTACCATAATATTTTATGTTTTCCATTCATATTTCTAAAATTCTATCACTACCAACGTCGTAGTAAAAATCCGGATGTATATGACGGCTGGTATAATAATACCTACGAGGGAAGTTCCGAAAATAAGTCTCGTAATTGTTTTCCCAAGGACCCTTTATGCCAAACTGACATACACTATGACATCATGAACTATACACCTTGCATTATTTTTAGGCGTACTCTATTCACCATCGACATTGAGACACTTGTAGTGTACATTGTGCAATCAGTTTGAAGAAACCACTCTGGTAAAACGGTGCCCTGCGATGCAAGGAATTGTCACACAGCCTGCTCCAGAGTCAGGTTTCTCGGTGCTCATTTTGTTGACACTTTCCGGTAACCCAGCACATCATGGAGCATGTGATGGGCCCGAGCATGACCAATACACAGTGTGGACGCCATGTCTGCTACCGTATTGCGCCTGTCCACTAACACCATGTCCTGTATTCGAGCAATGTTGTTTTTATTCGTGGATGTGGAGGGACGCCCCCTTCGATCTTCATCCTCCACACTCTGGCGTACTTCACTGAACATGCAACACCAGCGACCGACCATTTGGCGAGACATTACCGCTTCACCAATTGGTAGGTGTTCATGGATGACTGACACACTAGTCCCACGTGCCCATTAATACCGGATAACAGCACGCACTTCCATTGGCGACCACGTTGTCAGTACACGTCTGGTGTATTCCTTGGAATACACGTTCCGTTAGAGTTAGCAATTGCTGCTCTTTGCTTTCTTTCTGTCATTAATTATTTCTTTCCCTTCTCGCAGACACCAACAGTGATCCCTTTGTATTTCTCCTTTCCTTCAAGTTCGAGCAGGAATTTATTGTGTTTTTGAGTTTGTTTCAGTTGCTTTTTCTGTGAAAACTTCACTGGCTCACCACGCGGCAACCCACCGAAGTTCTTCGGATTCATCGAGTCAAGAGGACTTACACACCGCTCCACCAGGCGTCGTCTTCGTCGTCCCTTATCATCTCCATGAAGATTTATTTGATGTATTCCATTGTCAAAGTGCAGAATATTTGCATTTTTCCTATGTTCCCCACCCTGCACAATCTTCTTTTGTTTTCCCCCATCTCTCCCCCCCCCCCGTTCGTTAATGCTCTCCGTGGCTCGTTTTCTTCTTCTCACTTCTTATCGAGTCGTCAACGTTTTAGGATAACGGCTGCCAGGAGCCATCAACCTTCAGTGGCTATGAAAAAGCTAAGTACAAATCTTCAATGATTTTGAACACATTTTAATGGTTTTAATCTTTGCTGAACGCTTTTAATGGAAATTTATAGACAGTGTGGGGAATTGCGCAATATTGTGCAGTAACCGTCTTCGTGGGATTTTCTTTCTCATGCTTTAGATAACCAAGCTTGCTTTAAAACATGAAATTTAGTACTTATTGTACGAACTAAAAGGTATACCTTCCCTACACCATGGGATTTCTGCTAATACTCATAGCTGACTATAAACTTCACTTTTTCCAACGTGGGATTTCTAACGCCCTATTTAACTGTCATAACAGCTCTGGAAATGTCTATTTAAACCAAGCCTTCAACCGTCAAAACCTATTCTAAATACTATCGAAATTACCGCTACTTTCAATGAAAAAGAACTATCAACTGCAATCCAAAAACTTTCTAACTCAATAAACCTACTTAAGTCAAACTCAGTGAATTCATAAACTACATTTTCAAGACTACATACTGCTAAAACTTGTCAAAGTGCAATTTAATGAACTGACATATACTACAATAGTGAACATCAACAAACTATCAGTCCTTCGAATGTGTGTGTGCTAACTTCAACCGCGTCGCGTTCGTTAGAGCAATAAATTGGCCAGAACTATAAATCCCTATTTCCTTTCCTCTAAATACCTTTTACTAACAAATCTAGGTTAGTTTGGGTTCTATTTCTACGAGGCCTAGCCCATAGAGGCTCCCTCCCATCTTGTTGGATATCCCATTTATTCACTCTACAAAAATATATGTGGTTATAATCCACATTTTAATCTTTCTTTTCTCCTGCTACGTACAGGGAAGCATAATCTTCTAATTGTTAAACTTTTGTACCGGATTTTTTTTTTGGATCCAGGTTTTGTTAATACGACCTGACCCTTTTGAATGTAGCACCTATTCAACTATGTATAAATAATAGTGGTTATAGAAACCACTGATTAATCTCCCTTTTTTTTCTTATCCTGCTAAGCTCAGGAATTTCTAATTTTTGTTTTAATAAGGTATTCCAAAGGCCTTAATTTTGAAAAATTAATATACCACCCAATTAATTTAGAGAAATATTGAGCAATTTTGTAATTACTTTACTGTTATCCTTTTAAGCTTGAAGCTTACGAATTGTAACTACATTTCAAACACTTGTATGGGTTTAGTGCTAGTAACAGGTTCCAAACATTGAAATTGTTAATTGTTAATTGGAAACTTTACCCTTCTAGAAGTCTGAGACTTCAAAAGTTTGCTAAACCAAAAAAATTGTTCTTAACGTGAATTAGATTTTAAATCAAATTATCAATTGTTCCTATCCCAACTTTTTCAATTTGTTAAATACATTCTTTATTGGTTGGTTTCCTATTTCTCTTGCTAGAAAAACGGTTAGGCAGGGCCTTCTCTTCCCTGATCTTTCTCCTGAAATTATTATATGTTCAAAGAAAAAAGCAAAGTCCTAAATGATCAGTTAATTCAAAATCCTCTCACTTGTTGCATTTGAACCAAAACTTCTTATAACAACATTTACTAAGTATCTCTTGGCTATCACGGCTCATCATCATCATTTTCCGTTTTCCAGCCTAGGCCGGGTCGGAGCAAACATGAGTCCCCTCCACTTTACTCGGTCTGTCCACCACTCTTCCTCAAGCACTGAACGCCACTCCATGTTCCGGTTTATCACGCTGCACTTAACAAGGTCCAACCACCGACCTCTAGGTCTTCCTCGTCCTCTTTTTCCCGTCATCTGCCTCTCCATCACTTGTTTTGGCATTCTTTCATCATTCATCCTCTTCACATGTCCATACCATCTCAATCTGTTATGTTCCAGCTTTTCGTTCAGCTTCTGTACATTCACTTCCTTTCGAATGTCTTCATTTCTCACTCTATCTCTTCTGGTCTTCTGTAACATACTCCTCAAAAATTTCATTTCGGCTGCCTGCATTCTACTTTCATCCCTCCGGGTCATAGGCCAAGTTTCTGCTCCGTATGTCAATATTGGTAAGTAATAAGTCTTGTACATCACTTCTTTAGCCTTCATTGGTATGTCTTTATCCCAAAATAAATTCCGAACTTGATAGTAGAAGGCACTCCCACCTTGTATTCTCTTGCTAATTTCCATATCCAGTCTTGCATTTTCCATCAATTCACTTCCCAAATATTTGAAGTGCTCAACTACTTCCAGATTTACATCTCCAATTTTAACAATTCCTTTCCCTTCTTCCTTATGTCTTGTCATCACCATTGTCTTACTCTTTTCTACACTGATTTTCATTCCCCATTTCTCAATATTTTCCTTTAAAACATCCAGCTGTTCCTGGACCACTTTCTCATTCTCTCCCCAAATCAGAACATCATCCGCAAATACGATTATGTTCATTCTTGTACCTGTGTAGGCTTCCTTTGTTGCCTTCAGTATATCATCCATCACCATTATGAATAACAGTGGTGAAAGCACACTCCCTTGTTTCAAACCAGTTTCAATTTCAAACCATCCTGTTCTACCTGCTTGGGTCTTCACACAACTGCAACAATTAGCCTACTGTACATTGCTTTTGTCATTTGTATCATTTCATCTCCAATACCTTTCTGTTTTAAGCTTTCCCAAACTCTGTCTCTAGGGACACTATCATATGCCTTTTCTAAGTCAATAAAGGTCATTACCATGTCTTTTCCATATTCCCAGTGTTTTTCCATAGTTTGTCTTACAACAAAGATAGGTTCCACTGTTGATCACGGCTAATTCTAGTAAATCATCGAGGCAAGTATAGCTCGCTTTGCCAGCTTCCTACTTGTAGAGATTTTCTCTCTGACTTGGGTTTTACTTTCAAGTTAGTTTTTGTTCAAGTTAGGTTCGAGGTGTTCCTCTTTTCTAAACTTTTAGTCGGCACCCTGCTGGGTAAGAGTTTAGCCTGCTTAAAATGCAACAATTGGTATTCTTTAAAAAGTTCACTAATAATTATAATAATAATCAAAATATTGCTAAAAAGTGCTAGAGCTGCTTTACCGCTGCCCACTCTGGGGACATTCGGTCTTTCTGTCAGAGATCCGACAGTGCCTGATAATAAAACAATTCCAGCCAATTTATTTCTTTCCGGCATTTCAGAATGCTCTCTAAAGGTTCACCCTTTTGAAGGGAAAGTATTCAAATCCTTGACATTTGTCATACATTGCCTTGCAAGGGCACTACGTCCCTACAATATACCCGCAATCAGGCTCGGGAGGGAAAGAGCACTCAGCGATAGCTTGCAGGTGACCTAAAGCTTCGATCACATTGGAGGCACGCTTGCGCAAGTAATTTGGTGGCGCGCGTGTGCGCAAGCGTGCACATAATATAAACAAAATCTGTAGGAGAGCGACAGAAACAAGTGGTGACGTGTCCATCGTCGCTCACACTGCCCGCCACAAGCAAGTGCACGCTTGCGCAAGCTTGCTCCGACTCCACTTCGAAACAAAAATATTTGTTTCGTAGTTGCAAGCGTGCATGATCTCGGTTGATTTCTGACCATCGAGGCAATGACAGTCTAGTGTTGATTTCATGTAATAAAGTTTTTGACCAAGCATATTAAAAACGAGTGTTTTATTTTCCAAACCTGATATCCAGGTTATTTTCATAAACTATTCACAGAAAATATATCCAATCGGCACTTCAATCGGTTATAATTAATGTTCTTGTTTGAGTCTTCAGTCTTTTGACTGGTTTGATGCAGCTCACCATGCCTCTCTGTCCTGAGCTAATCGTTTCATCTCTACATAGCTACCACACCCTACATACGTGTCAATCTGTTTAACATATCCTAACCTTGGTCTACCTCTACAGTTTTTGTTCTCGACCCTTCCTTTCATAACTAAGCTTGCTATTCCTGGGTGTCTTAGTATGTGTCCTACCAACCAATCTCTAATCTTCATTAGTAGTCGCCAGAAACATCTCTCCTCTCCCACTCGCCTTAATACCTCTTCGTTTGTAACCCTATCTACCCATCTGATCTTCATCATTCTCCTGTAACACCACATTTCAAACGCTTCGATTCTCCTCTTTTCTGCTGCACCGATAGTCCAAGTTTCACTTCCATAGAGTGCCACGCTCCAGACAAAAATGCCTTTCTAACACCTAAATCTATATTCGATGTCAACAGATTCCTTTTCTGTAGAAATTCTTTCCTTGCCTGAGCCAACCTACTTTTTATATCCTCTTTGCTTCGTCCATCACTGGTTAGTTTGCTTCCTTAAAAATAGAAGTCTCCTACTTCCTTTAATTTTTCACCTGCCAATTTGATGTCCATTGAGGTTTCTGATTTATCTCGGCTGCATTCCTATATTTTTGTTTTACATTTATTAATTTTCATCGTGAATTCTTTCCTCAGGATGGAGTCCATACTATTCAAAAACTCATTCAAATCCTCAGGCGTGTCGGCCAAGATGACGATGTCATCAGCAAATCTCAGAGTCGAAATTATTTCTCCTTGAATCTTCACTCCCACTTCAAATTTCTCTCTAATTTCCTTCAGTGCTTGTTCAACGTAAAGATTGAAAAGTATGGGTGATAAGTTACAGCCTTGCCTCACACCTTTCGAAATACCGCTTCTCTCTCATGTCCTTCAGCACTAATGACTGCTGTCTGGTTTCTGTATAGATTGTAGATCACCCGCCTATCCCTGTACTTTATTCCAATCATTTTCAAAATTTCAAACAATTTAGTCCAATCAACGTTATCAAAAACCTTTTCAAGGTCTAGAAATGCCATGAACGTTCTCTTATCTTTTCTTATTCTACCTTCGAAAATCATCCTAAGACTTAGTACAGCTTCCCTTGTTCTTACATTTCTCCTGAAACCAAACTGGTCTTCACCCAACTCTACTTTTATCTGGCTTTCCATCCTCTTGTAAATTATTCTTGACAGGATCTTTGAAGCATGAGTAATCAAGCTGATTGTACGGTAATCTTCACATCTGTCAGCTCCTACTTTCTTCGGTATAGGGATGATAACATTCTTTTTGAAATCAGGGGGTACCTCACATGTCTCATAAATCCTACACACCAAGTGAATAACCTGATCAGACCTTCATCTCCTACGCAGCGTAGCAACTGCTCGGTTCCAAGCTCTGTGAACTTGCGGGATGAAGGGCAGAGGCAGAGTAGGAGCAGGCGAGAGTTGACAAGCCTGTCGACAGCCTGCCGTGTTACCTAACATTCTCATCTATTCCAATACTGCTAACATGGGTCTTTTCTGAAACCAGTGTGGCGTTGGGAATGAGTGACTGAGTCACCGACTAATGTATTTGCTTCAGTTACTACGCAAGGACCGAGAAACCTCATCACTCGTCACCACCTTTACTGATAGTCTGCGGTGCACATTCCTCTCAGGTCCACGCAGCTTAGACTCGAGCAGTACTCTATCGGTATATCATCTATGCCTAGTGCTTTGTTCCTGCTTAAGTCTTCCAATGCTTTGTCAAATTCTGATCTCAATATTAAATCTCCTTTTGCATCCTCATCAATTTCCTCCTCCCTTTCCATTACATGATTCTCAATCTCCTTTCCCCTATACAGACACTCTATGTAGGCTTTCCATCTCTCAACCTTTTCTTCTCTAACTGTTAGAGGCTTTCCATTTGTGTCCTGAATATTATAGTACTTAGTCTTATTTTCCCCAAAAGTATTCTTAATCCTTCGATAAGCAGCGTCTACTTTTCCTATAATGAATACGTTACATTAACTTTTTGGTGGAGAGAAAGGCCTATAATATTTTTAATATTGGCAGATTGAATATCATTTTTAAATTCATCAAAATAATATTTTAAAGTAAATACCGTAGTTAATAAATCTTCAAGTCTTACTTCAAAGTCACCATCAGCTTCTCTTCAGGCGATACACACTTTCGGAAATTAGATTGGCTCCTTATTCTAGGTGTGTTTTGTCCAATATATAGTAGAAAGTGTCTGGTATCATTCTGAAGTATTCAAAGAACTTATCAGTCTGTCTAAGCAAATCGTTGAATATTCGTGCATACTCTCCATCTTCCTCTCTGTACATAAAATACTCATTCACCCACTCTTCCCTGATTTCCTGCTCATCCAAAAATAAAAACTTTAAAACACCATTTTCCAAAACGATGTCCTCATCGTCTGACATCTCCATTTCGACTGACCTGTTTATAATAATTAACTTGCACCTGCTTGCATTTAGTGTGAGCACATTGCTGTTCACGCCAGCTTGCCTAGGCCTAATAAGATCACGCTGCGTTCTCCGTTGGACTTGTTCTGCTCCCCGCACATTTTAGGTACTGCACAGGCCTTGTGCAGCGAAACCTCTTTAAAAATCTTAATTTTATTTCGGTTTTGTGTTGGATTCTCTTCCTACCTGCCAAAAACTGTTCCCTCTCCTAAACCTACTTCATTTTTTCTCATCATCTTCCCTAGGGTAGTGTTGACACTCAGTATTAACCTACCAACGTCCGTCTGCTATCATGAACAGTACTCGAATGGTATCGGGCACACCGATCTGCTGCTCCTCTTTCTTCGTCGGCGCTCTTTCCGTCGTTGAACAAACCAGGGGTGTGGATTCTTATGTCGATTGTTAGTGTCACCTGGTGTACCATCTGTTCGAGCAATAAAATGACGAAACTTACAGTACTTTCGGAACTTCCCTCGTATAATTCACAAAACATGACAGATACTCGGGACTTATGACTATAATAAATAAATAAATAAATAAATACATAAATAAATAAATAAATAAATAAATAAATAAAGATACATAAAATAAATAAGAATCTATAAGCCCATATCTGCGTTACATCAGTAACTTAGCCAAATTTGCTATAGCCTACGATCATGACAAAGGCATGTAACCGATCTACGTGGTTGCAGACACTTCTCACCATTGTTAATCTATATATATAAAGCTCAATGTTTGTCTGTCTGTTTGTTATTTATACAAATCTACACCGTTTCATCGAAATGAACCAAAATTTGTAAACTTACCCTTTGGAACCCTGCGGGTAACACTATCTACTTTAAATTTCGGACAGACCGCTCAATTCCCAACATTTAGGCCATTTGGCACAAATCTACACCGTATCACCGATCTGAATCAAAATGTGTACACATACCCTTTGGAACCCTTCGGGTAACACTGTTCACTTTACATTTTAGACAGACCACTCCATTCCCTCCATTTAGGCCCTTTGGCACAAATCTACACCGTTTCACTGATCTGAACCAAAATTTGTTTAGGCTACTTACTCTTTGAAACCCTACTGGTAACACTGCCCACTTGATATTTTGGACAACACTCTCCATTCCCTACATTTAGAATTACAGACAAAAGGAACTTGAAAACCACGTTTTAAGGTCCTGGAACCATTCATGTCCGTTGTAGTGTAACTGTAAGAATATTTTATTAAGTCTATTGTTGGCTGGCAATGCGGGCTGCATCACGTCAACCCTACCAGTGTTCTGGTGCAGAATTGAGAAAATAGTTACCACTTGCGCGGTTTATAAATTGCAGTCCCGGGGAGTAATTAATGCAAAAAGATTTCTTAGGTCCCTTAAAACAGTTTATCATCACGAAAATATTATGCCTCTGTATAAGTGCGATGGTGTTGGTGCAGTTCATTGAGGTTATCAGCTGCAATAAGCGTTGGTGCTTTCAAATTTACTTTCATTTATTCCGATCCTTATCCTTGAGCGCTATGTGGCGATAAATAACACTATTGCTACCTCAGGAGCTCGGGACAGCCGAAGTTTTCCAAAGTGCTCTGTTTATTTTCCCACGGCGCTATGCGACAAAATACGGCACTATTGGTCTCTACTTTTCTAATAGCCTATGAGATATAAGCCCTAGGCAGTGTCTTTTATTTCACTTAGTCTACTTCTCTTTTTAATCATGTTTTCAATTCTTTTATAAATTACATGTGTCAGTACTGTAGTTACTAAATAGCCGTTTCCCTATTCTTTATTATCATTATCATTATTGGAAAATGACCTGAATGTTACGTCCATTATTGCATACTGTACTTCTTATCACCCACACTACCACCACCACAAAAAGTTATATTTTAATTCTTATTTTCTGTTAGTTTAAGTATCATGTGCCAGTCATGTAGTAGTATTCATTATCATCCATAAAACAAATTAATCCACCGGGTGAAGCCGGGCACTAATGCTAGTTATTTATATATTAATGAATCTTTTTTTTTTTTTGTAAAGTCAGATAGACCCTATCATAATTTCCTTTTTTTTTATCGTCCACCTCATTTCATTGCGCTGTTTTATATAATTTGCGTATTTATACAGAGTCATTATCTATGCACCCTAAAAAACACGGCAAGCTAAGCCGCCTGTGACTGGCGCAGATCGCGGGCGCGCGTATCCGGTTCAGCATGCGGTGGCACGCTCAGCTGTTTCACACGTGTAGTTCACACGTGTTTTGTCATTCATATGGACGTGTATCAGCAAAGCTTAGACGTTAGTGTTGCACGTTTAGTGAGTAGGCCTATTGTGATTACTGTGATTGTTGGTCATGCCTCGACACCAATTCACATTGCGCGAGCGTGTATATCCATAATTCGTAAATGAAAAGCAGAAAATCTTGTTCCGAGACGAGATGAAAATTTCAAATCAAGTTTCCAGGATACCCTGTGCCTAATGCCAGTACAATTAGGAGGCTCGCTAAACGATTCAAGGAAACAGGCTCCGTAAATAATAAAAGAGATGACAAACATTCTTTCATCAGAAGCTGTCAGGTGTGTGTTACAAGAGAGGGAGGACATTTTCAGCATCGCCTATGTAAGTACACATTATTGAACATGTTTGGTAAACGTGTGAATGTGCACGCCAGTTACGCGCGCCCGCGATCTTCGTCAGTCACAGCCGGCTTAGCTTGCCGTGTTTATCGGGGTGCACATAGATAATGACCCTGAATATAAGTGTGTAAACGGCCTTGCCATGTTGAAACACCGGATCCCATGAGAACTCCGCAGTTAAGCAACATTGGGCGCAGTCAGAACTTAGATGGTATGCCGGTTCTAGGTACTGCGCGCTGTTGGCGAACATAAGGAGGAAAGGCCCTGGCCACCCTACCGCAAGTAAACTCCGACTGGGGGTAGCCTCTTCGGAGGCTCAGACCTGCCTTCGGGCAGTATACCAATTAAATTAATTTAATATATGTGTAAACTAATATCTTGTGGCGATTTTCTATTGCAGTGTAAGTAATTACATGCAGCAAGTGAATTGCGTAAATTTCAACCAGGAACGTATTAATTTATTCTCAGTACGATGAGGAAATTTCTTGCAGGTGTTAAGGTGAATGTCACATTTTAACGAACTTTTAAGGAGTCTTCAAGGAACTTTCCAATTAAATCCAGTTTCTAAAAATGGCTACAATTCTTATAGGGCTAGATCACATCTGGAGATTGATGTTTCGACACAATTGGCTAAATATCAATTTGGCGCGAAACTCTACAGTCTGACAGAGAAATCAAATGGTCATCGTTTACTATATAACCGTTAGTCCAACGACGCGTTTTTAACTTTTTATTCTTTATTCATCAGTGAGCTTATCTCCTTGCTTAATATTACTCAGTACACGTCACACACTAGGCCACTACTGACATGTATCTACGTTTTAATAGCGAGTGTTATTTTGTTAAACTTTATATTTAAGGGCGAGTGCCAATTCTATTAAACTCCGAAAGTAACGGAATTATAATAGGCCTCATAGGCGACGTAATCAACGAGTGATAGGCCTACTAGCTAAATTTATTAACGACCAAGCCAGTTGTATATAACTGAACTTGTAAGTTATAATATTCAGTATGAAAGTCCAACTATAGATAGGAAGTTGGAGAGAATTAGTTCTTCTAAAGTACTGTAATGAGGCAACGATTAGGATTGGTAACAGCCCATTAAGAATAATAGTAATTCCAACATCGAAGATCAAAAGGGGATGACCAAACCAAGCGATCATTGGAGTACAGGATTTTACCGAACCAACTCTTGGGCTTTTAACACAGAGAACGTGAATTCAAACGACCAAATTTATTAAGTACGTCTTCATAAATTGGGAGAGCTACGATCACTGATATTTTTGGGAACTTATGGATCAGATAATTAGGCCCTACATCTCCTTAGTATTGGGGGTTCGATATGGCTCAGCACAGGCAATTAGAAAAGAGGAGTAGATTTTACTGTACCACTGATGATGCGCATTGTCTGATTCAGGACAGTGTCGATCTTCGCAACATGTGGACTGTTCAACTACACTGAAGAACAGTTCTCTGCTGTTGGATATACCAGTCCCATCGCAGATGATCGAAGAGGGAATGCAGAAGATCCGCATGTAAAACCAGCAAGTTTCATGATGATGTTCCTTGTCCTCAGTTTAGCAGCACTCTTAATCAAGTGTGTTTTGAAGAGTAACTCAAGGTATTTGGGGAAGGGGTTGTGAGATAGAGACGTACCGTTGAGCGAGACATCCAAGCTTAAATTTGCCTGTCTGTTGTTGAGGTTCAAGAATCAGGTTTATGTTTTGCTGATACTTAAAATCAGACACCACTTTTTGAAGTATTCACACTGAATATCAAGATTTCTTTTACCTTAGTCACCGTGAATTGCTGATTAACAATATCAAGGAAATTAACGGGAGGCAGCAGAAGGAATATTTGCAATGTTGTTCAGGCTGAACAATAAACGGGGGAGCACAGCTCTTTGAGGTAGATCATTGCTAAGCTTGTTTTAGCTTACTATGCTTACTATCGATCTCTACCTGGATCACCATGTTCGGCAGCATGTTGTTTATGAGCGCTGATATTACTCGTACTATACATCCCGAAAGTTTGATGAACTTGCACATTATACCACTGCTCTCCATACCGTATCATATGCAGCTGTGAGGTCTATATATACTGCACCACTGTTCTATTTCCTATACAAACCTGCCTCAATATCGTTTGTTAAGCGAGAACCTGATCCTCACAACTGGTAGGTTAATACTGAGTGTCAACACTACCTGAGGGAAGATGATGAGAAAAGAACGAAGTAGGTTTAGGAGTAGGAACAATTTTAGGCAGAGAGGAAGAGAATCCCACACAAAGCCGAATGGAAATAATGATGTAAAGAGAGTTTTTACTGCACAAGGCCTATGAAGTACGGTACCTAAAATGTGCGGGGACTTGTGTAAGGCTAACGGAGAGCGCAGAGTGCTCTTCCCTCCCGAGCATGATTGCGGGTATATTGTAGGGACGTAGTATGCTGGCGGACCGTGGTGCCAAATGGCAATACATTATGTACTTTCCCTTCAAAAGGGTGAACTTTTAGAGTGCATTCTAAAATGCCAGAAAGATTTAAATTGGCTGGAATATTTTTATTATCTGACACTGTCGGATCTCCGACAGAAAGGCCGAATGCTTCCAGGGTGGGCAGAGATGAAGCAACGATAGTGCTTTTTTTTGCAATATTTTTAATGTCATTAGTGAGAATCTTTAAAGAATACCAATTGTTGCACTTAAAGCAGGCTAAACTCACACTCAGCAGAGTACCGACTTAAGTTTAGAACGGAGGAAAACCTCAAACCTTACTTGAACAAAACCGAAATTTTAAACAGTGAATCATAAGTCAGAGTGAAAATCTCTACAAGTTGGAAGCTGGCAGAGCGAGCTATACTTGCCTTAATGATTTACTAGAATTAGCTGTGATAGCTAAGAGAAACTTTGTAAATGTTGTTATTGGAAGTTTTGTTTTAAAAGCAACAAGTGGTAGAGTTTTAATGAACTTATCATTTAGGGCTTTGCCTCTTCCTTTGAACATAGAATAATTTCAAGAGAAAGATTAGGGAAGAGAAGGTCCTGCCTAACGGTTTTTCTAGCAATAGAAGTAGGAAACAGATAATAAAGAATTTATTTAGCAAATTGAGGAAATTTAAAAATGGTAACAATTAGATTTCAATTCTATTTCAAGCTAAGAACAAATTTGATTGTTTTGGTAAACTTGTGAGGTCTTAGACCTATAGTAACAAGAAGGTTTACAATTAACAATAGTGTTAAACAATTTCAAGGTTTCGAGCCTCTTACAAGCACTAAAACCTTACAAGGGTTTTTGAAATGTGCATAAAATTAAGAAGTTTAAAGCCTAGAATGACAATAATTAAATAATTCCAATTTTGTTAAATTTTTAACTAAATTAATTAGGTAGAATATTAAATTTTCCAAAATAAGGCTTTTAGAATACATTAGGAGTGAGGAAAGAATTATGCATTCCTTGGCTAGCAGGATAAGAAAAAAGAAGGTTTCTATAACCACTGCTATTTACGCAGAATTTAAGAGATTACAAATTCTAAGAGGGCAGATCACCTTTTGTGAAGCCTGGATAACACAGTTGGATAAATGTTTAACAATTAGGAAACGCTTACTTCTTAGACGAAGCAGGAAATAATAAGTATTAAAACGCGGATTATAACCACGGTTATTTTTACAGAATGAATAAGTTTTAAGTGGAACAAATTGGGAGGGCGCCTATTTATAGACGAAGCCTCATAGCAAAGTAATTAGTTTAGAATTGTTAGCAAAAAAAAGGGGGGGGGGAGGATTGGGAGTGTTGGAAACAGGGTATTTGAGTCCTGGCCAAATTTTATAAATTCTAACGAATCGCGGTGCGGTAGATTGTTGAACGGACACTGTTTTTGTAGCACTGAAGTTCGTCGATAGATTGTAAGGTTTCACTACTACAGTATTTATAGGTTCGTTAAATTGCACTTTGACGGGTTTTAGCGGTATGTAGTCATGATATTGCAGTTTATGAATTCACTGAGTTTGACTTGAATAGGCTTATTGCGTTAGAAAGTTTTTGGATTGCAGTTAATAGTTCTGTTTCACTTAAAGTTGTGGTAATTTTGACAGTGTTGGGTATAGTTCATCACTGTATGGAGTCTGTTTGGAATGGAAATTTCCAGAGATGAAATGACAGTTAAATGAAGCAGTAGTAATCCCCCGGAGGCAGGTAATTTAAACTTGGACAGCTATCAATTTGACATTAATCCCTCGTTGCGGGAAGGTATTCCCTTATTTAGTATAGGAAATGAGAGATTCCATGACTAGTAGAAAGCCTAGTTGGCTAAAAATGACAGTTCCCACGGGGGGGAGATAATGACCAATATTGCGAAATCAAATTACTGCCTATAAAATCCATGAAGCTTTCTTGAATGAGATTAAACCCTAAGACATGGTTAAAATCTTTTAAAAGTTGTACTTAACTTTTGATGATGTTTGCTGAAGCCGTTAGATCCAATTCCACAACATGGCAGCGTTTTGAATTTTACCTCAGTTGAGAGGAGGTTAGCCTCGGAGAAAGGCTGAACTCTAAACGTTGTCGACATGATAAGAAGTGAGCGAAGAATTTGAGCACATGGCAAGCGAGAAGACGAAGGAGAGGTGGGGAGAAACAAAGGAACAAAAAAAAACAGGTTAGGAAACATATAAGCAATATAAACCCTCTACATAGAATAATTTTCTACATGGAGTAGGGTCTTCAAGGAGATGATAGCTGACGACGAAGACGACGCCTGCTGGAATGGTGTATACTTCCTCTTGAACTCGATGAACCCGAAGAATTTCGGCAGGTTGCCACGTGGAGCGCCGTATCTTACAAGGAATACATAATGAAACAAACTTATAGAAATTTAAGAGCATGTTCAAAGAAAAATAGGAATCCAAAGGGGGCCTCTGTTGGTGTTTGCGAGAGAAAAATAAAAGAAACTAATGAAAATGAAAAGCAAAGAGCAGCAAAAGCTAACTCTAACTAACCGTGTATTCCAAAGAATACACCAACAACTACGCTCGGGTCTGAAACCTGCCTGTATTAATGTGTGTTTTTGTAATTTAATAGGGACTGGAATTTTAGGTTTTTAAAATTATCATTTTAGTTTTCAGAAACATAAAATAGTTCTTTCTAAGATTTTAATAGGTAGAATAAGTTTTTAAATAGGTTTTTATGTTTGAAGTGTAGCAAAAGTTAGCATAAACTGCGCAAAGCTTAAAATTAATGCCTAATTGTTACTAGAAAATCTGATTGTAACGAGAGTGTAAATATTTTACACAATGATACGATTTTTATCAAATTATCACGGAGAATTTCATACTTTTAGGCAATATTTGCTGTCCTTAAATATGTTAATTATTCAAATTCAATAAAACCAAGGATGTCAGAAGTGGTTTTCACACTGTAGCCCGTTTAATTAACTTTGTTTATTTAGAATATAGGAAATTTGGAAACAATAACAGATTTATCCCCACTTTCGTGACAGTTTGCTAGGATTTCTCTCAATCAATTGGAGCTAGGTATAAACACTGTCTTGTGGTTTACTTTTAAATATTATGGACTAAAAAGTCAAATATCCTACAATAAATGGAACAAAACTGAAATTAGGTAGTTTTAGGTACCGGTACTCACATTTATTTTTATTTTTTAGATAGACTACTACAGAATTCATGAATATGGCTACTTTGTGTGTATTTTTGTATTTATAAGTAAGGAAAAAACTAGGTAAAAACCTAAGAATCCAGCCCCTAGTAATTAAGGTGAGGATTAAGAAGGAAGCGGCCGTGGCCTCAGGCTAGGAACAATCGCCTGGAGTAGAAGGTGGAAACCATGGAACATCACCTTCAGGATGGCTATGAGTTGGGAATCAAACTCACATTTTCTCAGTTTTACCTCACGAGGCTGAGTGTACCCTGTTCCAGCCCTTAGACCAGAATTACATTTCCTAGCATTTAACAAAAATAATGTTTGATGCCTTCTACCGACAGTAGTGGCTACGCTGGCTAACGCGCAGCATTAGGTCATGGGGCCAAGCTCTCTGCTGACTCGGTAGACGCGTGGGTTCGAGCCCCACCGTCGGCCGTCCTTGAAATGGTTTTCCGTGGTTTCCCATTTTCAACACCAGGCAAATGCTGGGACGGTACCTTCTGACAGGCCACGGCCGCTTCCTTCCACATCCTTGCCCAGTTTCATTCACCATCATTCATTTCATCTCTCATTAACTCCTCTCATGGGGTTGGCGTCAGGAAGGGCATCCGGCCGTAAAAACTATCGCCACAAAGACTTCCATCACATCTCATCCCCGACCCCGTTGGAACACGGGAATAATAAGGGGTAGACATACAATGTTTGATGCCTTCTGTGAATTCGGGGTACGTATTGAGACTACGGAACTAAAGGTGCTGGGTTCAATTCCCGGTTCTGCAAAGACAATTAATTCTGGTCTGAGGATTGTAACGGGGTCCACTCAGCCTGGTGAGGCAAAACTGAGAAGGGATAATGGGTTCGATTTCCTCAGCTGCCCTCGAATAATGAATCAAGAACAAGAACTACTACTACTACTTGAACTGTGTAGTCGTTGATTCATTTAGGTGGGAATGTAAACCATCTCTTCTCAATTCTGCCTCACGAGGCTGAATGGATCCCGTTCAGTCGAGAATTACATTTCTTGTCAGAGGCGGGAATTGAACTCGAACTTCAAGTGTGACAGCCTTGAATTCTAACACCTACACAAATATCCTATGGTATTCATTTTATGATTAGTTAGTAACCATTCGGAAATTAATATAGGTTAACTTATTTGGTTCCAATGGGAATACAGTAGCCTAAGTTACAACTGTTATCCTTCTCTAACATAAGTTACTGTTCACTGTTTTGTTCCATTTGAGGGGCTTGAACATCATGGTTATTTAGCACCGTGTAGTTGGGTGTATATAACTTATAAGTAAATAAATACATGAAATTGTCTGATAACCTGTGTTATTGTGATAACTGTATTAGGCTAGTGTATAATTCAGGTGAGAATTTGGAAAAGGCGGCCGTAGCCTTTAGTATTTGCCTGGAGTAAAAGTGGGAAACCATGGAAAACCACTTCCAGGATGGCTGAGGTGAGAACCGAACCCACCTCTTCTCTGTTTTTTCCCCACGAGGTTGACGTAGGCCTACTCCATTACAGCCCTCAGACCAGAATTGAAATCCTTTGCAGAGCCGGGAATCGAACCCGGACCTCCGGGGTGACAGCTAAGAATGCTAGCCTTTACACCACGAGGTACACTATGAAGTTTCTGTTAGACCATATCGGTGTAGTGGCTAGCATTCTTGGCTGCCACCTCTGAGGTCCGAGTTCGATTCCCCGCTCTGCTAAGAAATTTAATTCTTGTCTGCGGGTTGAAACGGGTTACACTCAGCCACCCGAAGCAAAACAGATTAGAGGTGGCTTCGATTTCCACCTCAGCCATCTTGAAAGAGATTCTTCATCGTTTCTAACTTTTACTTTAGGCGAGTGCTGGGATAGTTTCTGACGTAAATTTACGGCCGCCTACTTCCCATGCATCGCCTCATTTATAAATACTTAGCGGTGAGGCCGTGCTTGTTAAGTTGTGCACCACGGCCACGAGGGCAGCTACAGCATTTCCGAACATCACAGGTTCGAATCCCGGCGCTGACAGAGGCTATCATGAGTGTGGTTTATCTCCGTCTTTTCTGCACTCCCTCCAGGTAAATGTCGGGATAGTACCTTACTTCAAGTCCCGGGGCACCTATCCCATCCTTGTCCCTAATACAGTTACACACACTACTACAGTCATCACATGAACACATCAGAGACACACACAACTACGCGGGGCAGATGACCAAGATGTCCCAAGCCATTAAATTAATTTACAACAACGCCAACAATCGATTACAAATACACGCACACTCACTGTAATACAGACATCACAATAACACAGGCTATCAACCTCATTCCACATCACAGTAGGCTACACAGAGTTGAAATTACCTTGATGTCTGTGTCTCTAAATGGGCTTTTACAAAACTAACAATGTTATTTACGGATTTACATTTATTCGTCCAAACTTTAAGCTTGTTGAAACCAGTCTTGGAGTTCCTTTAAATATTTGATTTAATGTTACTTATCAGGCACCTCATGTTTTGTTCGCGGGGTCCTCTAAGATGTACGCTACACCACTGAATATATGATCGAATTTGTTAACAACCAGTCGACGTTGGTGTACTTCTAAAGTTAAGTTCCTTCTTTTGTTTTATCCTAATTTATTTAAAGCCACTCTTTACTTATTTCTGGATGGGAACCTTGGATCTGTACAACACGCTGGATGTGGTTTATTCTATACTACCAGATTCCCTTCCTGCCATCAACCCGTAGCGGAGGAGTTATGAGACATGAAATTAATTAGAAACATAATTTAATTGACAACTCATCCAAGGACGGGCGAGAAGCGACGTGACGCGACGCTTGTATGTTGACAGAATGCTCGGCTATCGTGACACAAATAATTGTCACCAGCAATCACACGGGGACAATATTCCTGGTTACTGTGGCTTCGTAGCTAAATATAGCGACTTTAAAATTAGTTCAACATAACCGATGTCTCAGTCTCATTCATGGCTGTGATTATATGCAAGTTATTGAAGTATGAGTGGAGTTAGTAATGGCCTTCAGGGCCAGTGCCTGTGTATTCTGTGGAAGGTAGGCCTAGTGTCTTGTGTGCCTAGACACACAAGACCAGGCTTACACAAGCCTAGTGTAAGCCTAGTATCTGGCATGTACCTAATTAATAATATGGCCGAGGCTTATGTGTCTTTTTACCATTAGCCTACGTAGCATATTAACTATAAATTTCATTTGGCAACACTGCCTTGTTCAAATAAATGGAAACGGTTCCTTCGAGATTTCTGGGATCATCAATAAGAATATAATGAAAATTTTCAATTTGCTGATTTCTCTCAGATCATGGGTAAAGATGCGATCGAGGATGTTTTGTTTAATCGATTTATCTTAATTTTCTCTTTCACTTTATGCCCTTTGCCTGACAGCGATGATTCGTTCTGTCTCTCTCTCCCGTAGTAATACCAATGTTTTCCTTATTTACTACTGGGTGTCTTAATAATCCAGTAGACTTGAACATCTTGATGTACAGTACCTCACTGTCCCCCACTTAACTGAGAAGAATGGGGTAAGTCGAAGCCTATTGGTGGAACAGATCGAGAGGGTGGAGTCTTAGCCGCCATTCGCCGGCTCGCATCCCGCACTCATGCGCGGCGACTGCTCTTATTCGTGGGATGGAGAAGAGCAAGAAGAAGAGAAAATAAAAACAAACGTAAAAAGAAGAAGAAAATTAAAACAATAAAGAAGAAAGAAAGAGATGCAGCTTCAGTGACATGTGAACTGCACCTCAAAGATGTGTGCTGACAGTGTTCGTGTTGGAATGAGTGAGTCGCAGTGTCAATCGTGATCCACGCGCGTGAGATAAGTGACAGTTCCCGGGTTCATTTATACACAGTTTAGGTGTATATGTAAATAAGAATTACAGTGATGTACTGTACTTTTAGTTAATTTAAAATATAGACCTATATTAAAAGTTTCTCTTCATTAATTAACGATTTTCTTCGTGAAGTTTTAGTAAAGAAAACGTTGAATAATTTGATATAGGGGTAAAGGAGATGCTCGAGTGACGAGGAGATAAAGGTGGTGGAGTGTTGATGTGTGTGGGGATGATGACGATGATGCTGGCCACGTCTAGCCCGAGCTGCAGGTACATGAACCAGCCCAATGCAAACAGTGCTAGTGCGAGTACCAGTAGTCAGTACCAACAACTGATCGCACGCTACAGCAGCCACCAAATCTCGAGCCCTGAGCCTGACCGTAGCAGCAGTACCGGCAGTGCCACCAGCAAGAGACTGCTTGACCTGGACGAGGATGACACCTCCTCAGGGTTCAACAGGTAATGTTCCTCCATTTTATTTCTACTTACTTTTGTAATAGGCTATACTCGATTAAAAATCCATAACACATCAACTATTTATTTCCATTTCCTTGTTCAATATTGCTCCAGTTAGGGCCTTGGTCCGTGAACGTGAATTTTCCTGATGACCTGTGTCATTGCAGTGTTGTAGTAGAGAGTGTAACTGATTATTCGGGTCTAGGATTTAGGTAAGAACCCCTGGACTTGAAATAAGATAGGCGTACCTTCCCGGCATATATGTCTGGAGTTAGTGTGGAAAAGTCCGCGGAAATAACACACTCACATGGTTGATGTCAAAAAATACAAAATATAGGCTACCCCCTCTCCCCCATCCCCCCCCCCCCAGAAAGGAACATTTAAAGAAACACTGATTCTAATCAATTTTGCGTTATAAGTTAATCGATTGAAAATCCATAACTAATCGAACTATTTACCATTTAAATAGCCTATTATTTCGATGGTATTTTTCAGCAATGAATCACTCTCAGAAACACAACTGCCTAGGTAGAACATTCGTCTGAAAGGTAAAAGGGGAATGGAGAAACACGTTCCAGCGTTGGAGCGGATCATTCACATCTTTGGAACTATTGCAGCCCCCCCCCCCCACTTTCCCCAAAGGTTCAGTGCCATAACGCTAGAATAACAAGTTGAGAAACGGGCGTCTTGTCACTTTTCATCTTCAATACGTCCAAGGATCACAAATGTATTCAGAACTATACTGGATGATTTGAATAGTATTACTACTACTACTACTACTACTACTAATAATAATAATAATAATAATAATAAAAATGAGAACATTGGCTTGAAGAGAAACCATATGCAGCTATTGCAAAAGGCAGCCCTCGTTGGTACTGCAAGTAGGCTATAGTAGGCCTACGTAAGGTTTCGTCTCTTCAGTGACTGGTTCTGAACATCTTGGGATCCAGTGCTAACATCAGTGTCTTTGGCCCGCAAGGAGTCCGACGGTGATCGTTTTGTATTGTTATGTAAATTTCATATAGCCTAATAATAATAATAATAATAATAATAATAATAATAATAATAATAATAATAATAATAAGCAGATGATTCAACTCCACTACTCTTAAGTCAGCAAGAGACTCAAATTCAGGTGCGCAGTGATTTGGATAGATTCAATGCCTGGTTGTCCAAGCCACTACACGGAAGACATCCCAATGAAGTCATCCAAACTCACGTCGACAAGCTAGCGTCGAACTTTTGGTTGATTTCTGGGCAGATGTTTCCTGAAACAGAAGACTTTATGATGGCTATTCAGGACCAGGTTGTCCCCACGAGTCCATAATCAAGGATGCATCTGTGCAAGATGACCATTGCAGATACGGTTGCCCAACATCTGCGACTGTTCAGCATATTATATCAGGTTGTCGCCATTTTGCAGGGACAGAATATAGGAAGAGACATGATTTTGTTGCCAAGATAGTAGGCTACATCAAGAATTGGCTATACAACTTCAACTGCTGAGCCAAGAGAAAGTACAGTACTACAAATATGCTCCTGAAACTGTACTGGAAAATGACAGCTTTACGTTGTATTGGGATCGTTCTGTATTGACAGACCAATCAGCTGTGCACAACAGACCTGATTTAGTTCTTGTTGACAAATGCATGAAGCCCACCACCTTCTTAGATGTGGCGATCCCAAACAGTGGCAACATACTAACAAAGCATGTTGAAAAGCTGTCAAAATACACAGAGCTTTCAGAACTGATATGGAAGCAATGGCACATGGCACAAGTCAGGACAGTTCCCATTATTATCTCCAGTACTGGCGTGATTGCCAAAAACTTAAAGGAATCGCTCACGGAGTTGAAATTAGACCCAGGCCTTTTCAAACTGATGCAGAAAACAGTCATACTTTCTACGTGTCGCGTAGTAAGGCTGTTCTTGGGCAATCAGGCCTGAAGCAGTGAGGGAAATATGAAGCTACTACTCAATGCAGTCACCAAGAATTTGCTCCTTGTGATATGTGCGGTATCTGGGATTGTAAATGTTTTCTTTCCAGCAAATGCTGAGAATGTGTAAGCGCATGCGCAAAATAAATAATAATAATAATAAAAGTATAAATTTGTAAACATAGGGTTGTAGATGGTATAAAGCCTACTAGGGCCTAAATCAATACGGAACCATTTCATCCTTTTGCTTATGGATCGTCTCCAGCTTCCAATCATGTGTAAGGAGCCTATAGGCTACAGTTCCGCAACAAACTACTGCTTAAAAATATTAACATTAGGCTACTTAAAATATTGTAGGCTACTGCTGATACTACGGTACTGTATGCATCAAGCCTACCCATACCTAGCTTGAAATAGACCACTGTGGTTTCCCCATTTTCAATTCCAGGAAAGTGCTGGGAATATGCCACGGCCGCATCCTTCCAACTTTGTAATCTTATTCTTCCCCATTCGTTTAATTTTTCATTAACTTCCCTCATGAGGTTAGAATCAGGAAGGTCATACAGGCTAACCTCACTGACAAATAGATAGTCTACCCCATAGAAACGGGATTTATAAGGGAGCAGTAGACATAGGCTAGATTCAAGAGCCACCTCTGCAGAGTATTAGCTGGACTCCGGGAGGATGCTTTACGCCACTTAAATAAGTTGGTCTGTTTAGAGTCTTACACACATGCTATTGGCTATACCAAGTCGGCTGGTTCTTTAGTAGAATGTACAATATTCCGAAAATCACGAATATTAGTCTTATTCCATATTTCTATTTGTTAATATTGAAATTAGTTCTGTCTAGCGATTCTGTTTAAAGTTAGGCGCTCGTTCGACCTTGAACGACTTGTTCTTTAGGCAAGTAGCTTAAAGTCAGTGTGGAACTAGAGCTGGGTATTGCGACCAGGAACTAAACTCGTGTAGCCTACTGGCTTGGTGAAAATCTTCGAAGCTTACACCACTTGGGTGGCTTACATGTATCGATATCACTACAGTACCTCAAAATAGAATTAAACCCGGGCCTCTGGGGTGGTACCAATTACGTTAACTCTTAAACGAAAAGGCGTCCGAGATTGGGACCGATAACCTCGATGTTAGGCTCCTTAAAACCCAGAATCATCATTATCATCATCATCACCATCATCATCGTACGGGATTACGACAGATCTTCCGGTGACCAGTCATAGACTGAGGAAAAAAACAGAGCAAAACAACATCGACACATGAGGTTCTCTACTGAAAAAGACGTTAAAATATATTTGTGTGATTTATAAATAGTCTAGCTTGTCACTTCTGTTTAAAAACTATGTTTTGTGTTTTGAAGAAAACAACATTGTGAAAACACACTTTATGTGTTTTTATGTCCTACAATTAAGAGAAAAGTCGTCCTGAGTGAATTATTTCCTACAGTAGCTTAGCACAGATTCATTAGTGCAAGTAAGTTCAATATTGCACAGAAATAGCTTTAGAACATTGCTCTCTTTGGAGTGATCTAAACTGTTGAAGACCCCATGCGGTGTAGCGGCTAACATTCTTGTTTGTCGCCCCCGGAGGCCCGGGTTTGATCCCTGGCTCTGCCAAGAAATTTTAATTCTGGTGTGAGGTTTTAGTCTCGTGAGGCAAATCTGGGAAGAGGGGTGTTCGGCTCCCACTTCAGCCATCCTGTAAGTGGTTATCCATGTTTTCCCACTTCTACTCCAGGCGAATGCCGATATGGTTCCTTACTTAAGGCCACGGCCACCTCCTTTCCAATCCTATCCCCAATTTACAAATATACACACTAGTTCAGCCATCACAATAACACAAGTTAAAACACGAATTTCTCACAGACCCAAGTACATGGGCCCTAAAAATAAGCAACAACAACAAACATACATGTTGACTAAGGTTTGAAAATATGACCGCGGTCGGGGTTCGGGCAAGTGCGTCCGACCGCGGTATAAAAATGTTTTATACATCTCAAGTATGGTTCAGACTATGGCGTACAGGTGGCTCTGTATGTGTCGTCATATTTCCTCGTCATTCCAGAAGCCACCAGAGTGTCTCTTTTTCTAAAATTTGTGATAGGATGCTGCGAGCATGGCCGCATTGAGGTTCATGCCCGGACAGAAGGAGATCTAGGTTCGAATCCAGTGTGGTCATATATTCAAGTTTTATTGCTATTTGTTTTACACACCTTCGATTAATTTACGATCGCATTCCGTTAAAATTGTAATTCCTCAGAAAAACTCAAAGCTATGACTTTTGATACTATAGAATGTGTACACATTAACCATATAAAGTTGTAAATAGATATATCCGTATTGATTGATAGAATTGATTGTAATCCCTTATGTATTGGACAGACAGTTCGTGATCTCAGCACACGTTTTAAAGAATATTCTAATGCAATAAAATACAATGCACACTCAGCAATGGTCATTCAGATGTTGGAAAACAGACACAGTTTTACAAATGCAACAAACGACATGGTACTGCTACACAATGTGCAAAAGGGGCAGATGACCTCGTAGTTCCGCCCCTTAAAACAACAATAACTAACTAACTAACAATGTGCAAAAAGAACCATTGATGAACATTTTGGAAAAATCTATAAATCTTTATCTATCAAAAGATATAGGCCTACCCAAACAAAAATGTTAATGAAATCATTCGAACAGATAATCCGCTTTTTTTAAAATACGAACAACATTTGTAGAGAATAATAACTAGTTCGGTTGAATAAAATTCTTTCTTTCTGAGTAAGTTATTACAATTTTTTTTACCTTCTTTTTACACTTAGACCTACTACTTTCTAATGGACACCATCTTTTATTTTTGGACCGTTAATAACACTAACATAAACATATGTTGTTTTTATACATACCATAAATCACATGTCGTTCTTCCAGCTACAACCTTATAAATATTTTTATTGGCACGAGGTTAACATGTTTTTATTCTTGTCATCCAGGTTTCATTATTTCAGCAACTTCATATTACTTCAGCACACGCAACCATCTCCAACTTTTTAAAAATTGAAATAACATAGTTACGCCACCATAATTACGGGACTTCTGACAAGTCTCATTATTTTCCATGCTCTCTAGACTATAGGATCTATCTATCGTATGGCTTTTAGTGCCGGGAGTGTCCGAGGACATGTTCGGCTCGCCTGAGTCTGTAGCTGCTTCTAGCGGACACCCTAAAGGGTGAGCTACAAGTTCCGTTCAATTTCAAGTAGTTCCAACTTTCGCCACCAGATATCAATGGTACCTAGTGGTGAACGTTGGAACTTTGATAGAGCGTTCTGACGAAATCTAACCTAACAAATTTTGCTTTACACAAGTTTAGTCTGTGAAAGGATCTTTTACATGCCATAAATCTATGACATGGGACCGCCGGCTTTACTTCCCCTCCGAAGGAAGGCATACTGAAGGATTTTTAACGCTCTTAAAAAATCCGACAACTTCGGCCGGGTTTGTACCCGCTATCTTGGGCACAGCAGTTCAGCATGCTACCGACTACGCCACCGAAGCCGCTTCTCTATAGGAGACTTCTATACACTAGTTTCCTAGCAACATACTAAACATATCTCTCTATAATAACCTTTCTTTCTAAGCCATCCATTCGAATACAATCTTTAGTTTCTTAGCAAAACAGTTACTCCAAACATTCCTTGCCCTATCTATACCATACCTTGGATTACTTATTTGCAACGATTATATTCCATTGTATTATTCTACATTCATGAATTAATACTCAAGTACATTTATTTCAACATAATATGCCTACTTATTATATTGTTTGTCTTTTCTCCTCATACAGGTTACTTCATTATTACCTAACAAATTCGTCGTACCCATCTATTAACTCAATCCTAACCTAACAAATTGCACATATGCAATATTAAATCCACGGAAGTGTTCTATGCTTTATAGGCTATCTCTTTCCTTTCTGAGTTCCTAGTATTCGTTTCTCATTTCTATATTAATTTTCTTTTTAGATCTCTCCTACTTCAACCCGGTTTTGTATCAAGACGTACATCTTTCTTATTTAATATATTTTTGTAACAGATCTGTATTTATTTTAAATTTTAATGTGTTGTTCGTAACTGCTAGACGATTAATATTTTAGAATTATTTTTGATAGCAACTTCTGTTGTGGTAAATTTGTTATATACAATTTCTTGCATCTTTCCTTATTATGGTATGTTGGCTTTCACGGCCAGTGAATTAAAACTCAGCAATTCTTCTAGGTTTGTGCCGTGTCTTGAGTGGGGTTTCGCCTAGGACACCAAGCTGGCTCATCGGCGGGCTCTTGGTGTCCCCGCCCGGACCCCCACAGGGGTAACGAACTGCGCGCCACCTCCCTTTATATTAGGTTCAACTGCACCACTTGACTGCGAGAACTAAAAGCTCAAGGAGCCTTAACCTCCCTATGAAGGCTTCCAAAGAGATGGTATATTGGCTTTCACAGCCGGTGAATTAAAACTCAGCAATTCTTCTAGGTTTGTGCCGTGTCTTGAGTGGGGTTTCGCCTAGGACACCAAGCTGGCTCATCGGCGGGCTCTTGCTGAGTTTTCCTTATTATGATTTGCACTGAGGTATGACCGAAACTGGTACAACATTAAAAGTACATCATATATTGAGTTAAGGTTTTAATCTTCCTATTATATTATAATTTGTCAAATAGGAACACGGCAAATATGGTCATTTTCATGTCCTTTCATACATTTGATAAGTTCAAATTTTATTTCAAACCTAACTCCAGACTAATAATACAATTACAGAGAGCTGGTAAGTTATATGGTTTATCACCAATGTCTCAGCCTCATCCATGGCTGTGATTATGTGGAAGCTACTGAGGTATGGGTGGGGCTGAGTAGTGGTCTCAAGGCACAACTAGTGCCTGTATGAAGGTTCTACTCATAGGGTCAGTGCTATTGTTGTGACTCAGTGAGGAATCAATGGCAAACTACCTCAGTCCTCATCATGCCTAGTATGGCTCATTATAGTGCTGACTATGGCGGTACTTTTTGAGGATCCAACCAGCCTGTGAGCTGACTACCCCACAGACAGGTAATTCCTCACAGTCATATAGGTAAACTTTGCGAGAATTGAGGCCGTTCCACTGGGATTACCAGCGTCAGGGATGTTCACTACAGTTCCTCTAATTGCGAAATTGAATCTACGGTAGCAAGTTGAAAGAAATATCCAGATGGTGCAGCGTAGATAACGTTTGCGAGATATGTGTAATGCAGGCGTACCTCTCAGGAACGTGGAACATTTGCGTCATGCGTGTTATCTATATCCCAGGGGCGTGGAATAAGTGGACGTGAGAGTTTCATCTATACTATCTATACTAATATAATAAAGCTGAAGAGTTTGTGTGTTTGTTTTTGTGTTGAAACGCGCTAATCTCTGGAACTACCAGTCGGATTCGAAAAAATCTTTTATATGATAGCCAGATTCAAGAGGAATAGTTTGGGCTATGCTAAATTTCGGACAGACCATTCCATTCCCTGCATTTAGGCCCTTTGGCACAAATCTACACCGTTTCACTGTTCAGAACCAAAATTTGTATACATACCCTTTGGAACCCTGCGAGTAACAGTCTGCATGAAATTTATGACAGACCGGTCCATTCCCTGCATTTAGGCCCTTTGGCACAAATCTACATCTTTTCACCGATCTGAACCAAAATGTGTATACTTAGCCTTTGGACCCCTACGAGTAACACTGTTTACTTGCAATTTCGGACAGACCACTCCATTCCCTGCATTTATGCCCTTTGGCACAAATCTACACCGTTTCACCAATCTGAAGCAAAATTTGTGTAAGTTACTTACCTTTTGGAACCCTGCGAGTAGCACAGTCTACATGAAATTTCGGTCAGACCACTCCATTCCCTGCATTTAGGCCCTTCGGCACAAATCTACACCGTTTCACCGATCTGAACCAAAATTTGTATACATACCCTTTGGAACCCTGCGAGTAACACAGTTTACATGAAATTCCGGATAGACCACTCCATTCCCTGCATTTATGCCCTTCGGAACAAATCTACACCGATTAAGCAATCTAAACCAAAATTTGTATAGTCTACTTACCCTTTGGAACCCTACGAGGAACACCGTCTGCATGGAATTTCGGACAGACCACTCCATTCCCTGTATTTAGGCCCTTTGGCACAAATCTACACCGATTCACCGATCTGGACCAAAATTTGTATACTTACCCTTTGGAACCCTGCGATTAACACTGTCAGCATGATATTTCGGACAGACCACTCCATTCCCTGCATTTAGGTCAATTGGCACAAATCTACACCGTTTCACCGATCTGAATCACATTTTGTACACTTACCCTTTGGAACCCTGTGGGTGACACTGTCCACTTTAAATTTCGGACAGACCACTCCATTTCCTGCATTTAGGCCCTTTATTACAAATCCACACCGTTCCTCCTAATTGCACCAAATTATACATACACTTTGAAACCCTGCTGGTAACACTGTCCACTTGATATTTTGGACAAAGCTCTCCATTCCCTACATTTAGAATAACAAACAAACTGAACTTGAAAACCATGTATTAAGAGTATTTTAATAAGTCTATTGTTGACTGACAATTCGGGCTGCATCACTTCGCCCCTACCAGTGTTCTGGTGCAGAATTGCAAAAATAGTTAAATCTTGCGCTGCTTATAAATTGCAGTCACGGGGAGTAATTACTTCAAAAAGATTTCTTTTGCCCCTTAAACCAGTTATCATCATGAACATATTATGCATCTGTATAAGTGCAATGGTGTTGGTGCAATACATTGAGGTTATCAGCTGCAATAAGCGTTGGTGCTTTCAAATTTACCTTAATTTATTCCGAAACTTATCGTTGAGTGCTATGTGGCGATAAATGATACTATTGCTACCTGAGGAGCTAGGGACAGCCGAAGTTTTCCAAAGTGTTCTGATTATTTTCCTACGGCGCTATGCGACAAAAGACGACACTATTGGTCTCTACATTTCTAACAGCCAATGATATATAGGCCCTCTTTCTAATCATCTTTTGAAATTTGTTTGTAAATTACATGTATTGTGTCAGTGCTGTAGTTAGTAAATAGCCATTTCCCTATTCATTATTATCATTATTATCATTATTATCATTAGGGGAAAATGATCTAAACGTTACGTCCAATAAACTGTACTGTTTATCACCCTCACTACAACCACCACCACCACCACCACCACCACCACCACCACCAAAAAAAGTTATTTTTTTTCTGGTGATTTAAGTATCACGTGCCAGTTCTGTAGTAGTATTCACTATCATCCATTAAACAAATAAATCCACCGGGCGAAGCCGGGCACTACTGCTAGTAGTTCTATATACTTATGTTGCACCGCTCAAATATTTTCTAATTACTATCATAGATACCGGATGAGTTAGCCGTGGTCGTTACGGTATGGCTGCTGGCATTCGCTCACATCCGGGAGGCGAGGAGGTTCGAATCCCCCCGCCGGCAACCTTGAAGATGGTCTTCTGTGGTTTCCCATCTTCCTTCCAGGCAAATGCCGGGGTTGGTCCCTGACTATAGGCCACAGCCGCTACCTTCCAACTCCTCGTCGTTACATTCAAACTTTCCTCCTCAGACAACACTCCACACACGCGACGATACTTGTAGCTCACCCATTGGGTGTCCTCCTAGAAGCAGCTACAAATTGGCGAGCCGAACATGTCCTGGGACACTCCCGGCACTAAATGCCATACGCTAAAGAAAACAACAAGCTATCATAGATACAATGGGCCTACCCTTAGAGGCTTCTACCAACAGTATGCCACTCTATGACATAAAACATTAATGTCTTAAAAATGGGTTGTTTCTACAAGTAGAGTAACTCAAAATATTCCTTTTACATACCAAATAGCTTGGTCAAAAACTAAAACCTGACAAGCCGCGACGGAATGAATTTGTGGAAGCAGTTCTGGTGAAGTTGATGAAAATGAGGCATTCCTCGATATGGTCTGTTTTTCTCACGGGGCTACATTCCACATTTCTGGGAAGTTGAACAGATACATCTGTCTCATATGGGGAAGGGAAACCCCCATCGCCATGGTAGAGTACCAACGTGACTCTCCGAAAGTGAATGCTAGTTTTGCATTGTTGATGGGCAGGGTCAAAGGACCGTTCTTTTTAGAGGATAGTACCGTTAATTCACGAAGGTCCCTGGACATGATGGAGTTGTGCGCTTTGACACAACTTCCTCGTGGTGTGATCTTCCAACAAGATGGTGCGTCATGTCATTATGCGGATATTGTGAGATACTCCTTGGACCGTAACTTTTCAGGGTTCTGAATTGGGAGAGGTAGTCATCCGATATCTTGTTCCCCCTAGAGGCCCAGACCTTATGCCACTTGATTTCTTCTTGCGTTTTTTTTGGGTCAAGAATCAAATGTACCGAACTCCAGTTCGTGATATACCAGATCTATGACATCGCTTTTGAGCAGCTATCGCAAATGTTACACCTACAATGCTACAAAATACACGAAGAGAGATAGAATACAGATTCGACGTATTTTGCGCCACTAATGGTGCGCATATCGAGGTAACGTATAAAAGATTGAATTTCTATGCTTGTGGAAACAAACCACCGACTATTATCTATATTACTTTTCAAGATATTAATTAATGTTTTATTATACACACAAGCCTGACACGCTGTATTCTTCTTAATATATATCGGTTGGCGTGAAACGAGTCAGATGTGATCCATCTTGTTCGGTTATATCCAATTTGTTCTATCTCAGAGACTTGTCGGATAAACTGAATTGTAGAGGCACAATAGTACGAAATGAAAATAAATAAATAAATTGTATAGTTCAGAATGTTTGATACTGAACAAGAAAGGTGAATTAGAGGAGCTGGAGAAGAAAGAAAGAAAAATCTTGAGGAAGATCTTAGGACCCGAAAATAGAAATGATGGTACTGGCGGAAGAGGCGAAGCAAAGATCTTTACGGACAAGCAGAAAAAATCACAGATACCATACGGAAGAGAAGATTGGAGTTCTATGGACACCTTACGAGAATGAGCGATAGTCGACTAACGAAGAAGATCTTTAATTACATAACCAAGATAAAAGCGACTACAAAATGGGTAGATGAAATAAGAAAGGATATGGAGGAAGTTGGGGTCAGTCCAAATGAGATCTGGAATAGAGAGGTGTTTCGAGGTAGGATTGATGCATTCAAGGGGTTCCAGGAAAAGCAAAGGAGAAGAGCCAAGAACATCTGGTCGGAAGAAAGGAAGAGAATCCACAGTGAAAGGATGAAGAGTTTCTGGGAGCAGAAAAAAAGTACTAATCAGCAAGTCAATTGTTTCCCGCGGTCCAAAGTAGGCCAAAATCGAACAAAGAAGAAATAAATAAATACCAAGACTAGTGAAGAAACCAAGTATGCCATAGAGAAGTTACACGAGTTAGCATCATAGACAGGTCTCCAAATATCATATGAGAAGACGCATTTCATGGTAAATGGATACTAGAATATCCCAAGATCCCCGCTACAGACGAACTATGGAATAATTAGACACGTACCTTCCTTCAAATATTTAGGAGAAATTATTGTACCATTTGGATTGGACTGGAAAGCTTAATTAGAAAGAGCTACCAAACTCCAGAAAGCATACCGAATAGCATGGAATCACTATTATCACACACCAACTGTACAATAAAAAGTCCATCACTAGGAATGCAAAGTTAAGACACTATCAAACTGTGATTAGACCGGAAGCACTGTAAGCAGCGGAATGCCTAACAAACCGCGCAGCTGGCCCGATCGAGAGAATCGAAGTTAAGGAAAGAAAGATCATTAGGAAAATTCTTGGTCCTAAATTCAAAGATGGAGGTTACAATACCTGGAGTAATTAAAAAATATACTCCCTCACTGAAAAGATCTCAAGTGTAATCCGGAAGCGGAGAATAACATTCTATGACCACCTCCTCAGAATGCCAGTCAGTAGATTCTCCAACCGTCTATTATCATACTCCCGAGGTTTAAAGGTGATGCATCTTTGGCTGATGGAAGTGGATAAGGACTTGTTAAAGTTTGAAATTTCTGAATCAGATATCTTTCTCAGAACCTCACTGAAACAAAAACTCCGTCAGGTTCATCAAGAGGAAGTAAACCCTAGCAAGATATATGTCCACTCGGATGAATGGAAGAAATCCCATTCCGAAAGGATGAAGTCGTGGTGGGCTAACAAGAAGAAAAACAGTTGAGAGTGTCCCTAGTGTCCACAACGATAAAGTAAAGTAAGTAAAAGAGTGATGTCATGAAATGCGAAACTACGGCACTACCAGACAGTTGTTCTTCCAGAAGCATTGTACGCCTCCGAAACTAGCCTATATCTCTTGGAGGCCTTTCGCAAATTGGTGAAATCGAAACCAAGAACGTAAAATTATCAGGAAAATATATGGCCCCGTTTATGTTAATGGTATATGGATTAAAAGGAAAACCACAGACTTGTACACAGTAATCAATAAGTTCACTGATATCGTGCGTAAGAGACGATTGAAATTCTATGGTCACATCTGCAGAATGGACAACACCAGATAATCAAAAAACTGCTTGATATAATTAATTCAAAGAAGGTCAAAATCAGATGGTTAGAAGAAATCAAACAGGACTTAAAAGAAATAAACATTACAGAAGATATCATCATGAATCGCAAGGCATTTGGAACTCTAGTTACAAATCACTCTTTCACCAAAAAAGCTAAAATGACCACTGGAAAAAAATGGGCGGAAGAACGTAAGAAGTGGCATAGCGATTTTGGGAGGAGAAGAAGAGGAAAACACCATCAACCCAAGTCAACAAGTTCAAACGCGCTCCTTAAGTGGGCAAAACGAAGAAAGAAAGAAAGAAAGAAAAAATTAATAAATAAATTATTTAACTAACTATATAACTAAATAGATATATAAATATGGAAGTAAATACATAAATTAATGAATAAATAAATAAAATTAAGTAATAAATGCATTAATTGTGAGAGCATTATGGGGCTTGCAGGGGCTGGTTAGCAGCCCATACCCCTGACTAAGTCTCTGCACAAGTTGTTGCATATATAGCCTATACTGTAATTTCCATACAGTAGTTCATTTCTAACTCCTAAAGACTTATTTAATATACAGAGTCATTTTATTCTCTTTCCCAAAGGTAACAGTAGGAATTACAATAACGTATTGTTTTTATCAATCGTAGAACAGTGGCCAAAGACCGCCACTTGGAAATCTATTTTAGGAGAAGCAAATAATGCAGAAATGCTTCCCGGGAGGGGTTGGTATTTGCATATGAATTACATTCATCGCTCAGATGTAATTAAATAGCTTCTAACAAACTGATGTAAGAAGTACGGGAATTAATCGCTGCAGAAACTTATGGTCAAGTTTGAATATTTTAGTCAAAATACATTACATTGAAATAGCTATTCTACTCAAAGCTTGGGTTAAAGATACGTTTATTTCTTATTTGTGCATTTAACAACGCTACCCTTTTGATTTTCTTTATGTATCGATTTCAGAGATATTAAGATCAACAACTGGTAACAGTGTCTACCAATTCATAAAGTGTTCTACAGTAAATGCGGAGTAACTTTAATGGATTGCACATTTTGTGATCTATTGATGTCAGGAATGTTCAAATTTTCTCAAGACTGTCCATAGCCTACCATTTAGAAATTAATTAAAATCTTCCGGTGACTCGGCTAAAATGACAATAGGCCTACTCCAGCAAATATTAAAGGTATGATAATTTTACCTTAAACCTTTACTCCTACAGTAAATTCCGCTCTAATTCACTTCATTGTCAGATTGGAAAATTTGGGTGATGATGAATTACAGCGTTGCCTGACATCTTTGTGAAAACCTGCATCCCTCTCATGTCCTTCAACTCTGATAACTTCTTCATGATTTATGAATTGTAAATTACCCACTTATCTCTGTACTTTATTCTAATCCTTTTCAAAATGTCAAACAATTTACTTCTAAGTCTACAAATACCATAAACTTCTCCTATTTTTCCGTATTCTACTTTCCAAGATCAGAATAAGACTCACAAGCATCCTTCTAACGTGGGAAGAGTTAAGTTTTTCCACCCAGATGATTTCAATTTCAATTTCAAAATCAGTGCTTATACAGATTCTTCCAACGCAAGTGCACTTACTTCGCAGAGAAGTAGGCTACAGCTGCAATGCCAAATATATATTGAGAACCGTCTAAATATTTCGGATGTTCACCATGTTGGATTTTATATGTGTACGCCTTCGAGTTATGTACAATTACATGAGGATAATTGTGTATGTGTATTACTCAAACTTCAATCGCATGATTAGGACACAAGAAATAAAAATACAAATAAAACAAGAAGTTCCGTTAAGAACTATACAGCCTACTTTTCATGCCAATGATTATTCTACAGAATATGAACCTATCTAGATTAATGACGAAATTAAGTTGGTAATATCGAAATATCTAATTAGTTCAAAATATACCTGGTATAATGTAGCCTAATAGAGCACTACAGTTGGCAGCCCTGGTGACTGAATATATTCTTAGTTCCATCTCTTAAGGTACAGAATACAAAATTTGGTTGAAGTCCAATGGACGTTACATGCAGTTAGACACTGGATCTATCAGCAGGAGTAAAAGCATGTTGCCAACAATGCCATGCGTGTGCTGGTCAGAAATAATCTGAAATATTATGATATCTTGTTGTGCCAATTTTGGATGAAATCCATTTGTTAGTGTAGAAGTTACATGTATTTTAAAATTGGACATATCAGCAGGCATAGAATCATGTTGTCAGCACTGCCTTGTATTAATTACTCCAAATTAATCTAGAATGTCAGGTGCTATACGTGTGCAAAATATAGAGCTGTTGGCTTGCATACTTTCTGATATATTGATATTAGGGTAAAAATTATAGACAGCATTTATTAACAGTTGGCAGCCCTGATTGCACTGAAGAATACTTATAGTCATATCTGATATCTTACACATAGCACATGCGAAATTTGGATGAAATCCTACTGATAGTATAGAAGTTACATGTATTTAAAAATTGGCCCTATCAGCAGGCTTGGAATCATGTTGGTAGAACTGACGTATATAAGTTACTCCAAAATTAATCAAACATGTCAAGTACTATACGTGTGCATAGTTTAAAGCTGTCGGCTTGCACACATTCTGATATATTGGTATTTGGATAGAAAAATAGAGAGAGCAATTATTAACAGTTGGCAGCCCTGGTGGCTCCTAAGAATACGCTCAGTCATATCTGTTTATGTACAGATATTACATACAAAATTTGGTTGAAATCCAGTTGATAGTGTAGAAGTTATATGCATTTAAACATTGGACCTATCAGAAGGCTTAACATTATTTTGGCAACACTGTCATGGTTGGCCTCCTGGAAATTAAACTGAAATAGTATTATCTACATGTGTGCCAATTTTGGAATAGCTCCTATGCATACCTTGCAGGATATCCAACATGGAGCTCAAATTTCTAGTGCGTTTTTTCAGCAGTTGGTAGCACTGACATCATTTTCAAATATGGACGTGAGCTATTCCGGTGCACATATTTACTCATACTAAATTTGGTTTTGATTGCTGCAGCCGTTTAGGAGTTGATAGGGGGGGACACACACACAGCCAGACAGACAGACAGAAGGACAGACAGACAGACAGACAGACAGACAGACACACACACATTTGCCCGATCTCATAAGACTACTTTTTCCTCATTTTTGCAAAATGTGAAAAGTAGGCTAAAAATCGCACAACCGTCATTGAGGTTATGTAAACAATCGAACTAAATTTGATTTCAGTGCATTGCAATATGTATAAGCATTTGCTGCACCAAGTTTCACAGCGTTCAGATGGTCAAATCGCGAGAAAAGTTTATTTAAATGTTTCAACCTTGTTTGGCCGCCATGTTCGATTCGTAGTTAACAGATTGTTTAAGTCACATAGGTGAACTACTTGTAGTTTCGTATATTACCGTACAAAGTTCAGGATGCTATCAATAATAGTTTCGGAGATATCGAATGTCGGTGAAATATTTCGCACAGCCGCCATGTTGGACTGGTGAGACGTAATGAAATTTGAAGGGCACAGTCGGGGAAGGCCAAAAAGGTACTATGACCTCACCGAGTTTCACCAGCCGTTTAGATTTCATTAGAGAGAGGGGGGGGGGGGGCTACACACGGACATATGGTGATCTCATAAGCCTACTTTTTCATAAATGAAAGTAGGCTAAAAATGACGTGAACAGTACTTTTGTTATATCCCCTTAGTATTCCAGCAGTTTCTCTCTCAGCGAAATCAACCAGTATGGTTGAGTGCTGGACTATCAAAAAATTCAAAATACAACGACTATTGCTTTAAGGGGAGACTGTTGTCCGTATGTCGACAATGTTAAATATGGTAGATTGGTTCCAATTTTTCTCAGGAACTGTTTACAATAAACACATGAAATTTTTATGTGATGTATATGAGACATTCTGATAGATAGGCTACATACATTTTTTTTAGACTGAGGAATGTTATAGGTTATATTTTATGAATAATTTAATTATGTTGTATTTTTTACTTTTTTGCATGTGTCTAGGTTCACAAATAACTTCTAGTACAATCTAGTGCCTTGAAAAAATGTCCATCGATGGTCTGGTATTAGTACAATATGCTGTGAAACGCCTTAGGCACTGATCCTGAGAAAAACGTACTCATAGCTCAAAAACTGTATATTGGAGAAAATGTCCATTGAAGTTTTACATGATGTTGTACTGACCTCAAAACATTCCTGCTCAAAATACTGGATCAGCATAATTTTCTACATCTTCCTTATCCCTTTCCAACTGCCTGACATGCTGTCTAGAATGTTTCTTCAACAATTCCAACTCCTATTCCGCCTTTTGTATGCGAATGTTGTTCTTTACTATCATCGGTTGTTGGAGAAATATTGTCACCTAATCTAAAATTATTTACATTTCCTAAACATTCATTACACACAGCAACTGGTGTATTTACAGTATTATTTACTCCTTCCACATTGTCCTCTGATGAAATGTTCTTCCTTCCATATCTTGAATAATCTCTGTGATCGACCCAATATGAACGAATTTTGTGACCATGTGCTAACCATAATGCTGTACCAAACACAACCAGCATGGAGAAAACAAATAAAAAGCTTAGAAAAGGAATGTGCTGCCAACATAAGGATATGAATATTCCCAACAAGCAATTTTATTTGATAAAATTTGGAAAACGTTGTAGTAAACTTAGGAGGTGGGTGTGGCACAAAGTGCAATGGATATTTAAATGCATATTTGAACCAATTTGAGATGTGTTTGAAGTAAAACTTGCAAAGGAAGGTCCAAACCTACAAATCTACCAATAAAAAAGAATTGTAATTTTCTTAAACCAAAATTGACTTAAGTCTTCCCTTAATAATTTGAAAGGACTATGAGTTGAATGTGAAAAAGTGGAAGATATTAGCATAGAAGCGGTTGGTATCCATTGAAATTATGTTTTACACATTTTTTGTCGGATGCCATTACTAGACTATTGGTTGCATGTTCAGGACTAATTGCATTTGGAGATGTGTAGTATTCACGAAAAGCTTAGATTTTAGTAAGAAATGTTCTTTTTCCACACATAAAACCAAACATCATCTCATCACCAACTTTTATTAATCGTACAATTAACTCGCAAATTAATCGAACTTACCATCTTTTTGGAAGCCTTCATAGGGAGGTTAAGGCTGCTTGAGCTTTTAGCTCCCGCAGTAAAGAGGCGCAGGTGCGCTTCATAAAAGGGAGGTAGCACGCAGTTCGCTACTCCTGTGGGGGTCTGGGCACGGACACCAAAAACCCACTGACGAGCCAGTGAAATCCCCTCACAAGACACGGCATAAACCTAGAAGAAATGCTGTGTTTCAATTCCTTGGCCGTGAAAGCCAATATACAGTCTTAATCGTTGCTAAACTTTGCATACGCACTTATTTTGACATAACAAAATATTGGTAGAACATTTAACTTAGTTTCATCTGCCTCATCAGAATGTTTGCTCGTTAGTACAGCTTCCCTTGTTCCTCTGTTTCTCCTGAAATCAAACTAGTATTCACCCACCTCTGCTTCAAAATGTCGTTCCATCTTCCTATAAATTCTTCTTCTTATTATTATTATTTTACGATAAAGGTTTAAATATATTCACAAATATTATCTAATTACAAAAACATTTAGTGCGTTTAGTTGGTGTTTATATTACGATTTGCAGTTTGAATCTCATTATTAAGGGTAGTTTGTTTTATAATTGTTTTGTGAATTACGTATGAATATTATGCACGTGTATACAGTTGGAACAACACAATATAATAAATAAAATAAAATTAGGGCCTTCACTTGTTATCTATTAGGCCTATGCATTTGGTTACGTATTTGAGCGGAGCTGTTTGGTCGTACAGTTGTTACGCTATCGTGTGTCTACTCCCGATTGTTGTTTTATGTTTTCTTGATCTTTGGATGTTTTTGATAGATGGCTGTTGACATTCACTTGCTTGTCCTTGCAGCAGGTGTTATTTCGTGTATTACAGAATCGATAATTTTATTATTACTGTATGTATGTATGTCTACTCCTTATTATTCCCGTTTTCCAACGGGGTCGGGGATGAGATGCGATGGAAGTATTTGTGGCGATGGTTTTACGGCCGGATGCCCTTCCTGACGCCAACCTCATGAGAGGAGTTAATGAGAGATGAAATGAATGATGGTGAACGAAATTGGGCAAGGATGTGGAAGGAAGCGGCCGTGGCCTGTCAGAAGGTACCGTCCCAGCATTTGCCTAGTGTTGAAAATGGGAAACTACGGAAAACCATTTCAAGGACGGTCGACGGTGGGGTTCGAACCCACGCGTCTACCGAGTCATCAGAGAGCTAGGCCCCATGACCTAATGCTGCGCTTTAGCCAGCGTAGCCACTACTGTCGGTGATAATTTTATTATAACTATTTGTTATTATTATTATAATACTATTATTATTTAACCACGGAAATTAGACCCATATGAAATACGTGTTGAGTTTCTCTTAAATGATAAAGAAATAAAGAAAGAAAGACAGAAAGAAAGAAAGAAAGACAGACAGAAAGAAAGAAATAAAGATACCATCTCACAATAATTTGGAGATTGTTATCAATCGTCATAAAATGGATGATAAATACATTTTTCTTTTATCAAGATAACTAACTTAAGGGCTCTAGAATTTGATTTATATGGATTTTGTTAATGAGTCATCGATAAAGCGAGCTAAGTCAGCTAGCACACATGGTAGTTACTGGCCTGTTTCCAGTGCACAGCCATGCCAAGCATAACGATATTGATACTACCCTGACAGGCAGGGTTCAAAAACTCTGCACTTGAGTGCCAGAAACACATTAAGTAGCTCTTTAGAGGATACTATTCCTGTCCGGATTCTACTTGACTCTCCCATTTCCAGCTCTTTAATGTGAAATAAGACCTACATTCTTGACCGCATAGGAATGCAATGCTTTAGATAGAACATACAGGGTACAATATATCAATGCATGCCTATTAAATTAAATGTCATGGAGTAGAGGTAAGTCCCACCCTGACAGGATGATTTCTATTCTCGGTATGTTACGGAGGATTTAAATGTTGAAATGATGGACGGAACGAGGTCAATTTAGCATGGTGAGAAGAGATGGGTTCGTATCCAACGCATAGATATTCCAGAAATACTTTTACGTGGTTACCCAACTACACTGCTCAAAAAAAGTTTGGAATATATATGTAGGGTCTTATAGTAAACCCATTGAGGTTTATACAATAACTTATTAACAAACTAAACATCAGTCCTTCTGAAAACAATAACAATAACAATAACAATAACAATAACAATAACAATAACAATAACAATAACAATAACAATAACAATAACAATAACAATAACAATAACAATAACAATAACAATAACAATAACAATAACAATAACAATAACAATAACAATAACAATAACAATAACAATAACAATAACAATAACAATAACAATCGTGGTTATATGACAATGAACAGAGAGATCTTCAGAAAAAGGGTATTAAGTATGAAAGGATTCCAAGGAAGATTGCCAAAGAAATCTGGTGCGAAGTGGTCCGAGGACAGAAAGAAGCAGCATAGTGAACGGATGAAGGAGTACTGGAGGGAACGGAAGAGAAAACAACCAAGTGTGAAGAATTGAAATTGGCACGTGGTCCCTATTAGGCCTCATCGGAAAGAAGAAGAAGAAGAAGAAGAAGAAGAAACGGTACAAAAATAAAGCGAACTCGCTTCCAAGGGCCCCTTTTGAAAACAAAAGCACTGGAAATCTGTATCTCAAGATGATGATTATCAGTCTTTAGTAGTCCTCCCCGCACACGGAGGAGTCATGCTCTAAATGAGACCATCAAGTTTATCTTGGGTAAGAGGTCCCACTCCTCTATGGAAGCGTCAGCATACAATTGATGGCGGTACTCCAAACTTTGTTGAGCAGTATATAACTTCAGATGAAAAATTTGATGGTGCCTCCCTTGAAGTTCAAAACATCTCATTCCCAATACCAACCCCATTACAAGAACATATTGGCAATTAGTACAGTCATCACTGTAATATAAGCTATCAGAAGTTATCTGCACTCACCAAAGCACACGGAGATGTTGATCACGATACATCCAACTTCTAAATGAAGGGATAATAATATTATCATCATCATAATCATCATCATCATCATCATCATCATCAACAAAAACAACAACAACAACAACAACAACAAATTCAACAACAATTTAAATCTGATTTGTAAAATGTTATGATAGTTGCAATTTTGCAGCTATTTTTTGCGATGTGGATAAGAAACCAATCCTAAGCAAGAGTATGGTACTCATTCAGAAAGTGGCTATCAATTTGTAACCTGTTCGGTACGTTTGTAAAAGCACTCACCTTTGATGTCAATGCACGATATTTTCAGAAATTGTATGGTTAGTTATGTGAAGAACTCACTGACGAAGTATGAGACCAAAACATTAAGTTTGTAACACAAGGGACTTGTTTATCGGGGTAGTAAAACATACATTAATTAACCTGTAACACCCAAGCAATTACATCTGATACATCACCACTACCTTAATAGTCAGGTAAAACTATGGTTTGACCCTGAAGAAATTGTAACCAAAGCAAATCCTTCATAGTCTCAATAATATGTGCTACAATATATAACCAAGATCCACCAAAATCCATGCACGGGAAATTCGTCAAAATTAACTTTAAGGGGACCGGGTAGTGTAAACGTTAGTTCCCAATAAATCTTGAATATCACCGAAACTACTTGAGCTATATTTATTAGATTTTGAAGGGTTGTTACAATGACTTGAGGGTGTATATCGGTTGAATTTCGCGATGATTGATTGAAAAGATGAGCAGTGGCAGAAGGTTATTTCAAAAGAAGGGGCTGCTTTGTTTGTGTACCTTTTTCTAGTGATCTAGAATCACCTATTACGGAGCATGTACTTACATATTTGTGGTTAACAGCATATAGCAGTTTTATATTCATTGGCTGGATGGCTGATTTTTAAAAAGAAATCTAATCGAGCAAACTTTTTGAGCATTTTATAATAGCATTTGTTTGATTATACTTCATAATTTATCTCAATAACTACTAAAGGTTTCAAAACCATCCTACTACAGGCTATGTACTGATACTTGTACGGTATGTGGTAGAAATGTTTTGCCATTGCCCCATCATTAAATATAATAACTGCATCTAGCACCCCAATATTCACTGCATGCAGTCCAACAAAGACGTTTTTAAGCACGCTATCCCAGATACAAGTATTTAAGCTTTCGTTTGGATTCTGGGTCTTGCTATGTAAACATTTCTTCACTACATGTAATTGACGTATCCACGGTTAACACATATCCAAAATCCGACAAGATCCTTCCTCGGTAACATCGTGGTACTCAATTATTTCCAATATGGCCGCCTGCTTGAAATGCCAAACTGTATTCCATTCCGAAATCAGGCTTGTGATACATTTATTTATCATGATTTTTAACGCTGATTCCAAATTTCAAGAGAATTTCGTGGTCACATGTTGATAGACTCTTCACTAACGTCCTTGATACTTGAAAATGTACTTGGTAAGGAAGGTGATTTGAATGAAGACTATATGGTTTAGAACAAAAAATCTTAGACTTGCATGAAGACCTCGTCAAACTTTCAACCACATACTGTGCAAGTATCAGTACATAGCCTGTAGCCAAATGGTTTTGAAACCATTAGTAGTTATTGAAATAAGTTACTTAGTGTAACAAAAAATTACATTACAAAATGCTCGATTAGATTTATTTTTAAAAATCAACCATCAAGCCCAACAATATAAATCTTCGATATGCTCTTAACCACAAATATGCAAGTGCATGCTCCAATATAGGTGATTCTACATCACAGGAAAAAGGTACACAAACAAAGCAGCCCCTTCTTTTGATGTAATCTTCCACCACTGCTCATCGTTTCAATCAATTATCTTGAAATTCTACAGATATATACCCTCAAGTAATTGCAACAATGTTTCAAAGTCTCATAAATATAGCTCACGCAATTGTGGGATTTGTATTTGGGATTTATTGAGAACTAACGTTTAGACTACCCGGTCCCCTTAAATTTCATTTTAACGAATTTACCATGGATGGATTTTGGTGGATTTTGGATATATATTGTAGCACATAGTATTGAGACTAACTACGAAGGATTTGCTTTTGTTACAATTTTCTTCAAGGTTGGCACTATTTTTCCCATAGTTTGATCTGACTATAAACTTTCTTCGACTTATCCCTATTAATTAATGAACGCCGACCTTTCGGGGGGAATAATTACATCTCTGGGAGTGGTTAAATAATTCATGAACATATCTTTTAAGGCCAGGTAATAATTATATGCAGGTTTGTGAATTTAAATTTTCTCTCTGCATAGTAGGCCTATGTATGGCCTGAATGGCAATGTCTAGAAATTGAATTTGTGGCTTAGACCAGTATGAGGAAATATGCTTACATTTTATCAGATGATACGTTATAGCACCATGTGTTAGCTAGTTCCCCTGCGAAAGCATTTCATTCAGTATTCACTGTTATAGTTGACTGGGTAGACCAAGAACTGATGGAATATTGTGAGTGACTTAATGCATATGACTACACCGATGGGTGTTGTTTCAGAGTGGACGAGGATGATGGCTCGCGATCAGACGGCTCGGAGGAGCAGCATGTTCCTCACGTCCTGGCAGGACACCAGAGGAGGTGCCTCCTGTGGGCCTGTAAAGCCTGCAAGAGGAAGACAGTCACAGTGGATCGCCGCAAGGCCGCTACGCTACGGGAGCGACGCCGGTTGCGTAAGGTAAGGCATTTTTCATATTATGATTCTTCATCCCAAATATTACAAAACGCATTTTTAATCGCATCTTGTAGCGACCATGATCAATGTGGACGGACACAGGTGATGCAATGGCTCACCTTACTAGCTCCTCCATGGTTTGAGCTTTTGTATCCTTATAACGTGTGGTGGTGAGGATACGACCAGCTTCTGGGCTAAAAAGCTAACAAATAAGCCTATAACATGCTACCTCAGCACTGGAGACGAGAAACGTAAAACTATATATCGGTTACATTTCTTCCTCGCAAGCAAAATAGGGAAAATCCATTTGATTTTGGCTTACTAATTCATAATTATATCTACTGATATACACGCACTTGTTGCTCTTTTACCTCATAGTTCCGCCCTTAAAACAACAATAACTCACAAACTATCTCGGTTGATGTACAATATAGCGTATTTTTTGAAAATTAATAAGGAAGAAACAATGAACAGATAGTGGAGTCAGCTTTATTAAATTATTTTAATTTCTCTCCTGGAGATGCTTCACAAATGTATCGAGGTAAAAATCTTGTTTCTCTTATTCGCATTTGGGACGCATTTCAACAAAAATTCAGATACATTCCAAGACTGATTTCTTAGCCTGTAGTCCTCATTTAAGGAATGTCAATAAGTATTCTTTGTGTTCATGTGAGTGCATACATGCCAGTGCATATCCTACCTGGTGAATTAGCTGCGCCTAATAATATTGTTTTATGCAGCCCAAGTAACGTAGTCGATGTGACTATAGATAGAGCCCTGCGCGGATAAACAAAATTCCTCTCGGCACGCCGGAAGGCGGAGGTAGATTTCACCGGGCAAACTAGGGGATAGGCTATAATAGGCAAAATATGCAGGTTTTCGTAGGAGGATCAGACCTCATTTATTGCGAGAAAGTATTTTACAATTGGAGGTTAGTTAAAATTTTTTCGTCTTTCGATGCATACTTTTAACATTTTACTGTCTTATGGGGATGGTAACCTTCTTGTCATTTGGGGTTAATTTTTATACTTGTGATAATTTTTATACTTGTGATCACACTGTCCTTATGCAAGGTTTGGAACTAATGTGTAACTATCTAACAGTCTGTTACTTCTTCACGCAAAATTTTATCTCCCGCAGAGATGTTGGTTGGTTCCTCAGTTTAGGGGCTGCGACAAGGTGGTCATGTAACCCCGTGTACATTGGGTGTGTGTAGAATCTGTCTGATAAACGGTGTTATTTGTGATGACTGCATTAGTCAGTAATTCAGGTAAGGTCTGCAGACGGTCAATTTTAAGTAGTAGTACCTAATTTTGTACCAAATACTAACGTCAACGACACCTAGCTGTGAACTTGGCTGCTAGATGCCACCGCAACCAGCAACTTGCAACGAACGTAGTAACTTCCCCTCCGAAGGAAAGCATGCTGACGGATTTTTAGCGCTCTTAGAAAATCCGGCGACTTTGTCCGGCTTTGAACCAGCACCTTGGGCATAGAAGTTCAGCATGCTACCAGTTAGCCGCTTCCCTCATAGTCAGATGGAACAAGAAGTTCCGTGACGAACTAAAGATCCTACTTTTCTTAAAATTAAGATTCATGCCATAGATTAATCTACAGTATATGAACCTATCTAGAATAATGACGAAATTAAGTGGGTAATATCGAAATGTCTTAATTAGTTCGAAATAAGGTATACTAGGCATAATGTAGCCTAATAGAGCAATACAGTTGGCAGCTCTGGTGACTGAATATATTCTTACTTCCATCTCCTAAGGTACAGAATACAAAATGTGGTTGAAGTCCAAAGGACGTTACATGGATTTAGACATTGGATCTATTAGTACACGTAAAAGCATGTTGGCAACAATATCATGCGAGTGCTGGTCAGAAATAATCTGAAATATTATATATTTTTGTGCCAATTTTGGTTGAAATCCATTTGTTGGTATAGAAGTTACATGTATTTAAAAATTGGTCCTATCAGCAGGCTTAGAATCATGTTGGTAGAACTGACGTATATAAGTTACTCCAAATTAATGTAAAATGTCGGGTAATTTACGTGTGCATAGTTTAAAGCTGTCGGCTTGCATACTTTCTGATATATTTGGATACAAAATAGAGAGCAATTAATAACAGTTGGCAGCCCTGGTGGCTCTTAAGAATACACTCAGTCATATATGTTTATGTACACATATTACATACAAAATTTGGTTGAAATCCAATTGATAGTGTAGAAGTTATATGCATTTAAAAATTGGACTTATCAGAAGGCTTAAAATTATTTTGGCAACGCTGTCATGTATGGCCACCTGGAAATTAAACTGAAATAGTATTATCGACATGTGTGCCAATTTTAGATAGCTCCCGTGTATACCTTCCAAGATATCCAACATGGAGCTCAAATTTCTATTGCGTTTTTTTAGCAGTTGGTAGCACTGGCATCTTTTTCAAATATGGGCCTGAGATATTCCGGTATACATCTTTACTCATACTACACACATCAAAAAAAGTTTTGCATCACCTCGGTTCCAAGAGTTCCGGAACCTTTAAATACAAAGGGAATAGAGATCAACACAAACAACATTTCAGCTCGTTTTATTGCTCATGAGACCCACACATTGCATGTTGTACCATCATACAGCTAGACTTTCAGCATTTGTGGTCCAGATTGCAGTACACACCACTACCTCTAATACCCAGTAGCACGTCCTCTTGCATTGATGCATGCCTGTATTCGTCGTGGCATACTATCCACAAGTTCATCAAGACACTGTTGGTCCAAATTGTCCCACTCCTGAACGACAATTCGGCGTAAATCTCTCAGAGTGGTTGGTGGGTCAAGACGTCCATAAACAGCCCTTTTCATCATATCCCAGGCATGTTCGATAGGGTTCATGTCTGGCGAACATGCTGGCCACTGTAGTCGAGCGATGTCGTTATCTTGAAGGAACGCATTCACAAGACGTGCACGATGAGGTCGAGAATTGTCGTCCATGAAGACAAATGCCTCTCCAATATTCTGCCGATATGGTTGCACTATGGGTCGGAGGATGTCATTCAGGTATCGTAAAGCCGTTTCGGAGCCTTCCATGACCACCAGTGGCGTACGTCGGCCCCACATAATGCCACCCCAAAACATCAGGGAACCACCACCTTGCTGCACTCGCTGGACAGTGTGTCTAAGACGTTCAGCCTGACCAGGGTGCCTCCAAACACGTCTCCGACGATTGTCTGATTGAAGGCATATGCGACACTCATCGGTGAAGAGAACGTGATGCCAATTCCGTGGGGTCCATTCAGCATGTTGTTGGGCCCATCTGTACCGCGCTGCATGGTGTCGGGGTTGCAAAGCTGGACCTCGCCATGGACGTCGGGAGTGAAGTTGCGCATCATGCAGCCTATTGCGCACAGTTTGAGTTGAAACACGACGTCCTGTGGCTGAACGAAACGCATTATTCAACATGGTGGCATTGCTGTCAGGGTTCCTCCGAGCGGCAATCCGTAAGTAGCGGTCATCCACTACAGTAGTAGCCCTTGGGCGGCCTGAGCGAGGCCTGTCATCGACAGTTCCTGTATCTCTGTACCTCCTCCATGTCCGAACAACATCGCTTTGGTTCACTCTGAGACGCCTGGAAACTTCCCTTGTTGAGAGCCCTTCTTGACACAAAGTAACAATGCGGACGCGATCGAACTGCGGTATTGACCTTCTAGGCATGGTAGAACTACAGACAACATGAGCAGCGTACCTTCGTCCTGGTGGAATGACTGGAACTGATCGGCTGTCGTACCCCCTCCGTCTAATAGGCCCTGCTCATGCATGGTTGTTTACATCTTTGAGCAGTTTTAGTGACATCTATGAACAGTCAAAGGGACTGTATCTTGGATACAATATACACAGTCAACGTCTATATGCCGGAGATCTGGGAACCGAGGTGATGCAAAACTTTTTTTGATGTGTGTAAATTTGGTTTCGATTGCTGCAGCGTTTAGGAGTTGATAGGGGGACACACACACACACACAGCCAGACAGACAGAAGGACAGACAGACAGACAGACAGAAGGACAGACACATTTTCCCGGATATATCTTATAAGTCTGCTTTATCCTCATTTTTGAAAAGTATGAAAAGTAGGCTAAAAATGAATGTGATCTCGTCAATGGCGTTGTCTTGGCAACCTCTGATAGATCATCCCTTATCAATTTAAAAGCGTTGTTATGGTAACCTCTGATGGCACTTGGCATTTTTTAAAATTCTGAAATCATTTTTCTCATCCCTTGGCGTAATGGTGGGTCATATCAAAAATTCTTTCAGACAAAAGTTTTAGGTAAATATTAGGGGAATATTTTTCATTTTGTACGGTTTTGATATTGTGCCTATTAAGAGAGATATGATTAATGTTTCCCAAAAAACCCACTTTTTTCCACCCCTTTGGTCAATGGTTGGTGCTATCAAAAAACTTATTTGACATAAATTTTTGGCACTTATCCGACACATATTATGAACTTTGAATGGATTCGATATTTCACGTATTAAGAGAGTTATAGCGAAATTTCAGTTTTTCGAAAAAAGACCCCCATTTTCACCCCCTTAGACCGATTTTGCCCATTAACGAACTCGACCGAGATTTTATAGGGATACATATTATGTAAAAAATTCAAAGTGATTGGTGCAAAATTACGGCAGTTATCGTGTCCACAAGAAACTGATATATATATATATATATATATATAGATAGATACATATATACATAAATTATATATAAACTTTTGAACTGACGGTGGTTTTGGGGTCTGGGGGATGTGAAACGCGAAGATATGTCGACATTTTCCGGAAGTCGAAACATGGGACCCATTGCAATAGTTAGCTTTCTAATGAAATCTACCTAAAACGTTATCCGCATCCGCCCCGCATCCGCACGACTGTTATCCGCATCCGCCCCGCATCCGCACGACTGTTATCCGCATCTGCCCTGCATCCGCACGACTGTTATCCGTATCCGCCCCTCATCCGCATGACTTTTATCCAAATCCGCTGATATTTCAATATCATTGTTAATTTATTAGATAAAGCATAAAGTGTTAAACCAACACATTTAGACATTTGAGGAGAAAGTCGTTTCTGACAATTTGCTTCATTGCAAGGAGTTTCAAGTTGGAGGACACTTCTGGTTTCTTGACCTCCGCTTTAGACAAAAAAAAAATGGCTATACTTTTTTGTCTACTTTTGCACTTGTGACTCAGTAAGTTTGATGTGCCTGATTTGTGTCCTCAGTATGAATATACTTTTTTTTACAGGTAAAACACCCTACTATATCGTTCACATTTTCGTTTCCATTGAAAACGTAACCAAATGTCTACCATATCTTTGACTTGAACTTTGTTTCACGCACTATTGAATATTCACCTTGTTTTATTTTAATAGATGGTTTATCCATGTTGGTGAAATGATGTTCATACTCCCGTCGCGGTAACATTCACTAATAATATGTGAACTTCTCTTTACGCTTGGAGAAAGGGATTGACATTTGGCCTGAAATTCCAAGGCAGTCATCATCCTTCTGCTTCTTGACCCATCTATGTTCGCATAGTTGATGTCATAACTCTCCGTTCCAATATCACAGCCAACGTGTTTCAGTGCCAAGTTGGAAATAAATCTGCAGATGGAACCAGATCTTCCAGGATAGCTTAGATGGCGAAGTAGCTGACTTGAGGAATGTTAATGATGTCACCACGATGAACTAAGAAGCTTATTGACAGCATTATATCTCGTACGTATAGTAATAATGGCAGTGAGAATTGATGAGATGTCAAGACCATCTACTATAAACACACGGTACTTAAGGTACTCATCGACACTAGTGATGAAATTTCAGCTAAGTTATCCTATTTTCTTGAAACTCGTATCACGGATGCTAAGGGTATAAACTAGTGGATTTCTGGCATAAAATAATCCAAAATGAATTTATGCTTTTTTTCCCAAAGATTTTTTGAAAAAATAACAAGAATTTTTGGGACGTAATATCTCTGCTCCTATTCAACATAAAAGACTCATTGTTACTTCAGATTGCTTAGCAATACGTTCTGAGTGTTGCTTAGCAGAATAGTTTTCGCAGCTTCCATAGGGCCAAATTTATTAATGTTTTTCTAAAAATTCAATTATTCTCAGAGAAAAATAATTTAATTGCAGGGGTCCGGACCCTTAATTTCAATGTAATTATATTATTCTGCTATACAACATAGCTGCATTATTTAGCTACAATTTCGTTTTTAAATGAAGTGAATATCTCTATTCTAAGTGTAGATTTCATCTGCCAAAGTAATGACAAATACTGAAAAAAATGAAACTTGAGAAAAAGTCACTTAAAGTTGAGATATACATTTAGAATAAAGTAGCTTACTTCTATTGATCCTAAAAGCCTCCTGATGCATAGGTGGTGCCTTCTTCTTGGGATTTTAGGACAATCTTGTGCTTCCTCCTCGTCCTTAAGTTTCTCCGACGTTGTTTTTACTCCGGAGTACACTGCTTCAGAGCCACAGTGAGGTACTCCTTATCTGCAGCACCTACGCCGGACACTGTATACTTGCCTGGATTGATCCCAGTCTTCTTGAGGATGTCCAGTTCTGACGTACAGCCATTGTTAAAGTGGCAAATACTGTCCATTACTCCAAGATGCAGGGATTTTCGTGTTTGATAGCCACACATCTTACATGATAATAATATAGAAATGGCCCAGCCCAATCTCTTATTAGCTACTTCGTTTATGACTAAACTACTACATGTCAAACATTCAGGGAAAGCTACAAATGAAATCATAGTCTGTAGACATTCTAAACCAAACAGAACGTTCCTAGAACAAAAATTAACATCACTAAATACGTCAGTATTTACAATGTCTGAACCTATCCTATGTGAATCACGTTTTGGCACACGATTATTCACACTATCAGTAACACTGTTATTTTGAAATTCCGTAGGTGTCTTAGCGTGTTGATTCCCCTGCAACACGCCTGATTTCCTTCTCTTTTGCGTACGGGACTTGGAGCCCATCTTTCAAAATATATAAAATAAAGACCACAAGACCACATGCACAAAATGACTATCTCTCACATGGCCACATGGCAAGGAAAAAAACTATCAGCCTTTATTTAGTCAAATAATACAACATGGTTAGTGCTACCATCTGCTTCCCGCCAGTAAAACTAACTTCTGAGTATGAGAAATAAAGCGTTGAAACACATCCCCCACTTTGAATGAAATAATATTGAAATATCAAGCCAGAAACGTCAAGTTGTCAGAGTGACAGCTGCTGAAACACGTGCGCACCGATCATTTAAATGTAAATAAATAAGCTAAATAACAAGAAAACATATATAAATTATACATTTCTGGAAACTAGATAAAACATACTTTCGTATGGGCCAATAAAAAAAGTCCAAAATTTTCTTTAAAATGGCTGTATGTACCTTAATTAAATGTAGTTGAAAGCATACGAGTAAAATAATCTCCTCGTGTATAAGTGCAATACGTGCCTGAATATTTCTTACGCAATAGGTTATAGGAGTATTCCTTTTCTTTAGCATGAGGCTGTAGATTGGCTTATCAAATATGTAATAGTATCGTAAGTTCCACATTGTATTCTAAAAACTATCCGCAAATATACTCGAAACATTATCCGCAGCGTATCCGCTATCCGCACAGCCATGCAAACTATATCCGCGTGGCGAAAAACTTTGCGGATATCCGCGGGTTTATCCGCGGATATCCGCATCCGTGTAGGGCTTTGTCTATAGACTAATTCGAGGGGAAAATAATAGTGTTCAGTATCGTTTGCGGAATATGCTTGCAGTGCATTATTACCATAAGGGATGCAAGAAGAGAATATCGACCTTCCTGACAACACGCGATAGTTGGGCTGCATAAAACAATATTATTAGGGGCAGCCGATTCACCTAGTATATCCCCGTATTATCGGTTGCACGTAATTCTATAGGCCTATTACGTAGTCCGTTAAATCTTCTCCAGCCAGGCATGCTACTTATTCAGTTTTCGTTAAGATCACTACTGTCAACAGAAGTAATAGATGGCGCCAATTAAACCCCCAACCTGAATATCTTGAAGATGACTAAACAGATTGCGACCAAACTTTGCATGAACAATGAAATATGTTCTGATAACGGATTGACTTCCATTGCAAGTCTGCCCTTGCAAACACGAGACCTCTCAATAATATCTCATCTGAGAGCTGGAACAGGATCCACTCAGCCTCGTGAAGCAAAACTGAGAAGAGGTGGGTTCGAATTTCACCTCAGCCATCCTGGAAGTGGTTTTCAGTGGTTTACCACTTCCACTTCAGGTGAATGCCGGGATGATCCCTAACTTAAGGCCACGGCCGCTTCCTTCCCGATCCTCACCTTAATTACAAATACACTCATCACAATAACACAGGTTATCATACAAAGTTCTACACAACCCAAGTACACGGGGCTAAATGACCACGATGTATAAGCCCCTCAAATGAAATAACAACTCATTGATGTCTGGTTACCAATGCCAGACAGTTTTACAGAGTTAACGCGACATTGCCACCCAGAGGGTTAACGCGGCGATCAGGTAGCTTTACGAGTATAACACAATTCGTAACTCACAGTTTGAGATTGATTACGTCTAGGTTGTAAATATTGAAGTATTAGAAGCCATTTTTATCAGGATTGCCTAGTTCTATTATAGAAAGCTTTTTAGTCGGTCAACACGAATTGTGCCCAATTATATTAGGCACTGACATCTAATTTTGTTCAATAGTTTACAAAACCTCAAGATGGCGGCTGTGCGAAATTTTAAAATTAAGTTTTCATTTCTCGTGTTCTAATCATGCGATCGAAATCAACTTTTGAATAATGAACGTACACAATAATCCTCATCTAACAGTACATAACTCTATGGCCTACATATATTAAAATCCAACATGGCGACCATCTGAAATAATTAGATGGTTCTCAATATCTACGAATCTATTACAGCAATCAAACCGAAATTTTGTACATTGATAGAAGCAATTAACATAAGTAGGATATATGAAAATTGGCTTTATAGTTCTTCACGGAACTACTTGTTCATAAATGAAAATAGGCTAAAAAGGGGGAGAGGTTACTTAATTGGATGACATGTTTCGATCGTCAAGCAATCATCATCAGATCTTGCTCACTTTGACTTAGTTAATGTACGATATTTATGAATTATACTTATACACAAATATATATTACCCTTTCACGAATTGATTGCCGGCGGTCGATATGGGAACTAATCTTTGTTTACTTATGTCACACGTCAGCCTTCTTCATTGACAGGTACAGTTGCGCGAGTGGGATATGACTCAGATCCAGTACTCTGGTCATCGTTGAACAACTATCCGTGGTGACATGAGCTCCTGAGACGCTTATCTGACGCAATGTTGCTTAACTTATGTGCAGACCTCATTCTGTCATCACTGTGTCCTCCGCTGTACCGCGCGGGGCTCCTGCTACTACACTGACCGGCACGAAAAACGCAACACTTCAATTTCTTACAAAAACTGAAATTTATTTCAAATTTATGACACTTTTATAACACTAATCTACTATATGATGATGAAATATTGTAGTACGGTCCCATGTAGGTGTCTAACAATGGAAAATAAAATATGATTATACACAAATTTAAAAATTAAGCCAGTGATGCACACTTCAAGGAAAGAGGGCTAAAATAGCGGGAAATTTTGAGTAAGGTCCTAAAGGTCCTCACTTCTGTTTTGATTTTATACACTTCACACATTACTTCACAGACCTCGGAGATGATCTCGGAGACCTCTGTTCGCATCTTTAAAAGCGTGTTTTGCCACCTCTTGTACCAATGACGGCATTCAACCTTTCAGGGATGCTCCTGATTAATGCTGTAATGTCCTGTTGAGGAATCATCTCCCATTCTTCCAGGAGGACATTCCGTAGGTCCTGTAGGGTCTCTGGATAGCATTGACGGGCTCCTCTCCGCAGCCGGTCCCAAACGTGCTCAAAAGGATTCAAATCAGGGCTTCGAGCAGGCCAAGTCATAGCATGAATCCCTACTTCACCCAAGAACTTTCGCAACATGTGGGCGTGCATTGTCTTGCATTAGTGTGAAATCATCACCAATAAATGGAGCGAAAGGCACAACATGCTCCAGAAGGATTTCCTCCACATACCGATGTGCAGTGAGGCTCCCATTCTCCACGAAGACCAAATCCGTCCTTGCAGCCATACTGATTCCTGCTCACACCATCACACAACCACCCTGAAATGGCGTCCTGGATGAGAATGTGCAAGAGGAATACCTTTCCTCTGGCCTTTTACAGATCTTCTCTCTTCCGTCAGGTGATCGGAGGCCAAACCGCGACTCATCGGCGAACAACACTTGTTCCCATTGTCGAGCTGTGCGATGTTCTCTGGTAGGTTCTGGGTCTGTAACTGATCTTCTGGATTGAAGATTGGCTTCTTCCAATCTTCTTCGGACGGTTCCCTCACTAGCATCGACCCCTCGAACTTGGTGGAGTCGATTTCGTGCTTCAATGGCGGTGGAGTGACGGTCGTGAAGAACTTGAAGTTGTAAGAAGCGGACATCTCTCTTCGATGTTGTTCTTCTCGGGCCTGATCCTGGTCTCCTTGCAAAGCCTCCAGTTTCCCTGTACCTTCGTACGGTTCTGGAAACCGTGGAAGCTGAAATCCTCAACACTTCTGCAATGTAATGCATGCTGCGACCATCTTCCACCAATGCAACAACTTTTGCAGCTTGTTCAGGGCTTAAGGGCATGTTTGCTCCAGAAAGCTAATTACGACAATCACAGAAAGATCCCACAAACACATGTGATTGAAAATGGAACAATTCAAAGTACAACATTAAGCGCTATAAGAGCGGGAACACATTATTGGGTTACATCCAGTGATGTGTTTTCGAGGTTGCGCGGGAAAAATCAATTGAGGTTAGTGCAATCAACAATCAACACTTCATTGTTTGCTTGCAAAGCAACGCCAATAACATACCCCGTCTAAAAAAATAGGTTAAAGTTCTTCACTTTGATTAAATAGATAAATTACACAATAATTTCACATCATTTATTGGGTGTTGCGTTTTTCGTGCCGGTCTGTGTATAATCAACAAACACTGGCGCAGCCATGCTCAGCGGCAATCAAATGTTAAATGGGTAATACTGTAACGGCACTTTTTGGCTGTGTATGTAAATTTTGGAACAATATATAAGACCAAAACCTGCCAGATTATTAATTTCTGTATCCAATTTTTTACCTGACTTACCATTTGATATGACCCATCAGTGGTCACCGGATCTGAAGTTATATGTAAGAGTGTTGGGCGCCAAGGGTTCGATCTGAGAGCGATAACCCAATAAATCATAAATAACTTTACGTCCTAGCTCAGGTAGAACACTAACCAGACTCCATCGACTCAAGTCGTGGTATGACTTAGTCATTAACCTGAATAACATTTGCTTCGGGGAAAAGAGGATGGCTTATATCTATTTCTATCATCTAGAAAGGAGACAGACTGCATTTACTTTAAATAAAAATTTAATGGCATCAAAAACAAACAAGTTAGGAAAATGCATAAATTAATGACTTAACGTAGAAAGTAAACAAAAGAATTTAAGACAGGCAAAAGTTGCAAGAAAACGGAGGCGTTATGAATTTAATTTAATCTAGATCTGAATTTAATAATTTAGGTTGATTTATTCAAGAGTGAAGGAAGAGAGCTTGTGCATAAAGTCAATGAGCTTACCAAACGATGAATCGGCTTTATGGAAGAGTCTCTCCCTGAGAGAATGCTGCTGTGGTTGGCGGTAGAAGTACATCTTCACACGAGGAATTTATTTTAAATAACAGGCTACTATTAATTCTGAGCAAGGCTTCATAACGTAACAGAATTGTCAAAAATAACGAATTAATTTTTGTTACATTACTGCTTCCGTACCCAAAACAAATGGTATATGAATAACGTTTTTAGTGCGGCAACGAAATAAGGGGTTATAATTTTCCCTGGTTTGTGCTATTAACGTTATAACCAGCAGAGGAAAAGATTCCGTTATTTTAAAATGCGCTCCCGTTATTAACGTTATAAGTCTAGTAACGGTATGACAGCGATTTTGACCCGCTGCGCGCCATCGATAACGTTATTCAGGCAGAGTGATCGATTCGGTTATTTCAAAATGCAAACCTACTAATAACGTTATAAGCCTAGTAACGGTATACGAGAGATTTTTACCAGATATACGCTATCAATAACGTTATTCAGGGCAGAAAAATTAATTCAGTTATTTAGAAATGTGAACCCACCAATAACGTTATAAGCTTTGTAACGGTATACGAGCGATATTTACGAGCTTTGCGCTGTCAATAACGTTATTCATGGCAGAAAAATAATTCCGTTATTTAGAAATGCGAACCCATCAATAACGTTATAAGTCTAGTAACCGTATACGAGCGAATTTTACCAGCCATACGCTGTCAATAACGTTATTCAGGGCAGAAAAATTAATTCAGTTATTTTGAAAAGCGAACCCACCAACAACGTTATAAGTCGATTAACTGTTTACAGGCGATTTTCACCAGCTATGCGCTATCAGTAACATTATTCTAAGCGGAGAAATGGTTTCCGTTATTTCAGAAAAGAATCTCGTCAATAACGTTATGGAAGGGTCTATTTGCCCGCTCCCCGGACAAGCATGGAAGGTGACCGTGAACTGACGATGCTGGGCCATATGTAATTCCAGGCCAATTATTTATTCAAACATAGGATAATTACTTCTTGAAATATCAATAATAATCAACTTAATTATTTCAATCTGAGCGCGCGCCCCATCAGACAGGGCAAGGCACCTTGCTCGTTTCGATCGCGGTCATACTGTAGCCTACGTTAGAAACATGTTTCCTAAAATCAATACGATGGATCCCATTGATTCGAAATATTTCTTGTTGCTTCATATAGGGGTATGGAACATAGCCTATTGTTCATCAGTCCCATGTAGTTGAAGTCTGATAAACTTTGTTATTTTTGGAGTTGGCAATGGCCTTGACTTAGGAACTATCCACGCATTTTCCTGGAGTGGAAGTGGGAAACCACAGAAAAACACTCTTAAGATAGCTAAGATGGGAATCGAACTCACCTTCTCGCAGTGTTGCCATATAAGGCAGAGTGTAACCTACACACCAAACTTTCACTCCTTTGTGACCAATAAGAGTATTTCTTTCCTAAATGAAACCTCCCGTTCTTGCTTTTCCTTTACTTGGTATCCTATTTTCATTTAGTAGTGATAGTGATAGAAGCCATTTTCAGCACGAAATTCGTGTAGACCGAATGAAGAGCTTTCATTTTTATTTTCATTTATGACAAAATAGGCTTATGACACATTTAGTCCGTGTGTTTGCGTATGTGTGTGTCCCCCCTCCCCCCTAATAAAATATAAACGGCTGGAGCGATTTCAATGAAACTCGGTAAGTTCATAGTACTATTTTGTCCGACCCCGACCGTGATCTTCAAATTTTATTACAGCTCACCAATCCAGCATGGCGACTGTGCGAAATATTTCACTGGCATTCCATATCTCCGAAACTATTACAGATATCACCCTGACATTTTGTACGGTGATAAAATGAACTACTAGATGGGACTCTCAAAATTCCTGTTAAGTAACAAACGAACATGGGGGCCAAGCGAAGTTGATACATTAAAATAGTTTTTTTTCCGCGATTAAACCATTCGAGCGCCGTCAAATGGTATAGCAAATCGTATACACCTTGTAATACACTGACATCTTATTCAGCTCAATTGTTTACATAACCGCAAGATGGTGCCTGTGTGACATTTAAAAGTTAAGTTAATTTCTTGTGTCCGAATCATGCGATCGTTGGCAACGTTTGAACAATGAACCTACCGTACGCAATAATCGTCATCTAATAGTACATAGCTCTATGGTCTACAGATATTTAGACATATTTAGACGATTCTCAATGTCAACTAATCAATGACAGCAATCAAACTGAATTGTTTTCATAACCACAAGATGGCGCCTGTGCGAAATTTTAAAATCTCGTATTTAGCTTATTTCCATTTATGAAAAAATAGACTTATGAGATCACCTTTTGTCCGTGTGTGTGCACCAGGGCCGTGCAAAGGGCAAGGTAAAGCAGTGCTAGCATGTGAAGCGCAGCCCTATCCTGCCCATTTCTGAGCAGTGCAGCACGACATCACACTAGCACTGCAGCGCTTAGTCGCACAAGCACTGTCCATTTGACGGGGTGCTGCAGTACGTTTAGTACCGAGCCCAGAGCCTGGACACTAGGCGCACTGGAGCCAACATTTTGTCATATCCTTGTGGTCTGCCGTGCTCATAACGTCTTTTGTGCCTGGGGAGCACAAAAATATCATAGTGGGAAAGTCACACCTTAAAGAAAGACACCGAAGACGTATAAAACATGATATTTGGACGTACTTGAACCAGATCCGGAACAAGGATACAAGAAGTCGCATACTTTTTAGCCTATTTTCATTTATGAAATAATAGGCTTATGAGATCACCTTTTGTCCGTGTGTCTGTCTCTGTGTGCGTGTGTGTGTGTGATGGTGTGTGCCCCCACCCCTAATAACATCTAAACCGCTGGAGCGATTGCAATGAAACTCGGTAAGTTCATAGCACTATTCCAGACCACCCCGACCGTGTCCTTCAAATTTTGTTACGTCTCACCAATCCAACATGGCGGCTGTGCGAAATATTTCACCAGCATTTGATATCTACGAAACTATTACCGATATCACCCTGGAATATTTCACGGTGATAAAGGAAACTACTAGAAGTTCACCAATGTGATTTTTGAAAACCTGATAACTACAGAACCAACATGGCGGCCAAGCGAAGTTGCGACTTTAAATAGACGTTTCTCACTATTTAACCAACCAAACGCAATGAAACTTGGTACAATATATGTTTATACACATTGTAATGTACCGACATCTAACTTCGTTCAATTGTTTACATAACCTCAAGAAGGCGGCTGTGCGAAATATTTCTCCGGCATTATATATCTCTGAACCTATTAGCGATATCACCCTGAAATTTTGTACGGAGATAAAGGGCCCTACTGGAATTTCATCTATAAGACTTTCAAAAACCGGTTAACTACAAAACGAATATGACAGTCAAGCGAATTTGAAAATTTTAAATAGACCTTTCTCGCGTTTTAATGATCCAAACGTAATGAAACATGGTACAGGAAATGTTTATACACATTGCAATGCACTGGTATCTAATTTAGTTCAATTGTTTACATAACCTCAAGATGGCGAAAGTGCGAATTTTAAAATTAAGTTTATATTTCATGTGTCGAAATCATGCCATCGAAGTGAAAGTTTGAGTAATGAACCCTTGCAATAATTTTCCTTTAATGGTACATGACGCTATGGCCTATACATATAACAATCTAACATGGCGACCATCCGAAATATTTAGATGGATCTCATTATCTACGAATCTATTACAGCAATCAAACTAAATATTTTAATCTTCATAGAGGCTATGAACATAAGTTCACCTATAGGACTTTCAATAACCTGGTGATCACAAATCCAACATGGCGGCGACGCGAAGTATAAATATTCACATGGTCGTTTCTCGCAATTTAACCATCCGAGTGCAGTGACACTTGGTACAGTAAATCCTTCTACAAATGTTAATCCACCGGCATCTAATTTTTTCATTTGTTTCCATAACCACAATATGGCAGCTGTGCGAAATTTTTTAATCTCGTTTTTACTTCTTGTGTCCTAATCGTGCGATTGAAGTTTGAATACTACACGTACACAATACACTTCATGTAACAGTACATAACTCTTAAGACCTACAGATATAAAAATCCAACATGGCGCCCATGCGCAATATTTAGCCGGTTCTCAATATCTGCGAATCTATTACAGCAATCAAACTGAACTTTTGTATGTTGATAGAGGCAATTAAAATAGGCTGTATAGTTCTTCACGGAACTACTTGTTGGGTTAGTTATTGTTGTTTTAAGGGGCGGAACTACGAGGTCATCTGCCCCTACTTTTTGGGTGATGTAGCAGGTGCAGCGAGATATAATAATCCTAACAAGAAGTTCCGTGAAGAACTATACAGCCTACTTTTCATGTCAATGATTATTCTACAGTATATGAACCTATCTAGAATAATGACGAAATTAAGTTGGTAATATCGAAATATCTAATTAGTTCAAAATATACCTGGTATGATGTAGCCTAATAGAGCACTACATTTGGCAGCCCTGGTGACTGAATATATTCTTTGTTCCATCTCTTTAGGTACAGAATACAAAAATTGGTTGAAGTCCAATGGACGTTACATGCAGTTAGACACTGGATCTATCAGTACGCGTAAAAGCATGTTGCCAACAATACCATTCGTGTGCTGGTCAGAAATAATCTGAAATATTATGATATCTTGTTGTGCCAATTTTGGATGAAATCCATTTGTTAGTATAGAAGTTACATCTATTTTAAAATTGGATATATCAGCAGGCATAGAATCATGTTGGCAGCACTGCCTTGTATTAATTACTCCAAATTAATCTAGAATGTCAGGTACTATACGTGCGTAAAGTATAGAGCTGTTGGCTTGCATACTTTCTGATGTATTGATATTAGGGTTTACAAAAATATAGACAGCATTTATTAACAGTTGGCAGACCTGATTGCTCTTAACAATACTTATACTCATATCTGTTATGGTACACGTAGCACATACGTAATTTGGTTGAAATCCAACTGATAGTATAGAAGTTACATGTATTTAAAAATTGGTACTATCAGCAGGCTTATAATCATGTTGGTAGAACTGACGTATATAAGTTACTCCAAATTAATGTAAAATGTCAGAATATACGTGTGCATAGTTTAAAGCTGTTGGCTTGCATACTTTCTGATATATTGGTATTTGGATAAAAATAGAGAGAGCAATTATTAACAGTTGGCAGCCCTGGTGGCTCGTAAGAATACGCCTAATCATATCCGTTTATGTACAGATATTACTTACAAAATTTGGTTGAAATCCAATTGATAGTGTAAAAGTTATATGCATTTAAACATTGGACCTATCAGGAGGCTTAAAATTATTTTGGTAACACTGTCATGGTTGGACTCCTGGAAATTAAACTGAAATAGTATTATCTACATGTGTGCCAATTTTGGAATAGCTCCCATGTATACCTTGCAAGATATCCAACATTGAGCTCAAATTTCTAGTGCGTTTTTTCAGCAGTTGGTAGCACTGACATCATTTTCAAATATGGACGTGAGATATTCCGGTGCACATCTTCACTCATACTAAATTTGGTTTTGATTGCTGCAGCCGTTTAGGAGTTGATAGGGGGGGACACACACACAGCCAGATAGACAGACAGAAGGACAGACAGACAGACAGACAGACAGACAGACAGACACACATTTGCCCGATCTCATAAGACTACTTTTTCCTCATTTTTGCAAAATGTGAAAAGTAGGCTAAAAATGGAATCAAGCATATTGGTAATCATGCATGTGACAGTAACAGGGGCCGGTATGGAATCAGGAGTGTTAAAATATATTGTTACGGCTGTGAGTTTGTGTCATCGCTCGCCGCTTGAGTCACAACTGCCCCAGGGGCTGGGCTGTGGCTTGCCTCCTGTATTGCGCGCGCCTTATGCAACAGGGCTACTACACACAAAGTGATTGTCCAGAAGATTCGTGTCTGGACCAGCGGTGGAAACCTCGAGAAGCCGTGGACTCTGGATGGATCTAGAACCATTTATTGAGTCACCGGCCTGCTATATAAGAGTGACCCGTGAAGCAGTTGTGGTTGTGTTTTACGAGCTAGTGCGAGCGATTATCTTGTGCGACAGAAGTGTGGTGACGAAGTGCTGTGCGAGTTACGAAATCCTGTGACATTGTTTCTCCCAGCTTGTGGACAGCGAAATAGCCTGCAGCAAGTGATCGTAAGTAATTGTGGTCGGAGAACATAAATGAGAGGAACAGGTAGTTTCTGTCAAGGCCACCGTACTCATTAGGACAGATTAACTTCTGTGGTCTGTTGCAAGTGAAAGGGGCCAAGAGCGCATAAGGAAGAGATTTGAGGAAACTGGAATAAGGCTCCTAATTGCTTGTATTTGCTGACTAGTGTAATTTTCTGGCCGCAATAAAGTTAATTATTTCTTTAAGCTGTAATTGGTGTTGTGCTTTGTACCCCCACCGTAATCCAGTTAACAAAAGTGCCACTAGGGGGTGGCACGTAACAATTGGTGTCAGAAGCCGGATTACGAACTCAAGCACAACACCTGACGGTCCTGGTTTCAAAACCCGAGCAGGTCATTTTCTCTAATTTTCCTGTGAGTGCATGCCCTTTACAAGACAAACAACTAAAATGGAGGAGAAATTGGCAGCATTGCTTGAAAAGTTAAATGGCATGGAAACCAAGATGGAGGACGGCCAGAAGAAGTTAGCCGAGGACCTAACTGCCAAACTAGAAGACGGCCAGAAGAAGCTAGAAGACGGCCAGAAGAAGATGGAAGACGGTCAAAATAAGCTAGCGGAGGACCTAAAGAGGATAGAGGACGGCCAGAAGAAGATGGAAGACGGTCAGAATAAGTTGACACAGGACCTGAAGAAATTAGAACTGGGTCTGCGTGAGGAAGTCACGGCAGTGGAAAAGAAGTTCGACGCCTTACAAGTGGAAGTTGCCGAGCTGCGCCAACGCCCGCTGATGGGGGTGGAGGAGAAATTCAACGTCTTACAAAAGGAAGTTGCCGAGCTGTGCCAACGACCGCTGATGGGGGTGGAGGAGAAATTCAACGCCTTACAAGTGGAAGTTGCCGAGCTGTGCCAACGCCCGCTGATGGGGGTGGAGGAGAAATTCAACGCCTTACAAAAGGAGGTTGCCGAGCTGCGCCAACGCCCACTGACGGGGGTGGAGGAGAAATTCAACGCTCTAAGAGAGGAAGTTGCCGAGCTGCGCCAACGCCCGCCCACCGTTACACCGGGAATATTAGGAACGGGACATAGCAGAGTGACGCCCCCAACCTTCGACGGAAAGGTCCCGTGGAGCACCTACTTACGTCAGTTCGAGGCGGCCTGTTCCATAAATAACTGGAACAGCACAGAAAAGGCTACAGCTCTCATTGTAGCGCTGAGAGGTGACGCCCTTAACGTCCTTCAGGCCATCCCGACTGGATCCCAGGACTACGCTTCCCTGATCGCCCATATGGAGTCCCGATATGGAGATAGCCATCTTCAGCAGGCCTATCAGATGCAGCTCCGGACACGGGTACAGAAGAACGCGGAAACCCTGCAGGAGTTCGAGATGGACATCGCACGCCTCGTAAGGCTCGCCTACCCAACAGCGCCGGCCGACTTTCTGGAGCAGATAGCGACGCAGACTTTCACCGACGGGCTACGGGACTCGGACACTCAACAGGCGCTGCGTCTTGCGCGCAATAAGACCCTGGCAGATGCGCTGAGCCACGCACTTGAGTTCGAGACGGCAAAACAGGCATCTAGAATGCACGCGCGGGTGCGTCAAGTGGACGTCGACGAACCAGTAAAAACCAACGTGACCAAGCCCCTGGCCGACGAATTAATGGACGCGCTAAGCCGTTTCTTCGATAGTCGCGGTACCACCAGCAACGACACAGCCGGAAGACAACCGGAGAAGCGGCCCGGAAGAGGACTACCGACCTGCTGGGCCTGCGGTAAGAAAGGCCACCTGAGCAAGGACTGCGGTGATCGCCGCCGCCGAGGGTATCCGACGGGAAATCAGTCGTCTGAAAACCGCGCGGCCCAGGGAAACGAGTATTAGCCAGCCTTGGGGGGCAAAGGTTGGCTTGTGACAGTCGTCAAGCCCCAGCAGTCCAAGTGCGTGTGACGAAGTTACGGAGGGACAATAGCAGCCTGATGGTCGACGGAGTCGTCAACGGGGTGAGCTGGCCCATGCTGATCGACACGGGAGCGTCGAGGACCATCGTCAATCCCACCGTGATCCCGAAGTGGAGAGTGCAACCCACACAAAGGAACCTCCAGCTAATAACCGCGACCGGAGAGACCGCACCGGTACATGGCGAGGCATCACTGGAGCTCGTCATTGGTCGACGGGTGGTGAAGCATCCAGTGCTTGTGGCTGACGTATCAAGCGAAGTGATCATCGGACTGGACTTCCTGGACCAGAACAACATCATCGTGGACTTGAGTACCAACACTCTGCACTTCGGAGGTGAGGAACTTGCTTTGCAACCTGCGCACGAGTCCATCACCGCACGACGAGTAAGGCTGAGAGAAGACGTCATCGTTCCCGCCAGGACGGAAGTCAGCGCTGCCGTAATTGTCGACGGAACTGCTGAGGGAGTGGCGGCTGTCATCGAGCCAAAATATGAGGACATCCAGACAAAAGGATTGCTAGTTGCCAAGACCCTCATCAACACGACGTCTCGGCCGTACGTCCGCCTGTCCAACCTGAACGACTACGACATTACGGTTCACCGGGACACCAACCTAGGAGTCTGCGAGCCCGTTACCTGGATTGCCCGCATCACCGACACGACGGGCGGACACCTGCAGACGGACAACCGAAGAAGACGCACACTGCCAGAAGAACTACAGAAGCTGTACCAAGGATCCCAGGACCATTTAGACGAGGAACAATCACGCCAACTTCAGGACCTGCTACGCGAATTCCAGGATGTCTTCTCCGTGGGGAGCAAAGACTTCGGCAGGACAAGCTTGGTCCAGCACAGAATCGACGTTGGGGACAGCGCACCGATTAGGGCCCCATTCCGACGTGTCCCGCTCGCCAAGCAAGCCGAAGTCGACCGGATGGTAGAAGAGATGAAGGAGCAAGGGGTGATCGAGCCACCACATAGTCCTTGGAGTTCTCCGGTCGTGCTAGTGAAGAAGAAGGACGGTTCCACCAGGTTCTGCGTGGACTACAGGCGGGTGAACGACGTCACGAAAAAGGACAGCTTCCCTCTACCCCGGATCGACGACACGCTGGACACCATATCAGGATCAAGATGGTTCTCCACCTTGGATTTGAAGAGTGGCTACTGGCAGGTGGAGGTCCACCCTAAGGACCGCGAGAAAACGGCGTTCTCTGTGGGCAGCGGGCTCTGGCAGTTCACCGTCATGCCATTCGGTCTGTGCAACGCCCCTGCAACCTTCGAAAGGCTAATGGAGTCCATTCTGAGGGGACTACACTGGAAGACCTGCCTGGTATACCTAGACGACGTCATCGTTCTGGGGAGGAGCTTCGAGGAGCACTACAGCAACCTGAAGGAGATCTTGTTGAAGCTACGGGCTGCCCAGCTGAAGTTGAGCCCCAAGAAGTGTCAGCTCTTCCAGAAGCGGGTCCAGTACCTTGGGCATATCGTCTCCGAGGAAGGGGTGCGCACCGACCCAGAGAAGACCGCAGCTGTGAGGGAGTGGCCAGTTCCGAAGGACAAGTCGCAACTACGAAGCTTCCTGGGACTCTGCACTTATTATCGTCGCTTCGTGAGAGGATTCGCCGACATCGCCAAACCTTTACATCGACTGACCGAGAAGGACCAACTCTTCACGTGGACAGCAGAATGCCACAATGCCTTCGAGCAACTCAAGCAGGCTCTGTGCACCGCGCCTATTCTGGCCTACCCCAGACCTGGAACAAGGTTCATCGTCGATACCGATGCCAGCGACTTTGGCATAGGGGGAATCCTGTCGCAGGTAGTGGACGGCGAGGAGAGAGTAGTGGCCTACTTCAGCAAGGCCTTGTCAAAGCCAGAAAGGAACTACTGCGTCACCAGGAAGGAGCTGCTCGCCATCGTGAAGACCATTGAACACTTCCACAAGTACCTGTACGGGCAAGAATTTCTCATCAGGACCGACCATGCATCCCTGCGGTGGCTCCTGAACTTCAAGCAGCCCGAGGGTCAACTCGCGCGGTGGTTAGAGAGGCTTCAACAGTATAACTTTGAGATTCAGCACAGGAAAGGCCAACTGCATTCTAACGCCGACGCCCTGTCACGAAGACCGTGCCCAGAAAACTGCACCTCCTGTGCCCGAAGGGAGGAGAACACCGGGATACAGTGCCGAAGGACTACCGTGGAACTTCAAGGGAGCTGGAGCCGCGAATCTTTCACGCGGGCGCAAGCGGAAGATGATGACCTGGGACTGATAGCCGAATGGAAGAGGGCCTGTGTCCCCAGACCCGGGTGGAACATTGTGAGTGACTGCAGCCCAAAGTTTAAGTCCTACTGGGCACAGTGGGACTCGCTGATTGTAAGGGATGGCCTCATCTGCCGTACCTGGGAGAGCACCGACGGGAAGACATCTCGGGAACAAGTCGTCGTTCCAAAGGCTATGACGGAGGAAGTCCTGAAGGAAGTTCATGGAGGATCATCTGGTGGACACCTAGGGATAAAGAAGACCCTGGAGAAGCTGAGAGAGCGGTTCTACTGGATCGGATGCCGAACAGACGTGGAGAACCACTGCGCGAGGTGCCACGATTGCGCAGCCAGCAAGGGCCCAGGACGAAGACGACGGGGTCCACTGAAGCCCTACAACGTGGGCGGCCCCATGGAGAGAGTGGCCATCGATGTTGCTGGGCCATTCCCGTTAAGCGAGGCAGGGAACCGCTACATATTAGTCGTCAGCGACTACTTTACCAAATGGCCGGAGGCGTATGCGCTCCCTAACCAAGAAGCTGCGACGATTGCAGAGACCCTGGTGAAGGAATTCGTCAGCCGGTACGGAGTACCCCTGGAGCTGCACTCCGACCAAGGGAGGAACTTCGAGTCGCAGGTGTTCCAGAACCTATGCCAGCTGCTGGGAATCCGGAAGACAAGGGCAACGCCACTACACCCTCAGTCCGACGGGATGGTAGAGCGATTCAATCGCACCATCGAGAACCATCTTCGAATAGTCGTCAGCGAGCACCAGAGGGATTGGGACAAACATCTTCCACTATTTCTCCTGGCCTACCGCGCCGCCGTGCATGAAGCCACCGGGTGCACACCAGCCCGGGCCATGTTTGGGAGGGAGCTCCGTCTACCTGTCGATCTTGCCTTTGGCCGACCTGGGAATGATCCGATCCCGGTAAGCCAGTATTGTCAAGAACTGGTCGACCAACTGGAGGACGTGCACGCGTTCGCGAGGAGGAAACTGCGGATCGAGACCGACAGAATGAAGACCCGATACGACCAGCAGACGGATGCCGGCGGATTCCACGAGGACGACCTGGTCTGGCTCTTCAACCCATTACGGAAGAAAGGCCTGTCACCCAAACTGCAGAAGTCCTGGGAGGGCCCGTACCGAGTCGTGAAACAGATCAACGATGTCGTCTACAGGATCCAGCGGAGCCCGAGGGCGAAGATGAAGATCGTGCATCGAGATCGCCTGGCAGCCTACGGAGGGACACAGACGGACCGATGATTGATCGGGACGATCAGCCTTTTTAGGAAGGGGGTGGTGTTACGGCTGTGAGTTTGTGTCATCGCTCGCCGCTTGAGTCACAACTGCCCCAGGGGCTGGGCTGTGGCTTGCCTCCTGTATTGCGCGCGCCTTATGCAACAGGGCTACTACAGACAAAGGGATAGTCCAGAAGATTCGTGACTGGACCAGCGGTGGAAACCTCGAGAAGCCGTGGACTCTGGATGGATCTAGAACCATTTATTGAGTCACCGGCCTGCTATATAAGAGTGACCCGTGAAGCAGTTGTGGTTGTGTTTTACGAGCTAGTGCGAGCGATTATCTTGTGCGACAGAAGTGTGGTGACGAAGTGCTGTGCGAGTTACGAAATCCTGTGACATTGTTTCTCCCAGCTTGTGGACAGCGAAATAGCCTGCAGCAAGTGATCGTAAGTAATTGTGGTCGGAGAACATAAATGAGAGGAACAGGTAGTTTCTGTCAAGGCCACCGTACTCATTAGGACAGATTAACTTCTGTGGTCTGTTGCAAGTGAAAGGGGCCAAGAGCGCATAAGGAAGAGATTTGAGGAAACTGGAATAAGGCTCCTAATTGCTTGTATTTGCTGACTAGTGTAATTTTCTGGCCGCAATAAAGTTAATTATTTCTTTAAGCTGTAATTGGTGTTGTGCTTTGTACCCCCACCGTAATCCAGTTAACAAAAGTGCCACTAGGGGGTGGCACGTAACAATATTTTTTTAATTTGTTGACATAATGTCACAAACCAGCCGACGTAGCTACACACGCTAACGTGCATGGTCAGACTACACCGAACTCGAAATACCACACACAACCATTTCATACCTTACCTCATTAATTTCATTTGTCATTAAATCCAATAACATTTTATTGCCAATAATAATAATATTCTTCTTCTTCTTCCTTCGTTACGGCCAACTAAGGACCACGTCATGTCAACTGTTTTTTCTGCATTTTAATGTTGGCCCAGTACTCCTTCATTCGCAACCGATGTTGCACCTTTCTCTCTGTCGTCCACGCCTTCCCGGTTTTGAGCTTCGGCTTAAGTTGAAAACTCCGATGTTTCTGAAGTTTATCCCTAAGTGGGCCACGTTCATGGATATCTTCACGTGTAATCCCAGTCTCCAACATATCTTTCTCTACTTCAATGAACCAGGCCCCCTTTGCCTTTTTCTCACGGAGAAAAGCAAAAATTCTGTTGGATAGGCGTGTTGATTTCATTCGGGTTATATGTCCATAAAAAGAAATCCTCCTTTTCCTCATCACGTCCGTTATTTTCTCTACGTGAGTGTACAACTCGTGGTTGTGGCGTCTTCGGAACTCGCCGTGTTCTTTGACTGGACCCAGGATTTTCCTCAATATCTTCCTTTCCTTGGTCTCCAGTTTTTCCATTATGCCTTTTTTATTCATGGAGAGACATTCCGCTGCATACAATAATAGTCTAATAATAATAATAATAATAATAATAATAATAATATGAAGAGAAGAACTACTTCGAGAAATCCAGCCTTGACAGGCTGGCCACGCGCCCCTGCACTGACGAGTTCCAGCGTAGACAGTGCTGACATTGTGCGCCTGGGTCATATGGCCCTAAAAGCACTTGCCTGGCTTGCAGGGTACCACGACATACTATACACAGCTCACTCGCACACGTAGCTAGCGGCAGGCGGGGAGAGTCAAGGACACAGATTACCTACTGACATGACGTCATGCACCTACGCCGGGCCTTGGTGTGCACCCTCCCCCCTCTTCCCCCACACCCCACCTAATAAAATCTAAGCGGCTGGAGCGATTTCAATGAAATTCGGTAAGGTCATAGGAGGCCTACTATTTTGGCCGACCCCGATCGTGCCCTTCAAAGCTTATTATGTTTCACCAATTCAACATGGTGGCTGTGCGAAATATCTCACTGGCATTCTATATCTCCGAAACTGTCACCGATATCACCCTGAAATTTTGTACGGTGATAAAAGTCACTTACGTGACTTTCATAAACCTGTTAACTACAAAACGAACATGGCGGCCAAGTGAATTTGAACATTTAAATAGCCTTTTCTGGCGATTTAACCATCCGAACGCAGTGATACTTGGTACAGCAATTGTTTATATACAATGTAATGAACTGATATCTAATTTTGTTAAATTGTTTACATACACTCAAGATGGCAGCTGTGCAAAATTTTAAAATATTTTTTTTATTTCTTGTGTCCCAATCATGCGATAGAAGTCAACGTTTGAATAATGAACCTACGCAATAATAGTACATAACTCTATGGTCTACATATAGGGTCTTTCATATTAAGTAAGAACGACGAGCGGCGGTTTTTTTATTCGCTACTGCAGCGGGCTTGGCCGAGTTTCTGGCGCGCCACGGCCCCCTGCTGTAGTATTGAAAGAGCGCGCATAGTACAAACTTGACCTTGCATAAGCGTGCAGGTATTGTCAGTCGCCATTCTGGACCTCAGATGGTAACATGTTGAGACAGTTATCATTGCAACATCGTATTTTTGTATGTAAAACTTATTTTAAGTACGAGTCGGCCTGGTGGGTAAGTTCAGCAATTTCCTGATGAAGTGTCACCTTCACTAGCACAGATTCACGTAATTGTAAATAAGTTTGCCACTAGGCCTACTGACTCAGTTCTCAATAAAGAACATAAAATACAAAATCAGAAACATTACATTGGCAGAACTCACTCGCGTGAGCCAAAATGTGGTTACCGGATACAATGCCTGTATAACCCAGGAAGGACGACACTTCCAGCATCTTTTATAAGGTAATATTTCATACAGGTTTGTACACACACTTAAAGTAGGCGGCCACGGCGCGCCACAAGCTCGACCAAGGCCACCGCAGCAGCAGGAAAGGGGAGTGAAAGTCAAGTGAGAGAGTGATGCCCTTACCCCCTACCTGACGGTATGGGATTCCTGAGCATCTAGTCCGATGTTGCGATTGACTGTGACTGTGATGGCTAGTTCTGAATTATTGTTCAGTTTTGGATATTTCTGAGTGATCCTATAAAATTTTACCAGTTTGAACTTACGACTTATAATTTTCTATGTTGTTTTTCCTGTTTTTAGTTCATCGATCCCTTTAATTACTTTTTACTTAGTTTATTTTACCTGCAACACTATTATTTTTAGTGTTCGTTAGGTGTTCTATTTTCGGCAATCTATTTTTGGACAGTATCTCTGGTAGATCATATACATGTACGATGTGCATATAGGTACGACTGATGGAGAGCATTACGGACATCACGTGCAGTTAGTTTTACATTTTAGGTGAAAAATGGAGTCACCACCAAAACCGATTCAAGTCAGGACTGGCATGCAAAACGAAATGTATTATCAATTTAAATTAGCGTCGCGAAATTAAATTGTTCAAAGGAATAACATTTCACTCCTGGCGTGAAATAAAATTAGTAACAGAATTTTAATTTCGCTGCAGGGGCGAAATAAAATTCATTAGTCTTTTAATTTCGCTTCCGGCGCGAAATAAAATGCATTACTGACTTTTAATTTCACTCCCGGTGCGAAATAAAATTCGTACCAACTTTAAATTTCGCTCCCAGCGTGAAATAAAATCAGTTACAGACTTTTAATTTCGCTCCCGGCTACAAACAGAATTCTTAACAGACTTTTAACTTTGCTCCTGGCGTGAAATAAAATTCATTAAAGACTTTTCATTTCGCTCTTGGTGTGAAATAAAAACCGTTAGTCTTTTAAATTCGCTTCCGGCGCGAAATAAAAAAAAAACAGATTTTCAATTTCACTCCGGGCACGAAATAAAATTCGTTACAGACTTTCAATTTCGCTCCCGGCTCGAAATAAAATTCATTACAGACTTTTAATTTAGCTTCCGGCTCGAAATAACATTTATTACTGCACCCTTCAATAAAGCATGGTTTTCTCATGAGTCATCTACGGGGTCGTGTTCAGTCCTGACTGCGTTATACAGCAAAGTTCGCTTAAAAACAACATGCTCTAATGAATAGAAAGGTTCATGACAGAGGCTATACTAGAAATAAAATGAATAACAAGTAGAATAAAAGAAATTTAATGACTGAAAATTATGTGCATAATAATAATAATAATAATAATAAATAAAAGAAATCCTCCCTGACTTTTACCCCCTTAATGAATAAATATAACACTGAGCGGTAGGAACTCGCTCGACCAACAAAACAATGTGAATACAGCTTCACACAAAATGATAAATCATAACATAAACTTTGAGCTGAAAGAACTCGCTCGTCATCACATATGGATACTAGTCCATTTTTCCTGGTCAAGAAGTTATATAATGCGTGGTGTACTGCTCGTTAATAAGAAACTGAGTAATGATGCGAGTCCGTTTACAACTGAAACGTTCATGTTGCACACGGAGTTGCATCTTTTAAATCACACTACGGCTATGGGACCGACCCTTAATTAATACACTATAATTACTACTGACACATGCAAGATCTAATAATATAAAAAGATGAAGAATCTCCCTGAGATTCTAGCTGGTGCCAGAGCACATAAATAAACAAAAAGAGCATGCCATAAATAGGCCAAAACGCTCGCATCACAAATTGGGAACATAGCCTCGCGCACCCTAATGCCACACGGGTCATTGAACGCGTAAAATAAACATACAAGAATTAAAGCAACAAAATACAGGCCTAACGGCTGAAAACTATGTTTACATTTATATAAAATGCCAGACAAACAGGAGTTTCGGAAGCTACCTTACAACTATGGACAGCACCCATTTAATCAATCAAATACTCATTATAACCGATCAGGTTTTGTGCATTTAAAACAACGTCTTAAATTGAAGTACAGGATCCAAGCCTGTTACTAATGACAAGTCGCGTTATCTGATTTGAGCGCGCCCCTCTTGTATGAGTCATCGCTGCCTCAATTATCTCTCTCAGTCCCTCAAGCTAGGTGCACGTTTCCATCTGGAAACGCCAACATATCTCACCCATCCACCTGGATGGCAAGAAAACACAAATATATACCACAAGTCCAGTCTCGCGAGGTCATGAACTGGGCTGACGTGGAGCAAGTCAGAATAATCACAATGATATATTCTCGCTAGCACATCATAAAAATCACACTACGCACCAAAAGCTTGGACTGACTCCCATAAGCATACCACTGGGTCGGCTCAAAACAGATCAACAATATTGGGTCCATTGACACATTAAAAAAAATACTCAACAAAAATTCGGGTGCAAAGTGCCATCCCGTTCAGATCTGCTGGAAAGCAACTATCAAAATAATCCTGATCCGTTATAAAATTCTGCTCACAAATAATCTTTACCCTCCAAATTCTATTTTTAATCTCAAAATTAATTCAGTTCCATTTTTGTTATAAGGCATACCTCCGAATAATAATGTTTGACCGCGATTTACGCAAGCGAATGCGAGCACGGGCTGCGCGTCGCCCCGTATAGTTGAACAAACACAAATCACAATATTTACAAATGACACAGCGCTCGACTTGTCCCATACTTAATGTGTCAGTAAAACAAGAACTAATAATCTACATTACCAAACAAGCAAACAAATATCTACAAAAATATGTCCCATAATACCATAGCTGATTTAATAAATAAATAAATTCATTTGTACTCAATCCTTTAAAACAGCGTCAAGGAAACATCTGCAGCCATCTCCTTTAAGATGTTTATCTCGTCATCGACATCTTCTGGCAAATGTCCTGCTGGTTCCAAGATCCGGTCTCGTTCCTAGACGTCCTCTCGTGCTGAATTAAATAAAGTTTTGTCAGATACACACACGCTATATTTCCTATTAAATTCACCTATCAAGTACTAAATTCCTTGTCAGTCTATTTGGTGAATTATTTCGATGAACTGGTCCTACTGGTAGTGCTGGGACTACAAATAAATCACTGAAGTTACACTTATAACTTGACGAAAATGTTCCATATTCAATAACATGAAAATATGCAGAGTATGCCTCGTGTCCTCGGACACCTTACGTCCTCAAATGCTCAAATAAAAATCAACGTCACGTCCCCAGACGCACAAAATAAAGAGTGTCGACGTTACGTCCTCAGACGAACAAAATAAGTGTGTTCTCTCGAAGCTTTCTGGATCCTTATAAATGAAACTGACTAGGGTAGGTGTGGAAGGGGATTTATGAAAAAATATTCCATAATAATTATCAGACTAGCATGCGATCGGTATCATTGAGTTCGTAGCGATGTGGAGGTTACGATTATGCTGTAGCCGGCTCGAATCGATCGTGGAAATAATCCGTAGATAACTCCCGCGTTAATTTACCAGGGTGCGTTACCAAGCCGAGTTGACGCTAAAACAAGGCGTCTTGATTTTATTGGTTCAGACTCTTGTATGTCTTTGCGCGCTTTTACATGTATTTCTGCCATAGGGAGTGGTTAACATGACGATTGACCAATTACATCGTAGCATTCGATTTTCTTCTTGGCGCCAACACTCATAGCAACAGGCCATAATGTGCGTGCCCAAGCCATCTCCGCGCTAAAAGTTGCACCAGTCCTATGTGTCAAGAATATTTATGCTACTTCCTAAAATACCACAGGAGCTTAAACCATTGTGTCCTCTCGGCCACTGATTTCTCAATATTTCCCAACAACGTCTGGCTATCATATCTGCTGTCTGTAGAAATGTATCAAAAGATGATGAATAATTTATTAGAATCCTTTATACAGCCTGTGGATAAAGGGTTCACAGACTTTTAATTTCGCTCCCGGCTACAAACAGAATTCTTAACAGACTTTTAACTTTGCTCCTGGCGTGAAATAAAATTTATTAAAGACTTTTCATTTCGCTCTTGGCGTGAAATAAAAACCGTTAGTCTTTTAAATTCTCTTCCGGCGCGAAATAAAAAAAAAACTTTCAATTTCACTCCGGGCACGAAATAAAATTCGTTACAGACTTTCAATTTCGCTCCCGGCTCGAAATAAAATTCATTACTGACTTTTAATTTAGCTTCCGGCTCGAAATAACATTTATTACAGACCTTTAATTTCGCTCCCGGCTCGAAATAAAATTCTTTACGGACTTTTAAATTTGCTCCTGGCCTGAAATAAAATTCGATACAAGACTTTTCATTTCGCTCCTGGCACGAAATGAAAACCGCTACAGACTCTTAATTTTGCTCCCGGCGCGAAATAACATTTTTAACGACTGTTAATTTTGCTCCTGGTGTGACAAAAATTGCTGGCCCCATGGTGTTGGGGATAGCGTGCATGCTTCTCACCCGAAGGCCCCGGGTTCGATTCCCGGCTCCGTTAGTGATTTTATAATTGGACGTGTGGGTTGGAACGTGGTGCACTCAGCCTCGAGAGTAGCTGTCTGAAAGTCAAGAAAACCAAGATTAACGGCCGAGGGAACCCGATGCGCTGACCAATATCTGCAGATGCCTGGGCAGCGGTCGCTTTCATGGGTTTAGTGCCACGGTTTATTTTAATGACACAAAATTCCCAAACAGCATTTAGTTTCGCCCCCGGCGTGAATTTAAAACGCATGGAACATGTCATTTCATGTCTGAAATTAAATCTGGTCTGGCATGCGAAACAGAATGGTTGTGGACGCGTTAACATTTTAATTTCGCCATGAGCGTGATAATCGGGTGCGAAGTGATATTGATTGTAAGCGCGAAAATTAAAATGGAAGCAAAATGTAATTCTAAGCACAATAACATAGTGAAAGGCGACACAAAACTAATTGCAGTGCGAAACGAAATACTGTACGTGGCACAGGGGTTTCCTTTCGTGCCATGGACAGTATAAATGTGCTGAGGGTAAGAAGGAAGTAGTAAGGAATGCCAAGCCCCCCCCCCCCGAAATTTCCGGAAGTGTAAGAATAAAGAATGTAGAAATGAGAGGAATGACCCCCTCAACCCTGTTGTTCGAGTAACCCGCCTCCGAAACAGAACTCCATATACGCCGCGGTACTACCACAGACGATTTTCTGTTATTTGTAACTCTTCAGTCAGTCGATATTAATTTACCCGATAACTGGGTGGGGTACAAAAAATACATGTATTATATTTAAGATCACTAAAATTGCTGCATTATAATCGTGACCATAAACTAATACATGTAATATTATTTACATATCACTGTATATACATTGTGCCCCTCCCAGTTATTGGGCAAATTAGTGTTGACTGACTGAAGAGTTACAACTGACAATTTGTATTGTAATTGGAGTTCTTCACTTATCTTGAATGTCTGTCCACACAGCACATTCGTCTTCTTGTTCGCTATAGAACAAGTAAAGGTACTTGTTGCCCCATTGAGTTATGAACGTCAGGGAGGGCCAGCCAGGAGTCCGAGGTGCAGTCAACGACGATGGTGATGTTGATGCCATAGCACTGACTTTCTCCTCTACTGGAGTGATGACCATTGAATGGCTCACGTTGCTGTTGCAGCCCAGCAGATTGTGCAGGCGGTGAACGGTAATAAGACTGCTACTGCTGCCAACGTCAGGATTTTGAACATCGCTCCGAACATAATTTCACTCTCGAAACGAATACATTTTAATTTCAACAACGAAATGAAATGTTCCATTCATTTTAAATTCACATCGGAGGGCGAAACTAAATACCGTTTGGGAATTTTATTTCACGCCGGGTGCGAAATTAAAAGTCTGTAACAAATTTTATTTCGCGCAGGGAGCGAAATTAAAAGTCTGTAACCGAGTTTTATTTCGCGCCGGGAGCGAAATTAAAAGTCTTTAACGAATTTTATTTCGCACCGGAAGCGAAATTAAAAGACTGCATTGAAATTTAATTTGCGCCGCGAGCAAAATTAAAAGTCTGTATGAATTGTATTTCGTGCCGGGAGTGAAATTAAAAGACTGCAACGAATTTTATTTCGCACCGGAAGCGAAATTAAAAGTCTGTATCGAATTTTATTTTGCGCCGCGAGTGAAATTAAATATCTGTAATGAATTGTATTTCGCGCCGGGAGCGAAATTAAAAGATTGTAACGATTTTTTTTTCGCGCCGGGAGTGTAATTTTATTCAATTGCACAATGTAATTTCGCGTTGCTATTAAGTTCGCGTTGATTTCGCTACGTCATTTCGCTTCGAATTAAGTTTCGCTTCGATTTAATTTCCCGCCGACAATCATTATCATTTCGCTCCCGAGTATCGCGCTCACGGCGAATTTCAAATATATTCGCCCCCACAGACATGCACTTCGTTTCGCATGCCAGCCCTGATTCAAGGGCATACCACTAAATCCCAGGGGGAATTGCGACTACTGTCGACCAAAATATTATGTGTACTCGAGTTTGAAGGTTGTTTGTGAAGTAACCAATAGACCTACATAAAATCCAATAACATCATCATTTTCGTCGTTCTGTTTTACGTTAGTTCATTTTAGTTTGGAATTTTTTATTTATATTTTAATATTTCTTAGCGCAGTTGGAACACAAAAAATGCCCGTTTTTAAGCGTGTTTCAACCATGCGTCACATTTAAGAATTATTATCTCACAAACCCATCAACAGATCGAATCCAAATTTTAACACAATATACATTGGAATGTTGTATAACTGGTTCATTAATTTTAAAATTTTGTATGGCCAAGGAACAAAGTTGTTATCATATTTGTAAGGTAACTTTTTCTCGGCTCGGGTTGGATTGAAAATGTAGCTCTTGGTCGTGTTGTAATCCTTACACATCAAAAAGGTATGCTGTATGATTGTGAAATACGTACATTAATTCACTTATTTTATATCGGTTTGTATTTGTATGGGGAATTAAGACATGGTTCACCAGTTGGCCGCTCCGGCTGAAGACTCAGGGCACCTGCCCCATCCCTGGTTCTAATACAGTAACACACATAGTCAACTGCATGGGACTGATGACCAAGTTGTCCCAAGCCCCTACAATGTATTATTATCAACAAGAACAAGAACAAGAATGTTTGAGCAAGTAAGAAAGTATCTGTATAAGCACATTGTGTCAACGTTACATAAGCGTGACATTACTATAATTTTATTGCTCAGATATTGTTCCACGCCTTGGCACTTGTACATGTAACTCGCCGAACTACAATATTCGTCAACTCGGCGTGTTCATCATTTTCCTTGCGCTAGAAATCTTGTGTAGCCGCGCCACTACTCCTACCACCCTTTTCAAAACAATTCCCAAACTAATGCCGACGATTCCATTCCCCCGATTTTATTTATGAAAAATGCATTGGAATCAGGAAATAAATCTCCGTTTTCGTATTACCAGTTTTTTATATTTTAAGCAGACATATAAAAAACTGCTAGTAACGTCTTTGTTTTTCACATTTTGGAAAATGCATTGAATTGAAATCAATTCTATTGCACTCTAGTATACATAGTGGTTTTGACATCGCAAATACGAGCTTTCATTCAAGAGAAAACTTAAAACAGAAATTGTCTCACTTTGGTGCTGCTACGTGGTGTCAGAATTACAAACTAAAAATCGGGACATTTAGTCTTAGTAGTATCTGGCTGATGCACAGGCTGCTGTGTTGCCTGCTGGTGTGTCCCTTCCCCGTGCTGTCCGATCGTGACGTCACAGTTCCCTCTTCATTGCTAAGTAAAGTAGTCAGGGATGTTTCAGCTACGTTATCTGATGGTTGAGTTACTTCCGCAATGCTATATGTGTTTGTAGAATGGGGCCTGTTATGAAAGGCCTCTGATATGGCTGGATATTCAGGGGAAGGTACTGTAGTTTCCATGTCGGTAGTGTTGCTTGGCTTACTACTCCCATCAGACTCGCCCAGCACCGTGCTGTAGGTTTGTTGTCTGACATGAAGTACCGGGCGATTCCTTCTGTTCGGTCAGTCTATTTGTAAGTGGGAGGTTTCTTTACAATAAAAGCAATACTTAGCTTGTCCTTCATATGTTAACAGAACTTTACAATCATTGACCGTCAAATATGATGTAATGGGGTATTTAAGTTCAATTATTACAATACGTATGCCATTACTTACAGCAGAAAATTCGTATACTTCATTCCAGCACTCGTTCCGTATGTCCTTGACAACTCCATGCGTAGAAAGCACGCGGGAGAGCCTTTCATTGTTGACTTCGGGAGGAGATTAAACAGACACGTACACGTTTTGTTAAAGAGTCTGAAGCAGTGATAGTTATCTTTGTGGTGTTACCGCTAGCTAGCCGGAAGGATTTCACACCTTCATGTCGAGATAATATGTTTTCATAAAGTAAGGTGTACACTAATTTAATGTACACTGAACTTTTCCCGTTGTCTAGTTGATTCCCTAGTACTTGATCTCTATTAAGCTTCAGGTCGTTTGCTATCCACCTAGGCCTATGTATTTCAAGTGGTGTCGGTCTGTTGTTCCTTTCTTCAAAGGCGCATTTAAGATTGTTTTTCCGGACATTCACCACTTTCGCAAGTTCAACAAGCAGTTCCGTGACAAACTAAGGAGCCTATTTTTCTTAAACTTAAAGATTCATGCCATTGATTAATCTATATGGAACTATCTAAGTTAATGACGAAATTAAGTAGGTAATATCAACATTCCTAATTAGTTCGATAATATACCTGCACTACAGTTGGCAGCCCTGGTGACTTAATATAGTCTTAGTTCCATCGCTTAAGGTACAGAATACAAAATTTGGTTGAAGTTCAATGGATAACATGGACGTTACATGCAGTTAGATATTGGATCTATCAGCGCGCGTTAAATCATGTTGGCAGCAATGTCATGCATGTCTTGGTTAGAAATAATCTGACATATTATGATCTATTGTTGTGCCAATTTTGGACGAAATCCATTTGTTTGTATAGAAGTTACATGCATTTTAGAATTGAACCTATCATCAGGCTTAGAATCATGTTAGCGGCATTGGCATAATATTAGTTACTCCAAATTAATCTAGAATGTCAGATACTATACGTGAGCAAAGTTTAGAGTTGTTGGCTTGCATGCATTCTGATATATTAATATAAGGGTAAAAAAGTAGAGACAGCAATTATCAACAGTTGTCAGCAGCTGGTTGCTCTTAAGAATACGCATAGTGATATCTGGTTATGCACACATAGTACATACGAAATTTGTTTGAAATCCAATTGATAGTGTAGAAGTTATATGAATTTAAAAATTTGACCTATCAGCATGCTTAGAATCATTTTTCCAACACTGTCATGTATGGCCTCCTGGAAATTAAACTGAAATATTATTATCTATGTAATTATGTGCCAATTTTGGAATAGCTCCCATGCATACCTTCCAAGATATCCAACATGTAGCTCAAATTTCAATTGCGGTTTTTCAGCAGTTGGTAGCACTGACTTCATTTTCATGGTCTTGAGATATTCAGATATAGATCTTTACTCGTACCAAATTTGGTTTTGATTGCTTCAGCCGTTTAGGAGTTGATAAGGGGGGGGGGACGAGCACAGACAGAGAGACAGAAGGACAGACAGACAGACATTTGCCCAGATCGATCGCATAAGTCTACTTTTTCCTCATTTTTGCAAAATGTGAAAAGTAGGCTAAAAAGACAATACCCAATCACGGTAAGCACTCCCGAGTATTTATTAACCTCGTGGCTAAACTCAGAACCTAACACGACGTAGGTCGCAAAGTGACACTTCCACTCTTTCTACTCTATGGAGTTCTCCAACGCAAAATGCATCAAAATGGTGCCATTCTCATTCTATGATGCCGTTTGTAATATATAAACGATATGCGAATAACGTTATTAGTCCGAATAACGGTATTGAGGGAATATTTTTCGATGGATGTATTCAAATAACGTTATTTCTAGTGAGCACTACTATTTCGTTCCTGCGATAACCGATATCCGAATAACGTTATTAGTCCGAATAACGGTATTGGGGGAATAATGTTCGAGAGATGTATTCAAATAACGTTATTTATAATGAGCATTACCATTTCGTTCCCGCGATAACCGATATCCGAATAACGTTATTAGTCCGAATAACGGTATTGGGGGATTTTTTGGAGAGATCTATTCAAATAACGTTATTTCTAGTGAGCACTACCATTTCGTTCCTGAGAAAACCAATATCCGAATAACGTTATTAGTCCTAATAACGGTATTGGGGGAATATTTTTCGAGATATGTATTCCGATAACGTTATTTCAGGCGGGCACTACCATTTCGTTCCTTGGTTAACTGATATTCGAATAACGTTATCAGTCCAAATAACGATATTCGGAGATTTTTTTTTCGAGATATGTATTCCGATAACGTTATTTCAGGTGGGCACTAGTATTTCGTTTCCACGATAACCGATATCCGAAGAACGTTATTAGTCCGAATAACAGTATTAGGGGATATTTTTCGAGAGATTTATTCAAATAACGTTATTTCTGTCGGACAATACTATTTCGTTTCTACGATAACCAATATCAGAATAACGTTATATGGTCCAATAACGTTACCATGCGATACAAATGACTTCCGGATATGAAACGTAACGACCACAATGTGACCAAGACCCTTTTTTGTTACATAATCTACCCAAACAACCATTTTCGTTATGTTAAGTTATGAAGCCTTGATTCTGAGGTATGTAGGCTACTGAGAATGAATAATGGTGGTGGATTGTAAGTCCCTCAACCACTCTTATGATGTTAGCGCATGACACTGCCAACACCATAATGTATCGGACTGGCATACGTCCTGAATACAACTCCTGCAATACTGTTCTCCTGCGACTGTCTTGAAGCAAGTCTCGTTGAGTTCTCTTTTCTTCACATAAAGGAGTCTCGTCCTAAGTCGCTCCGCGACCGTCTCCTTTGTTCAGGCCACCTCTTGCCACTCCCCAACCCTTTCCACTCGGCGCACCCTTCTTAGTGCCTCGGGCTAGCCACCCGGCTTTTGTAGAGTAGGTACGCAGGTAAGTTATTTCATCACATCGTGCTGTTCTGGGAGAAGACGTAAGCTCATGAAATGACCCTTAGTGCTCAAGCGCTAGCTAATTACAAAAACAGCCTCTGACTTCTGTCAACTTAATACCGTAACAAAACCTAATCATGATAATACATTTTATGGACTAAACCTACACTTAATAACTTGTGGCTAATTAACTGCCGAAATAACACATGATATAAATAACGAATGTCAAATTTTGACATAACGTCAGTGGCGTAAATGCACCCATCTAAAATAAGGTTACAATACTAGTAGAATCAGCAGCCCCCAATAATATTGTTTTATGCAGCCCAACTAGCGTTGTTATCAGGAAGGTCGATTTCTCTGCTTGCATCGTGTATGGTGCTAATGCACAGCAAGCATATCCTGCAAACGATACTGAACACTATTATTTCTCCTTCAATTTGACTACAGACTGAACACTATTATTTTCCCCTTAATTTGACTACAGACTAATACGAGGAAAAAATGAATAGTGTTCATTATCGTTTGCGGGATATGCTTGCAGTGCATTAGCACCATACGGGATACAGGCAGAGAAATATCGACCTTCCTGACAACACGCGTTGGTTTGGCCACATAAAACAATATTATTAGGGGAAGCTGACTCACCTGGTATACAAAGGCTTGACGATCGAAACATATCATCCAATTAATTACCCCTACCACATATTTTGTACCGGTACATGAATCGTGCATTTTTGTGATAAATATATCATGTAATATTTCTTTCAGGTTAGGGCGTTTAAATACCTGTTTACCCCCTTAATATTATTCAGGGGCAGATGAGCTCGTAGTTCTGCCGCTTAAAACAACAATTACTAATTAATGTTATTCAGCACAATTTGTGTTGAACAACTGAAAAATATCCTATAATAAAAGGTTGTAGATATAAGAAGTGACTGTTACGCTTTTAACGTATCAACTTGTTATTCTGATTTTTAGGAATTGCAAGAACTTCCGAAATAACAAAGAATTAAAAGAGATTAAACATTAGAAAGAATCGAAAAATGAACATATTGTTATGCTTTCAACTTCTGTTTCAACCCTTTTGATGAGACTGTCATTGTTTATTCTGAGCGTGTTTTACTTGACAAACAAACCATGAAAAAAATCTCGTGTCTCTCTCTCTCTCAGTTTGGGGACGCTTTTGATAATATTCTAAAAACGAATAATATCCTTTTATCGTCACAATCTAATAGGCAAACACAGCGGCAACAGAGGAGAGCACAACACCGCCACACACCTGACTGTGTACGTGTTGTTGAACGCAGACAGTGGACCCCATTGTTGCTTAGTGGAGGATTGGCGCCCGACTCCAGAACCAAGTCAAAGCAGCACGCGCCTTTGAAGTCGCTAGTTAACAGTTAATAAAACACTTTCTTTTCTCTTTATTACTATGCAACCATCTACTTCAAATTTGATTTGCGCGTGGCACAATCAATGGTTCTATTATTAATATTATTATTATTGTTATTAAATATACGATACCGTCGGACTCCTTGCGCGGCAAAGACACTGATGACAGCACTGGATCTCAAGATGTTCAGAGCAATTCACTGACGAGACAAAACCTTATGCACTACAGTAGACTTGCAGTACCAAGGAGGGCAGCCTTTTGCATTAACTGTATATGGTTCCTGTTCAAGCCAAGATTCTTCTTTGTATTTTCCCAGTCCTTTGTTACTAAACCAATCACAGAGACAACAACTGGGATGACGAAAACTTCCTTTAAGCCGTATATGTGATTGAGTTCAGTGGCAAGTGGCTGGTATTTGCGCCTTTTAATATTCAAAACAAAAGTTTGGTGCCTTCCAGTCGGTCAACACGAATGCACCCAAACGAGTTGGGTTATACGCTAATCCTGAAAAAAATTATATGAGATTAATAAATACACTAGGATGACCAGTTTCGATCGTCAAGCGATCATCATCAGATCCATTACACTTAGGCTATAAAATCTATGTTTGAAAATACAGGTGATAATATTTACAATATGCACACTTATTTAGTTGCAGTATTGGCAATGCAACGTGTCGGTATATGTTAGTTGTAATATATGTGACGTTTGGTGAAATGCTAAAATGGTGATAGAACTCCGGAATTTGTCTGTTTTGAGAGACTATATGGTTGTAAATGGTCAATTTTGATTGTACTGTATAGTACAGGTTTCTTATCTGGCTGGATGTCTTCCGCACTGCAGCAGCTAGCAGTTAGTAGTGCACGAGTGAAGTTGAAACTGCTCGCTGCTGCAATGCGGAAGACATCCAGCCAGATAAGAAACCTGTACTATACAGTACAATCAAAATTGACCATTTACAACCATATAGTCACTCAAAACAGACAAATTCCGGAGTTCTATCACCATTTTAACATTTCACCAAACGTCACATATATTACAACTAATATATACCGACAAGTTGCATTGCCAATACTGCAACAAAATAAGTGTGCATATTGTAAATACTTTCACCTGTATTTTCAAACATAGATTTTATTGCCTAAGTGTAATGGATCTGATGATGATCGCTTGACGATCGACACTGGTCATCCTAGTGTATTTATGAATCTCATGTAATTTTTTTTCAGGAATAGGGTATAACCCAACTCGTTAGGGTACATTCGTGTTGACCGACTGAAAAGCACTAAACTTCTGTTTATTAAGGCAACACTGAAAAATGGCTTCTAACACCATAACCTTTTATTATTATTATTATTCTTTCGATTCTGCCATCTAAGGACCACGCCATTTCAACTGCTTCTTGCTGCATCAAGCTTTAACGTCCTCCCAGTAGTTTCGCATTAGTTCTCGATGGTGTTGTTTCCTTTCTGCAGTCCACTTCTTGCCAGTTGGAAGCTTTGGCTTTTCTTTGAAACATCGGTGTGCTGTTAGTTTTTGTTTAAGTGTGGCACGTTCCCAAATATCGTTGCCTGTAATTCCCACTTCTTGTAAATCTTTGTCCACCTCAGTGAACCAAGCTCCCTTGGTTTTCCTTTCGAGGAAGTAGGTGAAAATTCTATTTGTCAATCGTGCTGGGTTCATTCTTGTTATATGACAGTAAAAGGCAATTCTCCGTTTCCTCATGGCATCAGTTATTTTTTCCACGTGGGTGTAAAGTTCGTGGTTGTGCCGTCTCCTATATTCCCCATTTTCTTTTAACGCACCCAAGATTTTTCTTAGAATTTTTCTTTCTTTAACTTCCAGATTCTCTGTTAGTCCCTTGCGATGCATTGCAAGGCACTCTGTATTTTACATCGTTATGCCCATCTGTGGAGCGCTATACAACTTATTTAGCTGATGAAGTTGATTTTTTTCTTCTCCCAAAATCTTTTCTGGTCACAGAAAATTTTCCTCCGTTCTTCAGTCCATGATTTATTATTCCAAGTATTCATTTTACTCAGAAAATTGATGGTTGTTGACTACTGTTTTGAGCTTGAGTCAATCTTGTATACTTCCCTCTGTGGTGCCAATTTCTTGAAATGTCTTTTTCTATTTCACTAAGCCAGTTGTTCTTGACTTATCATAGAGAGAGCAAGGTTGAGAACCCTTTCGGTGAGACTGCCATTGTTCATTCTGAGAATGTTATCGTAGAACTTCAATCGCCTTTTCCTGAAGGTGACAGTGGCGCATCCATGAGGGGAATAGGCTATATCCTTTGGTGAGATATTGAAGGGAAACTCTAAAATGTCACCCCCATTACTTTCAGTTGGTAGGACTGCCATCAACTAGAATATAAATAATGATTATCTTGTTCATGCAAAGTTTGGTCCGCCCTGCTTAAGCTCTTTATGAGTTAATCAAAGCTAAATATGAAGTTGGTACTGTGCCCGTTTCTCCAATGGGACAGGCGATCACCCGACTAGCATCCCGGCCCCATTAGAAGAAACAGCCAAGGGAGTGGGTACAAGAAAAAAATTAGGGCATGAATCTTGGTTCATACAGACAAGACTAAAAGAAAAGCTCCAGTGAGCTAGAGACAAAGGGTCTCGGGTCGTTTACGGGTTGGGATGGTAAATAGACTGAACCAGGATTCACAAGCAAAACCCTAACTTGAATTGACAAACAGAAAAGAAAGTAAAAGCCCTCGTAAAATCACATCTGCTCCTTTATTGGCCAAAGGATAAATAAATATGCAACCTGCCTATCACGCACGAGTATAATGTTATGGTGGGACAAAGTCCGGAAAAGAAATAAAGTTCATAGTCCCTAAACAAAGAAAAGAAAATTACGCTTATTCAAACTCGTGGGTGTCCTCTCTTAAAGTTCCGACAGGGAGATCGTCTTTCAAAAAGCTAAATTAACCATAATTTATCGGTGCACACGCATGTAAACATCACTAGCCACTCAACATAATGTTCACCTGCGGCAAAAAAACTCTAAGAAAATATCGAATATCTACGTAAATTACAACTGTCTACCCTTATACAGTAATGGACGGATCTCCTCTATCGAACTGCAAATGAATAATTAAAGAGCATCATGTTACATCAAATAGCACTCAAACATCGACTCAGCTTCACATACTATGACATTTCAACAATTAATTATAACCTATCATAAATTATTAACACACCCAGATTGTGCTTACATATTTACACTACTAATTCTTATTATTATTGCTAATTTATCTTCCTCTTTCCAACAACCTTGATCCACATGGTCATATTTGTCCTTGTAATTAAATTATAGCATTGTCAAATGTTTATGAATGGTTAAGAACCTCGCAATAAGGCGCCCTAGCGTATTTCATACTCACATAACCAACATTTAATCGTAACCCTTCCGCCGAACACTCTGTGTGAAGATCCAAACAACCTGACTGTCGAGCGCACCATCAATTACACCCCTGCGCTATTCAATACAATTCATCAATGAACGTGGCACGTTCGTCAAGAGGACCCTGTCCTTACAACTACAATTCAACGGGCATCCGTCGCCCCGTGAATAATCTCGTCACATTTTGACGGAATAATACCATATCTAATTACCACATAATTATCACATAAACTTTACACAACATCATTACAAAATAAATCAGGCATTATCAGCATGTCTCAAGAACCCACACTAACAGAGCGTATCAACTTTATCGGGACCACGAGGTCGTATGATAATATGGCATCCTATCCAAGGAACCTTATCCGGCAATCTTCAACCATATTCATTGCTATAAAAATCTGTTCATTCCGTGACAAACCTTTCAGAATAGAATTCGAATAATGACCTCTGAAATCGACGTGCTAGGATCTCCCAGCAAAATGGGCATCTCTTATTATGGTTACCCAATTTCAAATTATTATTATTATTATTATGACTCAGAGAATAAATACATGTCTTACTCCTACCATTGATGCTGTAAATTTATATAGGTCAAATGACCCGAGAAGAAAGACAAAAAAAATCTGCACGACCCTATGAAAAGAAAAAAAAAATAATGATGCTCTTATTCAATCTGGAATAAATTATTATAAAGGGCGTTAAGTTACACGATCTCAGGTTATCTCATTGCATGGCTATCCGAGGTAGAAGTTCTCTTCTTTCTGATGAACAAGGATGGAAAGGAAACGTCTTACTTTATATCTGGCGTCCTCGGAAATCCATGGCGTCGGCGTCGTCATCGTCTGCGGCGTCAGGGCGGCGGCGTCCCTCCAGCGTCCCCGCGATGTGGTCTCCCAGCGTACTGGTAGAGGTATCCGCCTCTGGCAACTCCCGATCTCCTGGCGACGCCCATGTCTGCCCACAGGTTGTCCCCCGTCACCTTCATCAGCGCCGTGGCCCGACGTCCCTACCATGGTCCACTCGTCCACCTCGTTGAGACCGTTCATCCCATTATGGCCCCTTAGCAGTTCAGTGCAGCATAATTCGCGTGTTAATATGCATGTTGATGCCCAGAATATATGAGTCCATGGCTATTAAGTTCATGCTGCCATGCGGCAATATTACACCTCACTATATCAGAGCACATCCATGCTCGCACACTAAAGCGTCTAGTTCCTGGTTCACTTGAGTTATATGTTTTCACTTCCTTTAGCCCGGTGACACACTTCCTTCCACGAGGAGCTATTTCGAGCTGGCCTTGACCGACATATCAAGTTGCCTGCGGCCCGTAGTCTTCCAACCCAAGCTTAAAGTAGATGTGGCCTCCCTTACTGCGTTTTCACTACGTGTCTTAAAACGCCGTACTGCTATGCTATTTCCGAATGGATGCCAGTTAAAATATAGGGCCTCGCGATAATGTTTCGCCTCGACTATCCTTATATAGTTCTTCCCCTGATACTCGTAAATTTAAACACCTCCTGGTATCAATCTTTAATGAACATAAATTGTCGGCATAAACTGACTTCCTTTATCAATTCTAACTATTTCCTCACACACTAGCGAGTCCGAAATCGCCTTGAAATTCACACTGTTCGACCAACAAACTGACATACTTCACTGTAAAAAACTCACTGGCAATATATGCACGCTAGTTTCAGGCTTCATGGCCTGCTGGTTACTCACAAAAAACCATTCAAGTTCCCGATATAAAAATCACTGTCTACATGACATGGGCTAATCTTCCGTGCTCCGCTGTGTGACATTCTCGTCCACGCACTACTGACTCACATACTGCTGATTCACATACTAAACATTCCGGAACTCCGTCCTTCTTCGAGAAAAAGAAAGTGGGAGGGGTTGGAACCTTCTGGAGCATTCCCCTGCTCTCGCCGCGTCATGCCATGACGTCATACTGACTCTCCGAGTTCCTTCATCTTCTGTCATCCGGGGCTGGTAATTGACCCTGACTGGATCGGTCACATCTCTCCCGCGGCCTTCAAAATATAAGCAAGCGGTGGGAACATAGCTTATGTTTTTCCTCAAGTGATGCATGTGAACGATCTTTTCCAGTCATCTCCTCAATGCTGACTAACGGGCTTGCCGGTGATACTTCCGCAGATTCGCAGCATTGAAATTCCCAACAAGTGCATTCGTGACGTTGTCAACCACCCTATAGCAATCGTTGTCCATCACTCTGGCAACCCTATGGGGTCCCGAAAATGGGCGCGCAAATTTCCCATACACTCTGAGTGGTAAGTTTGATGACGTGGGTTTTCGAATCAGCACTAGGTCATTGACTCGAAGTGGCTCGCGAAAACGGCGGCCAGCCTTCCTTCCCTCCCGTTTCTGCGCCTGTAGCTGCATCCTCTCCCGAGCCAGTTCGTTTCTCCTTTGCACCGACGGCTCAATCTCTGGGGGTGCCTGTATAACAGCATGCCAAGGTCTACTTGGTTTTCGTCCATGGTGCAGAAGGCAAGGAATTTGTCTGGTACTCTCATGTGTTGTAGAATTCAAGCAACGTTCAATTATGGGTACCACTTCCATCCATCGATGATGCTGTTCATGACAGTAAATCCGGCAGTACTTTCCAATCTCCGCATTTACTCTTTCAACAGGATTTCCTTCTGGGTATCTTATGGAGCTCAAGATATGCCTTATGCCGAGTCGTGCCATAGCTTCCTGAAATTCGGCGCTCGTGAACTGCGTTCCGTGATCGCTCAGAAGGAACTCTGGCTTCCCTGCAGTTGGAATCACGCCGGTTTCGATCCTGTGAATCACGTATCGGGATGTTGCCTTCTGGATAGGGTGCAACATGACTAATTTGGTAAACACATCCATCGTCACCAAAATGTATTGGTTACCCCTGGTGGACCTCGGAAGGGGGCCATACAGGTCCGTAGCCATTAATTCCTTCGGACGAGTCGGTATCCTGAAATATCTCTTGAATTTCTATCAGTTCGGGAGGACCAAGGTTTGAGGAATTTCTTAATTTGAAATTTTTTTTTGTTGATCTGACCGACTTGTGTCAGGTGGTCGGTCAGCTTCCCCCGGTGGTGCGGATGGATTACTCCGTAATTGTTGTAAATATTCCTGGCTCTCTCGATGTCTTTCCGTAGAGCTCGGCCGCGACCCCTGCGAACGAGAATCCCTATAGGCATTCTGTCTTTGATAATATTGATTTGACTGCCTTCGTTGATATTCACCATATCGTCCCTTCGTATTGTTGAATCGGGATCTCCTACGTTCTTCATACGGTTTATTCCTCCATCTGGGTCGCTCGTCTGTTCCACCGTAGCTCCTATCTCGGCTCCGATAGTACCCCGTGTCTCTTGGCCTGTCCGTCTCCCGCGGCGTTCGCTCTTCCGTCTGCGCAATTTTGTCAATCACGACCGTGTTCACATCTCTATTTTCCTGTCGTCCGGACCTCGCCTGTAACTGTGCGCTAGTGTGGTCCAGTTTTCGAAGAATCTCTTCACATCCCTCTAAAGTCTCGGCTCCTGACGCTATTACACTCTTCTGGACCTCTACAGGTAACTGTCGTATAATGGCTTGGACCAATTCGTCCTCCGGCACTGGTGGAGTCAAATACTGCAGCCTGGCGAGTTGCGACGCGAAGTACCCCGCGTACCTAGTCGGATTGGATGTCGCATACCGTTTAGCGTATAGTTCCGCCCGTATGTTCAATTGTTCTTCAGGGCTCCAAAAACGTTTGATTAGTAATCGTTCGAACTCATCCGTGCTCGTGAACGTGTATCGAAATGCGCGAAACCAAGTTAATGCCGTCGATTCCAGGGACCTCTCAATAACTCTTAGTTCCCTCTCACGTGGTATCTTATTCTCCGCCATGTATTCACGGACCTCCCTCATAAATTCGATAGGTGTGACGTTATTAGTCCCATTGTTCCCCGAGAATTTCCTCGGCTGGTGGTCTATACTTCTAATGATAGTTAGGTGTCCCGCGGGATTTGTACTCCGTATTCTCGGCGTTGCATCTACCTCACCCGCCTTTCTAGAAAATGGGGCGTTTTCACTTTCCGTCTCGTTAAGATGTGGCGTGGTTTCAATTTCGGACCATCTAACCCTTTCTGACTCCGATTTGTCTTTTATCTGCGTCATTTCCGCCTCTAAGTTGCCTAATCGAGTGAGTTGCCTTCCCTGTTGAATAATGATCTTCTCCTCCAACTCAACAATGGAAGTGTGGATAGATTCTCTCACATGTTCGATTAATGTCGTTTGTGAATGAGTGATTTTCCTGTCATACGTGTCCTGGAATGATTCAACCTGTATCTGCATGTTGTTCACGTCCTTCGCAACCTCTTCTTTCCAACCTGACACGTCCTGTTTCAACTAATCCAGGGTTTCCTCGCTAGACTGACCAATTTGCTCAATTTTGGCCGTCAAATCTTGTCCCATGCATTTAATATTACTGTTCAACTTCTCCTCAAGTCCTTCAATATTCCCCCGAAGCGAACTCTGAGTATCCCTGATTTGCCGTGCCATAGAATCTTTGAGCTCCGCGGTGAGCACTTGGAATGTAGTTTCTACCTTTTTATCGAGTAGATTAATCTTATTGTCTATAGCCTTTCCTGATAGCCTAAGATTACGTTCTACAGCATCAATGTTTTTCTGCAAATGAGATTCTAAACTCTTAAGATTAGATCCCATGACTTCTAATAAGTCGGTTCTGAGACCATCAACTTTATCACTAACATCCTTTTTTATTCCTGCTACCTGAATACCGACACCCTCTTGTGTCCTCTGTACCTCTGCTACCTGAATGCCGACACTCTCTTGTGTCCTCTGTACCTCTGCTACCTGAATGCCGACACTCTCTTGTGTCCTCTGTACCTCTGCTACCTGAATGCCGACACTCTCTTGTGCCGTCCATAAGCGATCCATATCGCTCTTCATGTTTGTTTTAATTGACCCAACACTATCCTTAACATTATTAATTTCAGTGGTTAGACCAGTTAATCCAACTTGGATTTGTTTTAATATATCAGCAATATTTTCTGTGGTTACTACTTGTGACATCTTACAATACAACATAAATATAGGGGCCTACATGGGAATGTAGGTCGTCGAGTATAGCCATAACCTGAGATCGTGTACTAACCCTGTCAAATGGTTCACTAAAGGCTCAGTGTGATACGAGGTTAATTTTACACAAGAATTACACATGGCAAGTATCGCGCTCCCATCAAAGGCACGAATCTGACCACACAGTATACTCCCATCACCACAACAAATGATTGAGTACAAAAAAAAAACATGCCCATGACGGAAACGAAACACACCATCGTCGTCGAGCCCAACACGTTGGCGGCGCCACTTCCCCCCCCCTGTGCCCGTTTCTCCAATGGGACAGGCGATCACCCGACTAGCATCCCGGCCCCATTAGAAGAAACAGCCAAGGGAGTGGGTACAAAAAAAAAATTTAGGGCATGAATCTTGGTTCATACAGACAAGACTAAAAGAAAAGCTCCAGTGAGCTAGAGACAAAGGGTCTCGGGTCGTTTACGCGTTGGGATGGTAAATAGACTGAACCAGGATTCACAAGCAAAACCCTAACTTGAATTGACAAACAGAAAAGAAAGTAAAAGCCCTCGTAAAATCACATCTGCTCCTTTATTGGCCAAAGGATAAATAAATATGCAACCTGCCTATCACGCACGAGTATAATGTTATGGTGGGACAAAGTCCGGAAAAGAAATAAAGTTCATAGTCCCTAAACAAAGAAAAGAAAATTACGCTTATTCAAACTCGTGGGTGTCCTCTCTTAAAGTTCCGACAGGGAGATCGTCTTTCAAAAAGCTAAATTAACCATAATTTATTGGTGCACACGCATGTAAACATCACTAGCCACTCAACATAAAGTTCACCTGCGGCAAAAAAACTCTAAGAAAATATCGAATATCTACGTAAATTACAACTGTCTACCCTTATACAGTAATGGACGGATCTCCTCTATCGAACTGCAAATGAATAATTAAAGAGCATCATGTTACATCAAATAGCACTCAAACATCGACTCAGCTTCACATACTATGACATTTCAACAATTAATTATAACCTATCATAAATTATTAACACACCCAGATTGTGCTTACATATTTACACTACTAATTCTTATTATTATTGCTAATTTATCTTCCTCTTTCCAACAACCTTGATCCACATGGTCATATTTGTCCTTGTAATTAAATTATAGCATTGTCAAATGTTTATGAAAGGTTAAGAACCTCGCAATAAGGCGCCCTAGCGTATTTCATACTCACATAACCAACATTTAATCGTAACCCTTCCGCCGAACACTCTGTGTGAAGATCCAAACAACCTGACTGTCGAGCGCACCATCAATTACACCCCTGCGCTATTCAATACAATTCATCAATGAACGTGGCACGTTCGTCAAGAGGACCCTGTCCTTACAACTACAATTCAACGGGCATCCGTCGCCCCGTGAATAATCTCGTCACATTTTGACGGAATAATACCATATCTAATACCACATAATTATCACATAAACTTTACACAACATCATTACAAAATAAATCAGGCATTATCAGCATGTCTCAAGAACCCACACTAACAGAGCGTATCAACTTTATCGGGACCACGAGGTCGTATGATAATATGGCATCCTATCCAAGGAACCTTATCCGGCAATCTTCAACCATATTCATTGCTATAAAAATCTGTTCATTCCGTGACAAACCTTTCAGAATAGAATTCGAATAATGACCTCTGAAATCGACGTGCTAGGATCTCCCAGCAAAATGGGCATCTCTTATTATGGTTACCCAATTTCAAATTATTATTATTATTATTATGACTCAGAGAATAAATACATGTCTTACTCCTACCATTGATGCTGTAAATTTATATAGGTCAAATGACCCGAGAAGAAAGACAAAAAAAATCTGCACGACCCTATGAAAAGAAAAAAAAAATAATGATGCTCTTATTCAATCTGGAATAAATTATTATAAAGGGCGTTAAGTTACACGATCTCAGGTTATCTCATTGCATGGCTATCCGAGGTAGAAGTTCTCTTCTTTCTGATGAACAAGGATGGAAAGGAAACGTCTTACTTTATATCTGGCGTCCTCGGAAATCCATGGCGTCGGCGTCGTCATCGTCTGCGGCGTCAGGGCGGCGGCGTCCCTCCAGCGTCCCCGCGATGTGGTCTCCCAGCGTACTGGCAGAGGTATCCGCCTCTGGCAACTCCCGATCTCCTGGCGACGCCCATGTCTGCCCACAGGTTGTCCCCCGTCACCTTCATCAGCGCCGTGGCCCGACGTCCCTACCATGGTCCACTCGTCCACCTCGTTGAGACCGTTCATCCCATTATGGCCCCTTAGCAGTTCAGTGCTGCATAATTCGCGTGTTAATATGCATGTTGATGCCCAGAATATATGAGTCCATGGCTATTAAGTTCATGCTGCCATGCGGCAATATTACACCTCACTATATCAGAGCACATCCATGCTCGCACACTAAAGCGTCTAGTTCCTGGTTCACTTGAGTTATATGTTTTCACTTCCTTTAGCCCGGTGACACACTTCCTTCCACGAGGAGCTATTTCGAGCTGGCCTTGACCGACATATCAAGTTGCCTGCGGCCCGTAGTCTTCCAACCCAAGCTTAAAGTAGATGTGGCCTCCCTTACTGCGTTTTCACTACGTGTCTTAAAACGCCGTACTGCTATGCTATTTCCGAATGGATGCCAGTTAAAATATAGGGCCTCGCGATAATGTTTCGCCTCGACTATCCTTATATAGTTCTTCCCCTGATACTCGTAAATTTAAACACCTCCTGGTATCAATCTTTAATGAACATAAATTGTCGGCATAAACTGACTTCCTTTATCAATTCTAACTATTTCCTCACACACTAGCAAGTCCGAAATCGCCTTGAAATTCACACTGTTCGACCAACAAACTGACATACTTCACTGTAAAAAACTCACTGGCAATATATGCACGCTAGTTTCAGGCTTCATGGCCTGCTGGTTACTCACAAAAAACCATTCAAGTTCCCGATATAAAAATCACTGTCTACATGACATGGGCTAATCTTCCGTGCTCCGCTGTGTGACATTCTCGTCCACGCACTACTGACTCACATACTGCTGATTCACATACTAAACATTCCGGAACTCCGTCCTTCTTCGAGAAAAAGAAAGTGGGAGGGGTTGGAACCTTCTGGAGCATTCCCCTGCTCTCGCCGCGTCATGCCATGACGTCATACTGACTCTCCGAGTTCCTTCATCTTCTGTCATCCGGGGCTGGTAATTGACCCTGACTGGATCGGTCACAGTACCCCCGTGATGCTGCAGCGCCAAGCTTCTTGCCTCCGATCAAGGCGTTCCTGGTCAATGGATGAGAGATTTTTGAACTGAAATGTCACGTCGGGTAATTCTGAACCAAAAAGAAAAGAAAGTCGCTTGACTTATGATAGCGAGGTTAACGGTTACGTAAAGCTACAGGCTACCTTCCTTCCACTCACCCCGTTTTAATCTCTAAAACTTTGTGAATCGTGCTTAGGTAGTCCATGATTTATTCATGCAAATATTGGTCCACATTTGGTTTGACTTTACGATATATTCAACGGTAAATATTAAATTGGTACCCCTGATTTAATATGGAACAGTCTTGAACTTCTTATATCATGTTCTAGTTGTGAGTACGTGCTCGTGCAAATAATAGTTTATATTGAGTCCGTAATTTACGAGACATTCAAGAGTAAATCTTAAGTTGGTACTCCCGATTACGCATAGTTGGCAGCTCTGGAATAGACTGAAACATTATTAACAATGAGTTTATAGTGTTGACTTTCTTTTTGAAAAGCGCGATTCTGATTGATTCAGTACTTTGATATAGGGTAGAGTCAAGTTACTCCGTGATATCAAGTAACACCGTGATAATGCGTGTTTCCTCTATCACAACATAGGTTCAATTCCGAAAGTTCTATGTTTTTACCAACAGATGGCAGTAGAAAGCAGAAATCCAGGAAGCCCTTGCGTTCTATCTTTGACCAACTCAATGAGGTTTAAAAAATATATTAACAGAGAGTTGGCATTTAAACAAGTGATCCACATCCAGTAAAATCTGTGGTGAAGATTTTAATTTTTTATAAACAGCTGTTTCATTGTATACGTTTCATTTTAACCCCAGTCAGAGGTACGATGCAGACCATTCGCATACAAAACTTACATGGATGTAGTGTTACGCATGCAAGGTGTGTGAGCTTAGCAATAAGTACGTTTTTATTAAGTTAGACTCTGAAATGGCGCTAAAACGAAATAAAGAGGCTCGCTCCTACGCAGCTGAAACACTTAAAGAAGCATTGAGGTCGATGAAGGAAGAAGGATGATCAGTATACAAGGCCAATAGACGTTTTAATAACCCGTGGAGTACACTAATGGATTATTGCACAAAATATTCAGCCGATCCAGGAAGTGCAACACTTGCAAAAATTGGAAAGCTATTCGTTGTGTCACTTGAATTTGAAGTGAAGATGGTGTGTCAAGATAGACACAATAGATCAGTCTTGGCCTAATTCCAGACCCCGGAACAATGACGATGAAGGTTGTGGTGCGTGAGGTGGCTCCCCTGGCGGATGACACCAAGAGGAAGAATGGAGCCGATTGGATTGATTATCAGTTTTGTAATGTCTGGTAACTATAAGTCTATTTTATGTGCGATAGGTGTGAGGAATCTGATAGTGACTAAGAAGACTTAAAATATGTTTAATGGAATATTTTTAATAGAATGTTTTATTATTTTTTATAAAATACTGTGTAGTGAAATGTTTCAACAAGGGCAATGTGGGGTAATAGATACTTATAGTGTACATACGATTTGAACACTTTCATTACATTAAACATTAGTTTTCACGATTATAAAGTATACTGAATGGTGAATACCATGCTATCACGGAGTAACTTGAACACTATAATATATAATATAATATCGTATGGTCTCGGGTGCCTGGTGCAAGCTTTGCTATTTGACACCCAGAGGGTAGCTTGCATGTCGAATTTCGTAGTTCCTTGACTATGAAAGTCAAGGAGGTTAGATGTTAGATATCTAATCTCCTTGAACACAATAGCGCTTTCTAGTAGAGAAATGAGGAACTTTGTGCTGGCGGAAACTCCCGAGATTAATTTTGCCATTATGAACTCGGCCTACTGAATTCAAATGGGTTCTTTGACATGCCAACATCGTATGACATGCGTATCGTATTTTTGCCGCCTTTCAAAAATCACTTACCACGGTCAGGGGCGAACCTGCAATCTTGGGGTTAGTAGACCGACACGCTATCCACTCACCCACCGTGGCAAGCTTACTTGAACACTATTACGGAGTAACTTGAATATCACGGCGTTACCTACTTCTACACCGGGTGAGTTAACCGTGGTCGTTACGGCATGACTGCTGGTAGTCGCTCACATCCGGGAGGCGAGGAGGTTCAAAGCCCCCCGCCGGCAACCTTGAAGATGGTCTTCTGTGGTTTCCCATCTTCCTTCCAGGCAAATGCCGGAGTTGGTCCCTAACTACAGGCCACAGCCGCTACCTTCCAACTCCTCGTCCTTACATTCCCACTTTCCTCCCCAACGGTACTTGTAGCTCACCCATTGGGTGTCAGTCTCGAAGCAGCTACAACAAAAACTGGCGAGTCGAACATGTCCTCGGACACTCCCGGCACTAAAAGCCATACGCTAAAAAAAGACCTACTTCTACTACCGGATTTTGTTAGTTAATACCTTGAAATAACTTATGAATGTTTGTAAGATATATGCCAGAAAAGTTCCGTAGGGTATTCCTCTTTAACATGAAATGAATCGAAATAACTGAAATCCAAAATGACAGAAATAGTAACAAAAAAAGCTTAGTATCACGGAGTTAATGAACTTAACCCTACAAGTAATACCCCCGATTTTATGGTGTTAGCAACGCTGGAAACGTCTAAGTCTTCTTATTTCGTGATTTCGTGTTTTGATAGTATGTTCTTTGATCGCAAAAGATGTGGCCAAAATTGGGCCAGTCATTTACAAGAACAGTTAATTTGCGAGTAGGTACCGGTAAGTTGATACCATTATTACATACGGTCGGTAGCAGTAATGGCAACGAAAAAAATCTAGTTTTTCTGATAGAGTAAATTTAATAACACACTAAGTATCATAAAACTAAGCGCAGTCGTTCAGATGTTAATAGTGGACACACATGGACATATACGCACACACGCGTGGAGAGAGAGAGAGAGAGAGACATTCACTCACGGGGATACGAAGTGGATGCATTTCACAGCTGTTATCACTTTTTTAATAATAATAATAATAATAATATCGTATGGCCTCGGGTGCTGGGTGCAAGCTTTGTTATTTAACACCCAGAGGGTAGCTTGCATGTCGAATTTCGTTGTTCCTTGAAGCACTATGAAAGTCAAGGAGGTTAGATATCTAAGCTCCTTGAACACTATAGCGCTTTCTAGTAGAGAAATGAGGAACTTTGTGTTGGCGGAAACTCCCGAGATTAATTTTGCCATTATGAACACGACCTACTGAATTCTAATGGGTTCTGTAACACTCCAACATCGTATGACATCCGTGTCGTAATTTTTGCCGCCTTTCAAAAATCACTTACCATGGCCAGGAGCAAACCTGTGAGCTGGGGTTAGTAGACCGACACGTTAACCACTCACCGTGGCAAGCTACATTTTTAACGAAAGCGCTCATCTACTGTACAGTATGTTGTTTTCAGAAATCCTGTAACCAGCAATTATCTTGTGGGAGTGACATGTATGTATTCATGTTAACAGGTGAACGAAGCATTCGAAATGCTTAAGCGACGAACCTGCTCGAACCCTAACCAGCGACTGCCCAAAGTGGAGATCCTCCGTAACGCCATCGACTACATCGAGTCTCTGGAGACTCTTCTTCAAGGTCAACATCAAGGACACGGTCCGGGACTGGCAGGGCAACACGGCTCATCGGACTGCGGGGTGAGTACCTTACGAAATACCTTTCAATGATAGTTTCACCTCAAAGGTCCCGATTTCGATTGTCGTCTCTTCCAAGAATTCAAAAATCTTGGTTCAGTCTGGTACGTGGCCCCAGCCTCGTTATACCGAATGGGAATATGCTGGATGCTGAGGTAGGAGGAGTGAAAACGAACTCGCCACCCTACCACATGTAAACTCCGGTTCAGGACACCTGGTTAGTGATCCCTTGTCACTGCCAGGGATTATATTTGGGTCGCTAACGACCCCTGTGGATATGAAATTCAGATTGTTATGCCATTATCATCGAGCAGAAATTGCCACTTGCTGCTATTTTGAATACGCCTATTCTATTTAAATTGCACATTGATGTTTAGTGCTGTTAAAATGTACTAGAGGGCCTGTGCTAGAAATCTCGCGTGTGTCAAACTACCCACCTGGCTTTAGTGTTATGCGCGCTCAACGCGACACAGTTCTGGCAGATGCTACCGTCTTGTTTATTTATTTAAACGCACTTTTTAAACAAATTGTCAATATTTATGTGATCAGAGTGCAATTCGTCACTGCTGCATTCTTTTGAATTTTCATTTGTTACGAACGGGCTCTTGTGAGTGCCCCATGTGTTGTCTATAGTTAGTCTCATGTTATGCGGGTTTGAGGTGACACAGTTCTGGCAGGGGCTACCGCCTTGCTTATTTGTTTAAACGCACTTTTATAAACAAATACATATATTTCTGTTGACTTTTCAAGAAATGCAAGATTTTTCCTGTACTATTGAGACAATTTGGAAAATGTTGGCACAAACCGCACCTTCTAACTTCCCCTGTTTTAAGAGCTGAGTTAACCGTTTATAAGCTTCTATATGATTCTCTACCGTAATGTAGATATAAAATATACATTGTCTTATAGTTCTCATAGGCCATCAGGCTCGTGCACTTACTTAGGTGTGCTTAGAATCTACCTAATAACCGGTCTTGTCGTGGCATGTATAGTAGTTAATAAATGTATTCTAAATAAATATACAGCGCTATATGTGAGGGGGAAAGTGAAAATTCGCCTTCACTCTGGTTCCTACAAACATTTAAACCACCTACCACTCCATCCGGAACATTTGCCATCTCAAACTGAACGACTTAAGCTTCGACTCGAACGTATGCACGAAGTACTAAGGACAGCTAGTTCTGAGCCGCCATGAAATAATGCTAATACTACCATAACATTTCTCACTGTGTATACAATAACATTACAGATATAAATGCTGAGTCATCCCTGCTCAATCCAATGAGTTGCAATTTATTGGAATTAGGCTTCATGTTTCAATTAAGTACTTTAAAAATATTGTGTGATATTCAAGGTCTAAGACTATTGAAACATGTCATTATGTTGGTGCACTTTCCTGCTAGTATTCATAACACTGCAACTATTTTATTCCACTCTTTAAATACAGCCATAGGCATATGAAACTCTAGAAACTCTCCAGTAGATAAGTATTTAATCAGTCACTGATAAACTGAAATTTTGATTACAAAATGTATATTTCTTTAGCAACGTACACTATTTTATAAATATCCCAATTTACAAGCTACAATAAAAATCTAAAGTTTTTTGTAGCAATGGTTGTATTTAAAGAGTGGAAAAAACATAAGTTGTGGATTATAATGCTTACATGACTCACATGGCCACCATCTTGAAATTAATAGGTTGTTGACCTTGTAGGGTCGAGGACAGGAACTGTAGGGGTAGACCAAGGTTAGAATATGTTAAACAGATTGCCTCGGATTTAGGGTGTGATAGCTATGTAGAGATGCAACGATTAGCTCAGGACAGGGAGCCAGGGAGCTGCATCAAACCAGTCAAAAGTCTGAAGACTCAACCGAACGACCTTGTAGGTGAGCGCCAGACGCTTCCCACTTTGGGGTATATTTTTTCCAAAAGTTGGTAGATTTTTCATGATTAGTTTAGTCGTAATATGGTTCAAGCTCTGAGAATTTGGGTGGCCGCCATTTGGTTTTCGATAAGATGGCGGAAATATAAAACATGACACTGGGATGTCCTTTTCTACTGGCAGGCTACTTCTGTACCAATTTCTTAAAATTTCGGTGTCTTCGCGTTTGAATTGATAGGGGGGGGGGGGGGGGGAGACTTAACTCATACACACACACAGACAGACCACAGACATTAAGCCTGTATAGATGTCAAAAGTCTACTTTCATTCTTTTTCAAAAATCGTAAGTAGGCTAAAAAGTGTTTTGAGAAAACGAAAAGCCTAATCCCAATAAATTGCAATTTATTGAAATCAACAGCGCTTGGACTCAACATGTTAGAAATCACAATTTAGAAATGAAATAGAACCTTATAAGTCCCTTTGTATGTCCAAAACAAAAGACCAGTGACTCCATAGATTCAAGATGGTGGCTAGGCGTAATATGAAAACATAGAAATTATTAACTCAGGATATTATTTCTACCTGTAATATTAATACAGACACATCGAGAAATGTTATTATAGTTTGAGCATTATTTCATGGTACACTCAGAACCAGTTTCGAAACCTGAGGTGCCATTGTAAATAAAATACATCAAAGATCATCTCATTTGAACAGAACTAATATTTAATACTGAGTGTGCTCACGAGGTGACAATGTTCTTGGTTTAGGACAGATCATACAGCAAGAATATTCCCCTGAACAAGCGAGGTGCCACATTGTTCAGTCTAATGCAGCCCTTCACAGCGTTAATAGTGTGGTTGTTACGATAGGTAGCAGAGAATTAGCAATGATGCTTCAAGTCGCAGCAATTTCGTTTAATACTCATTCCTTCCACGTTCAACGAGGTTGCCAGATGTGTGAGATACCCTCAAGCGAGATCAATCGTACGTGTCGCTTTAAGGATATGCTGAGTGCACAGGCCAGCATGAGAATGGAATATTGCAACTAGGACTTTATTCTGGATGCGATACAGTTATTTTTCTTTCCTTAGTCGGTTTACCCTCCAGGATTGGCTATTCCCTCGGACCCAGCGAGGGATCCCACCTTTACCGCCCCCAGGGCAGTGTCCTGAAGCTTGAAACATCGGGTTGGGGGATATAACTGGGGAGGTGGGACGAGCAATGCGAACAGGGACCTTATGAGGGATGGGAAGGGATGGGTACATTGGGAGGAATGGGCAAGAAAGAGGGTAGGAGGCGGCCGTGACCTTACGTTAGTTACCATCCCGGCATTTGCCTTGAGACCAAGTGGGAAACCACGGAAAGCCACATCGAGGATGGCTTAGGTGGGAATCGAATCCCCTCTACTCATTTAGACCACCCGAGGCTGAATAGACCCCGTTCCAGTCATCATACCACTTTTAAAAATTTCGTGGCAGAGCCGGGAATCACACATCGGACCTCTGGGGTGGCAGCTAAGCACGCTGACCACTAGACCACGGAGGCGACGATACAGTTATTTGTTTAAATTTATACTTTTTATTATAATGGTCTAAGATACAGGACTCGAAGCAAGATAGTCTATTTTGAGGCGCAGTGGCTAGCATCGGCTGTCACTCCCGAGGTTCGGGTTTGATTCCCGGCTCTACGGAGATATTTAATTCTGGTCTGAAAGCTGGAACTGAGAAGAGGTGGATTAGATGCCCATTTCAGCCATCAAGGAAGTGTTTTTTCGTGGTTTCGCACTGCTAGTCCAGGCGATTGCCAGAATGGTTCCAAACTTAAGAGCATTGTCCCTTCCTTCCCAATTCTCACCTGAATTACAAATACACACAATACAACAAAACACCACAATGACACAGGTTATCAGACAAATTCTACACACACCTACATTCACGAGGCTAAATGAGCACGATGTTCAAGCCCCTCAAAAGAAACAATAATAACAGCTAAAACTCGAAGCAAGATACCTTCCCAGCCTTTTGTTGGAGTGATTGACGGAGAACATGATGGGCCATATCTCTCGCGGAATGAGTCTCGGTACGTTCTGCTAAGGAGGTGGATGTTCAGTGTGGATTAGAGATGTAATTGAGGCAAGTTTAATTTGAAAAGTTAACTCCTCGTGTGCCCATAATTGTCAGAACTACTGAGAATGCTGTAGCTCACTGTCTATCAGAGTACCAGAGACTATCAGGCTTGCAGGTAGGCATACGCTAAATTGCTTTAACATGGCTGGGCGTGCGAGAAACAGGATTGGGGTATAACACCGTGCTATTTAATCAACAGTTTCAATTGCATTACATTCGAATTGCTGTGGTAGATCAGAGAAAGCCTAAGTTATGACGCACGACACCGGATAACACCATTATTTTATTGGCACTCCGTGAGGCTGGACATGAAGAACTGGCTCCGCTATTATTTACGATCAGGTCGCTAGAGCCAAGTTCATCTAACCCACGACTGTCGTATTTCAATTTCCCTCTAGCTAAATATAATTCTTGCTCAGAGGATCTGAATATTTTTATTGCAATATTAAAAACAAATATTTCTTACTCGACTGAGCAGAGAGTGCTTCGGGACTCCAAAGCTGTCCCCGTCAGATAATTCAGAGCAGAATTAAATTTCTTGGCCATCAGGGGTGACAGCCATGAAGGCTAGCCACTACATCCCGAGGTGGTCAATTTTAAGAAGAATTTTTCATAGAACTCCTTAGTGTACCATGTTTGGAAGTGCTCGACTTCGATTGCATGTCACATAGCATGGTGAGGAATCAGGGCCTTAAGGGTATACTTCAGTCTGCTTGCAGTTGCTATAGTGGTGTGAGTTTCCATTATAAGATGGGGTAGAATGGCATTACGATTGAATGAGCCTCCTTCTGTGGTCTTGGGGTGCGTGTTGAGACTCCGGATCTAGAGTTTCTGGGTTCGATTCGCACCCCAGTATTCCTAGAAGTAGTTTCTCACATTCACTCCTGGCATATTCCAGGACGGCTCCTACCTTGCAATCACGGCCTACACCTTCAAAATCCTAGCTTTAATTACAAATGCACACACTACTAGAGCCAACACACTGACACATGTTAGCAGACAGAATGCATACTCACCCATTTACACGGGGATACGAGACCGAAATGACGCATGGCCCTAAATGAATCAACGACAACAACAGCGACTGTATGAAAGACTCTCTGGTATTGAGCTAACAGTAACATATCCTCATTACAGGCAAGCAAAAGTACGTTCTGATTTCAATTATTAGGAAAGTGAAATCACATTACGTAGGTTAATAACAATGAAAGTGGATCTTTCTGTAACATATCAGACACATCAGGTTATTCCAAATCATATAACATAAGATGCAACGAGGGAAACTCCGTGTACACTAAACAAACAAATACATAAACGTATACAAATAAATACAGCAAGCAAATAAATAAATAAATAAATAAATAAATAAATAAATAAATAAATTAGTAAATAAATAAATAAATAAGTAAATAAATAAATAAGTAAATAAATAAATAATAAATAAATAATAAATAAATAGAAGAGAAGAAAATAAGAGGGAAGTAATACAATAAGCAATGAAAATGAATTTAAGGAATACACATTCTTAGCAATAATAATACAATAATAATAATAATAATAATAATAATAATATTTTCTTTTGTCATGTGGCCTGCTGGGAGGCCAAGTGCAGGTCTTTCTAGTCGACATCCGTGGGTGACCTGCACGTCGGGGTGAGAGATAGAATGGATGAAGATGATTGAAACTGGGCAAGGATTTGGAAGGAAGCGGCCATGGCCTGTCAGAAGGTTGAAGGCCTGTTGAAAATGGGAAACCACGGAAAACCATATCAAGGACGGCTGAGGGTGGGGCTCGAACCCACGCGTCTACGGAGTCAGCAGAGAGCTTGGCCCCATGACCTAACGCTGCGCTTTAGCCAGCGTAGCCACCGCTGTCGGTATAATAATAACAATAATAATAGTGATACTTGTTGATTCATTTAGTTTCTTCGTCTTCTTTTTATTCTTATTCTAATTATGAACAGTTGCTCGCGTTATCACTATAACACGGGTCTGAATGATGATGATGATAATATTGTTGTTTTAAGGGGCCTAACATCGAGGTTATCAGCCCGGGGCTAAATGACCACGATATCGCAAAGCCCCTAAACGAATCAACCACAACAACAACAACAACAACAACAACAACAACAACAACAACAACAACAACAATCCCTATGTCTGAGTCAAGCAAACGAGTTTAAATATGATCGTTCAAGATTGTGCGCCTGTGTATTGATTCTTTCGATGTTGAGTTTATTTCTGGAATTGAACCATCACCCACTGGGTAGACAAAAAGAAGAGTGTTTCTGGGATATGGCTTTAATTACTGTCGTGAGAGCGGTGGGGCGGGACAAGCTCCCTCCCCTCCTTTGCCGGATGTCTCCCAGATTAAGGGCGACAGCTAGCCGAGTGCCCACTTTGTTCCGGAAATAGAAGGAACATGTTTTTAAAAAGTTTCAGAACGAGCCTGTGTTTTATGCACGGCAGCCTCCTCTTTGAAGTTTCTCCTCTCCAGAAGCAGCGCGCTATTTATGCGACCCATTCACATATTTCTCGGCTAGATTATTACGTTCGGATTACATGTCTGTTTAACGAAAACCCAGGATGTATTAAAGAGCTATTTGTTTTTTCTGTTATTTCTTCCCACGCCTGCTTTCAACGTTCTATCGTAAGCCCATCCACACTGTGACAGTATTTATCCCCGCGGAGAAGTTTATTGTCTTCTCAGTCACGGAAAGTTTGTTTATCATGTTTCAGGGGTTGCCAAATCCTCCAGGGCCCTACTTCATCAAGTTCTTATAAATAACCCCTGGCACTACAGCCCATGAAGGGCCTAGGCCTACCAAGCGGCCGCTGTCCAGCCATTTGGCCCGCAGATATTGGGGTGACGCGTGGTCAGCGCCTCGGGGCCCGTCGACCGTTAATCTTGGTTTTCGCGACCGGGGCGCTGTCTCACTGTCAGACAGCTACTCAATTGTCCTCACGAGGCTGAGTGCACCTCGATCAAGCTCTCACGCTAGTTTCTAAAATACCCGACGGAGCCGGGAATCGAATCCGGTGCCGTCGGGTGAGAGGCAGGCGCGCTCCCCCAACACCACGGGGCCGGCCCTTCAAGCTCTTACACGGATATTATTAGCAAGAAAAAGTAATTGTATTAACTGATATGTTTCGGGACAAACATAGACAGTTAGGAATGCGAGGAAAGGCCAAAGAGCTTCTATAAAAAATTCACAGTTCTAGCCTTTCAGGTGAGCAAGTCATTATTGGAAACATCCTTACTAGACATTCCTTGAACACTAGTTCTATTACTTTTTTTTTTTGTGCATTTGTAATTATTTTCGTTGTTTTCTCCACACACTAAACGTTTTTTACGAGGTGCCGGCATGATGATTATTCACAGGAAACCCAACCATATCTGGTCAATTAGATTAGCAGTTTGCCTGTTCTACCACTATGAGCGCTAATGTGAGTCAATGAAAATGAACCATTTCTGGTCGATTAGATGAACAGTTTGCCTTTTATACAACTACGACCATTAGTGTGGTTCAGTGCTGAGCTTCACTTAACTTAAGCCCTTATAACTACTTCCGGTGTGAAGATTTAAAAAGAATTAATAAAAAACATCGCCTGAGGGTATTACACCAAGGAACACATTAAAGCAATAATTATGTAAATAAGTACATTTGGCTAGGATTTGAACCAAAAAGATAGGTCGGGAGTGATATTCGAAATTTGGTTTCTTAGTTTGATAGAGCTCTCTAAGACTCACAATTTGAAACCTTTCCGGGTCCTTTAGCCCTTCAACTTTTAGCGTACCGTAATTTTGGAAATTACTTAATTGTACGTTTTTGCTAATTATTGCGCTATAGTGTCAAGGATCTTAGATATCAGATCTTCTTGAATTTCATAGCGCTTTAAGGAACAACAATATTTGACACGCAAGCTCCCCTCTGGGCGTCAAATAACAAAGCTTGCACCCGGTACGGAGGCCATACGATATTATTATTATTATTATTATTATTATTATTATTATTATTATTGCGTGTAGCCTCCGTGGCTTAGGCGGCAGCACGCCGGCCTCCTACCGCTGGGTCCGTGGTTCAAATCCCGGTCACTCCATGTGAGATCTGTGCTGGACAAAACGGAGGCAGACAGGTTTTTCTCCGGGTACTCCGGTTTCCCTGTCAAAATTTCATTCCAGCAACACTCTCCACTATCATTTCATTTCATCTGTCATTTATTTAATCATTGCCCCAGAGGAGTGCGTCAGGCCTCGGCAGCCGGCTCAGTTCATATCCTCACCGCTAGATGGGGGCTTCATTCATTCCATTCCTGACCCGGTCGGAGACTGGAAGCAGGCTGTGGATTTTCATTTCATTATTATTGCGTAAGGGCCTGTTTTTCAATCGCTGGGTTAAGTTTGGAGTAGCGTACTCCCAGCATTAAACGCTGCCTTTCCGGAACTTCATTTAGACCGGAATTGATATTCGAAATCTGGTTTCTTAGTTTGATAGAGCTCTTTAAGATTCACAATTTGAAACTTTCCCGGGCACTTTCGCCCTTCAACTTTTGACGTAATTTAGGAAACTGCTTAATTTTGCGTTTTTACTACTAGGAAACGCCTTCAATATGAAAAAGCTACTCAAATTCAAAGCATTCAGAGTAATAGTTCATTGTTCTGAGCAGCCTGTACGCATTCCACATCAGATCTTTCAACACACTAATCGTAGACAAATACTATTTCGCATGTTGTAGTTATCCGTAGCGTAGCGGCACGGTAAATGCTTATACACATTTTAATCCACTGGCATCTAATTTATTTCAATTGTTTTCATAACCACAAGATGGCAGCTGTGTGAAATTTTATAATCTCGTTTTTATTTCTTGTGTCCTACCCATGCGATTGAAGTTTGAATACTACACCTACACAATAATCTTCATGTAATGGTACATAACTCTAAGACCTACATATATAAAAATACAACATGGCGACCTTCCAAAATATTTAGACAGTTCTCAATATCTACGAATCTATTACAGCAATAAAACTGAATTTTTGTATGTTGATAGAGTCATTTAACATAAGTAGGATATATGAAAATAGGCCATATAATTCTTCACGGAACTACTTGTTTATATGGAATTCGAAAACTGGACGTTATTTTTAATTTTGAAAGTATCCCATAGTTGCTTCCGTGGTGTAGTGGTCAGCATGGTTAGCTGCCGCCCAGGAGGTCATGGGTTCGATTTCCGGCTTTGCCACGAAATTTGAAACGTGGCATGAGGACTGGAACGGGGTCTACTCAGCCTCGGGTGGCCCAACTGAGTAGAGGGGGTTCGATTCCCACCTCAGCCATCCTCGAAGTGGTTTTCCCCACTTCTTCTTCGGGCAAATGCCGGGATGGTACCTACTGTCATGCCACGGCCGTCTCCTTCCCGCTCACTTGCCTATCCATCCCAATCTTCCCCTCCCTTCCCATCCCTCATGAGGCCCCTGTTCGCTTTGCAGGCGAGGTCACCTGGGCGAGGTGCTCATCACACCTCCTCAGTTGTATCCACTCCTACCAGATGTTCCCAGCTTTAGGACACTGCCCGTAGAGGCGGTAGTGGTGAGTTCCCTCGCCGATTCCATGGGAAACACCAACCTGGAGGGTAAAATCGATTAGAACAAGTAGTTCCGTGAAGAACTATACAGCCTATTTTCATATATCCTACTTATGTTAACTGCCACTATCAACATACACAATTTCAGTTTGATTGCTGTAATAGATTCGTAGATATTAAGAACCGACTAAATATTTCAGATGGTCGCCATGTTGGATTTTATATATGTAGCTCCTAGAGTTATGTACTGTTACATGCAGATTATTGTGTACGTGTAGTATTCAAACTTCAATTGCATGATTTGGACACAAGAAGTAACAAGGAGATTTTAAAATTTCGCACAGCTGCCATCTTGAGGTTATGGAAACAATTGAAATAAATTAGATGCCAGTGGATGAACATTCGTATAAGGATTTACTGTACCAAGTTTCACTGCACTCGGATGGTTAAATTGCGAGAAACGTCCATGTGAATATTTATACTTCGCGTCGCCGCCATGTTGGATTTGTGATCACCAGGTTATTTAAAGTCCTATAGGTGAACTTAAGTCCATAGCCCCTATGAACATAAAAGCAATCAGTTTGATTGCTATAATAGATTCGTAGATATTCAGAACCGTCTAAATACTTCGGATGGTCGCCATGTTGAATTGTTAAATGTATAGGCCATAGAGTCATGTACCATTAAAGAAAAATTATTGCGTAGGTTCATTATTCAAACTTTCACTTCGATCGCATGATTACGGCACAAGAAATAAAAACTTAATTTTAAAATTTGCAAAGCCACCATCTTGAGGTTATGTAAACAATTGAACTAAATTAGATACCCGTGTATTACAATGTGTATAAACATTTCCTGTGCCAGGTTTCATTGAGTTTGGAACATTAAATCGTGAGAGAGGTCTATTTAAAATTTTCAAATTCGCTTGGCCGCCATGTTCGTTTTGAAATTAACCGGTTTTTGAAAGTCTTATAGATGAACTTCCCGTAGTGCCCTTTATCTCTGTACAAAATTTCAGTGTGATACCGCTAATAGTTTCAAAGATATAGAATGCCGGTGAAATATTTCGCACATCCGCCATCTTGTGGTTATCTAAACAATTGAACCAAGTTAGATGTCGGTGAATTACAATGCGTATAAACATAAACTGTACCAAGTTTTATTGCGTTTGGTTGGTTAAAGCGCGAGAAACGTCTATTTAAAAGTCTCGAATTCGCGTGGCCGCCATGTTGGTTTTGTAGTTACCAGTTTTTCAAAAGTCACACAGGTGAACTTCTAGTAGTTCCCTTTATCACCGTAAATAATTCCAGGGTGATATCGGTAATAGTTTCGGAGATATTGAATGCTGGTGACAAATTTCGTACAGCCGTCGTGTTGGATTGGTGAGTTGTAACAAAATTTGAAGGGCACGGTCGGGGTCGCCGGGAATAGTGCTATGAACTTACCGAGTTTCATTGAAATCGCTCCAGCCGTTTAGATTTTATTAGGGGGGACACACACACGAATCACACACGCACACACACACGGACAAAAGGTGATCTCATAAGCCTATTTTTTCAAAATTGAAAATAGGCTAAAAAATCGGTTAGATTTTGTAGTTATAGCTTTTTACTATCATCACAGCAGAGTACCAGTAGGCCATTCCGCATATTAGTTTACAATTCTATAGTAGTTTAGGGCTTATTGCTTAAGTGTGTAACGTAATCTTGATTACGGTACAAATTATTATTATTATTATTTTTAAAGTCATTGTGTAATTATTATTATTATTGAAATATCAAAGTTATATCGTTTTATTCGCCCATTAATATCAAGGGAGGGGCCATACCATATTCACGTCATTACCATAATCATATATAATATTGTCAAGTGCTTAGATTAAGAAACAGGGTTTTTATAGAGGTCTAGGGCTGTTTTATTAGTTAAATTGTAAAGACAGGACGGGCATGGTTGGAAGAAGTTACGGACGGTGAAGCAACATATTGCAAGAAGATGTATTTCTGGAACGAAGCCACGCTGACTGGAGACAAGGGCTTGGAGAAAGATTTGGGCGGAATATATATATATGCGCAACGAGAGGAATAGCGGGTTCTGAGTGGAATATTTGAAGTACGCGGGCCTGTATTCCCGCTCGGAGAAGTTTCAGCGTCGCTTGAGGACTAAGAAATGCTTTGCTATAATTGGTCTGATGGGTCGCGGGCAAATTTATGCCGCGAAACATCGGGACCATTCCGAGTGTATAAAAGCCCAGCGCGACTTCAGCACTGGCTATTCTATAGATTCTATTCTGTCATTCACTTATTCGATCACGCACTCACTCATTGACTTTGTGAGTCGTAGACTCTGTCAGTCCCTCAGTAAGATGGGACTTAGTGAATTCAATTAGCCTGGTTTGTTCAAATTTGCTTACCATGGTGATCAAACTCAGAAACAAGCAGCAGCAGCAACAACAACAACAACAACCACAACAACTAGACGAAGTACAGTTAGCAAAGTGAAAACATATGTTTTCAAAGGTCAATAAACGCGTGTTGGCGTAAGATCTCAAATTAGCCTACAAGCAGACCAACGAGATGGACTTTGAACCACAAGGCACCAGGTATGTGGACCGAGTTATTATCAACACAGAAGATCAGCGCTAGCGAGAAGACAGTCAATATTGCCTAGCAATTAGGGAATATTAATGCACATATTGTACACAGCTCGAAACCTCAGACCAAATGTTATTAATAATTTTGTTGTAAATAAACCCGTATTAGTTAAAATGTCTTGTTCATTGGGAGTTGAATATATAGGATAGTTGGAATGCAAAGAGTATCTCATGGAGCAAGTTTATTGCCCTACGCTCCGATGATAGATCTTGGCTCAAGGAAGGGAGCGGCCGTGGCTAAATAAAATTTTAATGTGTTATCTCTACGATAACTGGCGCCCAGTAAATCTAAATTAATAAAGTGTATGTCGTCTGTCTAGACAGGCCAATGCTAAATAAGAACGATGAGGTGGTTTTAAGGAGTCTTGAGTGTAATATCTGTAGAAACGTTATAAATGATCGCCCAACTTGTAGAGCGATATTCAACGACAAAGGTAGCCGTTACAAATGGCACAACCAATGTGGGGCTACGAAATATCGTACTGAAGTGAATGGATATTATGTATAAATCCAGTTTATTTCAAGTATGTTAAAGTTTAAAGTTGTTTTCATGTACGATATAAACGAGTACTCTTTGCATTCATTCCGAGTTTTTCAATAAAGAGGCATATGTCAAGTTAGGGAACTACGGTTATAAATTAGGAGTGTTCTTTTGATGAGTTGTTTTTTGGATAATGAGTAACAGGGATAATTTGGGGAATATACGTTTGAGAAACCGTAGTATTATAAGATCAGTTAAAATGTCAAAATTAGATGTGCAGGGTACCAATGATGAGATGTCAAAAGTAAGCGAAAATCAGGAAACTGAGGAAAATAAACAAGACGGGGCTACAACCATCCAGAGTAATGAGGTGGAGAATCCTTCCTGGCTTCGAAACCTGACGATGCTCATAACTGAACAGAGTAAGAAGTTAGAGGAACAGAGTAAGAAATTTGACGTGCGTAGCGATCAACTAGAAAAAGCAATAGATCTTAAGTTCTCTGAGCAGAGTAAGAAGCTAGATGAACAAGGTAAGAGGTTTGATGAAGCCACAGAGAACTTCAATAGACAAATTAAAGAAGTAGGCCGAGAATTTCACAATAAGTTAGAAAACAGGATTAGTGAGGTGGAGGAATCATGGTCACTTAAGGTTGATGCCAGAATGCAACAAGTGTCGGAGCGAGTTGACAAAATTGACGAGGAAGTGAAAATTAAATGTAGTAAGGTTAGGGTTGACTTAGAAGGAGAAGTCAACAGTATGAAGGTCAAGTGTGATAATAATATTGCTAAAATAGGTAATTTAGAAAATAAACTAGAGAGTGATAATCAAGAAATTAGGGAAGAGGTTAACAGTAAATTTAACAGTATCAGTGAAGAAGTAGCGAGTAAAACAGATAAAATGGAGGAGAAATTGCAGAGATGTCAGAAGCAAATAGCAACAAATAGCGGTAATGTACAAATAGGAAATTTAAGTAGATTTCTAACTAAAGAGGCAGATTTGCCAGTATTCACAGGCAAGGCATATAACCCAATGGAATTCTTAAAAACAGTAGAAAAGAAGTTCGCTAAAGATTTAGAAGAGAGGATTGTTCAATGGGAACAAGTACTTGAGATGCTAGATAAATCTTTTGTTAGGGATTCAAGGTCATGGTTCAGTGTGTATAAATACCAGATGACTAGTTTTAGAAAATTTAAAGAGAAGTTCATAGCCAAGTACTGGAATGAAAATGTGCAAGAAAGAGAAAGATGTAACATTATTTTTGGAAAGTACCAAAGGAGAGATGGTGTTTCGTACACAGAGTATTTCTTAGCGCATGTACTTATATGCCAGAATTTAGAAGGTTTAGAGACTGAATCACAGGTAATTAAAACATTATTAAGGCATTTTCCTGATATAATTAAAGAAGCATTCTTCATGCAGAATATTACTACTATTGACGGGTTCGAGAAGCTATTGGAAAACTTTGACTCTCTTGAAAATAGTAGGACCGAACGCAAGCCAATAAGTAGAGGAGATAATTTCGGGCAGGGTGAGAGAGAGAGAGGGGGAAGAGAACAAGGCAGGAATGCGAATTACGAAAGACGACTTGACAATGGGGGACGCACAGCAAATACGAGGAACGAGAATTTGAACAGAGTAGGGGAAGGTACTAGGCCAGACAGACGTACAGGTCAACAACAACAACAACAATCTACATCAGGGGCAGGTAGGCCTAATTTAAACGAATAACGGGTTGCAGTGAGGTCAACAGACAGCCCGAAGTGATTGCAGTTCAATGTCCTAGGAATATTGAGTATTTAGGAGATTTTAATATAGATGTTAGAGAAGAACTGCTTTATGACCTAAATGGTGGAAATTTAGACAATATTGAGAATGAGATTATGTCACCAGTAATTAAACTTAATGTGTGGGGTAAAGAAGTTGATGTTTTATTGGACAGTGGAAGCGAAAACTCTTGTATAAATTTAAGATTTTTGGAAGATGTAATGAGAGAAGGTATTCATGTTGATATAATTCCAGTTAAGTCCACTTTCATTGTCACAGCTGTAGGTAGTAGGTCTCAGAAAATATGTAAGCAAGTCGCAGTTCCAATTAACATTAGTGAGTTAGTTAAATTTCAGCCCTGTTTGGCAGTTCCAAATTTATTATATCCGGTGATTCTTGGTGCGGAATGGTTATCATTATATCAAGTTAAATTAGATTTTCATTTTGGCAGGATATGTTTATTTTGGCAGGATAAAGAAGTTCAGGTTACGTATAAGGTGTCTAAGACTGACAAACAGATGAAAGTGTGTATGTTTGAGGAAGAAAGCAACGTGGTTGTGAGTGATGAGTTTCCTGAAGTAAATGAGGTAGACCGCGGAGATGCTAGTGAGAGCAAAGTTTTTAAGGTGTGTCAGGTTGCAATGGAGTTTGAACTTAAGAGTAAGATCCATGATGCATTGTCACAATGTAAGCTGGATGAGGTGCAAGGTCATCAGTTACATGAGGTATTAATAAAATATAAGGAAATTTTCAGCACAAAACCCGGAGCAACACACTTATATGAGCATAGTTTTGTCGTTAAAGACACAAGTAGTTTCGTAGGGCCTAGGTATCCTGTCGCAACTAAATATATGAAAGCCGTCGAAGAACAGATAGAATTAATGTTGGAAAACGACATAATTGAGCCTTCAGCTAGCCATTGTTTAAATCCATTAGTTGTAGTAGCCAAGAACGACAATTCAGTGAGACTGTGCATAGACGGCAGAATGTTAAATACTAGAGTCGAAAGCGACCAGCTGAGAACTGAAGCAGTGGAGGATTTAGTTCAACGTTTTCAGGGGCGGAAGTGGTTCTCAACAGTAGATTTTAGTAGTAGTTTCTCAACGTTAGTGAGGAAATTAGGTAGGACACTAGGTAGTTATTTCAGGTATGTATTGTTGACTCATGTGACGTTATTCAGGCTAGCCAGTGTTTTGATGAGAGGTAGGAAGTACATGGAAGTTTGTAGCAACGATTGTTACGTAAGCCGTTGCCATCTTGTGCATTGGAAGGGAAAATGTCAAAGCTGTTTTTATTGTTTACTGGACCTTATGTCGTTTCCAAGGGGATAGGAAAGAATGCCTACTTATTGAAAGATCAGGAAAATTGTGTCATAGGTACATATAACATTTACAATCTGAGGAAATATCATAGAAAAGAGCAAGTGCTGCAAGAAGGGCAGACTGCCGTGTGTTTATAATTAGAGTCGTGTCGTGGCTCTAAGGAATTGGTGGAAGTGAGATAAATCACTTGTGTTGCGTGAAACAAGAAGCAATATATCGCGTTCTGTTATTGTAAGGGACTACAAGAACAAATGTAGCATGTAAATCCTGTATGACTGCACAGGACAATCAGAATGTTTATGTAACATTGCAAGAAGAGTGCAGATCAATCAAGGAAAATGAAAAGGGTATAATCATTATGTTTGTAATTTGAAGGGTCATATATGTATGTTCAGTGTATTTCCTGTTAAGTTTTAAAGGGAAGATTTGTGATTTCATCATTCATTACATTCTTTATGAAACCATGGGGACGTTTTGTAACGTAATCTTGATTACGGTACAAATTATTATTATTATTATTTTTAAAGTCATTGTGTAATTATTATTATTATTATTGAAATACCAAAGTTATATCGTTTTATTCACCCATTAATATCAAGGGAGGGGCCATACCATATTCACGTCATTACCATAATCATATATAATATTGTCAAGTGCTTAGATTAAGAAACAGGGTTTTTATAGAGGTCTAGGGCTGTTTTATTAGTTAAATTGTAAAGACAGGACGGGCATGGTTGGAAGAAGTTACGGACGGTGAAGCAACATATTGCAAGAAGATGTATTTCTGGAACGAAGCCACGCTGACTGGAGACAAGGGCTTGGAGAAAGATTTGGGCGGAATATATATATATGCGCAACGAGAGGAATAGCGGGTTCTGAGTGGAATATTTGAAGTACGCGGGCCTGTATTCCCGCTCGGAGAAGTTTCAGCGTCGCTTGAGGACTAAGAAATGCTTTGCTATAATTGGTCTGATGGGTCGCGGGCAAATTTATGCCGCGAAACATCGGGACCATTCCGAGTGTATAAAAGCCCAGCGCGACTTCAGCACTGGCTATTCTATAGATTCTATTCTGTCATTCACTTATTCGATCACGCACTCACTCATTGACTTTGTGAGTCGTAGACTCTGTCAGTCCCTCAGTAAGATGGGACTTAGTGAATTCAATTAGCCTGGTTTGTTCAAATTTGCTTACCATGGTGATCAAACTCAGAAACAAGCAGCAGCAGCAACAACAACAACAACAACCACAACAACTAGACGAAGTACAGTTAGCAAAGTGAAAACATATGTTTTCAAAGGTCAATAAACGCGTGTTGGCGTAAGATCTCAAATTAGCCTACAAGCAGACCAACGAGATGGACTTTGAACCACAAGGCACCAGGTATGTGGACCGAGTTATTATCAACACAGAAGATCAGCGCTAGCGAGAAGACAGTCAATATTGCCTAGCAATTAGGGAATATTAATGCACATATTGTACACAGCTCGAAACCTCAGACCAAATGTTATTAATAATTTTGTTGTAAATAAACCCGTATTAGTTAAAATGTCTTGTTCATTGGGAGTTGAATATATAGGATAGTTGGAATGCAAAGAGTATCTCATGGAGCAAGTTTATTGCCCTACGCTCCGATGATAGATCTTGGCTCAAGGAAGGGAGCGGCCGTGGCTAAATAAAATTTTAATGTGTTATCTCTACGATAACTGGCGCCCAGTAAATCTAAATTAATAAAGTGTATGTCGTCTGTCTAGACAGGCCAATGCTAAATAAGAACGATGAGGTGGTTTTAAGGAGTCTTGAGTGTAATATCTGTAGAAACGTTATAAATGATCGCCCAACTTGTAGAGCGATATTCAACGACAAAGGTAGCCGTTACAAGTGCTTGCCACGATGGGTGAGTGGTTATCGTGTCGGTTTATCAAACCCAAGCTTGCAGGTTCGCTCCCGACCACGGTAAGTGATTTTGAAAGGCGACAAAAATCAGGACACGCGTGTCACACGTTGTTGGCATATTAAAGAACCCATTTGAATTCAGAAGGCCGTGATCATAATGGCAAAATTAATCTCGGGAGTTTCCGCCAACACAAAGTTCCTCATTTCTCTACTAGAAAGCACTATAGTGTCAAGGAGCTTAGATATCTAACCTCCTTGACTTTCATAGCGCTCCAAGGAACAACGACATTTGCCATGCAAGCTCCCCTCTGGGCGTCAAATAACAAAGCTTGCACCCGGCACTCTAGGCCATACGATATTATTATTATTATTATTATTATTATTATTGGTTAAGTGTATTACAGCAATGGTAGCTACACCTTCATAGATTAGTTTGGGGTAGGAAGACTGTTTGTTGATGGTATCGTCATTTATCAGTTTTGCAACATTAAATAAATAGTTCTCTTTTCAAGTGCTTAATCTCTTAATATTTATCATAAATAGAACACTTACTAAATTTTCTGTCAGGTTTTTTATATGTTGTTTATGGAGGGCAGATACTGTCTGTGGGATATTACGAGTATCCACTAGTGTCCAAATATTGAGCATAAGTTACGAATAAGCAGGGCAACAGGAAATAGACCGCAAATCGCACGACATGTGCACCTACCAACTTTACGTGTTCGCTCTGTATAGGAAAGGAGTATTCCCTGCTTTGACTAGCGGCGTAACCGCAAGGTAAACACAGCCAGTGCTTGCGCCTCATATTCCCTGAGTCGTGTTTACCCTGTTATAGTGTGCGGAGTGTAGCCTCGTGTTGAACGTGACAACATAATGGCACAACGACGCCTTTTGGACCCCGTTTTGCAAGGTAGAATACTCGGCCGCCTGGGAAGCAGGCCAGACACAGACCGAAGTCGCCATAACCTTGAATGTGCCACACAATGTCATTTCCAGGCTTTGGAGACGATTTCGAGACACAGGAGATGTTAGTCGTAGCCCAGTACCAGGTTGACCATGAGTAACCACCCCACAGCAGGACTGATATCTGGCCTTAACCGGACGAAATCGGAGTGCACCTGCAAGACAATTGCCGGCGGAGCTTGCAGCCGTCTCAGGGTTGCCGTTTCCCGGCAAACTGTGAACCGGAGGCTCAAACAGCAGGGCTGTTTGCCAGACGTCCAGCGGTGTGTGTCCCGCTCACTCCACCACAGAGACGGGCTTGTTTACTGTCAAAGCGACAACGTCGAAACTGGACCATGAATGAATGGAGGCATATGCTCTTCACAGATGATTCCGCTTCAGTTTGCAGAACGATTCCCTTCGCACATTAATCTGGAGAGAACCGGGTAGCCGATACAACCACAGGAACATCGTGGAAAGGGACCAGTATGGTGGTGGTGGGCGTCTTGGAGTGGGGCGGCATCATGTTGAATGGCCGTACGGACCAGCACATCTTCATGGGTGGTCCGAGGAACACAGTGAACGCTCGGAGATACAGGGATGAGGTACTGAGACCAGAGAGGTGCGGTTGGTCCAACTTCCTCTTAATGGACAATAATGCCCGACCGCACCGCGCTGCTCCGGTGGATGCATTTCTGGCTGGGGAAGATTTTCATCGCAAGGACTGGCCAGCGAGGTCTGTGGATCTGAATCCTATACAACAATCCTGGGATGCATTGGGGAGGCAAATTGCATCCCGTCAGCTTCCACCAAGGACCCTCCAAGACCTTCGCATTGCCCTTTCGGAGGATTGGGATCGACTGCCTCAAGAGCTCTTGGACCATCTGATCGAGAGCATGCCACGTCGCAGCGAAGCATGTGTGGCCGTTAGGGGTAACCATACGCCCTATTAACAGCATATTTTGTTGTGGAAGACATTGCCAAGTTTTGTTAGTTGTTGTCAATGGTGTACCTTAGCTATCACAACCTTTCTGACGCTGTTTCTTTGGACAAGTTGTCCTACATATGGTGGGTGATTCAGCTTTCGATTGTTCAGCAATCCGTCTGACATTCCTATCGGAGGGTATGATCTCGTTTAGTGATTATGTTTAACTTTTGGACACTAGTGTATATGAATTGCAGCCGAATGGCCATAGGCGGGTATTTTAATTCAACGCCCGAGGTCTCTCAACAAGTTCAATTTCAAGTAGTTACAACTTTGACTACCAGATGCTACTGTCACTAACACCTAGCGGCAAACGAAGGAACTTGATAGAGCGTTTCTAACCAGCCAAATATAACCTACACATTTTGCTACACACTACGAATTGTAGTGGTAGGTTCTTTTACATTCCATAAATCTATGACATGGGCTTTACTTCCCCTCCGAAGGAAGGCATACTGAAGGATTTTAACGCTCTTAAAATTCCGACGACTTTGACCGGGTTTGAACCCGCGATCTTGGGTGTAGCAGTTCAGCATGCTACTGACTACGCCACTGAAGGGAAGGGATATTGGAAGGGTGTTGAATGTGGACCCAATTGAAAGGTACCGTCCCGGTATTTGTCTGTTGGTGAAAATGGGAACACTTTGAAAACCATTTTCTGGACGAACGAGGTGGGATTCGAACCCACGCTCTCCCGATGCCAGAGAGGAACGAGGTAGCGCAATAGCGCTCTCGGTGACCATGGCCGATTACAATAAAGGCATTCTGTGAAATGGATGAATCTGATTCGAATAGTGTGTAGAAATTGTGGCATTTTAGAGGAGAAACAGGTTATAGTTATTTGGGAGTAACTTATGAATATAATGAGAAAATTAGGTTAGATACTACATAATCATTCAGTTCCATCCAAGCATGTATTTTTGGTAGCCTAATGGTCTATGAAATTGATTCGAACAATTCACCCTTACTTCCACCACTTTTGTCAAGACACTTACAGCAGTTACTATATATTATTTTCTTTTGTCCGCCTCCTGGCGTTGTGGCTAGCATTCTTAGCTATCACGGTGCAGATCAGAGTTCGATTCCTGGCTCTGCCAAAAAAGTATTAATTCTGGTCTTAGTGCTGGAACGTGGTACACTCAGCCTCGTGAGGCAGAATTGAGTAGATATATTTCTTCTCCGGGGGTTTCCACTCTCCGTCCAAGAAAAGGTCGACTTTGAACCTTATTTCAAGTCCTGGGAAACCTCCCCCATTTCTGTCTCTAATATAACTATACACACTACTACAGTTCTCACAAAAAACACAGGTTATCAGAAACATTCTACGCCGACCCAAATACTCGGGGATGATGACCAAGATGTCCCAAGCCCCTAACATTAACTAAGAACAACAACTCAAATATCCTAAGTCAGGTCCCGACTGTCGCAACTCAGGTAGCTCAGGTGTTGCCTCTCAGATCACGGTATTTCAACGATAACCAGTGCCCTCTTCATTAGACATGAATGCCGGTCTTAGCGATGTTCGGGGTTAAAACGCTATTATTCTGGTTCGTGTAACAACATTTGAATTGAAGAATGGATCCCAGAGGAGCTGGTTCTCGCGAACACTTTGGTTGGTTCCTTAGTTTAGGGGCTGCAACAACGCGGTCATATAGCCCCGTGTACTTTGGGTGTGTGTAGAATCTGTCTGATAACCGATGTTAATTGTGATGGCTGTATTAATGTATGTTATCTGTAATTCAGGTAAGGACGGCAGACGATCAATTTCCAAGTAGTTCTTACATTTGCTACCAAACGCTACCGTCAATGACACCTAGCTGTGAACTTGGGTCCTAGATACCACAACAACCGACACCTGGCGGCGAACGTTGGAACTTTAATAGAGCATAAATCTAATCTAACCTACATATTTAGCTACACACATTTGTAGTTAGAGGAAGATTCTTTTACATGCCAAAATCTATGACATGGGCCCGCCGACTTTACTTCCCCTCCAAAGGAATGCATACTGAGGGATTGACGACTTCGGCCAGGTTTGAACCCGCGCAAGCACTTTTTGGATCGTATGACGAGAGCACCGTAGTGTTCGCGAGCACCAGGTTGTGAATGCTTGCTGTAAAATAGTGATAACGAGTGTTCTGCATAATCTGATTTTAGTTTAGCGTGACACAACGATTATAAAATTTAGAATTTATCTTACATCAATATCATAAACTTTTGGATGAGTTGGAAGGAATAAGAAAACCCAATTTTTCTTGGTGGCTGTGATCTAGTATTTCAAATAGCTAATTTCATTTGCCATTACCTGAAGAATTTATTCATTGAACCTAACAGTTATGACACACTTTTTGCCAAACTAATTTGAAAAAAATATAGTTATCTTAGCTTTGCTGAAACTGATTGTTCTTGTGGTATGCAATCTAAAGACACACATTAAGCAAACTGGAACATCTATAAAAAGTTTTTATACTGCCCCATCAATATAATTTTATTAGCGAAAACTGTTATTTACTCTCTGATAAATATTTTTATGCTTTCCATATTTTATGCATAAAAATATAGACCTACTTATACTTTGACAAATGTCATGACTCTTTGCCAAAATTCATTCTTTTCGTGAATGGGTCAGTAAATAATATTTTTGGAACACGGTCACATTTTGTTTTTACTTCATTGATGTGAAAATACAGCCAGACGTTATATATATAGTTGGCTCATAAACCATTGCATAATTTTTTCCAGATCTGTTATAACCCACATCAATCGTATATAATCATAGAGAAAAATTTATTTGAGTCATTCTGTATAACATTTCCACAGTCTGTCATAAGCAATATACTTACTTAAAGCCTAGATTTGGATCTGCTGAGTGTAGGACATCAGCAAGGAAGGCCCTGGTCTACCCTGGACTTAGATCTATTTATTTATTTATCGTATGGATTTTATTGCCGGGAGTGTCCAAGGACATGTTCGGCTCGCCTGAGTCTGTAGCTGCTTCCAGCGGACACCCTTAGGGTGAGCTACAAATTCAGTTCAATTTCAAGATCTGTGTATTGATTTGTTAAATCACTGAGTAGATAATTCGAGCTATTCACAGGATACCGTTTAGTCTATCTTAAAATTTATCTGCTTAATAAATTACCAAATGTTGCTAGAATACAAATCCATATATCTTTGTGTGCTGACCAAATACCATTTCTTTGCGACTTGCGCCCTGCTGAAATTTTTGCCCCACCTATCACTTCTAGATAAGCTACAGCCGAGTAAATTACGGTATAGGTTTTAGGGTCTAAATTTTTATAGAAAATTATGTCAAACTACTTAAACCACCTTTAACATAACTACTTATAACTAAGGGTGGCCATTTACCTTTTGTCACGTTTTGAAAAAAAAAAAAAAAAGCGAGTTATAAAATTTATTGTCATGTTGTAGGCCTAAGTAATTTTTAGTCAATTTTCATCTTATGAAAGAATATACTTGTGAGATCGCTTCTCCGTGTGTGTGTGCGTATGTGTGTCCGTATATGATCTGTGTGTTTTCCCCTAATAAAATCTAAACGGCTGGAGCAGTTGCAATGAAACTCAGTAAGGACATAGTACTATTTTGTCCCATCTTGACTGTGCAGTTCAAATTTTAATAATTATCATCAATCCAACATGGCGTCCACGCGAAATATTTCATTGGCATTCTATATCTCTGAAACTGTTCCTAATATCACTCTGAAATTTTGTATGCTGATAGAGAATACTCAGGTAAGATCAGCTATGTGAGCTTATTAACATGTTAAGTACAGAACAAACATGGCGGCCAGTGAAGTTAAAATATTTAAATGGCATTTTCTCGAGATATAATCAACCAAGCGGAGTGAAATCTAACACCCTACATGTCTATACAACATATAATCTACTGACATTTAATTCAATTCAATTGCTTTCATAAAGTCAAGATGGCGGCTTTGCTATTTTTTATATTTTAAATATTTTTGTGCCGTAATGATACGATTAATGTAAACGCTTGCATGATGAACCTATCCAATAATCTTCATCTAATTGTACATAACCCTATGGCTTACATATAGATCAATCCAACATAGCGATCATCCGAAATATTTAGACAGTTCTCATTATCTGCGAATCTCTTCCAGCAATCAAACTGAAATTCTGTATGGCAATAGAGGCATTTAACACACGTTCACCTATGAGACTTTCAATGACCTGGTGGACACGAATCCAACGTGGTGGTGGCGGCGCAAAATTCAATTATTTATATAGATTTTCCTCGCGACTTAATCGTCCGAGTGCTGTGAAACTTATCACGGAAAATCTTACAAGGCTTAATATATTGTCGTCTAATTTAATTCAATTTTTAAGAAAACTTAAAAATGGCGGCTGTGCTGATTTTTTAAAATCATGTTTTCATTTCTCGTGTCTTAAACAAGCGATGGAAATGTAGGTTGGTATAATGAGCCACGATTATAATAATCATCTGCTTGCATATAATTCTATAGCATGTATAGAAAACAATCCAACATGGTGTCCATACGATACATTTGCCGGTTCTCAATATCTCCGAAAGTACACACATCAAAAAAGGTTTTGCATATTGCCATGGAGCACAGTGAGGACGGAATTATTTATTAAACAGTGTCCACGCCTGCTCTACACGATTGATATTGGGAGCATAGGCAGGCCATTCCATTCTGTGAGTACCATTTTACTGAAGAAAGGCATTGACAATGTCAGTTCTGTGCGGGCGAGCGTTATCGTTCACGAAAGTGACATTTGGTCCGAAATTGTCAGCATAGCTTTCCACTACAGGTGCCAGGATAGTAGACTATCCATGTAACGCATGTCTGTCATACGCTCTGGGATGTACACGAGGGGTTCAGCGACCATACATGATACCACCCCAAAACATCGCACCACCTCCTCCCTGTTAGTAGCGGTCTCGGATGTATTGGTCGTGCATACGTTCACCTGGTCGTCTCCACACTCCCACAGATCTATCCTCATTGACATAGGCGAGTGTGCACAGACGACATACACGTACGAAAGAACGACTAATGGGTTTGAGACAACTACGACTCTTGGTCAGCAATATGCAAAACTTGTTTTGATGTGTGTATTTTAAGCCTACGTTCGATTTTTGCAAAAAATGAAAGTAGACTTATGATATCAACACAGGGCCAACAAGTAGTTCCGTGAAGAACTATACAGCCTATTTTCATATATCCAACTCATGTTAATTGCTTCTATCAACATACAAATCTTCAGTTTGAAGGTTGTGATAGATTCGTAGATATTGAGAACCGTCTAAATATTTCAGATGGTCGCCAGGTTGGATTTTTATTTTATTTTTGTACTATTATATTAAGATTATTGTGTACGTGTGGTATTCAAACTTTAATCGCATGATTAGAACACAACAAGAGTTTAGTGCTTTTCAGTCGGTCAACACGAATGTACCCAAAAGAGATGGGTTATGCCCTAATCCTGAAATAAATTACATGAGATTAATAAAACACTAGGATGACCAGTTTCGATCGTCAAGCGATCATCATCAGATCCAATACACTTAGGCTATAAAATCTATGTTTGAAATACAGGTGAAAATATTTACAATATGTACAATTATTTAGTTGCAGTATTGGTACTGCAACTGTCAGTGTATGCTAAATGCAGTATATATGTTAGGTGAAATGCTAAATGGTGATGGCTATCCGGAGATTGTACTTTAGAGAGATTATATGGTTGTAAACTATGGTTAAACTATACAATTTTAGGCTAACTACTTATCTGATTGTCTTCCGTACTACAGCTATTCGCAGTTTCCGTGCTCACTTGAACTCGCTGTGCGGCCGACTGCGGTGGTTATCTTAACGACTGGTTTTTCCCTGCCTTCCCCCCCTGTCCCTACGTGCTGTGTGGAGTGATCGCGATGTGTTTATGTGAGGTGTTGCCAACCTAGATAAGATGTATGTTATTGAATGAGGTGGATCTACAACTATTAAAGACCGTGGATTAGTCCTCGCCACGCGTGGAGCATAACCCATTCGAACTAAGCGTTGACGGTCTTATGAGGACGTCCCGGCACCTTTAATACTGCCTCTAATATGGGCCTTGGTTTATTGCAGAAGAAAAAGTACATCGTACACCTGATCCAGATAACATTTACCTATTAAAAACCCCCTAATTTCCCCCCTTTTTTTATCTAGCTTGGCTGTGTCGCTAAATTGAGTTTTGTTTCCGACAGGGTGTGTTTTTTAGTAGCGTGAAGAGGGGTGAGCTCTCCATGAACGTGTGTTCATTTAGATTGTTGGGATTGTTTCGTTTGGCTAGGTGTATCTCGATTGCTTCCTTTATGTCAAGAGCTCTGCCTTTCGATTCGTGATGGATTATTTTAAGGTCCGACTCTATGTTGGTAAAGCTATGCCCTGCGTCACACATATGTTCGCACACGGCTGAATGTGTTCCGTATCTTATCGCATTTCTATGTTCATTATAACGTGTGTCTACTCGCCTTCCACTCTGCCCGATGTAATTAGCTTGACAATCGGTGTCTTGGCACGTTATAGAATATACCCCTGACCTTGAATACGGGTCACGTTTATTTAGATTACTATTTAGGAGGTGCCTAGCGGTTGTGTTTTTCGTTGTGAAAGCTATCTTTATGCCTTGCTTTTTGAATAGGTTAGTGATTTTATATGTATTCGCATTCACATAGTTGAAACGCGCAAATTTTTTCTCATTACTGTCCGGTTTGGGAATCGTTTTATCTTTATTTTTATGTTTGGCTATAATTTGATTTATTTTGCTTGGCGAGAAGTTGTTTTCCCTTGCTATTTGCATAATAGTTCTTATTTCCTTATTATAGTTGTCTTTTGACATGGGTATGTTTAAAGCCCTGTGCACCATTGAATTGAAACCCGCTAGTTTGTGCGTACTGGGGTGATTAGACTGATTGTCGATTGCATGCGAGGTTTGTGTTGCTTTCCGGAATATGGAATATGAAAGGTCGTTGTCTTTACGTTCAATAGTTATATCGAGATAATTTATTTTCCGGTCTATTTCGGATTCCTTAGTGAATTTGATAGAATGGTGAAGGCTATTAATGGATTGGAGAATTGTTTCTTCGCTAGTTAGTTCAGTATCGTAGATGCAAATTACATCATCTACGTATCTTTTCCATATTACTATTCCCTTTGTTGAAGTCTTTTCTAAGAACGCATTTTCTAGTGCATTGATGAAGATGTCAGCGATTAACCCACTTAGTGGCGATCCCATTGCTAGGCCTTCTCTCTGTGTGTATATTTTATTGTCGAATTGAAACACGTTTTGGGTGAGAACGACCCTCAGTAATCTCACAATCTCTTCAATTTCTTTTGCCGAATTGTTGGATTTTAAGTTGTTTTCGATAGTGTTGATTGCTTCAATAATCGGAATATTGGTGTACATGTTAGTTACGTCGAAGGATACTAGCCTGAAGCTAGGTTTCATTTGTAGGGTGTTCAATGCTGTTACTAGTTCTGTTGTGTTCTTTACAGAGTTGTTTTTGTCGTTGGAAAGACGGCATTTTAAGATTTTTAGTAACTCTTTGCTGATTTTGTAATTAGGGGCATTCCTACAATTGACTATTGGTCTCATTGGGCATTCCTTTTTGTGTATTTTTGGTTGTCCCCTCAATGACGGTATTTTCGGGTTCATGTTTATTAGTTTTGATTTTTCGGCTTTGGTCAGTATGTATTCTGTTTCTTTTAGCGCACTTTTTATTTGTTTTTGGAATTTGTTGGTGGGGTCTTTTGTTAATTCCTTGATTTCGTTGTTGTTTAGGAATTCGACTGTTTTTTCAATGTATTCTGTTTTGTTCAAAATTACTGTAGTGTTTCCCTTATCTGCTTTTGTGATGATTAAGTCATGTTCTTTTATTTTTTGTTTCAACGACTTTATTTCTTTGATTTGTTTGTTGTTTTGAATGTTATTGCTATCGCCCTCTCGTTTGAGGATTTTTTTGGCTTCGTTGGTGGCGAGATTTTTGGTTAATTCCCTGTCTTCTGCTGGGAGCTTTTGACTGGCTATCTCAATATCTGTGATTAACTGTTTTATATTGTGGTTCGTGTGTGCGTCTGTGCAGTTGTATTTCAAACCTTTGTCTAACATATTCATTTCACCTTGAGAAAAGGTTACGTTCGTTCTGTTGTTTACTCTGCTGTGGAAATTGAATTCATTGTTATTCGTGTGTTGTTCGTTAGATTGGTGGTTCTGTGTTTCTCCTAGTTTTCTTAATTTATTTTCTAGCGTTTCATGCTTCCTCGTTGCTCTGATTTTGATGGTGTCATGTAGGTGTTCGGTGAAGCTGTCCCATTGGGCTGCGTGCCAGAAATTACTTAGTTGCAATTGAATGTCGTATAATTGTTGGTTAATTTTTTGCTTTCTTATGTATGCAAATCTTAATTCGTTTTTTATCCAAAGCGCTTTGGCTTGTTTAGTTGAAATGATCGAGGCTGGTGTGTTCGGTACGGTTTTAATTGGTACGTATTTAGGGGTGAGGTTTAGTTCTATACATTTTTTGTTGAACCAAATTGACTTGTCTAAATTCATGAGTTTAAGCCTGAGTGATTTGAATTTCTTGGCTTCACGATTTGCCTGACTAGCCGTGAACATTGTGGTGTTTGAAGCCATATTTTCAGTGTTGCCTTAGTAAACAAGAGTTTAGTGCTTTTCAGTCGGTCAACACGAATGTACCCAAAAGAGACCGTGTTGACCGACTGAAAAGCACTAAACTCTTGTTTACTAAGGCAACACTGAAAATATGGCTTCAAACACCACAATGTTCACGGCTAGTCAGGCAAATCGTGAAGCCAAGAAATTCAAATCACTCAGGCTTAAACTCATGAATTTAGACAAGTCAATTTGGTTCAACAAAAAATGTATAGAACTAAACCTCACCCCTAAATACGTACCAATTAAAACCGTACCGAACACACCAGCCTCGATCATTTCAACTAAACAAGCCAAAGCGCTTTGGATAAAAAACGAATTAAGATTTGCATACATAAGAAAGCAAAAAATTAACCAACAATTATACGACATTAAATTGCAACTAAGTAATTTCTGGCACGCAGCCCAATGGGACAGCTTCACCGAACACCTACATGACACCATCAAAATCAGAGCAACGAGGAAGCATGAAACGCTAGAAAATAAATTAAGAAAACTAGGAGAAACACAGAACCACCAATCTAACGAACAACACACGAATAACAATGAATTCAATTTCCACAGCAGAGTAAACAACAGAACGAACGTAACCTTTTCTCAAGGTGAAATGAATATGTTAGACAAAGGTTTGAAATACAACTGCACAGACGCACACACGAACCACAATATAAAACAGTTAATCACAGATATTGAGATAGCCAGTCAAAAGCTCCCAGCAGAAGACAGGGAATTAACCAAAAATCTCGCCACCAACGAAGCCAAAAAAATCCTCAAACGAGAGGGCGATAGCAATAACATTCAAAACAACAAACAAATCAAAGAAATAAAGTCGTTGAAACAAAAAATAAAAGAACATGACTTAATCATCACAAAAGCAGATAAGGGAAACACTACAGTAATTTTGAACAAAACAGAATACATTGAAAAAACAGTCGAATTCCTAAACAACAACGAAATCAAGGAATTAACAAAAGACCCCACCAACAAATTCCAAAAACAAATAAAAAGTGCGCTAAAAGAAACAGAATACATACTGACCAAAGCCGAAAAATCAAAACTAATAAACATGAACCCGAAAATACCGTCATTGAGGGGACAACCAAAAATACACAAAAAGGAATGCCCAATGAGACCAATAGTCAATTGTAGGAATGCCCCTAATTACAAAATCAGCAAAGAGTTACTAAAAATCTTAAAATGCCGTCTTTCCAACGACAAAAACAACTCTGTAAAGAACACAACAGAACTAGTAACAGCATTGAACACCCTACAAATGAAACCTAGCTTCAGGCTAGTATCCTTCGACGTAACTAACATGTACACCAATATTCCGATTATTGAAGCAATCAACACTATCGAAAACAACTTAAAATCCAACAATTCGGCAAAAGAAATTGAAGAGATTGTGAGATTACTGAGGGTCGTTCTCACCCAAAACGTGTTTCAATTCGACAATAAAATATACACACAGAGAGAAGGCCTAGCAATGGGATCGCCACTAAGTGGGTTAATCGCTGACATCTTCATCAATGCACTAGAAAATGCGTTCTTAGAAAAGACTTCAACAAAGGGAATAGTAATATGGAAAAGATACGTAGATGATGTAATTTGCATCTACGATACTGAACTAACTAGCGAAGAAACAATTCTCCAATCCATTAATAGCCTTCACCATTCTATCAAATTCACTAAGGAATCCGAAATAGACCGGAAAATAAATTATCTCGATATAACTATTGAACGTAAAGACAACGACCTTTCATATTCCATATTCCGGAAAGCAACACAAACCTCGCATGCAATCGACAATCAGTCTAATCACCCCAGTACGCACAAACTAGCGGGTTTCAATTCAATGGTGCACAGGGCTTTAAACATACCCATGTCAAAAGACAACTATAATAAGGAAATAAGAACTATTATGCAAATAGCAAGGGAAAACAACTTCTCGCCAAGCAAAATAAATCAAATTATAGCCAAACATAAAAATAAAGATAAAACGATTCCCAAACCGGACAGTAATGAGAAAAAATTTGCGCGTTTCAACTATGTGAATGCGAATACATATAAAATCACTAACCTATTCAAAAAGCAAGGCATAAAGATAGCTTTCACAACGAAAAACACAACCGCTAGGCACCTCCTAAATAGTAATCTAAATAAACGTGACCCGTATTCAAGGTCAGGGGTATATTCTATAACGTGCCAAGACACCGATTGTCAAGCTAATTACATCGGGCAGAGTGGAAGGCGAGTAGACACACGTTATAATGAACATAGAAATGCGATAAGATACGGAACACATTCAGCCGTGTGCGAACATATGTGTGACGCAGGGCATAGCTTTACCAACATAGAGTCGGACCTTAAAATAATCCATCACGAATCGAAAGGCAGAGCTCTTGACATAAAGGAAGCAATCGAGATACACCTAGCCAAACGAAACAATCCCAACAATCTAAATGAACACACGTTCATGGAGAGCTCACCCCTCTTCACGCTACTAAAAAACACACCCTGTCGGAAACAAAACTCAATTTAGCGACACAGCCAAGCTAGATAAAAAAAGGGGGGAAATTAGGGGGTTTTTAATAGGTAAATGTTATCTGGATCAGGTGTACGATGTACTTTTTCTTCTGCAATAAACCAAGGCCCATATTAGAGGCAGTATTAAAGGTGCCGGGACGTCCTCATAAGACCGTCAACGCTTAGTTCGAATGGGTTATGCTCCACGCGTGGCGAGGACTAATCCACGGTCTTTAATAGTTGTAGATCCACCTCATTCAATAACATACATCTTATCTAGGTTGGCAACACCTCACATAAACACATCGCGATCACTCCACACAGCACGTAGGGACAGGGGGGGAAGGCAGGGAAAAACCAGTCGTTAAGATAACCACCGCAGTCGGCCGCACAGCGAGTTCAAGTGAGCACGGAAACTGCGAATAGCTGTAGTACGGAAGACAATCAGATAAGTAGTTAGCCTAAAATTGTATAGTTTAACCATAGTTTACAACCATATAATCTCTCTAAAGTACAATCTCCGGATAGCCATCACCATTTAGCATTTCACCTAACATATATACTGCATTTAGCATACACTGACAGTTGCAGTACCAATACTGCAACTAAATAATTGTACATATTGTAAATATTTTCACCTGTATTTCAAACATAGATTTTATAGCCTAAGTGTATTGGATCTGATGATGATCGCTTGACGATCGAAACTGGTCATCCTAGTGTTTTATTAATCTCATGTAATTTATTTCAGGATTAGGGCATAACCCATCTCTTTTGGGTACATTCGTGTTGACCGACTGAAAAGCACTAAACTCTTGTTTACTAAGGCAACACTGAAAATATGGCTTCAAACACCACAACAATTAGAACACAAGAAGTAAAAATGAGATTTTAAAATTTCGCACAGCTGCCATCTTGTGATTATGCAAACAATTGAAATAAATTAGATGCCAGTGGATTAACATTTTGTATAAGCATTTAACGTGCAACGTTTCACTGCACTCGGATAGTTAATTCGCGAGAAACGTCCATTTAAATATTTATACTTCGTGTCGCCGCCATGTTGGATTTGTGCTCACCAGGTTACTGAAAGTCCTATAGGTGAACATATGTTCATAGCCTCTATGAACATAAAAAAAATTCAGTTTGATTGCTGTAAAAGATTCATAGATATTGAGAACCGTCTAAATATTTCGGATGCTCGCCGTGTTGGATTGTTATATGTATAGGCCATAGAGTGATGTACCATTCAAGGACAATTATTGCCTAGGTTCATTATTCAAAATTTCACTTCGATCGCATGATTACGACACAAGAAATAAAAACTTAATTTAAAAATTTCGCACAGCCGCTATCTTGAGGTTATGTAAACAATTGAACTAAATTAGATGCCAGTGCATTGCTATATGTACAATCATTTACTGTACCACATTTCACTGCGCTCAGAGAGTTAAATCACGAGAAAAGTCTATTAAAATGTTTCAACTTCGCTTGGCCGCCATGTTCGTTTTGTACTTTACAGGTTTATGAAAGTTACATAGATAAACTTGTATCAGTATCCTTTATCACCGTACAAAATGTCAGGGTGATATCTGTAATAGTTTCGGAGATATAGAATGCCAGTGGAATATTTCACACAGCCCGCCATTTAGAGGTTATGTAAACAATTTAACTAAATTAGACTCCAGTGCAATACAATGTGTATAAACATTTGCTGTACCAAGTTTCATTACGTTTGGAAGGTTAAATCGCGAGAAAAGTCTATTTAAACGTCTTAACTTCGCTTGGCCGTCATGTTGGTTTAGTAGTCACCAGGTTTTTGAAAGTCTCATAGGTTAACTTCTAATAGTGCCCTTTATCACCGTACACAATTTCAGGGCGATATCGGTAACAGTTTCGGAGATACTGAATGCTGGTGAAATATTTCGCACAGCCTCCATGTTGGATTGGTGAGACACAATGAAATTTGAAAGGCACGGTCGGTTCGTCCAGAATAGTGCTATGATCTTACCGAGTTTGTAATCGCTCCAGCCGTTTAGAAGTTATTGGGGGGAGCACACACACACACCAACACACACACACACACACACACATGCACACACACACGGACAAAAGGTGATCTCATATGCCTATTTTTTCATAAAATGAAAATAGGCTAAACATTGTGTGTCTGTCTGTGTGTGTGTGTGGGTGTGTGTACTCTGATTGTCTGTCCCCCCCCCCCCCTTATCAATTCGAACATGGTGAAACCAAATTGAACAAAATTTGGTACAGAGGTAGCACTAGCAATTGCCATCTCAGTGTCATGTTTTATATCGCCGCCATCTTGACAGAAACGTAATGGCGGCCATCCAAATGTTCAAAGCTTAATTCAAATTACGACTAACCTAATCATTTGATCTCTACCAAATTTTGCGACCTTGATGTGGGTAGCGTCTTTTGTCCAAACTACAAGATCATAAGCCTAATGATCTGCAGATGGCGGCCATGTACGTGTGCAAATCAATTCCCCCTATCAATTCAAACCCAAATCGAATCACCTTTGGTACAGAGGTAGCACAAGCAAGGGACAACTCAGTGCCATGTTGTATATCGACGCCATCATAACAAAAACGAAATGGCGCCCACCCAAATGTTCTGAGCCCAAATCAAATTACGACTAACCTAATCATCCGATCTCGACCAAATTTTGCAACAATATACCTTAATATGGGGCACGTCATTTGTCCAAACTACAAGGTCATCAGCCTAATACACTGGTCAAAACATTTAGGGGATCAGTTGAGATATCTAGGTTCTGACGTATTGTCATCGGCAGAATGACCTAAAATGGTTCGACGTCTTTCTGTTGGTTCTACGGAGTGGAGGCAACAACATTACGGCAACCGAGATAGTGGTAATAACAGAAAGTTGTTGCAGACGGGGTTGGTGTGGACGTTTGTTTACTCTATCAAACGAATGACACAAGCAGTTGGGTTCAGATGGTGTAGTGAGCAGGTAGTGCAATGCAACAACAACGTGACTTCCCGAAGGTATGGCATGGAGAGCCATAGGAAGGTTGGAAACGGGAAAGACACAGAGGGAGGTGGCTGCAGCTATTGGAGTGTCCCAAAGTGTAATTTCCAGGACCTGGACGCGATTTCAGCCAACAGGAACCGTTAAAAGAAGGCCAGGCCAAGGTCATCCACGGGTAACATCAGCAAGAGATGACCGTTATCTCCGGTTAACAGCCCGTCGAGACAGGAGGCTGAATGCAACTCAGCTGCAGCGCACCCTCTAGGCGGCAACAGGACGCGCAATATCAACACAAACAGTCCGAAATCGCCTTCGGGAAAGTGGCCTCTACACACGGAGGCCTACGGTGTGTGTCCCATTAAAACCACGCCACCGTTTAGCCTGCAGAAACTGGGCGGAGAAACATCAGGATTGGCGTCATAAAGAATGGCGCCAGGTTCTGTTCAGAGATGAGTCAAGATTCTGTGTTCAGCCGGAAAATCGTCGTTCCCTCATCTGGAGAGAACATGGAACTCGGAACAATCCCGCTTATGTGCAGTAAACAGCACCATATCATAGTGGTGGACGAATGGTGTGGGCAGGAGTCAGTATTGGAGGAGTTACGGACCTCTATGTCGTTCAGAATGGCGCTTTGACAGAGGTATCGAGACGAGATCCTTCGACCGTTTGTTGTATCCTACGCTGGTGCCATAGGCGATGGGTTCATTCTGTTGGACGATAACGCACGTCCCCACAGAGCTGCACTGATGGACAACATGCTTGACGACGAGGGAATTGATCAAATGGAGTGGCAAGCTTGTTCACCGGACTTAAACCCGATTGAGCATGTCTGGGATGCACTTGGCAGAAGCATTGCAGCCAGACCAGCACCTCCCACAACGGTGTCCTAGCTGAATATTGGACTGATGGAAGAATGGCCAAAGATCCCTCAAGAGCTGATTGATAACCTCATGCTGTCCATGCCACGCAGGTGTGCAACTGTCATGGCCGTCCGAGGTGATCACACACCATATTAGAGGGCAACGAGAATGACTTTTTCACTATTATGGTAGCCCCATGGTGCTCGCCATGTAAACCTCCAGTAAAGAGCTGAGACAGCACAATGTCGTACTGTAGCACACACAAATTACAATAATTGTAACCCAATTCTGAATAAAAGACGTTACCATATGTATCTTGTGTATGATATCTCACCTGATCCCCTAATTGTTTTGACCAGTGTAGTTTCAAGATGGTTGATGTATGAATCATGCAAGTATTATAGCCCAACCGTAACTTACGATTCAACAAGGTCTGGCCTCAACATTTCAGCTTATCGTACTGTTTTTTTTTAGTCGTTTACCCTCCAGGTTGGTGGAACCCACGGACTCAGCGAGGGAACTCACCACTACCGCCTCTACGGGCAGTGTCCTAGAGCTGTGGACATCGAATCGGAAGGGATACAACTGGTGAGGGAGGATTGGCACCTCGCCCAGGCGGCCTCACCTGCAAAGCGAACAGGGGTCTCATGAGGGAAGGTAAGGGATGGGTAGGATGGATAGGCAAGGAAGAGGGAAGGAGGCGGCCGTGGCCTTGAAGAAGGTACCATCCCGGCATTTGCCCGAAGACGAAGTGGGAAACCACTTCGAGGATGGCTGAGGGGGAAGCGAACCCCCTCTACTCATTTGGGCCACCCAAGGCTGAGTAGACCCCGTTCTAGACCTCGTACCACTTTTCAAATTTCGTGGCAGAGCCGGGAATCGAACCCAGGACCTCCTGGGCGGCAGCTAACCATGCTGACCGCTACGCTACGGAGGCGACTTATCGTACACATGGAGGTTTAAACTGTCCTCCTGGAGGTGACCGGTAGGATATTAGCCTATTATAATAGAATATGTAACCGTAGAAGTGACTTAACAGGTCCGATTGACCATGCCATATCGTTGTGGGTCGTACCGTCCCGTAGACAAAATTACCGCTATTTGTTCCCGTAAATCCATATATATTCCTTTTAGGAATGTACTGAACAAAATAATACATATTTAGTATGAAATGGTTTATAGAAGCGCCAGAATACGCTAATGAAATCGTTGATTTCAACACAAAATATAATACAAAACTACTAAAGGAGCTATTTAATTGTATCGCATCCGTGGCGCAGTGTTAGCTCATAGGCTCATAGTCCGGGTTTCCGTGGTTCGAATCCCTGTGGGTTAAATTAATTTTACTTCGTTTTTTTGCGGTATTTGTTGATTTATAACTGCTCACACGTTATAATGTTAAGTATATAGGGCTATAGTGTGTATTTGCAATCGAAAAATTGCAAGGCCTAATTATATATGCTGTGCTCATAACACTACAAATTTCAACACTCGACTACAGCGATTCAAATTCTTTGTCCTTGATCCGCGGTAGAGTCTATTGTTGTTGTTATTAGCCTATTTTCAATTTTAAAAAAAAATAGGCTTATGAGATCACCTTTTGTCCGTGTGTGTGTGTGCGCGCGCGCGCGCGTGTGTGTGTGTGTGAGTGTGTCCCTAATAAATTCTAAATGGCTGGAGCGATTTCAATGAAACTCGGTAAGTTCATAGGAGTATTCCGGGCGACCCCAACCGTTCCCTTCAAATTTTGTTACGTCTCACCAATCCAACATGGTGGCTGTGCGAAATATTACACCAGCATTCAATATCTCCGAAAATATTACCGATATCACCCTGGAATTTTTTACGGTGATAAAGGGAACTACTAGAAGTTCACCTATGTGACTCTTGAAATACTGGTAACTACAAAACCAACATGGCGGCCAAGCGAAGTTGTGACGTTTAAATAGACGTTTCTCGCGATTTAACCAACCAAACGCAATAAAACTTGGTACAGTATATGTTTATACACATTGTAATGCACCGACATCTAACTTCGTTCAATTGTTTCCATAACCACAAGATGGCGGATGTGCGAAATATTTCACCGGCATTCTATATCTCTGAAACTATTAGTGGTATCACCATGAAATTTTGTACGGAGATAAAGGGCACTACTAGAAGTTCATCTATATGATTTTCAAAAACCGGTTAACTACAAAACGAACATGGCGGCCAAGCGAATTTGAAAATTTAAATAGACCTTTCTCGCGATTTAATGAAACTTGGTACAGGAAATGTTTATACACATTGTAATGCACTGGTATCTAATTTATTTCAATTGTTTACATAACCTCAATATGGCGGCTGTGCGAATTTTTAAATTAAGTTTTTATTTCTTGTGTCGTAATCATGCGATCGAAGTGAAAGTTTGAATAATGAACCTACGCAGTAATTTTCCTTTAATGGTACATGACTCTATGGCCTATACATTTAACAATCCAACATGGCGACCATCCGAAATATTTAGACGGCTCTGAATATCTACGAATCTATTATAGCAATCAAACTGAATATTTTTATGTTCATAAGGGCTATGAACATAAATTCACCTATAGGACTTTCAATGACCTGGTGATCACAAATCCAACATGGCGGCGACGCGAAGTATAAATATTCACATGGAGGTTTCTCGCAATTCGACCATCCGAGTGCAGTGAAACTTGGTACAGTAAATCCTTATACGAATGTTAATCCACTGGCATCTAATTTATTTTAATTGTTTCCATAACCACAAGATGGCAGCTGTGCGAAATTTTAAAATCTCGTTGTTACTTCTTGTGTCCTAACCATGCGATTGAAGTTTGAATGCTACACGTACACAATAATCTTCATGTAACAGTACATAACTCTAGGACCTACATAATTATATAAATTCAAACATGGCGACCATCCGAAATATTTAGTCGGTTCTCAATGTCTACGAATCTATTACAGCAATCAAACTGAAATGCTGTATGTTGATAGTGGCAATTAACATAAGTAGGATATATGAAAATAGGCTGTATAGTTCTTCACGGAACTACTTGTTTTTGTTGTTGATTCTTTAGGGGTTTCGCTGCATCATGCTCTTGTAGCTCCGTGTACTTGGGTGTGTGTAGAAGTAGCCTGATAACCTGTGTCACTGTGAGGTCTGTAGGCTTACTAGTGTGTGTACTTTAATACGAGGAAGGATTTGGGTAGGAAGCTGTTGTTGTTGTTGTTTCATTTGAGATGCATGGACATCATGGTCATGTAGCCCCGTGTACTTTGGGTGTGTGTAGAATCTGTCTGATAACCGGTGTCAATCGGGCTGGCTGTATTAGAGTGTTTTAAATACTTGGTGTGATAATCATACTTTGTCATTTGGCAACCACTGACGAGAGGAAGTTGAATAGAAATTATACCCCCCTGAGGCTTAAGAGACGCCAAGGTCTTGGATTTTCGCCTTCCAGGGGATCTTAAACGCGTCATTAGTCTTGCCATAAAACTTAAATAACGAATTATTTAAGTTGCCCAGTTACTTATTTTAGGGGCTGCGACATCGTGGTCATATATCCTCGTGCATTTGGATGTGTGGAATTTGTGTGATAACCCGTGTGATGTCTGTAGGCTACTATTGTGTGTATTTGTAAATTAGGGATACGATTGCGAAGGAGGCGGCCTTGGCCTTAATTAAGGAACCATTCCAGCATTTACCTGGTGAAGAAGTAGGGAAACAACGGAAAACCAATTCCAGGATGTCTGAGGCGGGAATCAAATCATCCTATTCTCAGTTTTGCTTCACGAGGCTAAGTATACCAAGTTCCAGAATTAAAATTTCTTGACAGAGTCGGGAATCGAACCCAGACCTCTAGGACGCTAGTGGCTATACCACGAAGTGGTCTGACCAAAATAAAAGAAAGGAAGAAAGTTTGTAGTTTGACGTGACCGCTAATTTTGCGATCAAGAGTCACGAGACCTCCATTTTAGCGTGGAATCCGAACCATAGGACGTGATAATTCACTTCGAAAATTTCACGTGCATTGACCGGGAATCGAATCCGGTTGGTCTTGGTGAGAGACAAGCAGCTTGATTGCCCAGAATGCAAATAAGATAATAATTCTAACAGATGTATTTTCATTAAAGAGGCTTGGAACATCTTGGTCATCAGCCCCATGTACAGTAGTTGGGTGTGTGTTGAGTTGGTTGATAATCTGTATTCCTGTGATGACTGTAGTAGTCTACTGTGTAACTGTGGTAGGGCAGGGATGAGGTAGATGCTTTGGAACTTGAAGTAAGGTATTATCTCGGCATTTGCCAGGAGGGAGTGTAAAAAAACCCATTGAAAACCACATTCAGGATAGCCGCTGTCAGCGCCCTGTTTCGAACCCACAATTTTCGGATTTGCTGCAGTTGCCTTCGCGGCCATGGTGCACGATTCAAATAGCACGGCTACGTGGTAGGACATCTGATTTGTAAATGACTGAGGTTCAATTTGTAGCTGGAGGTTAATACGTAGAATCGCAAATATATGGGTACAGTTATAACTCTTTGCCCTCATCAAGGAGTATAATTGAATGTTCTTGTGATGAACGTTGAGAGTTCTACCCTATATAAGAATTCCCGTTTACTAAGATTCATTTTAATTCCCATTTTGCGTCCAGAAGAATTGATTGGAACATTAAAGTAAGTACGCACAAAGGATTCACAATTCGTTTTAATATTACACCCAGCCGACATTAAAAAATATTAATGTCGCTGTTATTTTGATTTGAGCATACTATACTCCATATAGGTTTCCAGCCGGCCCCGTGGTGTTGGGGTAGCGCGCCTGCTTCTCACCTGGAGACCCCAGGTTCGATTCCCGGCTCCGTCAGGGATTTTAAAACTGACCTGAGGGTTGGAACGGGGTGCACTCAGCCTCGTGAGGACAATTGAGTAGCTGTCTTACAGTGAGACAGCGCCCCGATCACGATACCAAGATTAACGGCCGAGGGGACCTGACGCGCTGATCATGCGTCACCCCAATATCTGCAGGCCAAATGGCTGGGCAGCGGTCGCTTGGTCGGCCTTAGCCCTTCATGGGCTGTATAGTGCCAGGGGTTGACTTTTTGTTTTTTGTTTTATATAGGTTTCTAGTTTATCACTAAGGTTCGTTATTGTAGCTCAAAATCATAGAAAGTTATATACTTTTATTTTATGAAATTTCAGGATTGCCACTGCGCACTATATTCAGTGAGATAAATTTATCACTAACGCTACTGACGCCTCTTATATAATACTCCTCTTCAACCAAATGTTGTCTTAATTGTGCAATAACAACCTGAGTTATTTAATATTACGCATCGCCGCCATCTTGAATCTATGAAGTACGGTAACTGTTTTTTATTATTTTTATTTCGTGCATACGAAGCGACTTATAAGGTTCTATTTCGTTACTAAGTTTCGTTATTATAGCTCTAGGATACCGAAAGTTATTAATTAATCAATTAATAAATTTCAGGTTGACCACTGTGCGCTATTCAGTGTGATAATATTTTAACCAACGCAAGTGAGAGCTTTTATATGATACTCGCCTCTTGGCAAGATTCGTCTTAATTACCCAATTTTATTTCTGAGTTGTCGATTTTAATATTGTAATATTTTGCGGAGCCACCATCTTAGATTATGTAGACCCTGTTCTTGTACGTTGGCCATACAAGGCCACATATACGGTCCTACCTTGTCACTAATTTTCGTTACAGTACGGTAGCTCTTAAGTTTGAAAATTATTTATTTTTATATTTTATTATTTCAAGGTGGCGGCTGCACGTAACATACAATTTCATGTTATCACGTTGACAACAGAGAGTCTTTATATACGAGTAAAACTATCTGAATAACAAATATTGCGAACATTGATTAGATCATACGTTATAAAATAATAATAATAAAAATATATATATTTTTTTTTTTTTAGGGGAAGAAATGCATTTACACACAGAGTGTCGGGCTCCTGCTACTGAGTAGCAGACTACCGACTAAAACTCCCCCTTTGCTTCTGAACACTAGCCTGGAACCGTTTAGCACATTACTTCAGGCTAGAGTCATTTTATATTTGCCCGTAGGGCACTCTTCCGTAATGAATTATCTTCAGTGGCGATCCAGATCCGTCTTCTTTGTTCGGAGGATATCTTCAACAAAACTTGTTACAAGTTTCCAATGTTCTTCATTTTGTAGCATTACCGCAACAATATTGTCAGGAGATATCTCTACCTCAATTTCATCTTGAAGAGACTGCCTACTTTGGACCCACCGTCCACAAGAGAAGAAGGTGTGATTAGCACTATCTACCTCATTAACACAGTAGATACAATCTGGTGAATCCACTTTCCCCATCTTCTTAAGATAAGAACTAAAGTACCCATGGCCAGTCAAAAAGTGAGTGAGATAATAACCAACCTCACCATGTTTCCTCTCTGTCCAAACCTGCACCTGGGGTATCATTCTCCTAGTCCACTGGCTTCGGTGTCCTTGCTCCCATTTGATCTGCCAATTGTGAAAGGTTTGTGCTCTTGCTGTTCGTCTTGCATTTTGTAAACCTACTTCCGATTTCCTCCAGTAAATGTACTTGCGTTCTTTCGCTAGAAAAAAAATTGGAATTATCCCAGCAATAACAAGAACTGCTTCTTCAGAGACCGTGCGATAAGCAGATGCCACGCGTATAGCACCCCGCCTCTGCACTTGTGCTAGTGACTTTCTATAAATTTCCTTATCCAGGGCGTCCGCCCATATTTCCGCTCCATACAGCAGAACTGAATGAATGGCTGTCATCAGTAATCTCCTCTTACTAGATTTTGGCCCACCAACATTGGCCATTAGCCGACTGAGAGACGTTACTCCTCTTGCCGCCTTATCCGCAGTCCGTCTAATTTGTTCTCCAAAATTCAATTTACTGTCGATCATGAGGCCCAGATATTTTGCTGCTGGCCGCGTCTCTACTTGTATGTCTCCTACCTGTATTGGGAGTATTGTCTGAATTCTCTTCTTTGTTAGGACTACAATTTCTGTCTTACTAAGTGCTAGAGACAGACCATGTTCCTCCATCCAACTATTGATAATAATAATAATAATAATAATAATAATAATAATAATAATAATAATAATAATAATAATAATAATAATAATAATAATAATAATAATAATAATAATATCGTTGCCGGGTGCAAGCTTTGTTATTTGACACCCAGAGAGTAGCTTGCATGTCGAATTTCGATGTTCCTTGAAGCACTATGAAAGACAAGGAGGTTAGATATCTAAGATCCTTGAACACTATAGAGCTTTCTAGTAGAGAAATGAGGAACTTTGTGTTTGTGTAAACTCCCGAGATTAATTTTGCCATTATGAACACGGCCTACGGAATTCAAATGGGTTCGATGACATGCCAACATCGTATGACATGCGCGTCGTATTTTTGACGCCTTTCAAAAATCACTTACCACGGCCAGGAGCGAACCTGCGAGCTTGGGGTTCGAAGACGGGCACGATAACCACTCACCCACCGTGGCAAGCTATCATACGTTATGAATTATAGGCTAATGCTTGCACATGGCCACCCTCTTGAAATTATTTGGCTGATGACCTTGTAGTTATTTTGTAAAAATCAAAAGTAGGCTAACATTCTTAAAAACATGGGAGATATGACGGAAATGGCAAAGTTCAGCTCTAATCAAAGACAATTTTTGAAAATTGTGTAAAAATATTTAAGATAAGACTTTTAAAATTTAGAACTTAGTTTCTGGAAACAAGCATGTCTGTGTCGTCTTGGGAATATGTATAAGTTAGACACTGTTTTTGATAGGTATAGTTATAAAATTATTATTCGTACTAGGCCTACTTTTGGCTCTTTAAAGCTGTGTGTCCCGTCTTACAATCACTTCGACCATCAGACAACATTTCCATGGTAACATGATTGACTTGCTGACGAGTTGTTAAACACCCTATTAGCAGATTATCTGAGGGCAGTTCATCTCCTCACATGTGTCCAGCACATGTGGTCTGTCTGTATGTGGTGACAGTCTCAGAGCTGCTGTGTCTCACATAGACTCACAGCCATAACATTGCAATGAATTTATATTCAGCCTACTTTTAGCGTCACTACAGTCAGTACAATAACAAAGGCTATCAGATGAATTGAAAATCAAGACTAATATACTGTATGGAGCTGATGACCAAGAAGGTCCTAGTCCCGAAATGAAGAAAAAACAACAACTACAACTTTCTCATGTTTTGAAACAATAGAATAAAACGCCCCGTTTAGTAGTTTGTTGGTTGGTGCTTTAACTAGGGGCTTGAGACTTATCTGGTTACCAGACCCGTGTAGGCCTACTTGTGTCTATTGGATAACCTGTGTCATTGCAGTAATTGTGCAACTGTATTTGTTAGTGTTAAGTTTTGAAGCCATTCCATTATTAGTGTTGCCTATACAAACTGTCATTTGTTACTCTTCAGTCGGTCAACACTAATTTGCCCAATGACTGGGCGGGGTACAAAGTATAAAATATGTAAATAACACTCCTGGAGAAAATACACGTATTAGTTAACTATCACTATTCTAATGGGGACATTAAGGACTAGCCCGGAACGATCCGGACCACAAGACAACTGCTGTACGGCGACAGCTCCACTGAGAAAAGTAATCATATACAAATAGCATTCTAGTGCATGCTATATTTTTGCTTATTTTATGTATTTATTACATTGTGTTATTCAAAGTTGTATACACGTGACATCGAATATAGATTTAGGTGTTAGGAAGTCATTTTTGAAGGCCTTTGTCTGGAGCGTGGCACTCTGTGGAAGTGAAACTTGGACTATTGGTGCAGCAGAAAAAAGGAGAATTGAAGAGTTTGAAATGTGGTGTTAGAGGAGAATGATGAAGATCAGATGGGTACATAGGGTTACAAACGAAGAGGTATTAAGACTAGTGGGAGAGGAGAGATGTTTCTGGCGACTGCTAATGAAGAGAAGGGATAGGTTGGTAGGACACATATTAAGACACCCAGGAATAGCAAGCTTAGTTATGGAAGGAAGGGTCGAATTTAAGAACTGTAGGGGTAGACCAAGGTTAGAATATGTTAAACAGATTGCCTCGGACGTAGGGTGTGGTAGCTATGTAGATATGAAACGATTAGCTCAGAACAGGGAGCCATGGAAGGCTGCATCAAACCAGTCAAAAGACTGATGACTCAAACAACAACAACAACAACAACAACTTGAGTGTTTATAGATAGATTTTGTCTGATTAGTGTTATTGTGGTGTCTGTAGTAGTGTGTTATTGTAAGTTAAGTGAGGATTGAGAAGAAAGCGGTCGTGGCCTTAAGTTAGGAACTATCCCGGCATTGGCCTGGAGTAGAAGTAGGAAACCATGGAAAACCACTTCCAGGATCTTCCACATCTTCTGTCTCACGAGGCTGAGTGTACCCCATTCCAGCCCCTCAGACCAGAGTTAAATTTCTTGGCAGAGCCTGGGATCGAACCCAGACCTCCTGAGCGACAGCCGACAATGCTAGCCGATAGACCACGATGTGGTTAGTCTAAGATGGAAGGGTGCTGTTGCGGCGTCTATCGTAATAAAGGTTGATACCCCAGACGACACATAGCCTGCAGAGCCATGTGTTCCAGTCCGGACCTGACCTAGAATTTTGAAACATAATAGTGGGTTTAAAAGGTATAGCTCTCTCCTTGGAGCGGTCATATCTCTCGAGTAAGACTAATAAGTTGAGGTGACCTCATCACTTTTTCTTTTTCTCTTTTGAAATGTGATGCAATTCAAAAGTTAGACACACACCTGATAAATGAAACACTTGCTTTTCTGTTTGTTAAAAAATGACCAAATGGATACAAATGAGAGTTATTGATATTCCAGACCGTTTTTAACGATCAAGAATCTTGTCACCAACGCCCAATTAAATTCGTGGTTTATTTATTTATCGTATGACATCATTATAACCGTATAGTAAATATTAAATTTAAAGAAAAAATACAGCTGCGAAAGTTAATCCCCACGTTTGGCTACATTGTGCTGTATTTATAGTCCTTGGGGAGATTGTAATTGTTTCAGACTTTGAGCAGAGCTGGTTGACTTGAATACTGGTTCCGCTTGCCATAACAAAAAATATTTGTGAACATTTCATACTGGACAAAAAGAAATAGCTCGAAGTGACCATATAGAAAACAGGAAGTTCTGAAAATACGTTAGCATCTTTTCACACCCAAATTATCCTGACCTTCGCTTGCTCTACAATTAAACTGACACCCTATTAAGCTCTGAGGACTTGAATCCCATTTCTCACAGTTTCTAGATACGCGCGATGACCATTCTGCTAGACCTACCACACCTTCAGCTAATGATGGTTTATATTGCTGTTTCATTGAGAGGTTTGAGCCATTTGGTCATCGCCACCAAGTATTTCTCTTCTAATCTACTTACTAATTTGATGCTAGCTAAGTACCGGGTCGGGAATGAAAACATGCGATGAACCCATGTCGGCTGGTAAGGCCTCACACACTCCTCTGGGGCTATGACAAAATATCATTATTGTGGAGCTGTCATGGAATGAAAATTGAGAGGGAAAGTCAGGGTACCAGAAAATCAGCCTCCACACGCCTCCACTAAACCTAGCACAAGTTTCACATATACCGACCTAGATGTAGGCTAATCTTAGATAAGGCTGTAAAAATCCGTCTAAACGTGAGAGTTACAAAAGGGCCCTCCGTTTACTTATAGTGTGCAAATTAATTTATTCCATTAACTTGTGTTCTTACGATGTCTGTACTGGAGTGCTTATTTTGTCATTGGGGCCAGGATTGTAAAGGAAACGATTTTGATATTCAGAAGGCATTTGCTATGGTTAAAATGGGAAACGAAGTGAAGCCATTTCAAAAGTGACTGACGCAATGGTGGAATTTAAACCTACTTGTTTCTGAGTCTACGTTTAGATTCCACACCAAACTCGATTCATGGTGGGCAGTAGGAGACACAGCTCTACCTGAAAATACTAAGAGAACATAATGAACTATTGGGGGGAAAGGAACGTATGCCAAAATTCACACTGTCTCTTCCTGTTACTGAGATGTACTCTTGATGTACGCGGCGAAATATTAACGCCAGGCCACGACCCTCACAAGTGAAGCCATTACCCAAGAATGCACGAAACTTGGCAAGCACTGCATCCCTTACAGGACGTCTTGAGAAATGTGGTAATGCTTATAGGCGAGCTTGTTCCTCGCTGGATTTATAGGCCACCTCACACATTCTACAAGTGAAAAATTACCATGTTCCATTTTTGTTCAAGGCACCGGGTCGTGAAGTTGTGCACATGTAAAGTAAGGAGGAAGACATGCCTTTGGTTTTCCTTAGTGCATATAACCAAGGTTGCCGCATGTCACGGATTTCATGGTCAGTAGGTGATCTTATGGATTAAGTTGTTTGTGTTGTTTCATTTAGGAGCTTGTGACACCCTGCTCATCAGCCCTGTATATGTGGGCGTGCACATATGGATTCTGTCTAATAACCTGTGCCTTTGTGATTTCTTGACTAGTGTGTGCATTTGTAATTGAGGCTACGGTTTGGAAAGTGGCGCCCTTGTTTTTACATTAGGTACCATCTCGACAATTGCCAGTGATAGAATGGAACCCTCTTTTCTTAAACTGTTCTCTCGGGGTTGAGTGAGGACCATTTCAGCATTCAGACAAAAATTATATTCCTTGACAGAGCTGGGATAATTCGTTGTTGCTGTTTATTCATTGAGGAGCTTGCAACATCGGATCACTTAGCGCTTTGTACTTGAGTGTGTGTAGAATTTGTATGATAATCTGTGTTATTGTGGTATCTGTAACTGTGTGTAATTAAATTTAGGATTGGGAAGCAGGCGGCCGCGGCCTTAGGTTAGGAGCCATCCCACAGTGGAAGTGGTCATCATCATCCTTTCATGTATTATTCCTAGAAGAACTGTTACAAAAGATTTGCATTTTCACGCCAGCTTTTCCTGGGGTGACCTAGAGATCTCTTCCCACCGGGACAGTACAGTAGTTAACGACTGCTTTAGGGATCCTGCTTCTGTCCATCCTGTTGAGGTGTCCTAGCGAATTTCTCTGGTATTCATGAATGTATTCCAGTACAGGTCTGCTGTTAAGACCATTCAGAAGTGGTAAAGCACGGAAATCCACTTCTAGGATGGTTGAACTGGGAATCGAACCCACATTTTCTCAGTTTTGCCTCACGAGGTTAAGTGTGCCCCGTCTTGGCAAAGCCGAGAATTGAATCCGGAACCTCAAAGGTTTATTTATTTATTTATTTATTTATTTATTTATTTCGTATGGCAAAACAAGGATACATTATAAATACATGTATCTTCCAATTTTATATACATTATTTACAGATCAATGATACACATTCAAAACTTAATGTCCAGACTTTTCAGCCAGTCCACTGTTTCCGTAGAGGCACTATGTAATTCTTGGGCAGATCCATTGAATTTTCTCTTTGGGCAGTCCATAACAATGTGCTGGATGGTCTGAGGCACATTACCACAGTCGCAGAATGGGTCTTCAAATTTTCCCCACTTATGAAGCCAGAATTTACATCTTCCATGATTTGTCCTGATTCTGTTCAGAGATGTCCATTCCCTTCTCGGTAAGTTGAAACCAGGCGGAGCTCTACAAGGATCATGGATTAAACCCAGGTGGTCGGGATTTGAAGAGGACCATTCTTCATGCAAGATCTCATCAGCATCAAAATGTGTTTCCAGGAGCTTCTCACCTAGCTTCCATGATGGGTTTCTGTACTTTAATCCTTTCGGTTTCTGAGGGTTGCAGTCCTGATGTAAGGGCAGTTGAGGATTATTGCGCCATTTCTGCCATTCTCTTACAAGAGCTAGTTCTCTTCGTATGTGAGGGGGATGGATGTTGGATAAAACGGGTAACCATTTCAGAGGTGTCGATTTGATGGTGCCTGATATTGTCCTCATGGTATCATTCAGTTGGATATCAACTTTTGAAGTGTGTGCACTGTTAAGCCACACAGGGCAGCAGTATTCTGCAACTGGGTAGACCAAGGCAAGAACTGATGTCCGTAGTACTGCCGTGTTTGCTCCCCCGACTGTTCCACTGAGCCTGTGTAATATGTTGTTCCTTGTTTTTATCTTGGCTGCAGTGTTAGAGAGATGTTGCTTGTACGCAAGTGTCCGGTCCATTGTGACACCCAGATACTTAGGATAGGGGTTATACTTAAGTTGTTGGCCTTTGAATTCGACTTGAAGTACATAGCTGGCTCAAAGGTGACAGCTAAGAATGCTAGCCACTACACCACGAGGTGAGGCGGTCTGGGGTATATCCTGGGACCTTTGGTACTGCCCCCGTAATTGAATTATGTAGAGACCACGGTGGCTATATTTGAAATTATGATTAGAGTTATGGCTGTCATAGTTATGACGTGGGTAGTCATGACGTAAGCACGGATGACGTAAATGTTATGCCAGCAAGCTACTTGAGCTGAGATTCTCAGTGACGTCAGCATTTTAGTCCAGAATGTTCCAAGATGTACGACGCAGTCGCAGGAAACGAGGAATTCTGCTGAGGAAGAAACTATGCTATTGGAGGAGAGGCATGAACCAATGAACGATAGTTTAAAGGAAGACGGAGATTGCTGAAACTATGGTATTTTTATGACTTTTTGAATGCAGAATTGTGGAAATACATTTGCAGTAAAAGCATTGATTTGGAATTTTGGTGAAATTTATTTTCAGTTTTTGAATTTTGAAAATCCGTCATGTATTAACGAAGTTGGAAGTTCTAGCGATGACGTAGTATCACGCTTTGGAAGGGATGGTAACGCCCCTCGAGAAGGTAATAAAAGGGCTTGCGCAGAAGAGAGGAACCTCTTCTCTTCTCTTTCGTTCGCTGATCATTCTGAGATCTAATGCTCAGATCATCGAAGTATTTGTGAAAGTCAGTTTATTATACATTCAATATAGTGAGACATCAAAGTGAACAGCAAGTGAAAAGAATCGTTTTTATAACGCGTGGCGAGGCCACTATGTTAACGAGATACAGGTCAAACTAGGTGAAGTTGAAACGGACCTTAGAAAGCTTATAAAAGTTTAGCTTCAAACAGTTAGCGGTCTACGATAAGATAGTTGTATGGTGCAGTACTACATGCAATTATAGATAAAAGCTGAACAATTTCGACCGAGTACTTCAAAAGATATTAGCTATTTTATACGACTGGCAAAAGTGATTATCTCACCACTAGAGAAACACTTTTGTATAAGCCAGAATTAACGCAAGGCTAACGCTGCGAGTGGAGTAGAAACACTTCAGATTGCTTGCTTACAGAACGATACAGTATAATGGAGCATTTGAATACGGCAGTTTGTTCTTCTGACACTACAACTGAAGAGCAGATGGAAGGCTAAGAAGGCTTATTGCAATTGGGACATACTTCAATGGAGTAAGATAGCGACATGGAACTTCGCTAATTGCTATTCCACACAAGCGAACATGCGGTGAATACCATCTACACCCATGTTTCGTAAGTAAAGGCTGAATACCATCGAACAGCCATAGTAACAATTTCATACTCTGAATATGAATAATTTCTTCGGAAATTTCTACAAAACGTCATGATGATTGTCTACTGGAACTTCAGGGAATTTTTCAAGAGAGGTCAGGGTAGTCCCGACTCACAAAGAAGATTATTGCCGGAAGGATGTCTATTCGTTTTCGAGGAGCAGAGCGATTCACGGAGAAGGAAGCAGTTCGATTCTCCGAGGGTGCTGTTTCCTATTTCGAGGATGGAGCTCAGCTTTAACGTGGTGAAATGGATCCATCAGCAGTCTTCTTTGGGGAATTTTCCTCTGGAACGTCAATCGGCAGATAAGGTAGTCGTGAACGTTTATTGTATTTGAGTATCCTAGTAATGTTTGAGCAACCATTTTTCCCATATTTTTATCCTCTTGTATTTTTGCCTTATTTTCTTGTTGAGATTCTTATTCTCAGTTCACCTTGATGAATTTTGCATTTTTCGACGATTTATTAAGACATTGTTATGTCATGGGCATAGTTAACGATTTTGAATCAGTTGAGACTGATATTTAGATTTTTCAGTAATTAATATTTTTTTTGTAGTCACGATTTGACTGTAAGTTAATGATTTTTATGGCAGATTTAAATTCAGACAGCGTGTCATTTTATTAAAGTAATTCAACCCCAGTTTAATTACTTTGAACAATTTTCTGTCATCATCAAGAAGGAAGAACATTTAAATGATTTTAGAGCGTTAAAATCTTACGTTATCGACGATCTTGGAAATACTAGTCGTTATTTGTATTGATTGCAACACAGACATTTATCGTCAGTTATGAATGAACATTGCATTATAGACACTTTTGTGAAAGAGTAATGTTAATAATGAATTATTGAATGCATTAAAGTCAAGTACTTTTGTTAGGAGTTTTTCTCAATTAGAGAATTATATAACGATGTTTGCATTCCCCAGTCTAATTGGATTCTATTCGACTACTTTGCAGTTTAGTCGCACTTTATTTGAAGATAGTATTTTCATACTACAATTTTCTTTTAAGATGTTAATCTTAAATTTTGATAGACCAGATAGGCGTATATAAGCGTATTCACTATTAAATTTGTTTGTGATTGGCAAGTTTTGACTTAATTTCAGTTCATGAATGAAATCTACGAAGGTTAAATAGAAAAACAGTTTTGAAACAATTTATGATTATAAAATTTTTAAGTGGAACTATGAATGTATAATCGCTAGTGCAGCGCGTGTTGAAAGTCGCTGAATTATAATGCCCTTGAATATGAAGGAAGTTCCCACAGGAATAAATGTTAAAGAATTATTTGTGGAAGTTTTGTAAGTGATGTGAAAGTTTTAAATGCCATATAGATTAATATATGATGATTTTGGGCATATTTTTAATGCAGATTGTGCATTAACTTGTTAGCGAAGGATTTTCCGCTGGAGTAAGATTATTATAGTTCGTTGAAAATTAATCAAGTGATTTACTGTTATAATTAACACGAGTTTTGAAAGAATTTGAGACAAGATGTTGAATGAAGGTTGCCGTCACAAATCATTATTAAAAGAACTTTATTAAACCGGATTGTGACATGAAAATGTATAACTAACCTTCATTGGTCGATTATATTAAACAGGATTATAAAATTACCAACCGAATGAACATGTGGCTAATGTATTTATTAAATTAATAATTCAAACAATTTAAATGTTAATATTGTAAATAGTTGCTGTAAATATTTTTGAAAATAATATGAAACGAGAGTGATGTTAAAGGCGTGCTTAGAATATTTTTATTGTCTTTGACAAATATTATAAACAATTTCTAATTGTTATAAATAATTTATGTGATTTTGTTATAAACATTTAAGAGCTAGTTAAACATTTGGATTGAAGTTAACAAGTTTAAGAAATTTATGTAATGATCCATTAGGATGTGATCAAAGTACTTGAAAGATTTGCGTAAATATAATGTGAGTTGTCTTGTAAGACATTTAAAAGCTTGAGAGTGCAGGCTGGATTCTTACGTAACATAGCGTGTGAGAAGGGAGTGCATTTGACCAGTATGCGTCAGGCTGGAAGGTAGCCCGCAGCTGTGTCAACATATGGTTTTCAGAGAGTGAGGTCGTACACTCCGGCCTTGCGACTATAAATATCATTCTCTTGTTTATTAAAAGGAAACAAATGCTCTATATATGTCACACCCTGACATCCTTTTCCAATCCAATAGTGTTATGAATATTACGGTATTTGGAGCTCTTGGGAGCTAAAATGTTTTATATCATGTTGTATAATAATTTTGCAAGTCCTACTGGAGGACGTAGTCAGTTTGACTTGGGCTACTGATAGCCACGTATATTTTGTTGTGTTAGGAAAATCAGACCATTTATTAGAAATAAAGCTTTTGTACAGTTCAAAGTTCTCGTCTTCGTTTCTGGTTCATTTTTAAATGTCATGGCGGAGATTATTGTGTGAACAGACTTTTAGTGATCCTGTTGTCAACTCAAACCCCGAGATAATTAAGAGGTAAGCAACGGTAAGTATAACCCCCGTCTATTTTGGTGTGTTCCACAATGATTTCCTGTGAATTTCTGTGCTCTTATCTCGATAGTATCTGTCAGTGCCATTTTCATTGATGTAACTGTGCCGGTGCGATTGATAATTGGCAATCCGATTGAGGGGGCGGATATCTGACAGCCTACTATCCAGGTAAACGGGGACAGAAAGATTGGCGATCCAAGAGCGTTGGGCTCGAGTCAACAGTAAGATTGACCCTAATATGTGGGACGAATTCGACAAAACTGGATCACCAGGTTGAACACTAGAAAGATTGACAAACCTAAAACGTGAGGTTCGATTAGACTCAAATAAAGAGGTTGATTCTTTGTTAGATGTCTAGGCCAATTGTAGTATTTAAGAGTGTGATTATATAGGAATTAAATGTTGTATTGTATTAGGAAAATTACACTCAGAAAAGATCAGATCTTATACAACTTGAGAAAGGTTAAATAGGCAGGAAACTTAGAAAAATCGCCTATAATCTGGAATCTTATTTTATTTGACCGGCTTATGACACTTTAGTCATATTAAAGATAAAATTAAATTATTTGGATTGTAAATGTAAATTATTTGTGTTAGGATATTGTAAAATGAGCCAGAGAAATTTGAACATGTGCTTGAGTGTGTTTCAACATGAGGTATCTTCGAATATTAATTATAAGGTAGTTATAAGTTAGATTTAAGACAGAAAATTGATCAAAATTATATATGGTGAAAAGTGTTGCTCAAACGTTGTTATTTTGCTCTTTTGATGTATGTCCCTACAGCAATCCATTTTGAATAATAATATTGTAATGGCAGATGAAAGTTTGAAGAAAATGTTAGAGGAGATGTCTGCTAACATGAAGCAGATGATGGAGGAAAATGCTAATTTGAATGCAAGAATGGAGGAGAATAATAGTCGAATGGAGGAGAATGTTAGTAATTTGTCTTCTAATTTAAATGCAAGAATGGAGGAGAATGCTAGTAATATGTCTGCTAATTTGAAGGGTATCCAAACTAGTGCTGCTAATTTGGAGGATAATATGTCGCGTTTACAGATTAATACCCTAGGAATTGAAAATACTGTAAGTGACATCCGCACAAATGTGTCTGATGTTAAAAATGATGTGTCTAAGGTACAGAGGGACCTTACAATGTTAAATTTAGATGTAGCTAATGTCCGAGGGGATATTGCTTGTGCTAGAGCCGAAGTTGTTGTTGTCAAAAACGATGTAGCGACTGTCCAAGACAAGGTCGAGGAAGTCCAGAAAGAAATTCAAAAAGCTAGAACAGATGTATCCAATGTTCAGGTAGACATTAACAACATTCATGCGGATATAACTGAGGTGCAGAGTGATGTAACTAAGATTCAGGTAGAGGTCAACACAGTTTTCGTAGATATCACTAAAGTCCAAACTGATGTCAATAAAGTCAGGGAAGAAATCGAAAACTCAAAAACTCTTTGTACGCGTAATATAACTGCATTAACGACTAGGTTAGTCGACGAATCGGTTAGAACAACAACATCTTTAGCAGAGTTGAAGTATGACGTAGAGGTTATGAGAACACAGGTATTAGACCACAATAGAGTATTAAAAGAGGATATAGAAGTAGACATAGCCGAAATGTTAACAGCAAACGTAGCGGTATGGAAAGACGAGTGGAATAAGTCAAGTGGGGAACATGTAACCCAAATTCAGGAAAGGATTGAAAGAAAACTTGCCAGTACGCAGATAGAAATTAATAATGAGGTAGTACAGATTAGAAAAGATTTAAGCGTCAGGATAAATTCGCTATCCGAAAAACAAGTTGACGATAGAACACAACTAGATCAGGATATGCAAACTTTAAAATCTACATTAGAGGAACAGATGCATAAAGTTGTCTCTGATGTAAATGAAACGACGAGTAAACTGAAAAACTTGAAGTTAGGAGAGGCTAGTTTAATGGAGAACTACAAGGAAGAGATAGTCAAGAAAGTCTTAACAGAAATCACCGACAAGGATACAGAAGGCTTAGCTTGCGAATTGAACAGGAAGCATACCAGAAGATGTCACCTAGATCTAGAAGAAAGAGACGTGACTCCTGAAGAACGTGTATCCAGATTCAGAGAGGAGGATGACGAGAGGAATATGGAATCTGAGTGGAATTATCGAGATAGTGGGAAAAACTATCCGGATTCATATCCGAGGAACGTGACGGTCATCAGGAATTTCGAGGACAAACCACAAAAATTCAGTAACACTGATAGTTTGACACCTATAGAGTATGTAAGGAATCTCAAAGATTATTTCATCGAAGCTCACATTCCCAGAGAGAGAGAGATGAAGATTGTAGAGAGATATCTGATTGGAGGACCCCTTGAATGGTTTAGAGCTTTTAGATATACATTCAGCAACTTTGACGAGTTTGCAGAGGCATTAATCAAACGATTTTGGTCCATAGAAGCGCAGAATTCGTTAAGAGCGGAGGTATATTCAAGAAAATACTCAGGTACTCTTCCAACGAGGTACGCTGATTTCTTTACGAGTCAGTTGTCCCGCTTGAGATTTTTGCAACCCCCATTGTCCACGGAGCAACTAATAGATGCGATTTCTCGTATGCTGCCAATTGAGGTGAGGAGACTTATAATTTCGTCCAACATCAGGGATTTATCCAGCATGGATGAATTACTAAGAAGGTTAGACTACACAAGTCCAATGCCTAACGTAGTTCAGAAAGGTCAAAGGCAAGAGTATAAGGAAATCAATACGGTATACATGGACCAAGTCCAACAAACTGACAAGCCAGAGGAGGAGAAAACTGACAATGTAGGTCCTCACAGGAATAATCAGTTTAGAAATTACAGATCACAAGGTTACCGACCATATCAACAGAGAAGAGGTTGGAACTACAACCGAGGAAACTATAATGGAAGAGGCAGATATTATAACAATAATGGGTATAATCGTAACTATATTAGGAATAACCAAAACCAAAATAGAAACCAGAATACTCAAAGTCAGGTTATGACACCTGAGCAATATCAGCAAAGAGAAAAGGAAAGCCAGCAATACTTAAAAGAATTAAGGGATAAAGAAGCTGACAATCAAAGGAAAAGGCAGGATGTTGTAATCGATCCTGGGCCTTCTACGAGCCAGCAGAACTTAGAGAATAAAAACACTGGTCAGAAGAGAAAGTAGAGAGGAAAGAATACATTAACCACATACAACCCAGAGTAGAAGAAAATTATGATTAAGGAACATAGAGGAAATATCATCCTAGAGTAAGCCAGTAATAATTCAATTTCGTGTTCAAGAGAGTTGAGATACTTGTAACATTGAGTTTAAAAACAATTTGCAACTGTTTTTAAAACGTGGTGGGAGGAGAATGCCCCCGTAATTGAATTATGTAGAGACCACGGTGGCTATATTTGAAATTATGATTAGAGTTATGGCTGTCATAGTTATGACGTGGGTAGTCATGACGTAAGCACGGATGACGTAAATGTTATGCCAGCAAGCTACTTGAGCTGAGATTCTCAGTGACGTCAGCATTTTAGTCCAGAATGTTCCAAGATGTACGACGCAGTCGCAGGAAACGAGGAATTCTGCTGAGGAAGAAACTATGCTATTGGAGGAGAGGCATGAACCAATGAACGATAGTTTAAAGGAAGACGGAGATTGCTGAAACTATGGTATTTTTATGACTTTTTGAATGCAGAATTGTGGAAATACATTTGCAGTAAAAGCATTGATTTGGAATTTTGGTGAAATTTATTTTCAGTTTTTGAATTTTGAAAATCCGTCATGTATTAACGAAGTTGGAAGTTCTAGCGATGACGTAGTATCACGCTTTGGAAGGGATGGTAACGCCCCTCGAGAAGGTAATAAAAGGGCTTGCGCAGAAGAGAGGAACCTCTTCTCTTCTCTTTCGTTCGCTGATCATTCTGAGATCTAATGCTCAGATCATCGAAGTATTTGTGAAAGTCAGTTTATTATACATTCAATATAGTGAGACATCAAAGTGAACAGCAAGTGAAAAGAATCGTTTTTATAACGCGTGGCGAGGCCACTATGTTAACGAGATACAGGTCAAACTAGGTGAAGTTGAAACGGACCTTAGAAAGCTTATAAAAGTTTAGCTTCAAACAGTTAGCGGTCTACGATAAGATAGTTGTATGGTGCAGTACTACATGCAATTATAGATAAAAGCTGAACAATTTCGACCGAGTACTTCAAAAGATATTAGCTATTTTATACGACTGGCAAAAGTGATTATCTCACCACTAGAGAAACACTTTTGTATAAGCCAGAATTAACGCAAGGCTAACGCTGCGAGTGGAGTAGAAACACTTCAGATTGCTTGCTTACAGAACGATACAGTATAATGGAGCATTTGAATACGGCAGTTTGTTCTTCTGACACTACAACTGAAGAGCAGATGGAAGGCTAAGAAGGCTTATTGCAATTGGGACATACTTCAATGGAGTAAGATAGCGACATGGAACTTCGCTAATTGCTATTCCACACAAGCGAACATGCGGTGAATACCATCTACACCCATGTTTCGTAAGTAAAGGCTGAATACCATCGAACAGCCATAGAAACAATTTCATACTCTGAATATGAATAATTTCTTCGGAAATTTCTACAAAACGTCATGATGATTGTCTACTGGAACTTCAGGGAATTTTTCAAGAGAGGTCAGGGTAGTCCCGACTCACAAAGAAGATTATTGCCGGAAGGATGTCTATTCGTTTTCGAGGAGCAGAGCGATTCACGGAGAAGGAAGCAGTTCGATTCTCCGAGGGTGCTGTTTCCTATTTCGAGGATGGAGCTCAGCTTTAACGTGGTGAAATGGATCCATCAGCAGTCTTCTTTGGGGAATTTTCCTCTGGAACGTCAATCGGCAGATAAGGTAGTCGTGAACGTTTATTGTATTTGAGTATCCTAGTAATGTTTGAGCAACCATTTTTCCCATATTTTTATCCTCTTGTATTTTTGCCTTATTTTCTTGTTGAGATTCTTATTCTCAGTTCACCTTGATGAATTTTGCATTTTTCGACGATTTATTAAGACATTGTTATGTCATGGGCATAGTTAACGATTTTGAATCAGTTGAGACTGATATTTAGATTTTTCAGTAATTAATATTTTTTTTTGTAGTCACGATTTGACTGTAAGTTAATGATTTTTATGGCAGATTTAAATTCAGACAGCGTGTCATTTTATTAAAGTAATTCAACCCCAGTTTAATTACTTTGAACAATTTTCTGTCATCATCAAGAAGGAAGAACATTTAAATGATTTTAGAGCGTTAAAATCTTACGTTATCGACGATCTTGGAAATACTAGTCGTTATTTGTATTGATTGCAACACAGACATTTATCGTCAGTTATGAATGAACATTGCATTATAGACACTTTTGTGAAAGAGTAATGTTAATAATGAATTATTGAATGCATTAAAGTCAAGTACTTTTGTTAGGAGTTTTTCTCAATTAGAGAATTATATAACGATGTTTGCATTCCCCAGTCTAATTGGATTCTATTCGACTACTTTGCAGTTTAGTCGCACTTTATTTGAAGATAGTATTTTCATACTACAATTTTCTTTTAAGATGTTAATCTTAAATTTTGATAGACCAGATAGGCGTATATAAGCGTATTCACTATTAAATTTGTATGTGATTGGCAAGTTTTGACTTAATTTCAGTTCATGAATGAAATCTACGAAGGTTAAATAGAAAAACAGTTTTGAAACAATTTATGATTATAAAATTTTTAAGTGGAACTATGAATGTATAATCGCTAGTGCAGCGCGTGTTGAAAGTCGCTGAATTATAATGCCCTTGAATATGAAGGAAGTTCCCACAGGAATAAATGTTAAAGAATTATTTGTGGAAGTTTTGTAAGTGATGTGAAAGTTTTAAATGCCATATAGATTAATATATGATGATTTTGGGCATATTTTTAATGCAGATTGTGCATTAACTTGTTAGCGAAGGATTTTCCGCTGGAGTAAGATTATTATAGTTCGTTGAAAATTAATCAAGTGATTTACTGTTATAATTAACACGAGTTTTGAAAGAATTTGAGACAAGATGTTGAATGAAGGTTGCCGTCACAAATCATTATTAAAAGAACTTTATTAAACCGGATTGTGACATGAAAATGTATAACTAACCTTCATTGGTCGATTATATTAAACAGGATTATAAAATTACCAACCGAATGAACATGTGGCTAATGTATTTATTAAATTAATAATTCAAACAATTTAAATGTTAATATTGTAAATAGTTGCTGTAAATATTTTTGAAAATAATATGAAACGAGAGTGATGTTAAAGGCGTGCTTAGAATATTTTTATTGTCTTTGACAAATATTATAAACAATTTCTAATTGTTATAAATAATTTATGTGATTTTGTTATAAACATTTAAGAGCTAGTTAAACATTTGGATTGAAGTTAACAAGTTTAAGAAATTTATGTAATGATCCATTAGGATGTGATCAAAGTACTTGAAAGATTTGCGTAAATATAATGTGAGTTGTCTTGTAAGACATTTAAAAGCTTGAGAGTGCAGGCTGGATTCTTACGTAACATAGCGTGTGAGAAGGGAGTGCATTTGACCAGTATGCGTCAGGCTGGAAGGTAGCCCGCAGCTGTGTCAACATATGGTTTTCAGAGAGTGAGGTCGTACACTCCGGCCTTGCGACTATAAATATCATTCTCTTGTTTATTAAAAGGAAACAAATGCTCTATATATGTCACACCCTGACGTCCTTTTCCAATCCAATAGTGTTATGAATATTACGGTATTTGGAGCTCTTGGGAGCTAAAATGTTTTATATCATGTTGTATAATAATTTTGCAAGTCCTACTGGAGGACGTAGTCAGTTTGACTTGGGCTACTGATAGCCACGTATATTTTGTTGTGTTAGGAAAATCAGACCATTTATTAGAAATAAAGCTTTTGTACAGTTCAAAGTTCTCGTCTTCGTTTCTGGTTCATTTTTAAATGTCATGGCGGAGATTATTGTGTGAACAGACTTTTAGTGATCCTGTTGTCAACTCAAACCCCGAGATAATTAAGAGGTAAGCAACGGTAAGTATAACCCCCGTCTATTTTGGTGTGTTCCACAATGATTTCCTGTGAATTTCTGTGCTCTTATCTCGATAGTATCTGTCAGTGCCATTTTCATTGATGTAACTGTGCCGGTGCGATTGATAATTGGCAATCCGATTGAGGGGGCGGATATCTGACAGCCTACTATCCAGGTAAACGGGGACAGTACGTTACAATAGGCACCTCTACACCACAGTTATGTGACGTGCAATAATCTGATGCAAACAAAACCAACATGGCAGCCACGCAAATTTTAAATAGTTAGATAGATCTTTCTTGCGATTTAATCATCCGAGCGCAATGAAACTTGGCACGGTAAATCTTTATACAAAGCTTAATATACTGACGTCTAATTTAATTAAATTTGTAAGAGAAATTTAAGATGGCGGTTGTGCAAAATTTTGAAAATCTCGCCTTTGATTTTTGAGTCATATTCAAGCTATCGATATGAATGACCTACGATAACATTCTTGAATTGCTGGTATATGATTCCATGGTCTACATTTAGTCGTACATGGCAGCCATATGAAATATTTCACCAGTTGCCAATATTTCTGAAAGTATTACTGCAGTCAAACTGGAATGATTTATGGTGATAAAGGGCTTTAAATTATATCTAACTCAAAAACCCTGATAGCTTAAGCAAAATAATAACATGGCGGCCATGCGATGTTCAAATATTTAAACTTAGACAACTTTTCTGGTGATTTAATAATCCGAGAACAATGGAACTTGGCACAGTGAATCTTTATTAAGAACTAGCTGTTACCCGCGGCTTCGCCCGCAATAACATTTGGAATCCCGTTATAACATTAGTTATATAGATAGATAGATAAGCATCGGTCCTAGTGGAAAATAATTCTATCACCTGAAACCAAAAATGCATGGGAAGAAAAAAACATCAAAATATCATGTTGGTTTAGGACCCTAAAAGACGTGAAAATATAATAAAAGTATTAAAAAACTATTTTTTGAAATTTCATTCGAATCAATTTTTATGTCATTCCTGGGACTTAAAAAATTCCGGCCAAAAAGTTCAAAATCATTAATAACTCCCTAAGTATTCGTCGTATGATGAAATAGCACGAGACAAAATAGATGTAATGTGTTATTGTCTACAACATAGGCCATGTATAATTTTACACTCAGACATATTACGGTTCCCCCCCTCCCACATAATTTCACCCCTCCCCATGGGCCCCCTAAATTGGATTTATGAAAAAACGGTCAAACAACTGTTAAGTTATTTTTTATGCTGATTTTTTTCGGCTGAGTTCCCAACTCCTCGCCTATGTCGTTTAAGAGATACACGCTCCGTTAGGAATCCTTCAACCCCCACTTTTCACCCCTTTCACCTCATAATATACACGGCATCGAAAAGCCCTCAGACACGTGTCTACTTATTAGCCTACTTTTCACATTTTGCAAAAATGAGGAAAAAATAGTCTTATGAGATCGGGCAAATGTCTGTCTGTCTGTCTGTCTGGCTGTGTGTGTGTCCCCCCCTATCAACTCCTAAACGGCTGCAGCAATCAAAACCAAATTTAGTATGAGTAAAGATGTGCACCGGAATAGCTCACGTCCATATTTGAAAATGATGTCAGTGCTACCAACTGCTGAAAAAACGCACTAGAAATTTGAGCTCCATGTTGGATGTCCTGCAAGGTATGCATAGGAGCTATTCCAAAATTGGCACACATGTAGATAATACTATTTCAGTTTAATTTCCAGGAGGCCAACCATGACAGTGTTGCCAAAATAATTTTAAGCCTTCTGATAGGTCCAATGTTTAAATGCATATAACTTCTACACTATCAACTGGATTTCAACCAAATTTTGTATGTAATATGTGTACATAAACAGATATGACTGAGCGTATTCTTAGGAGCCACCAGGGATGCCAACTGTTAATAATTGGTCTCTCTATTTTTTTATCCAAATACCAATATATCAGAATGTGTGCAAGCCGACAGCTTTAAACTATGCACACTTATAGTACCTGACATGTTTGATTAATTTTGGAGTAACTTATATACGTCAGTTCTACCAACATGATTCTAAGCCTGCTGATAGGGCCAATTTTTAAATACATGTAACTTCTATACTATCAGTAGGATTTCATCCAAATTTCGCATGTGCTATGTGTAACATATCAGATATGACTATAAGTATTCTTCAGTGCAATCAGGGCTGCCAACTGTTAATAAATGCTGTCTATATTTTTTACCCTAATATCAATATATCAGAAAGTATGCAAGCCAACAGCTCTATACTTTGCACACGTATAGCACCTGACATTCTAGATTAATTTGGAGTAATTAATACAAGGCAGTGCTGACAACATGATGCTATGCCTGCTGATATGTCCAATTTTAAAATACATGTAACTTCTATACTAACAAATGGATTTCATCCAAAATTGGCACAACAAGATATCATAATATTTCAGATTATTTCTGACCAGCACACGCATGGTATTGTTGGCAACATGCTTTTACGCCTGCTGATAGATCCAGTGTCTAACTGCATGTAACGTCCATTGGACTTCAACCAAATTTTGTATTCTGTACTTTAAGAGATGGAACTAAGAATATATTCAGTCACCAGGGCTGCCAACTGTAGTGCTCTATTAGGCTACATTATACCAGGTATATTTTGAACTAATTAGATATTTCGATATTACCAACTTAATTTCATCGTTATTCTAGATAGGTTCATATTCTGTAGAAAAATCATTGGCATGAAATGTAGGCTGTATAGTTCTTAACGGAACTTCTTGTTTTTAATGATGAGTTTATATGCCGAGTATCACATCCCCCAATGAAACCAATCGGGAGATATTGCTATTCAATGAAATGCAGGTCTACCCCCTTAACACCCCTTTAGAACCTGAATATCCAAAAATCATTTCTTAGTGGGCGTTTTCGGCCCTTGAGGAAGCTGGATACCAAATTTCATTCCAATCCGTTCGGTGGTTTCTGAGATTTCGTGATGAATGGATGAGTGAGTCAGTCAGTGAGTGGTATTTGAGCTTGATCTATCTCTATATATTTCTATCTCTCTATATCTCTCTATATATAAGAATGAAAGTTTGTCTGTTTTCTCTGAATTTCTACGGAAATTTGCGTTATTTACGCGTTTCAGACTGTTTTATGACGGATGCGCGCGAAAATAAAATTTTGTCTGTCTGTCTGTCTGTCTGTATGTCTGTCTGTTTGTCTGTCTGTCTGTGGACAAAGTGGTTGTTCCCTTATAACTCGAGAACGGCTGGGTGGATCGACGTAAAATTTGGTACAGATATCCTTCAGAGGCACGACACTAATCATTGATGTAACTCTTCTCTGTACCTCTCATAAAAGGGGGCCTACCCCCTTAAAATACTTGCTGAAATAGGCGTAGAAGGGCGAGACAAAGCTCATTTTCAGCCCCTCAATGTGAGAAACGAAACTCGGAGGCCCTAAAGGGACCCCGAAAACCACATTTTAAGGCCCTAAAACCAACAGTTTTTGTGATATTCTCAAATTTCATTTAATACAATAATGAAAGAATGCAAACCGGTTACCATGGCAACGGAATCTCACAGGTCCATCTATTGCTGTAAGACGCAATACCATTCCATTCATTACATTACTGAGATAGTTTGCAAACGGCTATAAGGTTATAACGGAACCAAACTAAGCTGTAAAATTCATCAATACATATAATGCGCTTAAGGGGGTCCAGGGGTACTCTAGATTTTTTCACGCGATTTGCACGTGGGGGTGTGGTATGAAAGGTCTATTATATTCCTATCCCTATATTGTTATATTATTACTGTATTATAATTAATATTATTATACTACGGCCTACAACGACGAGACAAAGCTTATTTTCTGCCCCTTGGTGTCAGAAACAAAACTCGGTGCCCCTAATTAGCCGTAAAGGGCCCCCGAAAACTACATTTTAAGGTTCTAAAACCAACAGTTTCTGAGATATTCCCAGAAAACAAATTTCATTTAATAAACTAATGAAGGAATGCAAGTCAGTAACCATGCCAACAGTATCTCAAAAGGTGACATCCAACTTTCCATCTATTTCTGCAAGAAGTAATGCCACTCCATTTATTACATTTCTGTGAATGTTTGCAAATGCCTATAAGGTTATTACGGAATCAACTAAAACTGTAAAATTCATCAGTGCGCTTAAGGGGGTCAAGGGGTACCCTAGAATTTTTTCACACGTCGTACAGAAGGTCTATTATATCTCCAAACAGCAACATTATTTTCAAAAATTCCTGAATTGAAATAGTTATTTTTTTGCTTTTATGAATTTGGGCCATTGGAGGCAAACCCCCCTGCATTTTCATGCACCACAAGCCTTTATAATTTATTAAAGGGGCCTTCCTCTGGGTGGGGACTTGACACAACAGTGAGGGTCAGTTTTATTTGACGTGTATTGCGTTCCGTTTACGAGGTTTTCAATTTTATTTTCACGTCAGGAAGAACACATTAGGTAAATTTAGATTCAGAGCGCATTTTAACTAATCATTTTTCTTTGTCGACAAACAGGTTCCAAGCCCCTAACCATTGCAACAGTAGCTCAATTGATTACGTCTGGTTATTAATACCGAAGACAGCTCGAAGAATGGGTACTTCTGCTAGTCTATATATATAAAAGAAAGTCGTGTTAGTTACACTATTTATAACTCAAGAACGGCTGAACCGATTTGGCTGAAAATTGGTGTTGAGGTAGCTTAGAACCAGGAGACGGACATAGGATACTTTTTTTTTATCCCATGACGTGACATAAAACGTCAAAGAGAATATATAAAATTTAACGCAAATGACAGCTAAAATAAACTCATGGAGGAACGGCAAGGCAAGTCGTTTCCAGGCAACAGTAGCTCTTGACGAGACACGGCCTACTGGATGCGAGTAGCGCTCTCCACTACCGGTATAGAAAATGATGCTCTTAACATGAAATCCCGTTAGTTAAACAACGCGTCTTTAGAGATACTCGATGCTGGATGTATTCCATTGAATGGCAAAAACGAGGCCTGCCGCAAGCACACGACCAAATAGATGATATATGTGCCGAGATTCCCGATCACGAAGCCGATCCAGACCTACATAATGTTGTAATTACAAATATGATTCATGGACCGTGTGGCGCCATCAATCCCCAATCACCTTGCATGGTCGACGGAAAGTGTTCCAAACGATATCCACGGTAATTAACGGCGGAGACCGTCACTGGCAACGATGGTTATCCACTGTATCGGCGTCGATCACCCGGTGGCAACGGTCGAACTATCACAACAAAAGTGTAAAGAATGGATTTCGTTGTCGACAACAGTTGGATTGTTCCATATTCGCCACTTATTTCCAAAACGTTCAAGACACATTGCAACGTTGAGTATGGCAATTCAGTAAAGTCCATAAAATACATTTGCAAATATGTCACGAAAGGCAGCGATATGGCGGTTTTTGGCATCCGATCCTCCAATACCAACGATGAAATTGCGCGCTATCAAGTTGGTCGTTATGTGAACTGTAATGAAGCGATTTGGCGTATATTCGCATTCCCTATTCACGAACGTCATCCTACTGTTGTGCATTTGGCGGTGCATCTGGAGAATGGTCAACGAGTGTATTTCACGGCTTCGAATGTTGTTCAACGTGCTGAAACTCCTCCAGCGACAACATTGACCAGTTTCTTTGCGATCTGCCACAGCGATCCGTTTGCACGAACTTTACTTTAGTCGGAGATGCCATGTTATTACAATTGGAATGCTTCATCGAAGAATTTTCAACGACGGAAGCAAAACGATGCGGTTCCTGGTTATCCGGATGTGCGTTCTACTGATGCTCTCAGTCGTATGTATACAGTTCATCCAAAGCATGATGAATGCTTCTATTTGCGGTTGTTGCAGGTAAATGCGCGTGGGCCAATGTCATTTGAGACTCTACGGACTGTTAATGGTATAATATTCCCAACATATCGTGCTGCATGTGAAGAACTCAATTTACAAGAAAACGATACCCATTGGGATACGACAATCGTTGAAGCCATTATCTCTGCATCTCCAATAACGCACGTTATTTGCTATCATCGTTTTGACATGCTTTCCATCGAACCCACCTAACCTGTGGCACAAAATACAAGGATAATATGTGAGAAGATATTTTACATCAAATTCGTGTCAGTTCCAGAAATCACGATCTTGAGATGAATGAGGAGATACATAATCGGGCTTTACTCTTGATCGAAGACATGTGTTACCTCATGTGCGGTAGTTTATTAGTCACGTTAGGAATGCCAGCGCCAAATCGTGAAATGAATTACGCATTTAATCAAGAATTTGAACAGGAATTAGATTTAGTAGTTCAAACGAATATACCCCTGTTGAATCCCCAACAAGAAGAAGTTTATGATACATTAATGAAGGCAATTGATGATGGAAATGGTGGTTTATATTTCCTGGATGTCCTTGGTGGAACTGGCAAAACATTCCTCATGTCAGTAGTTTTAGCCACTGTTCGTGCGAAATCCAACATTGCGGTTGCAGTTGCTTCTTCTGGAATAGCAGCCACATTGTTAGAAGGATGTCTTACGGCTCATTCAGCATTAAAATTGCCGTTAAATCTTCAAACAATTGAAGAACCAACATGTAATATTGCAAAAAAATCAGCAATGGCCAAAGTTTTATCAGCATCTAAAACCATCATCTGGGACGATAGCACAATGGCGCATAAACGTGCATTAGAAGCACTTAACCGAACATTGAAAGATCTACGCAATGACTCCAGATGTTTTGGAGGAGCAATAATTTTACTGTCTGGCGATTTCCGCCCAACACTGCCAGTAATTCCAAGATCAACGGCTGACGACGAAATAAACGCTTGCCCCAAATCATCGAATCTATGGCGCTATGTGAAGAAACTTCAGCTGACAACAAACATGAGAGTTGCATTGCTTAATGATACATCTGCTGAAGATTTCTCTGAGCAATTGCTGACCTTCGGTAATGGTCGAGTACCTGTCGACGAATCGAGCGGATTGATTTCATTTCCTCATAATTTCTGTAACTTTGTCTCATCGAAAGACGAAATTATCAACAAAGTATTCCCAAACATCATCACTAATTACAAAAATAATGAATGGTTGAGTGAGCGAGCAATTTTAGCGGCTACGAATAAAGATGTAGATGACCTAAACTACATAATTCAGAATGAGATCATTGGAACAATGCATTCATTCAAATCTATTGAATGTGTAACAAATGAAGATGAAGCCACCAACTATCCAATTGAATTTTTAATCTCCTTGGATGTGCCTGGCTAACCACCGCACAATTTACGCCTAAAGGTTGGCTCCGTAGTAATCATGCTTCGAAACATAAACCAACCAAAACTGTGCAACAGTACGCGCTTGGTGGTACAGTACAACCTGTCACATCCGGACCAGTGATATCCGAACCCTCCCATATCCGGACACATCTCCGAATGAACTTTTAAGTCGTAGTTGAGAGCGAGGATACATTCGTGTGCTAGCCAGGGAGGACGAGTGAAAGTTGCAGCGCTGGAAGGCTGTGTGCGTGCTTGACCGCGAGTGGTTGTGGCCTGACTCGGTCAACGACATCTTCCCGGAAACTCATCCCTTTGTGTGAATAAGCGATATTCCATTCACGGCTTCTGCCTGCCTGCCACCAACGTCAACACGAGGCTACCTCTCTTTCTACCCTTCAGTCTGTGCGTGAGTCTTGAAGCGACAGTTTGTTTTGCGAGTGTGTTTCTGTTGTTACTGTTATTGTTTACCGTTGTTATCGTTATTGTTATCTTTTAACCTTGTTTTGTTTTGCTAAAATCTCCGAAAAAAGGAAAAAAAACTGTTGTTACGATGGAAGAAAAGTTCCGTGCTCTAAAAAGGTTAGATGCTGGTGAAACAGCCAAGAAGATTGCCGCGGATATGGGAGCAGGAACAAGCACTGTGAGTGACTGGAAAAATGCTCGGAGTAATATTGAAAAGTGGTGCTCGTCACAAGCATCAACAAGTGGTGTTAAAAACTTAAAATGATGAAAAAGGCAGCTAACAACCAAGTTAATGATGCATTGTTTCTTTGGTTTACCCAAAGAAGAGAGCAAGGATTACCTATCTCAGGTCCTTTACTAAAAGAAAAGGCACTACACTTTAATAAGGAAATTGGAGGGGATGAACAGTTTAAAGCAAGTGAGGGGTGGTTGGAAAGCTGGAAAAATCGTCATGGTGTGCGGAAACTACAGATCAGTGGTGAAAAGCTATCGGCTAACCAAGAAGACGTTGAAAAATTTAAAATATTTTTATACAGTCTAATTGATCAACATGGGATTACTGGAGAGCAGCTCTATAATTGCGACGAGACTGGGCTCAACTATAAAATGCTTCCCACCTACACTTTGGCTTCCAAGAAAGAAGACAGTGCACCGGGGAATAAGAAGAAAAAGGAGAGGGTCACCATTTTAGCCTGCAGCAACGCTACAGGGGATCACAAGCTTCCATTAGGATTCATTGGAAAATCCAAAAAGCCAAGGGCTTTCAAGAACTTGAAAGACTTGCCTGGCCTACCAGTTTGGTACAGAAACCAGCGCAGCACATGGATGAACTGCGAAATATTTAGTGATTGGTTTCACAAGCAGTTTGTGCCACAAGTGGAAAAACATTTGTTGAAAAATAACTTGCCAAGAAAAGCAGTGCTCCTACTTGACAATGCACCCTCACATCCAAGTGAAGACGAACTTAAAGATGGAGATATAAAGGGTGTGTTCTTACCACCAAACGTGACATCACTTTGTCAACCTATGGATCAAGGCGTGCTTGAGTCACTAAAGCGATCCTATCGCCGTAGGTTACTTTCTGTGTTGATTGCTGGAATGGACGAAAAAGAAAGTGTTACAGAGACGTTAAAGAAGGTGGACATGTTAGACGTGATAATGTGGGTATCCCAGGCATGGGATGAAATAAAACCGTTGACGCTGGTAAGGTCATGGAGGAAGCTCTTAGAACACAAAGCTACTGATAAATGGACGGGGGAGAAAACAGAAGACGTCAATGAAACTTATGCCTGCAATGAAGAAAATCGTCAGATTGCTGAGCTTGTGCAATGCCTGCCTGGTTGTGAAAAAATCAACATCGAGGAAGCCATAAATTGGTTAGTATATGAAGACGAAGTCAACGAAATTACAGACAGTGACATTATAGAAATGGTGTGCAATGATGAGAAAAAAATCTTTGAACCCGAAGAAGAGGACAACGCCCCTATAATGAGTCACTCTGAGGCATTCAAGACCATAGAATTTTTAATCACTTATGTAGAAAATCAAGATGAAACGAGTGTGACTGAAGTGATGCTTTTAAGAAGATTGAGAGACATGGCATCCAAAAAGCGTGTACAGTGCGTGAAGCAACAGAAAATCACAAACGTTTTCAAAAACGAATGTAGAAACAGTAGGCCTAACAATAAGTGAAGTGCGTAAAGCAACAGAAAATGACAAACATTTTCAAAAAATTATGTAGAAGCAGAATGTAGAGTGTATTTGTGTAAGTACATGTACTGTAAAGCATATTATTATAATTTAATTATTTTAATTTAGTTTAAAGCAATTCTATTTCTTAGCCTATGCACAGTATACAGTTAACAAAATGATACTAAACCGTTAAAAATATTAAAATTAATCAACAACAAACTCGTGAATTATTTCTGGTCACCTAGCTATTTGTAAAAATAGCCTTGAGATTTCCGGATTTTTCCATATCCGGATCGGCCGTTCGCCACATTAGTCCGGATATGACAGGTTATACTGTAATTAAATTGATGAACAATGTGATTTACTCGACGATACTCAAAGGAAAAGTCGAAGCTGAGGAAGTTCTCATTCCAAGGATCCCGATGATCCTAACCGTTATGCCGTTCGAGTTTAAAAGACTTCAATTATCGATCCGTCTTGCATTCGCCATAACCATTAACAAATCACAAGGCCCAATCCTTGAACGTTTGTGGTTTGAATCTGGAATATCCATGTTTTTCCCATGGTCAATTATATGAGGCATGTTCACGGGTCTGAAGACCATCTGCGTTGTTTGTTCTTGCGCCTGATAATAAAACAAAAAATGTCGAATATCACAAGGTGCTTAACTGAAGAGTGCAACCTATGCACCAAAATACATGAACAATAAAAAATCATTCAAATACTTAAATTTTTTATTTGTATTTCCTAATGAAAAATTGAACTTAATAAAATCGAAAATCTGCTTATTTATTGTCTCTAAGGCGGAACAGAGTTCGCCGGGTCATCTTATATATAAAAGTGAAAGTCTGTATGTATGTATGTATGTATGTATGTATGTATGTATGTATGTGGGAGGGTCTGTTCCGTTTTCAAATCTACACCGTTCCACCAATCTCAACCACATTTTGCATACACATAGTTTAGGACACAGAAGGAACCGCTGGCTACATGAATTTTCGATAGACCTTATCATTCTTCTGATTTCGGCCCTTTTGCACTCAAGCTCAGGCTAATCAAATCATAAAATATACTCATGAAGGAATGGCAAGGCAGATAGTTTCCATGGCAACATAGCTCAAGTCGAGACACGGCCGACTGGATCCGAGTTCCGCTCTGCACTACCGGTATAGAAAATGAGGATCTCTACTTGAAATCCCGTTAGTTACTCAACTGCTCACACAGCACTATCAACCGAGTTTAGCATATCAAAGACTAGACACTATCTTATATATATTTGTCAAATACCACTCACTCACTCACTCACTCATTCATCACGAAATCTCAGAAACCACCGAACGGATTGGAATGAAATTTGGTATGCAGCTTCCTCAAGGGCCGCAAATGCCCACTAAGAGAGGATTTTTGGATATTCAGGTTCTAAAGGGGTGTTAAGGGGGTAGACCTGCATTTCATTGAATAGCAATATCTCCCGATTGGTTTCATTGGGGGTTGTGAAACCCGGCATATAAACTCATCATTAAAAATAAGAAGACACGTGTCTGAGGGTTTTTCGATGTGGTGTATATTATGAAGTGAAAGGGGTGAAAAGTGGGGATTGAAATATTCCTAACGGAGCGTGTATCTCTTAAACGACATAGGCGAGAAGTTTGAAACTCAGCGGGAAAAAATCAGCATAAAAATAAGTAAATGTGTGTTTGGTCGCTTTCTTCATAAATCCAATATAAGGGGCCCATGGGGAATGGTGAAATTCTGGGGGGGACAGGAAAGAAAGTGTCCTAACTGATTGACTGACTGACTCACTCATCAATCTCAGGGGGAAAAACTGCTTTAAAGTAAGTAAATAGCTTTTCGACAGTTTTTTTTTGATCAAGCAAATTGAAGGGGTTCATCGGGAGGGGTGAAATTCTGAAGAAAAAAAAATGAAAAAAAATGTCCTGACTCATTTACTCACTCATCATCGCCCAGCCAAAAATATTGAAGTTGGAAACATGGCATTTTGGGGATATATTCGTTGTATGTCCAAACCGTACACTAAGGGAGGAGGTTTGGATATTCAGGTTCTAAAGGGGTCTTAAGGGGGTTAAACCTGCATTTCATTGAATAACAATATCTCACGAGTGGTTTCATTTGTGGATGTGATACTCGGCATATAAACTAATCATTAAAAATAAGCGGATATGTGTCCAAGGGTTTTTCAAGGTGGTGTATTATTATGAGGTGAAAGGGGTTAAAATTGGGGGTTGAAGGATTCCTAACGGAGCGTGTAGGCCTATCTCTTAAACGATATAGGCGAGAAATTTGAAACTCAGTGAAAACAAATCAGCTTAAAAAGTAAGTAAATCGGTGTTCGACCATTTTTTCATAAATTAATTTAAGGGGCCAACGGGGTGGGGTGAAATTCTGGGGGAAAAAAGGAGAGAAAGTGTCCTAACTGAATGACTAACTCACTCACTCATCAAACTCAGGGGAAAAAGAAAGCTTAAAAAATAAGTTAATAGGTGTTCAAGCGTTTTTTCGTCAATCCAATTTAAGGGGCCTATGGGGAGGGGTGAAATTCTGGTAAAAATAATTGAAAGAAAATGTCCTGTCTGACTCACTCACTCATCACGCCCAGCGAAAACTATTAAGGTTGGAAACATGGAATTTTGAGAATATGTTCGCTGTATGTCGAAAACGTCAACTAAGGAATGATTTTTGTTTATTCGGGTTTTAAAGAGGTGTTAAGGGGGTAAACGTGCATTTCATTGAATAACGATATCTCATGAGTTGTTTCTTTGCGGTTATGATATTCGGTATATAAACTAATCATTAAAAATAATCAGACATATGTCTAAGGGTTTATCAATGTGGTGTATATTATGAGGTGAAAGGGGTGAAAATTGGGGGTTGAGGGATTCTTAACGGAGCGTGTATCTCTGAAACGACATAGGCGAGAAGTTTGAAATTCGGCGGGAAAAAACAGCTTAAAATATAAGTAAATAGGTGTTCGACCGTTTTTTCATTAATCCAATTTTAGGGGCCCTTGGAGAGGGGTGACATTCTGGGGAAAAAAAACAGGAAAGAAAGTGTCCTAACTGATTGACTCACTTACTCACTCATCAAACTCAGGGGGAAAGCAGCTTTAAATAAGTAAATAGGTGTTCTACCGTTTGTTTCATAAATCCAATTTAAGGGGTTCATGGGGAGGGATGAAATTATCAAAAATAAATGAAAGAAAATGTCCTGACTGACTCACTCACTCATCATCGCCCAGCCAAAATTATTGAAGTTAGAAACATGAAATTTTGGGGATATGTTCGTTGTATGTCGAAAATGTCCACTATGGAAAGAGTTTTGGATATTCAGGTTCTAAAGAGGTGTTAAGGGGGTAAACGTGCATTTCATTGAATAACAGTATCTCACGAGTGGTTTCATTTGGGGATGTGATACTTGGCATATATACTAATCATTAAAAATAAGCTGACACATGTCTAATGGTTTTTCGATGTAGTGTATATTATGAGGTGAAAGGGATGAAAAGTGGGGGTTGAAAGATTCCTAACGGAGCGTGTAACTCTTAAACGACATAGGCGAGGAGTTTGAAACTTGGAGGCCTGTGGCTCATAATCACAAGATTCACGGTCACGTAAAACTACAATCTTCCTTCCTTCCTTCCTTTGAAACTCGGAGGAAATCAATCAGCTTAAAAATAAATAAATAAATAAATAAATAAATAAATAAATAAATAAATAAATAAATAAATAAATAAATAAATAAATAAATAAATAAATAAATAAATAAATAAATAAATAAATAAAATAAATAGGTGTTCGACCGTTTTTTCATAAATCCAATTTTAGGGGCCTATGGGGAGGGGTGAAATTCTGGAGAGAAAAAAAACACGTCCACTAAGGAAGGATTTTTAGATGTTCACACTCATCGACCAACAAAACTATTAATGTTAGAAGAATGATATTTTGGGGATATGTTTGTTGTGTGTCGAATACGTCTACTAAGGAGGGATTTTTGGATATTCAGGTTCTAAAGGGGTGTTAACGGGGTTAAACCTGCATTTCATTGAATAACACTATGACACGACTATGACGGGAGCGAAGCGAGGCTAAAAATGAGATGGTGTGTGTGTCTGTGTATTACTCAATCACGCAAGTACCACTGGTCTGATTTACATGAATTTTACATGGAAGTAGCTGATTTACCTGGTTAACATATAGGTTACTTTTGATTTCAATACTTTGCACTATTTAAAGATGACGACCATTTTAGTGACTTCACTACACCCTTTGGTTTCAAACTTTCATATTTCCATTTCAAATAAAAAGAGAACGCTAAGAAATAGCAAACATTTGATGGCATATATGAGGTTTAAATTTACATTTTCTATTCGAAAGGTATCTCCAACGGTTAGCGAGTAAAACCTAAATTTGTGCTACAAAACACGGTCAACGCCGAGCGGTGTAGTTGGACAAAATATTCCATCCTTAATCTCCCTCTGCGCAGCACCTCGCCTATCCCCTGTTTTAACTGTCACCTTCACATTTAAATTTTTATGACGCGTAGCGAAGCATGGGTACTTCAGCTAGTAGTAGATAAGCATCGGTCCTAGTGGAAAATAATTCTATCACCTGAAACCAAAAATGCACGGGACGAAAAAAAAACATCAAAATATCATGTTGATTTCGGATCCTAAAAGACGTGAAAAATATAATAAAAAGTATTAAAAAACTATTTTTTGAAATTTCATTCGAATCAATTTTTATGTCATTCCTGGGACTTAAAAAATTCCGGCCAAAAAGTACAAAATCATTAATAACTCCCTAAGTATTCGTCGTATGATGAAATAGCAAGAGACAAAATAGATGTAATGTGTTATTTTCTACAACATAAGCCATGTATAATTTTACACTCAGACATATTACGTTTCCCCCCCCCCCTCCCACATAATTTCACCCCTCCCCATGGGCCCCTTAAATTGGATTTATGAAAAAACGGTCAAACACCTGTTTAGTTATTTTTTATGCTGATTTATTTCGGCTGAGTTCCAAACTCCTCGCCTATGTCATTTAAGAGATACACGCTCCGTTAGGAATCCTTCAACCCCCACTTTTCACCCCTTTCACCTCATAATATACACGGCATCGAAAAACCCCACCAGTTGTACTGTCATGTATTTTCCACTCACATTTGGGAATACTTTTTCTAACTAAGGAATCTTCCTTATGAACTTCTAATCAATAGCTAATTTTTCTTCCTCCGTTGGGATTTTCTCTGGCGCATTCAACTATAATCTACAACTTTCTCAAGCAATAGACTCTCGCATATCTAGTGTAACTAGTTATTTCCCATCATTGCAATAACTTTCCTTGCCATAAACTTTTTGTGCTACTACAGTGAACTATTCATCTATTTAACAGACTACAGTGATAACAGTGTTTGTTCAACATTTCATCCGCGTCGCGTTCGTCCGAATACTATAAATACGGCCATGAACACTTTTCCACCATCCTATTTGATCTTTTCCAAACCCCTTACTAACAAACCAAAATAATAAAATTGTTACTTTAGGTCTTTTTTCAATGAGGTGTCACTCTCAATTAGTGCCCTCCCTTTTTTAGCCTACTTTCGATTTTTGCAAAAAATGAAAGTAGACTTATGAGATCAACACAGGGCGAAAAAAGTGTGTCTGTCTGTGTGTGTGTATGTGTGTGTGTGAGTCTGTGTGTGTGTGTGTATGTGTGTGTGTGAGTCTGTGTGTGTGTGTGTGTCTGTGTGTGTGTGAGTGTGTGTACTCTGAATGTCTGTCCCCCCCTATCAATTCGAACACGGTGAAACCGAATTGAACGAAATTTGGTACAGAGGTAGCACTAGTAAAGGACACCTCAGTCTCATACTTTATATCGCCGCCATCTTTACCAAAACAGAATGGCGGCCACTCAAATGTTCAAAACGTAAAATCAAATTACGGCTAAACTAATCATCCGATCTCTACCAAATTTGGTGACAACATACCTTTATATAGGACGCGTCTTTCACCCAAAATTCAAGGTCATCGGCCATGCCATTTCAGGATGGCGGCCGTGTGAATTATGCAACCATTTTAATAAATAGCTTAAGACCCACCAATTCCGATTATCGAGTCTAGGGGGGTTTAAGCTATCCTGAAGGTCGTGATCCGTTATTTATTATAATTTAATATTATAATATTATACAGTATGAGTGGCTTAAAAGAGCTGAGCCGTTGTGTCACACGACAAGATGGCAGCTGTCCTCATGTGCCTGTCTTATATTTCAGTAGTTTTAGTATGTTGTATGTGATATACCGTACTGATACAATAATATAAACTTTGTATGAAATGATCTTTAATGAAGATGTACTGCTGTGAAGAAATCGTTTATTTTAAGTCATTATTTGCCAACAGTTTGTATCTAATATGTCAGTTAAGAACACCTGACGTCATGGATACGGTTAGCTCTGGGCTAGCATGTTAGTCTGACACGCAGTTGACTGGGGATCGAGTACTGCTACAGTTATGTTTTTTTTTCTTGAATTCTTTTACAAATGATGTGCACGAGCTTTTCCCACAGATACTGAATAAAATGTCATTTAGCTCAAAGGAGAGGATAAAGTATACACTCGTATATTAATAAAATCACAGTCCCAGCATCGCACATAAACAGAAGACATTAGAAAAAGGAGAATAGAAGAACTAGATACACGTTGTCATTAACCACAGCCTTCTTAATGCCTCTGTACGGTGCTGTCCTCTTGTGGGTTATGTGGGTAATATTGCTCCAAACATAACGCTGTGTAAATGCCTGAGCTGGCTTCCTGAAGTATGGCAATTTTTTAATACTGGTAGTTCAACTATTAGCCACGATCGCGCTCCGAATACCTTTAAACACTGCCAGCTGGATCGCCTCCCTCTTGGCTACTTTAAAATGCCTACTCATTCAACACCCATAGAACACTGCCATCGTAGTACATTACGATGGCAGTGCATAGGCGTACAAGATAATAGTACATTATGCAACGAGCCTATAATGGCTATAATTAAGACACGAGTATTTTTTATAAAACGAGCGTATGCGAGTTTTATAATTTCCATACTAGTGTCTTAATTACCATTATAGGCGAGTTGCATACGACTGTTCATGTTCGACGATAATTACAACTTTATTATATGTTTTAACATAAATATTCATAAATATCTGTTGAGATTGTCACTAGAATTTTGTGATCGGGTGCTGCGCAGGGTAGGATATCTCTGATGTCCAAGCTCACTGACCGACCGACGCATGCGCTCTGTGAACTTCAATGCCGTATGTGCAGATTGAGCATCAGTATTCAGTAAAAATGTCACGGAAATCGTTTGAAAACAACCCGCTGTGTAGAAATTGGATTTAAGGATATTAAGGTACAGTGTCTCATATTAACCAGTTTATTTACGAGAACATTATGGACGGTGCACTTTCGGTAATTTATATAGACATGTTGGATTTTGAGCGCACGCGAGTAGGTATCGTTACCTAATTGGTCAATGAACGAGCTCTGATTGGCTGGAGAAACTGTATCATAATGAAAAAGAGTGTTATAATGACCATCATTATGATACAGTTTCCTGACACATAATAGTGGGGGTCGAACATAAAGATACCCATACATTTAGGAGAAAGTAGGCTATATGTTCTTTGCTGAACATCTTGTTTGCTCTATGTACCACGAATTAATGTCTGTAAAACTTCGTGTCTAGTACACGCCTTAAATTATATTGTTTCTCCCTTCTAATTTGGGAATACAGTTCTTTCAACTCATAAGTGAGTTATCTCTAGGTTTCACCAAAGGGAAACTTGCCCCATTTGTCTCGTGATCCCTACTTAAACATAGGAGTTCTAGAAACTTCCTTTCGATTGTTCTCTTCAGGTTTCACAATAAGTGACCTGCCCTATTTGTATAATAATTAAAAGTAATTCAGCATTAATACAATAAGTTATTGAAACTTCTATTTTATTCTCCCTGCTTTTTGTTGTTACTTTCAAAGTTGTTATTCTTTCTAAGATACTTATCTAAAAATTCTTAAAGTACACACCTTGTACTTGATTTATTGTCTAACTTTAATCACTTCAATTGTCTTTAAATTTTTAGCCTACTTTCGATTTTTGCAAAAAATGAAAGTAGACTTATGAGATCACTACAGGGCGAAAAAATGTGTGTCTGTCTGTGTGTGTGTGTGTATGTGTGTGAGTATGTGTGTGTGTGTGTGAGTGTGTGTACTCTGAATGTCTGTCCCCCCCTATCAATTCGAACACGGTGAGCGCAAATTGAACGAAATTTGGTAGAAAGGTAGCAATAGCAAAGGACACCTCAATGTCATGTTTTATATCGCCGCCATCTTGACGGAAACGTAATGGCGGCCACACAAATGTTCAAAGCTTAAATCAAATTACGACTAACCTAATCATCCGATCTCTACCAAATTTTGCAACAACATACCTTTATGGGGGCAGCATCCTTTGACCAACCTAATAGGTCATCAGCCTAATAGTTTACGGATGGCGGCCATCTTTGTGTGAAAATCGATTGCCCCTATTAATTCGAACACGGTGAAACCGAATGGAACGAAATTTGGTACAGAGGTAGTACTAGCAAAGGGCACCACAGTGTCATGTTTTATATCGCCGCCATCTTGACGGAAACGTGATGGCGGCCACACAAATGTTCAAAGCTTAAATCAAATTACGACTAACCTAATCATCCGATCTCTACCAAATTTTGCAAAAACACACCTTTATGGAGGGAGCATTCTTTGACAAATCTAATAGGTCATTAGCCTAATAGTTTGCGGATGGTGGCCATCTTTGTGTCAAAATCGATTACCCCTATTAATTCGAACACGGTGAAACCGAATGGAATGAAATTTGTTACAGAGGTAGCACTAGCAAAGGGCACCTCAGTGTCATGTTTTATATCACCGCCCTCTTGACGGACACGTAATGGCGGCCACACAAATGTTCAAAGCTTAAATCAAATTACGACTAACCTAATCATCCGATCTCTACCAAATTTTGCAACAACATACCTTTATAGAGGAAGCATCCTTTGACAAATCTAATAGGTCATTAGCCTAATAGTTTGCGGATGGCGGCCATCTTTGTGTCGAAATCGATTACCCCTATTAATTCGAACACGGTGAAACCGAATGGAATGAAATTTGGTACAGAGGTAGCACTAGCAAAGGGCACCTCAGTGTCATGTTTTATATCGCCGCCATCTTGACGGAAACATAATGGCGGCCACACAAATATTCAAAGCTTAAATCAAATTACGATTAACGTAATCATCCGATCTCTACCAAATTTTGCATCAACATACCATTATGGAGGGAGCATCCTTTGACCAAACTAATAGGTCATTAGCCTAATATTTTGCGGATGGCGGCCATCTTTGTGTGAAAATCGATTCCCCCTATTAATTCGAACACGGTGAAACCGAATTGAACGAAATTTGGTACAGAGTTAGCACTAGCAAAAGGCACCTCAGTGTCATGTTTTATATCGCCGCCATCTTGACGGAAACGGAATGACGGCCACCCAAATATTAAAAGCTTAAATCAAATTTCGACCATCCTAATAATTTGATCTCTACCGGATTTTGCAACAACATGCCTTTTTGTGGAGAGCATCTTATGACTGACTACAAGGTCATCAGCCCAATAGTTTGCAAATAGCGGCCATGTATGTGTGCAAATCCATTCCCCAGATCAATTCAAACACGGTGAAACCGAATTGAATGAATTTTTTTACAGAGGTAGCACAAGCAAAGGGCACCTCATATTCATGTTTAATATCCCTATAGCACGTTGTATTTCAACAAGCTACTACAACCAACTTTCAATTATACTCCTTGAAAATGACAAAGAGTTATAACAATACCCATGCATTTAGGAGAAAGTAGGCTATATGTTCTTTACTGAACATCTTGTTCATTTTATCTTCGCCATTTCAAAATCTTACGAAGATTTTAAAGCATATAAAAGGTTTGAAACCCAAAGAATTGTTAATTGCCTGGCGCAAGCTTTAGATGTTTTTGGAGGTCTGCGACCCCAATTTTTAACAAAATTAAAATTATATATTTGTTATATTCATTACACTCTTTTGAATTGTTAAATAAATTCAAGATTTCCTTTTTGCTTTATCATTTCTCTAACATAACGGTTAGGCAAGATCCTGTATTCCTTGACTCTTCCCACTTAATGCAAATAAATCTCTTGATAGGGCTTTCACCACTTGTTGCATTTGAGCAAAAACTCTTAGTTGGTAACTTAGTAAAGTCTCTCTTAGCTTTAATAGCTAATTCTAACTGGCCAGTAAGGCAAGCATAGCTCGCTACGCCAGCTTCCTGCTTGTGGAGATTCTCTCCAACACTTATGGTTGGTTTTTCAAAATATAAGTGTTTCTCATTGTCTAAACTTTTAGTCGGCGCCTTGCTGGGTAAATGCTTAGCCATTTCTAAATGCAACTATTGGTTTACTTACCAAAATTATTCCCAAGGGTATAATTGCTTTATCCCTATCCTTCTTGGAAACATTTGGTCGCTCTTTAGAAATTCTACAATTTCAAAAACTGAAAATCTCGAAGCTGATTCATATTATTGGCATTCTTCAAATTACTTGTTTAAAAACAAACTCCTTTGAACAGATACACAATAAATATGTTACTCTTTGTCTTGCCAGACCAGCACCCTTCCCCATAGTAGGCATATGTATGCTTGAGAGGGAATTCACTAAAGCAGCGTTCTCGAGAACAGCCCAAGTTCCAGCTGCGTTTCCCGTTAGCTTTGCTCAGGTCCCTACCCACTTTAGGTATCGGAGAGCGGATTTGCAGTGGCAGCCGCCTTTAAGTACATTTAAAGTTAAAATTATAACTTCTTTTGGACTCTCGTCCAATTTCTCCATCCTTTTTCTCCAGTCCGAAACCATCTTCATCTTCTTTATCATCTTCCCTTGGGGGTTAGGTTATTCCCAAGCTAATAATCTACCCACACGGCACCGATCCTCCACTTTAAGAAACCGGACCAATCCTTTCCTTGAATGATAAAGATAACTGTGAGATTCTTGCCAATTATTTCGAAGAACTCCTTAATTGCGAACCACCACAGGAAAAATTGGAAACTCTGAAAGACACAGTCCAGAACCTACACTTGGAACCACCAGATGAAGGGGTGATAAGGAATGTAATAAATTCCTTAAAGAACAATAAAGCGTCCGGAGACGATGGAGTTATCGCAGAACTGTGGAAGATAACCAATGATGCCTTCATCACTGAAACGACGGAACTGTTCAGGAATATCTTGAGGGATGAAAAGATACGGGAGGACTGGTTAGTGGCATTGATTCACCCGTTACATAAAAAGGGACCGAAAGCTGATGTCAGTAATTATCTAGGTGTATTACTTTTATCAGTTACATACAATTTTTTTTCTAAACTACTACTGAACAGAATGGAACCACAAATCGACCCACAACTGGGAGAATATCTGGAAGGTTTCCGGAGAGGGCGTTCTTGTCCAGAGCAAATACTTAGCCTGAAAATGATAATAAAATATTACACTGCACGATGAAAATATCTATTCATCCCATTCGTTGACTTTCACAAAGCTTACGATTCAATAGATAGAGACACATTGACATATTGAGGGAATATGGAGTGGATCAAAGGACGCTGAACCTACTTAGGCTGACGTTAACAAACACTATATCCTAGGTGAAATTCTAGGGAGAGATCAGCAAACCCTTCCAAATAAAAACTGGATTGAGGCAGGGAGAGAGCCTATCACGGATGTTGTTCAACGTGGTTCTAGATAAGATCATGAAGACACTGTGGACAACAAATGACTCCGAGGCTTTACTTGGAAGTAAAAATACAAACATCAAACCCAGATGTCTGGCCTTCGCGGATGATATGGCATTTCTATTTGAAACGGAACAGGAAACAATAATACAGATAAATGAACTAAAAGAAAACGCTGGGAAAACAGGGCTACAAATCTCTTTTCCGCAAACAGAGTTGATGAGCACCAACAAGAACTACATGAAGAAAACAGTTAAGACGAAATATGGGAGGGTGAAAGTCACGAAACAGTTTAAATGTCTCAATAGCAACAATGGACTGGACAAAGAGTCAATGGAAAACAGAAGACTTAAAATAGAAAAACTCAACTTCTCCACTTTTATTTTATTATTAAATATCGTATGGCTTCTGTGCCGGGAGTGTCCGAGGACATGTTTGGCACGCCTGAGTCTGTAACTGCTTCCAGCAGACACCCTAAAGGGTGAGCTACAAGTTCCGTTCAATTTCAAGTAGTTCCAACTTTCGCCACCAGATATCAATGATACCTAGTGGTGAACGTTGGAACTTTTTGATAGAGCGTTCTGACGAAATCTAACCTAACAATTTTGCTTTACACAAGTTTAGTCTGTGAAAGGATCGTTTACATGCCATAAATCTATTACATGGGACCGCCGGCTTCACTTCCCCTCCGAAGGAAGGCATACTGAAGGATTTTTAACGCTCTTAAAAGATCCGACGACTTCGGCCGGGTTTGAACCCGCTATCTTGGGCACAGCAGTTCAGCATGCTACCGACTACGCCACCGAAGCCGCTAAAAATATATACAATAAAAAGAACCTCACCCTTAATGCCAAACTACACTTCAATGCTGTGGTAAAACCGGTGATCTTATATGGTGTGGAGACGGCAAATTTGATGAACCTGGAAAAGCTTCTGAACATTGAAAGGAGGATATTGCGGAGGATGTACGGCCCAAAAGTGGTACAGGGAATCTACAGACTAAGATCCAACAAGGAGATATTATATGAAAGGGTGGAAGACCTAGAGAGAACAATTAGGAAAATACGTATACGTTTCTATCGACATATGGTTAGAATGGATCTAACAAGAATAAATAAACAAATTTTTGATAAAATATATAATCTGAAGAGCCAAGGGGGTTACACCAAGCAGATGAAGGAAGAACTCCGGAGGCTAGGAATTACAGATGACGACTGTCGAGATAGAACACAATTCAGGGAAATACTTTCCAACATAAGGGTTCTTGTGGGAGAAAAGATAGAACGCAGGGCAGGAAGATGGACAGCAGAGAGAAAGGCGCAACACTCTGAAAGAATGAAGGAGGAGGAGAAAGGAAGAAAGAACTATGAGAAGGAAATGAAATGATGCAGTATTTGCGTGGTCCTTCGTTTTGGCCGGTTCGCATAATGTGATGTAATGTAGCTTGTTCGAATCGCTACGGAAATATGCCATCTCGTGGGAGGAGTTAACCGATACTGAAAGTTATATCTTCTAGCATGCAATTTTTCATTGTACTGGTGCTGGTTGCAATATTGTTTTAAGGATGAAAAACTGAGGTCATCAGCCCCAATTTACTTCATGTAGGTATAGTGAATTATAGGATATATATATTGTACGTTCATTTCTTAAAAAGTACACATTTTACTGATGATCTATTGAGCCGATCTCTCTGTAAGATGATAAACCAGTACCATGGACTGGTACACAATTCTTTAGTGATGTATTCATGTATTGTGGATAAAACTCATCGTGTGACATTGGGCACATATTTTTCAGTGATGTCGGTGTGTTGCTGTGAGTTATCTTGTATAATGATGAAAGCTTTAATGTAACACAGGGCAAGCACTAGTACCGTAGAAAGATAGATTTGCTATTTTAAAATATTATTATTATTATTATTATTATTATGTTTCTTGCCCAAAATGGCTACAGCGTTTGGACAATGAATTTTCAGTTTGAAGTCGTTGCTCTATACTTAAAACGTATTACTATATGAGCTATGTACCAACAGCTATTTAGTCCATGATAATGAAAATTCATAGCTGGTAGTTTTTAAATGAAGAAAAACCAGTGGGATATATGAAAATAGTCAATTTAGTTCCTCAGGGAACTACTTTATTAAATTTATTTTGGATTTATTAATAAAGTTTAAAAACGAACAGAGAAGGGATAATTCGTTCAAAGTTCAGACGATCCTTATCTTGCTCTAAGACGAGGCCGAAATGACCAAGATATCCGAGCACCTAAATGAAACAACAACAGCAACTCTTGCTGTAAGTTCCAAACAATATCCTTTACCTTTGTGTCCATTTTATGAACTTAAATTAGAGTATTAATCTCTAATGATTTGCGATCGCTAGAAAAGTGGACTTTGCTTGCTATGCCTTAGTCCACATTGGTGTCCTTCATGGCTTCAATGAATTTATTTTCAGTCATGTAGGTGATTGGAGAAACTGATATAAGATAATCAAATCACGTTGTATGTAATGATTGTTTCTCTTCAGGAATGAATTGGAAAATTCGTCCCGAAAGTTTCCCTGAACTACTGGAGACGTTCATCGAATAATATTTCTTAATAAATTGTCCCGCTTTACAAACCATTTCCAAATGTCGCCTCAGTTTTATTTTTGAGGTAGCGCGTAGGTGTAAGCCTACTCTGTCTTAGTTGAAGAACTCCGCTATTTATCGCTCTATCTTTCTAACATTTATTTACTTTTTAATATGTTTCCTAACTTAAGGTCTCATTAAGTTTTATTTTCGGTGTGCGGAGATAGTGATAGAGAGAAAATACCTCTCAATTGAAATACGTTTTCAAATTCATTGACACATTATAATCCCTTCAGGTTGAATTGTTATTGTTTCATTTAAGGGGCTTGGACATCGTGGTCATTTAGCCCATGTACTTGGGTGTGTGTATGTATTACCCGTCGCAGCTTCACACGCAAACATTGCTTAAACACTACACTATATTTTTCACGATGACTCCACCAATGCCATGATTTATTTGTAATTCAGTTTTGAAACAGCCCGCTTTACGACGCGATCGAAGAGATATTTATGGTACAATGCTGAACATTCTACTCGCTCTAGATATAGAGAACAGTTGCAGGCCTATTTGCTAGAATTGTACCTTCGTATTGTTCTAAACATGATCTATCCTATTCTTTTATTCTGTCGACTTCGGTGGTGTAGTTGGTAGCATGCTGAGCTTCTATGCCCAAGATCGCGGGTTCAAACCCGGCCGAAGTCGTCGGATTTTTTTAAGAGCGTTAAACATCCCTCAGTATGCCTTCCTTCCGAGGGGAAGTAAAGCCGGCGGTCCCATGTCATAGATTGATGGAATGAAAAGGAACCTTCCACTAACTACACTTGTAGAACCTAAAATGTGTAGGTTAATTTGATAACGCTATATTAGTTCCAACGTTCGCCGCCGGGTGCTGGATGCGATGGCATCTAATAGCCAAGTCAGCAGCTAGGTGTCGTGGACGGTCGCATTTGGTAGCAATAGTAGGAACTACTTGAAAAATTGTTCGTCTGCAGTTCTTCTACCTGAAAAACAAATAACACACATTACAGTCATCACAATTATCATCGGTTATCAGACAAATTCTACACACACCCAAAGTACATGGGGCTACATGACCGCGTTGTCGCAGTCGCTAAACTAAGGAACCAACCAACCATTCTTTTAATCTCATCAAATAATCGAATTTTTAAAGTGTAGATTTTGTTCTGTTGAACGTAATACATTTCTTATCACCATAGGCTAACATCAACGATCAGCTACAGCATATTACCACTACTACCACATTGTTTTGTTCTATTGGAAGTTAATTCAGAAACTTTCATGTGAGTGCACACAACTACTCATCAAAGTTTCATCCCAATCGGATGAATGGATAGGATTGCATCCGGGACAATCATACAAAGAAACTACAGAAACTGCCACTAAACGGTATGGAATACACTCATTTGTTGAAGTGATTCGTGCGGTAACACTCATGGAATGGTTCGCGCACCATCTATTGTAAAATGGAGTTACATACAAGAGAGATCAGCAGCAGCTATAAGAGCAATGTGCAGCATCGAAAACATCACATCTCTGAAACTAGCAACGTCGATGAGACTCTTCGAAATGACAATCGCCCCTAACGCTATATATGGGATTGAACTCATATGGGATAAATTGAAAACCAGTGATTTAGAAAAGCTAGAAAACGTGAAAGCACGCTTCATCAAACAGGCCATAAGAGCAAGCAAATATGCGCCAAATAGAATGGCATACATTCTAGCAAAAGAACGTTTTTTCCTCGAGAATATAAGGCTCAAGGAATTCCTACCAAGTGCACGCGCTTATACAGAAGTAACAGAAAGAAGGAAACTGAAGGAGAAAGAGATAGATAATGGATTTTTTGGAACAGATGCAATGTTAAATAGACAATGGACCAACACCAATCAAGTGCAAAGGTACTCAATCGTAGGGCTCGCGATTCATGGTTTCCACCATAAAATGTGTGTAAATAATAAATATAACCAAGCAGATGACCAATGCGTGTGTAAACTATGTGGCGAAATGTGTGAACTTTATCACTTCAAGAAATGTAAAAGCTGGTCAGGGTCTCTTAATGACCTCATAAATGCAAACAAATGAACAGTACAATTTTATTGTGATCTAATGTAAATATGTAACCTAATATTGCAAAACCTTTCCTGACCATTCGGTTGCAGTAAATTTGTTATTATTAGTGGAGTTACTTATTCAGAAACCTTCGCGTGCTTGCGCACAACTCACCAAAGTTAATTTGTTGAAATAATTCGCGCGGCAACAATCACTTGTTAAAACGACTCATGCGCCATCTATTGTAAAATGATTTACTGTTTCATAAACCTTCGCGGTCGTGCGCATAACAATTCACCAAAATGTCATCGCGATCGGAGAAACGGTATTGGAACGCATACGGGACAATCATACAACGAAAACACAGAAACTGTCGCTAAATTGTATGAAATACACTCATTTGTTAAAATGACTCACGTGCCAACATTCATTTGTTGACACTATTCGCGTGCCATCAATTGAAAAATGATTTTACTAAATCACAAACCCTTGCCTGCGTGTGCACAACTCATCAAAGTTCATTTGTTGAAACAACTCGCGCGTTATCTATCGAAAACTGGTTAGTTCCTCAGTTTTGGGGCTGCGACAACGCGGTCATGTAGCCCCGTGTACTTTGGGTGTGTGCACAATCTGTCTGATAACCGGTGTTAATTGTGATGGCTGTATTAGTGTGTGTTATGTGTTAGGTAGATTTCATTAGAAAGCTAACTATTGCAATGGGTACCATGTTTCGACTTCCGGAAAATTTCGACATATCTTCGCGTTTCACATCCCCCAGACCCCAAAACCACCGTCAGTTGAAAAGTTTATATATAATTTATGTATATATGTATCTATCTATCTATCTATATATATATATATATATATATATATATATATATATATATATATATATATATATGTGGGAGCCGGATGAGGATCAAGAAGGCCGAGTATGGGATCTAGCGGGCGCAGGAGTAAGCTCAGCGCCATTGTCTGAGAATAAAAAGAAGAGAAGCAATATTCCGAGTTCCGATGAGCCGCGAAACACATTCCCTTAATTCCCTACTGTATTTTAATCAGTTTCATTGTTTTAATAAATAATTCAGTTCTATATTCGATGCTTGTGAGTGTCATGATCTGGAAACCGTTTCCCACAAATGGGAGCTCGTCCGGGATGGACTGAAACAACGAGTTACGACGCAATCCACGACACGAAGTACGACGCAAAATACAACGCTATTTTTGACGAAGTGGACGGCTAATCATATTTGTTGCTGTTGCCTACGACGCTGACGACGAGATGACGTGCAGTTTTGTGAGCCCACGACGTGCGAATCTACGACGAGGATTCATAGGCTAGCAAAATTTGTTCTTCAGTTTCAGTGACAATTAGTGGTGCCGTGACGACGACGACGAGGGTCGGAATCTAAACGACGACAGAGGATTGTGGATGTGGTAAGAGGATAGCGACTCGTCAGAGAGAAACGACGGGAAGCGGTATTCAACGATATCAACTACAAATATCACCGGTTTGGTGAATGAGGTTAAACAGGTTTGATAGCGAGGTTTTGAGGAAGCGGTATTGACGGAAATCTACTTGATAGACGTGAGTAAACAAATAAGATGACTACACTCGGTGCAATAGAGAAAATAAATAAGAGCATAAGTGATGCTCCGGTCAAAGCAATCAAAGTTTTACATAACCTCATTTTCGAGCATATACCAGACGACAGGAAGAATCGAAAGCGACTGCGAGAGTTTCCTGGATTCGATTTTGACGAAAATTCCATTGAAGAGGAAGCTAAGAAGAAATTTATCGAAGAAACATTTTCCAAGGCTGATCTGTTGCGTGTTTCTGAGATTCTTAATACCGAGATCGGGACAAAGGAGGTAATGATTAACACCATTTGTTATTACTTGAGAAAATTGGATGAACTCGCAATTAATATAGACGATGATGACGAAGATGAAGAAGACGAAGAAGACGAAGAGAGCGAAGAGGAAGACCAGCACAGAAGGTATAGAGAACAACATAAGTTTTCATTGTCGTTCCGCGACGTAGAGGGCGCTATGAAAACATTTAACGGTAAGGATGGTTACCCAGTGAAGAAATGGATCGCAGATTTTGAGGAGACGTCAATCTTGATGGGATGGAGTGAGCTGCAAAAGTTTATTTTCGCTAAGAAATCACTCGATGGTTTAGCTAAGCTTTTTATTCAAGGTGAGAAAGGACTGACGTCCTGGACTGCACTGAAGAAGGCCTTGAAAGAGGAGTTTGACGTGGCGGCAAGCAGTGCAGAAATTCACAAGTTGTTAACCCAGCGACGAAAAAAGCGCGACGAATCTCTACAGGAGTACTTTCTTGTTATGAAGGAAATCGCCAGTAGAGGTGATGTTGAGCAAGTTTCTTTGTGTCAGTACGTGATTGATGGGATCGAGGACGATTCAGGATCAAAACTTCTTCTCTATGGAGCAAAAAATTCCAAGGATTTCAAGGAGAAAATGAAAAGTTATGAGATGGCAGTGAAGTCTTTGCCAAAGAAAAGCACAAAGTATAATAACAGTAATTTTCAAGGAAGTGCCAAGAGTGCCAACGAGAAGGACGGAAAGTGCTGGGGCAGTACAAAGAAGAAAGAGGCGAGTAGTGGAGATAGATGTTATAATTGCGGTGGATCTGGTCATAGTTCAAAGGAATGTGAGCACAAGGATAAAGGCAAGAGATGTTTCAACTGCAATGAGTTTGGCCACATTTCATCCGAGTGCAAAAAAGAGAGGAAGAACGATAAGAGGAATAATCAAGGTATCAATCTTATTGATGAAAAGGAAAGCTGCCTCAAGTTCAAAGAGGTTAGTTTGGGTCAGCAGAAACTTCAGGCACTTATCGACTGTGGCAGTCCTTATAACCTACTGCGACAAAACATCCATAAGACCATGGGTTCCCCAGGATTGAAGAGCACGGATCTTGTTTTGAAAGGATTCGGTAATGGTTTTGTAGCTCCTCAAGGTTACTTCACAACAGTCGTTGAAGTAGACGAGCTGGAGTTCCAAACCAACGTCTATGTTGTTTCTGATGATACTATGGAGGGGGACATGGTTATTGGTAACGATCTATTGGATCAGGGTGAGGTCATCCTGAGCAAGCAAGGAGTTACCATCAAGAAACTAGAGGTACCAATGATGGTAATCAGGGTAGCCGACGAACAGGAATTTGATATCGAGAACTGCGTTGATGAGGAAAAAAGGGAACAGATCCAGGATTTGGTAGCGAGATATGTACCAAAGAAGACGAAATCTACTGATGTCAAAATGAAGATCACATTGAAAGAAGAAAAACCGATATTTAGCAGGCCCAGACGAATGGCACCGCCTGAGAACGAATTTGTCGATGAGCAAGTCGAGGCGTGGCTGGAGGAAGATATCATAGAACCGAGTCAATCAGAATATACATGCCAAGTGGTGGTAGTCAAAAGGAAAAATGGAATTCCGTTCAAGATCGTGACTGACTGTATGGCATTCCAAAAGACAATGCACAAAAGGGACCTGGTCCCACCAGTAGCTAGATGGGCTATGGCCTTGGAGGAGTTTGACTATACCATCGAACACCGAACTGCAACCAGAATGAAACATGTCGACGCCTTGAGCCGATGCCCAGCAGTGATGTTTGGATTTCCTGATGGCCTTGCAGCGAGGATCAAAATCGCCCAGAGAAAAGACGAAGGATTGACAGCGATAAAAGCGACACTGGAGAAAGGGCTTTACGAAAACTTCATCGTCAGAGATGGACTGCTATTTAAATTTGTTGACGGGCGAGAGACGTTGGTGGTCCCGCGAGCAATGCACCATGAAATCATCAGAGATGCACATGAGAAGGGACACTACGCTGTTAAAAGGACTGAAGAAGACGTGAAGCAGGAATATTATATTCCAGACTTGGCCAACAAGGTGAAACGAGTCATAGCCAACTGTGTGAAGTGTCTGGTGGTTAAGAGGAAGGCAGGCAAGAAAGAAGGTTGGTTACATCCGATGTTCAAGGAGAGTGTGCCATTGCACACCTACCACATGGATCACATTGGACCACTTAATTCTACACACAAGGGATATGAACACATCTTCTGTGTGATAGACGCCTTCACGAAGTTCACCTGGCTGTATCCTGTGAAAACTACCAATTCGGCAGAGACGATTGAAAAGATGGAGTTTCAGAGGACGAACTTTGGAAACCCAGTTCAAGTGATCACCGACAGGGGGCCATCGTTCACCTCCCATGAGTTCCAGGACTACTGTAAATCGCAGAGTATCAAGCACATCTTGATCACAGCTGGACTGCCAAGAGCCAATGGTCAAATCGAGAGAGTCAACTCAACAGTGACCAAGATCATCGCTAAACTTAGCATTGACGATCCAACAAAATGGTACAAAGTTGTACCATCCGTCCAATGAGCTATCAACTCTACGTTCCAGAGGAGCATCGGAATGTCACCTTTCGAGCTGCTGACAGGAGTCAGAATGCACAACCAAAATGATCTACGTATAGTGCAACTCATCGAAGAGGAGCTGATCGATTCGTTCAACGAAAAACGTGATCAGATGAGAGAAGATGCAAAAAAGCAGATAGAAAAAGTACAATCTGAAAATCGTGCTGAATTCAACCGACGACGTAAGGAGCCTAAGAAGTATCAGGTCGACGACCTGGTTGCCATCAAACGCACTCAGATCGGTCCACATCTGAAACTAAAAACCAAAAGTCTAGGACCTTATCGAGTGACTCGAGTAAAACTCAACGACACATATGACGTCAGCAGAGAAGGAGACCATGCTGGACCAAGAATCACATCGTCCTGTGCGGAGTTCATGAGGCCCTGGCCGGGCGGATCTTCTTCATCCGGGTCGGATGAGGATCAGGACGGCCGAGTGTGGGAGCCGGATGAGGATCAAGAAGGCCGAGTATGGGATCTAGCGGGCGCAGGAGTAAGCTCAGCGCCATTGTCTGAGAATAAAAAGAAGAGAAGCAATATTCCGAGTTCCGATGAGCCGCGAAACACATTCCCTTAATTCCCTACTGTATTTTAATCAGTTTCATTGTTTTAATAAATAATTCAGTTCTATATTCGATGCTTGTGAGTGTCATGATCTGGAAACCGTTTCCCACATATATATATATATATATATCAGATTCTTGTGGACACGGTAACTGCCGTAATTTTGCACCAATCACTTTGAATTTTTTACATAATATGTATCCCTATAAAATGTCGGTCGAGTTCGTTAATGGGCAAAATCTGTCGAAGGGGGTGAAAATGGGGGGCTTTTTTCGAAAAAGTGAAATTTCGCTATAACTCTCTTAATACGTGAAATATCGAATCCATTCAAAGTTCATAATATGTGTCGGATAAGTGCCAAAAATTTATGTCCAATAAGTTTTTTGATAGCACTAACCATTGACCAAAGGGGTGGAAAAAAGTGGGGTTTTCGGGAAACATTAATCATATCTCTCTTAATAGGCACAATATCAAAACCGTACAAAATGGAAAATATTCCCCTAATAATTACCTAAAACTTTTGTCTGAAAGAATTTTTGATATGACCCACCATTACGCCAAGGGATGAGAAAAATGATTTCGGAATTTTAAAAAAATGCCAAGTGCCATCAGAGGTTACCATAACAACGCTTTTAAATTGATGAGGGATGATATATCCGAGGTTGCCAAGACAACGCCATTGACGAGATCAAATTCATTTTTAGCCTACTTTTCACACTTTTCAAAAATGAGGAAAAAATAGACTTATGAGATATATCCGGGAAAATGTGTCTGTCCTTCTGTCTGTCTGTCTGTCTGTATGTCCTTCTGTCTGTCTGGCTGGCTGTGTGTGTGTGTCCCCCCCCCTATCAACTCCTAAACGGCTTAAGCAATCGAAAACAAATTTAGTATGAGTAAAGACGTATGCCAGAATATCTCAGGCCCATATTTGAAAAATATGTCAGTGCTACCAACTGCTAAAAAAACGCACTAGAAATTTGAGCTCCATGTTGGATATCTTGGAAGGTATACATGGGAGCCATTCTAAAATTGGCACACATGTAGATAATACTATTTCAGTTTAATTTCCAGGTGGCCATACATGACAGTGTTGCCAAAATAATTGTAAGACTTCTGATAAGTCCAATTTTTAAATGCATACAACTTCTACACTATCAATTGGATTTCAACCAAATTTTTTATGTAATATGTGTGCATAAACATATATGACTGAGTGTATTCTTAAGAGCTGCCAACTGTTAATAATTGCTCTCTATTTTGTATCAAAATACCAATATATCAGAAAGTATGCAAGCCGACAGCCTTAAAATATGCACACGTATATTACCTGACATTTTACATTAATTTGGAGTACCTTATATACGTCAGTTCTACCAACATGATTCTAAGCCTGCTGATAGGATCAATTTTTAAATATATGTAACGTCTATACCAACAAATGGATTTCATCCGAAATTGGCACAAAAAGATATAATATTTCAGATTATTTCAGACAAGCACTCGCATGACATTGTTGGCAACATGCTTTTACGTGTACTAATAGATATAATGTCTAACTCCATGTAACGTCCTATGGACTTCAACCACATTTTGTATTCTGTACCTTAGGAGATGGAAGTAAGAATATATTCAGTCACCAGAGCTGCCAACTGTATTGCTCTATTAGGCTACATTATGCCTAGTATACCTTATTTCGAACTAATTAAGACATTTCGATATTACCCACTTAATTTCTTCATTATTCTAGATAGGTTCATATACTGTAGATTAATCTTTGGCATGAATCTTAATTTTAAGAAAAGTAGGCTCTTTAGTTCGTCACGGATCTTGTTGTTCCATCTGACTATGAGGGAAGCGGCTAACTGGTAGCATGCTGAACTTCTATGCCCAAGGTCGCTGGTTCAAAGCCGGCCAAAGTCGCCGGATTTTCTAAGAGCGCTAAAAATCCGTCAGCATGCTTTCCTTCGGAGGGGAAGTTACAACGTTCGATGCAAGTTGCTGGTTGCGGTGGCATCTAGCAGCCAAGTTCACAGCTAGGTGTCGTTGACGTTAGTATTTGGTACAAAGTTAGGTTCTACTACTTAAAATTGACCGTCTGCAGACCTTACCTGAATTACAGACTAATACAGTCATCACAAATAACACCATTTTTCAGACAGATTCTACACACACCCAATGTACACGGGGTTACATGACCACCTTGTCGCAGCCCCTAAACTGAGGAACCAACCAACATCTCTGCGGGAGATAAAATTTTGCATGAAGAAGTAACAGACTGTTAGATAGTTACACATTAGTTCCAAACCTTGCATAAGGACAGTGTGATCACAAGTATAAAAATGAACCCCAAATGACAAGAAGGTTACCATCCCCATAAGACAGTAAAATGTTAAAAATATGCATAGAAAGACGAAAAAATGTTAACTAACCTCCAATTGTAAAATACTTTCTCGCAATAAATGAGGTCTGATCCTCCTACGAAAACCTGCATATTTTGCCTATTATAGCCTATCACCTAGTTTGCCCGGTGAAATCTACCTCCGCCTTCCGGCGTGCCGAGAGGAATTTTATTTTTGATTCAAGTGAGGACTACACACATTCGATTTTCAAGTAGTTCCAACTTTTGCTACCAAACGCCACCGTCAACGACCAACTAATTCTGAACTTGGTTACTAGATGGCACCGCAGTCGGCTCCTGGCGCCGAACGTTGGAACCTAAGAGCGTCAGTAAAATCTAACCTATAATTTAGCTTCACAAGTGTAATTAGTGGATGTTTCTTTATCATGCCATAAATCTATGACATGGGACTGCCGACTTTACTTCCCCTCCGAAGAAAGGCATACTGAGGGACTCTTAAAAATCCGTCGACTTCGGCCGGTTTTGAACCCGCGACCTTGGGCATAGAAGCTCAGCATTCTACCATCAAAAAATGGATTTACTATTTCAGAAACCTTCGCGGGAGTGTGTACCACAAATCACCAATGTTTCATCGCAAAGGGATCAATGGTGTATGAACGGATACGGGACTTTGTTGAAACAATTTGCGCACCAACAATCATTTGTTGATATGACTCACGCACCATCTATTGTAAAATGAATTTACTTCCTTCGCGGGAGTGTGTACCACAAATAACCAAAAATTCATTGCAATGGGATCAATGGTATATGAACGCATAGGCCTACGGCAGTTTGTTGAAACGATTCGCGCGCCAACACTCATTCGTTGAAATGACTCCCGCGCCATCTATTGTTGGATTGATTAATTCAGAGACCTTCACGCGAGTGTGCACAACATCTCACCAAAGTTGCATTGCAAAGGGATTCATTCATTCATTTCCGTGTCCGATCATTTCCAGAATGTAGCAACTCCGATGGCCTTGTTGTTTGCCTCGATCAGGTCCTGGGTAGTGCAGGGTTGTTCTAGTAGTGGACAAATGAGCAGGTGGGCTGGGTCTTGTGTTGCTCCACACTCGCAGGACGTGTCTCCATCAGCTGGAAGGATACCCCATTTCTGCATGTTGGTCTTGCAACGAGGGACGCCCACCCTGAGACGATTAAGTGATTTCCAAACAGGGTAAGGCAGGTCATTTCCTGGGGCTAGCTCTTCCTTAACAGGGATATCCGGCGGCAGCTTGCTCTTCCACCTGGAGATGCGGTTAGATTCCGATGTTCCCTCCAGTGGTTGAGTCCTGGCGATGAAACTCTTTCTTGATTTCAGTCGACGGACAACAGCCTGATGATTATGCAGTGGATGATGGGGATCATTAATCTGCTTCGCCCTCTCTGCATCAGCAGCAACAGCCCTTCTGATAGTTGGGGGAGCTATCCCAACAATCGGGTAAAGTTTGTCGACTGGAGTAGGCTTCATACATCCCGACAAGATTCGTATGGTCTCGTTGATGGCAATGTCAATCTGCTTGGTGTGACTGGATGCACTCCACACAGGTGAAGCGTACTCTGCAGCAGACATGCACAAAGCAAGAGCAGAAGTTCTTAGGACGTGAGGACTTGCCCCCCAGGTGGTGGCTGTGAGCTTCCTCAAAATATTGTTCCGTGAACTAACTTTCAGCCTGGTCTTATGGCAATGTTTCTTGAAGGACAGTGTTCGGTCAAGAGTAACACCTAGATACACGGGTGTTGGACAATGTTGGAGTTGTTTGCCTTGCCATGTAACATCCAGTTCCCGCCGAGCTTCTCTATTCCTTAAGTGAAATGCACATACTTGAGTCTTGTTGGGATTTGGCTTAAGATGATTGGCTTCATAGTAAGATCCAAGGGTATCTAGTGCAGAAGTCAACTTTCCCTCCACCTCTTCAAATGTTTTTCCTTGGGCAGCCACTGCAGTATCATCAGCATAGATGAAGAGCCTAGAATGTTCTGGTATGGGCTGATCGTTAGTGTAAATATTAAATAGCACAGGAGCGAGTACACTGCCTTGAGGTAAGCCGTTCTTTTGTATGCGCCATCTGCTCTTTTTACCATGGAGAAAGACTTGGAACCTTCTATTCTGCAGGAGAGTGCCAATAAGGGATGTTAGTTGGTAGTCGTTGGAGGTCTGGTACACTTTCCTCAGCAACTTTCTGTGGTTGATAGTGTCGTAAGCAGCTGTTAGATCGACAAAGGCAACTCCAGTTATCTCACCTTGTTCATACCCATCCTCGATGTGTTGAGTGAGGTTCAGTATCTGACTGCAACATGACTTTCCAGATCGAAACCCAGCTTGTTGGGGAATGAACTTATCTTCAAGGATGCCGCTAATTCGGTTGAGGATAAGGCGCTCGAAGATCTTGAAACAGTGACATAATAAGGATATTGGGCGAAAGTTTTTAGGATCGTTTGGCTCCTTACCAGGCTTAAGCAGTGCAACCACTCGGGCTTTCCTCCAGAGCCTGGGGATATAAAGCTTAGATACACACTCATTAATCATCGTAAGCAGCCATTGTAGGGTGGTCTGGCCGAACTTTTTGATCTGTTCTACTCTGATGTCATCGATGCCAGCAGCTTTATTCAATTTCAACGTGGAGATGGCAGATTCTAGTTCATTCAAGGTGAAAGGTTCTCGTAGGTTATGGTTCTCATGTCCTGAGGTTCGTTCCAGTTGCTCCCGTGAGCTCCGACCTTTAGTCTTCCCGTTCATGAGTAATTGGGTTGCAATCTGGTCTGCTGTTATTGTGCAAAGGGATGAATGATATATAAACGCATACGGGACTTTGTTGAAACGTATCGCGCGCCAACACTCATTAGTTGAAACGACTCTATTGTAAAATGGATTTACTTATTCAGAAACCTTCGTGGGAGTTTCATTGCAATCGGATGAATGGTATAAGAACGCATAAAAGACGAACAAACAAACAAACAAACAAACAAACAAACAAACAATCCATTTGTCTAATAACCTGCGTTATTGTGGTGTCTGTAGGAATGTGTGTATTTATAATCAGGCGAAGATTGGGAAGGAGGCAGCCGTGGCCGTATGTTATGTACCTAAAATAGAAGAGGGAAACAATAGAAAACCACTTCTAGGATGACTGAGGTGGGAAACGAACCCACCTCTAGTTAGTTTTGCTTGACGAGACTGAGTGTAGCCCGTTCTAGCCCTGAAACTAGAATTACATTTCTTGGTAGAGCCAGGAATCGAATCTGGATCTTTGGGGCGACAGCCAAGAATGCTAAGACGCCACACCAGGATGTGGTCCTCCAGATTGAGAATAGTTGTTATGCCCCTTATTACAACCTGTTGATTTATAACACAACACAAGGAATCTTACAAATTAACAAAACATCTTGAAGTGAACAATATAGGGAAGAGTCAAGTGTCAAGTACATTTTCCTTTCAAAGGGGCCAACTGCAAACACACATTCTGTTTCACACATTGATACAATAATAATTTATCGCTACAGAAGTGTACATTACCCTTCTTTTGAAAAAAGAAAACAAGGATTCTTCTAAAAGAGACTGATAGTCAGTCTGAAAGACTGGACTTTGTATAATTTTAAATGCTAGCAGCCGAGTACCAAGAAGGCAGTGCGAGAACAGAGTTTCAAGATTCTATTTTGTTTCTTCACTGCCTACTTGATTGTTCTCGCACTGCCTTCTTGAAACTCTGTTCTCGCACTGCCTTCTTGGTACTCGGCTGCTACACTATACTACGACGTTACACACCTCAGTTCATTCTCGGTACATTTCGTGACGTTGCCGTAACGTAACGACGAAGTCGAATATATAATTTAAAATGATAAAATGGTATGTGCTTTCTGCAGGTAGATATTCTATCATGGAGACAAGAGCACGCTTCTTTTCTGAAGTTACTTTATTAGACACACCACTTAGTTGAAGTTTAGCCTTCCTTAAATGATCTACAGTAACTCATTTTCTGAGCACAAACATATTCTTCCTCTCTCTAGCTTCATTAAAAGCATCCTTGATTGAAACAATGCCTGGGGATTTGTATTCTAAGCGAATCTAAACTGCTGACATTATTATTGAACTTCTTTGTTAGTGTATATCAGCTTATCAGTAATGTGCTGAATGTTAAAAATGTCGCATTCTTCTATCTGCAGAATGGGGAATGGAATACTCAGTTTGGCAGTTTTACAACCTTGTGCAGCTCTTTGGGAATTTCATCAAGTTATTTAAAGGCCTCTATTAACATACAGTACATCATTTCAGTTTTATCGCTGTAATTGATTTGTAGATATTAAGAACCGTCTCCTCTTCTCAGTGAGAGAGAAATCCCGGTCACACTACATAAAACTGTATCCACTTACAAGAAAATTGAAAGGAAACAGCTGTGTCACATACCAATCACGTCATCTTTAGCTACTCATAGCAACTTAGACATCGTGAATTTCACTTGGCACCTTTGTAGGGAAATGCATAATGTTATTTTCGGCGGCTTCGGTGGCGTAGTCGGTAGCATGCTGAGCTTCTATGCCCAAGATAGCGGGTTCAAACCCGGACGAAGCCGTCGGATTTTTTAAGAGCGTTAAAAATCCCTCAGTATGCCTTCCTTCGGAGGGGAAGTAAAGCCGGCGGTCCCATGTCATAGATTTATGGCATGTTAAAGATCCTTCCACTAATTGCACCTGTGTGAAGCTAAATTTGATAGGTTAAGAACGTAAACAACGCTCTTAGGTTTCTATGTTCGTTGCCAAGAGCCGACTGCGGCGGCATCTAGTAGCTCAGTTCTGGACTTGGCCTAGTAGCCGTTGACGGTGGCGCTTGGCGGCAAAAGTAGGAACTATTTGAAAAATTCTTAGTTGCAGTACTTAAATTAACAAACAGATAACACACACTAATACAGTCATCACAATTTACACCGGTTATCAGACAGATTCTACACACACCCAAAGTACACGGGGCTACATGACCGCGTTGTCGCAGCCCCCAAACTTAAGAACCAACCAACCAACCAATGTTATTTTACACCTTTCTACAGTAAAATCATTTTATTCTAAAAAATAACGATTAGCTCCATTTTAAGGTCCGGCATTCAAATCCATTAGCATTTCATGAAGGTTTGGATTAAAACTAAAAGGCCTGTAGTTCACATAGAAGATACTATTTCAAAGGACGACAGAATACACACTGTTACTTTACATTGTAATCATTGCAGGAAAGTGAATTGCCCCAGAATGTGAGCTGCGCTCCTGCACGGTTGTTGGGGAGGGAGACTGTGACACACTAGTTCAGTTCCCGGCTATACCGAATTGATGTCCTCCCGACCGCAGCGACACGGTCCTGGCGGGGAGTCAAATCACACGACGGCCGCTATTTCGGGACCAAATTAAAGCGACTGCTTTTGATATGCGTTTTGTTGGCCGCAGCGCGCGTCCTGCCAGACTAGACATGTACATTCTGAAAGGTTTATGTTTGGAAATAATTCAGGAAATTCCAAGGAACAATGCAATTATATCAGGTAGTCCTTCGATTTTAATACACAAGAACATGTACTGTATAGCCTATTATAATTTATTTTCATTATTGCCTTAAGTGTAGATTGCCAACATAGTGGTCTTTGAACATATATTGACACTTTTGTCTCGGATGTCATACGTTCGATTCTCAGCTCTGACAAAAATACAGAACATTGTCTGAGGACTGGAATGGGGGCCCTTCAGCATCATCAAAACAACTGTGTTCGAATTCCACCTAAGCCTTCCTAGAGATGATTTCCTGTAGTTTTATTCTCCAACTGTAGAAACATATTGGATAGTTTCACGAGGCCATGATTGTCTCCTTCCCAACCCAAGCCCCATTTACAAGTAGGCTACTTGGTGTAATAGATTGAGGGGCTTGTACACCGTGGTCATTCAGCCCCGTGCACTTGTATGTGTGTGTATATTTTTTGTTTGTAAACCCATGTTGTTGTGATGGCTGTATTGGGTCATTTGTATTTCAGGCGAGGATTGAGAAGGAGGCGGCCGTGGCCATAAGTAAGGAACCATCACAGCATTTCCCTGAAGTGGAAGTGGGGGAAACCGCGGAAATCTGCTTTCGGGATGACTGAAGTGAGAATCGAATCCACCTCTTTTCAGTTTGACCTTACGAGGCTGATAGGGCCTACCCCGTTCCAGCCCTCAGACCAGAATTAAATTTCTTGGCAGAGCCGGGAACCGGCGGTGACACCCAAGAATGCTAGCCACTTCACCACAAGGTGGACACTACGAGGGAGGGGAGGAGCAGGTAACGACGATATATGTGATTTCGGACGAGCACACAGCATAAGGCGATAAATCGGTGACGACCCAATATTTATTTAGTTCCAGGGACGGTGCGTCATTAAGGGCCGAAAGGGCCCTGCCCACCCAAGGCCGTTAGGCAGCATTGCAAAGAATTTGTTTAATTCATGTTTTTTAAAATTACTTTAAATTGCAGATACTCAACTTAAAATAAGTGTTTTACCATTCTAGAATCTCTAAAAAGAATTCATTATAAATAACTCATCCCTAGGTTAAGATCCTGACAGTCTCGTACGGTGTATCGTCATAGCGAGGGCCAGTCCACAGAAAGTCCCATGTAAAGTGTATGGCTTACTGGGCCAGGTGAGGAAACAGTGGACATAGCACTGCCTTGCACGCGAATTATTCAGTGCTATGAAGGGGATTTTCTCTCTCTTCAAGGGCCAGCAGATTGGGCGCATAGCGTTGCTTTGAAGCGAAACAGAAGATCTTTTCATTTCACTTCCTGCATCTGTCTCTGTTAAATACGGGAGAATGGTCCACCCCACCCCACGCCCTTAAACAGGTATTCAGCCATTGTTCGCAGCTTTCTGACATTAGACAAAACTATATTTATACATTTTCAGTTGTCTGAAGTTAATTTCTACTGTATAAATGTGTTTTCAACTTTTGTGGCACGGTACGTAGTTATTTAATATGTCGATTGTATGCGACATAGGAAAATTAAAGTGGAATTTTTATTAACAAATCCATTTTCTTCTATAGCTCTGAACACAAAGTTAGAAATTAAATAATTATGACCTCATCAACCAAGCTGATAGATAAATTTGCTTCATCCAAGCATAGGAGATAATATACTTACAAATAAAGAGCCATGTGAGTACAGTTTTAAATGCATCAACTATTTATTAAAACTTGTTTCAAATGTTGTGTTGTGTGGAATTATGACAATGGCAATATTGGCAACAATAAATGTCAAATATAAAACAATATTCAATATGAAACAACAATAGTATCATCTGGCGCACCCTAACATTTTAATCAGGAGCCGCCCCTGTTTAGTTCCATGCATACATAATAAATATTGTTTCTGATACGTCGAAAAACTGCTTAATAACAAAGAAACACATTTACTTGCGACTGATATTTTCAATCTATTGTGAATAATAGGCTATCAATAAGACGTAATGAAGGAAACTATCGGCTCACAGAGCGACATTTTATTAGCTGTGTCCATACACTTGGATTATGTCGTGTGATGTTTTCCTTTAATACCCTGTACAGCGATGATCCTGTGGTCTGTGTTGGTGGTGTCAGAAGCCTAGCGTGGCGATCTGTCATCACTTGTCTCCACTGAGCAGTTAGTGCCGACTCTCTGCCAAGATTCTGGAAAGTTGAACGTCTCTTGGTAGTTAACATACCGAAGGGTGCCCAGGACTTCTGCAGAAACGCATATATTTGCTTACACTTTATAAACTGCAATACTAGTGAAGTTCATCAATAAGATTTTTCTTTATTGTTATTATATTAGGGACTTAGGACAGGCTTTGGCTCAAAGTTACTGGGTTCGATTCACGGTCGTGACCATGGGGATTTTATATCAAATGGTTAATTCCCTGGCTTGAGGATTGGTTGTTTGTGACGTCCTAATTTTTCATTTCAATCTCATCACGACGCGTGGATCGCCCGCAGGTGTCAACTTGAAAGCCGCACACCAGGCCTCCACGGAGGTTACAAGTTAATCTTCTTATTTTTATTATTATTACCAATATTATTGTTATTATTTTACATCAGGAAAGATGACCTTGCTGTTCCGTCCCTTAAAACAACAATAACTAACATTATTTTACATCGTTATGCCCATCTGCGGAGTGCAATAGAACTTATTTAGCTAATGATGTTTATTTTTCTTCACTCATAATCTCCTCATCTGGGCCCTGAAAATCTTTCTTCGTTCTATAGACCATTATTTCTTGGTCCTGGAAGTCAAGAACAAGAGTTTAGTGCTTTTCAGTCGGTCAACACGAATGTACCCAAAAGAGATGGGTTATGCCCTAATCCTGAAATAAATTACATGAGATTAATAAAACACTAGGATGACCAGTTTCGATCGTCAAGCGATCATCATCAGATCCAATACACTTAGGCTATAAAATCTATGTTTGAAATACAGGTGAAAATATTTACAATATGTACAATTATTTAGTTGCAGTATTGGTACTGCAACTGTCAGTGTATGCTAAATGCAGTATATATGTTAGGTGAAATGCTAAATGGTGATGGCTATCCGGAGATTGTACTTTAGAGAGATTATATGGTTGTAAACTATGGTTAAACTATACAATTTTAGGCTAACTACTTATCTGATTGTCTTCCGTACTACAGCTATTCGCAGTTTCCGTGCTCACTTGAACTCGCTGTGCGGCCGACTGCGGTGGTTATCTTAACGACTGGTTTTTCCCTGCCTTCCCCCCCTGTCCCTACGTGCTGTGGGGAGTGATCGCGATGTGTTTATGTGAGGTGTTGCCAACCTAGATACGATGTATGTTATTGAATGAGGTGGATCTACAACTATTAAAGACCGTGGATTAGTCCTCGCCACGCGTGGAGCATAACCCATTCGAACTAAGCGTTGACGGTCTTATGAGGACGTCCCGGCACCTTTAATACTGCCTCTAATATGGGCCTTGGTTTATTGCAGAAGAAAAAGTACATCGTACACCTGATCCAGATAACATTTACCTATTAAAAACCCCCTAATTTCCCCCCTTTTTTTTATCTAGCTTGGCTGTGTCGCTAAATTGAGTTTTGTTTCCGACAGGGTGTGTTTTTTAGTAGCGTGAAGAGGGGTGAGCTCTCCATGAACGTGTGTTCATTTAGATTGTTGGGATTGTTTCGTTTGGCTAGGTGTATCTCGATTGCTTCCTTTATGTCAAGAGCTCTGCCTTTCGATTCGTGATGGATTATTTTAAGGTCCGACTCTATGTTGGTAAAGCTATGCCCTGCGTCACACATATGTTCGCACACGGCTGAATGTGTTCCGTATCTTATCGCATTTCTATGTTCATTATAACGTGTGTCTACTCGCCTTCCACTCTGCCCGATGTAATTAGCTTGACAATCGGTGTCTTGGCACGTTATAGAATATACCCCTGACCTTGAATACGGGTCACGTTTATTTAGATTACTATTTAGGAGGTGCCTAGCGGTTGTGTTTTTCGTTGTGAAAGCTATCTTTATGCCTTGCTTTTTGAATAGGTTAGTGATTTTATATGTATTCGCATTCACATAGTTGAAACGCGCAAATTTTTTCTCATTACTGTCCGGTTTGGGAATCGTTTTATCTTTATTTTTATGTTTGGCTATAATTTGATTTATTTTGCTTGGCGAGAAGTTGTTTTCCCTTGCTATTTGCATAATAGTTCTTATTTCCTTATTATAGTTGTCTTTTGACATGGGTATGTTTAAAGCCCTGTGCACCATTGAATTGAAACCCGCTAGTTTGTGCGTACTGGGGTGATTAGACTGATTGTCGATTGCATGCGAGGTTTGTGTTGCTTTCCGGAATATGGAATATGAAAGGTCGTTGTCTTTACGTTCAATAGTTATATCGAGATAATTTATTTTCCGGTCTATTTCGGATTCCTTAGTGAATTTGATAGAATGGTGAAGGCTATTAATGGATTGGAGAATTGTTTCTTCGCTAGTTAGTTCAGTATCGTAGATGCAAATTACATCATCTACGTATCTTTTCCATATTACTATTCCCTTTGTTGAAGTCTTTTCTAAGAACGCCTTTTCTAGTGCATTGATGAAGATGTCAGCGATTAACCCACTTAGTGGCGATCCCATTGCTAGGCCTTCTCTCTGTGTGTATATTTTATTGTCGAATTGAAACACGTTTTGGGTGAGAACGACCCTCAGTAATCTCACAATCTCTTCAATTTCTTTTGCCGAATTGTTGGATTTTAAGTTGTTTTCGATAGTGTTGATTGCTTCAATAATCGGAATATTGGTGTACATGTTAGTTACGTCGAAGGATACTAGCCTGAAGCTAGGTTTCATTTGTAGGGTGTTCAATGCTGTTACTAGCTCTGTTGTGTTCTTTACAGAGTTGTTTTTGTCGTTGGAAAGACGGCATTTTAAGATTTTTAGTAACTCTTTGCTGATTTTGTAATTAGGGGCATTCCTACAATTGACTATTGGTCTCATTGGGCATTCCTTTTTGTGTATTTTTGGTTGTCCCCTCAATGACGGTATTTTCGGGTTCATGTTTATTAGTTTTGATTTTTCGGCTTTGGTCAGTATGTATTCTGTTTCTTTTAGCGCACTTTTTATTTGTTTTTGGAATTTGTTGGTGGGGTCTTTTGTTAATTCCTTGATTTCGTTGTTGTTTAGGAATTCGACTGTTTTTTCAATGTATTCTGTTTTGTTCAAAATTACTGTAGTGTTTCCCTTATCTGCTTTTGTGATGATTAAGTCATGTTCTTTTATTTTTTGTTTCAACGACTTTATTTCTTTGATTTGTTTGTTGTTTTGAATGTTATTGCTATCGCCCTCTCGTTTGAGGATTTTCTTGGCTTCGTTGGTGGCGAGATTTTTGGTTAATTCCCTGTCTTCTGCTGGGAGCTTGTGACTGGCTATCTCAATATCTGTGATTAACTGTTTTATATTGTGGTTCGTGTGTGCGTCTGTGCAGTTGTATTTCAAACCTTTGTCTAACATATTCATTTCACCTTGAGAAAAGGTTACGTTCGTTCTGTTGTTTACTCTGCTGTGGAAATTGAATTCATTGTTATTCGTGTGTTGTTCGTTAGATTGGTGGTTCTGTGTTTCTCCTAGTTTTCTTAATTTATTTTCTAGCGTTTCATGCTTCCTCGTTGCTCTGATTTTGATGGTGTCATGTAGGTGTTCGGTGAAGCTGTCCCATTGGGCTGCGTGCCAGAAATTACTTAGTTGCAATTGAATGTCGTATAATTGTTGGTTAATTTTTTGCTTTCTTATGTATGCAAATCTTAATTCGTTTTTTATCCAAAGCGCTTTGGCTTGTTTAGTTGAAATGATCGAGGCTGGTGTGTTCGGTACGGTTTTAATTGGTACGTATTTAGGGGTGAGGTTTAGTTCTATACATTTTTTGTTGAACCAAATTGACTTGTCTAAATTCATGAGTTTAAGCCTGAGTGATTTGAACAAAACAGAATACATTGAAAAAACAGTCGAATTCCTAAACAACAACGAAATCAAGGAATTAACAAAAGACCCCACCAACAAATTCCAAAAACAAATAAAAAGTGCGCTAAAAGAAACAGAATACATACTGACCAAAGCCGAAAAATCAAAACTAATAAACATGAACCCGAAAATACCGTCATTGAGGGGACAACCAAAAATACACAAAAAGGAATGCCCAATGAGACCAATAGTCAATTGTAGGAATGCCCCTAATTACAAAATCAGCAAAGAGTTACTAAAAATCTTAAAATGCCGTCTTTCCAACGACAAAAACAACTCTGTAAAGAACACAACAGAACTAGTAACAGCATTGAACACCCTACAAATGAAACCTAGCTTCAGGCTAGTATCCTTCGACGTAACTAACATGTACACCAATATTCCGATTATTGAAGCAATCAACACTATCGAAAACAACTTAAAATCCAACAATTCGGCAAAAGAAATTGAAGAGATTGTGAGATTACTGAGGGTCGTTCTCACCCAAAACGTGTTTCAATTCGACAATAAAATATACACACAGAGAGAAGGCCTAGCAATGGGATCGCCACTAAGTGGGTTAATCGCTGACATCTTCATCAATGCACTAGAAAAGGCGTTCTTAGAAAAGACTTCAACAAAGGGAATAGTAATATGGAAAAGATACGTAGATGATGTAATTTGCATCTACGATACTGAACTAACTAGCGAAGAAACAATTCTCCAATCCATTAATAGCCTTCACCATTCTATCAAATTCACTAAGGAATCCGAAATAGACCGGAAAATAAATTATCTCGATATAACTATTGAACGTAAAGACAACGACCTTTCATATTCCATATTCCGGAAAGCAACACAAACCTCGCATGCAATCGACAATCAGTCTAATCACCCCAGTACGCACAAACTAGCGGGTTTCAATTCAATGGTGCACAGGGCTTTAAACATACCCATGTCAAAAGACAACTATAATAAGGAAATAAGAACTATTATGCAAATAGCAAGGGAAAACAACTTCTCGCCAAGCAAAATAAATCAAATTATAGCCAAACATAAAAATAAAGATAAAACGATTCCCAAACCGGACAGTAATGAGAAAAAATTTGCGCGTTTCAACTATGTGAATGCGAATACATATAAAATCACTAACCTATTCAAAAAGCAAGGCATAAAGATAGCTTTCACAACGAAAAACACAACCGCTAGGCACCTCCTAAATAGTAATCTAAATAAACGTGACCCGTATTCAAGGTCAGGGGTATATTCTATAACGTGCCAAGACACCGATTGTCAAGCTAATTACATCGGGCAGAGTGGAAGGCGAGTAGACACACGTTATAATGAACATAGAAATGCGATAAGATACGGAACACATTCAGCCGTGTGCGAACATATGTGTGACGCAGGGCATAGCTTTACCAACATAGAGTCGGACCTTAAAATAATCCATCACGAATCGAAAGGCAGAGCTCTTGACATAAAGGAAGCAATCGAGATACACCTAGCCAAACGAAACAATCCCAACAATCTAAATGAACACACGTTCATGGAGAGCTCACCCCTCTTCACGCTACTAAAAAACACACCCTGTCGGAAACAAAACTCAATTTAGCGACACAGCCAAGCTAGATAAAAAAAGGGGGGAAATTAGGGGGTTTTTAATAGGTAAATGTTATCTGGATCAGGTGTACGATGTACTTTTTCTTCTGCAATAAACCAAGGCCCATATTAGAGGCAGTATTAAAGGTGCCGGGACGTCCTCATAAGACCGTCAACGCTTAGTTCGAATGGGTTATGCTCCACGCGTGGCGAGGACTAATCCACGGTCTTTAATAGTTGTAGATCCACCTCATTCAATAACATACATCGTATCTAGGTTGGCAACACCTCACATAAACACATCGCGATCACTCCCCACAGCACGTAGGGACAGGGGGGGAAGGCAGGGAAAAACCAGTCGTTAAGATAACCACCGCAGTCGGCCGCACAGCGAGTTCAAGTGAGCACGGAAACTGCGAATAGCTGTAGTACGGAAGACAATCAGATAAGTAGTTAGCCTAAAATTGTATAGTTTAACCATAGTTTACAACCATATAATCTCTCTAAAGTACAATCTCCGGATAGCCATCACCATTTAGCATTTCACCTAACATATATACTGCATTTAGCATACACTGACAGTTGCAGTACCAATACTGCAACTAAATAATTGTACATATTGTAAATATTTTCACCTGTATTTCAAACATAGATTTTATAGCCTAAGTGTATTGGATCTGATGATGATCGCTTGACGATCGAAACTGGTCATCCTAGTGTTTTATTAATCTCATGTAATTTATTTCAGGATTAGGGCATAACCCATCTCTTTTGGGTACATTCGTGTTGACCGACTGAAAAGCACTAAACTCTTGTTTACTAAGGCAACACTGAAAATATGGCTTCAAACACCACAATCCTGGAAGTCATTTTCTCAGAGAAATGATGGTTGTTGATGAATGTTCTGAACTGGAGTCGATCTTGTATAATTTACTCTGTAGTGTCAAATTCTTGAAGGTCTTTTTCTATTTCACTAAGCCAGTTGTTCGTGACTTTCATTGAGAGAGCAAGGTTGAGAATCCTTTTGCTGAGCCTGTCATTGTTCATTATTATTATTATTATTATTATTATTATTATTATTATTTCTTCGATTCGGCCAACTAGGGACCACGCCAGTTCAACTGTCACTTCTTCCGAGCTCCAACTACCGCCCAGTGTTCCCGCATTCGTCTTCAGTGTTGTTCTTTTCTCTCTTGGGACCAAGCCTTCCCTGTCTTCAGCTTCGGCTTTTCCTGAAAACCTTTGTGCGTACGTAGTTTTTCCTGAAGTGGAACACGCTCCTGGATATCTTTAGGGGACATTTCCATTTCACGTAGATCTTTCTCAACTTCCGTAAACCATGCCCCTTTGGTTTTCTTATCTTGGAAGTACGTCAATATCCGTTTTGATATCCTGCCTGGGCTCATTCGTGTCACGTGGCTATAAAAGGCAATCCTTCTTTTTCGAATCGTATCACTGATCTTCTCCACGTGCTGTTATAATTCGTGGTTGTGACGCCTTCTGTACTCGCTGTTTTCTTTGATGGGACCCAGGATTTTCCTCAAAATCTTCCTTTCTTTAGCCTCTAGTTTTTCCATCAGACCTTTCTTGTTCATTATTAGAGTCTCAGCCGCATATAGAGCCTCTGGTCGAATAACGGTGCAGTAATGTCTAACTTTGGCGTTTAAGGATATCGATCTCTTATTGTAGATGTCTTTAGTCAGGTTGTATGCCATTTCCATTTTATTAATGCGTGACATGAAGGCTTCCTTCTCTGATAGGTTAGGCTCTATCCATTCACCGAGGTATTTAAACTTTTCTGCCTTCTGAACATTTCCTAGTCCGACCTCCAGTTCCCTGGGCGCTGACTTTATATTTGTCATGAATTGTGTCTTCTCAAAGGAGATTTGAAGCTCAGCCTTCAGTGATTGATTGTTCAGCTGGTTAAGTTGTTCTTCTGCCATATCAATGGAATCTGAAAAGATCACTAGATCATCTGCAAAGGCTAGACAGTCGATTGTAAGATTCATATACTTGTACCCTAGCCTTACGCCATTTTCTACCCTTGAATTTTTCATTTCCTTCCGCCATTCTCGGATGACCTTTTCCAAAACACAATTGAAGAGAAGCGGTGATAGCCCGTCTCCTTGCCTCACTCCTGTCCTGATTTCAAAGGCATCAGACATCTCTCCTCTGAACTTCACTTTGGAGGTGGTGTTGGTCAGGGTTTGCTGGATAATTGATTGTGTCTTGTTATCTAAGCCAAACTCTTCAAGGATTTGCAATAGGGTGGTTCGATCAATTGAGTCGTACGCTTTCCTAAAATCAACAAAGGTCATCACGAATTCCCTGTTCCTGAGTTTCAGATATGAAAGGACGGACTTCAGATTCATAATCTGCTCAGCACATGATCGTCCTTTTCTGAAACTCCCTTGGTATTCCCCCAGTTGTGGATCGATTTGTTGTTCCGCCCTATTCTGTAGAGCTTCTGAGAGGATCTTGTAAGTTATTGATAGAAGAGAGATGCCACGGTAATTGTTCACATCGGTTTTCTCCCCTTTTTTATGTAGTGGATGAATTACGGCAGAGGTCCATCCACTTGGGAGTTTATCACTCTCCCAGATCTCTTGAATAATTGCAACAAGCTTGTCGACTGCTTTTTCCCCTGCATGTTTCCACAGTTCAGCAATTATCAAATCTTCACCCGGTACCTTGTTGTCCTTCAGCTCTTGGATGATGATCTTCGTGATTTCAGCTTTCGTAGGAGGGGACGAATCAGGGTGGATGTTTGGATTTATTTCATAAATGAAAGGGGTCTCAGGAGCCTCACAGTTGAGGAGGTTTTCAAGATAACTTGCTAGAATCTGACAATTTTCTTTATCATTGTGAGCTAATTTCCCGTTGGAATCTTTAAACTGTAGACTTGGGGAGGTTGTATTTGTTCAGACTGTGCTTGAAGGTTTTATAGAAGTTACGTGTGTTATTTTTCTGAAAGTCTTGCTCAATCTGTACCAACTGTTCCTTATTAAACATACGTTTCACGCCACGGATGGTTTTTGATGCAGATTTTCTCGCGTTTAGGAAGTTGACCCTGTTCTCTTCATTTTTGTGACAATAATGCCACGCAGATGTTTTATTGAGGATTACGGGTAACCATAATGGTGATCAGCCTCACACACGTGGGTGTGTGTTGAATTTATTTCATAACCTGTGTTCCTGTGCTGATTGAAATATGCAAAAACAATGCTCTAATTTTATTTAAACTGTTTTTCAAATAAGTTGGTATATTGGCTTTCAGTGAATTAAAACTCAGCATTTTGTCTAGTTTTATGCCGTGTCTTGTGTGGGGTTTTGCCCAGGAACACCAAGCTGACTCACCAGCAGGCTCTTGGTGTTCGTGCCTGGACCCCCACATGAGTAGCGAACTGCGCGCTACCTCCCTTTTTTATGAAGCGCACCAGCGCCTCTTACTGCGAGAGCTGACAGCTCAGGCAGCCTTAACTTCCCTATGAAGGCTTCCAAAAAGACGGTATATTGGCTATTACGGCTGGTGAATTAAAACTCAGCAATTTTTCTAGTATTTTGCCGTGTCTTGTGTGGGGTTTCGCCTAGGAACACAACAAAAGACACGGCATTAACCTAGAAAAGTTGTTGAGTTTTATTTTCTCAGAAAATTAAGTGCTTTTGTTCACCCGATCACTTAATCCTGATGGAGTAGGATATCGCTAAGAGAAGCTCTTCATTAACAGGGATGGAAGAGCAAGGAAGTGCGCTATGTTGGCTGACAGAGAGGAAACACAATCATTTGTTAGGGTGACAGGTACTTGTACGTCTAAAAGCAGACCCACGTGCCAACTGCAGACAACACGGCCTCCACTACTATTCTGGAACAGCTGCCATCCCGGGTTTGATTTAATGTGATTCCTTGGACATTTCTGAACATCCTTACGTAACATATTCTGTTTGACGTCCTCCTTCGGCGAGACTGCAAGGATATGGCTCTTTCTCAACATGTAAATGTTATTTATGGTTCTCATAGTTAATATTGAAACTAAGATGTTCTACAGTAATGATATCAGAGTAACATCCCTCTTTACTTCTGTATTTTAAAATTAGATTTTTTTTCTAGACGGGAATTTCAACGATCATGTAATCACCGACACGGGTCACCGGCTCTTTCAGGATTAGAACCTGTGACCCTGGGTACAGTAGCCGAGATCCTAACCACACAGAATCTGTCAGGAGTGTACACAGTATATTCGATTTGTGATACGTGGAAAAGTGACATGAATCAAAGGAGCACCCGTAGATTATTCTAGTCTACGTTCGTCAGTGTCTATGTATTAAAATAAAATAATTTCCGTCCCGTGGCGTAGCCGTGCTCGTTGAATTGTGCACCACGGCCACGAGGACGGCTGCAGCAAGTTCAAAGAGAACACAGGTTCGAATCCCGGCGCTGACAGTGGCTATACTGAGCGTGATCTTTCCCCATGTTTCCTCACTTATACTCCAGGTAAATGCGGGATAGTACCTTACTACAAGCCCCTAAGATGAACTAACAACAACATAATAATTTACACCTTGTCAATGCAATGTCTGACATGGACACTGAATGCGTTACCAAACAAAAACCTCAAACGAGCTTAAGGAGTCATGCGAATATCATTGCTATGTTTTACAAGTAGGCTATGGACAGAAAAAAGGTCATATGACATATGTTTAATTGCAAAGGCCACTGACATATTTAAAGCAGTTGTAACATGAGCAGTGAAGGATGACAAACTAGTCCTTGAGTAGAGTCCTATAGATAAAAAGAGGTCAAGAGGGAGAACACCAGACAGACCTTTAGGGCAAGCACATACGAGAGACCACTGGAGTTTAGCTCATGGCTGAAAGTTTCCCAATACTGTGTTTTATGCGCACTTACTTGTTTCACCGACTAAGACAGACCACATAATTTATTGACTGAATTGGGTGGTGATGAATAGCATATGAATCCCATTCGGTACTGAATGCGTTCGTAAATTATTCAAGAATTATAAATATTGATATTATTCCATTGTTGCACGTTTAAGTAAATGGCTGTCCTGACTAATCGATGTCTCTATTAAGTGTATGTTATTGTACCTTAACTAATAATGCTGTTGTTGTTGATTAGTTTAGGGGCTTTACATCATCATGGGTGTGTGTACAATTTGTCTGATAGCCCATGTCACTGTGATGTCTGTACTAGTGTGTATATTTGTAATTGAGGTAGGATTTGGGCAGGAAGTGGCCGTGACCTTAAGTTAGGTACCATCCAGGGATTTGCCTGAAGTAGAAATGGGAAACCACGAAAAACCACGTCCAGAATTATTGATATAGGAATATATTGAGACCACCACTTCTCAGTTCTGTCTCATGAGGTCTGAGTGTACCCCGATCCAGCCCTCAGACCAGAATTAAAGTTCTTGGAAGATCCGGGAATCGAACCCGGGCCTCCACAGTGACAGATAAGATTGCTACGCACTACGCAACGAGGTGGAACAACTAACTAATAACTAACTATCGAAAAGACGGTTGGGGAACTCACGCACTTCAGCGATCACGTATCGTGGAGAGCTTTAGAAAAGGGTATTGATCGGGTACAGCCCACATCAGGGTAAAATCGATGTCCAGCTAAATGTGGCAATAACAGGGTGCATAAAGTCTACTCCACTTCACTGGCTACCGCCTCTAAGTCACATAGCGCCACCAAATCTGCGGAGACAGAACGCCCTCCTAAATGAATTAATTATCAATCCTCAGCTTCCAACCCACTCTGATGTAGGCCTACCTGTACTTAGGAAAAGCCGATTAAAATCCAGATGGCCAAACATCATACTGGCAGAATCGTTGCAAGCAATGAATTTCAACATGAACAGGAAATGGTCAGGAATGTGGACTAGTGCTGCACGTGAGGACTACCAGGTACACAGCCAGTTGGCATGGAACTTCCGCGACGTGTTTGGAAGACACTTAACGGGCTCCGTACATGCCATGGCATTTGTGCAGAGAACCTCCACCGATGGGGATTGGCGACATCTTCCCAATATGACTGTGGCAGTGAACATCAGACCATCAAACACATTGTAACATGATGACAAGCCTATTCTGGAAGTCCAGAAGATTTCTTCGAAGTGACGGCTGCAGCCCTTCAATGAATTGCAAACTTTGATATTAACTTGTAGATTTGTAGTATTTCTAATTTTATACAATTTGTAAACTATGTAGCCTAGATTAGTTGCTCTTCAGTTGTCATACGCTAAATAAATAAATAATCGGGTACAATGAACAGTAATTGGTGAACAGGAACTTAGGCGGTGAAAGGTTGATAAACATTGAGAACATATGCATACTTAAAAGAATTCATTCAGCCGAGGCATGACAGCCCCTTGTAGTCGGGAGATACATTGTCACTACGCAATGCAGCTTCAGACACATCGCAGTGATTAAAGAAACTAGGAAGTAACTTCGTAATATTTATGTCGGCTCGTATTAAAGGTTTCAGGAGATCATGACCTCAATGACCAAAATAATTATTACTTCCTGAAAGCTACAAGATGAATGGTCAGTTTCTAGAACCAAAAGTTGTGGTCCCTTTCAGTTGCTCGTCTTTCTAGTGGCTTCCATGACATCATCAGCTATGATGACACCTACCCCTCGTATTTGTGCGCCACGGTCTCCAAATTCTGAAATGCCGTGCATTGACAGCTGAGAAGCAATGATTTTCTGGGAGTTTATGGGGTCTTGTGTTGTTCTGTACATTTCGTTTCCTTCATTACTTGTACATATCTTCGAGACTCTTAGCAACACTGCAAGTTGCTGTACAAGCTAGTCAATTATTTGTAAATACCCTGTGTATTTTAGTGATGACATGCCGAAGTTTTTGTTATTATAGGCTATTTTAATTTTGTTATGCTTCACACAATCAAGATGGTGGGTATGCGTACTATTGAAATATTGAACTCAATTACTCAGTGTGTAACTGACCAACTGCTACTAAACTTAATAATTGGGTACCGTCAAATAAAGAATCTCTTTCGTTCAGTTCTTAAGACTTTCAGTTTGCACATAACGCGCAACCACCGTGTTGAATGATGGATGTAAATTATTTACATTGATAACTGGGAATGAAACTGAACAATACTGATAACATTTGAAAATATACAAGGTTCAATTCCTGCACAAGTTGGCTATTTCAATCAATTAATGTAATTAATGTAATATATTATGCAAAGGAATAATCTACTTACACTTTTCATGAAAAGTGCGTATGAGTCGTTACATAGCCAAGAATTTAATTAATGCTATTTAACCTTATGTTATGAATTGAACATACACATAGGTCTACAATACGTCCAGCTGATTTTCCGGGGAAATATGGCAATAGTATCCAAAGAGTTATAAGGGATACTTGGTGGCAAGTAAAACTACTGCTCGCCATGTCTTTATGGACATGTCAGCGTTGAAGGCAACGGCCCACATTTGAACAGGGTAGCTGGTGTTTGGAGTTCCACGGTCCAAAACCCGGCGTTGACAGTGGCCATCCTGAATTATGTTATCACCGGGATTTTTAAATTTACTCCAAGCAAATGCCGGGATGGTATATTATTTCAATCATGGGGTACTTATTCCCATTCCTATACCCTAAAAATTAATTAAAGTTATACAGTCACTACTACATTCGCCACAATAACACAACAAATTCTTCACACCAAGGTAGTCGGGGCTAAATACACACACATATATATAAAAAATAAAATAAAAATAATAACGTTTCGTAATGTCTTGACAGCAAGTTAAGATTTTGAACAAGCTTTGTCCTCAAATCAAATACGTACTTTGTTTCTACTAATGATCGATATAAATACATTTACCATAAATCACATATTATAGGTTTCGCTATATTACATGAACTTATAACAGTAGGGGACATTAATGTTTCCTTTTATATTACCAGAACTCTATAAATGTAATTTATGGGACTGATGTTGTATTGGGAGAAACATCAAGGTTATCAAATACAATATAGACACAAATACACTGACATGGTGACCAAATATATCCCAGACCCTTGACTGAAGCAACAACAATTCTATCTACATGTACCTGTACACGAATCACGCGAAAATTCTTTGAAATACACTTACAATATGTGATGTTCTATTTGTTTTTCACATAATATGTGCCATAACAGTGATTCGATTTGAGATGCAGTCTGGCCTACTATAATATGCTGTCAATATGTTCTGCATTTCATTAAATGGGACGTGTCAAGTCAAGTCTGCGAGGCAAAGCCAGATATTAAGGGAGGAGAAGATTGAGAAAGAACGTGGCGAGCTAAGCAGGGGTCCTTGCTGTCACCAACATTGTTCTATTTCTATATTTTTAAACGTAGTCAATAGTTTCTCTCTGTTTTTCCTTACACTAACACTGTTTTTTTTCCTTCGTGTGATAGCGCTAAGTATGACAGGTATTAACTCGTATATCCTCGAGAACGAAGCAGGGGACTATTGTTAGTCGACTAATACATCCAATTCCATTTGTTTCAGACGGCGGGGTCACCCACACTGCTAGCAGAGCGCATCCAGCAGTTCAGTGACAGTCTAAATCGGTTCGTGCCCCTCAACGGTGAGTATGTTATGTGTATATAGGGTCTTATAGGTATGCTGTGTAAAGGTTCATGCGAACAAAGTGCGTTGCTAGCGTGTGAGATAGAAGTCACTTGTCAAGCAGATTTGATCCAGCTCGCCAGCAGGCTGCCATGTGATCTCGGCCGAGTTGCTCGTTTCTCACTGGCTTGTTTTTCCACTGAGATGAAGCTGAGACAGGGCGAAGAAGGAGAAGTGTGCAGATAGCTGGAAGACCTTTGCATGCAAGCAAGAGCTCTTTTCACGAGGAAGTTTCTGACCGACCCTGCTCTACGGCATACTCGTGGATCTCATAGACTTGGTGCTCATAAAACTACAGAAGGGAGTGACCACAAGACGACCAACAAAAGATGAACAAATTCAGCCGCTGTCTAACTCACGACTGATCCCCACAAATAGTGCATTTTCTTCGCCTTGTATACGTTTAATAATTGTGTTGGAAAGAAGTGCGCTACAGGTCTGAAAATTAAAATTTGTGCAAGATACAGAAACTCTTCATGTAGACTACACTATAGAGTGTTGGTGTATCACTTTTCGGCGCAGCCGCACTTGAGGCAACGTACTGTATAACTCCTCCAAACCTTGCCAATTGAGCTTTTCCTCCGCTAAATATACAGTAGCTTATACTGTATCAAACTGAGCCTAGCGAGACAATTAGCTTTTTCTCTTTTCTTAGCGGGAGGGAAGTTAAATTATTCTAGTTTCAACTATAAAATAAAATGTTTTAACAAGGACCTAAACCAGAGGTCCTCAACCGGTGGGTCGCGACCCCATAGGGGGTCGCGAGTTACGGAGATTTTTTTTAAATTAGTTATTGCTGTAGTTACTTTATTAAAATAGAATACACTCACATTGTACTTAACTTTTAGGTTTTTTAAAATTCTATTAATGAGAAACTTGAGCTTGTTTGGAATTAACCAATTTTTAGCCTATTTTCAATTTTGAAAAAATAGGCTTATGAGATCACCTTTTGTCCGTGTGTGTGTGTGTGTGTGTGTGTGTGTGAGAGAGAGAGGAGTGTGTCTCCCCCCTAATAACTTCTAAACGGCTGGAGCGATTTCAATGAAACTCGGTAAGTTCATAGCACTATTCCGGACGACCCCAACCGTGCCCTTGAAATTTTGTTACGTCTCACCAATCCCACATGGCGGATGTGCGAAATATTTCGCCAGCATTCAATATCTCCGAAACTATTCCCGATATCACCCTGGATCTTTTACGGTGATAAAGGGAACTTCTAGAAGTTCACTTATGTGACTTTTGAAAAACTGGTAACTACAAAACCAACATGGCGGCCACGCGAATTTGCGACTTTTAAATAGACGTTTCTCGCGATTTAACCAACCAAACGCAATACAACTTGGTACAGTGTATGTTTATACACATTGTAATGCACCGACATCTAACTTGGTTCAATTGTTTACATAACCACAAGATGGCGGACGTGCGAAATATTTCACCGGCATTCTATATCTCTGAAACTATTAGCGGTATCACCCTGAAATTTTGTACGGAGATAAAGGGCACAACTGGAAGGTCATCTATAAGACTTTCAAAAACCGGTTAACTTTAAAACGAACATGGCGGCCAAGCGAATTTGAAAATTTTAAATAGACCTTTCTGGCGATTTAATGTCCCAACCGCAATGAAATATGGTACAGGAAATGTTTAAACACATTGTAATACACGGGTATCTAATTTAGTTCAATTGTTTAAATAACCTCAAGATGGCGGCTTTGCGAATTTTAAAATTAAGTTTTTATTTCTTGTGTCGTAATCATGCGAACGATGTGAAAGTTTGAATAATGAACCTACGCAATATTTTTCCTTTAATGGTACATGATTCTATGGCCTACACATTTAACAATCCAACATGGCGACCATCCGAAATATTTAGACGGCTTTGAATATCTACGAATCTATTATAGCAATCAAACTGATTTTTTTTGAATGTTCATAGGGGCTATGCACTTAAGTTCATCTATAGGATTTTAAATAACCTGGTGATCACAAATCGAACATGGCGGCGACGCGAAGTATAAATATTCACATGGAGGTTTCTCGCAATTTAACCATCCGAGTGCAGTGAAACTTGGTACAGTAAATCCTTATACGAATGTTAATCCACTGGCATCTAATTTATTTCAGTTGTTTCCATAACCACAAGATGGCAGCTGTGCGAAATTTTAAAAACTCCTTGTTACTTCTTGTGTCCTAATCAAGCGATTGAAGTTTGAATGCTACACGTACACAATAATCTTCATGTAACAGTACATAACTCTAGGACCTACATATATAAAATCCAACATGGCGACCATCGGAAATATTTAGTCGGTTCTCAATATCTACGAATCTATTACAGCAATCAAACTGAAATTGTGTATGTTGATAGAGGCAATTAACATAAGTAGGATATATGAGAATAGGCTGTATAGTTCTTCACGAAACTACTTGTTGAATGTCTGAAATGATATTTGTAACACACAAAACAATGTCATTTTCCAGTGTCAAACGATTTCTTGATTTGGTTTTAAAATTCACCGTTATGGAGGATCGTTGTTCACAGTTGTAAGGTCTAGAAAATGGCATCAAGTTTTTAACCCTGTTGTGGCCAGTTCTGCGTATTCCTTTTTAATACTTATCCAAAATTTGTCGGCACAAGCATTGTTAAAAGTTAGTTTCACTGCCTGATCATTTGAAATCTCTAACGTTAAAACTGGGGAGGGGACCGGGGGGGGGGGGGGGGGGGGGGGGAGGGGGGTAGGGTGGATATTCAGCCTAAAAGGGGGTCACAGTGTCTAAAAGGTTGAGAAACCCTGACCTAGACAATACATTAACACTAATTTGAAGATCGTTGAGTGCGAGATAGCCAAGTTGCTTCATTTTACACATGTCGTGAAATTCCCCGAATTACGATTATCCCCTAGCTACTATACCCCCCCCCCCCCCTCCAATTGGTCATTTTTTTTAAGCGTATGGCTTTTAGTGCTTCGGCTCGCCAGTTTTGTAGCTGTTTCGAGACGGACACCCAATGGGTGAGCTTCAAGTACCGTTGCGGAGGAAAGTTGGAATGGAAGGACGAGGAACTTGAAGGTAGCGGCTGTGGCCTATAGTTATGGACCAACCCCGGCATTTGCCTGGAAGGAAGACGGGAAACCACAGAAGACCATCTTCAAGGTTGCCGGCGGGGGGGATTCGAACCTCCTCGCCTCCCGGATGTGAGCGACTGCCAGCAGTCATGCCGTAGCGACCACGGCTAACTCACCAATTGGTCGGTGATGGCTATGCTACTGGACGGGGAGTTACTGTAAGTTACCATATCAATTCAGATATACAAGAAATGTGATCCCGAGAGTGTGCAGAGAACTATGCGATTAAGTAAACTCAACTCTTTCTTCAATCAGCTGCTGAGAGAAACAGTAGGCTATATTCGCTGCCATCTGGGAGTGAACTGTGCATAGCCTATATCCTGTGGCTCACGTTACATATGTTTGGGGGTCGGATCTGCTCGGCTGTTGACATTCGGAGCCACTTTGTAAGTGAAACGACTCGTGGTGTTTACTAAGCCCACCTCCCCTTGAGCATGTGGCGTGAGAATCAGTCCACTAGTGGCAGCAGGTAGTCAGTAGTATTGTGTATCCTAGTCTCATAGCACTGTTCCCATACTGTATCATAGCACTCTGTGTCTTCAGCTATTACATTAAGATGTTGTTAGGTCATATTAGTCGTGGTGTAGTGTCTAGCATTCTTCGCTGTCACTCTGGAGGTCTGGGTTCGATTCCCGACTCTGCAAAGACATTTTAATTCTGGTCTGAGGGCTGGATTGGGATACACTTGGTCTTGTGAGGCATTACTGAGAAGAGGAGGGTTCAATTCCCATCTCAGCCATCCTGTAAGTGGTTTTCCGTGGTTTCCTACTTCTACTCCAGGAAAATGTCGGGAAGGTTCCTAACTTAAGGCCACAGTCGTCTCTTTCCCAATCCTGATCTGAATGACAAACACTAACACTGCCCTCACAATAACACAGGTTATCAGACAAATTCCCCGCTAGAGGGGGCGTGGTGGCGCAGCGATCAAGCTGTTGGTCTCTCACCACGGCGGACTAGTGTCGATTCCCGGTCAATGCATGTGAGATTTTCAAAGTGAAATGCCATGTCATGTGGTTCGGATTCCACGTAAAAAGGAGGTCCCGTGGCTCATGATCGCGAGATTAACGGTCACGCGAAACTACAATTTTCTTTCCTTCCTTCCTTCAAATTCCCCTCACACCCAAGTGCGTGGGGATACATGACCACGATGTCGCAAAGCCCCTAAATCAACTAACAAGTCATATTAGAGTGTTGAATTTGTCTGTGGTGACTGCAGGGTGTGTGTAGATGTAATTAATAGGGTCGGGTAATGGGGTAGGTGCCCCGGGACTAACCCGTCATTTGCCTGGTGAGAGTGTGGAAAACCCTAGGAAGAAAACGTACATTTGCTCCACTACACGGATAAACATAGATTCAAGGAAATGTTAACGACTTTCTGCTTTGTGAGCTTCTTTGAATCCTTGAAACGCTCTGTACTTTGTAGGTTAGTTGTTGTAGAGGATAATTATTAATGTTATAGCGGCTTCGGTGGCGTAGTTGGTAGCATGCTGAACTGCTATGCCCAAGATAGCGGGTTTAAACCCGGCCGAAGTCGTCGGATTGTTTAAGAGCGTTAAAAGTCCTTCAGTATGCCTTCCTTCGGAGGGGAAGTAAAGCCGGCGGTCCCATGTCATAGATTTATGGCATGTAAAAGATCCTTTCACAGACTAAACTTGTGTAAAGCAAAATTTGTTAGGTTAGACTTCGTCAGAACGCTCTATCAAAGTTCCAACGTTCACCACTAGGTATCATTGATATCTGGTGGCGAAAGTTGGAACTACTTGAAATTGAACGGAACTTGTAGCTCACCCTTTAGGGTGTCCTCTGGAAGCAGCTACAGACTCAGGCGAGCCGAACATGTCCTCGGACACTCCCGGCACTAAAAGCCATACGATAAATAATAAATTAAAGTTATTGGTTTTACGTCCCTTTTAATTACTCTGGCTTTTAGAGACGCCGGGATGCCGGAATTTCGCCCCGAAGGGGATCTTTAACGTTCCAGTAAATCTACTGACACGGCTCACTCGCATTTGTGCACCCTCAAATGCCAGCTGACTGCGCCATGATACGAAACTGCGACCTGGTGCCCAGCAAGCGAGCACGTTACCGCTGAGCCACGCAGCCAGGCAGTTATAGAGGAGAATGGCGTGTCGAGGATAAATGTTTGAAACTCATTCTATTCCTTCTCCGCACGTTTCCGTTAACAATAATGTTTGCACTTTTCAGCACTCAACATTATCCTTCCTTACTTCCTATCACTCCGTAGGAGTATAGGGTATCCAAGAATGATTTCCATCTAACTCTGTTTGCTGTCAAGTTCTTAAATTCCCTACAAGTGTTTCCAACTTTTCCAGACCCCTCTTCAATGGTACGGTACCAGGTCTTCATTGATCTTCCTCGTCTCGAGGATAGGCCTACCAGTCTAGAGCTCTCCTTTCTACCGTATTATATTTTCGCAGAGTAGGCCCAATCCAACCTCATTTCCTCTGTTTAATTTGGACTTCTATAGGTTGTTGGTTAGCCCTTTGCCACAGCTCTTTGTTTGGGATTATATATGGTCATCGTATAGGCCTACACAGAATTCGGCGCAGACAACGATTAATTAATACTTGAAGTTGGTGGCTAGTACAATTTTGGCAACTTTCCATGTTTCACATGCCTACAATAGGACAGCTTTCACATTGGCATGAAAAAGTCTGATTTTCGTCTTCCTGGATATGTTACGGATTCTCCAGTCTGGATAGAGCTGTACAAAAGACCCATTTACTTTTCGTATTCTGCTCTTGACGTCCTCTTCAGCCCTTCCACTTCTCGTTACACACTTCCCAAGAAAACAAACGTATCCACCTGTTCTACATTTAACGAATTAAATAAATTCGTAACGAAACGATCAATACGTGACTAAGAGCTTGCGCTCTTATATCAGCTTATACATGTAGATGACGCTACTGACTAACGAACACTGGTTGCCATGGTTAACATAGCGTTGGGAAACTGAAGACGTTAATACCAGGTAGACTTCTAGCCCTAAAATATATCCATGTCACAACCACACTCAGGATAGTCGCTGTCAGCGCCAGGATTAGAACCTCCGATCTCCAGACTTGCTGCAGCTCTCCGTCACAGTCGTGGTAGGGGGATTTAATGCGCAATGTTATGCCATGGACTATTATTATACTGTATTAAGAAGTGTTGTCTATAAGACTTCTTCCACTCCCACTCTTACGGGAACTCTCAACTTGTGGTTCGTAGTTTGGCAACCATGAAGCCCCCACTTAGTCCGACATAGACTTAGGCTACTTGCACCACGTTTCTCTATGGTCAGCGTCATCTTACGTTAAGCTATTTATTCTTTGAAGACAATTTCTCTTCCGGACAATGCTGCCAACATGTACTTTCGTTACTACCGTAAAATCACATTGCAATAACATAACAGTAGGACAAATTGGCGTACTTTTGTTGTTGTTGTTGATTTATACCATGCTGAGTTTCTATGCCCAAGATCGCGGGTTCAAACCCGGCCGAAGTCGTCGGATTTTTTAAGAGCGTTAAAAACCCATGAGTACCTTATGCCTTCCTTCGGAGGGGAAGTAAAGTCGGCGGGTCCATGTAATAGATTTATGGCATGTAAATGAACCTTCCACTAACTACAATTGTATGAAGCTAAATTTGTAGGTTAGATTTGATTAACGCTGTATTAAGTTCCATCGTTGTCGACCAGGTGCCGGTTGTGGAGGCATCTAGTAGCCATGTTCACAGCTAGGTGTGGTTGACGATATCATTTGGTAGCAAGAGTAGGAACTACTTGAAATTGATCGTCTGCAGTCCTTACCTGAATTACAGATAACACACACTAATACAGCCATCACAATTAACACCGGTTATCAGACAGATTCTATACACACCCAAAGTACACGGGGCTACATGACCACGTTGTCGCAGCCGCTAAAATCAGGAACTAACCACCAAAATCACGTTGCAATAACATAACAGTAGGACAAAATGGCATAATTTTGTTGTTGCTGTTATTTAGGGGTATTGTGGTCATGTAGCCCCATGTAAGCTACTTGGGTGTGTATAGAATTTGTCTGATAACCATGTTTCACTGTGATGTCTGTACTAGTGTGTGCATTTACGATTAAGGTGGGATGTGTGTAGGAAGCGGTCGTGGCCTTAAGTTAGGTACCATCCCGGCATTTGCCTTGAGTAGAAGTGAGAAACCACGGAAACCCACTTCCAGGCTGTATGAGGTAAAATTTTAACCCGCCTCTTCTAATTTTTACCTCAAGAGGCTGAGAGTACCCCGTTCCAACCCTCAGAACAGAAATCAATTTCTTGGCAGAGCCGGGAATCGAACTGGCCTCAGCATAGGCTAAGTGATGAATATTGGAATGGAGGTGACCAAGGCTTCTTTAAGTTAGGAACCATCCTGGCATTTGCACAGAGTAGAAATGGAAGAACCACGGAAAACCACTTCTAGGATGGCTTAGCTGGGAATCGATCTATCTCCTTTTAGTTGTACCCCACGAGGCTGAGTTTACCCCGTTCCAGCACTCAGACCAGAATTACATTTCTTGGCAAAACCAGGAATCGAATTCGGGCCTATAGGGTGGTATCTAGCAATGCTAACCACTACACTACGAGGCGTACACCTGAAACTGATAATCTCTAGGGTGTGGCAGTAATTAAAGGGGGCGTGATGGCGCAGAGGTCAAGCTACTTGCCTCAGAGAAAGGTAGAAAGGATTTGATTCCGGCATGTGTGATTTTTGAAGTGACATTTCAAATCTGGTGGTTTGGATTCCACGTTTAAAGGTGATACCGTTGCTTTTGGTCACGTAAAACTTCAAGTTTCCTTCGTTTTCAGTAGAAAATGTTATAAATTGACATAATAATAAACAATACCACATTCCTTAAATCTATTAATCTAAACAATATCTTAAGTCACTAGATTAAGTGACTTGGTACTAAAATTGGCAACACTGACAACATCTGTGGTATTATTTCATCCCCACATTCACATGGGCCATTCCTATAGAGGGCGAAATCGCATGCGTTTAAATAGGCGTACACACATGAGCCTTCATATAAGAACATAGTCTATACTCGGTGTCTGGCCAAGCCAAGTGCAAAGTGAGCACCTCTGTGGATACCCCTACGTTAGTTTTTGCCATGTGTGCCCCGTTGCGTGTCCTTGCGTCATCGAGGCGCGCTCATTACTGTGGAGGAAAACAAACGAAGAGCGGTATGCGTACCTCTTTCTCTCCATCACTAGGAGCTTGACATCGGCCGACTACACATCACACGCATTAGGGATAGACTTATTTATTTATTTATTTATTTAAAGTTAACTAAACACCGCCTATTCTGGTCCATGCTACTGATATCACATTATACCCTTTTGTATTAATATTGGTAAATTAAAACTTGGGAGAGAAAAGCCATGCAATTGCAGAGTTGAGAGATAATCTCTTATATATAATCCAAAATTGACTCATCACCGCAGGGCTCAAACCACTAGACCTAGAAAGCTGAAATTTTGCATGTTGGTTGATCCGAGTATGTAGAGGCTCACTAAGAAACGGTTTTTGAAAATTCAATTTGTAAGTGACTTTTTTCGGCCCTTTGGCATTGACCATCCAAAATTGACTCATCGACGGAGGGCTCAAACCACTAGATCTAGAAAGCTGAAATTTTGCGTGTTGGTTGATCCGAGTATGTAGAGACCCACTATGAAACGGTTTTTGAAAATTCAATTTGTAAGTGACTTTTTTCGGCCCTTTGGCTCTGAGCAAGGACTGTCGGTACAAAGTTCGGATTTAGCTCATTTGAAGCCGCCAGATACGAGAAACAATACTCGGAGGTCCTGTAGGGACCCCGAAACACAATTTTAAGTTCCTAAAATGAACGGTTTCGGAGATATTTCCAAATAACTGTGTTCCCTCTGAGAAACAGATCAACGTTACTATGGTAACCGCTGAAATTTCGCAGACCGGGGATAGATTTCTGGCAATATCTCGAAAACCGTTCGTTTTAGGGCCTTAAAACGCGGTGTTTGGTTCCCACTTCGTAGAAGTGGAAACTACGAACATTGCTCCTCGCATTGATATGCGAAGAATGAGCTATATTCCATATTTCTACGAGCAAATCGACTTGGAAAGTCTCATCTCTTATATATAATCCAAAATTGACTCATCACCGCAGGGCTCAAACCACTAGACCTAGAAAGCTGAAATTTTGCATGTTGGTTGATCCGAGTATGTAGAGGCCCATTAAGAAACGGATTTTGAAAATTCAATTTGTAAGTGAATTTTTTCGGCCCTTTGGCACTGAGCAAGGACAGTCGGTACAAAGTTCGGATTTAGCTCATTTTAAGCCGCCAGATACGAGAAACAATACTCGGAGGTCCTGTAGGGACCCCGAAACACACTTTTTTAAGTTCCTAAAATGAACGGTTTTGGAGATATTCCCAAATAACTGTGTTCCCTCTGAGAAACAGATCAACGTTACTATGGCAACCGCTGAAATTTCGCAGACCGGGGATAGTTTTCTGGCAATATCTCGAAAACCGTTCGTTTTAGGGCCTTAAAACGCGGTGTTCGGTTCTCACTTCAAGGAAGTGGAAACCACGAACATTGCTCCTCACATTGATACGCGCAAAAAGAGCTATAATCCATATTTCTACGAGCAAATCTACTTGGAAAGTCTCATCTCTTATATATAATCCAAAATTGACTCATCACCGCAGGGCGCAAACCACTAGATCTAGAAAGCTGAAATTTTGCATGTTGGTTGATCCGAGTATGTAGAGACTCACTAAGAAACGGTTTTTGAAAATTCAATTTGTAAGTGACTTTTTTCGGCCCTTTGGCTCTGAGCAAGGACAGTCGGTACAAAGTTTGGATTTAGCTCATTTTAAGCCGCCAGATACGAGAAACAATACTCGGAGGTCCTGTAGGGACCCCGAAACACAATTTTTAAGTTCCTAAAATGAACGGTTTCGGAGATATTCCCAAATAACTGTGTTCCCTTTGAGAAACAGATCAACGTTACTATGGCAACCGCTGAAAATTCGCAGACCGGGGATAGTTTTCTGGCAATATCTCGAAAACCTTTCGTTTTAGGCCCTTAAAACGCGGGGTTCGGTTCCCACTTCTAACCACGAACATTGCTCCTCGCATTGATACGCGTAATGTGAGATATATTTTATTTATAGAGGTGGCTTTTGGCGTCGGATACGATCGTGATTTTGAGTCTAATATTATACTCTTTTAGCTGGTTATTGTAAGCGAGCTTTGAGATCTATACTCTAATTTACATTGTTTAAATGCTTTCTATTTTGCACGGTATGCTTTTTTTATAAATATGTTTTTTTTAACTGAATATTTTTTTTGCCAATTTTGATCTGCTCTTTTTCGTTTTTTACCATGGTCAGCAACCCATATTTACAGTCGAATGTGTCGTATTCTACCGGCTGTCACGTTAATTATTATTTTTTCTTAATTACACTTACTGAGGAATTGGGCAAACTTATTTCAATAAAGTAGGTATTTTGTCTTTCACGGCCATTGGATCCCCGCACAAGGCACGGCTTAAACCTAGAAATGTTGCCGAGCTGGACTAATGGACTAATGGTGCAGCAGAAAAGAGGAGAATTGAAGCTTTTGAAATGTGGTGATAAAGGAGAATGATGATCAGATGGGTAGATAGGTAACAAATGAAGAGGTATTAAGGCGAGTGGGAGAGGAGAGATGTTTCTGGTGACTGCTAGTGAAGAGAAGAGATAGGAGGGTAGGACACATATTAAGACACCCAGGAATAGCAAGCTTAGTTATGGATGGGAGGGTCGCGGACTAGAACTGTAGGGATAAACCAGGATTAGACAGATGCCTCGGATGTAGGGTGTGGTAGCTATGTAGAGTTGAAACGATTAGCTCAGAAGAGGGAGACATGGAGTGCTGCATCAAACCAGTTAAAAATCTGAAGACTCAAACAACAACAATCAGGAATTTTAATTACTTAGAGAGGCATGTGAGGCAAAAGGGTGGTTGGAAAATTTCAATCCCTGGGATGTAACACAGAAGAGATTGCATAATGTACATCAGCGGCCAAGGTGAGAGATATTTAACTATAGGTCTAATTATAGCGGTATGTTGACGTTCAAATCATCAATAAGTATGGCCAAATTACATCCAGAATAGCGTAAGTAAGAATACTTTTAATTCCCCATATTCCGATAGATTTGCCATTCCAGTGTGCAAGAGTGCAGTTCCCTCTTCAAACAATATTCGCAATTTCTTTAACAAAGCGCAATGACACACACTTAACAGTAGCACGTGTACATTTAGACAAAACAATTTTTTCCCATGGGCAACTGTATGTGGCGTGCTCGCGAGCATCCGGACAACAAAATCGTTATGTCTCAGCAGAAGATGGCAAAACCAAAAACATAATTTTAAAATGTGTTAACATAATGTAACATCGAACCCTGCAGACTTTCACAACTCTATAAAGTTCCCACTTTGCTGCTCATATCAATATACTGTATGTATCAGAATATTCAGAATTAGAATGGACCCACCTATAGCCGCGATTGCTGTAATAGAATAGACCAATTATCAGCAATAATGCATCGTCCCCATTGTCTCGATCGCGGGCGAAACCGCGGGTACCTGCTAGTAAAATATATTAATGTATTTAGACCTTAAATAAGAGAGAGTTTTTGTGCATGTCCCATGAGTGACTGGCATTGCATGCTGGTGAAGTATGCGTATAGGCCTATAGGCGAATAACTGTCTCAGTTGAAACTTGAAAGGGTATTTAAAAAACTGATGCTACCATCAAACAGTGTTGCCACTCTGAATCGTAGATAAGCAATCCAAGCTGAAGTGCCACATCCTTTTACGTTTGGGAGGTAACGCCTAGGTATTTACGGATATCCTCAAGGCTTGTGGCACATAGGCTACTACGTGAAAGAAAAGTAAGCGCAGATTGTAGGCCTACCTTTCTGATTCAGGCGGAGAAACATTGTACATCCGACCTACAGTATTACGGTTTTGAATCTAAGTCGTTTTTATTTCAAATACATTTGCTTTTATCCCTTAAATAATGAATGTATGTTTCAGTGTAAATGTATGCACTCCTAGTTGTTGGATTTTGGTTCATGATATTTAAATGCTTTTCAGTCGGTCAACAGTGGCTACGCGGGCTAAAGCGCAGCGTTAGGTCATGGGGCCAAGCTCTCTGCTGACTCGGTAGACGCGTGGGTTCGAGCCCCACCGTCGGCCGTCCTTGAAATGGTTTTCCGTGGTTTCCCCAGTTTCAATACCAGGCAAATGCTGGGACGGTACCTTCTGACAGGCCATGGCCGCTTCCTTCCACATCCCTGGCCAGTTTCATTCATCTTCATCCATTCCATCTCTCATCCCGACGCGCAGGTCGCCCACGGGCGTCGACTTGAAAGACCTGCACTCGGCCTCTCAGGAGGCTACACGAAAAATAATAAATCGGTCAACACGATTTTTCCATAATTGTAATGGGTGTTGTTCGCTAATCCTGAAAGAAACTACCTGAGATTAATAATTATAATACAGTATAATAACAATTTTTCATTTAACTGCTCCCGTATGAAAGAATACATCTTTTAAGTCTAGTGAATGGACAGGTAACCGGATAACAATGTGGGAATGTCCGTGTAACCAAAAATCCTGTATGCAGCCTCACTTGAACCAACCTAGAAAGTAGAAACTTCGTCATTATGTAACATTCCACCCTTTGCCGTGACTTTAAAGTTAACGTAATCATGCCATTTATAAACATACTATGCGACCCGGCGAACTCTGTTCCGCCTTAGAGGCAATAAATAAGCAGATTTTCGTTTTTATTAAGTTCAATTTTTTTTAGGAAATACAAATAAAAAAATTAAGTATTTTAATGATTCTTTATTGTTCATGTATTTTGGTGCATAGGTTGCACTCTTCAGTTAAGTACCTTGTGATACACGACATTTTTTGTTTTATTATCAGGCGCAAGAACAAATAACGCAGATGGTCTTCCGACCCGTGAACATGCCACATATAATTGACCATGGGATATTCCAGATTCAAACCACAAACTTTCAAGGATTGGCCTTGTGATTTGTTAATGGTCATGGCAAATGCAAGACAGATCGGAAATTGATGTCTTTTAAACTCAAACGGCATATTGGTTGGGATCATCGGGATCCTCGGAATGAGAACTTCCTCACCTTCGAATTTTCCTTTGAGTATCGTCGCGTAAATCACATTGTCCATCAATTTACTTACCACCAAACGCGTACCGTTGTACAGTTTTGGCTGGGTTATGTTTCGTGGCATGATTACTACGGAGCCATCCTTTAGGCGTAAATTGTGCGGTGGTAAGCCAAGCACATCCAAGGAGTTTAAAAATTCAATTGAATAGTTGGTGGCTTCATCTTCATTTGTTACACAGTCAATAGATTTGAATGAATGCATTGCTCCAATGATCTCTTTCTGAATTATGTAGTTTAGGTCATCTACATCTTTATTCTTAACGCTAAAATTGCTCGCTCACTCAACCATTCATTATTAGCCTACTTTCGATTTTTGCAAAAAATGAAAGTAGACTTATGAGATCAACACAGGGCGAAAAAAGTGTGTCTGTCTGTGTGTGTGTATGTGTGTGTGTGAGTCTGTGTGTGTGTGTGTGTGTGTGTATGTGTGTGTGTGTGTGAGTCTGTGTGTGTGTGTCTGTGTGTGTGTGTGAGTGTGTGTACTCTGAATGTCGTCCCCCCCTATCAATTCGAACACGGTGAATGCGAATTGAACGAAATTTGGTACAAAGGTAGCACTAGCAAAGGACACCTCAGTGTCATGCTTTATATCGCCGCCATCTTCAGGGAAACGTAATGGCGGCCACACAAATGTTCAAATATTAAATCAAATTACGACTAACCTAATCATCCGATCTCTACCAAATTTTGCAACAGCATACCTTAATGGGGGGAGCATCCTTTGACCAAACCAATAGGTCACCAGCGTAACAGTTTGCGGATGGCGGCCATCTTTGTGTGAAAATCGATTACCCCTATTAATTCGAACACGGTGCAACCGAATGGAACGAAATTTGGCACAGAGGTAGTACTAACAAAAGGCACCTCAGTATCATGTTTTATATCGCCGCCATCTTGACTGAAACGTAATGGCGGCTACACAAATGTTCAAAGTTTAAATCAAATTACGACTAACCTAATCATCCGATCTCTACCAAATTTTGCAACAACATACCTTGGTGGGGGAGCATCCTTTGACCAAACTAATAGGTCATCAGCGTAATAGTTTTCGGATGGCGGCCATCTATGTGTGAAAATCGATTCCCCCTATTAATTCGAACACGGTGCAACCGAATGGAACGAAATTTGGTACAGAGGTAGTACTAACAAAAGGCACCTCAGTGTCATGTTTTATATCGCCGCCATCTTGACAGAAACGTAATGGCGGCCACACAAATGTTCAAAGCTTAAGTTAAATTACTACTAACATAACCATCCGATCTCTACCAAACTTTGCAACAACATACCTTTATGGAGGGAGCATCCTTTGACCAATCAAATAGGTTATTAGCCTAATAGTTTGCGGATGGTGGCCATCTTTATGTCAAAATTGATTCCCCATATTAATTCGAACAAGGTGGAACCGCATGGAACGAAATTTGGTACAGAGGTAGCACTAGCAAAGGGCACCTCAGTGTCATGTTTTATATCGCCGCCATCTTGACTGAAACGTAATGGCGGCCACACGAATGTTCAAAGCTTAAGTTAAATTACGACTAACATAACCATCTGATCTCTACCAAATTTTGCAACTACATACCTTTATGGAGGGAGCATCCTTTGACCAATCTAATAGGTCCTCAGCGTAATAGTTTGCGGATGGCGGCCATCTTTGTGTGAAAATCGATTCCCCCTATTAATTCGAACACGGTGAAACCGAATTGAACGAAATTTGGTACAGAGGTAGTACTAACAAAAGGCACCTCAGTGTCATGTTTTATATCGCCGCCATCTTGACAGAAACGTAATGGCGGCCACACAAATGTTCAAAGCTTAAGTTAAATTACTACTAACATAACCATCCGATCTCTACCAAACTTTGCAACAACATACCTTTATGGAGGGAGTATCCTTTGACCAATCAAATAGGTTATTAGCCTAATAGTTTGCGGATGGTGGCCATCTTTATGTCAAAATCGGTTCCCCATATTAATTCGAACACGGTGGAACCGAATGGAACGAAATTTGGTACAGAGGTATCACTAGCAAAGGGCACCTCAGTGTCATGTTTTATATCGCCGCCATCTTGACTGAAACGTAATGGCGGCCACACGAATGTTCAAAGCTTAAATCAAATTACGATTAGCCTAATCATCCGATCTCTACCAAATTTTGCAACTACATACCTTTATGGAGGGAGCATCCTTTGACCAATCTAATAGGTCCTCAGCGTAATAGTTTGCGGATGGCGGCCATCTTTGTGTGAAAATCGATTCCCCCTATTAATTCGAACACGGTGAAACCGAATGGAACGAAATTTGGTACAGAGGTAGTACTAACAAAAGTCACCTCTGTGTCATGTTTTATACTGCCGCCATCTTGACGGAAACGTAATGGCGGCCACACAAATGTTCAAAGCTTCAATCAAATTACGACTAACCTAATCATCCGATCTCTACCAAATTTTGCTACAACATACCCTTATAGAGGAAGCATCCTTTGACCAAATGAATAGGTCATTTGCCTAATAGTTTGTGTGAAAATCAATTCCCCCTATTAATTCAAACACGCTGAAACAGAATGGAACGAAATTTGGTACAAAGGTAGCACTAGCAAAGGGCATTTCAGTGTCATGTTTATATCGCCGCCATATTGACAGAAACGTAATGGCGGCCACACAAATGTTCAAAGCTTAAGTTAAATTACGACTAACATAACCATCCGATCTCTACCAAACTTTGCAACAACATACCTTTATGGAGGGAGCATCCTTTGACCAATCTAATAGGTTATTACCCTAATAGTTTGCGGATGGCGGCCATCTTTATGTCAAAATTGATTCCCCCTATTAATTCGAACAAGGTGGAACCGCATGGAACGAAATTTGGTACAGAGGTAGCACTAGCAAAGGGCACCTCAGTGTCATGTTTTATATCGCCGCCATCTTGACTGAAACGTAATGGCGGCCACACGAATGTTCAAAGCTTAAGTTAAATTACGACTAACATAACCATCTGATCTCTACCAAACTTTGAATCTACATACCATTATGGAGGGAGCATTCTTTGACCAAACTAATAGGTTATTAGCCTAATAGTTTGCGGATGGCGGCCATCTTTATGTCAAAATTGTTTCCCCCTATTAATTCGAACACGGTGAAACCGAATTGAACGAAATTTGGTACAGAGGTAGCACTAGCAAAAGGCAACTCAGTGTCATGTTTTATATCACCGCCATCTTGACGGAAACCGAATGACGGCCACCCAAATGTTAAAAGCTTATATCAAATTTTGACCATCCTAATAATTTGATCTCTACCGGATTTTGCAACAACATGCCTTATTGTGGAAAGCATCTTATGACTGACTACAAGGTCATCAGCCCAATAGTTTGCAAATAGCGGCCATGTATGTGTGCAAATCCATTCCCCAGATCAATTCAAATACGGTGAAACCGAATTGAATGATTTTTTTTACAGAGGTAGCACTAGCAAAGGACACCTCATATTCATGTTTAATATCCCAATAGCACGTTGTATTTCAACAAGCTACTTCAACCAACATTCAATCATACTCCTTGAAAAGGACAAAGAGTTATAACAATACCCATGCATTTAGGAGAAAGTAGGCTATATGTTCTTTACTGAACATCTTGTTTTTGTAATTAGTAATGATGTTTGGGAATACTTTGTTGATAAGTTCGTCTTTCGATGAGACAAAGTTACAGAAATTATGAGGAAATGAAATCAATCCGCTCGATTCGTCGACAGGTACTCGACCATTACCGATAGTCAGTAATTGCTCAGAGAAATCTTCAGCAGATGTATCATTATGCAATGCAACTCTCATGTTTGTTGACAGCTGAAGTTCCTTCACATAGCGCCATAGATTCGATGATTTGAGGCAAGCGTTTATTTTGTCTGCCCCAAATGAGGTCATTTGGGAACAACCATTGTAATTTTGAGTGTTTGCAAGAAAATGACGTGATTCGGGTGTTTCGCCACAAAGCAATGAATGCAATGGCTCAGGTGGTGGAGTCAGTAATGACAATTTCACTTTCCCACTAAGGCAGCACAATCCGGGCGTTTCTCCGGAAAACTTCAATGCGCCACAATACTCGCAAACAACGTCCATTGGCCCAATGCAACCGCTAGGATGCAAGCAGTAAGCAGTGCTGCAATCGTATCGAAACGCTGCTCGATTCAAATCAGCACTTGATAAATCTCTTCTTGTGCGTCGAAAATTATCTACTTCTTGATCTCTGTTGTTCGCTCGACGATTTCGCATTGCCAACCGAGCCGTTTCACGGGCTACCTCACTTTGCTCTTGTGATTGAGAAGCACGAAGTCGAGCCATACCAACGCGGTGCTCTTCACGGGCAATTTCTTGTTCTTCTCAGTCCTTTCATTCGCAATGTTTCGTGCCCTTCTTGCATTGTTAATAATGATTCAAAGAATACAAATTACGTTGAATAACTAACGGTATTTCATGTTAAGAGCCTCATTTTCTATACCGGTATTGGAGAGCCCTACTTGCATCCAGTCGACCGTGTCTCGTCAAGAGCTACTGTTGCCTGGAAACGACTTGCCTTGCCATTCCTTCATGAGTTTATTTTAGCTGTCATTTGCGTTACGTTTTATAGTGACTTGTATTCTCTTTGACGTTTTATGTCACGCCACGGGATAAAAGGTATCCTATGTCCATCTCCTGGTTCTAAGCTACCTCCACACCAATTTTCAGCCAAATCGGGTCAGCCGTTCTTGAGTTATAAATAGTGTAACTAACACGACTTTCTTTTATATATATAGATTTATGTACTTATTTGATGCTATGTGCAGTTGCACAAATTTCGGCGTTAATATGGGTCTGAAAAAAAAAAGGCTACATCAATAGATATCGATTGTATGGGGCAATGAAGGGAATGCCAATATCAACATTGGTGCCTTGCACAAGTTTGGTATAATTATGTTCTTTCATCCTGTCGCCTGCGGTTAAATGGGTAGCTGTTCACATTATTATCTTTAGTTTCTGGAACAAAGTCCTTTGGAAAATCCTTCTTACTTTTTCCATCTTCCATAGAAACTCAATTGAGATTCAGCAGGCCGCAAGCTCCATGTATTATGTTTGTCTTTTCGAAGTTGTACAACGAGGTATTGGAAGGATATGGTATTTCTGCAGAGATTTCTTGTAAATTACAACCATTTCGAAGATAAACCAGTGTACAGTATATGAGGACAATCTCGCTTCTAGAACTCAAACGTGTATAAGAAATTTTGTGCCTCCCCAAAAATTTGCTTTTGATTCATTAAACGGAAGTTTTCCTTTACTTCCGCTCGAAGAACGCGAACAAGGACATCTGGTCTATTGTTTTCATTTTCATAAGGTTGAAGGCTAGTAGTAATTTCAGGCCATAATAGGTTGCAACTGAATGTTATGAAGAGGTCTGGCGTGCTAAATGTTTTTCACAATTGCCATTGCATCATGATAATTTTGCAACATATTTAGGGGGCTGCCAATGGAAGAAGAAGGCAAAATAACAATACTACTAGCACTTAATCTTTCATTTTTAGCTCTGACGTGTAAAGCATCAGCAAGACCGACATAGGTATCGATATGCAATTTTGTTTGTTGATTGCGAATATATTTCAGTCTATCTCCTTCTATTCGACAATGATAGTCAACTAATAATTGTTGGGTAAGTTAACCAGCATTAAGTAAAGGGTATACATTTCCTGCAGCAGGAACCGCGGATCGACAGTCTATACAAAACTTATTCACGTATTGTCATATTTTGCCTAGCGTTCGTCTTTTACGATTACCTCCAGTTGGCAGTGAAATATGCCACCCTTTTTCTCCGCAAGGCCAGATTAAAACGTAAGTTAAGGGATCTAAATGCACACTGTCAACATCATTTATTTAAAATTCCCTAGAAAATACAGCTATGTGACGGTATGAAGCTGGAGCACCACCAGTTGTTCCAAAAATATCTGTAATCTCAGAGGAGATAGGGTCATTGTATCATCTAGATCTTCTGGAGGTTCATTGTAAAACAAGATGTTCACGAAGGAACATGTAGCCTACTTTCTCCTAAATGCATGGGCATAGTTATAAGTCATTGTCCTTTTCAAGGAGTATAATTGAATGTTGGCTGTGGTAGCTTGTTGAATAACAACGTGCTATATTATACATTGATTGATTAATTGAATCCTCACCTGAATTATAAATACACTCACTAATACAGCCATCATAATGAAACAGGTTATCAGACAAAATTTAACACGTACCAAAGTACTGTACCCATGTGAGTAATCTCGTTGGATAATATGCATCTGCCTCCAACTAGCATCAGCTCTCAGGCGTGTACGGTAACCCCAATTTTGCAGTGCATATTTTGGATTTGAGGCAAAAAGGTATCAACTCTACAATGATAAAGCACAACTCTATTCTAAAACTTTAATTCATTGAAATAAATCATGGCTTCAAACACAAAACAATACCCAAAAAGCATATAATAAAAGCAAACAAAATTTTACTTCCACAATCCACAAGTAAACAAATATAAAAATCACAACAAAGTCATAACTAGCCATAAGGCTTTACCCTTCTGTGAACTTCACAAGGATATACTAGTGCGCTGATGCACCTACGACTTCAAAACAAACTGTACATTAACATAACAGTCATACAATGTGACTTCTTTAATATTACAACAAGGATTATTCCTTAAACCTCTTTATGTTAAACAATTATGTGTGCCGTGCGTGTTTTAATATTTTTCTTCTCACCAATGAAATGCTTTGCATGCATTTACCTATTTGGACGTTGCACCAAAATCAACGTGCAACTCCATAATTATGTAAGCTACCCCCTACACATCCTCCAATTATATGGTTTCACCGCATGCTGTCTGTGATTCCTAGATAAAACGTTACGTTATAGCTTATGTCGGATTGTACAATAGACTACCTCGCGCTCATGGCGATTGGCATCTAGTCACCAACTACATGACTTGGTTCCAGTGACAGTACAAATATATCATGTAACTATTCGTCAGATAGCTAAATTAATGAACCATCAGGATTAACTATAATTATCCATGTGTTCACAAACCACATGGCTATAATACTCAACATAACAATCTTGCATTATATGTCATTTTAACAAGGTCTAGAATCTCTTCCCTTTATAACTTGCCTGAGCGGTTCGAGTGGTTGGCACCGACCCTCGGCTAAGGAAGTCGCTACACAATAGAAAGTGGAATGGGTCGTTTCACCAATTATCTCGACCTTCCTAAAAGTTTGAAAGCCTCCCTCTCTCTAAGCAGTGGAGATTTACAAGACAAATACTGTGTCCTGAGCGACACACATGTTCCCAAAGGATCTTAATTGACTATTATGCCAACAGGTATTGAATGAGCTTTTTGTAATTATTCCTACGTCGAGGATAATGATTAATTAATGGCCTCACATGGGTCCATCCAACATGAAGGTTCGGGGTTCGTAATGCATGAGCCTGGCGGTTGACCGATGTCTCAAGTATAATATAGGCGCACAAAACCACTGTCACCATGAGTTTTCGCTGCCCACGAGCGTACATAACTCATCTATAAGTTCTCGGGAAATCATAGAGCTGCGAGGTGTCCCTGTTTCCTCGACTCTATCAAGGATTCCAATCCGGAACACATTTCAATCCTTTCTTCAGAGTTAGGGTCCATTCACTAGAACTCCGGAATAAATAATATCTCCAACAATGTCCACGACATAGGAGAATTCATACGTAGAATAGACTATCTGGCCCCTAATGCTCCATGCTACGACATTCCGACCTCTAATATTAAGAGAAATCTAACATTTACTCTATAAGCTTCTCAATTAAGCTGCAAATTCAATTCAATAAAAGCTCTTTCATTACTGGTATCATTACCGAATATATGCAATATTCTGATATAAAACTTCTTTCCATAATTACTGAAATGTAATCTCATTGTAACATCTTCCTGCTTAGATTGATAAGTCTTGCACTTAGCGTTAATAATTCTCGCTTACAACAATTTATTTGTTTCCTGATGTGTTCATTCATACTCTTAATAACCATTATTATTATTATTGAAAATCTCACTGACATAAATGACCAAAATCATAATTTACCATTATTATTATTATAAATCTCATTGACATAAATGACCAAAATCATCATTTATTATTATTCTCACATAAATTACCAAATTTCCGACATAGCTAGACGTTTTAAACTCGAACAATCGCGTTCGTTGCATTTACCTAACTGATTGCCATTCTTAATTCATAGTGGGAATAATTACTCCACTTAATGATACAAATCAACATTTCAACTCTATCAAAATCAACTCATTACTGATTAAACATGGAGGATCAGCCTCCTAACTGACTTTTACTGGCATCTATAAGGAATTCACAATATCTTTACGGAATCACAGACATGCATCGGTCCATACTTCTACATGATCATAACCATAATTTGTGGGGTACTTACATCTCTATAGGCATCTAAGGTGGCTCCGACCAATCATATTCTTCCATGTCGCCCGCCATAATGGGTTTAACGCGACATATTTCTCTTGTTTACACACATTTGATTACACATAATTTCTATCACCAACACGACACGTTGCATACCTTTCAGGAAGTTATCACTCCCCAAACATGTGAAACACTTCATCAAACACTACTTTAAATGATATTTTTACATATACATTACACTGAACACTCGTCACTTATACACACTTCAATGCTGAAATTCCCTAGCAGAGATCGAAATTGCAGGTGTCGACGGCATCTTACGTTACCAACTCCTGATTGAAAGTCTGGTTATCTGCTCTCGGAACTCTCCAACAGTTTTATGACGATCATTACTCCTACAGTAAGCGTCCTGCGTTACATCAATACGCTGGCTCCCAAACATGAGCGTTAACATCTGGTATTCTCATGGCAATACCAAACAGTAAAGTTTCTTTCGCGCATTCTATCGTAGTTACACATATACGATTAGTTAATACTATACACACTGCGCTTAATAAAGTTCAACACTTTCACAAATAATTATATACAATAGTGCTACCGTTAGTCTATACGGTGCTTCGTAACTGAACACGTCATAGTTCGTGCGGCTGATTATGCCTGTATCACGACTATTATTCATACAGGCGTATTTACTGTTTCTATTACACATACCAGTCTTTGTTCGGCGTCCTGATGAATAGATCCGTCATGCATTTTTGCCTTGACGAACTTGCTTCAACCTGGCTGTAGCTGACTGAAGTTTCACTCGAAGACTGCACGTAACTTATTTGAAGACTTCTGTCTGCGGCTTACACGCTGTCTCGTACTGCTGCATATTTGCTGCATACTGATTGCAACTTATTGCCATTGTGCTACAATTGACAATTGAGTAAGACTGTAACTGGCTGTAACTGCGCTTGGCGGCATGTAGACTGCGTGACAACTGAGTTAGACTGAGCTTGACTGAGTTAGAACAGAGTTAGTTTCAAAGTGAGGTTCAACTGAGTTAGAACAGAGTTTCAAGTGAGAACAGAGGGCTCCTCCTGGGGTCTACTCCCTTATATCGGATTTCCACAGAAAGTAGAGCAACATCTTCCCGCGTAATCTTCGCTCCTCTCACAGCATGATTCAGGTCTTCAAACCATGATCATTGTGTTCCTCTCTCTTCACAGGTCCCAAAACTATATGTGTGCAAAGGAATCGCTCGTTCAATTAATTAATATTAATTCCTTTCTCCATGGCGTGGGACGCTACCTAGTCGGGAAATCCCCTACAACATCTCCACATCCATCCGCGAACAATGGTCGTTTTACAGTCCTTACGCACATCACTAAATATGCACCAATTTCGCAGGTAAAAGACTCTAAAATTATCTTCTTGCCAAGATATTCACCTGTGTGCAACTCTCATCTCGATTCGTTACTCCAATCACGAGTAATCAATGATTTTTCTGGGCATTTCACCGCCCCTACTCCAAATCTATTCTCCGTCGGGGAATAACTGTGTCATTATTCAGGCCTCTCCCCTGCTCCAGACGACATAATGGGGTGACAGAGATGGACGTGGCTCCACTGGGACCAACCCACAATTCTGGGCCGATTAGTAAATGTCAGCTCTGCCCTCCTCTGTGCTTCAAACTCCCAATAGCTTACACCAAATCGTCTTATAATGATATAATCTGCTCATTATTTCCTACATTATTTTACTAAATAATGCCATTTCATCAAAAATCACACCAGTGATTAAATATACATCTCTTTCGAGGGGTTTTTACCAAGAAACTCCCTGTACAGATCTCTGGTTCGCTTCCTGGCGGAACCTTTTTACTGAGATCACAGTCTCTGAGAACCATGTTCGATTCCAGTCAGCATAACCCCATCGGGTTCATGTTCCCCTTGCAAAACTTATAAAAGTCCAATGCAAGTGGCTTATATAAGTAACCAGCTGACTGTCGACCACCGTCTGTGTTTACGTCTGGGGTCCTTCACCTTGTCTGGCTACGAGTGGGTTAGTAGTGTTCCCCCTTCCACACTCGGCCTTATTTCTGAGCTGTCTATTCTCCCTGCGAAGGGTCGCGTTTACAGCCTCAACCTCTCTGGCTACTCTGACCATTTCTTCATAGAATTCTCGCAAACACTGGCATTCTTTCTGCTTTCCGCTTACACTGGGTAAACTGTCTGTTTCTTGTCCCGTCTCGCCGTTCCAACATTCAGGTCTGCCTGCTTGGCTGCCTCCGCTCTCCACGTTGAGTTGGGTGTGCGTTACTAATTCTTCTTCTGGTTCATCGAATTCTTCTGGCGAGTAATAAATTTTTAAGTTGGCTATGTTCATAACGACCTCGTTTCCATTCTCTAAATGCCTTAACCTGTATGCATTGTTCTGGAGGTCTCTTATCACCTCGAACGGGCCGTGGTAAGCAAAAATGAACTTTTTATACTTCCGTGCCTCTGGATCTGAACTGGCGGGTTTCTTAATTAAAACTTTCTGTCCCACGAGAAGCGGTTTATGATACCTCTTCGCACGATTCCTTCTCTGACGTCTCTCCGCCTGTGCTTTGAGATATTCAAAGGTTCGTTGGATCCTCAATTCTCTACCGGGCTGTGCGTCTACAGGTAATGGGATAACACCATTCCACGGTCTCTCTGGTCTCTGATCCAGATGTAGAGTAACGGGAACCTGACCTATCGCCTCATGTACAGTATTATTTATACAGTATTCAATTACTTCTAGAAATTCAATCCAACGCCAATTCGCTTCAGAACAGTAGATCTTCATGTATTTCTGGATCTCTCTCATTACTCTTTCAACGGGACTTGCCTCAGGATGGCGAATGGTAGATAAAATCTGCCTAATTCCTAGAGTTTCCAGTTCTCGACGAAATTCTGCACTAGTAAAGCAACTTCCGTGGTCCGAGAGAATGTTATCCGGCTTCCCAAGAATCGGAATAACTCTCTCTTTCAGGCGCTTCAAGACCTGTTTTGAACTTGTCTTTTGAATGGGGCACAACACCACCATTTTCGAAAATACATCCATGGCTACAAAAATGTGTCTATTGCCTCTACGTGCTCTAGGCAATGGTCCAAAGTTGTCGATACTCAATAGCTGCCTTGGCTTCTCTGGTAACAACGGGATAGGTCGTTGCCTCATTAAAAAGGGATTCGGCTTTACCCTTTGGCAAAGATCACATGTTCTAATAGCATTTCTCACCGTTTCTCTCAATTTTGGCCAAGTAAATGCTTCCTTCAACAGAGCACAGATTTTATCAATCCCCGGATGGCCAAATGCTCTGTGGGCTAGCCATACTAATCTCCTCTGCAAAGATGCAGGAATTACAATCCTTTGACGTGTATGATCCACATCGTCCCACTTGTGTAATATCTGATTATACCATACATAATCTGTTGCCAATGCCTCCGCCTCTCTGTATATCGCAGTTCCCCTTGCTAATCGTCCCTCAAAGTAATCGATTATCATCTTCAACCATGGGTCTTCGCGTTGTAGGTTGGTAATGTTCCTTAAGTCATCCAACGTCTTCTGATCTCGATTCTCAATCTGGACCGCTAGTACTTCTTCTTCTCTAGGGTAACGACTTAATATGTCCGGTATTACATTCTCTTTCCCTGGACAGTATTCTATTTCCACATTAAATTGCTGGATATACAGGGACCATCTTGTCAATCTCTGACTAGACAAATCTGTCTTTAACAAAAATGTTAAAGCTTTATGGTCTGTTCTCAGAACTATTCGGAAGCCGTACACGAGTTTGTGCCACGATTGCAACGCGTACAAAATTGCGAGCAATTCTATCTCTGTGATCGTGTAATTTTTCTCATGGGCTCTCAGTCTTCTGCTTATAAAGGCGATAAAAACTCTCAGGCTGGTCAACATTTTCCTGGAATAGCATCGCTCCAATCCCAATAAGTGATGCATCCGTCTGTATGATGAACTTCTGGGTATAATCTGGGTATCCCAGTTTCACATATTCCAAAAGCATTTGTTTTGACCTCACGAATGCTTCCTGACATTGCTCCGTCCAATTCCATCTGCCGCCTTTCTTCAATAGGTCCTGCAGTGGTGCTACTGTCGCAGTATAGTTTGGGCAGTGGTTCGAAAAGAATCCAATTACTCCCAAATACTGTCGGACGTGCTTAACTTTCGTGGGTCGAGGGAAATTCCGAATTATCTCCAATTTATCTGGATTAGGCTTCACTCCATTTGCATCAATAACATGCCCTAGGAATTTAACTTCCCTCTGACAGAAGTGCGATTTCTTGATATTGACCTTAAAGTTCGCTTCTCGAAGGTCATCTAGCAACTTCTTCAGGTCTCTCATGTGCTCCTCCAGAGATTCTGATGTGAGTAGAATGTCGTCTACATATCTGATGGTACTCTCTTTAACTTCATCTGATAGATTGCGATCTAACGCTCTTATCAGGGCTGAACCAGCTGTTTTCAACCCAAAAGGTAGCCTTAAAAATGTGAATGTATGTTGATCAAACATAAATCCTGTCAACAGACTAGTTTTCTTCTCTAATTCAAGATGGTGGAAACTGGATGTGATATCCAAGTTTGAGAATATAGTTTTTCCTTTAAACTTCCTGAGGATCTCTTTAATAGGTGGCACTTGGTCAAATTCCGGAATAACTCTCAAATTTAAGCGTCTCAGGTCCAAGCAGACTCTGACAGATCCGTCTGTCTTTGGTACAATTACCAATGGACTTACATAAGGCGTAGGTGTTTTCTCAATAACACCGGCCTCCAACATCTCCTGAATTGCCTCTTTCACTTTAGCATAATGCTTTTCAGCTATAGGGTAGGGTTTCTGCCTAAATGGTGTCCAATCACTGACTTGAAAAGCATAAGTGAAGTTCTTTATCCGACCAGGTCTCGAATCAAAGACTTCCTTCTGTTCCAGCAATAACTGCTTTAAATTTTCCTTCTCTTTTAGCCCAATTTTCGCTTCTTCTAGCTTCTCCGAAATGTATTCTTCCAATTTGGGTTCCAGATCTTTTTCCAAGTCTGTGGCTAGTGTTTTGAGCTCCGCTTCTAACTGCTCAATGGCTAACACTTCTTCATCAGCCACATCTCTGTATGTATGCCATACTTGTTCACTGGATCCTGGTTCAATTTCATTGAGTGCGACCTCTAAGCCTTCAGCTTCTTCATTCACATGGAACATAACCCTGTCCTGTGCTAGGTCAATTATCACTCTGTATTCCCTTATAAACTCTGCCCCAATAAGTAGGTCATAAGGTAGTTTGTTCACTAACAGAAAACTCTGTGAGAAAATAGAGCCTCCTATCTGTAAATCTAGGAATACCTGGTATTTACATATCATTGTTCTGTCTGGAATTACCCCTTTAATTTTGACACTGGAGATCGGTATCTTCAAAATGTTCTCTCTCCGGGCTATTTCATTATATAGAGCTTGTGTCATCAGGCTCACTGTTGATCCTGTGTCTAGCAGACTTCTGACTTTTAATCCTGCCACTCTCACAATTATAATAGGCAATTCTCTCTTGACCATGACCTGTGGTCCTCCTGTATCCTCAATCAATTCTTCTAGTTTGGCTATCCAATTGATGATGTTAATAGACTTCCATCCATCAGTCTCGAGCTCTTCTAATTTTGGCGTTTTTTTTTTCTTCTGCGCCCGCCCCTTTGGAGTTCCTTCTCTCCTGTTCGCTGCGCTGTAGTTCCAAACTCTTAGCTCCATCTCCATATCTGTCTGGCGATGTCCTGTTCTGCATGACTTCTTGCCAGCGGACTTGTGATTTCTGGGGCTCATCTCCCCTTTCTTCGAGGTATCGCAAAGAAGCATGATAACGCTCTTCTGCCTCGTCATCGAAGTTATTTCTTCTCTCTTGGGGTCTCCAATTTCTATTATTGCCTTCCTGGCCATTATTACCTCCATTGTTATGGTACGGTTTGCCCCTGTTATTGTGTTTATTCCACGAACTTCGACCTCTTCCTGCTTTATTAGCATTTCCTTTGTACCTTGACTGCCATTTTCTGGGTTCCTGTTCCCATTGCCGTCCATAGGAATCTAAAGTTTCTGTGCTCGTGGCCTTGTTGTTCCTTGGAGCTTGCTGTTGGTCAGTCTGTGTGTTGGTCACGTGGACTTGTTCCACGGTTCGACTCTGACGCATAGTATTTGCTGTGGTGAGGTCCAGTTGCCTTAGAACTGTCTCCATTTCCATAGCAGTTTTCGCATTAGCCGAGATTAGTAGCCTTTGGATCTCGTATGGAAGCTGTTTGGCGATAGCAATGCATAGCTCCAGTTCACTAGGTTTTTGATCCAGCTCTTTAAAACGACACATCTGCGATATGAAGAATTCTGCGTACTTCGTCGGGTTGTTCGTGCTGTACTTTTTGGCATACAAATCCAGCCGTAAATTCTGCTGAGTCGCGGCGTCCCAATACCTCTTCAAGAATGCCTCGCGGAATTCCTCAACAGTATCAAAAGTGTAACGGAAGCTGCGAAACCATAATGCGCACTCCCCCTCTGTTAACTTCTCTATAGCACGTAGCCTACGCTCCTGCGGTATTCGTGCATCATTGAGATATTCAGTCACTTCCTTTAACCAATATTTTGGTGTCATACTACAGTGACTACCTGAAAACTTCCTAGGTTTTTCTTCGCTTGCCCTAATGACGTTTATCACCTGGGTGTGCATCGCGTTTTCATGTGGCGTCGATGCCGCAATTGGTACACCTGGCGTCATGTAAGGACTTTCTCCTGCGCCTGCAGCATTCCTGCTTATAGGTTGGGTTTCTGGGTCTGCCCACCTTGTTTTTCTTATATCCTCTATGCTGCCTTCACTTGACTTAGGATATTTCAGAAGTGTCTCCTCCTGTGCTATTATCCTGGTCTCCATTTGGTTATGGCGCATTTCTGCTCTTTCTAGGCGAGTAATGACTTCTTTTTCTATTCTCGTAAGCCTATCTCGGTTTTCCTCGGCTACTTGAAAAATTTTCACCTTGTCTTCTTTCAGACTTTGTTTGATATGGGATATTTCATCCTCTACGTCCTCTTTAATTTGAGCAAGGGTCTTGTCGCTTGCCTCTGTTTTCTGGCCTTCTCTTATTTCGAGTTCTTCTCTCAGACCTTTAATTTCATCTTGAATGTGTCCATTGACTTTAGACAATTCATTCCGGACCTTGGTGATCTCGCCTCTATTTTCCTCTTGTCTTTTATTGACTATGATAATGTCGCTTTGCACTTGGTCCAGTTCTTTATGAACTTTACCCATCTGACCTTTCACGTTGCCTACCAGCTCCTTACTTTCCTGAGCGATAGCCTTAATTTCGCCTATTTCCTGGCATTGACCTAATATATTCTGGTCCTGTTTCTTGAGGTCACCGTTAATTGCTCTAGCGTAGCTTTTCAATTTCTGGTCCCATTTGGAGTCGTTCTCCTCTAATCTCTGGTCTACTGTTTTCGTAAACTCTGCGAACTGTTTCGCTTGGCGTTCGAGATTCGCCTCGTTTTGGATCTGAATATCCTTAATATCGTTAGACAACGCCTCTAATTTACTGTTGGTTTGCTCCTGAGCATGCCTACACGCTTGCAAATTACCCTCAAGTTTGGCTTCTATGGCCTCGAAACGTTTATCAGTATTTACCTGCATTTCCGATACAATGCTTACAACAGTATCTGTTACTTCGGTCTTAATGACTTCTTGCATTTGACCTAACTTATTATCTAGTGCAACCTGATTTGCATCTAACCGACTACTCAATTCAGCTTTATTTGCATCTAAACGGTTGTTTAATTCAATCTGGTTATTATCTAACCGAGTGTTTATACTATCCTGGAACGCTTTGGTTTCCAGTTTGTTCTGCACGTGAGCAGCGTCAAAATGCTGTTTCAGTCCTGCAATAACTTGCAAGATCTCCTCCGTACCTGGCATTTTACAATAACACACTTAAATATGCAGGCAGGCTTCCTGGAAAAATATGTGGATACGTTTCGAAGAGAAACATCAAACACTGCACACATGTTGTGAAGTCGTACAAAACCTGATAATATTATAGTAGATTGTGGATGGGGTATGTAACGCTAGTACCCTTAGGCCATTCTCTTCTCAATAGAGAGATTCTGCGTTACCACAAAAAGCCTACTGAATTCAACAATCACTCAAACACAGTTTGAGGCAAAACAATTACTATGGTTTTCCCCATGAAATACCATAAAAAATCTATGGGTTTTCCCTAAATCCCATAAGCTCCACGTATTCTGGGCGCCATGTAAAATTAATACGTGTCGTGGTACTAGTATTAGTAGGACATCGGCCATATTTTAATTTACTATAAAAACTGTTCAGGGAGTGGTTTTTACTGCCGAAAGCCCCACTTGGGCCACGCCATGATAAATTAATAGAGCTTTTACTACCATAGACCCCACAGATGGGCGTCATGGTAAATGAATAGCGATATGCACAATCTATCAAAATTTATATATACGTATCGGAACTTAGCTATGGATTAGGAGCGGTCACACCCTACTTCGTTAATTCTTACTTTAATAGAGTTGTGTGCATTAAATCTGACCGACTTTAGTCGTACCTTTAGCTCAAATCACAGTATAGGACATCAATTCCCATGTACCCATGTGAGTAATCTCGTTGGATAATATGCATCTGCCTCCAACTAGCATCAGCTCTCAGGCGTGTACGGTAACCCCAATTTTGCAGTGCATATTTTGGATTTGAGGCAAAAAGGTATCAACTCTACAATGATAAAGCACAACTCTATTCTAAAACTTTAATTCATTGAAATAAATCATGGCTTCAAACACAAAACAATACCCAAAAAGCATATAATAAAAGCAAACAAAATTTTACTTCCACAATCCACAAGTAAACAAATATAAAAATCACAACAAAGTCATAACTAGCCATAAGGCTTTACCCTTCTGTGAACTTCACAAGGATATACTAGTGCGCTGATGCACCTACGACTTCAAAACAAACTGTACATTAACATAACAGTCATACAATGTGACTTCTTTAATATTACAACAAGGATTATTCCTTAAACCTCTTTATGTTAAACAATTATGTGTGCCGTGCGTGTTTTAATATTTTTCTTCTCACCAATGAAATGCTTTGCATGCATTTACCTATTTGGACGTTGCACCAAAATCAACGTGCAACTCCATAATTATGTAAGCTACCCCCTACACATCCTCCAATTATATGGTTTCACCGCATGCTGTCTGTGATTCCTAGATAAAACGTTACGTTATAGCTTATGTCGGATTGTACAATAGACTACCTCGCGCTCATGGCGATTGGCATCTAGTCACCAACTACATGACTTGGTTCCAGTGACAGTACAAATATATCATGTAACTATTCGTCAGATAGCTAAATTAATGAACCATCAGGATTAACTATAATTATCCATGTGTTCACAAACCACATGGCTATAATACTCAACATAACAATCTTGCATTATATGTCATTTTAACAAGGTCTAGAATCTCTTCCCTTTATAACTTGCCTGAGCGGTTCGAGTGGTTGGCACCGACCCTCGGCTAAGGAAGTCGCTACACAATAGAAAGTGGAATGGGTCGTTTCACCAATTATCTCGACCTTCCTAAAAGTTTGAAAGCCTCCCTCTCTCTAAGCAGTGGAGATTTACAAGACAAATACTGTGTCCTGAGCGACACACATGTTCCCAAAGGATCTTAATTGACTATTATGCCAACAGGTATTGAATGAGCTTTTTGTAATTATTCCTACGTCGAGGATAATGATTAATTAATGGCCTCACATGGGTCCATCCAACATGAAGGTTCGGGGTTCGTAATGCATGAGCCTGGCGGTTGACCGATGTCTCAAGTATAATATAGGCGCACAAAACCACTGTCGCCATGAGTTTTCGCTGCCCACGAGCGTACATAACTCATCTATAAGTTCTCGGGAAATCATGGAGCTGCGAGGTGTCCCTGTTTCCTCGACTCTATCAAGGATTCCAATCCGGAACACATTTCAATCCTTTCTTCAGAGTTAGGGTCCATTCACTAGAACTCCGGAATAAATAATATCTCCAACAATGTCCACGACATAGGAGAATTCATACGTAGAATAGACTATCTGGCCCCTAATGCTCCATGCTACGACATTCCGACCTCTAATATTAAGAGAAATCTAACATTTACTCTATAAGCTTCTCAATTAAGCTGCAAATTCAATTCAATAAAAGCTCTTTCATTACTGGTATCATTACCGAATATATGCAATATTCTGATATAAAACTTCTTTCCATAATTACTGAAATGTAATCTCATTGTAACATCTTCCTGCTTAGATTGATAAGTCTTGCACTTAGCGTTAATAATTCTCGCTTACAACAATTTATTTGTTTCCTGATGTGTTCATTCATACTCTTAATAACCATTATTATTATTATTGAAAATCTCACTGACATAAATGACCAAAATCATAATTTACCATTATTATTATTATAAATCTCATTGACATAAATGACCAAAATCATCATTTATTATTATTCTCACATAAATTACCAAATTTCCGACATAGCTAGACGTTTTAAACTCGAACAATCGCGTTCGTTGCATTTACCTAACTGATTGCCATTCTTAATTCATAGTGGGAATAATTACTCCACTTAATGATACAAATCAACATTTCAACTCTATCAAAATCAACTCATTACTGATTAAACATGGAGGATCAGCCTCCTAACTGACTTTTACTGGCATCTATAAGGAATTCACAATATCTTTACGGAATCACAGACATGCATCGGTCCATACTTCTACATGATCATAACCATAATTTGTGGGGTACTTACATCTCTATAGGCATCTAAGGTGGCTCCGACCAATCATATTCTTCCATGTCGCCCGCCATAATGGGTTTAACGCGACATATTTCTCTTGTTTACACACATTTGATTACACATAATTTCTATCACCAACACGACACGTTGCATACCTTTCAGGAAGTTATCACTCCCCAAACATGTGAAACACTTCATCAAACACTACTTTAAATGATATTTTTACATATACATTACACTGAACACTCGTCACTTATACACACTTCAATGCTGAAATTCCCTAGCAGAGATCGAAATTGCAGGTGTCGACGGCATCTTACGTTACCAACTCCTGATTGAAAGTCTGGTTATCTGCTCTCGGAACTCTCCAACAGTTTTATGACGATCATTACTCCTACAGTAAGCGTCCTGCGTTACATCAATACGCTGGCTCCCAAACATGAGCGTTAACATCTGGTATTCTCATGGCAATACCAAACAGTAAAGTTTCTTTCGCGCATTCTATCGTAGTTACACATATACGATTAGTTAATACTATACACACTGCGCTTAATAAAGTTCAACACTTTCACAAATAATTATATACAATAGTGCTACCGTTAGTCTATACGGTGCTTCGTAACTGAACACGTCATAGTTCGTGCGGCTGATTATGCCTGTATCACGACTATTATTCATACAGGCGTATTTACTGTTTCTATTACACATACCAGTCTTTGTTCGGCGTCCTGATGAATAGATCCGTCATGCATTTTTGCCTTGACGAACTTGCTTCAACCTGGCTGTAGCTGACTGAAGTTTCACTCGAAGACTGCACGTAACTTATTTGAAGACTTCTGTCTGCGGCTTACACGCTGTCTCGTACTGATGCATATTTGCTGCATACTGATTGCAACTTATTGCCATTGTGCTACAATTGACAATTGAGTAAGACTGTAACTGGCTGTAACTGCGCTTGGCGGCATGTAGACTGCGTGACAACTGAGTTAGACTGAGCTTGACTGAGTTAGAACAGAGTTAGTTTCAAAGTGAGGTTCAACTGAGTTAGAACAGAGTTTCAAGTGAGAACAGAGGGCTCCTCCTGGGGTCTACTCCCTTATATCGGATTTCCACAGAAAGTAGAGCAACATCTTCCCGCGTAATCTTCGCTCCTCTCACAGCATGATTCAGGTCTTCAAACCATGATCATTGTGTTCCTCTCTCTTCACAGGTCCCAAAACTATATGTGTGCAAAGGAATCGCTCGTTCAATTAATTAATATTAATTCCTTTCTCCATGGCGTGGGACGCTACCTAGTCGGGAAATCCCCTACAACATCTCCACATCCATCCGCGAACAATGGTCGTTTTACAGTCCTTACGCACATCACTAAATATGCACCAATTTCGCAGGTAAAAGACTCTAAAATTATCTTCTTGCCAAGATATTCACCTGTGTGCAACTCTCATCTCGATTCGTTACTCCAATCACGAGTAATCAATGATTTTTCTGGGCATTTCACCGCCCCTACTCCAAATCTATTCTCCGTCGGGGAATAACTGTGTCATTATTCAGGCCTCTCCCCTGCTCCAGACGACATAATGGGGTGACAGAGATGGACGTGGCTCCACTGGGACCAACCCACAATTCTGGGCCGATTAGTAAATGTCAGCTCTGCCCTCCTCTGTGCTTCAAACTCCCAATAGCTTACACCAAATCGTCTTATAATGATATAATCTGCTCATTATTTCCTACATTATTTTACTAAATAATGCCATTTCATCAAAAATCACACCAGTGATTAAATATACATCTCTTTCGAGGGGTTTTTACCAAGAAACTCCCTGTACAGATCTCTGGTTCGCTTCCTGGCGGAACCTTTTTACTGAGATCACAGTCTCTGAGAACCATGTTCGATTCCAGTCAGCATAACCCCATCGGGTTCAGTACATGGAGCTTAATGACCATGATATCCAAGCCTCTCGAATGAAACGAAACAACAACAGATTCCTACCCAATCCTTCCTCGTTTAAAAGTATTCACACAGACATCACAATGACACAGGCTGTCAGACAACTTCTACACACACTATGAATATCTATGACTTTTGTCATTCTTCTAGATTTTCCCGTATTGATTTGATATATAGCAACAATATCCACTTTGCAATACAAAATGTTTTTATATGATGTCCTTAACTTCTTTGATACATGTTTCGGTTCTTGTGAACCTTCTTCAGTCAAAACACATTCTCATATGACAATCTTGTTACACTTATAAAAACTCTTTTTTACATTCGTCAAAATTGTTTAAAATAGACATAAAATACTTAAATAATTCGATTATGTATTTGAAGTTCAGGTCTTAGGCCCTTCGTCGTTGAAATCCCAAATTTTAAACTCAGGATCCCATTGTACAAGTGTCTTGTTAAAATCGTGTATAACAAGTAGTTCCGTGAAGGACTATACAGCCTATTTTCATATATCCTACTTATGTTAATTGCCTCTATCTACATACAAAATGTCAGTTTGATTGCTGTAATTGATTCGTAGATATTGAGAACCGACTAAATATTTCGGATGGTCGCCATGTTGGGTTTTATATACATAGGTCCTAAAGTTATGACTGTTACATGAAGATTATTGTGTACGTGTAGCATTCAAACTTCAATCGCATGATAAGGACACAAGAAGTAACAAGGAGATTTTAAAATTTCGCACAGCTGCCATCTTGTTGTTATGGAAACAATTGAAATAAATTAGATGCCAGTGGATTAACATTCGTATAAGGATTTACTGTACCAAGTTTCACTGCACTCGGATGGTTAAATTGCGAGAAACGTCCATGTGAATATTTATACTTCGCGTCGCCGCCATGTTGGATTTGTGATCACCAGGTTATTTAGAGTCCTATAGGTGAACTTAAGTTCATAGCCCCTATGAACATAAAAAAATCAGTTTGATTGCTATAATAGATTCGTGGATATTCAGAGCCGTCTAAATATTTCGGATGGTCGCCATGTTGGATCGTTAAATGTATAGGCCATAGAGTCGTGCACCATTAAAGGAAAATTATTGCGTAGTTTCATTATTCAAACTTTCACGTCGATCGCATGATTACGACACAAGAAATAAAAACTTAATTTTAAAATTCGCAAAGCCGCCATCTTGAGGTTATGTAAACAATTGAACTAAATTAGATACCAGTGTATTACAATGTGTATAAACATTTCCTGTACCAGATTTCATTGCGTTTGGAACATTAAATCGCGAGGAAGGTCTATTTAAAATTTTCAAATTCGCTTGGCCGCCATGTTCGTTTTGTAGTTAACCTGTTTTTGAAAGTCTTATAGATGAACTTCCAGTAGTGCCCTTTATCTTGCTACAAAATTTCAGGGTGATACCGTTAATAGTTTCAGAGATATAGAATGCCAGTGAAATATTTCGCACATCCGCCATCTTGTGGTTATGTAAACAATTGAACTAAGTTAGATGTTGGTGCATTACAATGTGTATAAACATCTACTGTACCAAGTTTAATTGCGTTTGGTTGGTTAAATTGCGAGAAACGTCTATTTAAAAGTCGCAAATTCGCATGGACGCTATGTTGGTTTTGTAGTTACCAGTTTATCAAATGTCACATAGATGAACTTCTAGTAGTTCCCTTTATCACCGTAAGACATTCCAGGGTGATATAGGGAATAGTTTCGGAGTTATTGAATGCTGGTGAAATATTACGCACAGCCGCCATGTTGGATTGGTGAGACGTAACAAAATTTGAAGGGCACGGTCGGGGTCTTCGGGAATAGTGCTATGAACTTACCGAGTTTCATTGAAATCGATACAGCCGTTTATAAGTTATTAGACACACACACACACACACACACACACTCCTCACACACACACACACACACACACACACACACACGGACAAAAGGTGATCTCATAATCCTATTTTTTTTTCAAAATTGAAAATAGGCTAAAAATCCTTGAGGTTATGGGTGAACGGATGATCCTTGCTTAAAACTTGTTATTGTTGCTTTAACTACCGCAGATTTGAAGATGTTGGAGATAGCTGAACTGATGTGTTGTTGAACTGCTTTGTTCACTGGCAAACTGACCGGCTATATATTCTACACACACCTAAGTACACGGGGCTACAAGATCACGACGCCACAAAGCCCCTAAAGTATCAAAAACAGAAACAACAACAAACAGCAGACTCTACCGCGGATCAACGACAGCTTCCTAAACAAATCCTTCCTCATTTACTGTACAAGTAGCTTACATACACTAGTACAGACATCACGGTGGCACAGGTTATCAGAGAACTTCTTCACACACCCAAGTACACGGGCTACATGGCCATGATGCCGCAAAGCCCCTAAAGAATCAACAACAACAGACTCTACTGGATCCAGGACAACGCATTTTAATCGCAGTTGTCCAGTGTTGAAATATGTGGTGTTGTATGTAATATTTTCGATTGCAAATACAGACTATATATGCTTAAGATTATAACGCGTGAGTAGTTATAAATCAATACATATAACACAAATCAAGGAAAAAAAATAATGAAGCCACTATGATTTGGACCTCTAACCTTCAGATTAGGATTCTAACACGCTATCACACTGCTACACGTGCCCACTACGCCTATCAACGTTAACAAAAATTTAGTATAACTGCCTATCTTTTTATTTTCTCTTGGAATGAACGATTTCAGTAGCGTTTTCTGGCGTGTTTTATAAACCATTTGATACCAAAATTATATGATTTTGTTTAGTACATTTCTGGAAACAAACAGTAGCCTCCATTTTGACCCAACGGGACGACACGGCCCAGCACAATATGGCACGGTCGGCCTGAACCGTGTCACCTTTATGGTATAATATTCTATTCTATTATAAAATGTTAACATCCTTGAGGACAGTTTAAACCAGCCTCTGTACGATAAACAGATGGTGAGGCCGGGCCTTGTCTGATGACCCTATAGTTTCGGCACAAGACACTTTCCACATTAAGGTACATTTTTGTGGAATTTGGTAGAGGTAGGATGATTATATTAGTCGTAATTTGATTTCAGCTTAGACAATTTGGGTGGGCGCCATTTCTTTTTCGTTATGTTGGCGGCGATATACAACAAGACACCGAGCTAGTGCTAACTCTGTACCAAAGCTGGTTCGATTTGATTTTGTTGTGTTTGAATTGATAGGGGGGATCGATTTGCACACATACACGGCCGCCAACTGCAAACTATTTGGCTATTGACCTTGTAGTTTGGTCAAAAGACGTTTCCGACAAGAAGGTATGATGCAATATTTGGTAGAGATCGGATGATTAGGCAAGTCGTAATTTGATTCAAGCTTTGAACATTTGGGTGGCCACCATTTCGTTTCCGTCAAGATAGTGGCAATATAAATTATGACACTGAGGTTTCGATTGCTAGTGCTACCCCTGTACCAAATTTCGTTCAATTCGGTTTCGTCGTGTTTGAATTGATAGGGGAGGGGGGCAGTTATACCAACTCACACACACTCACACAAACACGGCAGACTAACAACTTTTGGCCCGTGTAGAGCTCATAAGTCTATTTTCATTTTGTGCAAAAATTGAAAGTAGGCTAAAAAGCATGACCAATTCTAACGGTTGACGATTTCGCTTAAAGCCAATTCATTTTATTCGTATATTTTGGAATGCCTTGTTTGTTTGTTTGTTTGTTTGTTTGTTTGTTTGTTTGTTTGTTGTTGTTGTTGTTGTTGTTGTTTGAGTCTTTAGTCATTTGACTAGTTTGATGCAGCACTCCCCGCCTCCCTGTCCTGAGATAATAGTTTTATCTCTACATAGCTACTACTCCCTACATTCGAGGCAATCTGTTTAACATATTCTAACCTTGGTCTACCCCTACAGTTCTTATCCTCGACCCTCCCTTCTATAACTAAATTTGCTATTCCTGGGTGTCTTAGTTAGTGTCCTACCAACCTATCTCTTCTTAGCAGTCGCCACAGACATCTGTTCTCTCCTAATCGTCTTAATACCTCTTCATTTGTATACCTATCTACCCATCTGATCTTCATCATTGTCCAGTAACACCACGTTTCAAACGCTTCAATTCTCCTCTTTTCTGCTGCTCCAACAGTCCAAGTTTCACTTCCACAGAGTGTCACGCTCCAGACAAAGGCTTTCAAAAATACTTTCCAAATACTGTACCTAAATCTATATTCGATGTCAACAGATTCCTTTTCTGTAGAAATGCATTCCTTGAGTGTGTTAACCTCCTTTTTATATCCTCTTCGCTTCGTCCATCACTGGTTATTTTGCTTCCTAAGTAACAGAAGTCTCCTACTTCCTTTAGCTTTTCTCCTGTCAATTCGACGTCCATAGGAGTTTCTGATTTCTTTGGACTTCATTCCATAACTTTTGTTTTACATTTATTGATTTTCGTCATGAATTCTTTCCACAAGATAGAATCCATACCATTTACAAATAAATATTCATTCAAATCCTCTAATGCGTCAGTTAAGATGATGATGTCATCAGCAAATCTCAGAGTTGGAATTATTTCTCCTTGAATCTTTACTCCTACTTTGATATTATCTCCAATTTCCTTCATTGCTTGTTCAATGTGTAGATTGAAAAGCATGGATGGTAAGTTGCAGCCTTGCCTTACACCTTTTTGAGTACCAGCTTCTCTCTTATGTCTTTCAGCTCGAATAACTGCTGTCTGGTTTCTGTATAGATTGTAGAGTACCCTCCTATCCCTGTACTTTATTCCAATCGTTTTTTTAAATATATGATCTTCAGGAAAGGCGGACGAACGTCCCAGGACGACAGTATAATTTTGAAACAAACTCCCCTTCAAATTGTAAATAGCTTCACCTATCTAGGCTTGGCTCTGCAAACTACCATGCAAGCCTTCAGGATTCACAAAAAACAGCGGGCGGCATCGGCCACTAAAGCTATTTTCGATATTAGAAACATATCTCGACTTTCACTGAAATCCGCCTTAGCACTCTTTGATGCCAAGATTGTTCCGGTCCTCACATATGGGTTAGATATAGTCTGGAATAAATTAAGCTTGAGCGATCTCAGATCAATTGAAAAAGTCAAAGCGCGATACTTAAAGGCTGCCCTGGGAGTATCAAAATACACGCACTCCCGACTTGTTTATGAACTTGCCAGGGAAAATGTTCTTATTGAAGACTTGAGATTTCGATTGCCATTGCCTTCTACTGGACAAGAACAGGAATTCCTAAGGATGAGACAAAGAAAGCGAGCGGAAATCGACATAGAATTCTATGGGACTGATACCATGTCTCAGAGAAATTGGACTGAACTGAACAATGAAATGAGGAGTGCTCTGAATAGACTTCCTGTGCACGGATTCCATCATAAGCTGTGCGTGCGGCGTGGCTTTCATGGACCTTCTGAGCAGTGTGTGTGCATATTATGTGCTAAACAATGTGGTCGATATCATTTTAGTAAATGCTCTAAGAGAACACTGTCGTTATTGGATTACTCGAAAATGTAATGCACATTTGTGCGCAGTTCCTTTATTATTATGATATCGATCACGCGGGGCATTGCACAGACCAAGAATCATGTAATATGGGGCGCGCACTGGTCGGTGGTTGGTGGGATCCGGGTCTCGAGCGCGATTTGTGGTGGAAGCCGGTGGAAACCACGCACCGCTGGTCTATTTATTTAACTTCTCATCTGACAGTGTTTGTGATATTATGATGTATTTATTCCAAATGCACTTTCGTGCGCAATTATACTATTATTATTATTCCAATCGTTTTCAAAATTCAAACAACTTACTCCAATGAACTTTATCAAAAGCCTTTTCTAAATCTGCAAATGCTATGAATGTTCTCTTATCCTTCCTTATTATAGCTTCCAAAATCAGCCTAAGACTTAGTACAGATCCTTTGATCCTACGTTTCTCCTGAAGCCAAACTGTTCTTGACCCAACTATGTTTCTATCTGGCTTTCCATCCTCTTGTAAATTATTCTAGTTAGGATCTTTGAAGCATGAGTCATCAAGCTGATTGTATGGTAATCTTCACATATGTCAGCTCCTGTTTTCTTCGGTATATGGATGATAGATAACATGAAATCAGAGAGTACCTCACCAGTCTCATAAATTCTACAAAACCAATTGAATTAACCTGCTCAGACCTTCATCACCTATGCAGCGTAGCATCTCAATCGGTATATCATCTATGCCTGGTGCTTTGTTACTGCTTGAGTCTTCCAATGCTCTGTCAAATTCTGACCTGAATATTAAATCTCCTTTCTCATCCTCATCAAATTCCTCTTCCCTTTCCATTACATGACTCAATCTCCTTTCCCTTATACAAACACACTATGTAAACTTTCCATCTCTCAACCTTTTCTTCCCTATCTGTTAGTGGTTTTCCATCCGAGTCCTTAATAATACAGCACTTGAGTCTTCCTTTCCCCAAAAGTACTATTAATCCTTATATCAGACATTTTTATATACCTGCACATTTCTCTTTCAATCATTCTTCTTTTTCTTCCTTGCACTTCTTGTTAACCTCATTTCTCAGATTTGTTTTATACAGTTGGAAGTAGGGGTTAACCTCTTGCAAGCTATTGTTTAAGATATGAGGTGTGTCCTCCCTGATGCCAGAATTCGCTCGAATTGCTAGTCTTATTTGATTAGCTACAGAGTAGTTTAATGCATACAGTATACGTACAACTGGCCGTAACGACTGTCGCTTATATTGTTGGAAGATAAGAAAGAAATTCGATGATGTAAAATTCCAGAGATTTTAAAAACATATGGGTCGTATTCCGGTGGCACGATAACATTGGCACCAAAGGACACTAAGAACTTAGAATTGTTGCACTACTGAATATTTTCTCTGAAATTCCTTGAGATATAGTTTCCAATGAATTTGGAATTCAGCCTATCAAGTATTTTATATTCCAGCAGATCAATTTCACCACTACAACAGCAAAGGCCAAGGTAATCAAGCAAGAGAAGTACATTCGTTCGTCAATAACCAAACACTGCACGGCATAATTTCTGGAATTGTTTCTGAAATGGCAGATATGTATTGGATTTTAAAAGCGGCTTCTCCGATTTCTCATCTAATTGCGTCTATTTGTACTGTAGTTCCCAAATGACCAGTCAATGTTCATTTTCGCCGAACGGGTTTATTTACAGTAGCAGTTCCAAAAATTAACGTCGTATTCGATAACACTATAGTGTCATGCATCAACGGAGCCGCTAAACATTAATGGCAAATTGCCGTAATCAACATTGCCACACGGAACTATTAGATATATAAGAAGAATATATTGTATATTTACGATTATAATAATTTTAAAATTCTTTGTTATAAGAATAGTTTCTCTTCGAATGATATTGATATTGATATGTAAATTGGCCAGGAGATCACTAGGATTGTTTGGCCGCCAGAAGTCTGTTGCTCGCTTAGCACCACCCAGGGGACACGTGTAGGGTATCTTAGGGTTAATCCTACGGACGTGAGCAACACTGGTGAAGTGAGACTCTACGCTCGCGAAACCCCTCCATCCGGACAGCGAGACACCTGGTGAACCAAAACTTCAACCTGCTGCAAAACTGGAAAGAAGAATTGGTGGAAAACATTCCAAGTCAGCTGCAAGATATCACAAACTCCACAACACCACCAAGTGGCTTCCATCTACCCCGGAAAACATGGTCAACGCTAAACAGGATAAGAACAAACCATGGTAGATGTGCAGATCTTCTCTACAAATGGGGATATATATCTTCACCAGAATGCAGTTGTGGTGATCCCTGGCAGACCATACGGCACATAGTGAATGACTGCCCGACGCATTCCTACAGTGGCAACTTCAGTGACTTTGTGGAAGCAGGCCCAGCTGTGATAGACTTTATTAACAACTTGAAAGTGAAACTGTAAATAATGTAAATACACATCTATTTTTGACTAATGTTGATATGTACAGCCAAACGCTAAATAAATAAATCTTCGAATGAGTTCAAATTCAAATTTTAAAATCTATATACTTTAAACAGTAAGCTGAATTTTGTTACCGCGAGATTGACAGAACGTCTGAACCGATTGTCTTCGTAATGCACTTTGACGAAAACCCTTGGCCTGTATATTTGCAGTGTGTCTTTAAAATAAACAAATATGTTACCATATATTTTTAAATTTATAAACAAAAATGCAAAATTATTGGCCCTAGCGCATGCGCAGAATCTGCTTGGTTAATGACAGACATGGCGGATGTCCACCGCGTTTTAATGTACAGTTATAGTTATTTATAAGAATTATTAAGGAGGGGAATATGGTTTATGATGTTTCCACGATATATACTGGAATAGAATTATACAAGACGGGAAATGTTGAAGAACTTATACTGACTGTTGAGTGTGTATGTTGTTTACCTAACTTAATATTACCCTGTTTTACCAGTGGTTCGGTAGCTCAGGTGGAAGCGTTGCGAACTCCGAATTTATACGTAGTGAAATGGAAGGGGTTCGATTCCCACCTTTCACATCTTTTTCTATTTCCGTATTCTCTTTTCTTGCTATTGGTATTACGTAGCCAAATCATACTTAACTTTTAAAATTCCCGTAAAGTTACGAATTCTCCGCGATTTACGTTGGCATCTATATATTTAAAACACAAAGCGTTCTTTTGAAAATCGCCACAACTCCCCACTGGACCGATTTTTATGAAATGTGATTTTGATGAAAGGTACCTATATGTATATGTGCCATCACTATCGTTCTCTCTTTTCAACTGTTATTAGTATTTTATTTCATGAAATTAACTTGCTCATAATGCTATTCGCCCACATACGACAATTATGATTTCTATCTACCATCCGCCAGCGACTTCTACCAGGCCAATTTCCATGCTGTATGCTTTAAATTAAAGATGCATATTTCTACATTCCGCATCATTAAGTTTTATTTCCGTTTTGCCATTGCATTCCAGCATGTGATCAAAAGAGCTTCCTGTTGTCCCCACAATGCAGATTCAATATCTGCAATTAGTTCCAGTAACTGACAACAGATCACAGTACCTCGCCCATATACTGTAGTTCCAGTAACTGACAACAGATGACAGTACCTCGCCCATATACGAAAATTCTTCAATCCGCCAGCTACCCTCACAATGATAAAAACCTTTCCTATGGGCAGTAATATGTTTTAGAATTTTCCGAAGCTAACCAATTCCGTCTTGGAAATTCTTTAAATAGCTCCTCCAGAGAAGATATTCTTGAAAGAATACACCTGAGCTTAAGTCATTGTGACCCTTACATTCGGTGGCAATGGCAGAACTATTATCAAAATTCGGTCTTACAAAACTATGCATCAAAATAGAAAGTTGTCGGATATTCTCAAAAATATCTACAATTCTACAAAATGGGATACATCGTTGGTCATGAGACAACCTTGTGCTGCGTTATAGTTGACTAGAAGTGGGCTTTCCTCGCTGTTACTCAGAAACAGATTGTTTCTGATAGCTTGAAGCTTCATGATGTCTGGTGGGCCTCTCCTCGTTCTCCTTCAGAAGTTTCCAGGCTGTCAGGAACGGAATTCGAACTCAACATCTTCGTGTGGCCGTCCTTTCTGCTGGGTTATTTTCTTGTATGAGATGGGGAAAACCCTTTCTCTCTTGATGGCGCTGGGATCCACCCGAGCCGCTCTCGTTCGTGAAATTCTTCTGTCTTCTTCGCCAAAGTTCCGATGTATTGGTATTCGTCATTTTAATTGGTGAAATGAATTGTCTCCCCCACGATATTGATATTAGGTCATTTCGAATACTCTCGCTGCCAACATAGTTATGATACCATTAACATTTTAGTTCGTCATTACGATCTCTGTAGATTCAGTTGTATTTACCTCTCCCAACTTCAGAATTTTCGACATGATAGAAATACGTAGAATAATTTCTTAATATGTTTCAAATGTAGTTGTATGTCGACTTAATATTCTTGCACAAAACTAAGTGCCGTCGTTCTCGTTACTATTTGCTTGCAGTAGTCATCTTCTTCAAAGGTATAATAATATCTATCAGCTTTGTTCACTTGTAGAGTATTTGGTTAAGACGTCCACTCCTGACGAGGTCGTAATTATTAAGAGCCTCAATTCTTCTCTCATTTCCCTCACCAACAATAAAGTTATCGTCACCTTTCAGAACATGGATCTGATTGGTTCCTTGTTAGCGATGATGATGATAATCCTTAATTAAGCATTTAATTAGCCGCAAAGTTAATAAATACTTCTTATTTATTATTTAACACCTTCTATAATGTTATGAAGTGTTAAAATCATGCTGGTTATTAGCTAAGCTAATTGCACTATCCGCTCTTATCTAAGTAAGGTCGCTTCTTATCGGTTGCGTTCAATACGCGCCAGGCTCGAGTCCCCCTCCTCCTAGCCTGCGGTCACGATTCACTCCCGTGCGCCTGTCGGTTCGTCGGAAGTCTTTGGGTATCTCCGTGCATTCGTAGTGTCATAGTTTCTTTGTGCCGCGCTACCTTTGTGCCTTTTCGATCACGTGGCTGCTAATAATTTCCTCATTGGTCGGCTCGGTTAACTGGCTAACAGTGCGAGATGTATAAACCAGTTTCGTGGCTTGTTTACAGTATCGACTTTATTTAGCTTTGGCTCGTTAGAAAACTTTGAGGACATGAATATTTCCAAGCTCATATATACGCGTACAGTACCATTAAAGGAAAATTATTGCGTAGCTTCATTATGCAAACTTTCACTTTGAACGCATGCTTACGGCACAAGAAATAAAAACTTAATTTTATAATTTCGCACAGCCTACAGCCTGAGTATGTGTAAACAATTGAACTAAATTAGATGCCAGTGCATTACCATATGTATAATCATATACTGTACCATATTTCACTGCGCTCAGAAGGTTAAATCGCGACAAAAATCTATTAAAACGATTCAACTTCGCTAGGCCGCCATGTTCGTTTTGTATTTTACAGGGTTTTGGAAGTTACATAGATAAACGTGCAGTAGTTCCCTGTATCATCGAGCAAAATTTCAGGGTGATATCAGTAATAGTTTCGGAGATATAGAATGCCAGTGAAATATATCGCACATCCGCCATTTTGAGGATATAAAAACAATTGAATTAAATAAAATGCCAGTGCATTACAATGTGTACAAACATTTGCTGTACCAAGTTTCATTGCGTTTAAATCGCGAGAAAAGTCTATTTAAAAGTCGCAACTTCGCTTGGCCGCCATGTTGGCTTAGTAGTTACCAGGTTCTTGAAAGGTCCATAGATGAACTTCAAATAGTGCCCTTTATCATCGTACAAAATTTCAGGGTGATATCGGTAATTATTTCGGAGAGATTGAATGCTAGTTAAATAATTCGCACAGCCGCCATGTTGGATTGGTGAGACGTAATAAAATTTGAAGGGCACGGTCGGGGTCGGCAAAAATGGTGCTATGACCTTACCGAGTTTCATTGAAATCGCTTCTTCCGTTGAGAAGTTATTAGGGGGACACACACACATACATCACACCGACTCACATACGCACAAACACGCACACACACACGGACAAAAGGTGATCTCATAAGCCTATTTTTTTTTTCATAAAATGAAAATAGGCTAAAAATGAACAGTAAAGGAGGACATGATATCAGGTCAACAAGACTGACTATATGGGATGAAGCACCAACGGCTAACGTGCATGCCCTGATGTGCGTTAGCAGACTTTTGCAAGAAATCATGGGTAATTCCATCTCTTTTGGTGGGAAAGTTATTGTACTAAGTGGAGATTTTAGACAAGTTTTTCCTGTTGTTCCCCATGGTTCCAAACAAGCTGTTATTCAGAAGTGAATTAAATTTTGTCCTCTTTGGTCAGAATTTAAGATATTTCCTCCGTTTAAAATTATGGGAGCAGGACCAGAAGAGTTAGACTTTGCTGATTTTTTGCTGAAAATTGGTCATGGAGATTACCCTTCCGTGAATCAGGAATCGGTATAGCAAACTGTTATTGATTTACCACCCTCTGTCATCGTGAAACAAGACATCGTCTCTAAAATTTACGGGAATAAATTTCAGTCACCAGGAGATGCTACAAGTTTCTCCAAAATTGCCATTCTTGCCCCTAAAAACCAACACTGTGATCAATTCAATTCTAAAGTTATAGATCTTCCATCCGGAGTGGCCAGATCGCACATCAGTGTAAATAACTTAATTACTGAAGATGAAAATAAACCTCTCCAATTTCCCATAGAGTTTCTGAACAGCTTAGAATTAAGTGGCTTGCCTCCTAATGTCCTTGTCTTAAAACCTAGAGTGATTGAAATGCTATTAAGAAACTTATATGCTACACAGGGCCTTCTAAATGGAACAAGATTAATTGTGCGAAATATGCCTGACAGTTGTTTAGATCTTGAAATCATTACAGGGTTAGGTGTGGGAAAAAGAGTTCTGATTCCTAGCATTGATTTAACACCTTCCGACACTACTCTTCTATTTAATTTTAAAAGACGCCGGTTTCCTATTCGCCTTGCATTCAATATGACAATTAACAAAGCCCAAGGACAGACTTTAGACCGTGTTGGTGTATATTTACCCCAGCCTGTATTTAGCCATGGCCAACTGTACATAGCATTTGACTGATTGAAAATACAAATAGTGCCGGCGAGCCATAGAACAAAAAATGTTGTATTTAAGGAGGTACTCTAACATCCCTACATTTAAGAGATATTGAACCAAAATTCCTCTACAAATAGTTACTACACACTTCAGTCTATAGGTTAATCTGGAGTCTGATTCAGCCACTGCAAACTACATGAAGCAAATGCTGTCACACAACGGTTTTAAGTGCCAGAAAAATGTACTTTACCGACCCAGAGACTTAGTATTCCATTGAATTTCAACGGGTTCACCCTAGTTACTTTTTAAGTTTCCATTCCATATTTATGTTAATTAATATTATTTAAAACAAGAAGTTCATTGCCGAACTAATGAGCCTAATTTTCTTAAAATTTAAGATTCATACCAATCTATATAGATCGATCTAGAAAAGTAGCGAAATTAAGTTGGTAATATCGCAATTTCTAATTAGTTCGAAATATACCTGTAGCCTAATAGAGCACAACAGTTGGCAGCCCTGGTGACTGAATATATTGTTAGTTCCATCGCTTAAGGTACAAAATACAATATTTGGTTGAAGTCCAATGGATAGCATGGACGTTACATGCAGTTAGACATTGGAATTATCAGCGCGTGTAAAATCATGTTGGCAACAATGTCATGCATGCGTTGGTCAGAAATAATCTGAAATATTATGATCTCTTGTTGTGCCAATTTTGGATGAAATCCATTTGTTAGTATAGAAGTTACATGTATTTTAAAATTGGACCTATCAGCAGGCTTAGAGTCATGTTGGGAGCACTGACGTATATTAGTTTCTCCTAATTAATCTAGAATGTTAGGTACGATACGTGTGCAAATTTTAAAGCTGTTGGCTTACATACTCTCTGATATATTAATATTTGGGTAAAAAAAGATAGAGACAGCTTTCATTAACAGTTGGCAGCCCTGGTTGCTCATAAGAATAAGCATAGTCATATCTGTTATGGTACACATAGCACACACGACATTTGGTTGAAATCCAATTAATAGTATAGAAGTTACATGTATTTAAAAATTGGTCTTATCAGCAGGCTTAGAATCATGTTGGTAGCACTGACGTACATAAGATACTCCAAATTAATCTAGAATGTCAGGTACTATACGTGTGCATAGTTTAAAGCTGTCGGCTTGCATACTTTCTGATATATTGGTATTTGGATAAAAGAATAGAGAGAACATTTATTGACAGTTAGCAGCCCTGGTAGCTCTTAAGAATACGCTCAGTCATATCTGTTTATGTGCACATATTACATACAAAATTTGGTTGAAATCCAATTGATAGTATAGAAGTTATATGCATTTATAAATTGGACCTATCAGCAGGCTTAGAATCATTTTGGCAACACTGCCATGCATGGCCTCCTGGAAATTGAACTAAAATATTATTATCTATACGTGTGCTAATTTTGAAATAGCTCCCATGCATACCTTCCAAGATATCCATCATGGAGCTCAAATTTCAATTGCGGTTTTTCAGCAGTTGGTAGCACTGATATAATTTTCAAATATGGGCTTGAGATATTCAGATATAGATCTTTACTCATACCAAATTTGGATTCTATTGCTGCAGTCCTTTAGGAGTTGATAGGGTGGGGGGGGTGGGGGTGGGACACACACACACACACACACACACACAGCCAGCCAGCCAGCCAGACAGACGGACAGAAAGAAGGACAGACCGACAGACTGACAGACAGACTGACAGACAGACAGACATACATACATACAGACAGACAGACAGACAGACAGACTGACTGACAGACAGACAGAAATAAATTTGCCAGGATCGATCTCATAAGTCTACTTTTTCCACATTTTTGCAAAATGTGAATAGTAGGTTAAAAATAACCCCTGACACTACAGCCCATGAAGGGTCCAGGCCTACCAAGCGACCGCTGCCCAGCTATTTGGCGTGCAGATATTGGGGTGACACATGATCAGCGCATCAGGTCCCATCAGATGTAAATATTGGATTTCGTGATCGGGGCGCTTCCTCACTGTCAGACAGCTACTCAATTGTCCTCACGATGCTGAGTGCACCCCGTTCCAGCCCTCACGTCAGTTTCTAAAATCCCTGACGGAGCCAGGAATCGAACCCAGGGCCTCCAGTTGAGAATTAATATTATTACTTTTATTAATTTTCAAGGATCACTCAAATTTGTTATTTAATACAACGCATAGGCTTATAATTGCTCTTTTATAACGTTCTTACATTACCTAATATTCTAATCATTCACTTATCTTTATTACGTTAAGACATTTATATTTTTCTCTGTTTTATTATAATTTAGATTAGTTTTAGGTATAATTTAATTGCTGATGAAGGGATCAAAGTTATCTCGAAACTTGTTCAAACCCAAAACATTCTAATGTTGTGAAATGAAAATCCACAGCCTGCTTCCAGTCTCCGACCGGGTCAGGAATGGAATGAATGAAGCCCCCATCCAGCGGCGAGGATATGAACTGTGCCGGCTGCCGAGGCCTGACGCACTCCTCTGGGGCAATGATTAAATGAATGACAGATGAAATGAAATGATAGTGGAGAATGTTGCTGGAATGAAATTTTGACAGGGAAAACCGGAGTACCCGGAGAAAAACCTGTCTGCCTCCGTTTTGCCCAGCACAGATCTCACATGGAGTGACCGGGATTTGAACCACGGACCCAGCGGTGAGAGGCCGGCGTGCTGCCGCCTAAGCCATGGAGGCTTTCTAATGTTGTCCTTTCTTTAAATAAAATATTGACTGACGGATTCAATTCATAGGCTATTTAAAAAAATGGAAATCTACAGGTCAAGAGCTTTCGTCCGAGTGCTTTATAAAGTCAATAGATTCAGCCGTTCTCTCAACCTCGCGGTAACAAAAACCACCTTACTGTTTCAAATACCGGTATATAAATGGCTATTACCGGGTGAGTTAGCCGTGGTCGTTACGGCATGACTGCTGGCAGTCGCTCACATCCGGGAGGCGAGGAGGTTCGAATCCCCCCGCCGGCAACCTTGATGATGGTCTTCTGTGGTTTCCCATCTTCCTTCCAGGCAAATGCCGGGGTTGGTCCCTAACTATAGGCCACAGCCGCTACCTTCCAACTCCTCGTCCTTCCATCCCAACTTTCCTCCCCAACGGTACTTGTAGCTCACCCATTGGGTCTCCGTCTCGAAGCAGCTACAAACCTGGCGAGCCGAACATGTCCTCGGACACTCCCGGCGCTAAAAGCCATACGCTAAAAAAAAAAAGAAAAAAAAAAGGCTATTGAGGAATATGCCATTTTTGGTTATAATTAAGCAGAAACATTCTTTTGTAAACTTATTCTTGTGGTAATATATTTGGATAGAATGATGATTTTTAGTAGTTTTAATGCACATCACAGGAGTAATTTTGGGCCAAGGTTTTCTTATTCAGTTAGTGAGCTGATCAGGATCTTTGGGAAAGTGTAACGCAGTGGATGGCTGTACTCGGATGTTTGAAGTGTTTTCATATGTTAACTCAAGACAAGTGTTCATCACCACAGTCAAGTTTCAAACTATAAAGAAAAGTTAATTCGTTGAGAGCAAGAGCAAAACATTCCTCCTGGGACAAACCCCTCGCAGTCATTCAGTCTCATTTGGACGACGTATCTCTGTCAACACGTTGAGAGCGAGCGATAGCCTACTTTACACTAAGTAGTCTGCGAGCATTAACAACCACATCTTGACTCCTCTCCCACATTGCTGCCATCTCCTGTGACCTATTGACACTTCTGTCCTAACAGTCCTGGGGTAAATTCTCTGCTGTAACAAGAAATTCATTTTGAGTTTGAGTGCTGGAATGGGGAAAGCTTAACCATCTCACAGGTGTTGAACCATCAATGACAAATCCTGAGCTGGAGTTACGTTGGTGTTTTGTCCTTGCCGTCAGCTTGCAGAAGCTTATCACAGACAACGCCAATATGTGGGGACGTGTTCGAGTAGCCAAGCCACTATTCTGTTTTCTTCCTGCCTGGATCCACCACAGAGTTCTCCAGTGGCGTAGCTGTAGGTGTGGCCCTGCCTATCACAGGCCCTCTTTTTCGGTTTCGGTCACCCATTATAAGTAACAACGCCGTGAATTATTTTGAAATATTTTGTCATTCCCGAGGAGCAGTGGCGGATCCAGGCCTTGCGGGGTCCTGGGTGATTTGATAAGGAGGGGCCCACAACAATATGAAATAAAAATGAAAAGTAGTTTTGTAATAATAATAAAATAAAGAATAGTTACAATATTTTGAATACACTACAGTCCATTTTTTTAATAACATGAAATAAACCTTTAAGTCCCCTTGAAGAAGATTATGCAAACTATGAAATATTAAAATATTACTTTGCCACTTATTTTCCGGCAGAAGTCTTCTATTATTTCACTGAATTCTAAACGCTAAACGGTCAAGGGAGGTCATAGCTGCACCGAAAAAAAAAAAGAATTATAAACTAGTTTGAAACGTTTGAAAATTATAATTGATTAATTAAATTTAAAAAAATCCATGGCGCGGGGCCCTGGACGGTCGCCCTCCTCGCCCTCCCCTAGATCCGCCCCTGCCGAGGAGTACCATATCGATACAATAGAATTGTGATACATCTAGGCGCTGACCCATAATAGCTACTAGTGGTAGGCTATAATTAGTGCGTTAGCGGGAAGTAATTTGTTGTTTGTTATTTCTTTATGAGCATTCAGAAAGTGAAATTCCTTTTTGTCTTGGGGTGTTGCTAGAAGGCGTCACAGTATCGAAGTTCGCGAAGTACTGGAAGCTCGTCCCACCCTCGCATTTCTAGTACCGTAGCGGCGTACAACGGACGGATGAATGAACCCAGTTTTACGAATAACGGGACACATTTATGGTTGGTTGGGTTGGTTCTTAAGTTTAGGGGCTGCGACAACGCGGTCATGTAGCCCCGTGTACTTTGGGTGTGTGTACAATCTGTCTGATAACCGGTGTTAATTGTGATGACTGTGTGTTATCTGTGTTTTAATTTAAGTACAAACTGCAACTTAGAATTTTTCAAATAGTTCCTACTTTTGCCGCCAAGCGCCACCGTCAACGACTACTAGGCCTAGTTCAGAACTTAGCTACTAGACGCCACCGCAGTCGGCTCTTGGCAACGAACCTAGAAACCTAAGAGCGTTGTTTACATTCTTAGCCTATCCAATTTAGCTTCACACAGGTGTAATTAGTGGAATGTTCTTTAACATGCCATAAATCTATGACATGGGACCGCCGGCTTTACTTCCCCTCCGAAGGAAGGCATACTGAGGGATTTTTAACGCTCTTAAAAAATCCGACGGCTTCGGCCGGGTTTGAACCCGCTATCTTGGGCATAGAAGCTCAGCATGCTACCGACTACGCCAACGAAGCCGCCGACACATTTATGGTGAAAGGAAATCAAACATTGAACATAGCAGTTCACAGTGATTAAAATTTTCAATATACCTGTCTGTTGTCAAGAAGAAATCTGTACTGCGCAAAGTTATGTTGATGGTTTTCAATTTAATTATAAACTACAGGGTACAAAAAGTTGTGTTCGTAGAACAGATTAAATCTTTTTCTAAATTCATATGAATCAATGGTTAGTTTCTTATTAAAGGAAATAGTGATTAAATAACACACGATACTATTTCCATTTATTGCGTGACGTCTCCAGAGTAGTTTCTTACTTGCTTTATTTAATGTCTTATGCTCTTTTGTTCGATGTTGCTAATTTCTGATTTATTAACAACTATGAATTCAGTCGACTCATGTTTGTGCATAATATTTGTTTTAACTTGATATTATACCATCGGATATCGATATGTCTTTCATCAGACACGCTTCTTATACGTCACTCACAGGGTGGGTCTTCGAGGAACTGTAATACGGCACTGGACATGTCAAATCAGAACTGTCATTTCCAATTTGTCTAGCTTCTAGTTATTAAACCTGTGCCATACATTAATGATTGGTTGGTGGAGACAACGTGGAGGAGAAACTACGACCCGTGGACAGCCCTGACGGTGACAGCGGGTCTCCAGATGCGGGGGCTCCATCGGGATGCTGCAGTGAACCTACAGATGAAGATCTCATCTCATTTATGATAACACAAAAACAGGGAGCTAAGGCAGACACACGTGCAGAGTCGAGTCTCACATCCTAGGTACACCGGCATCAACTCTTGTACGGCGCTATATTGAAATGAGTCCGAAGTTCTGTGTCATCAGATGAGACCACTTCTTCAGAAAGTACAAAATTAACTTATTTACTTTCTCTTTTAGTGGATAATAATAATAATAATAATAATAATAATAATAATAATAATAATAATAATACGACAATCTAATTGCAATAACTGCTTCATTTTCTTATGATATTGGAATGTCCTTCGGATTAGGTAAGTGTCGCACCCGCACCATTCGGCGTGGAAAATTAGAGGCCCGAGCATTTCAACTTGATGAAGGTTGTTTCATAAAGCCTATGGAAGGTAATGAGACCTGCAAATATCTTGGTCTCCTGCAATATAATCGAATTGATCATAAAGGTATTTAAGATAGAACCGTAGCTATCTACAATCAACGCCTTAACACGATTTTAAAATCAACGTTGAATGGAAAGAACACCTTTAAGGCTATTAATACCTATGCTATTCCTGCTCTGACATACACTGTCGGTATTATCAAATGGACGCCGACTGACTTGGAGAACATCCTAATTAGGACACGTACCATCTTAACAAAACACAGATGTCTCCACCCTAAGTTAGCTGTTGAGCGATTGACAATCCCGCGTCAAAGAGGTGGACGAGGGCTCACGGACATTATCCAATTGCATGCAAGGCAAGTGAGGAACCTTCAGAGATATTTTCTGGGCAGACATGACTCTCCCATACATCAAGCCTCTGTGAAGGCAGATGACAAGTGCACACCGCTGGATCCTCTCCACGTAAGGGATATACAGTTAGCCACTGATGAGGAATGTTCAGCCATCAAGCTTCAGCAGTGGATGCCGAAAGCTCTGCACGGTCGTCATCCGTATGATCTCAACCAGAAACATGTCGACATTGATGCATCGAACAGCTGGTTGACTCATGCGGACCTATTCACTGAGACTGAAGGATTCATGGTTGCAATCCAGGATCAAGTTGTGGCTACCAAAAACTATCTTAAATATATAGTTAAGGCAAATATTCAGGATGATAAATGTCGAAAATGCCATCTAGAACCGGAAACAATTCAACATATCACAGGAGGCTGCCAAGCAATTTCCTGTACTGATTTCATGAAAAGGCACAACCAAGTGGCCAAAATAATGCACCTACATCTTGCTCAAAAGCACTTATTATCTGAAAATACTTTGCCTTACTATCAGTATGTTCCTGACGCCGTTTTGGAAAATCCTAGTCACAAGTTGTTATGGGACCGATCAGTTATTACTGATAAAACCATACCAGCAAACCGGCAAGATATCATTCTTGTGGATAAGGTGCAGAAGAGAACCTTCCTCATTGATATTGCAGTGCCCAATTCCCATAATCTGCAACAAACCTGCTGTGATAAGATCACCAAATATCTGCCCCTGGCTGATGAAATACGGCAAATGTGGAGACAGGAAAGTGTAGTGGTCCTGCCCATAGTTAGAGCCCTGCGCGGATAGACAAAACGTTATCCGCATCCGCCCCGCATCCGCACGGCTGTTATCCGCATCCGCCCCGCATCCGCACGACTGTTATCCGCATCCGCACGACTGTTATCCGCATCCGCCCCACATCCACACGACTGTTATCCGCATCCGCCCCGGATCCACACGACTTTTATGCGCATCCACGCGACTTTTACCCACACATTTATTATCCGAATCTACTGGCATTACATTAATATTTTCAATGTGTTGCTCTATACTTTATCTTTTAGACATTTGAGCAGAAAATCGAACCCTTAGGCTATGTACTGTACAGTATGTCATGTGCTATGTCTAAAATGAATGTTAAACAGCCAGTATTGCAACCCTTTTCAGTTCGGAGTGTTGATTGTGCTTAACGACATAATTTAAATGGGATTAGCGTAAATCATCATCTTACATTTGTCATGAAGAACCATAACGGAAAAATATGTCGTAAACATCCGGCCTTTAGTAAGGGAGAGTGGCGGGGAGGGAATTGTGCGCACTTAAGCAAGAATCGGTCTTGTGATGATGAAATTATTGATAACACAACTGCAGTTATGAATAAGGGAGCCTTAGTCACTCTATATTCGATGACAGCTTTAGGATGGCAGTGAACTGAGTTGCTAGTTGTACTACCAACTCGAAAAACATACGTTCTCACGATTACCCGCTGCGCACAATTACCCAACTTTCCCCATGATATTCAACAAGTTCGGATTCTATTCTAAAAACTATCCGCAAATTTACTCCAAACATTATCCGCAGCTTATCCGCTATCCGCAAAGACATGCAAAGTATATCCGCATGGCGAAAAATGTTGCGGATATCCGCGGGTTTATCCGCGGATATCCGCATCCGCGCAGGGCTTCACCCATAGTCATTTCTTCTACCGGCATCATCCCTAAATTATTGGCTCGCAATCTAGAAATATTGGGAATACATCCTGGTCTACATATCACCATGCAGAAGGCCGTCATCTTGGGGACCTGTTCCATTGTTCGCTCGTTTCTCAATGTGCCACCTTAAGAGAATTAGTCATACCGTCTTGCAAACTAGCCGACGATATGTTGATATGTCCCACTTATTTGGTGAAATGAATGTGATACCAATAATAATAATAATAATAATAATAATAATAATAATAATAATGATAATAATAATAATAATAATGATGATAATAATAATAATAATAATAATAATAATAATAATAATAATAATAATAATAATAATGCAAAACCTATGCTCCTTGCTTTCCTTCTTCCTATCTCTCTCCCTCAGAAGTGCTGAAATAACTAGGGATTCACCGCTCACCAGGCATGCTGCAAAGGCTTGCTTGACCCATACAGTTAAGATACATTTACGTGTGGACAGTCGAGTAGAATCAGCATCTGTCGTATTACTCATAAAACAGGGATGTTCAATTATTCTTACTGTTGATAAAAACTACTATTGAACAAAAGATAAAATTTCTGACTGTCAGAAGTTGTAATTAAAACGCTATTATTACGGTTCATGCAACAGCATTTGAATTTAAGAATGGATTTCAGGGAAGCTTGTACTCACGAGCACTTATTGGCTTGTATGACGAGAGCACCAAATATCATTTAACCCTAGAATACTAACATTATTAAATTGATGTTCAATACTAATAATACGTTAAATTTACGTACATTACAAACTTTGTGCTAAGGCATCAATTAGTTAACTTAAATGGTTGAAATTAATATATATTTCGTATGTAACACTATTTATAAGGTGCGTTCAAAAAGTAACGAGCCGGAGGCTGTAATGCGCAAAACGGTGACGACATCAGATAATCGTGGCGTGTATGACGAGGTGTGGTTCCGACCAGAGCGTGGAAGGTCATAGCCAATCGCTAGAGGGCACGCGTGCACGTCACGTGACGATACAAAGCGAGTAGCAGCATGCATCAATTGTCCAACCAAGACCAAGGCAGTAGGCCATTCGACATGCTTCCTGGTGTGGTTGAAGACTGTGGAGCACCCATTGGGCACACACTTTCCGCAAGTGCAGTCGTTCCTTCATGATGGTGTGCACTCTTCCGACGCTCAATCCGACCACGGCGGCTATGGCGTTCACTGTCACTCGGCGGTCCTGGGTAATGAGTGAATCAACCAGCTGGACGTTGTCATCGGTAATGCAGGAGGGTGCCCGAGACCGGGCATAATCGGCTAACGACACCCGTCCTTCTCTGAAGCGCTTGCGCCACGCCTTGACCCTTGCAAGGGACATGCAGTATTCACCGTACACTTGTGACATTCGGCGACGAATGTCCGTTCTCCCTACTCCTTCCACTGTCAGAAACCGAACAACACCTCTTTGCTCTTCGTTTGACCCCTCCATGTCACTGTTTTCAATGTGACTGGCAGCGTTGAACGATCGATGCATGGTGCTGCTCGCTTTGTATCGTCACGTGACGTGCTCGCGTGCCCTCTAGCGACGGGCTGTGACCTTCCACGCTCTGGTCGGAACCACACCTCGTTACACACGCCACAATTAGCCGATGTCGTCACCGGTTTGCGCATTACAGCCTCCGGCTCGTTACTTTTTGAACGCACCTTACATATACACTGAATCATCTGTGCTCTTTGAAATTTAATACGCTAAGTTCCATCATAAATACAACAAATACTGAATTCGTTTACTTTGACGTAAATAGCAGTACGTAATCTCTCCAGCCTCTTATACTGTCTCTGGTTTTTATGAGGTTGTCTTTATAATCCCCCTGAAGTGATGTGTCATATCTACATCAAATTCTCCACCTCTTTCTTATTGCCATGGAGAAACCAATGTGTTGTTAAATTCAAGGATATTTTCCAGGTAATTCTTTGCCCCAAGTTTACGCCTCTAGAATTGATTGGCATTAATAACAAAAGCATTGACATCACCACCATAGACCAGTAGAAGGGTGGGGACAGATATAGAGGGAATTCTAAGCAGTTAAATTATTCATACACGTACATTTTACGTATGTTAGTATTTCAGGGTCAAAGAGCGCCAGGTTGAAAACGCCTGCTCTAATTCGAAGTATTTTGAATACTGTATTAGCTAGCTTAACATAATTTTAGATCATTGTGAGATGCAAATCATTGATTAAAGTACATTCCAATATCAAACAGAAAATGCATTTCTAACCTTAACTCACGGGCTGAACAAAACAGACAAAAGGGCCGCGTGGTAAAAATCTGTGCTGTATATTAGGAACTGCATTTCATGTAGTCCATGCCATCAGGATTGAAGAATATTTTAGCTAAAATCCCATGTCGAGTAATCCTATAAGATTAACATTATTTAATTTCTTATGACCACGACATCCTTCAAGCACCGTTTTTACGGTAAGAAAATAAGAAAAGATTAAGAACTGTTACAAATTCTTAAATACGTCGAGTATAGTCTATGCCTGTTTGTCCCCTATCATCTTCTGAACGACTTCTTCACTTTGGTGGAAGTAATGATTCTTGACACCCAATATACAGCATGTCCTCTTCGTTGAAGTAAGTGCAGCGAGTCATCTGCAACAGTGGCGTAGTAGCTACCCTCGCGATTGGGGTTCCCAGGGGTTTGGCCATTTAATTCGATTATATAAGTGAGTGGTGCTTGGGGATGTAGGCTCCTTTGGCGACTATTGCAGCCATTCTCAGAGCATTGTATCGGTAGGGCCCGCAAGGTGGCTTAGGTACTCGAAATATTGTATACTCAGGAAAATGGAAATTGCAACACCATGAAGAAATCAGTTATTTTGTATAATTTTCAAAATGGAACGACACCATATAGGCATGCAAACGATATCGTTTTTAGGCCCATTCCATAATTGTTTAAACAGGTCTCCCACGTTATTGGTCGCGGAGGAACCACCTCCAGTATACGGACCATAGTACATCATCGTTGACTTGCAGTCTCTGCAGTGAACTGTTCCCCTTTAAACTGGGCTACACTCAGCATTGTGAGGCAAAACTGAGAAGAGGCCGGTTCGATTCCCACCTCAGCCATCCTAGAAGTAATTTTCCGTGGTTTACCATTTCTACTCCAGGCAAATGCCTGGATGGTTCCTAACTTAACACCACGGCAGCCAACGTCCCAATCCTAGCCTCAATTATTACAAAATAGACACACTACTCCAGACGCCACAATAATACAGGCTATCAGACAAATCCTACACCCACCCAAACTCATGGGGATAAATGACCATGATGTCGCTAAGCACCTGAATGAATTAACATGTTCCCCTTCAAACATGTCTCGACGACAAAGGAGATCACGCTATCAACAATATTGTTGCAGTTTGATAGAGCTCGGATAATGTGCCTGTGTGATAGTTACACGTGTTGGCTGACTAGCATCTGCCATAAAAATAGATGTGATTGCAGATTAAGGTACCGTACGCACACTCATAGACACGACGGACAACTGTGAGAGATAATCGCCACATTATTCAGATAAACCGGATGAACCCCACGCAATTTCAAGCAACACCCCCGTTACTAAACAAAGAGTTGAGAGTCGTCTATGCACAGGTGGCTTCGAGCCCGTGCTCCTGCAAAAAGGTGTTCCATCGATGAGGAGGGCTGGCGTGTTATCAAGAAAGATTGGCGGAAGTCGACGATTGGCATAGCGTCGCTATCGTGGCGAATAAATCGTCACACACGTTTGCAGCGATCACTGTGCACAAGATAGAAGCGTGATTCAGGGAAAGACAGCCCTCCCCAGATCTTATTGACGAGAAGCGTACAGCTAATAATAATTATTGATTGTTGCGGGCAATATGACTACTCGGGTGGTAGAGTAGCGCGCCTGCTCCCACCCGGAGGCCCCGTGTTCGATTCTCTGCTCCGTCAGGGCTGGAACGGAGTGTACTCAACGTCGTGAGGTTAATCAAGTAGGCGTCTGACTGAGAGGCAGAGCCCTGGTCACGGAAACCAAGAATAATGACCGAGGTGACCCTACGTGCTGACCACCCCGTAATCTTTAGACCAGTGGTTCTGAACCCGTAGAAGTCTGCGGACCACTCGGCCTGAAATTGAATCATGTACGGAACCCCCCTCCCACTCCCCCACCTCCCCTCCCCCCCAATATATCTTATCAGTTGTAACCCTTCCTCAATAACACTTATTTTAAAGATATTTCAATTCAAAACCCGATAGTCATCGCCGCGAATATATTCGGACAGTTCTTGTTCAACACACATAGTTTTCGAAATCTCCATTTATTGGCCACTTTTTTATACGTGCTGGTGGATCCTTTTCTCCCGCGGACCACTCCCGAGGCACTCGCGGACCACCGGTTAAGAACCACTGATTTAGACCAAATGGCTGGCCAGCGCCAGCGGTAGCTTGGTAGGCCAGTGACTTTCATGGGCTCTGATGTCACGGGGTTTTAAATAAGACTACTCGCCAGTGTTGACAGTGTGTTTGATCTTGTTTTTGTTCTTACGATGGCAAACATTGCAAACGGGATGTTTCAACAGAAAATGCTCGCATTCATACGGCACGCATATCCAGGGAAGCTCTCCACGAAATCGCAGCCCTACAATGTGTGGAGCATGATGGGTCAAGAACTGGCTGACTTGCCTCAGTTACCCACAACTCTGGAAGAACTGACGTGTGCAGTGCAACAAGCATGGAAGTGATCCAGGGCCTTATTGACTCCATGCCTCCAGAATTTAACAAAAACCGTAGTAGTAGCGTTAAAAGGGACGTAAAATCAATGGCATTATTAATATTCTTATTACTATTATTAAAAAGTCAGTAATGTGTTGCAGCTCGTGGTGGTCACATCCTGCACTGACTTTTGTCCAGACGGGCCTGAAAGTGTTCTCGTATTACCGCAAAATGGTCGTTAACTCGTTATGCATGTTGAATTGCAGCACCACTCCTTCATCGTGTGGCAATTTATAGATTAAAGATTGTATTTTTCACGATGGATTGAATACCAAACGTGGCTTTTCAGCTATAAGGTTATGTTGAGTACATTAAATACAAGCCGTGAAAGTGTTAACCAGAGTCTATATGTCTGACGCGACCAGGACACGAACCTGGGACCTTCAGATTTCCATCCCGATGCTCCACCCAAATGCGCTAACGGGATTGTAAACTTTGTCTCTGTCAGGCAAAGATACATCTCATCTCTTGTTGTTGTTGCTTGATTTAGGTGCTTTGTGACATCGGGGTCATGTAACCCCGTGTACTTGGTTGTGTGTGTAATTTGTCTGATAACCTGTGTTATTGTGATGGCTGTATTAGTGTGTGTATTTGCAATTCAGATGAGGATTGGGAAGAAGGTGACCGTGGCCTCAGGCTAGAAACGATCCCAGCATTTGCCTGGAGTAGAAGTGGGAAACCACGGAAAACCACCTCTAGGATGGCTGAGGTAGGAATCGAAAAATAAATTCGGGAATCGAACCCACTCCCCCACCACGGTGGTAGCCAAGAATACTACCCTGTACGCTACGAGACGGTCTTTCAGTCGTTAATTGTGTTGTTTACATGGAGTACAAGCCATCAAGATGTTAACCAGAACGTTATTACTGTTGTTATTATTTATTCTTATAATTCTCTGATCAAACGTCGTTAGGGGAAAAGAAACAGACACTGATAGACGAAAAGTGATTTAAAAGAGAAACGTTGCTAATGAATTACCATTACTCTCCTCCAAATCGCAACTGATCTCCTCAGAAGTAGCTCCTGACAACGGGCCTGGCCGTACCACATTTCAACAAATACCATAATTTTAATTATAATTAGTCCAAAAGTTTGGTGCTTTTCAGTCGCTCAACACGAATGTACACAAAAGACTTGGGTTATATCCTAATCCTAATAAAAATTACACGAGATTAATAAATACACTATGATGACCAGTTTTGATTGTCAAGCGATCATCATCAGTTCCATTACACTTCGTCTATAAAATCTATGTTTGAAAATACAGGTGAAAATATTTACAATATGTACAATTATTTAGTTGCAGTATTGGTAATGCAACTTGTCGGTATATGCTAATTGTAGTATATATATGATGTTAGGTAAAATGCTAAAATGGTGATAGAAAACCAGAATTTGTCTGTTTAGAGTGACTATATGGTTGTAAAAAGTCGTGTATGGTTGTACTGTATAGTACAGGCTACTACTTATCTGGTTGGGTGTCTTCCGCGCTGTAGCTGCTAGCAGTATCAACTTCACTCTTTCACCAGTGACTCTCGACTGAATTGGAATGTTATCTCACTTAACTGGTCTTCCCTCCCACCGCCCCGTATTCCTATGTGCTGTTTGTAGTCAGTGCATGTGTACTTGTGGCGTTTTGCCAAGTCTAGATAAGATGTATGTTAATGAATTCAGGAAGGTCTTCAACCATTAAAGACCGTGGATCAGTCCTCGCACGCCTAAGCAAGAAGCCCTATACAAGCGCTGCCGGTCTTTGAGGACATCCCGGTTTTATTTAGTTGAAATGATCGGTACGGTTTTAATTGGTACGTATTTAGGGGTGATATTCAGTTCTATACATTTTATGTTGAACCAAATTGACTTGTCTAAGTTCATGAGTTTCAGCCTGAGTGATTTGAATCTCTTGGCTTCACGATTTGCCTGGCGGCCGAGGTGGGATTCGAACCCACGCTCTCCAGATGCCAGCGAAGAATGAAGTAGCGCGTTAGCGCTGAAGGAAAGATGTTGGTGAAGAGAAGAAGAGAAAGGCCGAGTATTGTTTTCAAGACTTGTTATAAATTCTTAACTATGTAGCTTATTACGAGATGAAGCATCTTGCTGAGAACAGAAGTTTATGTATGACTGAATCAACATCGCATTATTTTTCCTTTAGAAAGTGCTGATAGCGATGAAGAGGAGCGCATTGATGAGTTTTCGCCTCTACAGTACTTCAAATTCGACTTCTTAGTGATTACTGTTTATGTCATGACAAGTGCAAATAGTCTTCCCAAGGAGGACTGGGGAGCAAAAAAGAAAGTTCTCGTCTTAGCCAGCGGCAGATGTACTGCATACTGCATTGTCGTCCATCCGAGCATTACATTTTTAAACTCGAGTAATTCGATTTTTTTACAATAGTCTTTTGCAGCTTTGGTGTTTTGTTTTGTTGACGAGTGGGATGAGGAAAAATTCCAGGCAGCAAGAGGAGATTAGCGGTGAGCTTCACATGCGCGCCATCTGGTGGTCGTCTCCAGGGAGGCGCGCATCTTCCCATCGGAGACACATCGTCACTTCATCGTGTCATTCTGGTCACCTTACACGAGCTTCCATTGCCTCCATATGGTGGCGTCAAGACTGAGAGGAGTAGTTATGAAATAACAAATGGAAAATTCCATATAATAAGAATTTGTACTGTTTCATTGCGTTTCGTGCTAAGGGCATGTTACGTGTGGCGTTGGTTCAATTTCTGTCTGCATATTCGCGCATCACGCGAGAACGTATGCACATGATTTCATGAAACTTGATATTTAGATTGAGGGAAAAGGGAAATATCACATAGATAGCAAATAATTCTATTTATTTATTAATTATTTATTCATTCATTTAACTATTTATTAGTTAATTTATTATTTAATTAATTTACAGTAATTATTCATTATTTATTTATCTATTTATTATTTTATTTATTTATTTATTAGCCTATTTTCATTTATGAAAAAATAGGCTTATGAGATCACCTTTTGTCCGTGTGTCTGTCTGTGTGTGCGAGTGTGTGTGTGTGATATGGTGTGTGTCCCCCCTAATAATTTCTAAACGGCTCGAGCGATTTTAATGAAACTCGGTAAGTTCATAGCACTATTCCGGACCACTCCGACCGTGTCCTTCAAATTTTGTTACGTCTCACCAATCCAACATGGCGGCTGTGCGAAATATTTCACCAGCATTCAATATCTCCGAAACTATTACCGATATCACCCTGGAATATTTTACGGTGATAAAGGGAACTACTGTAAATTCACCTATGTGACTTTTTAAAACCTGGTAACTACAAAACCAACATGGCGGCCAAGCGAAGTTGCGACTTTTAAATAGACGTTTCTCGCGATTTAACAAACCAAACGCAATAAAACTTGGTACAGTATATGTTTATACTCATTGTAATGCACCGACATCTAACTTCGTACAATTGTTTACAAAACCTCAAGATGGCGGCTGTGCGAAATATTTCACCGGCATTCTATATCTCTGAAACTATTAGCGGTATCACCCTGAATTTTTGTACGGAGATAAAGGGTACTACAGGAAGTTCATCTATAGGACTTTCAAAAACTGGTTAACTTCACAACCAACATGGCGGCCAAGCAAATTTGAAAATTTTAAATAGACCTTCCACGCGATTTAATTATACAAACGCAATGAAAATTGGTACAGGAAATATTTATACACATTATAATGCACTGGTATCTGATTTAGTTCAATTGTTTACATAACCTCAAGATGACGGCTGTGCGAATTTTAAAATTAAGTTTTTATTTCTTGTGTCGTAATCATGCGATCGAAGTGAAAGTTTGAATAATGAACCTACGCAATAATTTTCCTTTAATTGTACATGACTCTATGGCCTACACATATAACAATCCAACATGGTGACCATCCGAAATATTTAGATGGATCTCAATATCTACGAATCTATTACAGCAATCAAACTAAATTTTTTAAATGTTCATACGGGCTATGAACCTAAGTTCACATATAGAACTTTCATTATCCTGTTGATCACAAATCCAACATGGCGGAGACACGAAGTATAAATATTCACATTGTCGTTTATTGCAAATTAACCATCCGAGTGCAGTGACACTTGGCACAGTAATTCCTTATACAAATGTTAATCCACTGGCATCTAATTTTTTCAATTGTTTCCATAACCACAAGATGACAGCTGTGCGACATTTTTAAATCTCGTTTTTACTTCTTGTGTCCTAATCATGCGATTGAAGTTTGAATACTACACGTACACTATACTCTTCATGTAGCAGTACATAACTCTAAGACCTACAGATATAAAAATCCAACATGGCGCCCATCCGCAATATTTAGTCGTTTCTCAATATCTACGAATCTACTACAGCAATCAAACTGAAATTGTGTATGTTGATAGAGGCAATAGGACATATGAAAATAGGCTGTATAGTTCTTCACGGAACTACTTGTTTAATTGTTTATTTATACACTCGTTCATTCATTTATTTATGTAGGTCTATGTCCCACCAAACATATGTATTATTATTATTTAATTGAAAATTCCCCTACAGGAGAGCGATTAAACTTGATAACATGTCATCATTTGGAGGCGTGTCTCCTCCGCTCCTCCCAAATCTCTTCATTCTCCCGGAATGCTCCCTCCTCCTCTCACCCGTCCACTTTTTCCCAGGTTGTCGTAATGATCATGGTTCAAACTTAACATTCGCGATTTTCGTCTTGCACTCAGTTCGGTCTTCGAAATTTTCTATACTGATTACTTCTAAGTCTCTCTGTGCCTCTTTAAGCCATTCTGAGCCGCATTTACTCTGTGCTATGACACCAAGTAGTTCCTTTGGCAATCTGGAGGTGGCCATCCTGTGGATGTGAGTGTAAAATTTGGCTCTGCGTTTTCTAATTTCGTCTGTTATCGTATTGGTAAACATATGTATTATTTATTTATTTATTTATTTATACATGTGGTGCCTCTGTTCCCTTTGACGGCATCTTGACATTAACAGTATTCAAATTATTTAGAGGACCGTGATATATGCATAACATGTTGCTTAAACAACCATTGTAGACCCTACCACAAAATAATTGGGGGTAGTTTGAAGATGACAATGCATCTTAGAGCATACAACTTGCTGGGCAATAATCTATGTATATATCTCGCTCATATTTACAATCGTGGATATTTTCCCTCTTTTGGGTGGACCAGAGTGAATTTGAGGATCACAGACAGATGTTTTCGTTGTTGACGGAGCTAAAGTATATGTATTAGGGCTGTACATTTCGTATACATATATTTAATTGGAACATATAAATATTCGCACATTCGAATATTCGAAGTATTGTCCCAAACAACAAGTGACGTAATTATTTCTTGAAAATCACATTAAACTTCATGGTCTGTTCTCTCAATCACTTACCGGTACTCACTCTTTCCGTTGATCCATTCTTCTAGCATAACGACTATGATTCTGGTTTGGGATATCCATTCAATTTGAAGTAGAGTGAGACTACGACATGCTGTACATGTGCGTCAACAGGCTATGACCCACACCCATCCCTGTCAGCTCATCCCCTTTGAACAACACGCCAGTGAAAGAAGGCGTGGCTTAGCACACATTTTGAATAATCTTATCTTATCTTATACTAGCTGAAGTACCCGTTCTTCGAACGGCTTTTAGTTCTTGTTGGCCTAAATCATTAATATGATCACACATTCGTAATGTAGTTATGTTATTTCCATGTTGCCTACTACATGTGTAGACTACATGCATTTTTACTCACCCAATTATTAATCAGAGGTAGGAAAGTGAAAATCCACAGCCTGCTTTTAATTGACCGACCGGGTCAGGGAATGAAATGAATGAAACCCCCTCTAGCAGCGAGGATATGAACTGTGCCGGCTGCCGAAGCCTGTCGCACTCCCCTGGGACAATGATTAAATGAATGACAGATGAAATGAAATGAGAGTGGAGATTGTTGCTGGAATGAAATTGTGACAGGGAAAACCGGAGTACCCGGAGAAAAACCTGTCGGCCTCCGCTTTGTAGGTAGGAAAGTGCGTTTATATATTGGAAATAAATATCAGCTTCTATTTGGTAAAAGTAAAATAACCTTTCTTAAATATTGAACACCTACTGTTTAACATCTTCATACTATATTTAAACATATAAACATTATGCTAAGTATACATCAAACTTGGTAGCAATTGTCATATCCGCAGTAAGTAATATTGCGGAAACTACGTATCATGTCAAGATAAAGAGTAACAGTAACAAAACAAACTTTAATCATCCCAAGTAATAATGACATAATCAGTTTTAATTACAGCAAATTTTCTAAGTTTATGCCGTGTCTTGTGCGAGATTTCGCCTAGTAACTCCGAGATGGTTCATCAGCGAGCTCTTGTAGTCCGTTTACGGACCACCAAAGGAGTAGCAAACTGCGCGATACCTCAATTCTTATCTAGATCACCTCCGGTACTTTACTGCGAGAGCTAAACGCTAAACCAGTCTTTCACCTCCCTATAAAGCAAGGCTTCATAACTTAACATAACGAAAATGGTTGTTTGGGTAGATTATGTAACAAAATGGGTCTTGGTCTCATTGTGGTCGTTACGTTTCATATCCGGAAGTCATTTGTATCGCATGGTAACGTTATTGGGCCATATAACGTTATTCTGATATTGGTTATCGAAGAAACGAAATAGTATTGTCCGACAGAAATAACGTTATTTGAATAAGTCTCTCGAAAAATATCCCATAATACCGTTATTCGGACTAATAACGTTCTTCGGATATCGGTTATCGTAGAAACGAAATACTAGTGCCCACCTGAAATAACGTTATCGGAATACATATCTCGAAAAAAATCTCCTAATATCGTTATTTGGACTGATAACGTTATTCGAATATCAGTTAACCAAGGAACGAAATGGTAGTGCCCACCTGAAATAACGTTATCGGAATACATATCTCGAAAAATATTCCCCCAATACCGTTATTAGGATTAATAACGTTATTAGGATATTGGTTATCTCAGGAACGAAATGGTAGTGTTCACTAGAAATAACGTTATTTGAATAGATCTCTCAAAAAAAATCCCCCAATACCGTTATTCGGACTAATAACGTTATTCGTATATCGGTTATCGCGGGAACGAAATGGTAGTGCTCACTATAAATAACGTTATTTGAATACATCTCTCGAACATTATTCCCCCAATACCGTTATTCGGACTAATAACGTTATTCGGATATCGGTTATCGCAGGAACGAAATGGTAGTGCTCACTAGAAATAACGTTATTTGAATATATCTATCGAAAAATATTCCCTCAATACCGTTATTCGGACTAATAACGTTATTCGCATATCGTTTATATATTACAAACGGCATCATCGATTGAGAATGGCACCATTTTGATACATTTTGCGTTGGAGAACTCCATAGAGTAGAAAGAGTGGAAGTGTCACTTTGCAACCTACGTCGTGTTAGGTCCGGACGTTTGTTTTAGACGATTGCCCTTGACCTTGATGCCAGCGGGTGAGCCTATACAGAGTCACTCTCTCACACTATCGCTTCACATTTGTCACCACCGATCTGATGTAATGGAATTCCAGACTTGAGCACCTGGCGACACTGACTTGCAGACAGTACAGTCAACGGCGAAGTATTGTGCGACAAGGAAGTACACGTTACGTATTTACGAACAGATGATGATGATGATAATTGTTGTTTTAAGGGGCCTAACATCTAGGCTATCGGCCCCATATTTACGAACAGAACGTCATTATATTTGCCAATGACTGTACTTCAGTAGGAGTGTGAGACAGCTTCGTCAATCATCGGACCGCTTGGGGCAGCTGATAACAACACGGGTACTGCAGTAACTCGCCTCCAGGCTTCCATTAAGATTTTTCACTCGTCTAAAACAAACGTCCGGCCTGTAAATACTCGGAAGTGCTTACCGTGATAGGGCATTGTATTTTTAGCCTACTTTTCACATTTTGCAAAAATGAGGAAAAAGTAGACTTATGAGATCGATCTGGGCAAATGGTCTGTCTGTCTGTGCATGTCCCCCCCCCTATCAACTCCTAAACGGCTGAAGCAATCAAAACCAAATTTGGTATGAGTAAAGATCTATATCTGATTATCTCAAGGCCATGAAAATGAAGTCAGTGCTACCAACTGCTGAAAAACCGCAATTGAAATTTGAGCTCCATGTTGGATATCTTGGAAGGTATGCATGGGAGCTATTCCAAAATTGGCACATAATTATATAGATAATAATATTTCAGTTTAATTTCCAGGAGGCCATACATGACAGTGTTGGCAAAATGATTCTAAACATGCTGATAGGTCAAATTTTTTAATTATTAGAACTTCTACACTATCAATTGGATTTCAACCAAATTTCGTATGTAGTCTACTATGCGTACATAACCAGATATCACTATGCGTATTCTTAAGAGCAACCAGCTGCTGACAACTGTTGATAATTGCTGTCTCTACTTTTTTACCCTTATATTAATATATCAGAATGCATGCAAGCCAACAACGCTAAACTTTGCACACGTATAGTACCTGACATTCTAGATTAATTTAGAGTAACTAATATTATGCCAATGCCGCTAACATGATTCTAAGCCTGATGATAGGTTCAATTCTAAAATGCATGTAACTTCTATACATACAAATGGATTTCGTCCAAAATTGGCACAACAATAGATCATAATATGTCAGATTATTTCTGACCAAGACATGCATGACATTGTTGCCAACATGATTTTACGCGCACTGATAGATCCAATATCTAACTGCATGTAACGTCCACGTTATCCATTGAACTTCAATCAAATTTTGTGTTCTGTACCTTAAGGGATGGAACTAAGAATATATTAAGTCACCAGGGCTTCCAACTGTAGTGCAGGTATATTTCGAATTAATTAGGAATTTTGATATTACCAACTTAATTTCGTCATTAACGTAGATAGTTCCATATAGATTAAACATTGGCATGAATCTTTAAGTTTAAGAAAAATAGGCTCCTTAGTTTGTCACGGAACTGCTTGTTGAACTTGCGAAAGTGGCGAATGTCCGGAAAACACTCTTAAATGCGCTTTTGAAGAAAGGAATAACAGACCGACACCACTTGAAATACATAGGCCTAGGTGGATAGCAAACGACCTGAAGCTTAATAGAGATCAAGTACTAGCGAATCAACTAGACAACGGGGAAAATTCAGTGTACATTAAATTAGTGTACACCTTACTTTATGAAAACATATTATCTCGACATGAAGGTGTGAAATCCTTCCGGCTAGCTAGCGGTAACACCACCAAGATAACTATCACTGCTTCAGACTCTTTAACAAAACGTGTGCGTGTCTGTTTAATCTCCTCCCGAAGTCAACAATGAAAGGCTCTCCCGCGTGCTTTCTACGCATGGAGTTCTCAAGGACATACGGTACGAGTGCTGGAATGAAGTATATGAATTTTCTGCTGTAAGTAATGGCATACGTATTGTAACAATTGAACTTAAATACCCCATTCCATCATATTTGACGGTCAATGATTGTAAAGTTCTGTTAACATGAAGGACAAGCTAAGTATTGCTTTTATTGTAAAGAAACCTCCCACTTACAAATAGACTGTCCGAACAGAAGGAATCGCCCGGTACTTCACGTCAGACAACAAACCTACAGAACGGTGCTGGGCGAGTCAGATGGGAGTAGTAAGCTAAGCGACACTACCGACATGGAAACTGCAGTACCTTCCCCTGAATATCCAGCCATATCAGAGGCCTTTCATAACAGGCCCCATTCTACAAACACATATAGCATTGCGGAAGTAACTCAACCATCAGATAACGTAGCTGAAACATCCCTGACTACTTTACATTGCAATGAAGAGGGAACTGTGACGTCACGATCGGACAGCACGGGGAAGGGACACACCAGCAGGCAACACAGCAGTCTGTGCAGCAGCCAGATACTATTAAGACTAAATGTCCCGATTTTTAGTTTGTAATTCTGACACCACGTAGCAGCACCTAAGTGAGGCTCGTATTTGCGATGTCAAAACCACTATGTATACTAGAGTGCAATAAAACAGATATCAATTCAATGCATTTTCCAAAATGTGAAAAACAAAGACGTTACTAGCAGTTTTTTATATTTCTGCTTAACATATGAAAAAAAACTGGTAATACGAAAACGGAGATTTATTTCCTGATTCCAATGCATTTTTCATAAATAAAATCGGGTGAATGGAATCGTCGGCATTAGTTTGGGAATTGTTTTGAAAAGGGTGGTAGGAGTAGTGGCGCGGCTATACAAGATCTCTAGCGCAAGGAAAATGATGAACACGCCGAGTTGACTAATATTGTAGTTCGGCGAGTTACATGTACAAGTGCCTAGGCGAGGAACAATATCTGAGCAATAAAATTATAGTAATGTCATGCTTATGTAACGTTGACACAATGTGTTTATACAGATACTTTCTTACTTCCTCAAACATTCTTGTTCTTGTTCTTGTTGATAATAATACATTGTAGGGGCTTGGGACATCTTGGTCATCAGTCCCATGTAGTTGACTATGTGTGTTACTGTATTAGAGCCAGGGATGGGGCAGGTGCCCTGAGTCTTCAAGTAAGGTACTATCTCGGCATTTACCTGGAGGGAGTGTGGAAAACCCTGCGAAACACAAGACACAACTGAACTTCAGATTCAACCACAATGGTAGGTTGATTGACAGGTGAACTAGTCAATGAGAGATGTTGGACTGATGACAGTTTCCTAGGAAAAACATCATAAAATAAGAAGGAATTTCTGAATGGCAATAAACATCTGCTGTACAGGCCGGACGTTTGTTTTAGACGAGTGAAAAATCTTAATGGAAGCCTGGAGGCGAGTTACTGCAGTACCTGTGTTGTTATCAGCTGCCCCAAGCGGTCCGATGATTGACGAAGCTGTCTCACACTCCTACTGAAGTACAGTCATTGGCAAATATAATGACGTTCTGTTCGTAAATACGTAAAGTGTACTTCCTTGTCGCACAATACTTCGCCGTTGACTGTACTGTCTGCAAGTCAGTGTCACCAGGTGCTCAAGTCTGGAATTCCATTACATCAGATCGGTGGTGACAAATGTGAAGCGATAGTGTGAGAGAGTGACTCTGTATAGGCTCACCCGCTGGCTTCAAGGTCTAGGGCAATCGTCTAAAACAAACGTCCGGCCTGTAAGAAACATTGTTTCAGTTCCTTACCTTTTATTTCGTTCAATACGCCAATACACAAGCTCTGCTGGGACTTTTCTTCGTTTTCTGTGAGCGTACAAAGGAAGTGGATATTTATGCAGGACGCTTGCACCTAGAGAACATGCGGTTGACTGTCGTCAGTATCTATGGAGACCAATTTTCCATTTTCACAATGGCTGCGTCTTACTTTTCCACACAACGCATTGTTTCCGTTTGAATTCAAACTCTCTTCTCTGAAAAAAGTTGTCACTGAATAGTTCGTGGTCTTGTACTCTTACACATATATTAGAAGTTCAAAAAAAAGACTAAACCCGTGGAGCGACAGCCGTTGAAGGGCCTAGTTCTACCAAGCAACCGCTGTTCAGCCAAGTAGCGTGCAGATTGTGGGGTGACGTTCAGTCATCCAACTTGTACAAATAAATTTAAAGTGAAATCAAAACTGCTCAGTACTTTACACATTCTCTAATGCAAGCGTAATTTCAAATATAAACTAGGGAAAAAATCTTATGTATGTGTAGAGGTTTTTCTTAGGGCCTGGCTTCCTTTTCTTAGTACAGTACTGTCGACCAAAATATTATGTGCACTCGAGTTTGAAGGTTGTTTGTGAAGTAACCAATAGACCTATATAAAATCCACTAACATAATCATTTTCGTCGGTCTATTTTACGTTAGTTCATGTAGGTTTGGAATTTTTATTTATATTTTTTTTATCGCAGTTGAAACACAAAAGGTGACCGTTTTTAAGCGTGTTTCAACCATACGTCACATATAATAATTATTATCTCACAAACCCGTCATCAGATCGAATCCAAATTTTAGCACAATATACATTGGAATGTTGTATAACAGGTTTATTAATTTCAACATGTCGTGTGTTCAAGAACGAATTTTGTTATCATTTTTGTAAGGTAACTATTTCTCGGTTCGGGGTCGTTGTAAAATGTAGTTCTTGGTTGCGTTGTAATCCTTATACATCAAAAAGTTATGATGTGTGACTGTGAAATACGTAAATTAATTCACTTATTTTTATATCGGTTTGTATTTATACGGGGAATTAAGACATGGTTCACCAGCTAGACGCTCCGGGATATTCTGTACAGCATTGCTGATATGGAGCCCTTTACTTCCGAGCGAAGCGCGCCTTGACGCGTGATGGAGCCCATCTTGGCAACGCTGTACAGCTTTTACAGGAGCGGCTAACTGGTGAACCATGTCTTAATTCCCCATACAAATACAAACCGATATAAAATAAGTGAATTAATTTACGTATTTCACAATCATACAGCATACCTTTTTGATGTATAAGGATTACAACGCGACCAAGAACTACATTTTCAAAACAACCCGAGCCGAGAAAAAGTTACCTTACCAAAATGATAACAACTTTGTTTCTTGGCCATACAAAATTTTAAAATTAATGAACCAGTTATACAACATTCCAATGTATATTGTGTTAAAATTTGGATTCGATCTGTTGACGGGTTTGTGAGATAATAATTCTTAAATGTGACGCATGGTTGAAACACGCTTAAAAACGGGCACTTTTTGTGTTCCAACTGCGATAAGAAATATTAAAATATATTTAAAAAATCCAAACCAACATGAACTAACGTAAAACAGAACGACGAAAATTATGATGTTATTGGATTTTATGTAGGTCTATTGGTTACTTCACAAACAACCTTCAAACTCGAGTACACATAATATTTTGGTCAATGGTAGTCGCAATTCCCCCTGGGATTTAGTGGTATGCCCTTGAATCAGGGCTGGCATGCGAAACGAAATGTATGGCTGTGGGGGCGAATATATTTGAATTTCGCCGTGAGCGCGATACTCGGGAGCGAAATGACAATGATTGTCGGCGGGAAATTAAATCGAAGCGAAACTTAATTCGAAGCGAAATGACATAGCGAAATCAACGCGAAACTTAATAGCAACAAGAAATAACATCGTACAATTGAATAAAATTTCACTCACGGCGCGAAAAAAAATCGTTACAATCTTTTAATTTCGCTCCCAGCGCGAAATACAATTCATTACAGACTTTTAATTTTACTCGCGGCGCAAAATAAAATTCAATACAGACTTTCAATTTCGCTTCCGGTGCGAAATAAAATTCGTCACAGACGTTTAATTTCGCTCCCGGCGCGAAATAAAACTCGGTTACAGACTTTTAATTTCGTTCCCTGCGCGAAATAAAATTCGTTACAGACTTTTAATTTCGCACCCGGCGTGAAATAAAATTCCCAAACGGTATTTAGTTTCGCCCTCAGATGTGAATTTAAAATGAATGGAACATTTCATTTCGTAGTTGAAATTAAAATGTATTCGTTTCGAGAGTGAAATTATGTTCCGAGCAATGTTCAAAGTCCTGACGTTGGCAGCAGTAGCAGTCTTATTACCGTTCACCGCCTGCACAATCTGCAGGGCTGCAACAGCAACGTGAGTCATTCAATGGTCATCACTCCAGTAGAGGAGAAAGTCAGTGCTATGGCATCAACATCACCATCGTCGTTGACTGCACCTCGGACTCGTGGCTGGCCCTCCCTGACGTTCATAACGCAATGGGGCAACAAGTACCTTTACTTGTTCTATGGCGAACAAGAAGACGAATGTGCTGTGTGGACAGACATTCAAGATAAGTGACGAACTCCAATTACAATACAAATTGTCAGTAGTAACTCTTCAGTCAGTCAACACTAATTTGCCCAATAACTGGGAGGGGTACAATGAATATACAGTAATATGTAAATAACATTATATGTATTAGTTTATGGTCACGATTATAATGCAGCAATTTTAGTGATCTTAAATCTAATACATGTTTTTCTTTTTCAGGAGTGTTACTTACATCTTATATACGTTGTACCCCACCCAGTTATCGGGTAAATTAATGTTGACTGACTGAAGAGATACAAATAACAGAAAATCGTCTGTGGTAGTACCGCGGCGTATATGGAGTTCTGATTCGGAGGCGGGTTACTCGAACAACAGGGTTGAGGGGATATTCCTCTCATTTCTACATTCTTTATTCTTACACTTCCGGAAATTTCGGGGGGGGGGGGGGGCTTGGCATTCCTTACTACTTCCTTCTTACCCTCAGTGCATTTATACTGACCATGGCACGTACAGTATTATTTCGTTTCGCACTGCAATTAGTTTTGCGTCGCCTTTCACTATGTTATTGTGCTTAGAATTACATTTTGCTTCCATTTTAATTTTCGCGCTTACAATCAATATCATTTCGCACCCGAATATCACGCTCATGGCGAAATTAAAATGTTAACGCGTCCACAACCATTTTGTTTCGCATGCCAGACCAGATTTAATTTCAGACATGAAATGATATGTTCCATGCATTTTAAATTCACGCCGGGGGCGAAACTAATTGCTGTTTGGGAATTTTGTGTCATTAAAATAAACCGTGGCACTACATCACATGAAAGGCCTAGGCCTACCAAGCGACCGCTGCCCAGGCATCTGCAGATATTGGTCAGCGCACCGGGTTCCCTTGGCCGTTAATCTTGGTTTTCGTGACTTTCAGACAGCTACTCTCGAGGCTGAGTGCACCCCATTCCAACCCACACGTCCGTTTCTAAAATCACTAACGGAGCCGGGAATCGAACCCGGGGCCTCCAGGTGAGAAGCAGGCACGCTATCCCCAACACCATGGGGCCAGCAATTTTTGTCATACCAGGAGCAAAATTAACAGTCGTTAAAAATGTTATTTCGCGCCGGGATCAAAATTAAGAGACTGTAGCGGTTTTCATTTCGTGCCTGGAGCGAAATGAAAAGTCTTGTATCGAATTTTATTTCAGGCCAGGAGCAAAATTAAAAGTCTGTAATGAATTTTATTTCGAGCCGGGAGCGAAATTGAAAGTCAGTAACGAATTTTATTTCGTGCCCGGAGTGAAATTGAAAGTCTGTAATTTTTTTTTATTTCGGCCGGAAGCGAATTTAAAAGACTAACGGTTTTTATTTTACGCCAAGAGCGAAATGAAAAGTCTTCAATGAATTTAATTTCACGCCAGGAGCAAAGTTAAAACAGTCTGTTAAGAATTCTGTTTGTAGCCGGGAGCGAAATTAAAAGTCTGTAACGGATTTTATTTCACGCTGGGAGCGAAATTTAAAGTCTGGTACGAATTTTATTTCGCACCGGGAGTGAAATTAAAAGTCAGTAATGCATTTTATTTCGCGCCGGAAGCGAAATCAAAAGACTAATGAATTTATTTCGCCTCTGCAGCGAAATTAAAATTCTGTTACTAATTTTATTTTGCGCCAGGAGTGAAATTTTATTCCTTTGAACAATTTAATTTCGCGACGCTAATTTAAATTGATAACACATTTCGTTTTGCATGCCAGTCCTGCCTTGAATCGGTTTTGGTGGTGGCTCCATTTTTCACCTAAAATGTAAAACTAACTGCACTTGATGACCGTAATGCTCTCCATCAGTCGTACCTATATGTACATCGTACATGTATATGATCTACCTGAGATACTGTCCAAAAATAAATTGCCGAAAATAGAACACCTAACGAACACTAAAAATAATGGTGTTGCAGGTAAAATAAACTAAGTAAAAAGTAATTAAAGGGATCGATGAACTAAAAACAGGAAAAACAACATGAAAAATTAGAAATCGTAAGTACAAACTGGTAAAATTTCAAAGGATCACTCAGAAATATCCAGAACTGAACAATAATTCAGAACTAGCCATCACAGTCACAGTCAATCGCAACATCGGACTAGATGCTCAGGAATCCCATACCGTCAGGTAAGGGGTAAGGTCATCACTCTCTCACTTGACTTTCGCTCCCCTTTCCTGCTGCTGCGGTGGCCTTGGTCGAGCTTGTGGCGCGCCGTGGCCGCCTGCTTTAAGCGTGTGTACAATCCTGTATGAAATATTACCTTATAAAAGATGCTGGAAGTGTCGTCCTTCCTGGGTTATACAGGCATTGTATCCGGTAACCACATTTTGGCTCACGCGAGTGAGTTCTGCCACTGTAATGATTCTGATTTTGTATTTTATGTTCTTTATTGAGCACTGAGTCAGTAGGCTTAGTGGCAAACTTATTTACAATTACGTGAATATGTGCTAGTGAAGGTGACACTTCATCAAGAAATTGCTGAACTTACCCACCGGGCCGACTAGTACTTAAAATAAGTTTTACATACAAAAATACGATGTTGCAATGATACCTGTCTGAACATGTTACCATCTGAGGTTCAGACTGGCGACTGACAACACCTGCACGCTTATTGCAAGGTCAAGTTTGTACTATGCGCGCGCTTTCAATACTACAGCAGTGGGCCGTGGGGCGCCAGAAACTCGGCCAAGCCCGCTGCAGTAGCGAATAACAAAACCGCCGCTCGTCGTTCTTACTTAATATGAAAGACCCTATATGTAGACCATAGAGTTATGTACTATCAGATGACTATTATTGCGTAGGTTCATTATTCAAACGTTGACTTCTATCGCATGATTGGGACAAAAGAAATAAAACAATAATTTTAAAATTTTGCACAACTGCCATCATGAGTGTATGTAAACAATTTAACAAAATTAGATATCAGTTCATTACAATGTATATAAACAATTGCTGTACCAAATTTCACTGCGTTCGGATGGTTAAATCGCCAGAAAAGTCTATTTAAATGTTTAAATTCACTTGGCCGCCATGTTCGTTTTGTAGTTGACAGGTTTATGAAAGTCACTTAAGTGACTTTTATCACCGTACAAAATTTCATGGTGATATCGGTGACAGTTTCGGAGATATAGAATGCCAGTGAGATATTTCGCACAGCCACCATGTTGAATTGGTGAAACATAATAAGCTTTGAAGGGCACGATCGGGGTCGGCCAAAATAATAGGCCTACTATGACCTTACCGAATTTCATTGAAATCGCTCCAGCCGCTTAGATTTTATTAGGTGGGGTGTGGGGAAAGAGGGGGGGGGGGGGGATGCACACCAAGGCCCGGCGTAGGTGCGTGACGTCATGTCATGTCAGTAGGTAATCTGTGTCCTTGACTCTCCCCGCCTGCCGCTAGCTACGTGTGCGAGTGAGCTGTGTATAGTATGTCGTGGTACCCTGCAAGCCAGGCAAGTGCTTTTAGGGCCATATGACCCAGGCGCACACTGTCAGCACTGTCTACGCTGGAACTCTCAGTTCAGGGGCGCGTGGCCAGCTTGTCGTAGCTGGATTTCTCGAAGTCGTTCTTCTCTTCTCGTCATATTATTATTATTATTATTATTAGTATTATTAGACTATTATTATTGGCAATAAAATGTTATTAGATACCAATATACTACGTCCATACTGTTCCCGAGTACATTGTATATCAATTCTCTATTATTGAATGGATTCATTTGATAGCAAAATTATGCCATTTATACCTAAGTTAGGCATACCCAAACACGATAAGTTATTAAAAAAATGTTGATGTTGTTTCTTTCCCTTATTCGAAACGTACCACAAGCTTTCAATTCTCTTTGAAGCCTATCGTTAGCTCTATACGACCTGTCTTGTTATGCCGATGGTTACTTCACATCTGATGGTGGGGTCCAGCATAAATCTTGTATCCTTCTTACGGCCAATAACAATTATTATTCTATTGTACTTTTGCTTCTAACACGAGGAAGACACGAAAACATGGATCGCGTAACATTTCTGAAATGTTACAGACGCATCTTAGATCTATGTCGGTGATTCCCTTCTTAATTTTGGTGTTTGAACGGAGCTAGGTTATCAGACACTCCACAGTGGTTGCAGCATACAGTCTCACACAAGAGCAACCTTTGCCTCCACCTATTTGTGCTTGACTACTCCCTTTCATTTGTACTTCTGGATAAATTGTTCTCCATAAAATATGGTGAATAGACACTTTCGCAATCAACCAGCAAGTTCATTGTGTTTTTTCCATACATCCTCTTCAGGCTTAATTCTCAAGTATTCCTTTGGTTCCTAACTAGTAAATCACCGTCTTCATCGTTACCACCATCTTCATCATCATCACCGTAATGAAAAACTCATTCGTTGTACAAACACAAATTACGCACCATGTCACCTTGCCGTCAAGCAATTCTTGCACTCTCGGTATATATGTGGCACGGTGTCCCTACATGATGATTACTATACTTTGGATGTTCATTCACTGAAAATTGCGAAATTAGCTTCGAGGTTTTCCTATGCCCAGAACATAGAATGCTATGAAAATCAAATGTTCTTAAATACAATGTGTGGATTACATATAAATATGCAATTGGATTAACTCACGACGGCTACTTGTAGCATTGGCCTTTGAGAATATTTTACGGGAGCTATTCTAACAACTCTACGAGGTGAGTTTCTCTCCGAGTTCCCATATGAATGTTCGAATTGCAGAATAAGAATGTAGAAAAAAAAGGAAAACTTGTGCTCACTGACCTGGTGCAAGTCCTCAAAATGAACACCCCATTGATGACTTAGGTATCATCGATACCATTTCAGTACCTCAAACCGAAATTAAATTTCTTGGCAGGCCAGGGAATCAAACCCGGACCACGGGGCGACAGCCAAGAATGTTAGCCGCTACACCACAAGGTGTTCTCTTTCATTGTCAGCGCAATCTATTGCACGATGCCATGTAATTTCAGCACGAACTGTAATAGTACACCTTTCTTCTTATTTTTGGCATTACATTGCCCCTGGTTAGTTAGAGAGATGGTTCGCATACCATAACCAAAGAGCCGAATAGTTCCAAAAACCAACAAACAACCGAAAGAAATACCGACAAGCTGGTAGAAAGACAGACAACATATTTTGTAATTTTCAGAGCAAAATTGTTTTACAATGAAGAGCACTCTTGGTCTCCATACTGTTGAAATAATGAAAATTGTCCTAAAACTTCAAAAGTTAGAAGGATTTCATGTCAACTTGCTTATTTTGCCGTATATCTTATGTGTAGGTAAATTCCATGAGTTATTGTTTCAGGCGATGTTGAAAATACGAATAAAAGACATAAATTACCTCAGATTGCGACGGAATATTGTTCAGTTTAAAAACCTAATAAATTTACTAACGCACGTTTCTCGAATTCACATATCCCTGAACAGCACCAATCTAATCAGTTGGTGAATTCAGAATCTTGTTATTGAAATACTGTAGACTATAGCTTTATAGTCCTAATGTAGTTTTTTTTGTTCTACCCGTAATTATTTAGGTTGCTATGAGGAAGGGGATATGGTGAGACAGTTTTCTTGTGGGAATGATATTACGGATAGATGCCCTTCATGACGTCAATCTAATGAGAGGATTTAATGACAAATGAAATTAATGAGGCAAGGTATGAAATGGTTGTGTGTGGTATTTCGAGTTCGGTGTAGTCTGACCATGCACGTTAGCGTGTGTAGCTACGTCGGCTGGTTTGTGACATTATGTCAACAAATTTAAAAAATATATTTTAACACTCCTGATTCCATACCGGCCCTGTTACTGTCACATGCATGATTACCAATATGCTTGATTCCATTTTTAGGATAATTATATCTCGCTGCACCTGCTACATCACCCAAAAAGTAGGGGCAGAAGACCTTGTAGTTCCGCCCCTTAAAACAACAATAACTAACCCAACAAGTAGTTCCGTGAAGAATTATACAGCCTATATTCATATATCCTACTTATGTTAATTGCCTCTATCAACATACAAAAGTTCAGTTTGATTGCTGTAATAGATTCGCAGATATTGAGAACCGGCTAAATATTGCGCAAGGTCTCCATGTTGGATTTTTATATCTGTAGGTCTTAGAGTTGTGTACTGTTACGTGAAGTGTATTGTGTGCGTGTAGTATTCAAACTTCAATCGCATGATTAGGACACAAGAAGTAAAAACGAGATTTTAAAATTTCGCACAGCTGCCATCTTGTGGTTATGGAAACAAATAAAAAATTAGATGCCAGTGGATTAACATTTGTAGAAGGATTTACTGTACCAAGTGTCACTGCACTCGGATGGTTAAATTGCGAGAAACGACCAAGCGAATATTTATACTTCTCGTCGCCGCCATGTTGGATTTGTGATCACCAGGTTATTGAAAGTCCTATAGGTGAACTTATGTTCAAAGCCCCAATGAAGATTTTAAAAATTAGTTTGATTGCTGTAATAGATTCGTAGATATTGAGATCCATCTAAATATTTCGGATGGTCACCATGTTGGATTGTTATATGTATAGGCCATAGAGTCACGTACCATTAAAGGAAAATTATTGCAAAGGTTCATTACTCAAACTCTCACTTCGATCGCATGATTACGACACAAGAAATAAAAACTTAATTTTAAGATTCAAACATTCGCCATCTTGAGGTTATGTAAACAATTGAACAAATATAGATACCAGTGCATTACAATGTGTATAAACATTTCCTGTACCAAGTTTCATTGCGTTTGGATCATTAAATCGCGAGAAAGGTCTATTTAAAATTTTCAAATTCGCTTGGCTGCCATATTCGTTTTTTAGTTAACCGGTTTTTGAAAGTCTTATAGATGAAATTCCAGTAGTGCCCTTTATCTCCGTACAAAATTTCAGGGTGATATCGCTAATAGTTTCAGAGATATAGAATGCCGGTGAAATATTTCGCACAGCCGCCTTCTTGAGGTTATGTAAACAATTGAACGAAGTTAGATGTCGGTAGTGAGACCGTCGGTGGAGCTGCCAGGATAGCCAACAACCGCAATGACTTCCCTAACATCTCATCCGTCGGACATAATTGCCGAGAGGATCAGGTGAACTTCCTAAAAGGCTAAAGCGGCACGAGAATCTGTAGTCCACAGGGATCGTGGTACATGGTGACGATGGTCATAGACTGCCTAAGGAAAGGTTCGCCTTAAAAACTAGACTGAGAAAATAAACATCCAGACTTATGTAAAACACCGTGAAAATTTATTGTTAAAATTCACAAGCCCCTATCCTAGTTCGGAGGGTTTCAATCGGCTAGTCCGCAAGCTAATAAACAATCAAAAATAAAGAGCAGGTCCCTACCTGAGAAGTCACGGAAAACCCTCGCGAAAGATCTATCTCACAATAATAAAGCAACAACAGCAACACTAGGAAAATGGTACGACGCAAGTCCCTAGGTCAGGTTACAAGATCAAGCTAATATCAGAATTTACATTTAACAGGGTAGCAAAACAAATCTAAGTTAGGATGATACCATCTCCGCATTTACATTTAACGTTAATTCGTCTAGCTAAGTCCTATCAATTAATAACGAAATTTACGGCGGTGACGTCCGTAACAGAAAACAATTACATTCAAAGCTAAGTGAACAGCCATATAAAAAAAATTAATTATTCTTAGTAACTAAGTGCTAACAGCACACAAGAGGGTAACATGTAGGATTCATACACTTTTACATCATAAATAATTAATAAGAGACAACAGTTTTATTAAAATGCCTGCCTGCACCTTGGTTTACTCTTTGTAAGCCATAGTCATCTAATGTGTGTAGTTACGGTGACGACTGCGTAGTAAAGACTACGTCTAACATCGCATGCCCTGCGCTCCACAAGCTACGAACTCAAGGTTCGAGCAAGCTTCAGGTCGCTACAAAAGTGTCAGCTGTTTCTAAGTCATTTCCTCAAAAGGAAATACCTTCATTAGCACGGCCATGTCAGCAGGTTCCAAAGGCAAAAGAACAAGGTTAGATAGAAAGAAATCGTTAGTTAGCTTTTGTTTTACAAAAATTATGCGTTTTATTATTAAGATGTCGGTTTAGGTTATCGTTGGTTTATGGCGAATAATACTGATAATAGCCTGGGCACGGAGTGTCTCCACTGAGATCAATCTCCACCAAAAGCCTCGACTCAAAAGTCGGAATACAATCAACGAGCAATAACAACTCGGACACACAATAACACAAGTTACCAGTGGTGCACAGCTCGCGTTCAATAACTCTGGGATGGGCCTGCACACTCAGTCACCCTCCATAACATTAGGTCAACGGGAACAATCCCGGACAAGGTACACACAAATACCTTCATACAATAAATACCTCCTTTAACAGGGCGGCCTACAACGTACTATAGAAAACCTGACATAACTGTACACGTCAACAACGGTACACGCAAAAGTGCGTTTAACTAACAAAAAACAATCTATAAAAACATGTGATCAGATACAAGGTTGGACACTGGGTTCCCTGAGCTATAATTGCAATGAAAGGAAGAGCGAATACAACAAGCATTCTGTCCTCTGTCAAAGTAATTCTGTCTCATAATACAAGCGTGCTCTCAAGGGCACTGGGTCACAAACCAGTTTGTGTCGCTGCAGGCTACAACATTCCTGCGCTGTCGGACACAACACACTAACTATCAAGGCCGGCGATTTAAGCAAAATAAAAACTGTACAACTGGCCTCATCATAAAACCTTTACCATAGGTTATAAACCTCGAAGAATACGTGTATAAAAAACACGCTATAAATCTGAATACAATAATATAATTCTGTCTTCTACACCAAAGACATTAAAATGGTAGCAATGTCACATTGCTGGAGCTCTTTGCTCTCAAAGATAAAATACTTTAGTAGTTGCTTGTACAACATCAAATAAATACGTGTCTTCACATGACACTAACAAAATAATAATTGTGACGCAGATTCCACACTCTGGATCTGCTTAATGATACGTTGGGAACTGAGTTCGATGCTAGACAACGAAACATCCCTTTTACTTATAAGGTCCACACGTGACCAGATGGCTTCTGAGCAACATCTCAAATGAAATATAATCCAGTTACAAAACTGGTAATTACAGTCGATTACCTAAATGATACGACTGCTCTAACGAAGTCAGGGGTGTAACAAAGACTGGTTGCAAAAAATGCAGTTATAGAAATATAACCATGGCATCTGATTGCCATAACTAAAGTCAGCAAAGACTTGAAAAATCACCCCAGATAGGGTTAAACAAAGTAGCCTCAAATGATTACGGTCACGTTTAGCAAAAGATAGGCATTGACGTTCTACGACGTCCATCAAGCTGCACCAGGGCTGACCAAAATGTCTGACCCAAGGGTGACTCACTCTAACTGAAATAAATGACATCTAAGTAGACTAGTTACATTCCCTACCTATAAAAATGGCTGTCACTGAATTCGGTTGGTTCACAAACTACATTGAACCCACTATACCACCAGAAACTAGAACTAGAAAGGGTGTACAAAAACTGACGAAATGGAGGAGCTCTCACTCAGCCCTCTGTTCAACGACAAGGGTTGAACAAATTCACCTCTGGCTCTCCGGAACGGCATCATCCTCATCAGGACTCCCATCTGGACTCTCCCAAAGACCAGGGTTCGATCTTTCCCTGTCGTCAACTTCGTGAATGTACTGGACCTGCCTGGGAATGGCATCCTGGGTTCCTTCCTCCTCGTTCGCTGTTCTGGAAATTCCACCATCATGCTGGTTCCAATAGATACATCACCCTCATACCATGATGGTATTAGCCCATGATGTCGGTCTCAAACATGGTGTAGAATAATTTGATCACGTGGGTGGTGGAATAAATCGTGTAGTAGTTCATTCTTTCACTGCAAAAATCACAATGTTCGTTGAAAATGTTACAGGCTTTAATTGCAATTGATAACACAGCCTTTACTTCGCAGATATTGAATTAATACGTGATCAATCACTGTTCTGTGGTTCTTCACGTGTACTGACGCCACTTTTTACATCACGTGGCATCCGTGAAATGTGCGTCGTTTTGTAATTGAAAAATTCACTGTGGCAATTCAAATATATTGTATTTTCATAATCACACTTGCTTAAAATAATTATAACACGTTTACCTCTATATTTTTCACCAGGCTCTCGGCCCTCCACAAACACGTGGGTACAAAAATGTGGTGTTACGGTAATGTTATAAAATTCACTATACTTGCCAATTATTTCACAATATGCTTCTTGTTGTTCACTGTGCATAAATAACAGTGATTTATAGAATATTCGTGCACGATGGCACCCGATGATAACTTCCACGCTAAACAGCGGATATTTTCTACGTCTGACACGACGGATACAACTTCACGCCAACACAGGGCGGATTTTCCAGATGTAGTGCAAATAATTCACTATACAATTCTTACTTATCACTCGTATCGTAACGTATTCGTGCTCGATGGCAGCTGATTATACTTTCCACGCTAAACAGCGGATATTTTCTACGTCTAACAAGACGGATGTAACTTCACGCCTACACGGGGCGGATTCTCCAGACGTAGTGCAAGGCACAGGGTTCCTCGAGGAAGTAGGTCGTCAAACCAAAGTCGTTGAGCGACTACTTACATTCCTATTTGCGTATCTGCAAGGGTATTACCTTACCTTAAGCGAAAATAACATTCTCCAAAATGTTTTAATAATGCTGAATGACGAAATGGAATATTCTGAGTCTCGTGAAAAGATAAAATTGATTAATAAGACCTCAGATAAATAATTAGCAGACCTCACCAAAGTCAAAAGTGCGATTCACCGCTACTTCAAAGAGCATAGCATGAGCTCTCAGCTCCACGTGGCTTTCTGGGTGTGTTCAAAGGTACTACATCCCATCAAAAATGTGCTATCTTGGAAAATATCACACGAACCTTAGCTCAGCGGGTTCATCAGATTACAATGTGTATAAACATATACTGTACCAAGTTGCATTGCGTTTGGCTGGTTAAATCGTGAGAAACGTCTATTTAAAAGTCGCAACTTTGCTTGGCCGCCATGTTGGTTCTGTAGTTATCAGGTTTTCAAAAATCACATTGGTGAACTTCTAGTAGTTCCCTTTATCACCGTGAAATATTCCAGGGTGATATCGGTAATAGTTTCGTAGATATCGAATGCTGGTGAAATATTTCGCACAGCCGCCATGTTGGATTGGTGGGATGTAACAAAATTAGAAGGGCACGGTCGGGGTGGTGTGGGATAGTGCTATGAACTTACCGAGTTTCATTGCAATCGCTCCAGCGGTTTACAAGTTATTAGGGGGGGGGGGCACACACCATATCACACACACACGCGCACACAGAGACAGACTCACGGACAAAAGGTGATCTCATAAGCTTATTTTTTCATAAATGAAAATAGGCTAAAAAGTATGCAACTTCTTATATCCTTGCAGATCTGGTTCATGTACGTCCAAATATCATGTTTTATACGTCTTCGGTGTGTTTCTTTAAGGTGTGACTTTCCCACTATGGTATGTTTGTGCTCCCCAGGCACAAAAGACGTTATGAGCACGGCAGACCACAAGCATATGACAAAATGTTGGCTCCAGTGCGCCTAGTGTCCAGGCTCTGCGCTCAGTACTAAACGTACTGCAGCACCCCGTCAAATGGACAGTGCTTGTGCGACTAAGCGCTGCAGTTCTACTGTCGACCAAAGTATTATGTGTACTCGAGTTTGAAGGTTGTTTGTGAAGTAACCAATAGACCTACATAAAATCCAATACCATCAACATTTTCGTCGTTCTATTTTACGTTAGTTCATGTAGGTTTGGATTTATTAATTTATATTTTAATGTTTTTTATCGCAGCTGGAACACAAAAAGTGCACGTTTTTAAGCGTGTTTCAACCATGCGTCACATTTAAGAATTATTATCTCAAAAGCCCGTCATCAGATCGAGTCCAAATTTCAACACAATATACATTGGGATGTTGTATAACTGGTTTATTCATTTCACATTTTTGTGTGTCCAAGAAACAAAGTTGTTATCATTGTTGTAAGGTAACTTTTTCTCGGCTCGGGGTGGTTGGAAAATGTAGTTCTTGGTTGCGTTGTAATCGTTATGCATCAAAAAGTTATGCTGTGTGACTGTGAAATACGTAAATTAATTCACTTATTTTACATCGGTTTATATTTGTACGAGGAAATAACATATGGTTCACCAGCTAGCCGCTCCGGGAAAAGCTGTACAGCGTTGCTGAGATGGAGCCCAGCACTTTCGAGCGAGACGCGCCATGATGCGTGTGAGCACCATTTCGGCAACGCTGTACAGCTTTTCACGGAGCGGCTAGCTGGTGAACCATGTGTTATTTCCTCGTACAAATACAAACCGATATAAAATAAGTGAATTAATTTACGTATTTCACAGTCATACAGCATAACTTTTTGATATATAACGATTACAAAGCAACCAAGAACTACATTTTCCAACCACCCCGAGCCGAGAAAGAGTTACCTTACAAAAATGATAACAACTTTGTTTCTTGGACACACACAATTTTGAAATTAATAAACCAGTTATACAACATTCCAATGTATATTGTGTTAAAATTTGGATTCGATCTGATGATCGATTTTTGAGATAATAATTCTTAAATGTGACGCATGGTTGAAACACGCTTAAAAACGTGCACGATTTGTGTTCCAACTGCGATAAAAAAATATTAAAATATAAATTAAAAATTCCAAACCTACATGAACTAACGTAAAATAGAACGACGAAAATGATGATGTTATTGGATTTTATGTAGGTCTATTGGTTACTTCACAAACAACCTTCAAACTCGCGTGCACATAATACTTTGGTCGACAGTAGTGTCCAGGCTCTGCGCTCAGTACTAAACGTACTGCAGCACCCCGTCAAATGGACAGTGCTTGTGCGACTAAGCGCTGCAGTGCTAGTGTGATGTCGTGCTGCACTGCTCAGAAATAGGCAGAATAGGGCTGAGCTTCACCTGCTAGCACTGCTTCACCTTGCCCATTGCACGGCCCTGGTGCACACACACGGACAAAAGGTGATCTCATAAGCCTATTTTTTCATAAATGGAAATAGGCTAAATACGAGATTTAAAATTTTCGCACAGGCGCCATCTTGTGGTTATGAAAACAATTCAGTTTGATTGTTGTCATTGATTAGTTGACATTGAGAATCGTCTATATATTTCTAAATATGTGTAGACCATTGAGCGATGTACTATTAGATGACGATTATTGCGTACGGTAGGTTCATTGTTCAAACGTTGGCTACGATCGCATGATTAGGACACAAGAAATTAAAACTTAATTTTTAAATTTCACACAGGCACCATCTTGCGGTTATGTAAACAATTGAGCTGAATACGATATCAGTGCATTACAAGGTGTATAACATTTGCTATACCATTTGACGGCGCTCGAATGGTTTAATCGCGAAAAAAAAAAAGAGATATATTTTAATGTATCAACTTCGCTTGGCCCCCATGTTCGCTTGTTACTTAACAGGAATTTTGCGAGTCCCATCTAGTAGTTCATTTTATCACCGTACAAAATGTCAGGGTGATATCTGTAATAGTTTCGGAGATATGGAATGCCAGTGAAATATTTCACACAGTCGCCATGTTGGATTGGTGAGCTGTAATAAAATTTGAAGATCACGGTCGGGGTCGGACAAAATAGTACTATGACTTTACCGAGTTTCATTGAAATCGCTCCAGCAGTTTATATTTTATTAGGACACACACACACACATACGCACACACATGGACTAAATGTGATGTCATAAGCCTATTCTTTCATAAATGAAAATAATAAAGAAAGCTTTTCATTCGGTCTACGCGAATTTCGTGTTGACCGACTGAATAGCTTTCTTCATTAGAAATAACCATCACTGAAAAATAGCTTCTATCACTACTAAATGAAAATAGGATACCAAGTAAACGAAAAGCAAGAACGGGAGGTTTCATTTAGGAAAGAAATACTCTTATTGGTCACAAAGGAGTGAAAGTTTGGTGTGTAGGTTACACTCTGCCTTATATGGCAACACTGCGAGAAGGTGAGTTCGATTCCCATCTTAGCTATCTTAGAGTGTTTTTCTGGGGTTTCCCACTTCCACTCCAGGAAAATGCGTGGATAGTTCCTAAGTCAAGGCCATTGCCAACTCCAAAAATAACAAAGTTTATCAGACTTCAACTACATGGGACTGATGAACAATAGGCTATGTTCCAAACCCCTATATGAAGCAACAAGAATTATTTCGAATCAATGGGATCCATCGTATTGATTTTAGGAAACATGTTTCTATCGTAGGCTACAATATGACCGTGATCGAAACGAGCAAGGTGCCTTGCCCTGTCTGATGGGGCACGCGCTCAGATTGAAATCATTATGTTGATTATTATTGATATTTCAAGAAGTAATTATCCTATGTTTGAATAAATAATTGGCCTGGAATTACAAATGGCCCTGCATCGTCAGTTCACGGTCACCTTCCATGCTTGTCCGGGAAGCGGGCAAATAGACACTTCCATAACGTTATTGACGAGATTCTTTTCTGAAATAACGGAATCAATTTCTCCGCTTAGAATAATGTTACTGATAGCGCATAGCTGCTAAAAATCGCCTGTATACCGTTATTAAACTTATAACGTTGTTGGTGGGTTCGCATTTCAAAATAACTGAATTAAATTTTCTGCCCTGAATAACGTTATTGATAGCGTATGGCTGGTAAAATTCGCTCGTATACCGTTACTAGACTTATAACGTTATTGGTGGGTTCGCATTTCTAAATAACGGAATTATTTTTCTGCCATGAATAACGTTATTGACAGCGCAAAGCTCGTAAATATCGCTCGTATACCGTTACAAAGCTTATAACGTTATTGGTGGCTTCACATTTCTAAATAACGGAATTAATTTTTCTGCCCTGAATAACGTTATTGATAGCGTATAACTGGTGAAAATCTCTCGTATACCGTTACTAGGCTTATAACGTTATTAGTAGGTTTGCATTTTGAAATAACCGAATCGATCACTCTGCCTGAATAACGTTATTGATGGAGCGCAGTGGGTCAAAATCGCTGTCATACCGTTACTAGACTTATAACGTTAATAACGGGAGCGCATTTTAAAATAACGGAATCTTTTCCTATGCTGGTTATAACGTTAATAGCACAAACCAGGCAAAATTATAACCCCTTATTTCGTTGCCGCACTAAAAACGTTATTCATATACCATTTGTTTTGGGTACGGAAGCAGTAACGTAACAAAAATTAATTCGTTATTTCTGACAATTCTGTTACGTTATGAAGCCTTGCTATAAAGGCTTCCAAAATAATTGTCTATTGAATTTCAGGGCCAAGCAATTAAAAATCAGCAACTTTTCTAGGTTTACGCCGTGTTTTGTGCGGGGTTTCATTGGCCGTGAAAGGCAAAATACCAACGTTATTGAAATAAGTTTGCCCAGTTCTGCAGTGAGATCAATTACGAAAACTAAATAAACTAATGTGACAGTCGGTAGACTTCAACACATTCGTCTGTGAATTTGGGTTTCTTATCATGGTAAAAAACGGCAAAAAGCAGATAAATATTGGCCAACAGAAATAGTCAGTTAACAAAAAACAAATCTATAAAAAGTAAGAAAGCGTACCGTGCAAAGTAGAAAGCACTCTAACATTGTAAAACAGCTTAAAAATCCTATTACTCACATATAATAACCGGCACAAAGAGTATAAAATTAGACTCAAAATCACGCCCCGTTTCAGACCCGTAAAACCACCTCTATAAATCAAACAGTTCATGTAAGGACTAACAAAGACTAACATCGCTCGGCGTTGACCGTGTTTTATAGCACAAATTTAGGTTTTACTAGCTAACCGTTGGAGATACTCGAAAAGTGTTAAGGACCTTTCGAATGAAAATTAAATCTTAAACCTCGTATATCCCATCAAAAGTTTGCTATTTCTTAGCGTTCTCTTTTTATTTGAAATGGACATATGACATTTTGAAACAAAAGGGTGTTGTGACGTCACCAAATGGTTGCCATTTTGAAATAGTGCAAAATATCGAAATCAAAAGTAGCTTATGTGTAAACCTGCTAAATCAGCTACATCCATGCAAACTTTCATTTAAATCGGACCAGTGGTTCTTGCGTGATTGAATAACACACAGACAGACACACAGACAGAAACACACCATCTCATTTTTAGCCTACTTTCGAATTTCGCAAAAATTAAAGTAGACTTATGAGATCAACACAGGGCGAAAAATTGTGTGTCTGTCTGCGTGTGAGAGTCAGTGTGTGTGTGAGTGCGTGTACTCCGAATGTCTGTCCCCCCCCCCCCCCCTCTATCAATTCGAACACGGTGAAACCGAATTGAACGAAATTTGGTACAGAGGTAGCACTAGCAAAGAGCAACTCAGTGTCATGTTTTGTATCGCCACATCTTGACGGAAACGTAATGGTGACCACCCAAATGTTTAAAGCTTAAATCAAATTACGACTAACCTAATCATCCGATCTCTACCAAATTTTGCAGCAACATATATTTATATGTCGAATGTCTTTTGACTAATCTACAAGGTCATCAGCTCAATAGTTTGCAGATGGCAGCCATATATGTGTGCAAATCGATTCCCCCTATCAATTCAAACACGGTGAAACCGAATTGAACGACATTCGGTGCAGAGGTAGCACTAGCAAAGATCACCTCAGTGTCATGTTTTATATCGCCGCCATCTTGACGAAAACTGTATGGCGGCCACCCAAATGTTAAAAGTATAAATCAAATTACGACCAACCTAATCATCTGATCTCTACCGAATGTTGCAACATTGTACCGTTATGTATGAAGAATCTTTTGATCAAACTACAAGGTCATGAGACCAATAATTTGCAGATGGCGGAAATGTATGTGTGCAAAATGATTCCCCCTATCAATTAAACACGGTGAAACCGACTTGAACGAAATTTGGTACAGAGGTAGCACTAGCAAAGGGCACGTCAGTGTCATGTTTTATATTGCCGCCATCTTGACAAAAACGTAATGGTGACCACCTAAATGTTAAAAGCTTAAATCAAATTACGAACAACCTAATCATTTGATCTCTACCAAATTTTGCAACAACACACCTTCATGTGAGAAGCTTTCTTTCACCAAGCTACAGGGTCATCACTCCAATAGTTTGCATATGGCGGCCATGTATGTGTGCAAATCGATTCCCCCTATCAATTCAAACACGATAAAACCGAATTGAACGACATTTGGTACAGAGGTAGCACTAGCAACGGGCACCTCAGGGTAATGTTTCATATAGCCGCCATATTGACGGAAACGGTATGGCGGCCACCCATCTTTTGACTGAACTACAAAGTCATCAGCCCAATAATTTTCAGGTAGCGGCCATGTATGTGTGAAAATCGATTCACCATGTCAATTCGAACACGTGAAACCGAATTGAATGAAATTTTGTACAGAGGTAGCACTAGCAAAGGGCACCTCATATTCTTGTTAAATATCCGTTTAACACGTTGTATTTCAACAAGGTACTACAACCAACATTCATTTATACTCCTTGAAAAGGGCAAAGAGTTATAACAATAGGCCTACCCATGCATTTAGGAGAAAGTAGGCTATATGTTCTTTACTGAACATCATGTTATATATTAGTATGTATATATAGAAAAGAATGTTTGTTTGTTCGTCTTTTATGCGTTCATAAACCATTTATCCGATTGCGATCAAATTTTCGTGAGTTGTTGGGCACACTTCCGGGTTGGTTATAGGCATAGTTAATCCAATTTACAGTAGATAGCGTGCGAGTAGTTAAAATAAATGAGTGTTGGTGATGTGTTCATATACAATACATCCGATTGCGATTAACTTTTGGTGAGTTGTTGTGCTCACTCCCGGGAAAGTTATAGGCATAGAAAATCCAACTTACAGTAGATAGCGTGTGATGAATTTCAACTAAGTCCCACTTGCGTTCATATAGCCTACCATTCATCTCATTGCGATGAAACTTTGGTGAGTTATTGTGTACACTCCTGCGAAGGTTGCTGACTTAGTGAAACCATTTTTCAATAGGTAGCGCAAGAGTAGAATTAACAAATGAGTGACAGCGCGCGAATCGTTTCAATAAAATCCCGTATGCATTCATACTCCATTCATTCGATCGCATTCAAATTTTGGTGAGTTGTTGTGCATACTCCCGGGATAGTTCTAGGCATAGTAAATCTAATTTACAATAGATAGTGTGCGATTAGTTTTAACAAATGAGTGTTGACGCATGATTCGTATCAAAAAAAGCCCCGCAGGCATTCATATACCATCCATCCGATTGCAATGAAAATGAAACTTTGATGAGTTGTTGTGCCCACTCCCGGGGTGGTGATGGGCAGAGTAAATAGTGTACACTCCTGCGAAGGTTTCTGACAGAGTAAATCCACATTACAATTGGTAGCACATCGGTAGATTCAACAAATGGGTGACGGCGCGCGAATCGTTTCAACGAAGTCCCATATGCGATCATACACCATTAATCTGATTGCGATGAAACTTTAGTAAGTTGTTGTGCACGCTCACACGAAAGTTTCTGAATTCGTAAGTCCATTTTACAAAACTTTAGAGGCAGTTAACGGAAAAAGAAAAAGTAAAGTTTGTGTATCCAAAAGCTCTTCAACAAACAAAGTTACAACGCCAACACTTTCTTTGATTGGCACTGCAACGCATGCCGGGTACTGCTAGTTGATTTCTAAAAACGTACTCGTTTGATTTGAAAACTTATTGCTCCATTGAATGTATTTACCAAAAATATTTCATGCTTAAGAGTGAAATCAGTACCATTCCATTAAAAAATGGTACCGGTATCTCAGTGATTAACAGCGCAGCGGAAAAGATGTGCAAGTTGTTCTATAAGCCCCTGAACATCATTCACAAAAGTGAAAATAGAATAGTGATATATTTAACGGTTTAAAAGGTATTTCAGAGGGACATCTTTGGTGACACCCTGTATATGAACGTATTTCTACCTCTTATTATTCCCATTTCAACACAGGTGAAGTGAGATGTCTTTTATGTGGGGTGGATATTTTTTTACGGCCAGATGCTCTTCTTGACACCAACCTCATCAGAGTGCTTCATGAGAGTTAAAATGAATGAAGATTATTAAAATGGAAGCGGCCGAGGCCATTGGAGATACCATCCACGCATTTGTCTGGTATTGAACAATGGTAAGCTACAGAAAACCATATCAAGGATGGCCAACGGTGAGGTTCGAACCCACATATCTTACGAGTCCAGGTCCAGAGATAGTCTGGTGCCAGGGCCTAGAGCCTAAACACGCACAGTTGGTTGTTTCTGACCTAGCATATTACGCTTGAAAAATTTCAGTTTATCGGGATGTTCACGTTCGCGAGGTTCGCTTGTCATTAAACACTTGTCGTTAACGTGTTATCGAGCCAATAGAGCCCGGCACCGTCAGCATGTGGTGGGCACATGAGTGTTCTGCCCAGTGCTAATCCCCTCAGCCACTCCTAAAGCTGTCTGCGAGCTAAATCAACCGTCAACTCATTAGACTTTATAAAAAGTAGGGTATCTCGTGATTTAAAACGATAGACCTGTTTTGAGGGAATGTCAAGACTCCCTGGAATGGAACATTAAAAAATAATTAATGTACTAGCAGCAACAGAGAATTGAGAAAGGGGATGAATCAGAGCTTCAAGGGTGGGCAACTTATTTTCCAAGAGGGGAAGCATTTCAGTGATTTATGTAATCTTTACACTATGACCTATTTTTATTATAATAATAATTTTCGCTTCGATATATTATTACATTATTATGCAATATGAAAAACTAAATACATATTACCTACGAAACAAAATGTTTACCACTCAACTTTCGTTTCAACGGATATTTCCTAGTTTCTTCCACATTTGAAGTTTTCGTTGTTAGTTTTTCGAATGCTGAAAAGTCTAGCATAGGTCGGTGTTATATGGAAAGTTTCTGTGGCCGATTAGTAGACATGAGCTTCCAAATGTTTATTTATATGTTGCAATAATTCATACAAATATTTGTACTGATTTGAACTGTGAATATGTTTCGATAAGACCATGACAATATGCAAGCAGAATCCTTTCAGTTTTGAAGACAAATGTCTTGTCTTGATCTGGCAACATCTATCATTTCAATGACCACAGTAATACCAATTGAAAAAGGGCATTGATCAAAATTTGACTTTTAATTTTTGTATGGTACCGTATTCGTAGTTTAGAAAGTTATGTAAGAATATTTGTTGAAATCGTGAAATTCCACGCACAAATTTAACAACAACAACATTAATGAAAAGTTGGTATTTCAGTTCCTTAACGAAGCTTGGATTTTCTAGTGAGGCGTCTGTTGGTCTGCTCGTCCGCACTCATCTTGTGAGATGTTGACTCTTCTGCATCCACCACATCGAAACGGTAGAAACACTTTACATAGTATCAGTCCCTATTGTTCATGTCACCCATAGAGGAACCTAAATTAGTCCTCAGACCACCTCGTGTCCCATCGGAGGTCCGGCTTCGATTCTCGGCTCTGCCAAGAAATTTAATTCTGTTTTGAGGGTTGGAACAGCGTACACTCAACCTCGTGGGGCAAAACTAGAAGAGCTGGGTTCGATTCCCACTTAAGTCTTCCTGGAAGTGGTTTTCCGTGGTTAACCTCTTCTAATCCTGGCGAATGCCAGGATGGTTCCTAACATAAAGTCACGGCTGCCTCTTTCCCACTCCTCACCTAAATTACAAATATACTTACGCATACAGTACAGCCATCACAATAACACAGGTAGTCAGTCAAATTTACACACGCACCCAAGTACACGGAGATAGGAAAACACGATGTGCATGCCCTTCAAATTAAAGAACAACATTAATAATAATAAAAACAAAAGGAAATTTATGTATTCTAGTTGTTAACCAGACATAACGCTCGGGCAGCTAAACAAGGAATCTTTTAGTTTCCCGTGACCGTTAATCTCGCGAGCATAAGCCACGGGACTTCCATTTAAACGTGGTAATTCACTGCGAAAATCTTACATGCATTGACCGGGAATCAAACCAGGTCCACCTTGGTGAGAGGCAAGCAGCTTCGCTGCTGGACCATCACGCCTCAAGGCAGCTAAACACCCTCGAGGCATAATATATTATTAATTCCTTTCTGGAGTTTAGGCTATCTTGTTCATTAACCCCATGTATTTTGGTGTGTGTACAATTTGTCTTATAACCTGTGTTTCTGTTGTGACTGTAGCTATACATATTAATGTCGGAAATGGGGAAGGTGATATCCTGACATTTAAGCAGCTAAATTTCATTATAGATCTACACTGAGGCTGAATTTGAAGTTAGCGAGGAGCGACCGGAACGTCATGCAGCTTGAGCATGGAATGGTTGAGTCACGAAGCCTGGTCCTACCAGCAAGACCGATTGGAATACATTATGTTACGCCAATAGTCAACAAATGTAAATAAGTGAAAGAAAGAATGGGTAAAAGACTGCATAAAAATACCTAGTTTAAATTTGGAATATATTCGTATGGGAGCCGATATAATGAAATGTATGTTTTGACCCAACGGAGAAGGCTGGATACAGTGACGTTTAAGGCGCGACGTGAGAGGGGAGCAGCAGTCACCAGTTATGTATCTGATCACATCACAGCAGTCAACCAAGTTCGATATGAGAACTGGAGTACGATAAGGTCCCATATTGTCACGATGAACTTGGCTTACAGACTCTCCTGGAAGACTCTGATTCTGTTTAATGTCTGTTAGGTAGTTAGCCCGAAGGCTGGTTGGATCCCCAAAAAGCACCGCCGTTAGGTTATGTGGGTACATACCCACAAAACTCAAGGCAGCGCTATATTGAGACGTACTAGGCAAGAAGAGGAGTGAGATAGTTTGCCATTGCTTTCCTCACTGAGTCAGAACAGCAGTACTAACCGTGTGAATAGAACCTTTCACAGCATCCACAGGCACTGACTGTGCCCTGAACGTCATTACTAAGCACCACTCATACCTCAGTAGCTTCCATATAATCACAGCCATGAATGACACTGAGAAAGACAACATTTTACTCTAGCCTGTGCCAACAGTCAAATGCAAATGTACTGGATTCATCAAGAGATGGCAATCAGGCCGTCTTTTCAATCAACTCACTTATAAGCACGTTGGGTGATTGCCAAGCCACCGGGGTCCACCATAAGCGACCCAGCATTCTCATTGAATATATTTCACTCGACTTTCTACTTTATTCTAAACCAACAGACAGCTTGGCCTTTTATGACTCTTTCTCTCTTTCTGAACTCTCTTTCGTAGTTTAGGGGCTGCGACAACACGGTCATGTAGCCTCGTGTACTTTGGGTGTGTGTGTAGAATTTGTCTGATAACCGGTGTTAATTGTGATGACTGTGTTAGTGTGATTCAGGTAGAAGGACTGCAGACGATTAATTTTTTCAAGTAGTTCCTACTTTTGCTACCAAATGCTACCGTCCACGACACCTAGCTGCGGACGTGGCAGTCAGCACCTGGCGGCGAGCGTTGGAACTAATATAGCGTTATCAAACTAACCTACACATTTTAGCTTCTACAAGTGTAGTTAGTGGAAGGTTCTTTTTCATGCAATACATCTATTACATGGGACCGTCGGCTTTACTTCTCCTCCGAAGGAAGGCATACTGAGGGATTGTTAACGCTCTTAAAAATCCGAGACTTTGGCCGGGTTTGAACCCGCGATCTTGGACACAGAAGCTCAGCATGCTACCAACTATGCTTTCTGAACGTTCCACAGTGCCCTGGGCACTGGACCAGTGGCGTAACTAAGGTTTGCTCCTGGAGGGGGTGTGGTTTAGACATAAAGAAACATAATCAATGAAAGTAAATCTACCCTGCCGAAGTTTCAAAACCTCCTATCTATATATTTTTTCGTGTTTGATTTCATTAGAGTTTGATGCATTGTATTTTCAATTTCCAGTGTGTAAATCGTCGAAAATTAACAATTTTGTTGATAGGCATATTAAATTATTAAGTCCAGTTTTCTTCGCGAAATCATCTGGGCCTTTGTATTCCCCGTCATTGTATACACAGTATAAAGACTAATAAATTACTGTTCCCAACTAGAGTTTAACTTAAAACAGCAATACAGCTTAACACAATATTATCACTTTCCCCAGTGGCACTCACACTCGGATACTAACAGAATGGCAACTAACAAGTGGTGTATTTTTGGAAAGAGATGAGAAAAGATAATGCCACATCCATATCACTGTCATCCCTCTGGCTCACTTTGCTCATTCAGTAAATGCTAAGTTAAGCTAACGCTAAAATTTTTAACGGGTGAACATTAATGTTTTCAAATTAGAAAGTATAAGCTTACATAATTCAATCATTTGTCATCAATCCGACGATTGGTTTAATTAAAAGTTAGCAGCTTCAACAACATTTTAGCCTATTTTCATTTATGAAAAGAATAGGCTTATGAGATCACCTTTTGTCCATGTTTGTGTATGTATGTGTGTGTAGAGCGATTTCAATGAAACTCAGTAAGAACATAGTACTATTTTGTTCGACCTAGTCCGTCTCACCAATCCAGCATGGTGGATGTCACCAGCATTATATATATTCGAAACTATTACTGATAACACCCTGAAATTTTGTACGGTGATAAAGGGCACTAAGCTCTACTAGAAGTTCACCTACGTAACTTTCAAAAACCTGTTTTACAAAACGCACATGGAAGCCAAGCGAAGTTGAAACATTTAAATAGACTTTTCTAGCGATTTAACCATCCGAGCGCAGTGAAACGTGGTACAGCAAATGTTTATACACATTGTAATGCACTGACATCTAATTTAGTTCAATTGTTTATATAACCTCAAGATGGTAGCTGTGCGAAATTTTCAAATTAAGTTTTTATTTCTTGTGTAATTATGCGATCGAAGTTTGAATAATGAACCAACGCAATAATCGTCATCTAATAGCACATAGTTATTGTTGTTTCAAGGGGCGGAACTAAACAATAGTACATACCTCTATGGCCTACATATATAACAAGTAGTTCCGTGAAGAACTATACAGCCTATTTTCATATATCCTACTTATGTTAATTGCCACTATCAACATTCATAATTTCTGTTTGATTGCTGTAATAGATTCGTAGATATTAAGAACCGACTAAATATTTCGTATGGTCGCCATGTTGGATTTTATATATGTAGGTCCTAGAGTTATGTACTGTTACATGCAGATTATTGTGAACGTGTAGTATTCAAACTTCAATCGCATAATTAGGACACAAGAAAAAACCAGGAGATTTTAAAATTTTTCACAGCTGCCATCTTGAGGTTATGGAAACAATTGAAATAAATTAGATGCCAGTGGATTAACATTCGTATAAGGATTTACTGTACCAAGTTTCACTGCACTCGGATGGTTAAATTGCGAGAAATGTCCATGTGAATATTTATAATTCGCGTCACCGCCATGTTGGATTTGTGATCACCAGGTTATTTAAAGTCTTATAGGTGAACTTAAGTTCATAGCCCCCATGAACATTAAAAAATGCAGTTTGATTGCTAAAATAGATTCGTAGATATTCAGTATCGTCTAAATATTTCGGATGGTCGCCATGTTGGATTGTTAAATGTATAGGCCATAGAGTCATGTACCATTAAAGGAAAATTATTGCGTAGGTTCATTATTCAAACTTTCACTTCGATCGCATGACTACATCACAAGAAATAAAAACTTAATTTTAAAATTCGCACTGCCGCCATCTTGAGGTTATGTAAACAATTGAACTAAATTAGATACCAGTGGATTACAATGTGTATAAATATTTCCTGTACCAGGTTTCAGTGCGCTTGGAACATTAAATCGCGAGAAAGGTCTATTTAAAATTTTCAAATTCGCTTGGCCACCATGTTCGTTTTGTAGTTAACCGGTTTTTGAAAGTCTTATAGATGGACTTCCAGTAGTACCCTTTATCTCCGTACAAAATTTTAGGGAGATACCGCTAATAGTTTCAGAGATATAGAATGCCGGTTAAATATTTCGCACATCCGCCATCTTGTGATTATGTAAACAATTGAACGAAGTTAGATGTCGGTGCATTACAATATATATAAACATATACTGTACCAAGTTTCATTGCGTTTGGTTGGTCAAATCACGAGAAACAACTATTTAAAAGTCGCAAATTCGCTTGGCCTCCATGTTGGTTTTGTAGTTACCAGGTTTTCAAAAGTCACATAAGTGAACTTATAGTAGTTCCCTCTATCACCATAGAAAATCTCAGGGTAATATCGGTAATAGTTTCGGAGATATTGAATGCTGGTGAAATATTTCGCACAGCCGCCATGTTGGATTGGTGAGTCGTAACAAAATTTGAAGGGCACGGTCGAGGTCGCCGGGAATAGTGCTATGAACTTTCCGAGTTTCATTGAAATCGCTCCTGTCGTTTAGATTTTATTAGGGGGGGGGGGGGACACACACACGAATCACACACACACACGCACACACACACACGGACAAAAGGTGATCTCATAAGCCTATTTTTTCAAAATTGAAAATAGGCTAAAAATCCAACACGGTGACCATCCGAAATATTTAGATGGTTCTCAATGTCTACGAATCTATTACAGCAATCAAACTGATTTTTAAGGGGAGATGACCTCGTAGTTCCGCCCCTTAAAACAACAATAACTAACTATCTAAACTGACATTTTGTATGATAATATATACATTTAACATAAGTAAGATATATGAAAATAGGCTATTGCGTTCTTCACGGAACTACTTGTTATTATTCGATTCTGGTGGGGATTGATCCTCCTGATCCCTCTGATCCCCCCTCCCCCATAGTTACGACACTGCACTATAGACCACACCCTGGCCATATTTTATGATAATCAGATAATCACTCAACTTCTCAAACAAATGCTATCAGTACCCTACGGCTGCAAAGCTTTATATGCAACATGCAGGCTTCGCTGCATTGGGTTTTGCTATGCTTTTACTGACACACGGAAAAATGATTTAAGTACTCAATTTAGACAATTTTAAGGCTACCATTGTAATTTTTCTCTGTCTTTCTTACTAGAAAATGGACAACGATAAGAAAAAAATACTACCATCTCATGACATCACCTGTTTTGATCCATCTCCCACATGTAACAGGTACCTTCATTACGTTCAGGGAAGACTCTTTGAAGATGGGTGGGTGTCAGTAGACAGGTGCCATAGTATAAAGTCTACGGAAACATCCACATGATAACAACAAGAAGTTATCGAACGGACACGATTCTTATAGCTAATAATGACATCAAAAATGTTTTTGTCCACCAAAATTGGCAATGTTACTGTCGCAATTTCGAAAGGATTGTCGTGATGGCTCATTAGTTTATATGAGGCAGGGAAGAGATTGGTCGTTAATAGTTGAGATCGTTCTTCACAATTAGCATACAATCACTCAATCATACAGATTAGATCATTGCCGGCCACATAACAATCTAACATAAAAAACAAGTAATGTTTTAAGTTACTACAGCAGATAGCGCTGATAGCACGTGGAAGAAACATTAATAACTAGTATTCAGAACAATAACAACGCGCAGCACAGGTGACAGGATTAAACCTAGCGGTTACACGGAGCGTCAGTCCGCTGGAGGAATACAACGTAACCGGATGCTACAGTTCTAAATATCAGATAAGTTGACTTAATCCATTACATTCAGTGTTGGTTACACGTAGCGTCAGTCCGCTGGAGGAATACAACGTAACCGGATGCTACAATTCTAAATATCAGATAAGTTGACTTAATCCATTACATTCAGTGTTGGTTACACGTAGCGTCAGTCCGCTGGAGGAATACAACGTAACCGGATGCTACAATTCTAAATATCAGATAAGTTGACTTAATCCATTACATTCAGTGTTGGTTGGTTGGTTGGTTCCTCAGTTTAGGGGCAGCGACATCGCGGTCATGTAGCCCCGTGTACTTTGGGTGTGTGTAGAATCTGTCTGATAACCGGTGTTAATTGTGATGACTGTATTAGTGTGTGCTATTTGTTTTTTAATTAAAGTAAGGACTGCAGACTTTGAATTTTTCAAATAGTTCCTACTTTTTCCGCCAAACGCCACCATCAACGACTACTAGTTCAATACTTAGCTACTAGACGCCATCGCTCCTAGCAACGAACGTAGGAACCTACGAGCAATGTTTACATTCTTAACTTATATAATTTATCTTCACACAGGTGTAATTAGTGGAAGGTTCCTTAACATGCCATAAATCTATGACATGGGACCGCCGGCTTTACTTCCCCTCCGAAGGAAGGCACACTGAGGGATATTTTACATTCAGTGTATTTGTGTATTCGCCACACGAGGTATTGCAATACAATTAGACCAATAGTTTGAATTGGAACGGTTGATTTAGAAGAATAATAACAAATTCGTGCATATAACTTCACTGAAATTATTCGTAATTACAATTCAATAGACAACAGGCTACATACTTAATCCACATTAATAATAATAATAATAACGCAGCAACCATAGAAGTGTACTATACTGTCTGTAAATAGTTGACACGTTACACAAGTTTTTACATACTTGCGTAATATATTGTACATAGGCTATACTGTATATTTGTGTTCAACGTGAACATCGTACACTAATTAGGCCTATGTGAGCAGAATGTGAAGATGAACGCGTGACGTTCGAAACATGTCATCCAATTAATTACTGATAGTTATTTGTACATAAAAGCGTAGCGTGTTTGTTTGTAGGGTACGTAAATACTTGTTTCCCGCCTAATGCAATAGGGCACAATTTGTGTTGAATATCTATGACTTAAGTCATAATTCTAAATTTTCCCGTATTGATTATGACATAATGAAGCCTCCGTGGCTTAGGCGGCAGCACGCCGGCCTCTCACCACTGGGTCCGTGGTTCAAATCCTGGTCACTCCATGTGAGATCTGTGCTGGACAAAACGGAGGCAGACAGGGTTTTCTCCGGGTACTCCGATTTTCCCTGTCAAAATTTCATTCCAGCAACACTCTCCACTATCATTTCATTTCATCTGCCATTCATTTAATCATTGCCCCAGAGGAGTGCGTCAGGCCTCGGCAGCCGGCACAGTTCATATCCTCGCCGCTAGATGGGGGCTTCATTCATTCCATTCCTGACCCGGTCGAAGACTGGAAGCAGGCTGTGGATTTTCATTTTCATTATGACATAATATAAGAATATCCACTTTACAACACAAATTTTTGTCATACGATGTCCTTATGAACTATGACATGTTTCGTCTCATTTTGAGCCTTCTTCACTCAAGAGCACAGAAAGAAATTCTCACAAATCAGTCTAGGGTTGATCGTTGTGACCTCTCAACAATCAACAAAAATATATATATTAACACATTTTATTGAGAGGTCACACTGATCAACCCTAGACAGATTTGTGAGAATTTCATTTGTGTTATTGACTGAAGAAGGCTCAAAATGAGCCGAAACATGTATCATAGTTCATAAGGACATCGTATGATAAAAATTTGTATTGTAAAGTGGATATTCTTCTAATATACAATTTGTGTTGACCGACTGAAAAGCTATCTTTAATTCGAAAGGATGTTCTGGCAAGATGTAGAGAGATGTAGCAGTATGCCCGTTGACATAAGAGAAAAGCCAAGAAATGTCCGAAGCTTTCTGTAGACTAGGAATGGGACAAAAAGAAATGAGGCGTGCTTTGTACAAGCCGAGAACACGTTCTTTTAGCTTGTGTTAACAGACTGTCTTACGCAATGGCTTTCCTCCTGGCACTCGACCGCTTGGTCTTCAGTATGTAAACAATACATAAGGTTAACCCCACCGTATATTTAGAAGCGTTCCTTTCTGCGCTGGGCGACAGAACTACCACCCAGACCCAGTCAAAGCGAGTAATTGGACAACTTTTTTAAAACACACCACCCTCTATGTTGCCTTTGATGTGAGCGCAATAAATCCTGGGGCAGGGGAATTCCTTCTCTAGGAGCTCACGTCTCATGTTCAATAGAGGGAATGGAGGAGAATGGCGCAGGAGTAAACGTGCTGCCACTGCTATGGCTGGAAGTACTGGAGAATTAAAATGGTGTGTGGAAGATGCTATGCTCCCCTCTCTCTGAAGTGGGGGGATTGTTTTTGATTGGACGTACGATACATAGGGCATCACCGGCAGGAGACTGCCACATAAAAAAATAATATATACTAGCAGAGCCCACGTAGAGTATCTACGCAATAACAGTGCAATGTAAGGAACGGCCTGAGCTATTAGTAACATTACATTTATTTACGAAAAAAAACTTCACAAACTTAATATGTTGATACCAGTGCAGGAAGGAAAGATCCAACTGGGTTGTGAAATGATAACTTCACAGAAGACATTTGGGATACAACCAGGACTTCTTTCACATACAGTAGTTCTCGAGTGAGGTGTACAGAGTTGTAAGAAGCCAAATCATATTTCTTCCAAGATAATGCATTTTGTTACGATACTTTTTGAATTTATCTATCAAAAATTTCTCTAAACACACAGTTGGTTATTTTGTTACTTTAACAACCGATAGCGAGCTAAACGATCTTACCCGTTAAAGGGCTACGTAAAGCTGTCCATGAGTAAAGACGGGTTTTGTCAAGTAAAGGCAGATTTTATCGAAAGTCTGACCCTGAGATTTATTTATTGTCATTGAGAAAGCCAAACGTACTGGGAATTGCCTTCTTTTAAATTTAAAAGGCTTGTTCGTATCAAAGGGGATAAGGGTTATCCTGGGCATGAAAACTATTTCTCTCTTATCAGAATCTATAATATTTGCCTCTATGATATTACGTTGTAACTCGTTAACTATTAGCCTCGTCCCATTACAGACCCCTTTTGAGGGTAGAATATTTCTTAATGACATAATGATAGCACTTTTCTTAAGTCTAAGTTTGTGTGGGGGCATGCCAGTTGGTGTCAGACTGTTCAAAAAATTTTCAGGGTAAGCCAAGTGATCTTGCGCATGCTCACTCACAGTACAATCTACACTCTCGTAGACTACCTCATCTCCAGGTAAACGCTGAAGTACTCGATTGTTCAGTTCAAGCGATGCTTCATTGGTGACCGTAAGAATAGTTCTTCCGTTAAGCTCCTGTGGGGTGACAGCAGTAAAATCAAAATCACCGTATAGCTGTTCAACTGGATCTTGTATTTGTGGATAGCATGTAGATGGTACCGTAACTTCCGCCCCAGTCTTGCCTTCTCCTATTTCTAAAATCCATGTTGAAAATTCTTTTTCAGAATGTAAAGCGCGCATGTTCTGGGTTAGTTTAAGTACATGGAATTTATTCCAGAGGCTATGCCGCTTCAAACAGCTAGCAACTGACAAAGAACGTGATCCTCTCATTATGACAGGAAGGACTTGGCGAAAGATGACTTTACCACCGAATGCTTCAGTACAGTTGGTCAGATATTTGAGAAGTCTGTCCACAGCTAAAAATGCGTACACATGCGTCATTGGTGCTTCATCCCAAATAATTAATTTTGTATTCAACAGGGCTGTTGCTTCTGGTGTGTTTGGCGTAACGTTGCACGTAGAATTAGAATTGAGAATCAGAGGGAATTTGAAGACAGAATGGGCAGTTCTTCCTCTTCGTAGAAGTGTAGCTGCTATTCCCTTAGACGCTACTGGAGTAGCTTGATCTCCTTTTGCTCTGATTATATGTAACAATGTAGAGTAAGCAAATGTTTTACCAGTTCCCGCCGGTCCATCTAAAAAGAAACAGTTCTGTTTTAATGTTTCTTCTGGGTTTCCATATATGGCATTAAAGATCGAATCTACAACACTTAGTTGCGCCTCATTATGCTTTTGTATGTTGCTGATAGCCCTAGCTTGCTCTTCCAAAGCATCAAACGAATGCATTCCTGGACTGTTGACGTGTAGTTTTACATCTGGCAAGTTAGGTTTCTTAAGATCTAAGCCGTAGGTGTGAAGGAGGCCATTGATTTCAATGAGTACATACTGTGGGTCACTTTCTTCAGAGTATCTGCGTACAAAATCTTCAGACATTGCTTCTTTATGTTGGTCCCAAAGCCCAGGAACATTTTCTGATTCTCTGAAAACACAGATAATGACAAAATAACATTCGTGAACGACTTGGCATATGAGAGTGAGTTCCCTCAAGGATAGTATCATGCCAAATTGTATCTCCTTGAAGAAGTCCAAGTTTTTTAGATGTTTCGTGGAAAGTCTTGCATAGAATTCCATTGTCTGTCCTGACACTATCAAAACCTTTGGCACCCTTTACTCTTACTAGCAGCAAAGGCAAGAAGTATCTTTCTCTATCGTGCATACTAACTACTGGCATTCTCCCTATTACACCTTGTCCACCACGCTGACGCTTCTTCCATCACAGCTCGTAGATCTAGATCTAATAGTGGAAACTCCCGAGAGAAACTGGCGACACCGATTCTGCTTGCTATCAAGCTTCATTGTATTTCTTCTGTGAAATCCATGCCATGATTTTGTGTTTCTTGACGCCTTCTGCGCAGAATATCATGGGCCATGTAGTCTTTGTATTTTTCCCACGACTGTGCTGGTTGTGAAGGTGCACACGTAGATAAAATAGTTGCCAACTGCGTACGTATTTAAAATGGATTAGAAGGGGTCGCTGAATCTACGATGAAGATGTGCACTCTACTTCCTATTCACGGCGTTGCCTAGGTCAACCATATTCTGTAAGATGGGCAATGTCCTTTAGCAATTTTTACCGGACTATCATGATGCAGAGTAAGTCGTTGTCGCCTAGCGACAATCTTTAAGACGGTCAATCTGCCCATCAAGTCAGGTCCAGTATTCGTGCGGCTTTGACTATCATAATACTGAGTTAGTCGTTGTCGCCTAGCGACAATCTGTCCGTGAAGTTATTAGACTCAACTTTATTTGTTTAAACACACTTTATAAACAAATATAGTTCATTATGCAACGAGCCTATAATGGCTATAATTAAGACACGAGTATTTTTTATAAAACGAGCGTATGCGAGTTTTATAATTTCCATACGAGTGTCTTAATTACCATTATAGGCGAGTTGCATACGACTGTTTATGTTCGACGATAATTATAACTTTATAATATGTTTTAACATAAATATTCATAAATATCTGTTGAGAGTCAGCTACTGGAATTTTGTGATCGCAGAGCGAGCGTTGGGTGTTATATCTCTGCCTTTCAAGAGCTTTGAACGACCGACGCATGCGCTCTGTGTGTTTGCAATGCCATATGCAAACCATATGTTTACATCTGCCGTCCCTCAGTAATATTGTCACCGGTGTCAGTTGAAGACAATGCGCTGTGTAGAAATTAGTGTTGGTGATTTTAAGGTACAGTGCTATTTCTTGTCTCATATTCGCCAGTTTATTTACGCGAACATATGGACGGTGGGTATTCCATGTCGGTAATTTATTATAGTTCGATGTTGTGTTTATGTCCGACATGTTGGATTTTGAGCGCATGCGCGAAGTTATCGTTACCTAATTGGTCAATGAACGAGCTCTGATTGGCTGGAGAAACTGTATCATACTGGAAAACAGTGTTATAATGACCATCATTATGATACAGTTATCTGACACATAATAGTGAGGGTCGAACATAAAATATATTTCCGTTGACTTTTCAAGAAAAGCAAGATTTTTCCTGTACGATTGAGACCATTTGGAAGATTTTGGTACAAAATCACAACTTCTAGCTCCCTCTGTTTTAGGAGCTTGAGTTTTGTGATACATAAACCTTAGTGTATTATATATCTAGATATATAAAAAGAGTCAGTTCTAGTTATTGTGGTATAGTAGCTAAAGTTCTAGCAGGAGGTGCGTGTTCGCTTCCCGGCTCTGTCAAGACATTTTAAATCTGGTGTGAGGGCTGGAACGGGTTACACTCAGCCTCGTGAAGCAAAACTGAAAAGAGGAGGGTTCGATACCCACCTCAACAATCCTAGAGATGGTTTTCCGTGATTTCTCCCACTTCTACTCCAGGAAAATGCGGGAATAGTTCCTAACTTAAAGTCACGGCCACCTCCTTCCCAATCCTATCCATAATTTACAAATACCAACACCAGTGCAGTCATCACAATAAGAAAGGTTATCTTAAAATTCCATACACACCCAAATACATGGGACTATATGACCACGATATCGCAGTGCCTAAAATAAGCTACAACAAAAACTGTTTCCCTTTAATGAAGTCTGTGGGGAAAACACCACAACTCAAATCAAGCAGACAGCAATTCTACATAATTAATTTTGCTTCTCACATCATCTGTACGCTACAATAAATACAAGAAAGCTGTCACATCTTAGTTGTGGTAGCGGTCTTCTAATTTTTTCGAGTAAATTATGCGAGATTACTTATTGATAAGAATGAATAAACAAGAAAATAAATAAAATCGAAATTTAATGTTTTGCAGTCATTCAACTCGATTGTACCCAATTGTAATGAGTGGTTCCCTGACCATGAAAAAAAAATATACATGAGCTTAATAAATACACTTTTTCAGGATTAGGAAACTACCCATGACAATTGGGTACAATCGTTTTGACCGGCTGAAAAATATTTAATTTCTAATAAATAGGATGTATGAAAATAGGCGTAGTCGGTAGCATGCTGAACTGCTGTGCCCAAGATAGCGGGTTCAAACCCAGCCGAAGTCGTCGGATTTTTAAGAGCGTTAAAAATCCTTCAGTATGCCTTCCTTCGGAGTGGAAGTAAAGCCGGCGGTCCCATGTCATAGATTTATGGCATGTAAAAGATCCTTTCACAGAGTAAACTTGTGTAAAGCAAAATTGTTAGGTTAGATTTCGTCAGAACGCTCTATCAAAGTTCCAACGTTCACCACTAGGTATCATTGATATCTGTTGGCGAAAGTTGGAACTACTTGAAATCGAACGGAACTTGTAGCTCACCCTTTAGGGTGTCCGCTGGAAGCAGCTACAGACTCAGGCGAGCCAAACATGTCCTCGGACACTCCCGGCACTAAAAGCCTTACGATAAATAAATAAATAAATAAATAGTCCTACATATATAAAAATCCAAAATGGCGATCATCCGAAATATTTAGACGGTTCTCAATATCTACGAATCTATTACAGTGGAAGTAAAGCCGGCTGTTAGATCCAATGTTTAACTGCAGGTAACGTCCATGCTATCCATTGGACTTCAACGAAATTTTGTATTCTGTACCCTAAGAAATGGATGTAAGAATATATTCAGTCACCAGGGCTGCCAACTGTAGTGCTTTATTAGGCTACATTATGCCAGGTATGCAGTATTTCGAACTTATTAGAAATTTCGATATTACCAACTAAACAAGTAGTTTCGTGAAGAACTATACAGCCTATTTTCATACATCCTATTTATGTTAATTGCTTCGTCATTAAGCATTGGCATGAATCTTAAATTTTAAGAAAAGTAGGCTCTTTAGTTCGTCACGGAACACAATTTCAGTTTAATTGCTGTAATAGATTCGTAGATATTGAGAACCGTCTAAATATTTCGGATGATCGCCATGTTGGATTTTTATATATGTAGGACTATTTATTTATTTATTTATTTATTTATTTATTTATCGTATGGATTTTAGTGCCGGGAGTGTCTGAGGACATGTTCGGCTCGCCTGAGTCTGTAGCTACTTCCAGCGGACACCCTAAAGGGTGAGCTGCAAGTACCGTTCGATTTCAAGTAGTTCCAACTTTCGCCAACAGATATCAATGATACCTAGTGGTGAACGCTGGAACTTTGATAGAGAGTTCCGACGAAATCTAACCTAACAATTTTGCTTTACACAAGTTTACTCTGTGAAAGGATCTTTTACATGCCATAAATCTATGACATGGGACCGCCGGCTTTACTTCCCCTCCGAAGGAAGGCATACTGAAGGATTTTTAACGCTCTTAAAAATCCGACGACTTCGGCCGGGTTTGAACCCGCTATCTTGGGCACAGCAGTTCAGCATGCTACCGACTACGCCACCGAAGCCACTTATTGTTAGAGGACTTAGAGTTATGTACTATTACATGGAGATTATTGTGTAGGTGTAGTATTCAAACTTCAACCGCATGATTAGGTTATGAAAGCAATTGAAATAAATTATATCCCAGTGGCTTAAAATGTGTATACGTATTTACCTTACCACGTTTTACTGCGCTCGGATTGTTCAATCGTGAGAAACGTCCATTTCAATATTTATATTTCGCGTCGCCGCCATGTTGGATTTGTGCTCACCAGGTAATTGAAAGTCGCATAGGTGAACTTGTGTTAATAGCCTCTATCAACATACAAGATTTCAGTTTTATTGTTATCGTAGATTAGTAGATATTGAGAAAAGTCTAAATATTTCGGGTGGCTGCCATTTTGGATTTTTATATATGTAGACCATAGAGTTTTATACTATTAGATGACGAGTTCTGCGTGGATTCATTATTCAAACGTTCACTTCGGTCGCATGATTAATACACAAGAAATAAAAACTTAATGTTAAAATTACGCACAGCCGCCGTCTTGAGGTTATGTGCACAATTGAACTAAATTAGATGCCAGTGCATTACAATGTGTAATTAACATTTACTGTACAATATTTCACTGCGCTCAGATGGTTAAAGTCTATTAAAATGTTTCACCTTCGCTTGGCCGCCATGTTCGTTTTGTATTTTACAGATTTTTAGAAGTCTCATAGATGAACTTCAAGTAGTACTCTTTTCCACCGTACAAAATTTCAGGCTGATATCGGCAATAGTTTCGCAGATATAGAATGCCGGTGAAATAGTTCGCACAGCAGCCATCCTGTGGTTATGTAGACAATTGCACTAAATTAGATGCCAGTGCATTACAATGTGTTTAAATATTTGCGTACCAAGTTTCATTGTGTTTGGATGGTTAAATCGCGAGAAAAGTCTATTTAAAAGTATAAATTTCGCTTGGCAGCCATGTTCGTTTTGTAGATATCAGGTTTTTGAAAGTCTAATTGATGACCTTTTCGTAGTGCCGTTTATTACCGTACAAAATTTCAGGGTGATATCTATAATAGTTTCGAAGATATAGAATGCCGGTGAGATATTTCGCACAGCAGCCATCTTGAGATTATGTCAACAATTGAACTAAAGTAGACGCCATTGCATTACAAGTGCATAAACATTTGCTGTTCCAAGTTTCACTGCGTTTGGATTGTTAAATCGCGAGAAAAGTCTATTTAAATGTTTCAAATTCGCTTGACCGCTATGTTCGTTTTGTAGTCAACAGGTTTCTGAAAATCCCATAGGTGAACTTCTAGTGGTGCCCTTTATCACCATACAAAATTTGAGGGTGATATCAGTAATAGTATTGGAGATATAGAATGCCGGTGAAATATTTCTCACAGCCGCCATGTTGGATTGGTGAGACGTAATAAACTTTGAAGGGCACGGTCGGGGTGGGCCAAAATAGTACTATGACCTTACCGAGTTTCATTGAAATCGCTCCAGCCGTTATATGTTATTGGGGGGGGGGGGCACACACACACACGAATCACACACGCACGCACAGCCAGACACACGGACAAAAGGTGATCTCATAAGCCTATTTTTTCATAAATTGAAAATAGGCCAAAAATGGCGTTCAGCTCGATAAAATAAATAAAAGTCACAAATATAATGTAAAACTGTGTTAACCGTACCTGACATAAGAGTTAACAATAATTTAAGAAATATTGCATAGAAAACACTCATAACTCAAAATTATTATTGCTTAAAATAATATTAGTAAATAAATAAAAATAATACATTACAAATCTTTGGGGTACACGTAGGAATATTAGAAATTCATAATACATTAATTCCACTTTCCGTAAGTAATATTTACTTTTTTCATGACTACTCAAAATCTTTAATTGCTTCTGCTGAAAAAAAACAACGTTTGCGGCAGTCTTCCACCGAGGCGGGGTTGCGATATTTACTGCTGACAAGGTGATTTTGTTAGCTTCATTGTCTGAGAGATACATTACTTTTGTAAAATGAGATTATACTGCTAATAAAGGATCAACCTTATGTGTCAAGTTCCTGTTGATAAAAATTTCTGTTTACGGTACCGGTATTAATTAATTAATTAATTTCTAGATAAGTCGCCTCCGTAGCGTAGCGGTCAGCATGGTTAGCTGCCGCCCCGGAGGTCCTGGGTTCGATTCCCGGCTCTGCCACGAAATTTGAAAAGTGGTATGAGGACTGGAACGGGGTCTACATAGACTCGGGTGGCCCAAATGAGTAGAGAGGGTTCGATACCCACCTCAGCCATCCTCGAAGTGGTTTTCCGTGGTTTTCCACTTCGTCTTCGGGCAAATGCCGGGATGGTACCTACTGTAAGGCCACGGCCGCCTCCTGCCCACTTCCTTGCCTAACAGTCCCACTCTTCCCATCCCCTTCATCAGGCCCCCTGTTCGCTTTGCAGGTGAGGCCGCCTGGGCGTAGTGCTGGTCACATACCCCAGTTGTATCCCTGACTCAGTGTCTCAAGCTCCAGGACACTGCCCTCAGTGGCGGTAGAGGTGGGATCCCTCGTTTAGTCCGTGGGAAAAGCCGATCCTGGAGGGTAAAACGATAGGAAAAAAAAATCTAAATTATTTATTTATATATTTATTTATCTGTTTACTTATTTATTTATTTAATTATTTTATTTTATGTGCTGGTAGTGATAAAGTTATGGATCATGGCTCCTCTTACACTAAACTGTGCACTACGGTACATATGGAACAATAACATGAAATACAATAAATACAAATTCATTATGATGATTAACAAAGAGTGAATTATGTTAAAACTAATATTAATGGAAAAGGTATAGTAAATAATAATAGTAATAAAAACGAGCCTTACAGTAGTCACATATGATGTGTAACATCTGACATAGAAGAAACCTCACGTGAAATTATTGATACACCGGTATTTTATACTATTATTGGCACAAATATTAATCTATTGTTAAAGGGAGTGTTTTACAGATATTGTAGTTATAATAATGGTGATCGTGTGGCCTTCAGAAAGGCCAAGTGCAGGTCTTTCTAGTTGACGCAAATATTATAGTTTATAATACGGAACTCATTTTATTAGATGATTTGTAGCTTCCACCAGCACTAGCCTAAATAAAGAATACGATATGGATAAAATAGATTAATAGACGCGACACCGCTCATAACCTTAAATTCATTATAAATAGGCCAACTTGCGAGTAAATGCAATGTGCACAGTTGTAGATCATGAAAGTCTTGCCTAGTTCCCGGACCTCTTGATTCACAGAACAACACGTAATGTCATATGGATTCGGTTAAAATGAGTCATATTGATATGATAAATATCGTTTAAAATGATAATCTGGTAGTAAAAATATCTATTCCGTCCGGGATTCGAACCCGAGATCTCTAGATTCACAGTCAGAGGCGCTAACAGCACGGCTATTTCGGCCACGCAAAAATTATGCACAAGATGGTGACTTATTTCCACATTCCAATAATACTGCATTACGGAATTTAGTTTCATTTATATTTTTCTTGTTTCGATCATGTTCCTGCGTGAAATTGAGTTTAAAATGCCTTATGAATAGGCCCTCTTGTAAGTAAAGAGACTGTGTTCAGCAATAGTTCATGAAGGCTTGCCTAGTTCCCGTATAACATGCGCTTCAATCAGTTGACATCAGAGTTCGCATGAGCGTTTACCGTCAGAATGTCAGTGAGCAAAGTTACTCGGGAAGTGGATGCCGATCACTTTTATTCAGAGATTGAAAAACAGACTCTTAATAAATCATAATTGTTTTCAGCAAATATGATATAATGAATATGTTTACACCAAAGAACGACAACTTGAAGATGATTTATTTTATGAATATTTGTAATTGCACCTCAAAACCTTGAAGTAATCCGTATGTCATATACATTCCACGTGGCCGAGAGTACGTCATGGTATCAATTTCCGACATCGCGCGCTCATTGTTTCCTCTTAGCACTGCCAGCGTCTTACACACTTCCGTCCGATCCACCACTGCCAGCTGGATCGTCCGATCCACTTCCGTCCCATTTTTCAAAATTACCCCCACAAAAATATCCAGCAACCGAGTTACACATCAATAATCATCCTCATCATCATCATCATCATCATCATCATCATCATCACAATGTTACAAATTTTTCTATAATTTCCTAAATATTATCCTAGCTCAGTCATACGTCCTACCATCCATCACCAATCACAGGAGCCAGTCATCAGTATTCAACAGGTAATCTTTGCATGGGGACTTACATTTATTCATTGTTTTAGAATTTCTGATATCAACAGATGTTGAATTCCACAGCCTAGACCCTCTCAACCCATTGAATAACATGAAATTGTCGTTTGCGTGCGAAATTCTTTATCGATACATCGATTTAGTTGTGATGTTACATACGTACTATCCTATTTATCATTAGATGCAGATGACCTCGATGTTTTACCCATTAAAAACAACAATCACCGCTATCATATAAATTACTTATCTTTGTTCTTAATAGATTAAACAATTATTTTAAAGGGGTAGTGAAGATTAGGTTGAGACAGTATTCTATAATTATCATGCTGCTTACTCATTTTATCGCCTTTGATTGCTCAAAGTGAATCATTTCAACACTGAAACGAGTATCGTAATGGCCTACTCTGCCGCTCAGTTCTACCGTAAATTAGTGATTATTCCTTGGAAATAACCTTGATTCACAATGTCACAATTTGTCAAAGTGATTCCCTCCGATGTTGAGGCTACAAAATTAATAAGTCACATTAGCAGTAACTGAATGATGTCCCATGATTTTCGTAGCTATAATCTCCTTATTTTTGATTAGTGTTTCAATATGACTTCCCGCTACAGAAGTCAATTCCCACCCTCCATGTTTTTATGTTGGCCATATCAGTACCATCATCATCCAGCAGAAAAATAGACGATCTGCGAAGGCAGTATCCCATATAATATCCGGTATTTCCCAATCGATGATATGAAGCAATGCAATTAAGGAGTTCCCCCTAAAATGTTGACACCCACATGCTGGGGAGTGCATTTGACTTTTTTGTTACAAATAAAAAAGCAGTCATGTGTCGCAGTTTCTGGACGTAAACCACTATATTTTCTAACTTGCATTTTCTAACTCTCACTGAAGTAAGGAACCATGTTATAGTAAATCCATATAGCAGTGGATTCTCAACCCTCTCAAATCTAATGATACTAATGCTGCCTGTAGGCCTACGTACGGATTGCTCAAATATTTGTAAGTTAACCGATATACAACTCCCTACGTCTCTACAACCAGACATTACTCTGAAATCTGGTACCGTATCGCGTTTCTTTATGAACCTTGATAACAAAACCCTTTGAACCGATGTCATGTGATCTTATGGTACCAGCATGCAAACATATTTTGAACCACTCACAACACCCACCCCTACCCCCTAGCGCACTCACGATTTACAACCTAGACCACGTCCTATTAGTATATTGAATTGCCATTACATAGGAACAGGAACAGCAAGGAAATATGTATTGGGAAATTTTCTGGGTAATTAATGTGGATTAAAATGATTTGTAACTGCCAAACCCCCATAAACATTGACAGAAATTAGAAGCAAATTTCTTTTTGTAATACTCGTTTAGACCTTTGAAACAACATATTGCGTAAGGTAGAGGACCCATATTCCGTCCTCATACTTAATTTCGTTCCCGAAGGTTTCTTTACCAACAGGAAATGCCATCTGCTGCAGTAGGCCGTTTGAAGTGAATAGATGTGCATGCTGTTGTTTTATTGCAGTGATATTTCCAGTCAAATTGCTTTTTTCCTTTTCAAGTAAATTTTCCTGGTGCACTTTATAGGAGCAGAGGTACGCATTTCAAACATTCATTTGCTGCATCAGGCAGAGGCGGATTATGAGCCAAAATACTAGGTAGGCCAGGTTGGCCAACACACGTCATAACCCTTCTCCTAAGTCATGCAATCATTTACTAAATATTCAATCACCTCGTGGTGTATCGGTTAGCACTCTTGACTGTCACCCCGGAGGTCCGGGTTCGATTCCCGACTCCGCCAAGTAATTTATAATTTTATGACAATTACGAGTATGCAAACGGATAATAAGATGGGGCTTCAAAATAATCATATTTGGGGCAGATGATCTTGCTGTTCCGCCCCTTACAATCCAATAAATAACTGAAATAATCATACATGTTGTGCGGATGTAGACTATGTTCCAAGGAGAATTGCATACAGTTGTTTTGATAAAAGTTGTTGCGCTGTTATGGGTCGTGTTGTGCCCTACGTACTTAAAATCTGTATTATTTTCGTAGACTACATGTTCATGTGTTAAATATAAAGTATGCTATTATAACTAGGTCTAAAATTAAAGGGTTCACGGGAACAAGGAATGTCACTCAAAATGTAAAATCGTGATGCCAGCGCGATCTGGTAGGCCTCTTTGCGACATATTGAAGGCACAATTATTGTGTCTGGCTAAAAACAATGAGGGTAGTGAGAAAATGACGTTTCAAGTTGACGCGTACATGCCAGTACATATAAGTAATGAAACTTTAAAACGCCTTTCCTGAACATTTTATATTATTTGACATTCCCCCTTCTTCCCGTGGACCCTTTAAATATAACCAACTCAAGTGGACCCTATACTGTTATCAGAAAGCAATGGTATCTGATTAAGGCTCAATACTTAAAGCACTCAATAATTTACCAGTTACTTCTAAATGATGCAACCAGCATGTGCATTTGTAAGTACTGTACATGTAACATGATAAGTCTTTGATTTGAGTATCACAACCACGCCACTCATTGTAATACCTGCAAGAACAGCTGTTTCTCAAGATACAATTACACGACAGAACAATACCATCCAATTTCTACTCCGATGCAAGTATAACCTGCTTGACACAATAAGCATAACTTAGCGTTGGTTCGAGTGAAACTTATAATACATATGTCAGCGTGGATGTTGTTGAGTCCTTGTGGGCAATCGTATGCCTTCCTTTGGAGGGGAAGTAAAGCCGGCGAGCACATGTCAGAGATTTATGGGATGTAAAAGAACTTACCATTACAATTGGTGGTGTGTGACGAAATTTTTAGGTTATATTTGGCTGGATAGTAACGCTGTATCAAGTTCCAACGTTCGTCACTAGGTGTCAGTGACAGTGGTATCTGGTTATCATAGTTAGAACTACTTGAAAATGAATTTGCTTGGAGCCCACGGGGGTTCGATTAAAATACCCTGCTATGGCCACCGGCTGCAATTCATATATAATAATAGATGAGGTTATGACTTTGGTGAATGTAGATGGCAGAAGTCTCAATTCCCTGTATCAGTGTTTACTAGTTCACCACAATCCATCACAACTCCAGTTTAAAAGCAATATTTTCTATGAAAAAAATATTATGTGTTTTGATCTTTATTTTAAAAGGGTATCCATTTCTTTTTATTTTTTATTTTATTTTATTAATGTTAAATGCTATTTATTTGAACGCTGAAAAAGATATCCTTGTATATTGAAACATGTTCGTTTACATATTAATAAACTATAAATTTTAGTATTGACCAGGCGGATTATATGACACAAATATTTAACAACAGTCAAAACGGATCAACATTTACCAAACCAAAATGTTAAATATATACGCACTTCACAAATATTAATGCCATTAATTCCAATAGTTTTGACGCCAACCCATACAAACGACAATATAGACAGTCTAACAGACAAACAGACTGAAAATAAGCGAAAGGTATATTTGGTTATTTTACACCTCTTGGGAATGGTGATCCGAAAAATCAGAGCTCATTTAATATATAAAGTTTTCCACTGAAAATTTTCTGATGTCAGCTCCCAATTAGGCTACAGGTTTATTTAGGTACGGTACTACATTTGTACGTCCTTCGTTGACGGAGATCATAATAATCAAATTATTCTACTAACAGGTAGACAAAATATAGTTGGACCTAACTGACTTAATGGCTTCGAGTAGTCAACGTTCTGTGTTGTTTCCTGTAGTGACCTAAAAAAGTGAATTGCTGCCGCAGGGCAGCTTGCAGTAAAAGAGCCATGCCGTCATCATTAGACTTCACGGGCTCTGTTCAATTCGCACATATCACCAAAATCATCTTATCGAAATATTGCATGTAACAATTTACAGTTTATAACAGTTTAAACCGAAACATTTCTAGGTAAACTCAATATTACGAGATAATTAGAAATTTAATTTTCATTCCTTATGTTCCTCTCCTTAAAATAAAATCCATTAAGTTACCACCACTATTTCTTCAATGCAGATCCAAGTTTTACCAAGAGTTATCAAAATAATTTCTGTGGTTCTTGCATTATGAAGAGAGAAAGAAAGAAAGAAAGAAAGAAAGATTCCGTACACCATAGTAATTTAAAAAATCTTATTTACCTTACCTAACCGATTTCCTGATTGCTATGCAGTAATCTTCCTCTCCAGCACATATAGGCTACTATCAATGTAATCGTGTAATCGTCTTATCTTCCCTTCCGAGGCAGTGTAATGGCTGGCGATACACATATTATTATACTGGGAAAGCTGAAGTGGAAAAGGACGCCAGTTTAAAAGAATAACTAATAAACAGTGATACTGGGCCGTGAACACAATGACTGATGACTGTTTGCCTGATGACAGGCGACTGATAAAATGACTGATCATGTGTGAGGAGTCATAGTCACGCCATGTGCAGGGTCAGTGTAATTAGCAAGAGTCTTGTTTGTAAACATGGGCACCTCACACAACTCTGTGTTCATAACGTTCTTGGAACGACTGTTTTCCTTGGCGTTGTTTGAGAACACAGTGTGTTTTTCTCATTATGCCCATTATTGCTTTCACGGCCCAGAATAGTTATTTGAGTTTGGTAAAATCGCAAATCGGATCTTGATGAAATTTATTACACATGCTTATTAGAGCACAATAATTAAATAAATAAATAAATAAATAAATAAATGAATATATGAATAAATAAATTAATACATAAATTCAAAGAGTGCGACTAAAGATGGTGTAATAAATAATAGTCTTGACTGTGGTTTCTGTGACGGACCGGGAGGCACAGTTCGTTAAATTTTACCTTTCAAACTCCAAGATATTGGGTTTGATTCAGGCTCAATACGATGGTTTTTACAGTGTTTAAGTGTGACAATAACGTGTCAAATTTACTGAGACGTAAAGAATCCTCTCCAGGCCTAAATTCCGGTACCCTTGGGTCTTTGAAGCCACAGAAGTTAATAGAGACTTTAAAACCCATATCATTACAATACACACATGTCTGGGTGAATAAGGTTTCCATAGCCTCCAATAGAAATTAATCCTCTTCGTTTATATCCACCGTAAACCACTTTCTTCTTGTCAGTAGTCCACGCCATTAAATGTGCAGGGAGGCAAAGGGAAGAACTCTGCAGATAAGTCTTCTTTAATTATACTGCTTCTCAAACATTGGGTCCCATTCTCAAGAAGAAGACCAAAATAGAGGTGGAACTAATTGGCCGAGTCCTGGGTTCAACGTGCCGCACTGTGTTGCGAGTCGCTGATGGAATGTTAATTGTACAAACCACTCGTTGTCTGAAGACACAGCCACTTGATTTAGTGGCGTCCACTGCCAAGCGGCCACGAACACTCTTACATTTTAAAGAAGATAAGATTTATTTCATTTAATTATAAGTATGATTCTGTATAAAATTAGGACAGAAAAATAAGTTAATTACAAGATGGCGTCGTCAGTCTATTGGCAGAAAGAATGATAACGGCAGTCATGGTTAGGCTGTGCGCGTAATGTTGTGCACCTAAAGTTGGCAAGTGTATCGCATACGACGTCACTAAGAGCACTCTTAGACATACTGTACATCCTTCTATCTATCATGGTCCGCTTATTGTCTTGCTTAGAAACTGTAGTCTGCCAGTTCATTGAATGAGGAGGTGCTAAATCAGATGAACAAATAAATCAGCTTTTTTTCCATGGGGAGGAAAACATTTATTAAACCAAATACAAATATTAATAATTTGTGAATTTTATCTCCTAAAATCAATTATACATTCATAAGCCACATAACCTGTATATTACATTTAACACTAATAGTGTATATTTAAATTATAGGCGACATATGTATCTGTATGTGTAGGTAAGTCAGCTTCGCACCTTTCCGACCCTGTTAAGAAGGAGGATTTAAATGTGTAAGTGGTTTGAAAAGAGTTGCCCTAAACGATGTGTGGACAACTCACATAAGAGGATGACCCAAAATTCCAGTTTTGCCAATACAGGGCTTAATATGGAAAAGGACGAAAGTGCCAAAATGGAGTTTCCTCGCTCTACATAAGGAGACCAGGAAATGCAAGTGTACTACATCAAAGAAATTTAATATAATCTACTTATTTATTTATTCGTTAATTCCCCATAAGGAGAGCGTTATAACACAATGTTCATGTTTTATTTTGGCCCTTTCTTCTTTGTTCCCAAAAACCTCTCATATATACACTATGCTTCCTCTTTATCTCCTCCCTTCCACTTCTTTCCCAGTTGTCTCTCTTTGGGAGTTTGCTCAAACTTCTGTTGTCTAAGTTTTTATCTGTATGTGCTGCTGTCTGCGATGTCTTCTGTAGAGATGTTTAGTTTCTTGAGGTCTTCCACGGTTTCTTTTACCCAATTGCTTTTTAGTGTACTATTCATAACTACCTAAAACATTTTCTTGGTCAGTCTGTCTTCGGTCATCCTATGTATATGTCCATAAAATTTTGCCCTTCTTTTCCTTATGTTGTTTGTAATCGTCTCTGTCTGTTTGTACAGTTCTATTGTCGGTCTCTTTATCCATATTCCCTCTTTCTGAACTGACCCGCAGATCTTTCTCAGAAAATTTCTCTCTTGTTTTTCTAATTCCTTAATTTTTGTTCGTCCCTTGATTTCTGTCGTTTCTGAAGCGTATAAGGCCTTTGGCAAGACTACTGTACGATAGTGTCGTAATTTGGCATTGATGCAAATACTTTTTTTTATTGTAGTGCTTGCATGTATGTCGGTATGCTTTCTGCAATTTAGCGATCCTGTCTTCATTGGATGCCAAGTTCAGTCCTGTTTTCTGTATAATCTCTCCTAGGTATTTGAAACTTTCCACGTGTGTTATTTCCATAGCCTACTTGGTTTCCAGTGAGTACCTGTCTGTAGAGTTTGTGTCCATGAACTGTGTTTTTTGTATGGGATTTGTAACCCTGTTTTGGCAGAGATTTCATGTAGCGTCTCTAGCCTACTTACATAACAATATGTGACTTTAAAAAGTCTCATTTCGGACCAATTCGGTTCTGTAGATGGCATTCTATCAGAATACACGAATACACCGAGTAATATAACAGCAGTTTGTTGTTAAACATTTACTGATTACGACACAATATAGAGTAACCTGATCGTAAACACGCGGTAGCACACTGACACAAAGGACAGCACTGAAGACGCTGGCACATTCACTCTTCCCTACCAAACTCAACTGCGCACATAGTACTAAGGTTCTACCTGTTGATCTTTCTACCAAGTAAAATAGGCCTAATGATCTGAGGCACATTTACCGTTGCCCGCCATATACGGCATGAATAATACCGAGATGCATCCATTTATTCTAAAACAAACCTCACTTTTTTCATATTACGGCGCTTTCAACCTTTTCCATCGTTAGTCCTCAATAGTGGAAGCATTTATTGAGGGGTTGTCCCTTACAATCAGTTCTAGAATAACATCTAATTTACAGGTTCGTCGTCATCATCATCATCATCAACATCATCATTTAATACATTGAACAGGCCATTAAGAGTCAGGGCAGAAAACAAGAGAATACAAACTGAAACTGAAGTACAAATTAGCACAGGTATTAATTACAACAAGATGGACTGGGACTTGTGCACAAGAATTGATCACAGATGTTCTTCCGCCTTCGCCGGTCCCTTGTATCTTGTATCTTCCACTGTTGTGATGGTGCCACCTTTCCCTAAGCCATTATCCTCCAATCCTTCCATCGTGCTCTAGTGCGGCCTCTCGAGCTTCTCCCAGTTGGTATCGAGTTGAATTACACAGGTCACCACACAAATTCTACACACACCCATGTACACGGGGCTGATGACACCATGACACAATAACCATGAAACAATTATCGCTTTCCCGAATATGAAAAAATCCTTCACTCGCTATAGTTAAAAATGCTAATTTATAATTTATGTTTGGTGGTGAACTCTGAACTATACAGTCTTATTCATAATGCCGTGTTTTATTATATTAATATTCGACGCGTTTCGAAAGAAACCATGTCTTTCTTCGTCAGGAATAATCTGGAATACGACAATGTTGCTAAGAGAAAGCAACGAAGTTCCAAATACAGTCCGTATGTTGTACCGACGTAGGATTTTAGCAATACGATCCGTCGTGTTATGTATGTACGGAAGGTAAGCAGTTCCTCTTACATCTTAACTTCTGTTAAGATTAGGCAACTCCTGCGACCAACTAAGGACAGTTTGCCTAAATTGCAACAACCGGGTATCTACAGAGTTCCCTGTACTTGTGGCAAGGTTTACATCGGGCAGACTTCGAGAACAATATGCACTCGCATTAAGGAACATAATAGATGTATCAGGCTCATTCAACCTGATAAATCAGCTGTTGCTGATCATGCTTTAACACTGGCCATGATGTCATGTTCCAAGGAGTGGATGTTCTTGCCCGTATAAAGCAATATCGTCCCAGAATCATCAGGGAGGCGGTTGAAATACGTAAACACCCAGATAATTTCAACCGCGACACCGGCTACAATCTCAGTGAATCCTGGCTACCTATTATCAGAACCCTGAGAAAGTAATTCACTGCTGCTTTCCGTTGTCCCTAACATGGGGCTATAATGGCGTCCATCTTTGGGCACCTTCTATATGTTTTTCGTTGCTTTCTCTTAGCAACATTGTCGTATTCCAGATTATTCCTGACGAAGAAAGACATGGTTTCTTTCGAAACGCGTCGAATATTAATATAATAAAACACGGCATAAGCCCAAAATTCAACATTATGAATAGTAACACGGGCCGTGAAAGTACTACTTTCCATACTGACAATTTATCGAGTGTGGAACTATTAAAAGCCCAATGACAACATACTGACGAGTGAAAAGGCACACTTCAGATTACGGACGTCCACAAATGTGTTTTGTCTCAGCTCAAATCTGCTATGTTCCTGGCAAGGCAGGCAGCCACATTACTGGCTTACCATGCTCGACCTTGTTTGTCATCCACTGTAAGAGAGCACTTGGTTCCTTTGTAACTACTGTATAATTGTGCAGCCTTACTTCAAGCCAGGTGAGGAATGATCGCAATACCGCCTTGGAAAACTGCATTTGGAAGATTTGGAAGGATTCACGTGTGATGCAGAATCCAAGTCAAAAATTCTCTCTTGGGTAGAGTAGAGTCCTCGAACTAATGGTGGAGCTGGTGATGTTTTGATTCTCCATTGCAAGTGAAATCTTGGAGAGATACCGGTACAATTACTACTACACTGCAGTCAGTGGGTCGATCCTCTTCCATACCAACTGAATGTGGTTATCATGTTATTGTTTTTAGCCTTTTTTCATATAAAATGGTTGGTTGGTTGGTTCCTTAGTTTAGGGGCTGCGACAACGCGGTCATGTAGCCCCGTGTACTTTGGGTGTGTGTAGAATCTGTCTGATAACCGGTGTTAATTGTGATGACTGTATTAGTGTGTGTATCTGTTTTTTAATTCAAGTAGGGACTGCAACTTTGAATTTTCAAATAGTTCCTACTTTTGCCGCCAAACGCCACCGTCAACGACTACTAGGCCTAGTTCAGAACTAGCTACTAGACGCCACCGCAGTCGGCTCTTGGCAACGAACGTAGCAACCTAAGAGCGTTGTTTACATTCTTAACCTATCCAATTTAGTTTCACACAGGTGTAATTAGTGGAAAGATCTTTAACATGCCATAAATCTATGACATGGGACCGCCGGCTTTACTTCCCCTCCGAAGGAAGGCATACTGAGGGATTTTTAACGCTCTTAAAAAATCCGACGGCTTCGGCCGGGTTTGAACCCGCTATCTTGGGCATAGAAGCTCAGCATGCTACCAACTACGCCACCGAAGCCGCCTTCATATAAAATATAGCCTCATAACATTAACCTTTGTCGGTGTGTATGTACGGGTGTCCGTCTATCTACCTGCGTGTATGTGGGCTCCCCCTTATCACTTTTCTTTTGCAGGACCGATATCAATTATTCTTGATAGGGACTTACTCCGTTTAACCCCACATGACATTGCAATTTTAGATTAGTGCCACCAATCCAAAGTGGCAGCCGTGCGAAATATTTCACCAGTTCTCTATATATCAGAAACTATTCAAATAATCAAACTGAAATTTTATATAGTGATAGAGAACTATTAAATTTGTATACATATCAGTCTCTCAAAAAATTGAAGGATTAACCTTTCTTTATGCAATAGCAAAAGTATAATAATGTTTTGTGTTGCGTATTGAGTCTTTAGCCAGTTGACTGGTTTGGTGCAGTCCTCCATGCCAGTATTCATCTCTACATAACTACCACACTCTAAATCCAACTCAATCAGTTTAACATATTTCTACAGTTCTTATCCGCCCCGTCTACCTTCCATAAGGAAGGTAGATATACCTAAGTATGTGCCCTACCAACCTAGCTCTTCTATTAATTAAAACTCGCTGAAAGCATCTATTTTCTCCTACTTTCCTTAATACCTCTTCATTTGTTATTGTATCTACCCATCTAATTTTCATCATTCTCCTGTACTTCAAGTGCTTCTATCCTATTTCCTGATGCGCTGACAGTCCATGTTTCAGTAGCATCAATCTCCTGACAAAGAATTCCTAAAACCTTGAACTGTATATCACGTTAAAATACCTTTTTGGTAGAAAAACTTCCCTTGCCTGTTCTAACCCACTCTTTATACCCTCTGTGCTTCGTCCATCACTGTTTATTTTCCTGCACAAGTAGCAGAATTCACTTACTTCTCGAACTTTTCACCAGCCAATTTATTGCTGATAGGGGTAATTGATTTGTTCTGGTTGTATTTTATTTATTGTTTTAATTTTATTGGTGCTAATATTATTATTATTAATATTTATAATAATAATTTATCATTGACGACATGACATCTTGAAATCCAGGATGTACCGTCCGGTCGCTCACTATGGCACGGAGTGTCGGCCAGCTACAAAGCGTCATGGAGACGAAGCTGCTTAGGCGGACGGGTGACATCACTAAACTGGATCACGTTTCAAATGATGATTCTGGAAACGTTTTGAACTTCCATTGACCCTCAAGAACATGCGGGAAAGTCGTCTGCGCTGGTTTGGGCCTGTGCTGCGTGCGGAGGAAAACATAATGGGTAAGTCAGCATTCGCCATGGAGGTCGCAGGAACAATGTCCAAGGGACGATCAATACAGCGAAGGGCCGATAGAGTACACAGCTTCCTGAGGACTTATTTATTTATTTATTTATTTAGCGTATGACAAGGGACTAATACAGGAAATAAGGGAACTTACTACCCCACCAGGGAATTGTTACCGCTAGACGCGGAGCGGTGCTGTGGTGTATACATTACGTCATCTCACCTCGTTATGGCTGCAGCGATCGGTTGCGGGGCAAGAGGGAAAACGCATGTACATTCATACAATGAGAACACACCGCACAGCGCACGACCCAGCACGAATCATGCACAGGAATGACATGCGATGAGGTTTCACTGGCGACTGCACGTCTATCGCAGGCGTGTGGCTGGGCGGAGCGCATTAGTTCCGATTTCCGTCACCGGTAACAATTTGCTGGTAGGGTAGTAGTATGGTATTCAACCAGACTGAAGACTGTAAACCTCCATCCAGACATGGCTCAAGACCGACGTTTATGGGGACTGAAAATCTATATAGCGAACCATGCCATAAGATAGGACAATTGCTAAGAAGAAGATAATGTTATTGGCGTATCGTCCCCTTTTAACTACTGTGGCTTTTGGAGACGCTTGTGTGCTGGAATGTTGCCCCAAAGGGGATCTTTAACGTGGCAGTAAATATACTAACACGGCTTCTTCACATTTGCGCCCCCTCAAATGCTAGCTGACTGTGCCAGGATTTCATGCTGCGATCTTGGGAATAGCAGGGAGGAATGTTACCGCTCCGCCACACAGTCAGTCTAAAGAGAAGAAGAAAAAGAAGACGTTTTTCTTGAAATGCGTGCTGGTCCTGAGACTAGTGACATATACAAATGATCGTTAGCCAAGCATGTGAGATAATCTGTTTCGCACGTGAAATAGCATCCTGGGCTAATCAAAAAGTTTATTTTCCTTTCCAACAAAGTAACGGAAAATAGGCCGAGGAGTAACTGCCGGCGACTTCAGAGAGCCTCTCTCACACGTGCAGTGACCACTTAGCTACACTTCCGCTTCCTGTGATGCACGTTTCACTCGAGAGGCCTGCGGTTAATTTCTGCTGAAAATGAAAAGTGGCAGAACGATTATAGTTTTAATAGCAGTGTCCAACCGGTTTCTGAAATACATCTGTTGATGGACAAGGATATTTGAGGAGCTTGTTTTCAAAACTGAATATCTCCACAATCATAAATTTTACAGGAGAGAGGATAAACATATATCTTCAGACAGGATTATCAAAATGGAGCAATGTATAGTTTGTATAATAGCGAGAAAAACCAACATACTATCACCAAAAGTGCACCAAATTATATATTGTACATAAAAAGTTATTGAAAAAAGATTGCTAAGAATGAATGGATATATTTAGTAAAAAAATAAATTGTTGTATTTAGCCATAGAACGCAGGATATTTCACATAATCTCATATATTTATCCTAATTCGTGAAATGTATTTTGAACATAATATTAAAAGGCATAATTAGAAATGAAATCCCTTAATTTAAAGAAAAGTATTCATTTAGTTTAATATATTATAAGTGATGGATATATTCAGTTTTGAACGAAAAGCATGTTTTCTCACAGCCTTATCAATGGGAAATGATAACATTTGATCAAAAAGTATTTTACCATCCAATGCAGCTGAGGTAAATGTTACCGAATCAACCATAAAAAAAGAAAAAAGGAGATATTCAATGTTGTCTGCCAAGTTAGCTCAATGGTAGAGTATCAGCGACCATAGTCGAAGGTTTTGGTTCGATTCCTGCATGCGTCTTGACATTTTAATCTCTATTTTACTTATACATGGCTCTCAATGTACACAACACGACCGAGTATCTGATAGCCTCCTTTGTCATCAGGTGCTTGATCATGGAGTGCTTTTCAGTTGTTAAACACGATTTTGCCCAATTACATTAGACGCATGTGAGATTTTCAAAGTGAAATGCCATGCCTGTGGTTCAGATTCCACGTAAAAAGAAGGTCCCGTGGCTCATGATCACGAGATTAACGGTCACGTAAGACTACAAGGTTCCTTCCGTCCTTCCTTCAATATTACAGTACATTAGGCGCGGAGTTCACTGATAACTATTATTATTTCGGATATGTTTGTAGCCTATATATCAGGGGTAAAATTCCGGTGACATCTGTGTGAGACTTTCTCCTGTAAAATGACGACGCGTTCGGAAAAGCATTCAGCTTTTAATCTCAGAGGAATTACTAAAATGAGCCAAGTTGACATGGATGACCCCAAATGGCGGGGTGACCACCTTGTGATGTAATTGACTGTCATCCATGAGGACCTATTAGACTATTGATTCCCGACTCTGGTCTGAAGGTGGAAATGTGGTCCACTCGGCCTTGTGAGGATAACTGGGCAGAAAGTTGACTTATTGACTTAAATGATATTAACTTAATATTTATATTTATTTAATTATACTCCAGTAATCCTTTTATGTTTCTAGCACGTGTTTGTTGTAGGGTTTCGCCCAGGTGTAGCATGTCAGGCTTATCAGCGGGCACTTGGTGACCCTGACTGGACCAATGCTGGGGTAGGGCATCTTGCTCTACGTCTCGTATTTATAGCACACCACTGTGCTACTTTGCTACAGGAACCAAAAGTTCTCACAGCTTTTCTCCTCCCTCCCCATCGGTGGTCCGGGCACGGTGAACCAAGTGCCCACTGATGAACCTGACTTGCTGCACCTAGGAGAAACTCCACAACAATCACGGTAGAAGCCTAATATGATTGCTCGAGTAATGATAGACAGTGGTTACCAATTCCCAACTCAAAAATCCTAAAAGTGGTTTTCAGTGGTTTCTCATTTCTACTCCAGGCAAATATCTAGAAAATTCCTTATCCGAGGCCATGGACACCTCCTACCCATTTCTACACTATTAAGGACACTGCATACTTCTTCAAGTACAAAGCGCTGATGACCAGGATGTCGCAATCCTCTGAATGTAACAACAACAATAATAATAATAATAATAATAATAATAATAATAATAATAATAATAATAATGATAATAATTGGGGTGCACCGAATAATGTTTTCTTGCCCATCTATAGTTAAACTCATGTACTTCGCTCATATCTGCAGTTGTGATAATGGTGATGGTAATAATAATGAGTAGGACTTTAATTATCTTGAGAAGAAAATGTATCTTCGTCCCTGTACTGAGCTAATAGTTTCAACTCTACATAGCTACCACACCCTACGTCCGAGGCTATCTGTTTAACATATTCTAACCTTGGTCTACCCCTACAGTTCTTGTCCTCGACCCTTCCTTCCATAACTAAGCTTGCTATTCCTGGGTGTCTTAGTAGATGTCCTACCAACCTATCTCTTCTCTTCATTAGCAGTCGCCAGAAACATCTCTCCTCTCCCACTCGTCTTAACACCTCTTCGTTTGTAACCCTTCTAATCTTCATCATTCTCCTGTAACACCACATTTCAAACGCTTCAATTTTTTTTTTCTGCTGCACCAATAGTCCAAATTTCACTTCCATAGAGCGCCACGCTCCAGACAATACAATACATAATTTCATAAGTTTTGCTTATCAACAGTTATCAAGCTGCCTCTTAAGTTTATTTCCGTACCTTTTAAAATATCTGAGCCCTGGATAAGCATAACTTAAAATGAATAAGTATATTCAAACTGAATGATTCATCGAATGCTCTGAGACATATTTCTCATTATAAACCTGCCCTTTGCTATGTGATTATCTTGTACAAAGAACCAGAACAGATCCAAGGAAGCTGCCAGTAATATAAACTAGAAAGTGGGATGGTGGTGGTCCAATTAGCATTAAAGAACTGAAACGGTTCCTTTCTTCAAGCACGGCCGACTGGCTTCAAGGAACATTTTCAGGTTAGAAACATGGTTACCTAAGACTGGGCTGCTGCAGAGAATTTAGTGCTGTGTGCTATGGGATTCTTTGTGGTGGGTCAGCAGTGAGGTAACAGGGGGCTTTGGCCATAGGAATTCTGAATTATGATGTTGTTATGTTTTAGAAGGTGGATTGGTTTAAAAAAATGAGTAAGAGTGTTAGGTTTTGGTTAGAGAAGAATTGATATGTTATGTTTGTTGAGATGATAAGAAGTTAGATCAGATGTTGTAAAGCAAAAGGTATAAGAGAAAGGAAGAAGAGAGGAAATGTTACAAAATGAAATGATGTTTATATTAAATGAATGTGGTAATTAAAATGAGTTACATAAAGACTAGCAGTAGTGCCCGGCTTCGCCCGGTGGATTCATTTGGTTTATGGATGATAATGAATACTCTATAGAACTGGCAAATGATATTTAAACTAACAGAAAGAAAAAATAGAACTTTCTGTGGTGGTGTTGGTAGTGGAGGTGATAAGTAGTACTGTGCCCGCTGGCCGAAGGTATCGGGGAGCCACCGGTTTCAAATGGCCCTTCCGAGACCCTCTTCCAGCTAACACACAAGTATAGGGGACGACACATCCATAGGCTGGTGTTGCACAAAAGTCTGAACTCGGGGGTATCGGGAATCGGTGAGGTTCCATTCTTAACCAGCTCTGAGGAATGCATCGATAACAAAACTAAACAAGAAAAGAGAGGTCAGTCTAATGTTAAAATCACAAATAAATTTTATTCAGAATAGATCCCTAGCCTAGCATGAGAGTTGCAAAACGGCTAGTCCAATACTATTCTGCCCTGAAAGAAAATATAAAAAAGTCCTAATCAAGATCTAAATTACTCTCATGGTCCTAATACAAAATTCTAATAAGAACGAACAAGCTAAGAGTGTGGCACGTAAGATCATCCCTAACCAATTACATCGAAAATGACTACGGGAGGATCAAACATCACAAGAATCTACTGCTAAGCAAGACATTTACTTGTTTACAAATACTAGAAACATTTACATTTAATAACAAAGGGAAAATTTGTCCTATGCTATGATGGTGCCATCTCTAACATTTATCTTTAAATTTACGAGTTTAGCTAGTCCTAAATATCATTAATTAATAAACGAGACGCGTTTATTACAAAGGAAATCAAGATATGTGCACAACGTTGCAGAATAAAAAAGGGCTATGCTAATAAAACACAAATGCATATAATAATTCAGCACTCCTATGGTTGTGCAATATGAACTGCCTGCGTACTCGATTTGTTACTGTTTGTAACAAATGGTCATAGTTTCAAAGTGTTAAGAAAGTAGAAAAATAGGAAAGCCTGCAAATGCGATGGTAATTAAACAATTACATCGACTCATATTGCTACCAATCTGATGTGTGTGCTTCTGTTATCACATCACCAATTGGTTGTCGACTATTCATGTAAAAATATATCAAAATGTATCTAAAATAACTTAATAATAACTAAGTGTCGAACATTTAGTCCAGAAAATATTTTATTTTTCGTATTCATTATCTTTATTTAAGTTCAGGGGGAATTATGAGAATTGTTTATTTTCACAAAATCCTATCTTTGATTATTAAAGCTTCACACAATTATTTATTCCTCACAGTATTGTTGTTCAGTTTATGGACCTTTAAATAGCGTTCAGTGTACTCAGGTAACGTGTGTATCCAACTAATGCATAATAACTTAATAGTTTAATAGACACCATGTGTCTCCACCATACTTCATTATTATTAGACACCCTGTGTCTCCACCAATACTTCATTATTATTAGACTCCCTGTGTCTTACTCTTACAATTACGGATTCATCAATCCTGGCAACATCGGTTTGGTACGACTGCAGTAGTTCGTTACCACCGGAATAACCACAATAACATGTCGGAGGTATTAATCCACCATCACGACTCACTTCACCAATAGGCCGATAACCTAGATGTTAGGCCCCTTAAAACAACAACAACTTCACTGATACAATAATAATGTTAATTACAATAAGTGTGGATCCCTGAATTATATACGTTTTAAATACTGCTCATAAAGGTTATGTGTGTAGAAAACACATTCAAACAACGCTTTGAATTAACATGAAGGCTTCTGATACAAACTAAAGTGTCAGATTGTGCATTTATTAAATTGCCTCTTCCCTGAATGAGGTCGAACCTATGTTCTCTGGTTACAAAATACTGTTTCTTTCATTGCCTGTCTGGCTTCTCGTAAAGAAATAAACCTGTTTTCAAGTATTGATCTGGCCAAACAAATGTGAATAACGGACCTCTACATTCCGATTATATAATACGAGGAATTTCACAGCCTTCTAAATAAATGATGCACTGCCTAAGATCTAGTGTGCTGTGTAGTGGTTTGGCTTGCACACATTGTAACCTTGGCCTTGTTTTAACATCTGCCAAAACTAGTTTCTTTGTCATCAGCTTGACAAAATAAAAGTAAATAATAACTGTTCTGAAATGATACGAAATGGACATTGAAAAATACTGCCTTCCTGGCGTTTATAAATTTATAACGAAACTGTAACTTTCCACACGTGGTCTTATCTTAGCTACCTGCGTTGTGCACTAAAATGAAACCATAATAAAATTAATCAACTGTTTCCAACTCATTACAATTACGCTACTGATACATGATCTGACTTACAGATTGCAGCGACCCTCGTTCGAGACCCGCCATGAGGTGTTATAAGCGGTCTCCTCTATGGTTTTAAATCATCACATCATCGTATCTGGCATCTTCCGTCATCAATTCCCCACGCATGACTTAGTAATCCATTTCCATTGCGTGGTTGGGGTTATTTTCCAAAGATAGATGATCTAGTAGCTCCATAATGTTGCCGTTGGTTAGGGTAAAATTACACATTTTTAAAGATACTGGCACTCACAGATTCTAAGGTGCGGTAATAAATTGCCCATTTTTTTCACTCCACCACTGGCGTTAAATTATCGCTTGTGCGAAGCTCACTCGCAACTTTCACTAATATTTACACAAAATATAAACCTAAGTAACTGCCCATCCGGCAAAACATAAAATATACTTGTGGATTTACACAGTTTATCAGTTTCACAGTTTATGATGCACTTAGGTATGACCATGCGGTCGTAAAGTTTGCGTAACACGCTTCCATAGTTTTACCTCGTGGATAAAAATATTTCACAGTTTAAATGTTAATAAATGTCTCCAATCACTAGATTATTAGATTATGGCCTGATGGCTGTCCATTCGACTAATACACATGGATTTTTCCATAGCACATGGGTTCCGTTCACGGAACGTGTCCTTACTCGTGCTTCATCATGCACATAGGTGTTGCTTCAACAAACGATAAGTAGGTACTGGCTTCACAAAGCATGGCGTTCACTCAGGACATGAGTTAGCCGCGTAAATTGACGGTCTTGCTAATCTGCGAAGTATACCGTATTTTAAATAAGCAGAATTACGTTGATTAAATTATTGTTGATTTATGGAATGTCTGAAGAGCATAAAATGTTATTATAAGCGATATTGCTTCGGCTTCTTCCCGCCGCTCGCAGGGTTTGTTCAGTTACTCTTCAGCATGGATCTTGGTCTATATTAGCTGTGCAAACATGCTTCAACGGGCGCAGTACAGTATAATGGACATAACATTCAGGTCATTTTTCCGAGTAGCCCAGTTACAAACAGGCCACCTCCGTTTCTTAGAATTTTTTAGGAGAGGCAAAAAACTGTTTAATACATTTCCTACTTGCCTTCTAAGTTAATATTTTGAATGCAGATTCTCAGCATAATCAAAATAATATTTACATCAATATTTTGATATAATACTCCATAGTTAAGCAGAAAATCGCAGTTGAAATATGGAGTTGGCCATGTTTGTAAGCAAACAATGGAGTTTGCCACTTTTGTAACTTAACTCCAAGATAATGCACTGATTTAAAACAGTAAATTGGTCAGTAATGCTAAAATTAATGACAGGTGCGTTCAGTAAAAATATAAAACTCAGTTTTAATGATGAAAAATTTGATTATTTTATTAATTATTATTATTATTTATTAATGAAACAAATATAAGAAAGTGGGACTTTCATACATTATACGATAGTTTTCAGTTTTTGAAACTACATAATCACTTCAACAACTTAGAAATCTCCCTCAGTAGCCTATTCTGAATGAGACATTCACAACAATCAATATCTGCAGGTACCTCTGGCCTGGTGTCATTTTCGTCAACAATCTTTTGGAACCATTTCAGTTTCTCATTTTTGTTCCACTCCTCTCCATAGGGTATCTGAAGCAAATTTCTGACATCTTGCATCTTCATTGGCTTTACTCAGATGCCGGAAATTAGTTCAGTAGGATTTACATCTTTCAGTCGTTTAGGCTACCTTTTTTCGTAACTGACAAAGATTGCGCAATCTCGAGTTTTTAGTTGAGTTCCACACTGACAGTGACTGAATTCGACTTCATTGTAAGCACAAGCCTTTTAAAACTCATCCCCACAGGAGTAGCGAACTGCGCACTACCACCCTTTTTATGATATGAACCCGCGCCTCTTTACTGCGAGAACTAAACGCTCAAGCAGCCATAACCTCCCTATGAAGGCTTCCAAAATGATGGTATATTGGCTTTCACGGCCAGTGAATTAAAACTCAGCAATTTTTCTAGGTTTGTGCCGTGTCTTGTGTGGGGTTTTGCCTAGGACACCAAGCTGGCTCATCAGTGGGCTCTTGGTGTCCCCACCCAGACCCCCAAAGGAGTAGCGAACTGCGCGCTACCTTCTTTTTTATGAAGCACCTGCACCTCTTTACTGAGAGAACTAAAAGCTCAACCAGCCATAACCTCCGTATGAAGGCTTTTATCGGGAGGAGTCTCTTCTATATTTTTCTCCATATCACAATGTAACCTTTCGATGTATGTTTAATTCCTTTTACGCTATAATAAAATTATTAACAATTGTTACAAAAATCTAGTACAGCAATCGTTAATATCACATAATATCAACAACAACAGCCACTGTTTACTACCAGTTCCCACAAACGCACGTGCTAGTCACGTGATTAAATCGAAGCTTGTGATTGGTCAATGTGGAATTGGTCGATTTTGTTACCAATGCCTTAAGGAGTTGGACGATTCTGTAACTTAGGTTGATTTTCTAATGCTAAATTAACACTGTTATAGCCGTTTTTGATACTAACGAATCTCATAGTTAGATTCCCCATATTCTTTACTATAAGAGTCAGCCATAATCCCGATTTAAACAAGATGTTCAGTAAAGAACATATAGCCTACTTTCTCCTAAATGTATGAGTATAGTTATAACTCGTTGTTATTATCAAAGAGTATAATAGAACTATTCTTTGTTGAAGACCTTAGAAACGATTTACCTCTACCAAACGCCACAACCTAGATAAAAACTGCTACCATCATTGAAGAAAGAAAGATAAGAAGTATATCAAGAATGTTATGGATCTGGAGACATAATCGACCGGACTGGCGGCGTGGCTCAGCGGTAACGTTCTCGCTTGCTGGGCCCTAGGTTGCAGGTTCGTATCCTGGCGCAGTCAGCTGGCATTTGAGGGTGCACAAATGCGAGGGAGCCATGTCAGTACATTTACTGGCACGTTAAAGATCCCATTCGGGCCAAAATTCCGGCACCCCGGTGTCTCTAAAATCAGCAGTAGTTAAAAGGGATGTAAAACCAATAACATTATTATTATTATTACGACCTGCCGTGGGCAACATCCAACTTTGAGTTGAGGCATGTCTTTACACGTCTGGTTGTGCATGGCTTTCACAACCCTAATTGAATTAACAAATCTTTCCATGACCCTACAGAGACGTGTGTATACAAACTATGTGGATATTTTCGATAATATAATCCTAACAGAGCGAGTGCATTCTAGCGGCCAGAAGAAGAAACTTTTCAATAAAATCTGGAAGTTACCTTTTTGGCAGCTAGATGTCCCGAGAAAATCTGCTGGCGAATTATGTTTTAATTAAATATATATTTTACACCATAATGTGCACAATATAACGCTTAATAACATTTTCAAGTAACGCAAAATAGGCTGTTACAAACCCTTTAAAATAAAAAGTTAAAATGTATCGTAGTATCATCTTGTCATTCTTCAAATTCGATGCGCATAGAATGATAATGGTATAGTAATCAATGGATCCCCACGTAGACTAGTCGTGACATCTATTGGTGAAATATCGAACAATATAATCCTAACAGAGCGAGTGCATTCTAGCGGCCAGAAGAAGAAACTTTTCAATAAAATCTGGAAGTTACCTTTTTGGCAGCTAGATGTCCCGAGTAAATCTGCTGGCGAATTATGTTTTAATTAAATATATATTTTACACCATAATGTGCACAATATAACGCTTAATTTTAAAACATCTGAGTCATTACAAAACAATAAACATATAACATTTCAAGCAAAAAACCTAGCTCTGATCGGGTTTGAACCATAGGCATTTGAGCGATAGGCTAACGCTCTACCACTGAGCTAATTGTGTCAACGAATATCGTTCTATTTAAAATGACTTACATAGAACTTGTTAGCAAATAATGATTTATACTAAACGATTTCATCACTGGAGTATATTATTTATATATAAAGCATTTCATACAAAGTTTATTTATTTTTTATCAGTACGCTATATTGCATGCAATATTCAAATTAGTGAAATATAAGTCCGGCACAAGATATCCGCTGCCATCTTGTCTTATTACTGAATCAGTTCAGCTTTTTAAAATCACGTCTGCACTATAGTATTACAAAATAAACTTTTAATTTCGAACGTGCCTCTTCCTTTAGAACAGTTAAAACGATTCTCGGCTCGATAATCGGAACTGGTGGGTCCCATGATATGGATTATAAAGTTTGCATAATTCGCACGGCCGCCATCCTGAAATGGTATGGCGGACGACCTTGTAATTTGGTCACAAGACGCATCCTATACGAAGGTATGTTGTTACCAAATTTGGTAGAGATCGGATGATTTGGTTAGTCGTTATTTGATTTTACTTTTTGAACGTTTGAGTGGCCGCCATTCAGTTTTATTAAAGATGGCGGCGATATAAAACATGACACTGAGGTGTCCTTTGCTAGTGCTACCTTTGTACCAAATTTCGTTCAATTTGCATTCACCGTGTTCGAATTGATAGGGGGGGACAGACATTCAGAGTACACACACTCACACACACACAGACACACACACACACACACACACAGAGACTCACACACACACACACACACACACAGACTCACACACACACATACACACACACAGACAGACACACTTTTTTCGCCCTGTGTTGATCTCATAAGTCTACTTTCATTTTTTGCAAAAATCGAAAGTAGGCTAAAAAAATGGAGTTGGTCATGTTTGTAACTAGGCTACTCTAATAATGAATAGGAAACTAACTACAGTACTGACACAAGTAATTTACAAGCGAATTGAAAAATATAATTAGAAAGAGGAATAAGTGAAATAAGAGACACGGCCTAGGGCCGATAGGCTATCTCATTGGCTGTTAGGAAAATAGAGACCAACAGTGTCGTCTTTTGTCGCATAGCGCCGTAGAAAAATAATCAGAGCACTTGGAAAACTTCGGCAGTCCCAAGCTCCAGAGGCAGCATAGTGTCATTTATCGCCACATAGCGCTCAAGGATAAGGATCGGAATAAATGAAAGTAAATTTGAAAGCACCATCGCTTATTGCAGCTGATAACCTCAATGTACTGCACCAACACCATCGCACTTAGTGTTGTAGGGTCTAAAAAAGTGGTTTTCAAGTTCATTTTTTCTGTTTTCTAAATGTAGGGGAATGGAGAGGGTTGTCCAAACGATCAAGTGCACAGTGGTACCAGCAGGGTTTGAAGGGGTAAGTATGTAAAATTTGGTGCAAGTAGATGAAACGGTGTAGATTTGTGCTAAATGGCCTAAATGCAGGGAATGGAGTGGTCTGTCCGAAAATGCATGTGGACATTGTTACCCACAGGGTTCCAAGGGTAAATATACAAAATTTCGTTCAGATCGGTGAAACGTTGTAGATTTGTGCTAAAGGGCCTGAAAGCAGAGAATGGAGTGGTCTGTCCGAAATTTCATGTAGGCAGTGTTACCCGCAGGGTTCCAAAGGGTAAGTATACAAATTTTGGTTCATATCGGTGAAACGGTGTAGATTTGCGCCAAAGAGCCTTAATGCAGGGAATGGAGTGGTGTGTCCGAAATTTCATATAAATAGTGTTACTCGCAGGGTTTCAAAGGGTAAGTATACACATTTTGGTTCAGAGCGGTGAAACGGTGTAGATTTGTACCAAAGGGCCTATATGCAGGGAATGGAGTGGTTTGTCCGAAATTTCATGTAGACAGTGTTACTCGCAGGATACCAAAGAGTAAGTCTGTACAATTTGGTTCAGATCGGTGAAACGGTGTAGATTTGTGCCAGAGGGCCTAAATGCATGGAATGGAGTGGTCTGTCCGAAATTTCATGTAGACAGTGTTACTCGCATGGTTCCAAAGGGTAGGGTAGAGCGGGGCTATTCCGCTCATTTCAAATTGTAAACATTATAAATCAAAAACTATTCATTTTTCTAAGATGGAACCAACAGCAAAGCACACCTTACTTATTGCTTATTACATACGAATGTTGTCAAAATACAGTTATAACAATACACCGGCTTGATGAAATAAAATATAAATCAAAGCAAAAATGACCAATCACAAATTTAATGGGGCTATTACGCCCATGCTTGGGGCTATTTCGCTCACTGTATTAATGTCCTTTCCTCAACGGCATTTACCACAAATGAAGTTTTTCCTTCCTGTAGCCCCAACATACATGCCATGATACCAAGTTTCACAGTCTTTGCATTGAATCCAACCACCCTTTAATGATGACTGAGTGGTATAAATAGTTACGCCACAAAATCCGCATGGTGTTTCTTCCTTGTCAAAGTCTTTTGGTCGTACGGATTGAAGGTCCCGGTCATTTGTCTTGCAAATGTCTCGAAAATGTTTTGGCAAACTTTTCTTTACGGGCCTTATCAAATTTTAAGCTCCGTTTTGCCCTTCGAATCTGTTCTGGTGTGCATCCAAATACTCTTGCTGCCAAGCATTTTAGCCGGGAAGCTAAATCCATCTCCTCTTGCATACTAAATGCTGTGGGATGACCCGGTGGTTTGTCCACTATGATTTTCTCTAATGGTTCTTGTAGTTTACGCAAATGAACACGATTTTTAAGTGTTGAATAAGGCACATTGAATAGTCCAGTTGCACCTCTCATGCTCACATCGCCTCGTAATACACTTGAAATAGCTCGGTCAATATCTTCTTCCGTCCATTTTCGAACTGGCCCTTTCCTTTTATACGTCCGTACCATCTCTAACGTAACAAGAAAGAGATACTAATCTGCTATCTGAAATAATTTGGTTGCAATATTATAACAAGAGAGAAGTCTTGGCTGAGCGGAGTAGCCCCCATATTTCTGGGCGGAGTAGCCCCAATTACTGGAATTTACAATAGCGCGTCTTGTGTTGGCTGTGACCAACGAAACGCGCTACCTGCTATGTCCAGATGTAACTTAACCTTCAGACTGCCAGGCGCCTCACTTCCGGGAAAAATAAAGCCCTTACTCTGGACACTAATCCTTAAGTTGCAAGCATAAATTCTTAATGACGACAAATTCCACAACATAAACAACGTACCTTGCAGTATTCTCCCTTTGTTTTACTCAACACCCAAGCTGTTACTTTCAAACAAACGATAGATGTAGTAGCACAGAGACCGAGGGTCACACTGAACACATAGGGCGATATCAGCTGAGCAAGGTGGCTGCTCAGTGCAACGTCAAGCTTATTTTGAGCGGGAAAGCCCCGTGGGCGAATTAGCCCCGCCGTACCCTAATTATACAAATTTTGGTTCAGATCGGTGAAACGGTGTAGATTTGTGCCAAAGGGCCTAAATGCAGGGAATGGAGTGGTCTGTCCGAAATTTAAAGTGGACAGTGATACCCGCTGGGTTCCAAAGGGTAAGTATACAAATTTTGGTTCAGATCGGTGAAACGGTGTAGATTTGTATAAATAACAGACAAACAAACAAACCAGCATTGAGTTTTATATAGATGAATTCTAAAATATTCCACATATGCGGTAGTGCAACGAAATATGATTATGGTAAATGTGACAAGTTAGATGCAAGATTAATTTCTTTTAGTACTTTCCTTTGTGTGTTCAACACTCCACCACCCCTTAGAAGAACAGTTACAAATGACGCCACAACTTGGGACCCGAATAAGAAAGCTTAAAAGAAAATTTGGTGACTGCAGTGCAATATAATCAAGATGATGTAAGTACAGTGCAATGAAGTTAAGAAAAGAGAGGCCTGAGTAATACAATGTCAAGGATAATATCACCGATAGAGAAAGGAATGGGTGAGAATATGGAGTCTATTTGGGTTCAAATGCTTATTAGCAAAATGACAGAGCTGAGTGAACAGAGGTGTGAGCAGTTGGAATCTATGAGGGAACAGATGTGTGAGCAGGTCGAATCTATGAAAGTGCTCTCTGAACATATGTGAGAGCAGGCCAGTCTATGAACGTGCATATAGTTGAAAAGGTAAAGCAGGAGGAGGAAGTGAATGAGATAAGTGAGATTAAGGAGCAGAAAAATCATCAGAGAGGTGGGGGGCGTAAAGATGGTAATGGAGAGGAAGTAAATGAAGAAGAAATGAAAGATTGACACGAGAGAGAACAAGGTGAAGAAGAACAAGGTCAAATGGAGGAGGAGGATGAGATGACATGGTGAAGAAAAGGGTGGATGATAAGATAAAAGAGGAGGAAGACAATGTACAAGAAGAAGAAGAAAATGGAGAAGAGAAAAGGATGGACAAGTGAACAAGGTGAAGGAAAACAAGGTGAAATGAGGGAGGAGGAAAAAAACTGTAGCCAAGGAAGAAGATGAGATAGAGGACAGGCTGAAGGAAAGAGTGAAGGATAAGATAGAGGAAGAGGAAGACTACATACAGGAAGAAGATAAGGCGAAGAAGAAATGGTGGAGAACAAGGTGGACGAAGAGAAAGGAACTGTTGAGCAAGATAAGGCAGATGAGGAAGAGGAGGAAAATGTGGAAGGGGAGAAGAGAGAAGTGGTTGAGAAGGAAGACAAGGAGGACAAGGAGATTGAATAAAAGGATGGGATGGAAGGCAGGAGAAGCAGGAGGAAGACTAAGTGAAGAACAGAAGAAAACAAAGAAGCTGATAAAGGAAAAGAAGGTAAAAGGGACAAATGGAAAGAGGAAAGAAAAGATGAGAAGAAAGGAACTGTTGAGAAAGATAAGGCAGATGAGAAAAATCAGGTTGAGAAGGAAAAAGAAGCAGGAAGGAAAGGCGAAGAAGAAAAAGAAGGGAAAGAAGGAGAAACAGAAGAAAAGGAAGAGCAAGGAGGCAGGTAAAGAAGGAGGAGAAGTCAAAGAAAGTGAAGAAGGAAAGAAAGCAGATGAAGGAAGGAAAGAGGTAGAAGAGAAAGGACAAATGAAAGTTCAAGCCCTGAGAGACACTTTTACGATGGGTTACATGGCAAATAAGGAATATTTAGAAATTAATCCAGATCATTTCATCATAGAAGAGCTTCCTATAAAGGATGAAGATAAAGTTCTCAATCTTGATAACCGCATGCTTTTGGTTTCTGTTGATGGATATCGAAGACGTGATAATGATGATGAAGATATAGGAGGAGGCGGCGGATATCGAAGGCGTGATAATTATGAAAATGGTACTGGTGATACTTGGCGTTTTAGAAGAAATGATGGAGACAGGACCTGGAGAGGTCGAAAGGATGATGAAGATGGAAATGGTGACAGTGATAGAGATAAAAATAAGTCTGAGAAGCCTCGTGTAGAACTTTATATTCTTCTAGAGTCAACTGAAGATGATAACGTTATGTTTGCTGGCGGTATTTCTTCCGGTATAAATGTTGACAAATACGACAATATTCGAGTGAAGGTTGCTGGAGATGACGTGCTTCGACTTATTGAGAGATTTGAGAACAGTGGGTTACGGCATTTTGTACTCGATAATGTCAAAATAGTGGATATCTGAAACGTACTCCAATTCAGAAACATGTGATTCGTATCATAGTCCAGAGAAGGGATGTTATGGCATGTACTCAAACAGGCTCAGAGAAAACAGCGACATTCCATCTTCCCATTGTTGAATGACGCAAGAGACTTAATAGTAACATCCGATCAATGTGAACATAGTGTTTATTGGTAGTCTTAGTAAGTGTATTTGTATTTGTATTTGTTGAAGTTTTGTAATTTGTGCTCTGTGATTTTTTAGCCTACTTTTCACATTTTGCAAAAATGAGGAAAAAGTAGACTTATGAGATCGATCCGGGAAAATGTGTGTCTGTCTGTCTGTCTGTCTGTCCGTCTGTCTGTCTGTCCTTCTGTCTGTCTGTCTGGCTGTGTGTGTGTCCCCCCCTATCAACTCCTAAACGGCTGCAGCAATCAAAACCAAATTTAGTATGAGTAAAGATATGCACCGGAATATCTCACGTCCATATTTGAAAATGATGTCAGTGCTACCAACTGCTGAAAATACGCACTAGAAATTTGAGCTCCATGTTGGATATCTTGCAAGGTATGCATAGGAGCTATTCCAAAATTGGCACACATGTAGATAAAACTATTTCAGTTTAATTTCCAGGAGGCCAACCATGACAGTGTTGCCAAAATAATGTTAAGCCTTCTGATAAGTTCAATGTTTAAATGCATATAACTTCTACACTATCAGTTGGATTTCAACCAAATTTTGTATGTAATATCTGTACATAAACAGATATAACTGAGCGTATTCTTAAGGCCACCAGGGCTGCCAACTGTTAATAATTGCTCTCTCTATTTTTTCATCCAAATACCTATATATCAGAAAGTATGCAAGCCAAACAGCTTTAAACTATGCACACGTATATTCTGACATTTTAGATTAATTTAGAGTAACTTATATATGTCAGTTCTACCAACATGATTATAAACCTGCTGATAGTACCAATTTTTAAATACATGTAACTTATATACTATCAGTTGGATTTCAACCAAATTTCGTATGTGCTATGTGTACCATAACAGATATTACTATTAGTATTGTTAAGAGCAATCAGGGCTGCCAACTGTTAATAAATGCTGTCTATATTTTTTTACCCTAATATCAATATATCAGAAAGTATGCAAGCCAACAGCTCTATACTTTGCACACGTATAGCACCTGACATTCTAGATTAATTTGGAGTAATTAATACAAGGCAGTGCTGCCAACATGATTCTATGCCTGCTGATATGTCAAATTTTAAAATACATGTAACTTCTATACTAACAAATGTATTTCATCCAAAATTGGCACAAAAAGATATCATAATATTTCAGATTATTTCTGACCAGCACACGCATGACATTGTTGCCAACATGCTTTTACGCGTGCTGATAGATCCAATGTCTAACTGCATGTAACGTCCATTGGACTTCAACCAAATTTTGTATTCTGTACCTTAAGAGATGGAACTAAGAATATATTCAGTCACCAGGGCTGCCAACTGTAGTGCTCTATTAGGCTACATTATACCAGGTATATTTTGAACTAATTAGATATTTCGATATTACCAACTTAATTTCGTCATTATTCTAGATAGGTTCATATTCTGTAGAATAATCATTGGCATGAAAAGTAGGCTGTATAGTTCTTCACGGAACTTCTTGTTTATATATGTGATGCTCACGTGTTTATCACGCGAGAATCACATATATAGGGGGCGAATTGAAACGGTTCCTTTCTTCAAGCACGGCCGACTGGCTTCAAGGAACATTTTTAGGTTAGAAACATGGTTACCTCATGCTGGGCTGCTGCAGGGAGTTTAGTGCTGTGTGCTATGGGATCCTTTGTGGTGGGTCAGCAGTGAGGTATCAGGGGGCTTTGGCCATAGGAATTCAGAATTATGATGTTGTCATGTATTAGAAGGTGGATTGGCTAAAAAATGTGTAAGAGTGTTAGGTTTTGGTTAGAGAAGAATTGATGATATGTTATGTTTGTTGAGATGATAAGAAGTTAGATCAGATGTTTTAAAGCAAAATATATAAGAGAAAGGAAGAAGAGAGGAAATGTTACAAAATGAAATGATGGTTATATTAAATGAATGTGGTAATTAAAAATGAGTTATATGAAGATGAAGTCTAAAATGTTCCACATATGCGGTAGTGCAACGAAATACGATTATGGTAAATGTGACAAGTTAGATGCAAGATTAATTTCTTTTGGTACTTTCCTTTGTGTGTTCAACACTACACCACCCCCTAGAAAAACAGTTACAGAATTGAACTGCAAGGCCTAATCTTCTTTCACGATATAAATCCCATATTAGTTTAAATATATTTTAGTGCTGTATTTTGCTTTCGAGATACATTACACGCACGGGAGACACGTACGTTAGCCTTGTATACTAATGTAAGGACTATATGCACACCATAAACTTGATTTAATTATTGCACAAGTTCAATGAGGTGGCTGAGCGTAATATTCAACAAGTTATCTCAGTTACTTGGAAAGAGAAGGTATTTCCTATTAGATATATCATCTACCAAAGTTTGTACTTATTTCTCAGTTACATCTTGTTTCTGCTTTATCAATACTTTATAAAGTGAGTTTAAATGCATGAACCTGTTAAACTTATGCCTTGCACACATTAACCTTCATGCGTTCGCGCCAACGAGAGTCACACCGGCGTTCGCGCGGGGTGTCAGTTGACCGCCCACGATTCTTCACGATTATCATAATGTTTCTTGTACTTTTCATGAATGGTTGAATGCAATGAAAACAATGGATTTCTGATACGACTCGGCAAACACATATATGATCAAAATTATTTATTTAAACAATATATGGTTAGACATTTCCTGACCCGGTCGGAGACTGGAAGCAGGCTGTGGATTTTCATTTTCATGGTTAGACATCATACCAATATAGATTTTAGCTTCAAAAAAAATCGTCAACCATTATCTCTCAAAAGTATTACTTTTCCAATTAAACTAGAAAATACATAAGTATAATTGGCACTTGAAGAGGTAACTCTGACACTTGAAGAAGTAAATTTGTAGCATGAGCTTCATAAAAGCCCGTATCATAGTCCGGGTCATTATCAACGTCAGCATCGATGAGTGCTTCTTCCGCTTCCTCTTCATCTCCGTCATCTCTCTCGATTTCCGGCTGCACCTGAGCTATCTGATCATCTGTTGTATATATATATATATATATACGGCCCCTACACAAATAAATAAATAAGTAAATAACGATAAAAAATATGTTGACACAGCCGAGAAGGAAGAACAACAAAACTGATAAAATGAAGCCGTAAACTTCACGCATACACAATATCTGGAGGACTGAAAAAGATATAAACTGTAGCAATCGTGCAGAAAAAAAATTAATGTTACTTAAATTGTGCATTGATGTGGTGAAAAATCTTCTTCTGCTTTCGCAAGGATGTCACCTGACAACCAGTGTGACGAAATAAATTCCCCTCGGCATTCGCGGGACTGTCACCAGACCGCCCGACACTGCGTCTCTGAGTTTATAACTGTACTGAGTGACATGAGGGGGGTGAGTCAATCAAACCTGTGCCGGAACAGGCGGTCAAGAGTGTAACTAATTGTAAGGAATACATGCCTGTCTCACCTCACCCAAAGCTCACTAGGGGTTGCATCATTCAAATTCCAAAAAGGTTAACGCTTGAAGGTTAAGTCTCATAAAAACAGTAAAGATCATTCCATTCCCAGTCAAAAATATTAACACATTAAATGTTCAATATGGCGGTTGTGCGTAATGTTCAAACTGAGTGTCTAATGAATAGGTTGAGAGAGTTTCGATATTTGAAGGTCCCTTCCTTTTAACCAAGTTTGGTATCAGTTAGTCCATAACATTCTGAGATGTTGATTTTTGAAGTTTAATAGTACGCAAGCAACTTAAGCTCGATTATTTAATTCATCTTGGCAGGGCCGGGAATCGAACCCGGGCCTCCGCGGTGACAGCCAATAATGCTCGCCACCACGCAACGAGGCGGACTATAATGTATTTCAAACCCATAACCACCTCAGCGTCTACTTTCACGATAAAACTTAGGGAAGAATTGGGCACTTTCTTGCCGCTCTGTGTTTTTGAATTCTTAAAAGACAAAAAATTTTTGTCATGTAGCTGCAAGCCAACAAACATTAAGGAGATGGAATGTGGGGCATTAGAGATTTATATGCCGGGTCCCCGCCAGTTGCGTGGGCCCCTTTCATCCTGCACGTAGAGCCCGCCAAAAGATGAGGCATGCTCTTCACCTTAATGTTTGCGTACAGAACTAATGTGCTTGTCTTCCTGCACACCGCTGCCTAACGCCTCTGGGAATTACTCAGATGACTTTTGGTAGATCGTAGCGTGCACAGTAAACACACTGGTTTGTTCCGTCACAGAAACAAACTACAAACTATATTTCAGTTTAATTATAGACAGATACATTATTTTATTGTGGAACTAGAGGTAGTACCCGATTTTGCTCAGGAGGATATACGAATTAATATCTGGCATTTTTATTGCTATTGGCAACTCCAGCTATCTGATATGACATCTAGCGGTAAAAATGAGAAACTGACCAAGTAGGGTACATTTGTCACGTGGTGACTCTTTGTATATGGTTTCTTGTATTCGTAAACAGATCGTGGTAAATTCTTCGTGTCTTTATACATAAGTAATAACTTAAGTACTCGTTGATAGAGTGTAAAATGAGGAAAAGCAAAGTATATTGCTCAGTTTACGGCTGCAAGTCGATTTATAAGAGGGTTGCGGATATAAGTTTTCATCACTTTCCAAAAGATAGCAATAGCCGAAAGGTGACGATACCAAATAAATACGGGCAACACAGGATGGGTTGTTCATTGTTACGCCGAGCCAAGCCGCACCTAGACAGCCAAGCTTCATCAGTCAGGTACTGTATCCTTCCCCGATCTCTAGTTCATTTCCAATAACCCTACCAACCACCACCACCACCTCGCTCTGCGATATCCGAGCCATTCCACTACGAGTCATATAGGCCTAATTTGACTTCGCATGGTAAATATCTAATCTGCGAGAACCTGCTACCATTCCGATATTCAACACCAAACCCACCTGCTAACCATCCAAATCAAGCAATTCCTGTGTCCCCCGAGCTTTAATAGTCAACCCCTGGCACTATAAAACCCATGAGGGTCTAAGGCCGACCAAGCGAACGCTGCCCAGCCATTTGGCCTGCAGATATTGGGGTGACGCGTGATCAGCGCATCGGGTCCCCTCGGCCGTTAATCTTGGTTTTCGTGATCGGGCCTCACTCAAATGTCCTCACGAGGCTGAGTGCACCCCGTTTCAACCCTCACGTCAGTTTTAAAATACGTGACGGAGCCGGAAATCGAACCCGGGGCCTCCGTGTGAGAGGCAGGCACGGGGCTGGTCCCCGAGCTTTAATACAAGTTAAACTCATCCCTTCGCCTTACCAAGCAGCAAATAATTTCTAGAGTCTATGGTACAGTGAGCAAACTCAAATATAGCTTTTAAACGTAACAGCGCCATGACTCGAACTGCTCAAAAACAAATACCAGCAGACAACCGATGCTTGATAATATGCAATTGACACAAAATCCAGTGAAAAATGAAAATCCACAGCCTGCTTCCAGTCTTCGACCGGGTCAGGAATGGAATGAATGAAGCCCCCATCTAGCGGCGAGGATATGAACTGTGCCGGCTGCCGAGGCCTGACGCACTCCTCTGGGGCAATGATTAAATGAATGACAGATGAAATGAAATGACAGTGGAGAGTGTTGCTGGAATGAAATTTTTGACAGGGAAAACCGGAGTACCCGGAGAAAAACCTGTCTGCCTCCGTTCTGTCCAGCACAGATCTCACATTGAGTGACCGGGATTTGAACCACGGACCCAGCGGTGAGAGGCCGGCATGCTGCCGCCTAAGCCACGGAGGCTTCACAAAATCCAGTGGAACACACAAATTAGATCACGTGTATCGCACAGTTATACATATATACAATTTAAAATAACACTGTCATTATTTTAGGGACCACATTTACTGATTATAACCGAAAAATAAAATGTGTTCCATAACAAATGCGTGTTAATGAGTATTTTTACCCTACTTATCCAGACCGACCGCAGCGCCCCAAGTGTTAGTTTGAGTTGCCAATAACACTATTGAAAGAAACAGTGTTGGCGTAAGGAAAGAGAAACATACTTGACCAGTGTAATAATACTAAACTCGATAGTTATTTGTAGCTCTTCAGTCGGTCAACACGAATTTACCCAAAGACTGGGTGGTGTACAATGTATGTAATATTATTATTATTTATTGATTTAATCGAATAGCACTATTACAGAGCACGTAAAATCAATACTTCAAATCTTGACACATGTATTCTTTTTCTCTGCCCACATTCGCTTCATCCTCTCTGATCTCTAATTTCGGAGCTGTTCAATGTTCCTTGGCTGCTTTTGTTGTCTTTCTTGTTCCTCCCTGAAGATCACTTTTTGAATTTTGTCTCGAAACAAATTCCTATTATATGTATCTGTAATATTTTTACAAAAAATAAATAACACTCTTGAAAATAATTACATGTATTAGTTATGATTACTGGAGCCACCGTGGCTTAGGCGGCAGCATGCCGACCTCTCACCGCTGGATCCGTGGTTCAAATACCGGTCACTCCATGTGAGATTTGTGCTGGACAAAGCGGTTGCAGACAGGTTTTTCTCCGGGTACTCCGCTTTTCCCTGTCACAAAATTCATTCCAGCAACACTCTCCACTGTCATTTCATTTCATCTGTCATTCATTTAATAATTGCCCTAGGGGAGTGCGGCAGGCTTCGTCAGCCGGCACAGTTCATATCCTCGCCGTTAGATGGGGGCTTCATTCATACCCTTCCCTGACCCGGTTGGTCGACTGGAAGCAGGCTGTGGATTTTTAGCCTACTTTTCACATTTTGCAAAAATGACGAAAAAGTACACTTATGAGATCGATCCGGGAAAATGCGTGTCTGTCTGTCTGTCTGTCTGTCTGTCTGTCTGTCTGTCTGTCTGTGCCCCCCCCCCTATCAACTCCTAAACGGCTGCAGCAATCGAAACAAAATTTGGTAGGAGTAAAGATCTATACCTGAATATCTCAATGCCGTATTTGGAAATTATGTCAGTGCTAACAACTGCCGAAAAATCGCAATTGAAATTTGAGCTCCATGTTGGATATCTTGGAAGGTATGAATGGGAGCAATTTCATAATTGGTACACGTATAGATAATAATGTTGTTGTTTGAGTCATCAGTCCTTTGACTGGTTTGATGCAGTTTTCCATGCCTCCCTGTCCTGAGCTAATCGTTTCATCTCTACATAGCTACCACACCCTACATCCGAGGCAATCTGTTTAACATATTATAACCTTGGTCTACCCCTACAGTTCTTGTCCTCGACCCTTCCTTCCATAACTCAGCTTGCTATTCCTGGGTGTCTTAGTATGTGTCCTACTAACCTATCTCTTCTCTTCATTAGCAGTCGCTAGAAACATCTCTCCTCTCCCACTCGTCTTAATACCTCTTCGTTTGTAACCCTATCGACCCATCTGATCTTCATCATTCTCCTGTAACACCACATTTCAAATGCTTCAATTCTCCTCTTTTTTGCTGCACCAATAGTCCAAGTTTCACTTCCATAGAGCCCCACGCTCCAGACAAAGGCTTTCAAAAATGACTTCCTAATACCTAAATCTATATTCGATGTCAACAGATTCCTTTTTTGTAGAAATGCTTTCCTTGCCTGAGCCAACCTACTTTTTATATCCTCTTTGCTTCGTCCATCACTGGTTATTTTGCTTCCTAAGTAACAGAAGTCTCCTACTTCCTTCAGCTTTTCACCTGCCAATTTGATGCCCATACAGGTTTCTGATTTATATCGGCTGCATTCTAGTATTTTTGTTTTACAATTATTAATTTTCATCATGTATTCTTTCCGTAAGACGGAGTCCATACCATTAAAAAAAATCCTCTCGGCACGCCGGAAGGCGGAGGTAGATTTCACCGGGCAAACTAGGGGATAGGCTATAATAGGCAAAATATGCAGGTTTTCGTAGGAGGATCAGACCTCATTTATTGTGAGAAAGTATTTTACAATTGGAGGTTAGTTAACATTTTTTCGTCTTTCTATGCATACTTTTAACATTTTACTGTCTTATGGGGATGGTAACCTTCTTGTCATTTGGGGTTCATTTTTATACTTGTGATCACACTGTCCTTATGCAAGGTTTGGAACTAATGTGTAACTATCTAACAGTCAGTTACTTCTTCACGCAAAATTTTATCTCCCGCAGAGATGTTGGTTGGTTCCTCCATTTAGGGGCTGCGACAAGGTGGTCATGTAACCCCGTGTACATTGGGTGTGTGTAGAATCTGTCTGATAAACGGTGTTATTTGTGATGACTGTATTAGTCTGTAATTCAGGTAAGGTCTGCAGACGGTCAATTTTAAGTAGTAGTACCTAATTTTGTACCAAATACTAACGTCAACGACACCTAGCTGTGAACTTGGCTACTAGATGCCACCGCAACCAGCAACTTGCAACGAACGTTGTAACTTCCCCTCCGAAGGAAAGCATGCTGACGGATTTTTAGCGCTCTTAGAAAATCCGGCGACTTTGTCCGGCTTTAAACCAGCACCTTGGGCATAGAAGTTCAGCATGCTACCAGTTAGCCGCTTCCCTCATAGTCAGATGGAACAAGAAGTTCCGTGACGAACTAAAGAGCCTACTTTTCTTAAAATTAAGATTCATGCCAAAGATTAATCTACAGTATATGAACCTATCTAGAATAATGACGAAATTAAGTGGGTAATATCGAAATGTCGTAATTAGTTCGAAATAAGGTATACTAGGCATAATGTAGCCTAATAGAGCAATACAGTTGGCAGCTCTGGTGACTGAATATATTCTTACTTCTATCTCCTAAGGTACAGAATACAAAATGTGGTTGAAGTCCAAAGGACGTTACATGGATTTAGACATTGGATCTATTAGTACACGTAAAAGCATGATGGCAACAATGTCATGCGAGTGCTGGTCAGAAATAATCTGAAATATTATATATTTTTGTGCCAATTTTGGATGAAATCCATTTGTTGGTATAGAAGTTACATGTATTTAAAAATTGGTCCTATCAGCAGGCTTAGAATCATGTTGGTAGAACTGACGTATATAAGTTACTCCAAATTAATGTAAAATGTCGGGTAATTTACGTGTGAATAGTTTAAAGCTGTCGGCTTGCATACTTTCTGATATATTTGGATACAAAATAGAGAGCAATTATTAACAGTTGGCAGCCCTGGTGGCTCTTAAGAATACACAGAGTCATATATGTTTATGTACACATATTACATACACAATTTGGTTGAAATCCAATTGATAGTGTAGACGTTATATGCATTTAAAAATTGGACTTATCAGAAGGCTTAAAATTATTTTGGCAATGCTGTCATGTATGGCCACCTGGAAATTAAACTGAAATAGTATTATCTACATGTGTGCCAATTTTAGAAAAGCTCCAATGTATACCTTCCAAGATATCCAACATGGAGCTCAAATTTCTAGTGCGTTTTTTTAGCAGTTGGTAGCACTGGCATCTTTTTCAAATATGGGCCTGAGATATTCCGGTATACATCTTTACTCATACTAAATTTGGTTTCGATTGCTGCAGCCATTTAGGAGTTGATAGACACACACACACACACACACACACACACACACACACACACACACACACAGACAGAAGGACAGACAGACAGACAGAAGGACTGACACATTTTCCCGGATATATCTTATAAGTCTACTTTTTCCTCATTTTTGAAAAGTGTGAAAAGTAGGCTAAAAATGAATGTGATCTCGTCAATGGCGTTGTCTTGGCAACTCTGATAGATCATCCCTTATCAATTTAAAAGCGTTGTTATGGTAACCTCTGATGGCACTTGGCATTTTTCAAAATTCCGAAATCATTTTCCTCATCCCTTGGCGTAATGGTGGGTCATGTCAAAAATTCTTACAGACAAAAGTTTTAGGTAATTATTAGGGGAATATTTTCCATTTTGTACGGTTTTGATATTGTGCCTATTAAGAGAGATATGATTAATGTTTCCCGAAAAACCCACTTTTTTCCACCCCTTTGGTCAATGGTTGGTGCTATCAAAAAACTTATTTGACATAAATTTCTGGCACTTATCCGACACATATTATGAACTTTGAATGGATTCGATATTTCACGTATTAGGAGAGTTATAGCGAAATTTCACTTTTTCGAAAAAAGCCCCCCATTTTCACCCCCTTCGACCGATTTTGCCCATTAACGAAATCGACCGAGATTTTATAGGGATACATATTATGTAAAAAATTCAAAGTGATTGGTGCAAAATTACGGCAGTTATCGTGTCCACAAGAAACTGATATATATATATATATATATATATATATATATATAGATAGATAGATAGATACATATATACATAAATTATGTATAAACTCTTTAACTGACGGTGGTTTTGGGGTCTGGGGGATGTGAAACGCGAAGATATGTCGAAATTTTCCGGAATTCGAAACATGGTACCCATTGCAATAGTTAGCTTTCTAATGAAATCTACCTAAATCATTCAAATCCTCAGGCTTGTCGGCCAAGATGACTATGTCATCAGCAAATCTCAGAGTTGAAATTATTTATCCCTGAATCTTCATTCCCACTTTAATTTTTTCTCTTATTTCCTTCATTGCTTGTTCAATGTAAAGATTGAAAAGTAAGGGTGATAAGTTGCAGCCTTGCCTAACACCTTTCTGAATATCAGCTTCTCTCTCATGTCCTTCAGCTCGAATGACTGCTGTCTGGTTTCTGTATAGATTGTAGATCACCCTCCTGTTCCTGTACTTTATTCCAATAGATTTCAAAATGTCAAAAAATTTAGTCCAATCAACGTTATCAAAAGCCTTTTCTAAGTCTACAAATGCCATAAACGTTCTCTTATCTTTCCTTATTATAACTTCCAAAATCAGCCTAAGACTTAGTACAGCTTCCCTTGTTCCTACATTTCTCCTGAAACCAAACTGGTCTTCACCCAACTCCCTTTCGATCTGGCTTTCAATCCTCTTGTAAATTATTCTAGACAGGATCTTTGAAGCATGAGTAATCAAGCTGATTGTACGGTAATCTTCACATCTATCAGCTCCCACTTTCTTTGGTATAGGGATGATTACATTCTTCTTGAAATCAGGGGGTACCTCACCTGTCTCATAAATCCTACAAACCAAGTGAAATAACCTGATCAGACCTTCATCTCCTATGCAGCGTAGCAACCCAATCGGTATATCATCTATTCCTGGTGCTTTGTTCCTGCTTAAGTCTCCCAAAGCTCTATACAATTCTGATCTTAATATTAAATCTCCTTTCGCATCCTGATCAATTTCCTCCTCCCTTTCCATTACATGATTCTCAATCTCCTTTCCCTTATACAAACTCTCTATGTAAGCTTTCCATCTCTCAACCTTTTCTTCCCTACCTGTTAGAGGCTTTCCATGTGTGTCCTTAATATTACAGCACTTTGTCTTCTTTTCCCCAAATGTATTCTTAATCCTTCGATAAGCTGTGTCTACTTTTCCTAATTTCAGACAATTTTCTATACCTGCACATTTCTCTTTCAACCATTCTTCTTTCGCTTCCTTGCACTTCTTGTTGACCTCATTTCTCAAACGTCTGTATTCCGCTTTCCCCTTTTCATCTCTTCCATTCTTGTGTTTCCGCCTTTCATCCATCAATTCTAGTATATCCTGAGTGATCCACGGTTTTCTACCTATTCTTTCTTTCCCACCAATATTTTCTTCTGCGGATTTTGTTATTTCATTCTTCAAAAGTGCCCATTCGTCTGCAATTGAAGTTTATTTAGAGTTTTTCATTAGTCCTTCCTTTATACTCTTCTTGAATCTTTCGTGTACATCCTTTACATTCAGTCTGACTATTGCCCACCTTTTTGGCTTTTGACTTTTCTTCAGTTTCTTCAAGTTTAATCTGCATTTCATTATAACTAGATTGTGGTCAGAGTTTATGTCAGCACCAGGATATGTTTTACAATCCAAAATCTGGTTTCGAAACCTCTGCTTGACCATAATGACGTCGATTTGGTAACGCCCTGTATCTCCTGGTCTCATCCATGTGTATATTCTTCTATTATGGTTATTGAATAAGGAGTTAGCTATGACCAACTCATGCTCGGTGCAGAATTTCATCAGCCTGCTTCCTCGATCATTCCTTTCACCTAATCCGAAATCTCCTACTATGTTCCCTTCCCTCCCTTTTCCTACCACAGCATTCCAATCTCCCATTACTATAACATTTTCATCACCCTTGATATACCTCAGAATTTCGTCTATTTCTTCGTAAACCTTTTCAACATCCTCATCATCAGCTTGACTGGTAGGCATATAGACTTGTACCACTGTGGTGCACGTAGGTTTAGTATTGATTTTTGCTACAATAATCCGTTCACTATATTGCTCATTATATTCCACCCGCTGTCCAAGTTTCCTACTCAATATGAGACAAACCCCTGCATGGCCATTGTTTGATTTAGTGCTAATGACCCTATAGTCTCCTGACCAAACGTCCTGTTCTTCCTGCCAGCGCATTTCGCTAATCCCAACCAAATCCAACCTTAACCTATCCATTTCCCTTTCCAAGTTTTCTAACCTTCCACTTCCTAGCAGACTTCTAACATTCCACGCTCCGATCCGTAGAATGTCAGATTTCCTCTTTGTCACTTCTGTGATGATAACCCCCTCTCGAGTAGTCTACACCCGGAGATCCGAACGGGGGACTAGTTTACCTCCGGATCGAAATTTTACAAGGGAGGAGGCCATCATCACATGTAATTATGCATAGAGAGGTGCATATCCTCGGGAATAGCATTACGGCTGTAGTTTCCCGTTGCTTTCAGCCGTGCAGCAGGACGCAGTGTAGCCATTATTTGGCTTATATTATCAATATCTTAACTGTCTATAAGACTGGTAAAGAATTGATTTATTCTGAAAGGCTGCTACTCCCTTTCAGAATAAATAAAGAGCAATTCTACTAACAAAAATACTAACCTTCTACTAACAATTAAATATCAAAATTCTACTAACGAAGAAGAAAAAAACTTAAGTTCCACCAACAACAAATACTATCACTAAAACAGTCTGTCACCAGGCATACTCACATGCACCCTCACACATCACAGTCTACTGAAACAATGAACTATAACTAATAAACAATGCAAGTGCTACCAGACACACTCACACACCACAGTCTAATAGAACAATGACCTATATCTAATAAACAAACTAACTACATACTTACAACTAAAACTAACTACATACTTACTGTACCCCTTAAACATATGAAAACTGTTTAAGAAAAAATATTGGTACATTTGTATATATAGTCTGGCAAATATAACTTCCGACCTGAAAGTTCATCGATCTGCTGGCGGCAACGCGCTGTTCACAACAGCTGGAGGAGATTTCGAGTAATCCTCGATTTAAATCGATCTATCGAATCAGTTTCTATTGGTCGGCAACTTGGCACTCCGTTCTTATAAGCACGCAGTTTAATTTCCGGGAGGCCATACATGGCAATGTTGCCAAATGCTGATAGGTCCAATTTTTAAATGTATATAACTTCTACACTATCAATTGGAATTCAACCAAATTTCGTATGTGCTATGTGTACATAACCAGATATGACTGAGCGTATTCTTAAGAGCCAACAGGGCAGCCGACTGTTAATAAATGCTCTCAATTTCTTTTATCCAAATACCAATATATCAGAAAATATGCAAGCCGACAGCTTTAAACTATGCACAAGTATAGTACCTGACATTCTATATTAATTTGGAGTAACGTATATAGCCTACGTCAATGCTACCAACATGATTCTAAGCCTGTTGAGAATTCCAACTTTAAATACATGTAACTTCCATACTATCATTTGGAGTTCGTATGTGCTATTTGAGTGTACCATAGCAGATACGACTATGCGTATTCTTAACAGCGACCAGGGCTGCCAACTGTTAATAAATGCTGTCTCTATTTTTGTTACCCTAATATCAATACATCAGAAAGTATGCAAGTCAATAGCTCTAAACTTTGCACACGTATAGTACCAGGCATTCTAGATTAATTTGAAGTAACTAATATACGTCAGTGCTGACAACATGATTCTAAGCCTGCTGATAGGTCCAATTTTAAAATGCATGTAAATTCTATACTAACTAATGGATTTCATTCAAAATTGGCCCAACAATAGATCATATTATTTCAGATTATTTCTGACCAATACATACATGACATTGTTGGCAACATGATTTTACGCGCACTGTTAGATCCAATGTTTAACTGCATGTAGCGTCCATGCTATCCATTGGACATCAACCAAATTTTGTATTCTGTACCTTAAGAGATGGAACTAAGAATATATTCAGTCACCAGAGCTGCCAACTGTAGTGCTCTATTAGGCTACATTATGTCAGGTATGCAGTATTTCGAACTAATTAGAAATTTCGATATTACCAACCTAATTTCTCCATTATTCTAGATAGATCCATATAGATTAATCATTGGCATGAATCTTAATTTTAAGTAGGCTCTTTAGTTCGTCACGGAACTTCTTGTTCATTAGTTATGCTTACTGTTATAATGGGGCAGTTTTTAGGATTACGCGTTTCAACTTTCAAGCGGTCATCTTCAGGTCTGGAACTCACTGAGTTGAGTTTTAATTTTATATACAATGTTATCTAACTACTGTACATAAATATTGTAGTGCTTACATTTGTGTTTGTATTTTGATTCGCAGTTTGAATCTCGTTATGCCAGGTTTTTTAAAATTATTATTATCATTATCCATTGGTAAATCCCATAAAGGGCAAAGGCCTCCTGCTAGCAGGGTAGCTCGGATATATTTCATCAGATGAGTTAGACTGATGGACATTTACCCTAATATTAACTTAAAACTAAGAGTACTGACTATTTACACTCCTATTCCTCTTCCTCACGAATGATTGTGTTGTAAACATATTCACTCGTAGACATTGGACCTAGTTCATATTTTCCTGAAGATTTATCTAAGCTGACGATGAGTCTAGGGATGTTTCAAACAAACTGTTTTGACGACAGTCCTCCACGAATTCCGTTGAACTGCCGCTCTCATCCACTGCTTCCTGATCGTCGTCTGGAACTCGTCTGACCAACTGGTCTTCAGACGGTCGGGGTTTCTTCTTCCATCTCTGGGCTCCCACACTGTAGTTGAGCAGGCCCACCTCGCGTGATCCATTCTCAGTTCATGGCCTGCCCATGTCCATTTCAGTTCCTTGGCCCTCGTGATGACATCCTCTTGCCCTTCCTTCTTCCTGATTTCCTAGTTTCTATTTCTGTTCCTTAATGTAATGTTTAGAAGTTTTCTCTCCATTTTCCTCTGGCATACAGTACTTCTAACTTCGAAGCTTGATTCTTAGTTATTGACACGTTTGTGCTCCATAGAGGAGATCGGGAAGTACACACGAGTCCATTTTGTCTCAAGGCAATGCTCTCTGCTGTTCAATATGAAGGACAGGCTCCAGAATTTTTGCCATGCTGACGATATCCACCTGTTGATTTCCTTATCCATATTTTGCTGAAAAGATAGCGACCGGCCCAGATAGACAAAATTTGACACATATTCTACTTTTATTCCTTTCACCATGAGTTTCTTTGCTTCATGATTTTTCATAACTTTTGTCTTGCTGGGATTAAGGCTCAAGCCCACTTTGTTGCTCTCCTCATGCAGATCTTTTAACATTCTTCCAGCCTCGAACTCGACTTTGCAAACAGGATCACATCAACGGTGAATCGTAAGTTCGCCAGTCTATTTCCATTGATTGTGATTCTGTATTGGTGCCCCCATTATAACTCCCGAAATATGTCCTTTAAACCGCTCGTGAGCAGTTTAGGTGATAATGGATCGCCTTGTCTTACGCCTCGCTGTAGATATAATTATTGGCCTTCTTTTTCCATTCGGACTTCTGCTCAGCTGTTTAAATACAGTTTTGAAAGTACCCGCAAGTACTTCATGGGGATCTCTTGGTTGTTTAGTGCTTTCACGATGCTTGGCTGGTCCACTGAGTCGAAGCCTTTCGCATAATCTACGAATGCTACGTGCAACTTCAGATTATACTCTTCGGCCTTCTCTATTATTTGCGTCATGGTTTGCAGGTGATCTGCTGTCGAGTGTCCTGCTCGGAATCCAGCTTGCTCTGTGGGTTGATTTTCATCCAGAGTTCTCGTAATTCAGCGAAGTATTATTTTAGAGAATAGCTTGTGTAGATTGGACATTAGACTCATAGGCTATCTCTGTTGCCTTTCTTATGTATATAATAACGTGATGGTGTTCACTGTCCACTGTTCTGGGATTTCTTCCCTGGATAAAATTTTGTTAAATATTTCGGTTACTGGTGAAATAAGTTCCTCTATTCCTATTTTCGAGAGTTCGTTGTAAATACCATCATCTCCAGGACTCTTTCCAAGTTTCTAGTCCGAGATCGCAGCTCTCACTTCACTCGGAAGAATGGGCAACACTTCATCTTTTCGGCATCCGTATGATTCAGATGACTTTCTACAAGTTCTTGTAACTCTTTTGTTGGCATGGAATACAAGGATCTGTAGAAATCCACCAAATCATCTCATTTTTTCACTTTTTTCCTCTCTTATTTTGCATAATTGGTATCCAATTTCTCCCTTCACACCGTTCGTTTTTAACCCTTTTCACTGATTTTGTTGAGTCGATAATTTCCTCTATAAGTTTCCACTTGTAGTGTCTCAAATCATTTCTGATTTCTCTTTTCGTTCATTTGTTGAACTCTGCGTATTGTTTTCTCTTGAGATGGGATTCATCTCTTGAGTGCAACAGTTTTGCTCTTTCATCCAAGAGTCTTATAGTGTTCTCACTCAGTTTATTTCTCCTCGTAGACGTTCTGCCACGAGGAACTGATGCCGTGGCTGGTTCCTTAATTGAATTTTCCAGAATGTCATACACTTCTTGCCCAGTACCGACGCATTCTCCATGCTCAGTTGAAGAATAATATTCAAGGGTTAGTGGCAAAAAATTGACGATTAATTATGAAAATAATATGCATTATCCTCATTATTGTAAACACACACGCCAATAGCTCAGATTTGCCAATCTTCATTCTGTTCTTATTAAAATACAGCATAAGAATAATACTTAATGTAATGTTATAGCTGTGTATATGCTTTGTTCACGGATACGTTTAGTGACTTGTGTCTCGGGACAGTCGGATGAGGAGCCAGAAAGATGCGCGCGCACCCGGCAGGGAGGAGCATTTGAATAGCGCAAGTTTTAAGAAATAAAATATGGAGGACGGTTGTCGTTTCGGGGTAACATTTACAGTCGATTTGCATTATTAACGCAAAGCGGTCGTGAAACTTGCTTTAAGTACATTTGAAAATATGCATTCCAATCAATATTCAAGATCTAACTGTAATAATTGAATATTTAACCATACGCACTATTAAGGACCATATCAATATACTGTAAAGTCTGTCGGAAAAGTGTGCGAGTGGTATCGCGCTCGCTTGTTGTTTTGAAGATCCCGGGTTCAAGGCTACCCTAGGGCGGAAATTTTTACTTCTTTTTAATTATTTTATTATTTCCTCCTCACGTCGTACAACAATATTGCAACTTAGTTTTGTCTACATGATCTACGAGGACGATAGTAAACATGTTTTCTCTCATTTAAAATTCTTTTGTAAATCAATTCTTTTTTTTTTTTAACTTTACAATCTCAATAATATTTTTGTAGCATGTGAAGGTATCTATCTCCCATAATTCTGTGCATCCATATTAGTTAAAATAGTTATCGTTTATTTTTAAATAATGTTTAACTTTAATTTTTGGAAATAAAAATTAATTTTGTGAAACTATTTTTTTATTTCAGGAACTATTTCATATTTTTCCAAACCCATGCACAGAATTATTAGTCTGTGCAATGCGTACATAGTGTAAAAATATTGTAAAGTTTCAGTAATTGTTAGTGGTAAATAGTTCCTATCATTTTTTTTTAAGGAAAAGACTATCTTTTAGTAATTTCTGCCCATACTGATCAACTGAAAGGAATAATTTTTCACTTTTTGCTTTATGAAAGATGTTGGTCGTATGGAAATAAAATTTGGTGCAGTTTGGATCACTGGGAGCAAAAAAAATTTCTTGGGGTAGCCTATAGTGTCCCCTTAAAGAACCTTCCACTAATTACACCTGTGTAAAGCTAAATTGTATATGTTAGGAATGTAAACAACGCTCTTAGGTGTCTACGTTCGTTGCCAAGAGCCGACTTTGGTGTCGTCTAGTAGCTAAGTTCTGAACTAGGCCTAGTAGTCGTTGACGGTGGCGTTTGGCGGCAAAAGTAGGAACTATTTGAAAAAATCAAAGTTGCAGTCCTTACTTGAGTTAAAAAACAGATACACATATTAATACAGCCATCACAATTATCACCGGTTATCAGACAGATTCTACACACACCTAAAGTACACGGGGCTACATAACCGCGTTGTCACAGCCCCTAAACTTAGGAACCAACCAACCAAATACAGAACGTGTCATAGGCTAATATTATTATTCTGGGATAAATTTTGAACTATTTAAATAGTATCCGTCCATAGTCTTAAACAGTATTTAGGGAAAATAGAATTTTAAATGAGAGAAAACATGTTTACTATCGTCCTCGTAGATCATGTAGACAAAACTAAGTTGCAATATTGTTGTACGACGTGAGGAGGAAATAATAAAATAATTAAAAAGAAGTAAAAATTTCCGCCCTTGGGTAGCCTTGAACCCGGGATCTTCAAAACAACAAGCGAGCGCGATACCACTCGCACACTTTTCCGACAGACTGTACTGCATATTGTTATGGTCCTTAATAGTGCGTATGGTTAAATATTCAATTATTACAGTTAGATCTTGAATATTGAATGGAATGCATATTTTCAAATGTACTTAAAGCAAGTTTCACGACCGCTTTGCGTTAATAATGCAAATCGACTGTAAATGTTACCCCGAAACGACAACCGTCCTCCATATTTTATTTCTTAAAACTTGCGCTATTCAAATGCTCCTCCCTGCCGGATGCGCGCGCATCTTTCTGGCTCCTCATCCGACTGTCCCGAGACACAAGTCGTTTACTTTGTCTTTGAGAACTTCTCTGTAAGACATTTCCTGTCCTTCCCTCCAGAATAAATAAATAACATTGTCTGGAGTGAATATAAAAAAGCCACTGAGGGATTAGTGCATAAAAAATAAATACCAACGGTTACTTATCCAAACATATGAAAGCATAAATGCAATTCCCTGTATTTTGTTTAGCCTATTTTAATTTATGAAAAGAAAAGAATATCACCTTTTGTCCGTGTGTGTCCTTAATAAAATCTTAACGGCCGAAGCAATTTCAATGGAACTCGGTAAGTGCATACTACAACCTTGACAGTGCCTCTCAAATTTTAATACGTTTCACCTATCCAACATGGAAGCCGTGCGAAGCAAATTACTGGCATTCTATATATCCTCAACAGTAAGAGATATCTCCCTGACGTTTTGTACGGCAATGAAGGGTACTACTAGACGTTCATCTATGGAACTTTTAAAAATCTGTTAGCTACAAAATGAGCATGGCGGCCAAGCGATGTTGAAACATTCAAATAGACTTTTCTCGCGATATTATTACCGAGCGCAGTGAAACTTGGTACAGCAAATGTTTATACCCATTCTAATGCACTGACATCTAATATAGTTCAATTGTTTACATAACCTCAAGATGATTTAAACTTAATCTTTTATTTATTGTGTCCTAATAACGTGATCGAAGTGAAAGTTAGAATATTGAACCTACTCAATAATCTTCATCTAACCGTACATAACTCTATGGTCTACATATATAACAATCCAACATGGCGACCATCCGAAATATTTAGACGGCTCTCAATATTTACGAATCTATCACAGCAATCAAACTGAAATGCTATATGTTGATAGATGCTATTAACTTAGGTAAATCCATGGATGATTCACTAACCTGGTGAGCACAATATCAACATGGCGGTGACGCGAAATTGAAATATTTAAATGAATTTTCTTGCGACATTTCATCCGAGCGCTATGTAACTTGGCACGGTATATCTTCATACAAGCTTTAATATACTGACGTCTTATTTAATTGAATTCTATGTGAAATAAAAATTGGTGGCTGTGCATTTATTTAAAACACCCGTTTTTAATTCTCGTGTCCTAACTAAGTAAGACCAGTAGGATATATGAAAGTAGTTCTTCACGGAACAACTTGTTTACGAACTCTTTCACTCATTTCACTATAATGGCCTATCTTTGATTTTAATATTGCTTATAAATCTTTGATAGCGATTATATTATATTATATTTGCTATCATGTGATGAAAAACAAGAAGTTCCGTGAAGAACTATACAGCCTACTTTTCATGTCAATGATTATTCTACAGAATATGAACCTATCTAGAATAATGACGAAATTAAGTTGGTAATATCGAAATATCTAATTAGTTCAAAATATATCTGGTATAATGCAGCCTAATAGAGCACTACAGTTGGCAGCCCTGGTGACTGAATATATTTTTAGTTCCATCTCTTGAGGTACAGAATACAAAATTTGGTTGAAGTCCAATGGACGTTACATGCAGTTAGACACTGGATCTATCAGCACGCGTAAAAGCATGTTGCCAACAATGTCATGCGTGTGCTGGTCAGAAATAATCTGAAATATTATGATATCTTGTTGTGCCAATTTTGGATGAAATGCATTTGTTAGTATAGAAGTTACATGTATTTTAAAATTGGACATATCAGCAGGCATAGAATCATCTTGGCAGCACTGCCTTGTATTAATTACTCCAAATTAATCTAAAATGTCAGGTGCTACACGTGTGCAAAGTATAGAGTTGTTGGCTTGCATACTTTCTGATATATTGATATTAGGTTAAAAACAATATAGACAGCATTTATTAACAGTTGGCAGCCCTGATTGCTCTTAACAATACTTATAGTCATATCTGTTATGGTACACATAGCACATACGAAATTTGGTTGAAATCCAACTGATAGTATAGAAGTTACATGTATTTAAAAATTGGTACTATCAGCAGGCTGGTAGAACTGACGAATATAAGTTACTCCAAATTAATCTAAAATGTCAGAATATACGTGTGCATAGTTTAAAGCTGTTGGCTTGCATACTTTCTGATATATTGGTATTTGGATAAAAATAAATAAATAGAGAGAGCAATTATTAACAGTTTGCAGTACTGGTGGCTCTTAGGAATACGCTCAGTCATATCTGTTTATGTATAGATATTACATAAAAAATTTGGTTAAAATCCAATTGATAGTGTAGAAGTTATATTCATTTAAACATTGGACCTATCAGAAGGCTTAAAATTATTTCGGCAACACTGTCATGGTAGGCCTCCTGGAAATTAAACTGAAATAGTCTTATCTACTTGTGTGCCAATTTTGGAATAGCTCCCATGCATACCTTCCAAGATATCCAACATGGAGCTCAAATTTCTAGTGCGTTTTTTCAGCAGTTGGTAGCACTGACATCATTTTCAGATATGGACGTGAGATATTCCGGTGCACATCTTTACTCATACTAAATTTGGTTTTGATTGCTGCAGCCGTTTAGGAGTTGTTAGGGGGGGGGGGGGGACACACACACAGCCAGACAGACAGAAGGACAGCCAGACAGACAGACAGACAGAAGGGCAGACAGACAGACAGACACACATTTTCCCGGATCGATCTCATAAGTCTACTTTTTCCCCATTTTTGCAAAATGTGAAAAGTAGGCTAAAAATCAAATAGCTTGGGATTTGAACCTGATTTATATCAGTAATCTACTGAGTGACCTTGAGATAAATAACTCATTTGCATCATCTACAACCCAATTCAATTTTAGTAATAAAATATTGTTTATCAATTCCGAATAAAAAATCATTTAATCCACTTGAATATCTTTAATATGACCTATAACAATACAGGACAAATTCAACTATCGATAACGTTTGTTTTTGCATTCTTATTCCATGATACCAGCATGAAAACAATATACTGTACTATTTTCCATTTCAAGCAAGATACACTCACATTATTATTTAATTATATAAACTAAATCCCTCGTTGTTGAATTTATTTTCAATGCCATGTATATTAGGGTATTTTAGTTTTGAGTAGCTCGTGAATTAGCTTGTGCACTGAGCGACGAAGTCCAAGAGAATAAGTATGTGTATACACTGGCAACTGGCTTACAAATGATTATTCTTTCCTGGAAGGTAGCGCTTGCCAAGTACTGCACAGGAGAAGCAATAGTGCGATATCTTTGTGTCTCCCGCCCTCTATTTCAGTCCTCGGTCGTTCACGAGAAGCTAAAATTATCTGGAGCCTCATTCAAAGTGGCGGTATGCAACAAGAAACTTATAAAACATTAATAATAAATGTGGACTGTGCCATCCGACATTTATAACATTAATGACGAGGTTTTATTTTGGCTGACTTCTCCTCCAGATCCTAATGAACCGTTTAGGCGAGCGTGTGCTGGCCTCTGCTGGTGTCAGCTTGATTTAATTCCATGGCCTACAAAACAGTGCATGTCTGTCACAAACAGAATGCACTTTATCTTGGACATCCTAATACATTTCAAGTCCTGTTTCCTGTTGACAATCTCAAATAGAATATTTGCGTCGTTTATTGAATGTGATTATTTGGACTCAGAGGAATTGAGACTCTCTGAGCCAAATTCATAATCTAAGTTTATCTTGTGCATTTCCTGTTGTCGTTTGATCTGAAGTCTGAATTAGCTTAAACTGCAAGTACCGGAGAAATTAAGATAAAAAGCAAATAGGATAATTATCCAGGAGTGGTGAACCTGGACTCTACACTTGCGATTGGATAATATATGTCATTGTGTATATTAAGGCTTTCACGGCCCGGATTATATAAATAATTCATGTTTTTTGGGCTAATGCCGTTTGTATTTAGATTAGAACCATACGTTTCGGAGAAACCTTGCCTCCTTTTTCAATGGAATCAAACAATGTGGCCAAAGAAAGTATATCAATGAGATTACAAAAATTACAAAAAATATAGATAAATTCCTCGGTTCGTCACCAGAGAGCAGCTGCTAGAAATTACTGTATGGACCATGGTGGAACGGCGGGCAGAGTAGTAAGCGGATGTCCAATGTCCAATGAGGATGTTCAAAATAAAGGGGGGGGGGAGGTTGTTTCCTTATATCCATCAAACCCTCCAACCTCCTCCCCCCCTTTCCTTTTGGACATCCTCATTCTTTGAGGAGTCTCTATATTTTCACCCCGCCCCCTTTACTTTCTCCTTACTTACTACTCTGCCCGCCGTTCTACCATGGTCCATACAGTAATTTCTGGCAGCTGCTCTCTGGTGACGAACCGAGGAATTTATCTATATTTTTTGTAATTTTTGTAATCTCATTGATATACTTTCTTTGGCCACATTGTTTGATTCCAATGAAAAAGGAGGCAAGGTTTCTCCGAAACGTATGGTTCTAATCTAAATACACACGGCATTAGCCCAAAAACATGAATTATTTAAATATATGTCATTTCCATGATTTCCATACCTTACTTCATATTCTGAGAGTTATTGTACTGTCCATTGTCATTGTTGACTGGAAACATGTGCTAAATTACGTAAATATGTGTTTTTGTTTCTTGCTCATTCAACGACAATCGCCAGGTTTGTTTGGCGCATCAGGTCTCTTCAAATGTTACCAATGCGGCGCACACATTGACGTCGCATTACTGTTACCAACGTATGGGAAACAAAATACAGCTTGTAATTTTGTGAAAAAGCATTAATTGGCCAAACGATTGGTCTGGATAAGGCTTATTGATGCGTGAGTACTCCCACTGTGCGTGACAAAAACCAGGGGTGCATAGGCTATATTAGCTAACGCGGCCGCGCTACCTAGCAATTAATACTCTCGGCAAAACCATTGGTCTGGTTAAAGAATTCTGGTGAGTAGTACCGTATGCGCGGGGTTTGCAATATTGTATTTGTCCCATAATTCACGCGTATTATGGTGGACACAACTGGAATTTTACTATATAAATCGTGATATAAAAGGGGGATGGTGGGTGGGTTATAGACAACGGAGAAGAAAACATCATCCCTACAGCAATTACACAATTATTATTTATAGTTACAGATGGTATTTTGACTAATTTAAGTTGTTTTGTAGAAGGTTCACCACTCAAGAACTGTTACAAAAAATAAAATTAAAAATTGTTACTTTGTTTTGGGGCTTGGTACATCTTGATAATCGGTCCTATATACCCTGTACTTGGGTGACGGAAATTTTGTCTGTTTCTGTAGTTATTGTAGTGCAGTAGTACGCGCAACTGTATTTATTAATCAACTAGCAGAAGTACCCGTTCTTCGAACGGTGTTATATATTAACACCAGACATTATAAATTGAGCTACTGTTGCAATGGTTAGCGGTTTGTCATTCCTTCATAAGTTTATCAGAACGAAGTTAGTTTTCTGGGAATATCACACACACTGTTAATTTAAGGGCCTTAAAATGTGGGTTTCGGAGACCCCTTATAGACTCGCGAATTTTGTGTCTCACAATGAGAAGCGCAACATATGCTTTGATCGTCCTTCTAGGATAATTTTTATATTTCGCCAATTTTAGCATGTATTTTGAGAAGTTTTTCCCTATATCCACCCTTCTACTGTATGAAAAGTACGGTGAGGAGTTTTATAAATGATTGGTGTATTGACTCATGTTTACCATACCAAATTTTACGATGCACCAAGCATCCGAACACGATTTATAGGCGTACATAAAGATACACAGAAAGACAGACAGACAATTCTATTGTCTACAACATATCACCCAGATATCCAAATATGGGTATATCTACCATACGTATCAAACAAAATCATCCCTACGATGAACCCGTATGTCGACAAAAAAAAAAAAGATTAGTTAAAATGTGCTCTCAAACTAAATTCACCTAACGTGTACTTCCTGGCGTGAAATAGATTTGAAAGCCTTGTAGACGAAACGCAATACACCTCACATATAAAATGACCCTCTACGTTGTGTTAGGTCCTCATACACAGGAAGACCTCTTTCATAAATTATAAAGGCTTGTGGTGCATGGAAATTCAGGTTATATAGCCTCAAATGGCCCAAATTCCTAAAAGCCGCAAAAAAATGCTGATTCAATTCAGTAATTTTTGAAAATAATGTTGCTGTTTGTAGATATAATAGACTTTCTGTACTATATGTCGCACGTGAAATTGCATGAAAAAATTCTAGGTTACCCCTTGACCCCCTTAATTGCATTGACGAATTATACAGTCTACTGTACGTTGGTTCCGTGATAACCTTATAGCCATTTGCAAACTTTCACAGAAATGTAATAAATAGAGTAACCTAATCATAATATCGTAAGGCCTCGGATGCCGGGTGCAAGCTTCGTAATTTGACACCCAGAGGGTAGCTTGCATGTCGAAATTTCGTTGTTCCTTGAATCACTATGAAAGTCAAGGAGGGTAGATATCTAAGCTCCTTGAACACTATAGCGCTTTCTAGTAGAGAAATGAGGAACTATGTGTTGGCGGAAACTCCTGAGGTTAATTTTGCCATTATGAACACAGCCTACTGAATTCAAATGGGCTCTTTGACATGCCAACATCGTATGGCATGCGAGTCGTATTTTTGCCGCCTTTCAAAAATCACGTACAGGCCGGACGTTTGTTTTAGACGATTGCCCTTGACCTTGAAGGCTGCGGGTGAGCCTGTACAGTCACTCTCTCACCCTATCACTTCACATTTGTCACCACCGATCTGATGTAATGGAATTCCAGACTTGAGCAGGCAGTACAGTCCACGTCGAAGTATTGTGTGACACGGAAGTACACGTTACGTAGTTACGAACAGAACGTCATTATATTTGCCAGTGACTATACTTCAGCAATAGTGTGAAACAGCTTATTCAATCATCGGAGCGCTTGGGGCAGCTGATAACAACACAGGTACTGTAGTAACTCGCCTCCAGGCTTCCATTAAGATTTTTCACTCGTCTAAAACAAACGTCCGGCCTGTATCACGGCCGGGAGTGAACCTGCAATCTTGGGGTTAGTAGACCGACACGCTATCCACTCACCCACTGTGGCAAGGTATAAATGGAGTGACATTGCTTCTTACAGAAATAGATGGAAAGTTGGATGCCACCCCTTGAGATAATGTTGTCATGGTTACCGATTTCCATTCCTTCATTAGTTTCTTAAATTAAATTAAATTAGTTTTCTGGGAATATTTCAGATACTGTTGGTTTTAGAGCCTTATAATGTAGTTTTCGAGGCCCCTAAGTTTTGTTTCTGGCACCGAGGGGCTTTGTCTCCTCGTTGTACGCCATAATATAATACTACTAATAATAATAATATAATATGGGGATAGGAATATAATAGACCTGCCGTACCACACCCGCAGGTGTAAATCGCGTGAAAAAATTCTAGTGTACCCCTTGACCCCTTAAGCGCATTATAGGTATTGATGAATTTTACAGCTTAATTTGGTTCCGTGATAACCTTCTAGCCGTTTGCAAACTTTCACACCAATGTAATTAATGGAATTGCATTGCATCTTACAGCAATAGATGGACCTCTGAGAATCTGCTGCCATGGTTACCGGCTTGTATTCGTTCATTAGTTTATTAAATGAAATTAGTTTTCTGGAAATATCTCAAAAAAGGTTGGTTTTAGGGCCTTAAAATGTGGATTTCGAGTTTTGTCTCTCACATTGAGGGGATGAAAATGATCTTTGTCTCGTCCTTCTACTCCTATTTCAGCATGTATTTTAAGGGGGTAGGCACTCTTTTATGAGAGTTACGGAGAAGGGTTACATCTGTGATTAGTGTCGTACCTCTGATGTATAACTGTACCAAATTTTACGATGATACACCCAGCCGTTCTCGAGTTATAAGGGAACAAATTTGTCCACAGACAAACAGACAGACAGACCAAAAAATTATTTTCGCGCGCATCCATAATAAAACAGTCTGAAACGCGTAAATAACTCAAATTTCCGTAGAAATTGCGAAAGAAACATACAAACTTTAATTTTTATGTATGTAGAGATATACTGCACTGCTCGGTGTTGACCGTGTTTTATTGCACAAATTTAGGTTTTACTCGCTACCCGTTGGAGATACACGAAGAGTGATAAGGAACTTTTGGATAGAAAATTAAATGTTAAATCTCGTGTATGCATCAAAAGTTTGCTATTTCTTAGCGTTCTCTTTTTATTTGATATGGAAATATGAAATTTTGAAACCAAAGGGTGTAGTGACGTCACTAAAATGGTCGCCATTTTTTAATAGTGCAAAATATCGAAATTAAAAGTATCCTATATGTAAACATGGTAAATCAGCTACATCCATGCAAAAGTTCATTTAAATCGGACCAGTGGTTCTTGCGTTATTGAGTAACACACAGACAGACAGACAGACAGACAGACAGAAAGACAGACACACACCATCTCATTTTTAGCCTATTTTCAATTTTGAAAAAATAGGCTTATGAGATCACCTTTTGTCCGTGTGTGTGTGTGTGTGAGGTGTGTGTGTCCCCCCATAATAACATCTAAACGGCTGGAGCGATTTCAGTGAAACTCGGTAAGTTCATAGCACTATTCCCGGCGACCTCGACCGTGTCCTTCAAATTTTGTTACGTCTCACCAATCCAACATGGCGGCTGTGCGAAATATTTCACTAGCATTCAATATCTCCGAAACTATAACGGATATCGCCCTGAAATTGTGTATGGTGATAAAGGGTACTACTAGAAGTTCACCTATGAGACTTTCAAAAACCTGGTGACTACAAAACCAACATGGCGGCCAAGCGAAGTTGAGACTTTAAAATAGACTTTTCTCGCGATTTAACTATCCAAACGTAATGAAACTTGGTACAGCAAATATTTATATACATTGCAATGCACTGGAGTCTAATTTAGTTCAATTGTTTACATGACCTCAAAATGGCGGCTGTGCGAAATATTTCACTGACATTCTATATCCCCGAAACTATTACAGATATCACCCTGAAATTTTGTACGGTGATAAAGGGTACTGATACAAGTTTACCTATGTATAATTCATAAACCTGTAAAGTACAAAACGAACATGGCGACCAAGCGAATTTGAAATATTTTAATAGACTTTTCTCGTGAGTTAACTCTCTGAGCGCAGTGAAATGTGGTAAAGTAAATGATTTTGCAGATTGTAATGTACTGCCATATAATTTAATTCCATTGTTTAAATAACCTCAAGATGGCGGCTGTGCGAAATTTTAAAATTAAGTTTTTATTTCTTGTGTCGTAATCATGCGATCGAAGTGAAAGTTTGAATAATGAACCTAGGCAATAAGTGTCCTTGAATGGTACATAACTCTATGGCTTATACATATAACAATCCTAAATGGCAAGCTTCTGTAATATTTAGACGGTTCTCAATATCTATGAATCTTTTACAGCAACCAAACTGAAATTTTTATGTTCATAGAGACTATGAACATATGTTCACCTATAGGACTTTCAGTAACCTGGTGAGCACGAATCCAACATGGCGGCGACGCGAAGTATAAATATTTAAATGGACGTTTCTCGCGAACTAACTATCCGAGGGCCGTGAAACGTTGCACGTTAAATGCTTACACAAATGTTGATCCACTGGCATCTAATTTATTTCAATTGATTGCAAAATCACAAGATGGCTGCTGTGCGTAATTTTAAAATCTCGTTTTTACTTCTTGTGTTCTAATCATGCGATTGAAGTTTGAATACCACACGTACACAATAATCTTAATATAATAGTACAAAAATAAAAGTCCAACCTGGCGACCATCTGAAATATTTAGACGGTTCTCAATATCTACGAATCTGTTACAGCAATTAAACTGAAATTTTGTATGTTGATAGAGGCAATTAACATGAGCAGGATATATGAAAATAGGCTGTATAGTTCTTCACGGAACTACTTGTTATATATTAGTATGATTATTAAGGTAGGTGCCCATTTTAAGGTGTATTATCTGATCGATAACCTAGATTTTAGGGCATATTAAACCACAATCAACAAGAGGGTACTCTCCTGGTGTGTGCAATAACTCAGAGATAAATCCACTCAGGATGGTCACTGAGGGTGTTAAGAACCCAAGACTCCAAAATGTGACGTCAGTGTGAATATAACGATTAATATTTGTAAGGTGAAAAACCTGTGTCAAAGACGATTAGGATAAGTGCGTCCACTGAAGTTCATTTGCAAGCTTCAGGTGAAGGCAAAAGAAAACTGGGTTTGCTGTTTGGGAGCAGGAGCACTGTTATTAGATTCACATCGACTATCTGAAGGATATTAGGGTTTAACATACAATTCATAGAAGTCCACCTCGTGGTGTAGCAGCTAGTATTCTTGGCTGTCACCCCGTAGGTCCGGGTTTGATTCCCGGCTCTGGCAAGAAATGTTAATTCTAGCGCCTCAGGGCTGTAATGTGGTACATTCAGCCTCGTGAGGTAAAACTGTGAAGAGGAGGGTTCAATTCCCATCTCAGCCGGCTTGGAAGTGGTTTTACATGTTTTCCCACTTCTAATCCAGGAAAATGCCGGGATTGTTCCTAACTTGAGGCTACGGCCGTCTCCTTCCCATTCCTCATCTGAATTACAAATACACACACTAATACAGCCGTCACAAAACACAGGTTATAAAACAAATTTTACGCACACACACACACACACACACAAGTACTGCAGTCTACACGGGGCTATAAGCCTATAACCACAATATCGCAAAGACCCTAAATCGATCAACAACAACAAAATCTCTTTTTAAGTGTGGCCAGTAAAGATTTTCTAAACATTCAACAACATCACTACTTCATAGCTTCAAATTATTAATTTAAAATGAATCAATATTGTCGATTATTTGGAGTTTGGGGTAGTTTAGTTAGTTAGTTATTGAGGTTTCAGGGGCGAAACTATGAGGTCAACTGCCCCTTTGGGGTAGTTTCAGGATCGTTCTGTGATAAGCATATTTTGTGATTTTTAACGAATGTTTCATATTTACTACTTCTGATAAATCTATTTTTCCATACTTACAGTAGCTAAGTACAAGTTATAACGGTGGCAGACGTGGCGTCCACTCTGCGTATTGGTCGTGACCGGGTCCATCACATGCTCCATGATGTGTTGGGTTACCGAAACGTTTCCGCAAGATGAGTACGGAGAAACCTGACCCCGGAACACAAGAGTGCAAGAATGGGCATCAGTCTCGATCACTTGATGCGGTACGTGCGCGATAGAAATGAGTTCCTTTTCAGAAACATCACGGGCAATGGGCGCACCACTTCACCCCCGAAACCAAGGCTGCCTCAATGATGTAAAGCATCCCAGTTCACTAGTGAGGAAGAAATTCAAAGTGCCACCCACCGCAGGGATGGCGATGACCACAGTGTTCTGGGATGCAAAGGGTGTGATTCTCCTCGATTTCCTCCATGAAGAGGCCAACAATGCGCAACGCTACTGCAACATCCTCACGACGAATGAGACCAGGGCTCTTGAGTGAAGGTGTTGTGCTCTTGAATGAAAACGCACGACCACACACAAGATCTTGCCCCATCGGACTTACACCTGTTCCCTGCATTGAAAGCCGCACTCTCAGGACGTCACATTCACACCAATGTTGATGTGATAATTCCTTACGTCTGAGGGCACCGAGTTTTACCAGAGTGGTTTCTTCAAACTGATACTGATACTTCTACTTCAGGCAAATGGTGGAATGGTTCGTAACTTAAGACCACGCCGCCTCCTTCCCAATCCTGGTTTCAATCATAACTACGTGCTTTACCACGCACACAATGACACAGACTACCAGAGAAAATCTCTCTCACACACACACCCAAGTAAATTGGGCTGAATGAGCACGATATCGCAAGCTCCTAAATAAATCAACTTTTTCTTTAAATGGTATAGAGTCTACTCTCGATTATTTAAGTTCTTTCCCTGTCCCTTGAAAAATACTCGATAAATTGAAAACATCAATGTGATTTGGTCCCCTCGGTAATTTGAAGTTGTAGGAATGGCATCTTGCTCGCCGAATTTGAAGTCAGGCTTCCCTACTCTCTATGATTAAAGCATTGCCATTATGCACAGACCTGTCGTTTGTTTACAACATCAATAATGAGATGTCGGAATGAGTCTTGAGTCTTCTTTCAAACGTTGAAGTGTGTTACCGTAAAATGTTTGATTTGTATAATTTTTAAGTATCAAATGAGTTCAAGATGGAACAAGTGTCTTTCCATAAGTGATAAAAAACATGCGATCTAAGCTATGGATGATGGACAATTAAAAGAAGATGTCGCCAAATAGTTCGGCGTTTTACCATTGACATCCTCAGCTATTGAAAATTCATTGGACAAGAATAGATAGAAATCGCTCACTCATAAGAATATTGCGGACTTATCTTTTCAAAATGAACAATTGTGTATAATAATTGTCCAAATGAGCCTCCGTAGCTTAGGTGGCAGCACGCCGGCCTCTCACCACTGGGTCCGTGGTTCAAATCCCGGCTACTCCATTTGAGATTTGTGCCGGACAAAGCGGAGGCAGACGGGTTTTCCTCTGGATACTCCAGTTTTCCCTGTCACAAATTTCATTCCTGCAACACTCTCCACTATCATTTCATTTCATCTGTCATGCATTTAATCATTGCCGCAAGGGAGTGCGACAGGCTTCGGCTAGAAGCAGGCTGTGGATTTTCAATTGTACAAATGTTGTGAAATGAAAAACAGTAAGTACAGTAATAAAATAACAACAAGTAGTTCCGTGAAGAATTATGCAGCCTATTTTCATATATCCTACTAATGTTAATTGCCATCATCAACATACGAAATTTCTGTTTGATTGCTGTAATAGATTCGTAGATATTGAGAACCGACTAAATATTGCGGATGGTCGCCATTTTGGATTTTTATATATTGTCCCCTTGAGGAAGCGTACACGAGACTTTATTCGGGGGTGTACAGTTCATCGTCGTGAAGTTGGATATTTTGTACTTTGCTTCCATAATTTCAAGGTGACATAAGGAGAATATAATTAGCAAGGATGACTCAACTTCAAACAAAACAAATATTTTAATATCCCGATAAGAATGACACAACAATGACACAAAAATCCCTTATGACACCCATATTTATCAACTCAACATCAAACAATCAAATAATAAGTTACTCTGAATCAACATTACAGCAGCAAATAAACCAAATCATGGACCTCGTCCTTACTCCTCTTATTGTTGCGTGTATTGTGTTTGACGGTTTTACTGGCAAGACTACGGTTAGAATGAGAACATATTTCCATGAGATATGCTTCCATAGAACCAGATCGCAGGACGCATATCCATGAACATTTTTCACCACGCCTTGGCATCGGGATCCACACTTAATGGCTAACACAAAATGACATGACAATCGACCACACTACCCTTTACTAAAAATACACATTACTTCCACGAGAAGCATTTATATCAGTGCCAAAAGCACACAAAATCAAGCTGCCTAAAAAGGTCTTACAGAAACAGGGTGAAAATACAATCGTGGTCATCCGTAACTAAATCATGGATAAACCGATCGTTTCCCGAACACACCAAAGTTACAGGGGCGCATAAAATGCGATACAAATATTTACAATAATTACGAGACAGTCGCCAAAAAGGCAACAAAATACAAATCAGCATAATCATGAACTGCATTTCCGATGTGAAGAACTTGCACCAAATATTAATCTAATTCGCTTCGAATTATACAGGCTTTAACTGATCGTTATCACGGGAGCACGCACCTCGGCCCTAATGGCCCCTCTGTCCTTATCTGAGATCTAAGCCTTCGCAGTCTGGAATATCCAGCTCTCGTCATTGTGTCAACACCAGGCAGGTCTCAAATTGTCTCTCAGCCACACGCTAGAGATCCGAAGAAAAAATTTAACAATCACACTCTGGAATAAAACACATATCAACTCGTAGATCTGACCTCAAAACTGCACCATGCAATTTGGGATCTGTAGAATACTTAACAGTGACATCATCCTTATGAGTCCTGTCTTCGACGCCATGCAGCTGACAGGTAACTGACCTCGGCCAGACCCCGCGCAGGATAATAATAATAATAGACCCATGCCTTCGTACAACACACATCACCCTCAATTTGCTCCAGATCACAGATAAACCTAAAAAAAAATATATAGTGCTCCAACACACAAGTTACTACGTGCTCAAATACAAAAGAATGATTACCACAGAAACTGAATGCTTCTCGCTAATAAAATATGCAATATCGCATAAAATTTACAGCCTGTATAACCCGAAGTTTCTCACACAAAATATCACATTCCCCCCCCCCCTCCCCCTACACTGTAATTGCGTTACCTAACCAAAGCTTCACTTATCATCAGCGATACAGTCCGCTCATTTGCTGTATCTGTCATTGAAACACACTCAGTGCACACGAGTACAATTTAATCGACTGTCCCGCACAAATTTTAATGAAATACAAAAGAATAACCACGAGGCTCTTCACAAATTAAAATAGTGGTCGGTCAACAAAAACACTCAAATCACACAAAAGAAAACAAAACAACTACACAATATATACAAGGATTCCCCGATTACCAAAACTAGGCTACATAATGAAATAAATCATTCTGTACTCATCCTTTTCAGTCACCTCCATCGTTGACGTTTCCTGGGCATGACCCCAACCATGTGCGCTTAGCACCCAATCATTCCCGTGTTCGATTTCAGTAGCACCATTCTTCCTTCAGCTGCTGATACCACGGTCTCCATTTCTGGCTGGCTGCTTCAAAATAGAATGTCAGTTCGTTTTAAAATAGTGCCTCACACAATATCCCTAATAGATTGCTAGCGCGGATTGCTGTATCCACCCACAAGTCCTGATAGCAATATTTAGCGATGACTGTCCCTCACTTATAGCAAAGAGCTATCTAGAACGTTTCACACGCAAAACACATTAATTTATACACTTGAGATGCAGTAGAATTTCATCTCCTAAGAGCAATGATTTTATCAAAGTTTAAGTTCCTCTCTTTTACTGGCTCGAAACTTGCTAAGTCCAGTGACTTGCATATTAACAAACATTGTCACTTCCCAAAATAGTAATGTAGAACGAGCGTAGTCAGCCTTCACAATCTGTCAACGAATGAAATAGTAATGTTTTTCAGTGAACACTCCACTCAGCATTTATACATTTTAGTCCGAAAAGTGGGGGCGGGACTGAATAAAATATCTAATTATTCAACCAGTAGTCCTACAGACACACAACACATATCAGGGATCTTGTCATGATGTGAATCGAACATCTATGGCATGCGGGTTTTATTTTGATCGTGCAATTAATCGTAATCAATTTCCCTCCTTAATTTCTTCTGATGCCGTATCTTCGAAATAGCGCGAAAGGCCCCGCGTCCTCATTTCTTATTGGTTGGGGTGCTGTTTCTGAACTCGCGGTAAAATGCGGACCCCGCCCACGTAGGCGTCGACGCACAGTCGTTTCCCTCGCAATTTCTCCTGCTTCTCCCTCTTTTCCCTTGTCTCACAAAGAACAGACGCTTAGGGGTGACTCATTTTGTCCAACGCGCCAACTAGGTTCTTGAACTCCAATTTAACTGGTTGTGTCCCTTTCTTCAGTCCGGGTTGCATTCCAAACTCACCCCAGCCCCATTGTTTGAACAGGATGTCAGGCTCCCTTCTTCTTGCCAGGTAGCTTCTAAATTTCAACATACTAGCAAGCCTCCTTCAAATGTCATCTTTCGTCCTCACACAGACCAGAAATATGAAACATTAATATGTGGCAATCATATTAAGGGTTCAATATGTAGGTCTTAGAGTTATGCACTGTTACATGAAGATTATGGTGTATTCAAAATTCAATCGCATGATTAGGACACAAGAAGTTAAAACGAGATTTTAAAATTTTGCACAGCTGCCATCTTGTGGTTATGGGAAAAATTGAAAAAATTAGATGCCAGTGGATTAACATTTGTATAAGGATTTACTGTACCAAGTGTCACTGCACTCGGATGGTTAAATTGCGAGAAACGACCATGTGGATATTTATATGTAAGTTTTGTAATCGCCAGGTTATTGAAAGTCCTATAGGTGAACTTATATTCATAAAAAAATTCAGTTTGATTGCTGTAATAGATTCGTAGATATTGAGATCCATCTAAATATTTCGGATGGTCGCCATGTTGGATTGTTATATGTATAGGCCATAGAGTCAAGTTCCATTAAAGGAAAATTATTGCATAGGTTCATTATTCAAACTTTCACTTCGATCGCATGATTACGAAACAAGAAATGAAAACTTAATTTTAAAATTCGTACAGTCGCCATCTTGAGGTTATGAAAACAATTGAACTAAATTAGATACCAGTGTAATAAATTGTGTATAAACATTTCCTGTAGCAAGTTTCATTGCGTTTGAATCATTAAATCGCGAGAAAGATATATATAAAATTTTCAAATTCGCTTGGCCGCCTGTTTGTCTTGTAGTTAACAGGTTTTTGAAAGTCTTATAGATGAACGTCCAGTAAAGCCTTTTATCTCCGTACAAAATTTCAGGGTGATACCGCTAATAGTTTCAGATATACAGAATGCTGGTGAAGTATTTGGCACAGCCGCCATCTTGAGGTTATGTAAACAATTGAACGAAGTTAGATGTCGGTGCATTACAATGTGTATAAACATATACTGTACCAAGTTTTATTGCGTTTGGTTGGTTAAATCGCGAGAAACGTCTATTTAAAAGTCGCAAATTCGCTTGGTCACCATGTTGGTTTTGTGGTTACCAGGTTTTCAAAAGTCACATAGGTGAACTTCTAGTAGTTCCCTTTATCACCGTAAAATATTCCAGGGTGATATCGGTAATAGTTTCGGAGATATTGAATGCTGGTGAACTATTTCGCACAGCCGCCATGTTGGATTGGTGAGACGTAACAAAATTTGAAGGGCACGGTTGGGGTTGTCCAGAATAGTGCTATGAACTTACTGAGTTTCATTGAAATAGCTCTAGCCGTTTAGAAGTTATTAGGGGACACACACACACACGCACACACAGACAGACACACGGACAAAAGGTGATCTCATAAGACTATTTTTTCATAAAATGAAAATAGGCAAAAATGATGTCGCCAAATAGTTCAGCATTTTACCATTGACATCCTCAGCTCTCACCACTATTGAAAATTCATTGGACAATAATAGATAGAAGTCGCTCACTCAAAAGAAATATTGCGGACTTTATTTTCAAAATGAACATCTCTTTATATATAACAAGTAGTTCCGTGAAGAACTATACTGCCTATGTTCATATATCCTACTCATGTTAATTGCCTCTATCAACAAACAAATTGTCAGTTTGATTGCTGTAATAGATTCGTAGACATTGAGAACCGTCTAAATATTTTGGATGGTCGCCATGTTCGATTTTAATATTATAGTCCTTAGGTATATGTAGTCTATTATTACATGAGGATTATTGTGTAGGTGTTTTATTCATACTTCAATCGCATGATTAGGACACAAGAAATAAAAGCGGGATTTTAAAATTTCGCTCAGCCGCCATCTTGTGGTTATGAAAATAATTAAAATGAATTAGATTCCAGTCGATTAAAATTTGTATAAGCATATACCGTATCAAGTTACACTGAGCTCGATTGATTAATACGCAAGAAACGTCCATTTGAATATTTAAATTTCGCGTCGCCGCCATGTTGGATTTGTGCTCGCCAGGTTATTGAACGCTCCATAGGTGAACTTATGCTTATAGCCTCTATACACTTACACAATTTCAGTTTGATTTCTGTAGTAGATTAATAGATATTGAGAACCGTCTAAATATTTCGGATGGTTGCCATGTTGGATATTAATATATGTAGGCCATATAATTATGTACTATTCGATGTTGATTATTGTGTACGTTCATTACGCAAATGTTGATTTCGATCGCATGAATAGAACACAAGAAGTAAAAACTTAATTTTCGAAATTCGCACAGCCGCCATCTTGAGGTTACGTAAACAATTGAACTAAATTAGATACCAGTGCATTACAATGTGTATAAACATTTGCTGTAGGAAGTTTCATTGCGTTTGGATCATTAAATCACGAGACAAGTCTATTTAAAACTTTCAAATTCGCTTGGTCACCATGTTCGTTTTGTAGTTAACCTGTTTTTGAAAGTCTCATAGATGAACTTCCAGTAATGCCCTTTATCTCCGTACAAAATTTCATGGTAATACCGGTAGTAGTTTCTGAGATATAGAATGCTGGTGAAATATTTCGCACAGCCGCCATTTTGAGGTTACGTAAACAATTGAACGAAGTTCGATGCCGGTGGATTACAATGTGTATAAACATATACGGTACCAAGTTTCATTGCGTTTGATAGGTTAAATCGTGAGGAACGTCTATTTAAAAGTCGCAACTTTGCTTGGCCGCCGTGTTGGTTTTGTAGTTACCAGGTTTTCAAAAGTCACACAAGTGAACTTCTGATCCCTTTATCACCGTACAAAATTCCAGGGTGATATCGATAATAGTTTCGGAGATATTGAATGCTGGTGGAATATTTCGCACAGCCGCCATGTTGGATTGGTGAGACGTAACAAAATGTGAAGGCCACGGTCGGGGTCGCGCGGAATAGTGCTATGAACTTATCGAGTTTCATTGAAATCGCTCCTGTCGTTTAGAGGTAATTAGGGCGGGACACACAAAAAATCCTCTCACACACACGCACACACAGACAGACACACGGACAAAAGGTGATCTCATAAGCCTATTTTTTAGCCTACTTTCGATTTTTGCAAAAAATGAAAGTAGACTTATGAGATCAACACAGGGCGAAAAAAGTGTGTCTGTCTGTGTGTGTGTGTATGTGTGTGTGTGAGTCTGTGTGTGTGTGTGTCTGTGTGTGTGTGTGTGTGTGTGAGTGTGTGTACTCTGAATGTCTGTCCCCCCCTATCAATTCGAACACGGTGAATGCGAATTAAACGAAATTTGGTACAAAGGTAGCACTAGCAAAGGACACCTCAGTGTCATGTTTTATATCGCCGCCATCTTGACGGAAACGTAATGGCGGCCACACAAATGTTCAAAGCTTAAATCAAATTACGACTAACCTAATCATCCGATCTCTACCAAATTTTGCAACGACATACCATTATGGGAGGAGCATCCTTTGACCAAACCAATAGGTCATCAGCGTAATAGTTTGCGGATGGCGGCCATCTTTGTGTGAAAATCGATTCCCCCTATTAATTCGAACACGGTGCAACCGAATGGAACGAAATTTGGTACAGAGGTAGTACTAACAAAAGGCACCTCAGTGTCATGTTTTATATCGCAGCCATCTTGACGGAAACGTAATGGCGGCCACACAAATGTTCAAAGCTTAAATCAAATTACGATTAACCTAATCATCCGATCTCTACCAAATTATGCAAGAACATACCTTTATGGGGGGAGCATCCTTTGACCAAACCAATAGGTCATCAGCGTAATAGTTTGCGGATGGCGGCCATCTTTGTGTCAAAATTGATTCCCCCTATTAATTCGAACACGGTGGAACCGAATGGAACGAAATTTGGTACAGAGGTAGTACTAGCAAAGGGCACCTCAGTGTCATGTTGTATATCGCCGCCATCTTGACTGAAACGTAATGGCGGCCACACGAATGTTCAAAGATTAAATCAAATTACGATTAACCTAATCATCCGATCTCTACCAAATTTTGCAACTACATACCTTTATGGAGGGAGCATCCTTTGACCAATCTAATAGGTCATTCGCCTAATAGTTTGCGGATGGCGGCCATCTTTGTGTCAGAATGGATTCCCCCTATTAATTCAAACACGCTGAAACCAAATGGAACGAAATTTGGTATAGAGGTAGCACTAGCAAAGGGCACCTCAGTGTCATGTTTTATATCACCGCTATCTTGATGGAAACGTAATCGCGGCCACCCAAATGTTAAAAGCTAAAATGTAATTACGACCAACCTAATAATCTAGTCTCTACCTAATTTTGCAACACCATATCTTTATGTGGGAAACATATTCTGACCAAACTGCAAGAACATCAGCCCAATAGTTTGCAGATGGTGGCCAAGTATGTGCGCAAATCGATTCCCCCTATCAATTCAAACACGGTGAAACCGAATTGAACGAAATTTGGTACAGAGGTAGCACTAGCAAAGGGCACCTCATATTCATGTTTAATATCCCTTTAGCACGTTGTATTTCAACAAGCTCCTACAACCAACATTCAATCATACTCCTTGAAAAGGACAAAGAGTTATAACAATACCCATGCATTTAGGAGAAAGTAGGCTATATGTTCTTTACTGAACATCTTGTTTCATAAATGAAAATAGGCTAAAAATGAAAGTTTGTCTGTTTTTTCTGAATTTCCACGGAAATTTGCGATATTTGCGCGTTTCAGACTGTTTTATGATGGATGCGCGCAAAAATTTTTTTTTTGTCTGTCTGTCTGTCTGTCTGTATGTCTGTTTGTTTGTCTGTGGACAACTTCGTGTCCTAATAACTCGAGAACGGCTGGGTGGATCAACGTAAAATTTGATACAGATATCCATCAGAGGCACGACACTAATCATTGATGTAACTATTCCCCATACCTCTCATAAAAGGGGGCCTACCCCCTAAAAATACTTGCTGAAATATGCGTAGAAGGGTGAGACAAATCTCATTTTCAGCCCCTCAATTTGAGAAACGAAACTCGGGGGCCACATTTTAACCACATTTTAAGGCCCTAAAACCAACAGTTTTTGAGATATTACCAGAAAACTAATTCCATTTATTAAGCTACTGAAAGAATGCAAGCCGGTAACCATGGCAACACAATCTCAGAGGTTCTGTAAGACGCAATGCAATTCCATTTATTACATCACTGTGAAGGTTTGCAAACAGATTTAAGGTTATAACGGATCCAAATTAAGCTATAAAATTCATCAATACATATAATGCGCTTAAGGGGGTCAAGGGGTACTCTAGATTTTTTTCACGCGATATACACGTATGGGTATGGTACAGAAGTTCTATTATATTCCTATCCCTATATTGTTATATTATTATATTATGGCGTACAACGGCGAGAAAAAGTTCATTTTCAACCCTTTGGTGTCAGAAACAAACCTCGGGGCCCCTAAAGAGCCGTAAAGGGTCCCCGAAAACTATATTTTAAGGCTCTAATACCAACAGTTTCTTGGATATTCCCAGAAAACTAATTTCATTTAATAAACTAATGAAGGAATGCAAGCTAGTAACCATGACAACAGTATCTCAAGAGGTGACATCCAACTTTCCATCTATTTCTGCCCTGGAGGAAGAAGAAAGAACAACAAAGGATTAAACATTGAAATTGGTTCGTGGTCCTCAGAAGACCCTAACGGTGAAAGAAGAAAATAACATTAGCCTTAATAAATGAAAAATAAATAAATAAGGACGCAAGAACCTAAACGAAACAACCACATGACAAATTCCATGCATGAAGCTGATGTCGCAATGAGGAGACACAATTAGCAACAGAGACAGACCCGGTGAGACATAGTATTCATTGAGATGGTGGAGGATGGTTGCAGGTGAGATTGACCTGGTGGAGGGATCCTAAAATAGTCATCAAGTTTGTCAATGGCACGAGGGGATTAACTGCCAGCAGGAATGTGGTAATGGCGGTGCCGGTGAATGGGCCATGAAGAGCAGTCGGGGTGCCAAGAGCTTGGCTGCTGAGTGAGGAGGCTGCAGGTTCGATATAGTCTCCAAACAAAACATAGTCGTAGTGTTTATGCTAGACTGATTTCAAAGTATGATTTATTGTTACTTCATTCAAGGGTTGGACAATTTTGGTCGGTTGCCCCGTGAACTTGGGTGCATGTAAAATTTTTCTGATAACCTGGGCTTTTCTGGTGTGCGTAGGTGTAATTGTTTGGATCAAGGATAGAGGTAGTTAGTTAGTTATTGTTTTAAGAGGCGGAACTACGAGGTCATCTGCCCCAAGGATAGAGGTAGGTGCCCCGCTGGTGGGCGGGAAGAACCTTATCCAGTATGGCTGCTGTTAGTGCAATGCCGGAATTTGGAACTCGGATCTCCTTACTTATAAGCTCCCAAATGCAGCCTTGCGCCGTAAACCATTTTAACACAAGACGTGAAGATTAAAACTCATCCAGACACTAATGCTACCATTTCTCGACTACTGTGGTATTGTTCTAGTCGACGCGACTCATGGACAACCAATGGAACATCAACGAACTTAGAACTCTTGTCTTCGATTTGCTGTTATTCCATGACACACTGCCCACATTACCTCAATTACCGAGCTCCTTATTGGTTGAAACCTAAAACACGCCGCGAATGTCACATACTATCATCTAGTATTCATCGAAATAAGTTGTTGATTCTTTAGGGGCTTTGTGACATAGTGGTCATGTAGCCCCGTGTACTTGGGTGTGTGTAGAATTTGTTTGATAACATGTGTCACTGTGATTGCTGTACTAAGGTGTGTACTTGTAATTGAGGTAGGATTCGAGAAGGAAGCGGCCGTGGCCTTAAGTTAGCTACCATCCAGGCATTTTCATGGAGTAGAAGTGGAAAACCACGGAAAACCACTTCCAAGATGGTTGAGACAGGAATCTAACTCGCCTCTTCTCAGTTATTCCTCACAAGGCTCAGTAGACCCCGTTCCAGCCCTAAGTCAAGTCAACCCCTGGCACTATACAGCCCATGACGGGCTAAGGCCGACCAAGCGACCGCTGCCCAGCCATTCGGCCTGCAGATATTGGGGTGACGCGTGATCAGCGCGTCGGGTCCCCTCGGCCGTTAATCTTGATTTTCGTGATCGGGGCGCTGTCTCACTGTCAGACAACTACTCAATTGTCCTCACGAGGCTGAGTGCACCCCGTTCCAACCCCCACGTCAGTTTTAAAATCCCTGACGGAGCCGGGGATCGAACCCGGGGCCTCCGGGTGAGAGGCACGCGCACTACCCCAACACCACGGGGCTTCCAGCCCTAAGACCAGAATTAAATTTCCTGACAAAGTCGGAAATCGAACCTGGGCCTCCGTGGTGTGACAGCCATTATCGAAATAAAAGAAAATTATTCTACATTTCATAAAAAATTTCATTATTTGTATACAAATTAATACAGTTTGTACTTACACTTTATATTTAAAAGTGACAACGTCCTAACACATTGTATAGCATTCTTGGCTGTTATGTTTGAGGTTCGGGTTTGATTCCCGGTTCTGCCAAGAAACATAATTCTGATCTGAGACTGGTTGGGGTACACTCAGCCTCAGGAGAAAAAACTGAGAAGAGGTGGGTTCGATTCCCACGTCAGCCATCCTGGAATTGGTTTTCTGTGGTTTCCCATTTCCACTTCAGGCCAATGCCGGGTTTTCCTCATGTCATAATAGAAACACTCCGTCTGGCACTAGTCCGGCCATTTCTATGAATCACTCATCTAAGTTACATTAATTATTTATTATTTATTTTATGTCTTTGTTAGCGGTGAAACTCACAGGTTAGATTAATTTTGAACAGCTGAAATAGGTTAGTAACCCGTAGCTTCGTTGAGGATAACTGAGATGGTGTGGGTTTGGCTCTGGCCTCAGCTATCATGGAAGTAGTCTTTCGTGGCTTCCTACTTCTAACAATGGCAAATAGGTCAAGTTGGTGAATAACTTGAAGCCATGGCCGTTTCCTTATAATCCTACCCCTAATTAAGAACAGACATACGAGTTAAGTTACCACAACAACGCAGGCTATCAGACAAATTCCAAACTCCCCAGGGGATCACAAGTTCTGGGATGTGGGGTGGTGACCATGGGGCCCTAGCTGAGTCCGACATTGTTTCCACTTACTTGTGGCGAGCTCCTCTCCTTCATCTTTTCAGTCAACCTCCCTTGGTCAACTCGTGTTCTCTTCGAGGCCTAGGCTGTCTTTCAATTTCCCGCCTTAATTCGCCCTTGCTTCATCTCTCCTGATACCCTCATTCTTCAAGGGGTTAGACCTCTTCTTTTCTTTTTACTTTATCTCCTGTCTTCTGCTCTAGGCCCTAAATGAGGCAGGGTGCGTGTAGCTCCACCACTTATGGTGCTCTCTGGATGATCCTACACCTTCAAGGACTCATGGCTGATGAGTACGGGAGAGTGGCGTTCCCGAGGGTTTCCTGAGCTGGGTCCGGTTTCCCCCTTTTTCCAGTATCTCTTGGGTGGACACTCTCCCCTTTTCTATCTCATGGCTTTTCTTTCTTCCATGTCCCTCAATCCTTATTCTTCGAGGGTTTTGGGCATTCCCGTTTCTTCATATCTATTGGTATTTACCTTTCTTCTTTAGTTTTCCATTCCTTCTTTTAGTGTGTAAGTAAATTTTAATTATGTAGTTAGAAGAAGTTATAGCATTAGTAGTAGGTTCATTTCATTTGCCTTCTTTTTCGCTATCACCCATATCATTACGGACCGATAACCAAGGTGTTAGGCCCCTTAAAACAATTATAATCATCACAAACAAATTCTCGAGTAATCAAAGCTGATGCCCACGATGATCCAATCCCCTAAATTAAACAAGAAGACTTGCACGGTTCCTTAACGCACAGACACCGCTGTACAGGTTTGAAGAGTTGGATAACTGGTGTGTTACGAATTAGGTGCGGCCGTTCTGGCATTGGCAGGCAAGCAACAATCGGAGCGTAAACAGCGGCCTAACTTGACATGTGTGACGTATTCTGAGTAGTATCAAGGCTTGTTAATTCGACGTTCGATAATTCGAATGATTGTTAAAACCCCCTAGATATTTATATTTAATTAAGAAACTCTGTTGAATTCTACTATTTAAAGGACATATTTTTTATAATACGCAGCCTAAACATTGTTAACATCACGACTTTGTACTCATTTTAAACCGTTCTTAGACTAATAGTTATGAATACACCTTCTGTATTTTTTATTTTTAGGGCTTGAGCTTTCGAGGTCCAACTATCTCCATATTCTCCCGACAACTACTGGAATACCTGCTATTGTTGTCTCATTTCGGGGTTCTGCAACATCTTGTAGCCCCGTGTATTTGTATGTGTGGAATCTTTCCGATAACCTGTGCCATTGTGATGGCTGTACTAGTGTGAGTTTAGAATTGAGGCTAGGATTTGGATAGAAGTTGCTCGTAACCTTACTTTTGGTATAATCCCGTCATTTGCCTGGAGTAGAAACCACGAAAACCCAATTCAAGGATGCTTCAGGTGGGAATCCGTCTTGTCTTATTAGGATGAGTGTACCCCGCCAGAATTACATTTCTTACAAGAGCTGGGAATTGATACCAGACCTCCGTGGTAACAGCCAAGAATGCTAGTCACTACACCATGAGGCGTGCTATTGCAATACCTGCTCGCTGCACCACGGTGTTTGATGTGGTGATTATATATTCGTTGTCATCGTCATCGTTGTTATCGTAGTTGCTGTTCTAGAGTTGGGATATAACACAGTACCGTAGTTGATTCATTGTTGAATCTCACCCCGGGTGCTCTCGACCAAAGTGACGACACCAGAAGACAATACAAAATATTTAAACAAAGAAAGTTGTATATCTAAAAGCCTGTTGATGACAATAGTCTGTGTGGGATTATAAACAAGGAAATAAAAGAATAAAATAGAATTATGTGCGACTCGTATGAAAATGTTTGCCATTTGTTTTAAAGTGAAAAGATGAACGGCCATTAAACACTATGCAGATAATGAGAACACGAAGAGGATATGCACGCACGAAGTTAATTTAACTGTAAGGTAATCAAACGCAGCTGTTTGCACGTGTAAATTACAGTCTTAAGGTTTGCACTGCGAGAGTTAAGAACCTACCATAAATTATCAATTCCATCACTGTTAAGACAATTACTCGCTCAAAATGAGATAATAATTCACTGGTAAGTGTTAGCACAGTATGCGGTTTTTACGAGGTGGGAGAGTAGGGAGAGCGTTCACCTCTAACGGAAAAATATGACTTTTACAGTAAGTATGTTTAATTTTTAGGTGAAATGTCTTAACCTTTTGATATTAAACACAAGAGTACGATAGGAAGACAAACTCTCCCCATCAGTCTTCAATCTTGTACTGAATAAAGTAATCCAAACTTAGGAAGAAGAAGCAGAAAGAAGAAGAAGAAGATGATGATTATGATGATGATGATGTTGATGATGAAGAAGTTGATGATGGAGATGAAGATGATTATGATGATGATGAAGAATATGAAGATGAACCTGAAGGTAAAGATGATGATGAAATGATGAAAATGAAATGATGATGAAGAAGAAGATGAAGATGAAGAAATCACTATTGGTTGACTACTCAACACTAAAATATTTTGTAATGTCTTGCCTTGCCAAATGCTTAGTAATGATGCCAAATAATAGGGGGAAGCAATTAACTATATTTAAAAACTCCATGCAATCCATACAAAACCAGTTTCCAAATCTCAAACGAAAAATAACTCAGAACATGAACGGATCCTCTCGGTATCTACTATAGATGGACTCGATGATAACAAGATTCCGCATAATGTCTCAAGTAACTAAATTCAAATGCTTGGGATAAATCATAAACATTCAGTATAAAAATGGTGGTGCAAACAGGGAATTTTCAAGTTTAAAAAAGCACTTGGTTCTGATATAACAAAATCTCAGCGTCCCAGAATGTAAAATTAAGGCATGACAGCACACTAATCAAATTTTACGCATCAAAAACTGTGTTCATCGGGGGTAGATCACTAAAGCAAGAAAGCAAAATAGTAAGGAAAATGTACAACTCAGTTTGCAAAGAATGCATTTGGATGAATAGGATATCCCACGAGTTATATAAGCCTTCTGAAGAATATCTCCAACACTTCTAGAAAAAGGATAATTGCGTTCTACTGTTGCGTTCTCCAAATGAAGAATGATAGGCTGACCGCAAGATGGACAACCTATGGTAACTCAATTCATCAAAATATTTCTCATGAACCTAAAGTCAAGAACAAACACTTCGAAGAAATCATTCAACTTTGGTGTTAAATCGTAAAGCAAATAACCATGATTTCTAAATTACAAAATTATTTCAGGGAACATCACTAATTTTTTAGATATAGGAAAACAAAAAAGTAAAATCCGAAAGAATAATTCGGCTCAAACGAAAAAAAAAAAAAAAGTTGAAAAGGAAATCTCACCGATTGGTGGGAGGCAACTTAAATGTAGGATTTAGCTAGATAAAGTTTAATAAGTTGGCTCGAAGATTTTTTGTATTAACAAAGTGCAAGTACACTTACTTTAAATATTATTCTTAGTTGTAAGCTTTAAAAGAGCACATTAATTTATTTTCATTTGAAAGTTTTGCTTTTGTAGAGAATTAACAGCGATCATTATAACACGAACGTCTCATACTAAAAGGCAACGCTTCCACTTTCAACAACGATAATTTTCATGTGCTTAGTTTTACTAAGTATCCCTTATAAAAACTTGATGTTATTAAGGATAATAATTAAACAGGACAAATTAGTCTACCGTGGCCTAAAAGAAGTCGAGAGAATCGGGTTGATAATGCAACCTCGTGGAACACATCTGTAGTGCTCCTGGGACATTCAATGCCGTAATAAACATAATGGCGTTAGAAACAATGGCAAATATTTCTTTGCAAATACTTCTTTAAAAGAAATACTCAAAGATGTGAAGTCGTTAGCGATAAATGTAAATTAGGGTCGAGACAAAGTCATCACATATGTTGTGTTCTTTGACTTCATTCTGTTGTTGTCTTTATTGTTAATTCGTTTTAGGAACCTGGTACAACCTGGTCATCTGCCCGGTGTATTGGACAGTGTATTCAATTTGTCTCATAACCTGCGTTTCTGTGGTGACAGTGGCAATGTATGTAACTGTATTTATTAGGGTCGGGAAGGGATAAGTGCCCCAGGTCTTGAAATATCCCGCATTTGCTTGGAGGGAGTGTGGAATAGCCAGGGGAGAAACCACACTTAGAATAGCCATTTTCAGAGCCGGAAATCAAACATATGATCTCCAGATACGCTGTAGGTCCCCATCGCCGTCATGGTGCCCGGCTACGTCACGGGGTTTAATGTTTTTCCTGAAGGAATATGCTGAGAACAATTTTCTCTCATTGCATTGAGATCGTGTATAGAGAAAGAGAAAACATAACTTTACTACCATCTGACCACAACGGCACTTCTCAAGATTTTAGGGTTCTTTTCACGGCGAATGAAAAATGACTAGGTTCATTTTGGCACTGCAATGAAGCCTGAAATACTCATGGCATGGATCGGCTGTTATGGGCTGATATGTCAGTGCTCATAAATTCCGTTAACATGCTTGTCACTCATTCTGCTTGCGCTCTTCTAATGACGCTACTGTCTCTCCAGATGTGCCAGATGGTTTATTTATAACAATCAAAGCAGAAATAATATGTACAATTTGTTACGCATATCAAGTACTTTTTCATTTCTTTTCTCTCCCTTTATCCCCCAAGTTTGGCTTCTCCCTCGGGTTACGCAACACATCCTTTTACTAGTAGCGTCTTGGAGGTAGGATACAACTGTGATAACGGCATTCAGTCCCTGAACTAGGTGAATTCACAACACGTCGTCAAAACTCTATGGTTCAGCAATGAATCCAACTTGAGACCTTCATACCAAAGGCTAAACCACTTAGCTGCGGTACTGGACAGAATAATATGGTACTGCAGATCTTCACATTTACAGTAACTGCCCCGTATGACGAACGACATCATTGCGATAGACTGTACGTCACAACGGTAATACGTGAAGGAGAGGTCTGCACTATTTTACACTCATATTGACCCTCGCTGGAGTTCTTCCTGTCTTACCAGGACTCGAGCAGATATGAGCGCAGAGCGATATGACTAGGAAAGTCTAACCCTTTGGTAAGCAGGCGTAGCTTAGGGAAAGTGTGTGTGAAGCATTGGAAATCAGCATTGCGTCTATCGGCCACAAAGGCTAGACTTGCATGTTATTCCGAGCGGTGTTACACCACTTGGGCTCTCAACGGATGTTACGTTTTTGGTGAAGGGAGTTTTCTAACCTTGCTTTTTAGTGAACTCTAAATCTCGGCGTTGTGCGGACGCTCAATTGTCACCCTAAGATTGCAGGGAATAATATTAAGTGATTGTAGTCAAGAGTTTAGTGCTTTTCAGTCGGTTAACACGACCGACTGAAAAGCACTAAACTCTTGTTTACTAAAGCAACACTGAAAAATGGCTTCAAACCACACAATGATTGTAGTCATTAGTGATCCCAAGATAACCTGAAATAGGGCGAAAAAAAACCAACTCATTTAATTGTTTTTAAAATCTGCCTCTCTTATATTGAAGTTCGTGAAGTATGCTTACCTCATTCTTTGAGTGGTAAGAGGTTTGATTTATTTTCCTAGTCAGTCCATGTAGTTTGGCTCACTTCTCTTTTATAACCTAATCCTTCTCAATCATCATAATCAACATCAACATCATTATTATAAATCACGTTTAAAATGATAATCCGTAATTATCAATTAATAGGAATGTTTCTGCCTTTGACTCAGTGTATTTTGAATACTTGGCTTGGTAAACTAAACAAAAACAAGTAGTTCCGTGAAGAACTATACAGCCTATTTTCATATATCCTACTTATGTTAATTGCCACTATCAACATACACAATTTCTGTTTGATTGCTGTAATAGATTCGTAGATATTAAGAACCGACTAAATATTTCGGATGGTCGCCATGTTGGATTTTAAATATGTAGGTCCTAGAGTTATGTACTGTTACATGCAGATTATTGTGAATGTGTAGTATTCAAACTTCAATTGCATAATTAGGACACAAGAAAAAACAAGGAGATTTTAAAATTTTTCACAGCTGCCATCTTGAAGTTATGGAAACAATTGAAATAAATTAGATGCCAGTGGATTAACATTCGTATAAGGATTTACTGTACCAAGTTTCACTGCACTCGGATGGTTAAATTGCGAGAAACGTCCATGTGAATATTTATAATTCGCGTCACCGCCATGTTGGATTTGTGATCACCAGGTTATTTAAAGTCCTATAGGTGAACTTAAGTTCATAGCCCCTATGAACATTAAAAAATGCAGTATGATTGCTAAAATAGATTCGTAGATATTCAGTATCGTCTAAATATTTCGGATGGTCGCCATGTTGGATTGTTAAATGTATAGGCCATAGAGTCATGTACCATTAAAGGAAAATTATTGCGTAGGTTCATTATTCAAACTTTCACTTCGATCGCATGACTACATCACAAGAAATAAAAACTTAATTTTAAAATTCGCACTGCCGCCATCTTGAGGTTATGTAAACAATTGAAATAAATTAGATACCAGTGGATTACAATGTGTATAAATATTTCCTGTACCAGGTTTCAGTGCGCTTGGAACATTAAATCGCGAGAAAGGTCTATTTAAAATGTTCAAATTCGCTTGGCCGCCATGTTCGTTTTGTAGTTAACCGGTTTTTGAAAATCTTATAGATGGACTTCCAGTAGTGCCCTTTATCTCAGTACAAAATTTTAGGGAGATACCGCTAATAGTGTCAGAGATATAGAATGCCGGTGAAATATTTCGCACATCCGCCATCTTGTGATTATGTAAACAATTGAACGAAGTTAGATGTCGGTGCATTACAATGTATATAAACATATACTGTACCAAGTTTCATTGCGTTTGGTTGGTCAAATCGCGAGAAACGTCTATTTAAAAGTCGCAAATTCGCTTGGCCGCCATGTTCGTTTTGTAATTACCAGGTTTTCAAAAGTCACATAAGTGAACTTATAGTAGTTCCCTCTATCACCATAGAAAATGTCAGGGTAATATCGGTAATAGTTTCGGAGATATTGAATGCTGGTGAAATATTTCGCACAGCCGCCATGTTGGATTGGTGAGTCGTAACAAAATTTGGAGGGCACGGTCGAGGTCGCCGGGAATAGTGCTATGAACTTTCCGAGTTTCATTGAAATCGCTCCTGCCGTTTAGATTTTATTAGGGGGGGACACACACACGAATCACACACACACACACACACACACACACACACGCACACACACACGGACAAAAGGTGATCTCATAAGCCTATTTTTTCAAAATTGAAAATAGGCTAATAAGAACTGGGTGCCTCACGAAGTGTTCAGGAAGATATCACTGATCGAACCTTCACTGATACAATGGCCTTATACTTCTGTTTAGCAAAACTGAACTGTTCTTTCACAAAAGTCTACACTGTACGGGATATAATATTTGGCTATATCAAGACACCATCTCTACATTCAAGAACTGTCTACAAATTTGTTGATTTTAATTCGGAAGTTTTTGGGGAGGAGAAGATAATCATCTTTTTTGAATCCAGGCCAGATGCAGGTGTGGATAGGTTGTAACATCTGCACATAAGTTCCTAAATCTATGAAAGAATGGTAGGTTAAATTGAGAGATTCCCAAGTTGTGTAGGAAGCTGGGTGTGCTCCAAGGTGAGTGGCGTGTCGGCCAAGAGACAGGCATAACAACACATTACGGCTAATGGCTTCGTGCTGCTGAATTAAATGGGCCACTGACTGATACTGATGAATTAAGAATAATCAAGTAGGAAATAGAAAATGGAATGAATGACTGACGTGATTCCAGTTCATTACTTCACGTTGTATTTTTACCAGCCAATCTGTCGTCTATCTGGGGCTGGGCGATGAGCAGACAGGCTGTGAATGACAAAATTATGCCAAAACCTGAAGTTCTAGTATTAAGGAAAAAAGACGAGAGAAAAAAAAACAGGAAAAATAATTTTGATGTGCAAAAAACTGAAATGTAGATTTAATATTTCACGCGGCCAAGTACACGGTGTTGATGGGGGGCGTGGTGGCTCAGCGGTCTAGCTGTATGCCTCTCACCAAGGCGGTCCGGGTTCGATTCCCGGTCAATGCATGTGAGATTTTCGAAGTGAAATGCCATGTCCTGTGGTTCGGATTCCACGTAAAAAGGAGGTCCCGTGGCTCATGATCTCGAGATTAACGGTCACGTTAAACTACAAGCTTGCTTGGTGTTGATGGCCAACGGTGCTCAGTAAGCGAGTAGAGTGAGGCGAGAACAAGGTGAAAAGAACATTTCAATCAGGGATATCGACTGATCCTACATTCACGTTAGCTCCGTGATAATTTCTATAATAGACATTAGCTGTGAAGTCTTCTTAATGACCTTCCAGGGACAAATGACTTGAACGTTCTGCACCTTAAAACAATCACCACCACCACGTTTACACTGACGTGTCATCCACACTGACGTGGAGTTTTCAGGACCAATACACTATTCATCTGGAATATACAACATTCCATTTTTAATTCACATACGTAATACATAATTATATTATTCATTAAAAGAAATGACATCTTATGGTAATTGACCCCACAGCGTAGATGTGCGCATTAAAACACGTACCACGACCATGTTGGGGGTACTGCACCAAGTCTGGAGATCAGAGATTCGTATCTCGGCGCAGACAGTGGATATACTCAGTGTGGTTCTCCCCGGGGTTTCCTACACTTACTCCAGGTAAATGCCGGTATAGTACATTATTTCTAGTCCTGGGGCACCTACCCACAACCCTGTTCCTAATACAAGTACACACACTACTACAGTAATCACAGAAACACAGGTTATCAAACAGGCTCAACACACACCCCAGTACACTGGACTTCTTGCCAAGATGTCCCAAGCGCCTAGAATGAGAAAACAACAACAAATTTTATAACAACCACCTGAGGTTTGTATTGCCATATTCCACAATATTATGTCCTAACAATCTGTTCACAATGCTTGCTCTTATCGCAAGATTATAATACAGCATTTCATCGCCTGATTTTGTCTCCTTTCATGTTCAGAGAACTGTTGTCATTATTAAGATGGATTTAATATTTGATAACACGATGCATTACTAATAGCAAGTTGGAGTGAATGATTGACTGGCTTAATGAATGAATGAAATGAAATGAAATGAAATGAAGAATAATGGCAGGATGGCAATTTGTAATTTGCTCCTTATGAGAACCGCATCGATGTGCTGCTTTTTCCACTTAAGAGGCGATTGTCTTTGAAAGCTTTCGCGTTTGGCTGATGCCACTGAAAGCGACAGTTATGCACGAGAACAAGTCTCAGATTTAACCCAAGGACAGCGGACTCCCCCCGATATGTAATGAACATGCATTCTAAACAAGAAGAGATAGTAAGAATAGGCGGTGAAATTGGCTTCTTTTCTTGTTTTCCTTTAGCCTTCGTGGCTTAGGCGGCAGCATACCGGCCTTCCACTGCTGGGTCCGTGGTTCAAATCCCGGTCATTCCATGTGAGATCTGTGCTGGACAAAACGGAGGCAGACAGGTTTTTCTCCGGGTACTCCGGTTTTCCCCATCAACATTTCATTCCAGCAACACTCTCCACTATCATTTCATTTCATCTGTCATTCATTTAATCATTGCCCCGGAGGAGTGCGTCAGGCCTCGGCAGCCGGCACAGTCCATAGGCTCGCCGCTAGATGGGGGCTTCATTCATTCCATTCCTGACCCGGTCGGAGACTGGAAGAAGGCTGTGGATTTTCATTTTTCTTGTTTTCCAGTTCCATTTCTTGATTTGTTCAATTAGCGTGGTGGTTTTCGAAATGAACGTAATAATAATAATAATAATAATAATAGTTGTAAAACTTCTCACTTATTTCGATGTATCGGGACATTGTATTCCTATTAACTACATTTTAATGTGCAGACACTTCATTGTCTATAAAATGTATAAATACTACAAGTGCTGAGTCTACAACTAATTAGCAACATTCTCTACCATGTAAACAATGTTGTCGTGATGATGCGATATTGAAACGTAATGAAGGTAGCCCATTTCATTTCTACCACAGGTATTTAATTTTCTTGAAGGAGTGAAATCTTCCCAAGAGGCCTGCCAGTATTTGTGGCGACACGATGCGCCAGTGCCCATGTTGGCAGGTTTACTGCCTATCTGTGAAGTGTTATTTGATTCCCGAAGTGTCTTCAGTCGCTGTATCGCCCACTCGCTTGGCGAGGCGCCGAGCTACCTCCAGTGACTGCTCAGCACAGGGTGCACCACATTATATTACTTACATATCTGGCGAATTTATGAGAACTTGGCTCAGCACAGGGTGCACCACATTGTATTATCTACATAGTAGGTAAATTCGTGAGTACTTCGCTCAGCACAGGGTGCACCATATCAGATTGCATAGATGGTGGGTGAGGTATTACTAAGCAACTGGGAACATTCAGTGGCGGAAGGGCGTGAAAATCATAGATAAAAGGAACTTGGTTTAGCAAAAAATAATGATTTGATTACTTTCATTAATTAAGGTATTCATATTCGTTTAAGATGGCGTATCACTTTTCTTCTACATTAGTAAATGTCTTTTGTACATGTTCCATTCATAAATATGCTCAGAAAATTGATTTACATCGACCATGGTGCACATGTCTTAATAGTGTAAAACTTTAAGCTCAATTTACTCAATAACTAAGAATTGTGTTTCTTTTTACCAGTTATGGGGCCGATAACCTAGATGTTAGGCCCCTTAAAACAACAATTATCATCATCATTATTATCTTTTTACCGGTTCAAACATCAATAAGTCAAGTTTTAATTTATTCCCCTACTAACCACAGCAAGGTCTCAAATCAAAGCTCATTAAATTTAAAATGTCTTGTGCTAAATCTGAGAAAAATTATCTCCCCATTCAAAAACTGAATATGAAGAAAGAAAAGAAATGTCAATGCATGTCAGATTTTCTAAGTGAAATGCCTTGTCCTGTGGTTCGGATTCCACGTAAAAAGAAAGTCCCGTGGATCATGATTGTGAGATTAATGGTCACGTTAAACTACAAGATTCCTTTCCTTTCTATTTATAAAATAGAATGTATCTTGATAGTTTGTTTGTCTGTTTGTCTCGCATGCGTCCATATACCATTCATTACATTGCGTTAAAACTTTGGCGAGTTGTTGTGCACACCCCAGCGAAGATTTATGTAGGCCTATTAGTAAATCAATTTTGCAATAGGTGGCGCACGAGTAGTTTCAACAAATGACTGTTGGCACGCGAATCGTTTCAACAAAGTCCCGTATGCGTTCATAAGCCATTCTTCTGATTACGATGACACTTTGGTGAGTTGTTGTGTGTTGACGCACGCATAATTTCAGCGAAGTCCTGTGTGAGTCCATAAGAGCCTACAATTCATCCCATTGCGATGAAACTTTGGTGATTTGCTGTGCACACTCCCACGAAGGTTTCTGAGATGTACATTCATTATACAATAGGTGGCGCACGTGTAGTTTCAACAAATGAGTGATGGCGAACGAATCGTTTCGACAAAGTCCCGTTTGCATTCATATACCATTCTCCCGATTTCAATGAAACGTACATTAAGACAGTTTTTCATTGTTTTAATAAAATGGTGTGCACTTCATGAAGATTAAAGTTATTTCAAATAATGTTATGAACTTGTTCAGTAATTTTACATTAATGAACATTTACGCTATATTGTGCTACAACGACCACCACCTTCATTGTGGAATAAATACAGATATTGTTCACAGATGTCTCTCTTGTGACAGAGACTGAATAAAATAAATTGACAGGAATTATGTTATTAGAAACTGGGAAGTGTAATTCACCTAGTTGGCTACCCTGCCATTGCGATGTCGAAGCTATTAATGGAAGTGAAGTCATACTCTTCAAAGTTCTTCAATAGAGAATATAACTGTTATTTAAATTCATAATTATTGGGATCGTTTAAGTCATTGCAGATAAAATGATTCTCCTATACCGGCGGTCCAATACTTTGATGTCATCTTGCAAAATATGCTTAGAAAATACAGCAGTTGTGTAATGATCTACTTCACATTATGGAAGAAATATAGTTTATTTATTGTTGTTTTTTTGTTTGAGTCAACTGTCTTTTGACTAGTTTGATGCAGCCCTCCACCTCCCTGTCCTGAGCTAATCGTTTCATATCTACATAGCTACCACACCCTACATCCGAGGCAATCTGTTTAACATATTCTCACCTTAGTCTACCCCTACAGTTCTTGTCCATTTTCTGAAAAGCTAAGTAGAATTTTGGGTAGCTAGTGATTTCTTACATTCCCCTTTGAGGTCGAATTAAAATGTTCCAATACTGAAATATTTCTAAAAGAATGTGCTATTGAAAACTGTAGTTGTAATGTAACTGTGCTTTCTGTGTTGCAGGGTTTGAGGGGCAACAGGGGAACGGGTCGAGTAGTTCAGAGACAACCTCCAGTCTGGACTGCCTGAGCCTAATCGTGGAGAGCATAAGTCCTGGACTCCTCAGGCATTCCGGGGGATGCAAATTGGAAGAAGCTGAAGAGAACAAGATGACGCAGTGATGCTGAAGAATGGGGGAATTCATTTCCTTTGTATACATGGTGAAACAAAGACAAAGAGCAAACGACTGGATGGGTTGTAGCCTACTCCTAAACTCATAGTTCAACTCTCACTGTGAATTACAGTGTAATGTTTGCAGAAATTGCGTTGACTATCGTATGCGAGGAATAAAAAGTGATGTGAAGTACTTTCTAAGTATACAACATTTCAGTGATAGTGCAGCAGATAATATCAGAGGGCAAGTGAGGTGATGTAAGGAAACGGACTTCTTCGTAGAAGAGGATAGGAACCTTTGGAGATAAGCTTTAAATGTTTCTAGTAGATAATACTGGACATTCCCAGGACTCTAACCAGAGCCTCTATGTTAGATAACTAATCAACACTCTATAGTGACGAACGTAATCGAATCACATTCACAGGTAAAGATGTCAAAGCTGTAAAACGCTACCTAGGTGTAGTGTAGTACGAGCTTTACGTTAACCTAGTACCCATTGCCAGTATTACGCAAACGATTTTCGGAATAATAATGACAATCTGAAGAAAGATTGAGAACAATATAATTGAACAGGGAAATACGAGTATCCACAAACGTACTGCTAAGTTGATGTATTGAGAGAATTGATTACAACAGACATACAAATCTCAAATAATAAAAAATAATGGCATGTGTTCTCCGTATAGTTCTGGTGCAGGTTTCTGAATATGATGCCTGTAGGTGGCCTGCGTGTTAAAATGATGATGAAATAAATGAAGACGTCACAAACTTCCAGTCTCCAGGCTAGGGGAATCAACCATCCGAAGTTAGAATCCTACTTCCTGGTCGGAAATCAAACCCTTCAGATCTAAGGCTAGCGTCCTACCCTCTTGATCACAAAGCTGGACATTCTGAAATGAAAGTCGTGTTTAATTAGCTAGAGCTAAATTTGAGTTCTTTCATCTTGAGCCGCGAATGTGATTACTTCTGGCGACATTGGTTAGTACATCTGGGTGACTCGGGCTAGACCCTGGCGGTGTCCAGTGTTACAGAATGTGTAAGTAGCTGGGTATCGTAGAATGGGTCCAATAGTGTGTAATGGTAAATATTGAGCTTTTAATAGAAGTATATGCACACGGTTGAAAGTGAGGTTAGGGAGGAGTGAAAAGACGATTCTCTAGGTATAATACTGCAGGCAACATAAAAGAAAGAACATGAACATTGTAATACTACGAGGAAACGAATCGAAATGAATAGTGACCATACGCTTGTAATATAAAGCAAGAGTTGTTCCATCAGGTTTGCATTTGCGTGTGAGGTGTTGAAGTGTTCCATATTTCCCATTGTGGGTGTATCATTAGTACACAATTGGAATCAAACATTTTGTCATGCGATAAGTGAGTGTAAGGTAGAGATTGAAGAAACACTAAAGTCACTTGTACGTAATAATGAATCTCAGAAGTGGGATTAATTCGAATAAATGGATATATTTCTATTATGTAGTGACATGTTTTAGCTTATGTACACAATAAAAATATACAATTCTTACAAACTATTAATACGACCCCAGTAGAAATATTATGAACAGTGTTCTCGAGTATACCTAAAAGATTTATAAGATTGCATTCCATGTCTTACCTATGTGTGAATTTTTTTTTTACTATGAGATGAGTGATATTTTGATCCTTTTATCTTCATTAGCGTATTTAAATATAGGCTAAGATAATTAACCACTTCCTTGGGTTACTGATTAATATTAATTTACAGTAAATATAGTATTACACTTTGTGAGGATGTCACATGTGGAACTCTTAAAGACTGCCAGGTAGCATGTTGGTACATATGTACCTTATTACATTACCTAGTCATTTAAACTATTTTTGTTAAATATTTTTATTAATGAATCTCATGAATGGCTTTTCACAAAAGAGTTTCTATTTTTTTTCCAACATGGAAAAAAGTCAGTCAAAGCAGACATAATGGTTTATAGAATAAGAAAATGGCCTGTTAGGTAGTAATCACGGAGGCTGATTGGATCCTCAAATAGTTACAACGTACAGGGTGATTATGTGTGTGTGCTCACCAGTAAACACGGCAAGCTAAGCCGGCTGTGACTAGCGCAGATCGCGGCCGCGCGCACCCAGTCCAGCTGGCGGCGGCTCGCACTATCACACTTTTACTAAACATGGTCAATAATGTGTACTTACAGAGCTCATAGGCGATGCTGAAAATGTCCTCCCTTTCTTGTAACATACACCTGATATATTTTGATGAAAGAATGTCTGTCAACTCTTTCATTATTTACGGAGCCTGTTTCCTTGAATCGTTTAGCGAGCCTCGTAATTGTACTGACTTTAGGCACAGGTCTTCCGGGAAACTTGATTCAAATTTTCGTCTTGTTTCAGAACAAGATTATCTGTTTTTCATATACGAATTATGGATATACACACGCTCGCGCAATGTGAATTGGTGACTAGGCATGACCAACTACTGTATCACAGTAATCACAATACTCACTAAACGTGCAACACTAACGTCTAAGCTTTGCAAATACACGCCCATATGAATGACAAAACACGTGTGAAGTAACGATATGAGTCAGCGGAGCGCACTACTGCCGGCTGGATCGGGTGCGCGCGGCCGCGATCTGCGCTAGTCACAGCCGGCTTAGCTTGCCGTGTTGACTGATGCACACACACATAATGACCCTGCAGATTATGTGGTTGGAAATCCACAAAACCTAAGGCAGCACTATAATGTGGCGTACGAGGCAAGGAGTGGGGTGAGGTAATTTGCCTTTGCTTTCCCTATTGAGTCAGTACAGCAGTACTAACCCTATGAGCAGAACATTATGGAACATCCACAGACACTAGCTGTGTCCTGTGTACCATTACTAAGCACCACCCATACCTCAGTAGCTTCCATATAATCACAGCCATGAGTGAGACTGAGACATTGGTGAAAAGCCACATTTTACTCCAGCCTGTTCCAACAGACAAATCCAAAAATACCGCATTTATCAAGAGATGGCGACAGGTCTAAGAAAATTGTGAATCAATATAATTAGAAGACTAGAATACAAGGAAATGTCCTCAACGTAAATTAAGGTGAGGAAGGTAAGGCAATTCTACGGTTTCTTTCAATTAATATCTTTAATTATTATTGATATGGAACAAATTTTGAAATCTACTTAGGAGAGGAGTCAATGATGGATATTTTCCCCACCAAGATCTGAACCTGGGGCCTACGTATTGCTGGCAGATTACTCTTGCCAGTGAGCTATGGGGACAATCATAAATTAAGTATAATACGGGAATTAAACTACCCTCAAAATAAATAAAATGAAAATAATATTATTCTGTTGCTGTAAGTTATACCTGGATGCCTGATACGCAAATATCGTTTATATAATAGTTTCACCCCACAGCGTAGCCGTGCTTGTTAGCACGAACCATGACTTCGTAAGCGGGAGGTGGAAGTCCAGCTATAAAGGTTCGAATCCCGGCGGTGACAGTGGCAATCCGGTGTGTGATTAACCCCCGGGTTTTACCACACTCTTCCTGGTAAATGATGGGATGGTGACTTATTTCGAGTCCTGGGGCACCTGATCTAATTCTGGACCATAATCATTACATGACTACAGCCATCATAGAAAGACAGGCTATTGACATTTATTTATTTTCAGTTAATTGCAATCTAGGACTGAAAGTCTAAAAGCTAAGAAAGCAATTCAGTATATACAAAACTGCTTTAACCAAGTTAATTAATATGAGATAAAACTTTTTTCTTACCTATACATACATGATTTAATATTTGCACAGTTATAAGAGTGAAAATAGGATTTTTCAGTGAGCCGTACTTCGCCCAGTCTTAAATTATTGTACGTATATTCTCGAGACATTTACAACAAATGACTTGTTACATTTCACTGTGCGATGCTGAGTGATCTGAAGAGTATAGCTGCGAATCTACTGTTCCGATCACGCACTTGACTTATTTGAACATAGGATTTAACCATGTGAGGGGGTGTATTAGTTTCTAAAATTCTCAGTAGTAAGCAAGAAGTTATGAGGTATGAGATAAATTCAACACACACCCAATCACCGAGATGTCTCAATCCATAAAATGAATCATTAACAACACAACTATCAAATCCCCCCCCCTCCCCCCCTACTTCCACCAATGAACCAGTCCAGAATGTCGTTATTTATGAAATAAGTTTGTTTCAACAGAGATCTCTCGTCCTTGAACGTCCACCTCGCGTTAATATGTATTAACGTGTGCACGTACTGCTACAGTGTCCATGTAGGACCTTGGCCTCTCCAACAATCGTTGCCCATTCCTGACGATCTTCTGTACGTTTCCTCCATCTTCTTACTCCCATCTTGCGTAAGTCGTCCTCCACATCATCCAACAATCGTTCCCTAGGTATTCCTTTGCATCTTCTTCCACCTGGAATTCCTCTATAGGTCTTTAACCACTCTATCACCTGCCGTTCTCTCCACATGCCCCATCCATCTTAGCCTATTACTCGTTACTTCCGAAACTATATCAAGATGACCATATAGTTCCCCCAATTCTTTGTTTTCCCGTATTCCCCATCTTCCTGCCTCATTCACTGCTCCATAAATCTTCCTCAGTATTTTACTTTCACTTCTTCTCAAAAGCTTCTCTTCAGTCACGGTCATAGTCCATGGTCTTATGACTGTTTGGTACACTGTCACCTTTGATCTTCTACTGAGGCTGCGCGCTTTGAGGATTGTTATCAGTGCCCAATAAGCTCTATTACCGGCTGCAATTATTGCTTTTATTTCTTCACGTGTGTGCACATAGCGCGAGTTATTTTACCATGATTCCATAAGCGTGTACACCAATGGTTTAAGCAGAGAGAACTTGGTATACATTTGAATACCATTGATGGTGGCACTACAAATTTCAGGATGCATTTTAACCTACTTAACTGCATTGTAACTTATTTCTCTAATTTATACTACAACTGAATTGTTGTTATCAATAAGTCAAGACTGAAAATGGCTTCAAAGTTACAGTATCTATACTATTTGTCTAACTCAAAATTTGTTGAATGTAGTTTTATCATATTTTTTTGTTTGTATATGTCACCATTTGTGATCTGCTCTATGGTTCTTGCAATTTCATAAAATATTGCAGCTGGATTTTCTCTATCCCTACGTCCGAAGTTAGACATTTGTCAATGACATCTGAAAGTCTGTACAGTCGACCTTGAATTGATAATAAATGAGTGACCCAGTTTTTAACAAATTGTATACAAAGTACGCGCTATCAAAGAAAGAGTTAAGACGTTTTAGACATATTTGGTATGAGTCTAATCGCACTTAGTTTGCAACTAAAGTGATAATATTCTATTTGATCTTATTGCTACAAACTACGAAAGCTATAAGCGAATCCATCTAGGTAATTTATTCTTCAAAGGACATATTGTTTGACTCGTTCATTACAGTTACACAACTCTTGTATTTCTGCCCCCTTTTTTGAATCTATAGGGTCGTGGATGAGGTGAGATTATTTTCTATGTGACTATGTATTAAAGGCCGGATGTTTTTCCTGACGTCAACCTTAAGGGAAGAATTAATGAAAAACAAAATAGAATGAATATGAATGAAATAGGTTAGAAGGAAGGGTTTGTGGCCTATTAGGATTTGCCATCCCGACTTTTGGCTGGAATTATTGGAAATCGGAAACCACTGAAAACCATTTCAAAGACGACTGACGGTTGGGCTCGAACCCACTCGTCTAGAATCCAGAGATTGCCTGGCACCCTAGCGTGCGTAATTACCCCGGTTGGTTAATACACAAACCATCACAAGGTCTATTATCTTTCCACAGGATAGGATTGTGTCTTTAACATTTAATATCGATTTTCACTTGGATTTGCCATTGGCGTGCATGTCGTGATACACTATCGTGCAGTAACACTAGCGGGTAGCAACAGCTGACTGAAATACTTAAATATAATAATAACCCCTGGCACTACAGCCCGTGAAGGGCCTAGGCCAACCATGCGACCGCTGCCCAGCCATTTGGCTTGCAGATATTGGGGTGACGCGTGATGAGCGCATCGTGTCCCCTCGGCCGTTAATCTTGGTTTTCGTCATTTGGGCGCTGCCTCACTGTAAGACAGCTACTCAATTGTCCTCACGAGGTTGAGTGCAATCCGTTCCAGCCATCACGTCAGTTTCTAAAATCCTTGACGGAGCCGGGAATCGAACCCGGGGCCTCCGGGTGAGGAGTAGACGTGAAATACGTAAGCTGACTCGTAATTATCAGCACACTTTGTTGGTGCTGAGCAGCTTATGCGATTAGACACCTCACAGATGTTGAGAAACAGCGCTTAGTCATCATCTTTATATCTAGAAGTTATTCGGCTACTGTCACTATACATTTTATCTGCAGACACGCTAGAGTAACCGGCTTAGCACGGTTGATATATCATTAGGTTTTTGGGAGATGCTACAGAAGAGAGCCATACATTATAGTCAAATGAAGATTAAGTCAGAATCTACTCTTTCCATTTTAATTTCAAGCAGCTTCAATTAATTATTTTTTTTCTTCATTTTATGAAGCAAAAGCTAACTCCAATTTATCTAAAACTTAATGAACTATTTCACCGTTTTTTATTTTGTCATTCATGTGTTGCTTTATTTGTCATCACTCTAATCGAGATATAGAACATTGTTTCTTGAAAATAAATTCACCACTCTCCTCACAATGGAACACTTCAGGCTTGCGACACTGATGTCATTTCTTATAGATCATGTCATGAAGCTCATGCCACAGTTTGTAGTCCATTACGTTGATGTGAGGTAAGTCTGATTGAAAACAAGTAGTTCCGTGAAGAATTATACAGCCTATTTTCATATATCCTACTCATGTTAATTGCATCTCGCAACATACAAAATATCTGTTTGATTGTTGTGATAGATTCGTAGATATTGAGAACCGTCTAAATATTTCAGATGGTCGCCAGGTTGGATTTTTATTTATGCACTATTACATGAAGAGTATTGTGTACGTGTGGTATTCAGACTTCAATCGCATGATTAGGACACAAGAAGTAAAAACGAGATTTTAAAATTTCGCACAGCTGCCATCTTGTGGTTACGAAAACAATTGAAATAAATTAGATGCCAGTGGATTAATATTTGTATAAGCATTTAACGTGCAAAGTTTCACTGCACTCAGATGGTAAAATCACGAGAAACGTACATTTATATATTTATACTTCGCGTCGCCACCATGTTGGATTTGTGCTTACCAGGTTACTGAAAGTCATATAGGCGAACATAGTCTCTATGAATATTAAAAAAAATCAGTTTGATTGCTGTAAAAGATTCGTAGATATTGAGAACCGTCAAAATATTTCGGATGCTCGCCATTTTGGATTGTTTTATGTATAGGCAATAGAGTTATGTACCATTAAAGGAAAATTATCGCATAGCTTCATTTTTCAAACTTTCACTTCGATCGCATGAATGCGACACAAGAAATAAAAACTTAATTTTAAAATTCGGCACAGCCGCCATATTGACGTTATGTAAACAATTGAAATAAATTAGATGCCAGTGCATTACAATATGAATAATCATTTACCGTACCACATTTCGCTGCTCTCAGATGGTTAAATCACGAGAAAAGTCTATTAAAGTATTTCAAGTTCGCTTGGCCGTCATGTTCGTTTTGTACTTAACAGGTTTTTGAAAGTTACGTAGATAAACTTATAGCAGTCCCCTTTATCACCGTACAAAATTTCAGGGTTATATCATAAATAGTTTCGGAGATATTGAATGCCAGTGAAATATTTCGCACAGCTGCCATTTTGAGGTTATGTTAACAATTGAACTAAATTAGACCCCAGTGTATTACAATGTGTATAAACATTTGCTGTACCATGTGTTATTACGTTTGGATGGTTAAATCGCGAGAAAAGTCTATTTAAAAGTCTCAACTTCGCTTGGCCGCCATGTTGGTTTTGTAGTTACCAGGTTTTTGAAAGTCTCATATGTGAACTTCTAGTAATTTCAGTGTGATATCGGTAATAGTTTTGGAGATACTGAATGATGGTGAAATATTTCGCACAGCCGCCATGTTGGATTGGTGAGGCACAGTAAAATTTGAAGGGCACGGTCGTGGTCGGCCAGAATGGTGCTATGATCTTACCGAGTTTCATTGAAATCGCTCCAGCCGTTTAGAATTTATTAGGGGGACATACACACACACCTCACACACACACACACACACACGCACACACACACGGACAAAAGGTGATCTCATAAGCCTATTTTTTCAAAATTGAAAATAGGCTAAAAATCAATATTCAAAAGAATTAACAGAAGAAATGACATATGGGAAAGTTAAAAAAAGTGAAGATTTTATCTCCTGTAGTACATTGGCAGTGTTCATGATTCTCATGCCTTGCAGTACCCACTTTTTACGTACTAGTCAGCGTCTTGGTAAGGTGTGCCATACCAAATTACATACTGGGCAAAAGCTCTGGCAACTGGACTGAGGATTCTGAAATCTTAGAGAACTGTGAAGTTTGAAATGTGGTGTTACAGGAGAATGACGAAGGTTAGATGGGAATAAGGAGTATGTATGTATGTCTACCCCTTATTATTCCCGTTTTCCAACGGGGTCGGGGATGATATGCGATGGAAGTCTTTGTGGCGATGGTTTTACGGCCGGATGCCCTTCCTGACGCCAACCTCATGAGAGGAGTTAATGAGAGATGACATGAATGATGGTGAATGAAACTTGGCAAGGATGTGGAAGGAAGCGGCCGTGGCCTGTCAGAAGGTACCGTCCCAGCATTTGCCTGGTGTTGAAAATGGGAAACCACGGAAAACCATTTCGAGGACGGCCGACGGTGGGGCTCGAACCCACGCATCTACCGAGTCAGCAGAGAGCTTGGTCCCATGACCTAATGCTGTGTTTTAGCCAGCGTAGCCACTACTGTCGGTGGGAATAACGAGTAACAAATGAAAATGAATTAAGACGAGTGGGGAAGACGGTTTAAATAATTTTCTCAAGTTTGAGATTTGCTGACGACATTGTCATCTTAGCCTAGCACTAGAGGATGTAAATGAGGTTCTTAATAATACAGTAGTAATGGACACAGTTCAACAATAATGGAATGCAACCGAATAAAGTCAGATACACTGGTTGATATAGAATTGCCAGGTGAAAGTCTAAAGGAAATAGTAGAAATCGAAATAAAGCGAAATGAGGAATGATGAATGAATAAAAGAGGATAGAAAAAGTATGTTAGCAGAAGAAAAGCTTTTCTACAGAAAAAAAAATCCTTGACAACGAAATAATGCAGATTTAGTATTAGAAAGTTTGGAGCGTGGTGATCTATGGAAGTGATACTATGACTGTAAGTGCAGCAGAAAAGAGAAGAATAGAAGCATTTGAAATGTGGGGTTGCAGGAAAATTATGAAGATTAAATGGGTAGATAGAGTAAGAAGTGAAGATGAATTTAGACGAGTGGGGGAGGAGAGATGATTCTGGCGCGTACTTATAAAACTAAGATGATGATGATGATGATGATAATTGTTGTTTTAAGGGGCCTAACATCGAGGTTATCGGCCCCTATACAACTAAGAGGGAAGTTGATAGGGCTCATGCTGAGGTACTCAGGATAAACAAGCGTAGTTAAGAAAGGAAGAGGTTAATTTATATACCTATTTATTTCTTCTACTCCTTCTTTCTTCGAATTTGTCCTACTGTGGACCACGGGAAACAATTGATTTGGTAGATAGTTCCTCTTTCTTCACCCAGAATTTCTTAATTCTTTCGCTGTGGTTCCTCCTCCTTTCCTCTGACCAGGTGTTCTTGGTCGTTCTACTGGATCTTACCTTAAATCTTGAAGTAATAAATTTATTTATTTATTTATTTATTTAATTAATTCGTGTCAGAGCATTTATTACAATCAGAACACATCTTATTTCACATATATTTCATATAGAAACTGCCCAGGAACAGGCAACATGAATTTCGTGTTCAGTAATTTGGGCAAGTCTTGAAGTGAAGTGTACATCAAACAGGACGAGACTGTCAATTGTATAGATGTGGACGAAGGATGAAGGACAAGAACCGTAGAGAAGGGCCACGGTTATAATATGAAAAAACAGAATTCCTCGGGTGTAAGTTATTGTAGCTACGGAGATGTGAGGCGATTAGCTGAGGACAGGGAACTTGGAGGACTAGATCAAACCAGGCTAAGACTCAATTACAACACTATCGGTGTGTAGAAATTACGGCTTCCTGTAGAAACATGGATTTTTCAGATCTCTTGATTAATAGGATCATTTACGTGCCTTGTGACACATTAAGAACGTAGTGACTGTACTTATGTTAAGTACTGGTCCCGTTACCATTTACATAGGCGGTCCCAGGTTCAATCCTCAGCTCCACCACAGATTTAAGATCTGCCGTGAGGGCTGGGATGGAACATAATGTGTGAAATCGAGTGGCTGCTACTTATGAGAAGTAACACCTCATGGCCTAAAATCAAGGTAATGTTCCTAAATGTGTCGTCACCTTGGCCACACGTAACTCACAATCCTCAGGCTATGTGCTGGGCGTCAGTCGTCAATGAATTCATGTGTAAATGTGAAGGTTTGGTGTGGACTGAGAGGGAAAGAGGTGGAAGTTGAGTGAGACCAAACTATTTGGCAAGAATTGAGAGTCGACATGTTCGTGAAGATTAGAGACGGTGGTACATATACTGTACTGTAAGAACGTGGAAACTTATTCATAATTTATCTTGTGAAGGATAAACGTCGGGTGAATTTATTTCGTTTATTTGGCTGCATGAAAGAACCAATAGTACATTCGTCCCAATTAATCTGACTAATTAGGATACTGTTAGGCCCCTTAAAACAAGAATTATCATCATCATCTAATTAGGATACCTTGAACGAGCACTGCTGTGAGGAATTTAACGGAATATCGTTCATGGCAGTACTTGGCTATTAATAATCATGTTGGGTCTCGATTGCAAAGTGTCGCAAAGGAAAATGTCAAGCAGTGGGAGGAGAGACTTTATGAGATGTCAGGAGTACTGGCACAAGGTCTTTATTATCGGCAATGTCACGAGAGGATCTGAGACTACCGAAACATAATGAAGCTGTCAAAGTAGCCTAGGTCTTTACTACAACTCAGATTTTTTGGTGGCATTTATCAGGACTATTTTATGAATAAGTAATAGTTGTACCCGTTGATGGAGTAACTTCCATATATTTGCAGAGAATATACTGAAGTCAAGTGCCCCCTTAATAGGCAGCACTCGGATGGTATTTCTCTTTTTTTTCTTCTTTTCTTAGTCGTTTACCCTCCAGGTTGGTGGAACCCACGGACTTAGCGAGGGAACTCGCCACTACTGCCTCTACGGGCAGTGTCCTAGAGCTGGGAACATCTAATCGGAGGGGATACAACTGGTGAGGTGTGATTGGCACCTCGCCCAGGCGGCCTCACCTGCAAAGCGAACAGGGGCCCCATGAGGGAAGGTAATGGAAGGTCAGGATGGATAGGCAAGGAAGAGGGAAGGAGGCGGCCGTGGCCTTGAAGAAGGTACCATCCCGGCATTTGCCCGAAGACGAAGTGGGAAACCACGGAAAACCACTTCGAGGATGGATGAGGTGGGATTCGAACCCCCTCTACTCATTTGGAACACCCGAGGCTGAGTAGACCCCGTTCCAGTCCTCATACCACTTTTCCAAATTTCGTGGCAGAGCCGGGAATCGAACCTAGGACCTCCGGGGCGGCAGCTAACCATGCTGACCGCTACGTTACGGAGGCGACCATATTTCTCTTTGTCCAGAACAAATCAGTTCTGATGACAATCGATCCCCTCTACTTAGTGTGGGTATGAAGTGAATGATATTAAAGTTATTGTTGTTGATTCCTTTAGGGGCTTTGTGACATCGTGGCCATGTATCCCCGTGTACTTGGGTGTGTGTGTGGAATTTGTCTGATAACCTGTGTAACTGTGATGTTAGTTGATGATGATTATGATGATGATGATGATGATGATAATTGTTGTTTTAAGGGGCCTAACATCTAGGTTATCGGCCCAAGTGTGACGTTAGTACCAGTGTGTTTGAACACTAATATATTTCCCTCGAGGTGACTACAGACCAATACGAGGGAAAAGTAATAGTGTTCAGTATCGTTTGCGGGATGTATTAGTACCATACGGAATGCAAGCCGAGAAATATCGACCTTCCTGACTACACGCGTTAGTTGGGCTGCATAAAACAATATTATTAGGGGTAGCCGATTCACCTAGTATAGGATATAGGCTACTTAAAAGGGGGCTCATACACCGCCAGTGGGAATTCTCGCATACAGTTACGAATCATATCATAGCTTCACTAATATGTAACATAGAGTTATGAAAACTAACATATCTATAGTAAATACACAGAGCTTTCATATAATTTAGAGAGAGGAGCAGTATATAAAATATTTCGTGATATATTGAAAGGATAATATTCGTGATATTTTAAACTCCGTGAATCACAAAAAACACGATTTAACAAGTAATACCAGTCTGAACAGAATGACATTTTTTTCATGTAAAGTAAACGCATAAATAGCGAGGATTTTTTTTTTCGTGTGACCTCCTGAGAGGCCGAGTGCAGGTCTTTCTAGTCAACGCCCGTGGGCGACCTGCGTGTCGGGATGAGAGATGGAATGGATGAAGATGAATGAAACTGGGCAAGGATGTGGAAGGAATCGGCTGTGGCCTGTCAGAAGGTACCGTCCCAGCATTTGCCTGGAGTTGAAAACGGGAAACCACGGAAAACCACTTCAAGGACGGCCGACGGTGGGGCTCGAACCCACGCGTCTACCGAGTCAGCAGAGAGCTTGGCCCCATGACCTAACGCTGCGCTTTTAGCGAGCATAGCCACTGCTGTCGGTAATAGCGAGGATGAACCACCATGACTGTTATATTGTAAATAGTATATTTTTTTAAAAATATTAAATTTGTCTTTCAAAAAATGAACAGTTTTTTGTTTAATTTTCCAAGTATATCTCAATTATTTTTAAAGATAATTTCATAAATGAGGTTCATCCTCTAGGGATCATATGTTGGAATGTATCTGCCAAGTTTCAACCAGTTTCATCAGATAGTTCACGAGATAGTGTGTTTTTCCTACCAAAAAAGCAACATTTCGGGTAAACAGCTTTGAATATTAAACACTCTATTGACTGATAGGCGCGTGGTCTCACGTAAAGCGCTATATCGCTGCCAAAACGCTGAATTTACTTATAAAACTTAACAGATATATTGAGAAAGGTATTGTCTTTCATTTAAACGTAAAAGATAAAAAACTTAAATTTTGACAACCGGCGGTGTATGAGCCCCCTTAATTAATGATACTGTCCGAAAATATTAATATTTACATTATGTGATCGTCGTGCGACATATAGTACGCTTACCGTACATTAATGCATACATCTTATATATATGAGTGAAAGTCTGTATGTGGGTATGCATGTGTGCAAGCCTCCGTAGCTTAGGTGGCAGCACGCCGGCCTCTCACGGCTGGGTCCGTAGTTCAAATCCCGGTCACTCCATGTGAAATCTGTGCTGGACAAAACGGAGGCAGACGGTTTTTTTTCCGGGTACTCCAGTTTTTCCTGTCAAAATTTCATTCCAGCAACACTCTCCACTATCATTTCATTTCATCTGTCATTCATTTAATCATTGCCCCAGAGGAGTGCGTCAGGCCTCGGCAGCCGGCACAGTCCATATCCTCGCCGCTAGATAGGGGCTTCATTCATTCCATTCCTGACCCGGTCGGAGACTGGAAGCAGGCTGTGGATTTTTTCATGTATGTGTGTGTGTTTGTTCTCTATACAAATCTACACCGTTCCACCAATCTCAACCAACTTTTGCATATACATAGTTTAGGACACAGAATAAACAGCTGGCTGCATGAATTTTCGACAGTTTTTCTAATTCTTCTGAATTTTGCCTTTTGGCACTCGAGAAAAGGCTAATAAAGTAAAACAAGAAGTTCCGTGACGAACTAAAGAGCCTACTTTTCTTAAAATTGAAGATTCATGCCAATCTATATATACCTATTTAGAAAGACAAGATGTTCAGTAAAGAACATATAGCCTACTTTCTCCTAAATGCATGGGTATTGTTATAACTCTTTGTCCTTTTCAAGGAGTATAATTGAATGTTGGTTGTAGTAGCTTGTTGAAATACAACGTGCTATAGGGATATTAAACATGAATATGAGGTGCCCTTTGCTAGTGCTACCTCTGTAAAAAAAATCATTCAATTCGGTTTCACCGTGTTTGAATTGATCCGGGGAATGGATTTGCACACATACATGGCCGCTATTTGCAAACTATTGGGCTGATGACCTTGTAGTCAGTCATAAGATGCTTTCCACAAAAAGGCATGTTGTTGCAAAATCCGGTAGAGATCAAATTATTAGGATGGTCGAAATTTGATTTAAGCTTTTAACATTTGGGTGGCCGTCATTCCGTTTCCGTCAAGATGGCGGCGATATAAAACATGACACTGAGGTGCCTTTTGCTAGTGCTACCTCTGTACCAAATTTCGTTCAATTCGGTTTCACCGAGTTTGAATTGATAGGGGGAATCGATTTGCACACATACTTGGCCACCATCTGCAAACTATTGGGCTGATGATCTAGCAGTTAGGTCAGAATATGCTTCCCACATAAAGATTTGTTGTTGCAAAATTTGGTAGAGACTAGATTATTAGGTTGGTCGTAATTACATTTTAGCCTTTAACATTTGGATGGCCGCGATTACGTTTCCGTCAAGATGGCGGTGATATAAAACATGACACTGAGGTGGCCTTTTCTAGTGCTAACTCTGTACCAAATTTCGTTCCATTCGGTTTTACCGTGTTCGAATTAATAGGGGGAATCGTTTTTCACACAAAGATGGCCGCCATCCGCAAAATATTAGGCTAATGACCTATTAGTTTGGTCAAAGGATGCTCCCTCCATAATGGTATGGTGATGCAAAATTTGGTAGAGATCGGATGATTAGGTTAATCGTAATTTGATTTAAGCTTTGAATATTTGTGTGGCCGCCATTACGTTTCCGTCAAGATGGCGGCGATATAAAACATGACACTGGGGTGCCCTTTGCTAGTACTACCTCTGTACCAAATTTCGTTCCATTCGGTTTCGCCGTGTTCGAATTAATAGGGGTAATCGATTTTGACACAAAGATGGCCGCCATCCGCAAACTATTAGACTAATGACCTATTAAATTTGTCAAAGGATGCTTCCTCCATAAAGGTATGTTGTTGCAAAATTTGGTAGAGATCGGATGATTAGGTTAGTCGTAATTTGATTTAAGCTTTGGACATTTGTGTGGCCGCCATTACGTTTCCGTCAAGATGGCGGTGATATAAAACATGACCGTGAGGTGCCCTTTGCTAGTGCTACGTCTGTACCAAATTTCATTCCATTCGGTTTCATAGTGTTCGAATTAATAGGGGTAATCGATTTTGACACAAAGATGGCCGCCATCCGCAAACTATTAGGCTAATGACCTATTAGATTTGTCAAAGGATGCTCCCTTCATAAAGGTATGTTGTTGCAAAATTTGGTAGAGATCGGATGATTAGGTTAGTCGTAATTTGATTTAAGCTTTGGACATTTGTGTGGCCGCCATTACGTTTCCGTCAAGATGGCGGTGATATAAAACATGACCGTGAGGTGCCCTTTGCTAGTGCTACGTCTGTACCAAATTTCATTCCATTCGGTTTCACAGTGTTCGAATTAATAGGGGTAATCGATTTTGACACAACGATGGCCGCCATCCGCAAACTATTAGGCTAATGACCTATTAGATTTGTCAAAGGATGCTCCCTTCATAAAGGTATGTTGTTGCAAAATTTGGTAGAGATCGGATGATTAGGTTAGTCGTAATTTGATTTAAGCTTTGAACATTTGGGTGGCCGCCATTACGTTTCCGTCAAGATGGCGGCGATATAAAACATGACACTAGGGTGCCCTTTGCTAGTGCTACCTCTGTACCAAATTTCATTCCATTCGGTTTCACCGTGTTCGAATTAATAGGGGTAATCGATTTTGACACAAAGATGGCCGCCATCCGCAAACTATTAGGCTAATGATCTATTAGATTTCTCAAAGGATGCTCCCTCCATAAAGGTATGTTGTTGCAAAATTTGGTAGAGATAGGATGATTAGGTTAGTCGTAATTTGATTTAAGCTTTGAACATTTGTGTGGCCGCCATTATGTTTCCGTCAAGATGGCGGCGATATAACACATGACTCTGAGGTATCCTTTGCTAGTGCTACCTTTGTACCAAATTTCGTTCAATTTGCGCTCACCGTGTTCGAATTGATAGGGGGGGGGGGGGGAGACAGACATTCAGAGTACACACACTCACTCTCACACACACACACACACACACACACACACACACACAGCAACACACACACAGACTCACACACACACATACACACACACACACAGACAGACACACTTTTTTTTCGCCCTGTAGTGAACTCATAAGTCTACTTTCATTTTTTGCAAAAATCGAAAGTTGGCTAATAGCGAAATTAAGTTGATAATATCGAAATTTCTAATTATTTCGAAATATACCTGTAGCCTAATAGAGCACTACAGCTGGCAGCCCTGGTGACTGAATATATTGTTAGTTCCATCTCTTAAGGTACAGAATACAATATTTGGTTGAAGTCCAATGGATATCATGGACGTTACATGCAGTTAGACATTGGATCTATCAGTGCGCCTAAAATCATGTTGGCAACAATGTCATGCATGCGTTGGTCAGAAATAATCTGAAATATTATGATCTCTTGTTGTGCCAATTTTGGATGAAATCCATTTGTTGGTATAGAAGTTACATGTATTTTAAAATTGGACCTGTCAGCAGGCTTAGAGTCATGTTGGCAGCACTGACCTATATTAGTTTCTCCTAATTAATCTGGAATGTTAGGTACTATACGTGTGCAAATTTTTAAGCAGTTGGCTTACATATTTTCTGATATGTTAATATTTGGGTAAAAAAATAGAGTCAGCCATTATTAACAATTTGCAGCCCTGGTTGTTCTTAGGAATAAGCATAATCATATCTGTTATGGTACATATAGCACATACGAAATTTGGTTGAAATCCAATCGATACTATAGAAGTTACATGTATTTAAATTTGGTCCTATCAGCAGGTTTAGAATGATATTGGTAGCACTGACGTACATAAGTTACTCCAAATTAATGTAGAATGCCAGGTACTATACGTGTGCATAGTTAAAGCTGTCGGCTATGCAAGCCGATATATTGGTATTTGGATAAAAGAATAGAGAGAACATTTACTGACAGTTGGCAGCCCTGGTGGCTCTTTAGAATACGCTCAGTCATATCTGTTTATGTACGCATATTACATACAAAATTTGGTTGAAATCCAATTGATAGTTTAGAAGTTATATGCATTTAAAATGGGACCTATCAGTAGGCTTAGAATCATTTTGGCAACACTGCCATGTATGGCCTCCTGAAAATTAAACCGAAGTATTATTATCTATATGTGTCCCAATTTTGGAATCGTTCCCATGGATACATTCCAAGATATCCAATATGGACCTCAAATTTCAATTGCGATTTTTCAGCAGTTGGTAGCACTGACATAATTTTCAAGTGTGACATTAGATGTCCCGGTATACATCTTTACTCATACCAAATTTGGTTTCGATTGCTACAGCCATTTAGGAGTTGATGGGGGGGGGGGCACACACACAGACAGAAGGACAGAAGGACAGACAGACAGACAGACAGACAGACAGACATTTTCCCGGATCGATCTCATAAGTCTACTTTTTCCTCATTTTTGCAAAATGTGAAAAGTAGGCTAAAAAGAAACTGATGAAGGAATGACATGACCGTCTCCATAGCAACAGTAGCTCAAGACGTGACCACCAAGTTTCCATCTATCACTGTAAGAGACCATACCACTCCATTTTCTCCACGGCAACAGTAGCTCAAGACGACACCAGTTTTCCATCTATCTTTGTAAGAGGCCATGTCACTCCATTTTCTTTCCATACCACGATAGAAACATTAGGAATCTGAACGCCATAAAAATCTGAATACGTATTTTAGCCTACTTTCTATTTTTGCAAAAAATGAAAGTAGACTTATGAGATCAACACAGGGCGAAAAAAGTGTGTCTGTCTGTGTGTGTGTATGTGTGTGTGTGAGTCTGTGTGTGTGTATGTGTGTGTGTGTCTGTGTGTGTGTGTGTGTCTGTGTGTGTGTGAGTGTGTGTACTCTGAATGTCTGTCCCCCCCTATCAATTCGAACACGGTGAATGCAAATTGAACGAAATTTGGTACAAAGGTAGCACTAGCAAAGGACACCTCAGTGTCATGTTTTATATCGCCGCCATCTTTACTAAAACTGAATGGCGGCCACTCAAACGTTCAAAACGTAAAATCAAATAACGACTAACCAAATCATCCGATCTCTACCAAATTTGGTAACAACATACCTTCGTATAGGATGCGTCTTGTGACCAAATTACAAGGTCGTCCGCCATACCATTTCAGGATGGCGGCCGTGCGAATTATGCAAACTTTATAATCCATATCATGGGACCCACCAGTTCCGATTATCGAGCCGAGAATCGTTTTAACTGTTCTAAAGGAAGAGGCACGTTCGAAATTAAAAGTTTATTTTGTAATACTATAGTGCAGACGTGATTTTAAAAAGCTGAACTGATTCAGTAATAAGACAAGATGGCAGCGGATATCTTGTGCCGGACTTATATTTCACTAATTTGAGTATTGCATGCAATATAGCGTACTGATAAAAAATAAATAAACTTTGTATGAAATGCTTTATATATAAATAATATACTCCAGTGATGAAATCGTTTAGTATAAATCATTATTTGCTAACAAGTTCTATGTAAGTCATTTTAAATAGAACGATATTCGTTGACACAATTAGCTCAGTGGTAGAGCGTTAGCCTATCGCTCAAATGCATATGGTTCAAACCCGATCAGAGCTAGGTTTTTTGCTTGAAATGTTATATGTTTATTGTTTTGTAATGACTCAGATGTTTTAAAATTAAGCGTTATATTGTGCACATTATGGTGTAAAATATATATTTAATTAAAACTTAATTCGCCAGCAGATTTACTCGGGACATCTAGCTGCCAAAAAGGTTACTTCCAGATTTTATTGAAAAGTTTCTTCTTCTGGCCGCTAGAATGCACTCGCTCTGTTAGGATTATATCGTTCGATATTTCACCAATAGATGTCACGACTAGTCTACGTGGGGATCCATTGATTACTATACCATTATCATTCTATGCGCATCGAATTTGAAGAATGACAAGATGATACTACGATACATTTTAACTTTTTATTTTAAAGGGTTTGTAACAGCCTATTTTGCGTTACTTGAAAATGTTATTAAGCGTTATATTGTGCACATTATGGTGTAAAATATATATTTAATTAAAACACAATTCGCCAGCAGATTTACTCGAGACATCTAGCTGCCAAAAAGGTAACTTCCAGATTTTATTGAAAAGTTTCTTCTTCTGGCCGCTAGAATGCACTCGCTCTGTTAGGATTATATTATCGAAAATATCCACATAGTTTGTATACACACGTCTCTGTAGGGTCATGGAAAGAATTGTTAATTCAATTAGGGTTGTGAAAGCCATGCACAACCAGACGTGTAAAGACATGCCTCAACTCAAAGTTGGATGTTGCCCACGGCAGGTCGTAATAATAATAATAATAATGTTATTGGTTTTTCATCCCTTTTAACTACTGCTGATTTTAGAGACACCGGGGTGCCGGAATTTTGGCCCGAAGGGGATCTTTAACGTGCCAGTAAATGTACTGACACGGCTCCCTCGCATTTGTGCACCCTCAAATGCCAGCTGACTGCGCCAGGATACGAACCTGCAACCTAGGGCCCAGCAAGCGAGAACGTTACCGCCGAGCCACGCAGCCAGTCCGGTCGATTATGTCTCCAGATCCATAACATTCTTGAGATACTTCTTATCTTTCTTTCTTCAATGATGGTAGCAGTTTTTATCTAGATTGTGGCGTTTGGAAGAGGAAAATCGTTTCTATGGCCTTCAACAAAGAATAGTTCTATTATACTCTTTGATAATAACAACGAGTTATAACTATACTCATACATTTAGGAGAAAGTAGGCTATATGTTCTTTACTGAACATCTTGTTTGAAAATAATATTAACGGTGGTCGTTGTAGGGAATTGAAATTAAAAAGAAATGCATTGGCTAACCCTGCATGCGGCATAACGTCACAACAGCTAGAGATATCATTACGAAACTTAGTACTAAGATTAAATGAGCTTAAGTGATTCTGTTGTTGTTGATTGATTTAAAGGCTTTGCGATATCATGTTCATATAGCCCCATGAACTTGAGTGTGTATGGAATTTTTCTGATAACCTGTCTTAATGTGAAGGCTGTAGTAGTGTGTGTATTTGTAATTCAGATGAGCATTGGAAAGGAGGTTGCTGTGACCTTCAGTAAGGAACTATCCCGGTATTTGCTTCGAGTAGAAGTGAGAAACCACGGAAAACAACTTCCAAGTTTTGCCTCATGAGGCGAAGTGTACCCCATTCCAGCTCTCAAACCAGAATTAAAATTTCTTGGCAGAGCCGGGATTCAAACTCAGACTTCCAAGGCGACCGCCGAGAATGTTAGCCGCTAATCCACGTGGTCGTCTAAATGATTTTGCATTTTAGATACAAGATTTTAATTTATATTGCCAAGGACAGAAGGCAGGTAATCACCTCAATTTGGCAGTCTATTTTTGGCAAACTTTAACCTTATGAAGCCAGGCTCCTAATCGTGAAATATTAATTAAACTTATACCACACCTTTGTAGAACCTTCCTGACTGTTGTTGTACATTTTCAAAATTCTGGTGTAATTTGGTCACTTATAATCTATTTATTTTGAAAATATGTCATTTTTTTTGGGCTCGTGCTTGTCTTGACGTACACTTTTCTCGAAAAATAAAAATCTTACATGTACTTAACTTTTTAAGAGGATATACAACAAGAAATGTGATATACTAAACACAAAATTATTTTTAAGAGACCAATCATTTATCTTTTTTTTTTTAAATTACATACGGTAACTTAATTTACCATAAAATTTGCTGATTTTATTTGTATAATTAAAACATTTTTAGCCTATTTTGAATTTTGAAAAACTTAGCTTATGAGATCACCTTTTGTCCGTGTGTGTGTGCGTGTGTGTGTGTGAGGTGTGTGTCCCCCCTAATAAGTTCTAAACGGCTGGAGCGATTTCAATGAAACTCGGTAAGTTCATAGCACTATTTTGTAACGTTTCACCAATCCAACATGGCGGCTGTGCAAATTATTTCACCAGCATTCAATATCTCCGAGACTATTCGCGATATCACCCTCGAATTTTTTACGGTGATAAAGGAAACTACAAGAAGTTCACCTATGTGACTTTTGAAAAACTGGTAACTACAAAACCAACATGGCGGCCACGCGAATTTGCGACTTTTAAATAGACGTTTCTCGCGATTTAACCAACCAACCGCAATAAAACGTGGTGCATTATATGTTTATATACATTGTAATGCACCGACATATAACTTCGTTCAATTGTTTACATAACCACAAGATGGCGGGTGAGCGAATTATTTCACCGGCATTCTATATCTTTGAAACTATTAGCGGTATCACCCTGAAATTGTGTACGGAGATAAAGGGCACTACTGGAAGTTAATCTATAAGACTTTCAAAACCCGGTTAACTACAAAACGAACATGGCGGCCAAGCGAATTTGAACATTTTAAATAGACCTCTCTCACGAATTAATGTTCCAAACGCAATGAAATCTGGTACAGGAAATGTTTATACACATTGTAATGCACTGGTATCTAATTTAGTTCAATTGTTTACATAACCTCAAGATGGCGGCTGTGCGAATTTTAAAATTAAGTTTTTATTTCTTGTGTCGTAATCATGCGATCGAAATTAAAGTTTGAATAATGAACCTACGTAATAATGTTCCTTTAATGGTACATGACTCTATGGCCTATACATTTAACAATCGAACATGGCGACCATCCGAAATAGTTAGACGGCTCTGAATATCTACGAATCTATTATAGCAATCAAACTGATATTTTATGTTCATAGGGGCTATGAACTTAAGTTCACCTATAGGACTTTAAATAATCTGGTGATCAGAAATCCAACAAGGCGGCGACGCGAAATATACATATTCACATGGACGTTTCTCACAATTTAACCATCCGAGTGCAGTGAAATTTGGTACAGTAAATCCTTATACGAATGTTAATCCACTGGCATCTAATTTATTTCAATTGTTTCTATAAACACAAGATGGCAGCTGTGCGAAATTTTAAAATCTCCTTGTTACTTCTTGTGTCCTAATCATGCGATTGAAGTTTGAATGCTACACGTACACAATAATCTTCATGTAACAGTACATAACTCTAGGATCTACATATATAAAATCCAACATGGCGACCATCCGAAATATTTAGTCGGTTCTCAATATCTACGAATCTATTACAGCAATCAAACTGAAATGTTGTATGTTGATAGTGGCAGTTAATATAAGTAGGATATATGAAAATAGGCTGTATAGTTCTTCATGGAACTACTTGTTTATTTTAATAGCATAATTTAATGTTAACCAATGTAAGGGTGGTTTCAAGGTATAACATAAAAAAATTACAATTTAATTTCAATAGTTGCTGAGAAAAGTGTACCTGAATGTCTAAAAACTCAACGTGTGAGAAAATGAAGATATAAAAAAAAGATCACTCACAAGTATCTAGAACATTCCTACCATATATTCAACTTGTGTTTGGCTTTCCTCATCTTCTCTCATTTTTCTCTCCATTCTCTTGCTGAGCATCCTTTTCTGCCTTTATGAGTCTTTGTTTATCAATGGCTTGAAGAGTTGCTGACAAGTTTTCTCCAGCATTTATCCCTAACTTCCTCAACACACATTTCCTGGCTGCAGTTCCATCGTTAAAGCAAATAACTGCATCAAGTACAACTTTCTTTGATGTCATAGAGAATGCTGAAGCCCTATATGAACTAAAGATTATTGTTAATTTAGTGGTCAGTCCCTTTCTACTTGTAGTGTCTTCAAATAAATTAATACATTCAACAATTTCACAAAATTTACACTTTACAAACTGTTTTAATATTTCAGATAAAAAACCAATATCAATTACAACATTTCCTTTACAAGCTTCACCTTCAAAGGTATCTTCCTTACTCTCAGGTTGTAAATAAGAAAGTTTCCTCTTGGATGAACTAGGTCTATCGACTGTTTATGATGAACTACTTACAGGAGTGGGGTTAGAGGTATTATTTACATCTCTGTCAGTGCTACTGCCTGATTTAATGACAGATTGCCGTAAAAATTTCGTTTTCCAAACTTCTTTATCCTACCCATCACAAAAACACTAATAAAGATAGCGGATAAACGTATATGTTTTGGATAAATGAAGTACAAGTCTACATAACACTTTTCTATGGATTCAAGACAAACAATAGCCACATGTGAACTAAACAATGTAGCCTCAACTAGCATCTGTACACATGGCCAGTCCCAACATAGCAAATGTACATTTACCATAGACTTATAATGTGAGAAATGAAATGTTCAGAGAGAAAATATTCCGTGCGTATAAGGCATTGGAATGAGGAAGGGGGCGTCAGCTAGTGGCAGCCATTTTTAAAATGCCAATTTATGTCATTTAAACGGAAAAATTAGACCGAAACAATGAAGCCTTGTAGAGAAAAGCACGAAGAATCATTTAAGGCATAAAACAAAAATTGCATTTTTTGATTGAAATTACCTGCCTTCTGTCCTGCTTGTTCTACTACTGATATATTGACGTATAGGCCTATGTTTTATTAATCCTATTGTCTTTATGCTACATTTTTTATTGTTGACAGTCTTTGACTCTATCGGTCGTCTTTTGTATTATAAATCAGAAATACAGTAACTTTTGCGTGATATTGCAGATTGTTCTATGATTAGTATTCGTCTTTGTGATTCGGGTTATATTGTAATTGGTAATTATCCTGCTCTATGACTATGCTAATTAGTAATGGAACCGGATGTTAAATTATGAATTTAGTTCATAACATGTTAATAACATAACTAAACTACAAATATATATTATTATGCGATAATTTTTGGCTGATAGGGACCAAACAGTAAGTAATGATACCTTTTCATAAGAATAGCGGACACTATACCAGGTGAATCAGCCTTCCCTTATAATATTGCTTTTTTGCATCCCAACTAACGTGTATTATCAGGAAGGTCGATATTTCTGTGCTTGCATCCCGTATGGTACTAATGCAATGAAAGCATATCCCGCAAACGATACTGAACCCTATAATTCCTCCATCCGATGTGACTACAGACCGTTCGAATAATATGATGTACCAGTATTCAATTATTGTAGTTTATCATATCACCTTCATCAAGATGTCATACCAAGTGGATGGGTATCGCAAAACAAGAAATTAACGCTTAAAACTATGATATAGTGACGTGGAGAGCGTTTGAAACAGCACACTGGAGGAGCAACATACTCTAAGACGCTCTTAATACTTGTGTAATTCAAAGCTGAGACGTAGCTCAAGTAGATAACCACCAGAAATCCAACCTGCCCCACCATCCTTGAAATGATATTCCATGGTTTCCCCATTTTCAACTCCAGGAAAATTCTGAGATGGTACCTTCTGACAGGCCACGGTCACTTCCTTCCACATCCTTGCCCCGTTTCATTCATTCATTTCATCTCTTATTCCGGCGCCCTCAGGCGTTGACTAGAAAGACCTGCACTATGTCTCTCAGGAGGCCACACGACATGAAATCTCATTAATAAAGATATTAACGTTGTGTATAAATCTCTTTTAATTTTTAAAATATATATTTCTCTAATTTGACTAAAACTAAAGGAATTTAACGATTCTATTTTCTGCTCAATTTTGAAGTTTGAGTGGCTTCTTGAGTATGGTAGCCTATTTGTTTTATGATGCTTCCAGTGAACGTTACTGACATAACATTTAAAACGACTTTCATTAACTACCCCGTTTACGTCAACTTTTAAAACCAGCTATTGATAACTATTCCGTCGGTAAACACGCTTTTGCCCAATACGATTGGACGGGATTACAATCTATATACATTATTGAAAAAACATGAATTCACTGATAGACAAAGGATAATTTGGGAATACGTGTTTCGACCTGATCCCTAGAGTTGAGGTTTCAATGTATGCACAAATATTAGATTTGTGGTATTTTGTATTAGGCTAAGTGTAGTATTCACGATTCGCAGTGAATCTCGTTCTTTAAAAAAGTAACCTGTTCTCTATTGTTGTAGCACGTTTGAGAATTACGTAGGAATATTATACACGCGTAAAAATTTAAGCAACAAAAATCAATACAATAAATTAGAGCATGCACACTGAGTTTTATTATGATTATACTGTATGAGTACTCATCCGTTTAAGTAATCCTATTCACAGCATGGTCGTTGTAAAAGAGTACACTGGCAGCTTGTCTCCACCTGACAGCACCATATACTATTAAATTTTGTACACCGTTGGATATACTGCATAGGTGTGAGTTATGTGGCAAACTAGGGCGTTCCTCTTTTACCAATATGGACTTATGGTTCGTATCACGTTTCTCATGGTATTTATCAATACATGATGTTAAAAGAGTTACCATACAAATTCTACTGATTTTACGTGCATAGCGATCTGACAATGTGGCATCGAATTTCAAAGTAAAGATGGGCGATCTTTTATTAACGGTACATATTGCCTTTTCTTTTGTGAAATGGCCCATTTCTGACACAAAATGTGCGTTAGACCACTTATTCTCTGAGGCCACTGTGCAATAAAGAAAGCTTTTCAGTCTTTATTCTTTATTGCTGCTAGGCAATACTGAACATTGGCTTCTCTGTGAAAGTATCGAGATGTAGGCCTGGAACATGGAATATATGAAGTGTCTCGAGCTATGAATAGCGGAGTTCATCAGAGCAAGCCAGCGAATCGGACAGGTCGCTAACGGTGCGTGCTGTGCGCCTCATTGCCACATTTCTGCGGCACTGCACACCCCATTAACTTGTCTCTCCGTGTGTTCTCTTAGGGAGACAGACTGACGTGAGGGGCAGTAAAATAATAATAATGATAATAATGATAATAATGAAATTGATCAAACACAGGTTAGAGATAAGGTGAAACAGGTATTCAAGAAAAGACTACTGATTGTTCGAACTAAGCTTAATTCTATAAATACATTTGCAATCCCTGTCTTAACATACACGCTGGGATTATTATTATTATTATTATTATTAATAATAAGGAGTCTCAAATTATACGCCTTCAAGGTTAGTCATTTTGGCAAGGGAGATATTCCTGATTCATGACCTCGGTAACAGTTGCTTCTACCTATCACAGTGGGCTATAAAGAGTTGCTGAAAGACCTGCTAGACAAGAGGATGTATGTAGACGACGACTTCTACGCTACAAGTGATATGATCGACAGAAGCTAGTCAGGGACTTGCCAGTGAATGAGGAAAGTCGTCAAGAGAGTGGCGGTACACGGCTTCCACCGCAAAATGCGCAGCGCGAAACGTTTCCACCCAGTGTCAGAAGCACGTGTTTGCATGTTATGCGAGGAGAGCTGCGGCTGTTACCATGTACGAGTACTCCGGTGCACGAAATGTCAGAAATCAGTGACAGGACTAATTGCTGAAGCCTGAATCAATATGTGAATATATAAGTGGTCTTTATGTTGTAATTATGCACACTTGTGCGCTTTCTTAATAGTCCATTAATTATTATTATTGGTATTGTAAATTATAATAAATACATAACAGCGATTAAGCTAGTGGACTCGAGTACCAATGTCTCAGAATATGAATGTGATGAATCACTACGCTATGCTTATTTTAGTGTAACAATATTATTTGTTTAAGTCCACTGTTCTCTGGTTCACGGATTTAACATAAGCGTAGAGGTTTTCTGTTTTCTGTTTTATCACGAGTTTTCCTCAACGCTGAATGAGTTGATCTCTGACCTATTCAATGCCTCTGAATCAATAATGGAGTTAGATAATTACAATGGCATGCTGGAATCTGATTGTGCGCTGGTTATTCCAGTCAACCGTATCGAGATGGAAATCATGCTCCTGAGAATTTAGTATTATAACCAACTCATATGACCAGTGTGAGCTTGCCTAGGTAGCCTATATATCTTTCAGCAGGCACATAACTCAACAGATAATAATAAAATAATACAGGGCACCGCTAGACTCTAATATATTACCATTGATGAATTATGCAATTTGTGTAGAGGGTGGAATGTTTAGAATAAGATCAATGCATACATTTGCTTATTATTAGCCTAATGAAAGAACTATAGACTATATACTTTTATTGAAAGACTTCTTACTATGGGCTAACGTGTAGGACAATGTATAATACACCCACATTCCAAATGAAAATAGAGCGTTAAAATTGAGAGCAAGTTAGTGTTCAGAAAGGTCTGAGGCAAGCCTGCAATTTATTTATTGTCCATGCTTTTAAATCTACACATTGAACGGGCAATCAAAATCAATATTAGAGAAATATTAGAGTAGGAGTAAAGATTCAAGGTAAAATGTTCACAACTCCCAGATTTGCTTTCAAAATTGTCATGAGAGGTTTTAATGAATTTATTAATGGTATGTAGATCACCTCGACTCTTGAGGAAACAATTCATGATGACAATCAATAAATATAGCGTACTAAAAGCAAAAGTAATAGAATGCAACAGAAATAAACATGATACCCCATTGGCCATCGTATTAGCAGGATAAAGGAACTAGAAGATTTCTGCTACATGGACAGAAAAAATAGCTGCAATGGACGAAGCAAAGAGGATATAGGAAGTACGTTAACATTGTAAAGGAAAACTTTTATACTGAAAGGAAATCTGTCGACATTAGGTATTGATTTAGGTATTAGAAAAATATTTTGAAAACTCTTCGACTGGATTGTGGCTCATTATGGAAATGAAACTTGACTAACTTACAGGTGCAGCAGAATAGATCGCAAAAGAAGAATTTTGAAATGTGAAGTACGGGAGAATGTGGAACATTAGCTGGGTAGATAAATTATAATGAAGGTGTAGTAAGAATTAAGACAATTGGGCAAGGAGAGATAATTCTGAGAACTTCTAATGAAAAGAAGAGGTTTGCTGGTGGGGAACACTCAGGAATATCAAACTTAATTATGGAAAGGAGAGTGGAGGACAAGAACTGTAGGGTGAGGCCAAGACTATAATACGTTAAATAGATTGTCTTGGATGTATGAATACTGATATGGTGAATCGATTAGCACACATACATGGCCGCTATCTGCAAACTATTGGGCTAATGACCTTGTAGTTCAGTCAAAAGATGCTTCCCACAAAAAGGTATGTTGTTGCAAAATTTGGTAGAGATCAAATAATTAGGTTGGTCGTAATTTGATTTAAGCTTTTAACATTTGGGTGGCCGCCATTCTGTTTCCGTCAATATAGCGGCAATATAAAACATGACCCTGAGGTGCCCTTTGCTAGTGCTACCTACGTACCAAATTTTGTTCAATTCGGTTTTACCGTGTTTGAATTGATAGGGGAATCGATTTGCATACATATATGGCCGCCATATGTAAACTATTGGACTGACGACATTGTAGCTTTGTCAAAGAGCGCTTTTCACATAAAGGTATGTTGTTGAAAAACTTGGTAGAGATCAGATGATAAGGTTGGTCATAATTTGATTTTAGCTATTAACATTTGGGTGGCCACCATTACGTTTCCGTCAAGATGGCGGCGATATAAAACATGACAATGAAGTGCCCTTTGCTAGTGTTACATCTGTACCAAATTTCGTTCAATTCGGTTTCACCGTGTATGAATAGATAGGGGGAATAGATTTGCACACATGCATGGCCGACATCCGCAAATTATTGGGATGACGACATATTAGTTTGGTCAAACGATTCTACGTACATAAAGGTATAATGTTGCAATAACCGGTTGAGATCAGATGATTAGGTTGGTCGTAATTTGATTTAATCTTTTAACATTTGGGTGGCCGCCATCACATTTTCGTCAAGATGGCGACAATATAAAACATTTCAGTGAGGTGCCCTTTGCTAGTGCTACCTCTGTACCTAATTTCGTTCCATTCGGTTTCACCGTGTTTGTATTAATAGGGGGAATCGATTTGCACACAAACATGGCCGCCATCCGCAAACGTTTGGGCTGATGACCTTGTAATTTGGTCAAAGAATGTTCCCCACATAAATGTATGATGTTGCAAAATTTTGGTAGAGGTCGAATGATCAGGTTAGTCGTAATTTGATTTAAGCTTTGAACATTTGGGTGGCCGCCATTACGTTTCCGTCAAGATGGCGGCGATATAAAACATGACACTGAGGTGCCCTTTGCCAGTGCTACCTCTGTACCAAATTTTGATCAATTCGGTTTCACCGTGTTTGACTTGATAGGGGGAATCGATTTGCACACATACATGGCCACCATCCATAAAGTATTGGGCTGATGACCTTGTAGTCAGGTCAAAAGATGCTTACCACATAAAGGTATAATGTTGCAAAATTTGGTTGAGATCGGATGATTAGGTTAGTCGTAATTTGATTTAAGCTCTGAACATTTGGGTGGCCGCCATTACGTTTCCGTAAAGATGGCTGCGATATTAAAGATGACACTGAGGTGTCCTTTGCTAATGCAACCTCTGTACCAAATATCATTCAATTCGGTTTCACCGTGTTCGAATTGATAGGTGGGGACAGACATTCAGAGTACACACACTCACAGACACACAGCCTCACAGACACACACACAGACACACAATTTTTCGCCCTGTGTTGATCTCATACGTCTACTTTCATTTTTTGCAAAAATCGAAAGTAGGCTAAAAATGACAAATTGCGTTGTCAACGTAAGCTCATAAATCTCTATATACAATAAAACTCAATGTTGGTTTGTCTGTTTGTCTGTTTGCCTGTTTGTCTGTTATGTATACAAATCTACACCGTTTCACCGATCTGAACCAAAATTTGTATACATACCCTTTCGAAACCAGCGGGTAACACTGTCCACTTTTAAATTTCGGACAGACCACTCCATTCCCTGCATTTAGGCCCTCTTACACAAATTTACACCGTTTCACCGATCTAATAACTTGACAGATATATTGTCACTAGGCGACAACGACTAACACTGTATCATGATAGTCAACGCCTCACCATTGATGAACAGGTTGTTACTAGGCAACAACGATTTACTCTGTATCATGGTAGTCCAGTAAAATTTGCTCAAGGACACGGGAAAAACTGACCGATGTAATGCTATCCTGTCAGAGAAACATAGTGGCAAACATTCCTACATTCACCTATCACCATTTTGCAGTTTTCATGTGTAGACAGTTGTTATTTCATTTGCGGGGCTTAGACATCGTGGTCATGTTGTCCCGTGTACATGGGTGTGTGTGTAGAATTGTGATAACCTGTGTTATTGTGATTGTTGCACTAGCATGTTGAAATTGGAGATATGGTATTTGAAGCCATTTCTCAGTGCTGCTCAAGGATTTATTGAACTGTAGTATTCTCTATGCATTCGTATACCCTGCGGGTAACACTTGTCTTCTTTAAATTTCGGACAGACCACTCCGTTCCCTGCATTTAGGCCCTTTGTCTCAAATCTACACCGTTTCACCGCTCTGAACCAAAATGTGTATACATACCCCTTGGAACTCTGCGAGTAACACTATCTACAAGACACTTCGGACACAACACTTTATTCCATGCATTTAGGCCCTTTGGCGCAAATCTACACAGTTTCACCGATCTGAACCAAAATTTGTATACTTACCCTTTAGAACCCTGCAGGTAACACTGCCAACTTTAAATTTCGGACAGACCACTCCATTCCCTGCATTTAGGCCCTTTGGCACAAATCTACACCGTTTCACCGATATCAAGCTACATTTGTATATCTACCCTTTGGGACACTGAGAGTAACACTGTCCACATGAAATATCGGACAGACCACTCCATTCTCTGCAATTAGGCCATTTGGCACAAATCTACACCGATTCACCGATCTGAACCAAAATTTGTATAATTACCCTTCGGAACCCTGCAAGTAACACTATCTACATGAAATTTCGGATACACCACTCCATTCCCTGCATTTAGGCCCTTTGGCGCAAATCCAGACCGTTTCACCGATCTGAAGCAAAATTGAAATACTTCTCCCATTGGAACCCGACGAGTAACACTGTCTGCATGAAATTTCGGACAGACCACTCCTTTCCCTGCATGTAGGCCATTTGGCACAAATCTACAACGTTTTGCCGATTTGAACGAAATTTTGTAGATTTACCCTTTGGAACCCTGTGGGTAACAATGTCCACTTGAATTTTTGGACAGACCACTCCATTCCCTGCATAAGGCGATTTAGCACAAATCTACACCGTTTCACCTAATTGCAGCAAATTTTACTTACTTACCCCTTGAAATCCTGCTGGTACCACTGTCTACTTCATAGTTTGCAAAACCCTCTCCCTTCCCTACATTTAGAAAACAGACAAAATGAACTTGAATACCACGTTTTTACGCCCTAGAACATGTCCGTAGTAGTGTACCTCTAAGAATATTTTAATAAGTCTTTTTTTTGCCTGGTAATTCGGGCTATATTACGTCGCCCCTACCAGTGTTCTGGTGCAGAATTGCGAAAATAGTTACATCTTGCGCTGCTTATAAATTGCAGTCACGAGGAATAATTAATGCAAAAAGATATCTTAGGCCCCTTAAAACAGTTGTCATTATGAATATTATACCTCTGTATAAGTGCGATGGTGTTGGTGCAGTTCATTGAGGTTATCAGGTGCAATAAGCGATGGTGCATTCAAATTTACTTTCATTTATTCCGATCCTTATCCTTGAGCGCTATGTGGCGACAAATGACACTATTGCTGCCTCAGGAGCTTGGGACAGCCGACGTTTTCCGAGTGCTCTGATTATTTTCCTACGGCGCTATGCGACAAAAGATGGCACTATTGGTCTCTATTTTCCTAACAGCCAATGAGATATATGCCCTAGACCTTGTCTCTTATTTCACTTACACCCCTTTCTAATCATATTTTTCAATTCGTTTGTAAATTATATGTATCAGTACTGTAATTAGTTAATAACAGTTTCCCTATTCATTATTATCATTATCATTACGGAAAAACGTCCTGAATGTTACGGCCATTATACTGTACTACTTATCACCCCCACTACCACGACCACCACAAAAAGTTATATTTTTTCTGTTAGTTTAAATATCATTTGCCAGTTCTGTAGTAGTATTCATTATCATCCATAAAACAAGATGTTCAGTAAAGAACGTACTTTCTCCTAAATGCATGGGTATTGTTATAACTCTTTGTCCTTTTCAAGGAGTAGACAATTGAATGTTGGTTGTAGTAGCTTGTTGAAATACAACGTGTTATACGGATATTAAACATGAATATTAGGCGTCCTTTGATAGTGCTACCTCTGTACAAAATTTCATTCAATTCGGTTTCACCGTGTTTGAATTGATACAGTGAATCGATTTGCAAACATACATGGCCACTATCTGCAAACTATTAGGTTGATGACCTTGTAGTTCAGTCAAACGATGCTTCCCACAAAAATGTATGTTGTTGCAAAATTTGGTAGTGATCAGATGATTAGGTTGATCGTAATTTGATTTAAACTTTTAACATTTGGGAGGCCACCATTGCGTTTCCGTCAAGATGGCGACGATATAAAACATGACACTGCGTTGCCTTTTGCGAGTGCTATCTCTGTACCAAATCTCGTTCAATTCGGTTTCACCGTGTTCGAATTGATAGGGGTGGGGGGGACAGATATTCAGAGTACACACACTCACAGACACACAGCCTCACAGACACACACACACAGACATACACACAATTTTTCGCCCTGTGTTGATCTCATAATTCAACTTTCATTTTTTGCAAAAATCGAAAGTAGGCTAAAAATGAATCCACCGGGCGACGCTGGGCACTACTGCTAGTAAATCAATAAATTAGAGCAATACACCACTAATCCTTTGTTGTTCTTCTTTATAAACAAAGGAATGACAGTAAGCGAAAAAGAAGGTGTGATGATAGCTCAGTGAAAACAAGTATGGTGTTTGTTATGAAAATAGAGTACTATAATTGGCTCGTTTCAACCGAATTCTTACATGTTATTGGTCCAAATCGATAGAGCGGAACAGTCAGTAAAATATCAACTTGACAATGTATTGTCGCTAGAAATGAATTGTCACCAAGTTGTGGAGTGCGATTACTTTGTGAGGGCACAGTTGCGCACGCAATGAGTTTCGTATGCGGGTGAGTCCATGTGCTGGAGCGTGAGTGAGAGGGGAGGAGCGTTCACTTCACTATTTGCTACGGGCATGTTCACATCGGCTCCTGGTAACATCGGTAACTGTAATTGCACGTTAGTGTGTCTCCCAGCAGCATAGAAGCAATGACCCTTTCCACTACCTAACTTCTCCTCATTTCCAATCTAAGTTCGTGGCATCACGCCGGTTTTTGCCATCACCTAGTAATAGAGCCTATCCGCTATGAACTCTACTCCATGGATATAAGCTGTCTTAGCAGGGAGTCTCCGGTATTGGTATTCCTTATGGCATTTTGCTTTCGCTCAGTACAGTTCAGTTTCTACAGCCTACGAGCCACAGTCCTGAATACTACTACTACTACTACTACTACTACCACTAATAATAATAGTTATATATGGAATACAGCCAAGCCTCCGTGGCTTAGGCGGCAGCACGCCGGCCTCTCACCGCTGAGTCCGTGGTTCAAATCCCGGTCACTCCATGTGAGATCTGTGCTGGACAGAACGGAGGCAGACAGGTTTTTCTCCGGGTACTCCGGTTTTCCCTGTCAAAAATTTCATTCCAGCAACACTCTCCACTATCATTTCATTTCATCTGTCATTCATTTAATCATTGCCCCAGAGGAGTGCGTCAGGCCTCGGCAGCCGGCACAGTTCATATCCTCGCCGCTAGATAGGGGCTTCATTCATTCCATTCCTGACCCGGTCGGAGACTGGAAGCAGGCTGTGGATTTTCATTTTCATGGAATACAGCCAATGCCAATAGCAGGGTACTTAAATTGAACGCCCGAGGGCTCCCAACAAGTACACATTTCAAGTAGTTCCAACTTTGGCTAGTAGATGCCACTGTCACTGACACCTAGCGGTGAACGTTGGAACTTGATAGAGCGTTTCTAACCAAATAACCTGGGAATTTGGCTACACACTACCAATTGCAGTGGTAGGTTCTTTTACTTGCCATAAATCTGTGATATAGGCCCACCGGCTTTACTTCCCCTCCGAAGGAAGGCATACTGAAGGATTTTAACGCCCTTAAAAATCCGACTTATAATAATAATAATAATAATAATAATAATAATAATAATAATAATAATAAGAACTAATTATACGGATGGGACTAAATTCGGATTCAACAACCGACCTTTAATCACCAAATTTGGGAATATGTTTCAAGTAGATAAATTCAAGTAGGTAATTTAGGAAGCGAACAAGCAAACAAGTTGAAAATTACAAAGAGCATGCAAAATTATTTGTAACAGACATAATAAAAAATTCCCATCACCAAACACAAATTAACGACACTACAAGACTGTTGGTTGGTTGGTTCATCAGTTGAGGGGCTATGACAATGCGATCATGTAGCCCCGTGTACTTTGGGTGTGTGTAGAATCTGTCTGAAAACCGGTGTTAATTGTGATGACTGTATTAGTGTGTTTTATCTGTTTGTTAATTCAAGTAAGGCCTGCAGCCATTCGATTTCAAGTAGTTCCAACGTTTTCTCCCAAGCGCCACCGTCAACGACCGACAAGTTCTGAACTTTGTTACTAGATGCCACTGAAATCGGCTCCTGGCGAAGAACGTTGGAACCTAAGAGCAATAGTCAAATAAAACCTATAATTTAGCTTCGCACAAGTGTAATTAGTGGAAGGTTCTTTATCAAGCCATGAATTTATGACATGGGACCGCCGGTTTTATTTCCCCTTGGAAGGAAGGCATACTGAGGGATTTTAGCCTACTTTTCACATTTTGCAAAAATGAGGAAAAAGTAGACTTATGAGATCGATCCGGGCAAATGTGTGTCTATCTGTCCTTCTGTCTGTCTGTCTGTGTGTCCCTCCCCCCTATCAACTTCTAAATGGCTGCAGCAATCGAAACAAAATTTGGTATGAGTAAAGATCTATACCTGAATATCTCAATGCCGCATTTGAAAATAATGTCAGTGCTACCAACTGCTGAAAAATCGCAATTGAAATTTAAGCTCCATGTTGGATATCTTGGAAGGTATGAATGGGAGCTATTTCAAAATTGGCACACGTATAGATAATAATATTTCAGTTTAATTTCCAGGAGACATACATGGCAGTGTTGCCAAAATGATTATAAGCCTGCTGATAGGTCCAATTTTTAAATGCATATAACTTCTACACTATCAATTAGAATTCAACCAAATTTCGTATGTGCTATGTATACATAAACATATATGATTGAGCGTATTCTTAAGGGCCACCAGGGCTGCCAACTGTTAACAAAGGCTCTCAATTTCTTTTATCCAAATACCAATATATCAGAACGTATGCACGCCGACAGCTTTAAACTATGCACAGGTGCACACGTATAGTACCTGACATTCTATATTAATTTGGAGTAACTTATATATGTCAGTGCTACCAACATGATTCTAAACCTGCTGAGCGGCCCAAATTTAAATACATGTAACTTCTATACTATCATTTGGATTTCAACCAAATTTCGTATGTGCTTTGTGTACCATAACAGATATGACAATGCGTATTCTTAAGAGCAACCAGGGCTGTCAACTGTTAATTATTGCTGTATCTATTTTTGTTACCCTAATATCAATATATCAGAAAGTATGCAAGCCAATAGATCTAAACTTTGCACATGTATAGTACCTGGCATTCTAGATTAATTTAAAGTAACTAATCTACGTCAGTGCTGCCAACATGATTCTAAGCCTGCTGGTAGACCCTGTTAGGTAGATTTCATTAGAAAGCTAACTATTGCAATGGGTACCATGTTTCGACTTCCGGAAAATTTCGACATATCTTCGCGTTTCACATCCCCCAGACCCCAAAACCACCGTCAGTTCAAAAGTTTATATATAATTTATGTATATATGTATCTATCTATCTATCTATCTATCTATCTATATATATATATATCAGTTTCTTGTGGACACGATAACTGCCGTAATTTTGCACCAATCACTTTGAATGTTTTACATAACATGTATCCCTATAAAATCACGGTCGAGTTCTTTAATGGCCAAAATCGGTCGAAGGGGGTGAAAATGGGGGGCTTTTTTTTCGAAAAAGTGAAATTTTGCTATAACTCTCTTAATACGTGAAATATCGAATCTATTCAAAGGTCATAATATGTGTCGGATAAGTGCCAAAAATTTATGTCAAATAAGTTTTTTGATAGCACCAACCATTGACCAAAGGGGTGAAAAAAAGTGGGTTTTTCGGGAAGCATTAATCATATCTCTCTTAATAGGCACAATATCAAAACCGTATAAAATGGAAAATATTCCCCTAATAATTACCTAAAACTTTTGTCTGAAAGAATTTTTGATATGACCCACCATTACGCCAAGGGATGAGAAAAATTATTTCGGAATTTTAAAAAATGCCAAGTGCCATCAGAGGTTACCATAACAACGCTTTTAAATTGATGAGGGATGATCTATCAGAGGTTGCCAAGACAACGCCATTGACGAGATCACATTCATTTTTAGCCTACTTTTCACACTTTTCAAAAATGAGGAATACGTAGACTTATGAGATATATCCGGGAAAATGTGTCTGTCCTTCAGTCAGTCTGTTTGTCCTTCTGTCCTGTCTGTCTGGCTGTGTGTGTGCTCCCCCCCCCTATCAACTCATAAACGGCTGCAGCAATCGAAACCAAATTTAGTATGAGTAAAGATGTATACCGGAATATCCCAGGCCCATATTTGAAAAAGATGCCAGTGCTACCAACTGCTAAAAAAACGCACTAGAAATTTGAGTTCCATGTTGGATATCTTGGAAGGTATACATGGGAGCTATTCTAAAATTGGCACACATATAGATAATACTATTTCAGTTTAATTTCCAGGTGGCCATACATGACAGCGTTGCCAAAATAATTTTAAGCCTTCTGATAAGTCCAATTTTTAAATGCATATAACTTCTACACTATCAATTGGATTTCAACCAAATTTTGTATGTAATATGTGTACATAAACGGATATGACTGAGTGTATTCTTAAGAGCCAATAGGGCTGCCAACTGTTAATAATTGCTGTCTATTTTGTATCCAAATATATCAGAAAGTATGCAAGCCGACAGCTTTAAACTATGCACTCGTAAATTACCTGACATTTTACATTAATTTGGAGTAACTTACATACGTCAGTTCTACCAACATGATTCTAAGCCTGCTGATAGGACCAATTTTTAAATACATGTAACTTCTATACCAACAAATGGATTTCATCCAAAATTGGTACAAAAAGATATAATATTTCAGATTATTTCTGACAGCACTCGCATGACATTGTTGCCAACATGCTTTTACGTGTACTAATAGTCCAATGTCTAAATCCATGTAACGTCCTTTGGACTTCAACCACATTTTGTATTCTGTACCTTAGGAGATGGAAGTAAGAATATATTCAGTCACCAGAGCTGCCAACTGTATTGCTCTATTAGGCTACATTTTGGCTAGTATACCTTATGTCGAACTAATTAAGACATTTCGATATTACCCACTTAATTTCGTCATTATTCTAGATAGGTTCATATACTGTAGATTAATCTATGGCATGAATCTTAATTTTAAGAAAAGTAGGCTCTTTAGTTCGTCATGGAACTTCTTGTTCCATCTGACTATGAGGGAAGCGGCTAACTGGTAGCATGCTGAACTTCTATGCCCAAGGTCGCTGGTTCAAAGCCGGCCAAAGTCGCCGGATTTTCTAAGAGCGCTAAAAATCCCTCAGCATGCTTCCCTTTGGAGGGGAAGTTACAACGTTCGTTGCAAGTTGCTGGTTGCGGTGGCATCTAGCAGCCAAGTTCTCAGCTGGGTGTCGTTGACGTTAGTATTTGGTACAAAATTAGGTACTACTACTTAAAATTGACCGTCTGCACACCTTACCTGAATAACAGACTAATACAGTAATCACAAATAACACCATTTATCAGACAGATTCTACACACAACCAATGTACACGGGGTTATATGACCACCTTGTCGCAGCCCCTAAACTGAGGAACCAACCAACATCTCTGCGGGAGATAAAATTTTGCGTGAAGAAGTAATAGACTGTTAGATAGTTACACATTAGTTCCAAACCTTGCATAAGAACAGTGTGATCACAAGTATAAAAATGAACCCCAAATGACAAGAAGGTTACCATCCCCATAAGACAGTAAAATGTTAAAAATATGCATAGAAAGACGAAAAAATGTTAACTAACCTCCAATTGTAAAATACTTTCTCGCAATAAATGAGGTCTGATCCTCCTACGAAAACCTGCATATTTTGCCTATTATAGCCTATCCCCTAGTTTGCCTGGTGAAATCTACCTCCGCCTTCCGGCGTGCCGAGAGGAATTTTTTAAAATGCATTCATGGATTTCATTCAAAATTGGCACATCAAAAGATCATATTATTTCATATTATTTCTGACCAATACATACATGACATTGTTGCCAATATGATTTTACGCGCGATGTTAGATCCAATGTTAAACTGCATGTAACGTCCATGCTATCCATTGGACTTGAACCAAATTTTGTATTCTGTACCTTAAGAGATGGAACTAAGAATATATTCAGTCACCAGGGCTGCCAAATGCAGTGCTCTATTAAGCTACATTATGCCAGGTATACTGTATTTCGAACTAATTAGAAATTTCGATATTACTAACTTAATTTCGTCATTATTCTAGATAGATCCATATACATTAATCATTGGCATGAATCTTAAATTTTAAGAAAAGTAGGCTCTTTAGTTCGTCACGGATCTTCTTGTTAACTACAAGACGGTCGTCAAACCTGAATCACTTTACACATCTGAAACTTTGATGATTGAAGCAGATCAAAAGTCAGAAACTTCGATAAACGAGCGAGAAAAATTCTGTAAGAAAATCTTAGGACCAAAACATGAAAAAGAAGCCACATGAAATATATAAAAGTATGAAAATAATCACAGATTTCATCAGAAAAAGGAGACTAAAATTTATGTTCACGTATAAAGAATGGATGACAATAAACTAACGAAGACCTAGCACTATCTCTGAAAAAAAAAAAAAAAACACAGCAATTGTCTGGTAGAAACAACACAATACCTACAAGAAATTGGTAACGAAGAAATCATTCGCAGTAGACCAAAGTTTGGGCCCTAATAAACAGACACAAATTTACCGAGAAACCTACACGGAAGAATACGGGACGGACAGAAGAACGCAACAGAGGGATGAAGAGATATTGCAAATGAAAGAGGAAACATTGTGCTAAACAAGTTCTAACGCGCTCCTTAGTTGGGCATAACATATAATAATAATAACAATAATAATAGTAATAATAGTAATAATAATAATAATAATAATTGGGATCGAACTATTTTGACTGATCAATCGGTATCACACAACAGGTCGGATCTGGTGGTTGTCAGAAAAAAAACTACCTTGATTGATGTTGCGATTCCTAACAACAAGAATCTCCAAACACATAGAAAATATCAGCAAATACAGCGAGTTGGTCGACCCTATCAAAAGATAATGACATGTAGAACGGGCAAAGACCATACCTATCATTGCCTCAAGTACGGGTGTGATCCCAAGTACCTTGCTCCAAGGCCTTAAAGAACTGGATCTGGATACGCAACTGTACAAACTAATGCAGAAGGCAGTAAGTAGTTCTATCAACAACCAGAGTCGTCCGGGAGTTCATGGGTATCGACATTCCAGAGTAGAAGTTGCTGTTTCAGTAACTGTACTTGGTTGCCTGAAACCCGTATAGTTATGTTGTAATGTACCAGGAATGTGTTATATGTACTGCATAAAATAATAATAATAATAATAATAATAATAATAATAATAATAATAAAAATAATAATAATAATGTCGCCTCCGTAACGTAGCGGTCAGCATGGTTAGCTGCCGCCCCGGAGGTCCTCGGTTCGATTCCCGGCTCTGCCACGAAATTTGAAAAGTGGTACGAGGACTGGAACGGGGTCTACTCAGCCTCGGGTGGCCCAAATGAGTAGAGGGGGTTCGATTCCCCCTCGGCCATCCTCGAAGTGGTTTTCCGTGGTTTCCCACTTCGTCTTCGGGCAAATGCCGGGTACCTTCTTCAAGGCCTCGGCCGCCTCCTTTCCTCTTCCTTACCTATCCATCCTAACCATCCATTACCTTCCCTCATGAGGCCCCTGTTCGCTTTGCAGGTGAAGCCGCCTGGGCGAGGTGCCAATCCCACCTCACCAGTTGTATCCCTTCCGATTAGATGTTCCCAGCTCTAGGACACTGCCCGTGGAGGCGGTAGTGGTGAGTTCCCTCGCTGCGTCCGTGGGTTCCACCAACCTGGAGGGTAAACGACAAAAGAAAAAAAAAAGAAAAATAATAATAATAATAATAGTAATTGCATGGTCTCAGCTACCTGGTGATCTGCTCTCCGATATGCACAACCAACAAACAACGAAAGTCGATTAGATAACCTGTGGCTGGGTTCATAATTAATAGGCTATTGCCTTGTATTCGTCAAACTATATGATAATGTGCCTATTTTTTACAAGCTAACAATGTGCGCCCGGCAGTAGCGTGAATGTTCGCCATCCTTCAATATTCAGACTTCCTCGGTCGAGAATCGAACCTGTGACTGTGGGATCAGGTGGCAGTTACTGACACACCGTGGAAGCTACTGTGCTGTTTTTGTGTAACTCGCGGGATAAACCTTGCAGTTTCGAAAACAAAAGCGACCCACGCAACAAGTGCCATCATCGATAAAAAGGTCTGTTCGACCGTTCCAAGCGAGAGCTTGCTGAACTTAAAGCAGTGTCGTCAGATGTCAGGCAATGTCGCATGTGGGAAATGCTTGCAGCTCCCGCCAGTAGATGTCACATCTGTGTTCTCAGGGAACTCGGAACGCCGCGCCACTTCGCGTCTGAGTGGTGTGTGGAGTATTTCACACAATGCACGTGAGAAATGATGTATGAGCCTCATCAATTTGCCGCCGTATACAGTACCATGCATTTTAAAAGACCAATACATACTCACCACTTGTACGAGTCCTCCCTCTTTTGAAGCAAAATAATTTTACCTCTAACGTTTTCACAGTGCTTTTTTTTTCTAAAATAAATTTAAGGGGTACTCGCAGTTGGGGAGCGTGATGGCTTAGTGGCTTAGCTGCTCGTCTTTCACCCGGACGGCCGGGAATCGAATCCCGGTGACAGCTGGGTGGAATTTTCACCCGAAAAATCACGTGGCGTAAGGAAGGGCATCCGGTCTTAATCCCCGGCCAAAATCAAAATGAGCCAGGTTGGCTCCGGCGACCCCAATTGAATGGGATAAGCCGAAGAAAGAAAGAATTTAAGGGGTACTCTCAGTTTTAGTCGACAAAACATCACGGACTTCTGATGTTGGTAAATTTAAGGAGTTGGTGAAAAAGCACCAGATAAAGAGGCAGTGATGAACGGTGCATAAGTTGAAGCAATGAAGGAAAGTGTAAATGTTTAGTATTTTATGTTTATTTCTGTTATTAGAATGATTATTTTTACGATTACCGGTTTCTTCTCTTAGCAACTATTACTTATTTTCTAATTAGTCCTAATTTTCTAAATTTTTTGTGGTTGTGAATTGTTTTGTGTAATTATTGTAATTTGCCACCATGGACAGTGTCCACATTTGCCAATAAACCATGTATATGATCTTGCAATTTTCGGCAATTTGCAAAGTCCGATCATTGTTTGTGTTCGAATCGTTAACATTCAGCTTTTTCGATGCCAGGGTGGATGTTAAATAGTTCGTTATTTTCTCCATCCTTCAAAACTAACCACCCACACAAAATAACAACCTACCCCGCATCCAAACACTAGCCTGCGTGCTTATAAGAACGGAGTGCCGAGTTGCCGACCAAAAGAAACTGATTCGATAGATCGATTTAAATCGAGGATTACTCGAAATCTCCTCCAGCTGTTGTGGACAGCGCGTTGGCGCCAGTTTTCAAATGTTTAAGGGGTACGCATACCCCCATGTTCCCCCTAAAAAAAGCACTGCTTTTCATCCAACCTGGCTAGCAATCTAATAACATGGTTGTGAGTTTGATCCCAACTCGGCTCGCGTGAGCTTAACTCGCAAGAAGTAAAGAACATTCCAAATAGGTACCCGTACTTACCAAGATGAAATAATTAAAGAAGGAAACTATATCAATTCCCGCAGTTTTTTCACCTGAAATGTGAAAAAAAATCACACACAGGGTAACTGCTGTCGGCGTGGGGTTTCGAACCTCGGATATCTGAACACAAGCTATCCAATTAAGTCGTGAGGCGTGACTTCGAATGTTCCCCTATGCTGGTGGCTTTTAAAAAGGGCTGTGTGATTTTGCGATTGAACGTATCAATTTTACTTAATACTCGTATAGAACTAAGTAGCCTATTTCATATATTCTACTGGTCTTTCCCATTTCAAAATTGACCCACCAATTAAACAGATTTACCATGTGCTAGACTAAATAGCATTTAATGGCGACGCTCATTAAAATTTGAAAAAACACGGTCGGAGTAAAACTGAGTAGTAGTAAGTTCTTACCAAATTCATTGAAATCGCTCCAGCCAATCAAAACGTATTTCGGACACACATATTGATAGTCTACAAGATGATACTACAAGGCTCTATTTCATAACATGACAATAAACTAAAAAGCCTACGGTATGTGCCATTGTTCCTTTCATTCATAATGTATTTCTTCCCTACTATTCTCGTTTCTACGTGGTTGAGCATGAAATGACTTGAATCTATGTGGCGAGTGGTAACATTTCTGACGACAAATTCACGAGTCATGAAATGAATAAAGATAAATCAAGATTGGCGAGTAGTTGGAAGGAAGCGTCCGTGGCATATTAGGAGGTGGTATACCGAGTTGAACATGAGAAATCACTGAGGACCATTTTAAGGACGGTGTCCTGATTACAAAAAGTTCAGATTGCGGAAAAGTGGGCACCTGAAGGGTAAGGTGTTGTTCTGAGTGAGAACATGTTAATGAGAAAGTTGGTTTAATTTACCAGGGTGATTAATTTTTTTTCATAAACCAACTTTGGCGATAAACAAAGCGGCCGTCATGCCTTGCAATTCTAAATTAACCTAGTATAAACATTCCCCGCACCTAATAACTGTTAACAAAATTATCGTTATATTTACATTTAATAATAGCAAACATGGTATTTGACATTAAATGTCTATATTTGAAACCAGATATGAAATGACACGTTTTGCGGTAAACAGATAAACCGTTCCCGTTTAACTCTGATCAGCTGACCTTTGTACGGGTGGCTAGAGTCACCGACCTACAGGAAGTACCATGTTCCCCAGCCCGCTTGACTAGGAATGTTGACTTTTGAATCATCAAACAAATCAACTTCTAAAGGCTATGCCTTATCTCCACAACCATTGCTCTCTGTTTTCAGCACCTCGTTTCATCTCACAGTAGGAACCATAATGAAGAGTTAGTGTGATGTCTAGCAGGAAACATTTTCTCGGTCGACCTCGGCCTTTCCTCCCTGTGATCTTTCCTTCTAGGAGATTAGTTAAGAAAGCGTTATGTCGCAAGATGTGGCCTTGAATTTAGTTTTTCTTTTATGGATAGTTGGTCTCAGTTCTCTTTTCCCTTGAATTTCTTGCAGGATGCTGATGTTAGTCCTTTTTTCAATCCATTTAACCCGTAATATTCTCCGCCAGATCCACATCTCAAACGCTTCAAATCGCTTCCAATCCTGACCTCTGATCGTCCAAGATTCACATCCATACAGAAGCACACTCCACGCAAAGGACATGACAAATTTCTTTTTAGCCTAATTGCAATATCCGAATTTGCATTAATCAAAATATTTTTCTTATTATTGAATGCCAGCTTTGCGAGCGCTATTCGCCAACTAATATCTTTACTACACCTGTTGTCATTGGTGATTAGTCTTCCCAAATAAGAGAAACATGTGACTTGTTCCACTATCTTGTCAGTAAGCTTAATGTTTGTGTCAATACTCTCAGGATGTTTACTTACAACTTTTGAATAATAATAATAATAATAATAATAATAACCTACTAATACTTCAACTTTCTCTAATCCACCATAAATAACTACACCCTTAGTTTCATTGTACAACAATAGCAATATGAAAAATATTAAAAAAAAAGTGCTTAATCTCTTGTCCGTAATCTGGACAGGGTTGTTCGAAATGTGGACGGTTTTTGCCTTGTCAACAATGAGGACTGATCGCATTCAAGACGCAGCCTTCGACTGTGGGGTTCTAATAATTCTTGTCCCGGGTCCTCAGATAGCCTGGTCTGATGGCCATGCTCGTTAATACGCTGAGCAACGCTGGTCAGATATATGCGTGCGTGTAGGCCTGTAAGGAACGAGCCAGTTATTAGGTATTGAGTTAGCACCATTTCTGGGCTACAACAATCTTCTAATATTCTTGTCTGTCGCCTTGGAGGTCCGGGTTGGATTTCTCGGCTCTGCCAAGACATTTAATTCTGGTCTGAGGGATGGAACGGGGTTCATTCAGCCTCGTGAGACAGAACCAAGGAGAGGTGGATTCCATTCTAACCTGAGCCATCCGAGAAGTGGGTTATCGGGGTTTCCCACTTTTAATCCAGGCAAATGCCGGTATGGTACATACCTTAAGGCCATGCTGTCTCCCTCCCAATCCTATCCTCAATTACAAATGAATACACTAGCACAGGTACCTAAGTAAATCAGGTTATCAGACAAATTCTACACACACCCAAGAACGCGGGGATACATGACAACGATGCCGCAAAGCGCATGAATGAATTAACAACAACTACAATATCAACTTATATAAGAGCAGCAATTAGTTGCATTCAGTTTTTAATGAAAAATGAACCAGGCAATAAATGAAATTCTAGAAAAAATACAACGTAGACCATTTTTATCCTACTTTCTATATTTGTAAAAAATGAAAGTAGACTTATGAGATCTACACAGGGCCAAAAATTGTGTGTCTGTCTGTGTGTGTGTGAGAGTCGGTGTGTGTGAGGATGTGTACTCTGAATGTCTGTCCCCCTCTATCAATTCAAACACGGTGAAACCGAATTGAACGAAATTTGGTACAGAGGTAGAACTAGCAAAGGGCACCTCAATGTCATGTTTTATATCGCCGCCATCTTTACCAAAACAGAATGGCGGCCACTCAAACGTTCAAAACGTAAAATCAAATAACGACTAAACAATTCATCCGATCTCTACCAAATTTGGTAACAACATACCCTCATATAGCATGCGTTTTGTGACCAAACTAAAAGGTCATCCGCAGTACCATTTCAGGATGGCGGCCGTGTGAATTATGCAAACTTTATAATCCATATCATGGGACCCACCAGTTCCGATTATCGAACCGAGAATCGTTTTAACAGTTCAAAAGGAAGAGGCACGTTGAAGTTAAAAGTTTATTTAGTAATACTATAGTGCCGAAGTGATTTTAAAAAGCTGAGTCGTCTCAGTTACAAGGCAAGATGGCAGCGGATATCTTGTGCCTGACTTATATTTCACTAATTTGAGTATTGCATGTAATATAGCGTACTGATACAAAATAAATAAACTTTTTATGAAATGCTTTATATATAAATACTATACTCCACTGATGAAATAGTTTAGTCTAAATCTTATTTGCTAACACGTTCTATGTAGCCTAAGTCATTTGATATCGAACGATGTTAGTTGGCACGTTTGGCTACGTGGTAAAGCGTTCGCCTATCACTTTTATGACTAAGGTTCAAACCCTATCAGAGTTAGTCCTTTTTGCTTGAAATGTTTTATATTTATTGTTTTGTAATGACTCAGACGTTTTAAAATTAACCGTCATATTGGGCATATTACAATGTAAATTATATATTTAATTAAAACAAAATTCTCCCGCAGATTTGCACGAGACATCTAGCAGCAAGAAAGTGAATTATCATGACCAACTGGCTGCGAACAACACGCCAGCCTACAGATTAACTTACAGATTTTATTGAAAAGTTTCTTTTTATGGCCGCTAGAATGCACTCGCCCTGTTAGGATTATCTTGTTCGATACTTCTCCACTAGATGTCATGACTGGTCTACGTGGGACTCCATTGATTACCATACCATTGGCATTCTATGCGCATCGAATTTGAAGAATGACAAGATGATACTACGATACATATTTACTTTTTATTTTAAAGGGTTTGTAACAGCCTATTTTGCGTTATTTGAAAATGTTATTTGAGCTAAAGAACAGAACGATTTCACATAGTACCGGTACCCGAACTTTAGCATTTGGTGCTAGTTCAGGATATTAATTAATAAGGTGGTGAAAGCCATGCACAGCCAGACGTGTCAACACATGCCTCAACTCAAAGTTAGATGTTGCCCACGTCCGGTCGATTATGTAATAATAATATGGTAATAATGTTATTGGTTTTACGTCCGTTTTAACTACTGTGGCTTTTAGGGACGCCGGGGTGCCGGAATTTTGCCCCGAAGGGAATCTTTAACGTGCCAGTTAATCTACTGACATGGCTCCCTCGCATTTGTGCACAATGCCAGCTGACTGCGCCAGGATACGAACCTGCAACCTAGGGCCCAGAAAGCGAGAACGTTACCACTGAGCCACGCAGACAGTCCGGTCGATTATGTCTCCAGATCCATAACATTCTTGAGATACTTCTTTTCTTTTCTTTTCTTTCGTTCTTTCTTTCTTTCTTTCTTTCTTTCTTTCTTTCTTTCTTTCTTTCTTTCTTCAATGATGGTAGAAGTTGTTTTTCGAGGTTGTGGTGTTTGGTAGAGGTAAATATTATCTAAGGTCTTCATCCAAGAAATGATTCTGTTATACTCTTTGACAAAAACAAAGAGTTATAACTATAGGCTACTCATACATTTAGGAGAAAGTAGGCTATATGTTCTTTACTGAACATCTTGTTTAGTCTATACTAGCATATATTCTGAACTAATAATAATAATAATAATAATAATAATAATAATAATAATAATAATAATAATATCTGTCCCAGTGTGCATTGAATGGAGAGGTCTCACAAGTTATACCAACTTTCGCAGTAAATATCAGACACTATTAGAAAAGATTGAAATTTTATAGACATATTCAAAGCATGCGCTATGCAAAACCTAGTAAAATGGTATTTAACTATGCCTACTCACAAAAAATTATGAATAACTGGATAATTGAAATTGGAAATGGCCTTCAAGAAATTAACGTTGGTGAACAAACGTTACTTTGCAGCAAATCCCCGGGTTGGAGCCACACCTGCATGGACAGAAGAAAGGAAGAAAGATCATTGTTTGATTGTTTATTTTACGATTATATACACAGGACTGAGAAGTCTCATTTGCTGCATACAATCCCCTCTTTTACATAAAATAGCATTACATTAAATAATATTACAATACATTACATTAAATAACATGACCGACAGCAGTGGCTCAGCTGGCTAAAGCGCAGCGTTAGGTCATGGGACCAAGCTCTTTGCTGACTCGGTAGACGCGTGGGTTCGAGCCCCACCGTCGGCCGTCCTTGAAATGGTTTTCCGTGGTTTCCCCATTTTCAACTCCAGGCAAATGCTGGGACGGTACCTTCTGATAGGCCACAGCCGATTCCTTCCACATCCTTGCCCAGTTTCATTCATTCACCTTCATCCATTCCATCTCTCATTCCGACGCGCAGGTCACCCACGGGCGTCGAATAGAAAGACCTGCACTCGGCCTTTGAGGAGGCCACACAACCAAAAAAGAAACAAGTAGTTCCGTGAAGAACTATACAGACTATTTTCATATATCCTACTTATGTTTACTGCCTCTATCTACATACAAAATTTCAGTTTGATTGCTGTAATAGATTCGTAGATATTGTGAACCGACTAAATGTTGCGGATGGTCGCCATGTTGGATTTTATATATGTAGGTCCTAGAGTTATGTACTGTTACATGAAGATTATTGTGTACGTGTAGCATTCAAACTTCAATCGCATGATTAGAACACAGGAAGTAACAAGGAGGTTTAAAAATTTCGCACAGCTGCCATCTTGTGGTTAAGGAAACAATTGAAATAAATTAGATACCAGTGGATTAACATTCGTATGAAGATTTACTGTACCAAGTTTCACTGCACTCGAATGGCTAAATTCCGAGAAACGTCCATGTGAATATTTATACTTCGCGTCGCCGCCATGTAGGATTTGTAATCACCAGGTTATTTAAAGTCCTATAGGTGAACTTAATTTCATAGCCCCTATGAACATAAAAAAATCAGTTTGATTGCTATAATGGATTTGTAGATATTCAGAGCCGTCTAAATATTTCGGATGGTCGCCATGTTGGATTGTTAAATGTATTGGCCATTGAGTCATGTACCATTAAAGGAAAATTATTGCGTAGGTTCATTATTCAAACTTTCACTTCGATCGCATGATTACGACACAAGAAGAAAAACTTAATTTTAAAATTCGCACAGCCACCATCTTGAGGTTATGTAAACAATTGAACTAAATTAGATACCAGTGCATTACGATGTGTATAAACATTTCCTGTACCAGATTTCATTGCGTTTGGAACATTAAATCGCGAGAAAGGTCTATTTAAAATTTTTAAATTCGCTTGGCCGCCATATTCGTATTGTAATTAACTGGTTTTTGAAAGTTTACAGATGAACTTTCAGTAGTACCCTTTATCTCCGTACAAAATTCCAGGGTGATACCGTTAATAGTTTCAGAGATATAGAATGCCGGTGAAATATTTCGCACATCTGCCATCTTGTGGTTATGTAAACAACTGAACGAAGTTAGATGTCGGTGCATTACAATGTGTATAAACATACAGGGCTATTACAAATGATTGAAGCGATTTCATAAATTCACTGTAGCTCCATTCATTGACATATGGTCACGACTCACTACAGATACGTAGAAAAACTCATGAAGTTTTGTTTGGCTGAAGCTGCACTTCAGGTTTCTGCCGCCAGAGCGCTCGAGAGCGCAGTGAGACAAAATGGCGACATGAGCCGAGAAAGTGTTTGTCGTGCTTGAAATGCACTCACATCAGTCAGTCATAACAGTGCAACGACACTTCAGGACGAAGTTCAACAAAGATCCACCAACTGCTAACTCCATTCGGCGATGGTATGCGCAGTTTAAAGCAGAAGCCTTATCGTTTACAATTGCTACAAGCCCTGACACCCGATGACAAAGTCAAACGCTTTGAATTTTCGGCGCGGTTGCAACAGCTCATGGAAGAGGATGCGTTCTGTGCAAAACTTGTTTTCAGTGATGAAGCAACATTTTTTCTTAATGGTGAAGTGACCAGACACAATGTGCGAATCTGGGCGTAGAGAATCCTCACGCATTCGTGCAGCACATTCGCAATTCACCAAAAGTTAACGTGTTTTGTGCAATATCATGGTTTAAAGTTTACGGCCCCTTTTTCTTCTGCGAAAAAAAAAAAAAAACAAAAAAAAAAAAACGTTACAGGACACGTGTATCTGGACATGCTGGAAAATTGGCTCATGCCACAACTGGAGACCGACAGTGCCGACTTCATCTTTCAACAGGATGGTGCTCCACCGCACTTCCATCATGATGTTCGGCATTTTTTAAACAGGAGATTGGAAAACCGATGGATCGGTCGTGGTGGAGATCATGATCAGCAATTCATGTCATGGCCTCCACGCTCTCCCGACTTAACCCCATGCGATTTCTTTCTGTGGGGTTATGTGAAAGATTCAGTGTTTAAACCTCCTCTACCAAGAAACGTGCCAGAACTGCGAGCTCGCATCAACGTTGCTTTCGAACTCATTGAAGGGGACATGCTGCGCCGAGTGTGTGTGGGGTGGGGGGGGAACTTGATTATCGGCTTGATGTCTGCCGAATCACTAAAGGGGCACATATCGAACATTTGTGAATGCCTAAAAAAAACTTTTTGAGTTTTTGTATGTGTGTGCAAAGCATTGTTAAAATATCTCAAATAATAAAGTTATTGTAGAGCTGTGAAATCGCTTCAATCATTTGTAATAACCCTGTATACTGTACCAAGTTTTATTGCGTTTGGTTGGTTAAATCGCGAGAAACGTCTATTTAAAAGTCGAAACTTCGCGTGGCCGCCATGTTGGATTTGTAGTTACCAGGTTTTCAAACGTCATATAGGTGAACTTATAGTAGTTCCGTTTATCACCGTACAAAATTCCAGGGTGATATCGGGAATAGTTTCGGAGATATTGAATGTTGGTGAAATATTTCGCACAGCCGCCATGTTGGATTGGTGAGACGTAACAAAATTTGAAGGGCACGGTCGGGGTCGTCCGGAATAGTGCTATGAACTTACCGAGTTTCATTGAAATCGCTCTAGCCGTTTAGATGTTATTAGGGGGGGGGGGGCACACACACACACACACGCACGCACGCCCACACACACGGACAAAAGGTGCTCTCATAAGCCTTTTTTTTTAAATTGAAAATAGGCTAATAACATTAGAATGAAGACGTTTTGGGAAGAGAAGAAAGCAAATTCATAATCATGTGTTAAATACGTTCAGTAACGCTCGTTAGTTAGGCATAACGATGTACAAACGTAATAGTAACGACTTGTAGCCTCCATAGGGAGCTGGTGCAGATGCACAGGCAAAGGTGACATAATTGATGAAGACGTCATAAACACCTAGTCCCCGAGTCAGGGAAATTAACCATACGAAGTTTCGTTCGTTTGGTATTTCTATATATAATAATTATTGTTAAATGCAAACTGTACACAGAATATAAAAGTTTACTTTAGGCAATTACAAGTGTTGTTTGCACATAAACAATGTGTTTTTTTCTTTGTTTGTTTATTAAAGGTGGGCCAATCCCGACTGTACTGCAATGCCGGGCCAACCCTTGACAGAGGTGGAGAAAGCCACTAGCACTCCGTCGATTGCCAAAAATAAGTTTAATATTCTGGTCCAGCGATGGTGGATAAGAACGACTCGTCCAGGAATTGAACTTGGGGCCCTAGTGTCATACCCACTTAACCACGAAATAGGACTATCTTTAACTAGAAGCAGAGAACTGGTACTTCTTCAAATGTACGCACATATGTGACTAAATAGAACGCTGCTCCTGCCCGTGTATGGATTCCCTCTCCTATCGAGGTCTCCATGATAAATGATAGCATAGGCTATAACTCACAAAATATATAATTGATAAATGATATTTGAAATATTACCCAGCTGAAGCGTTACTGTTAATATATGAATTGTTTCCGGAGGTGGAGAAGGTTATGTTAGTAGGGTTTCAAATGTGTGGTATAAATCTCCATTGCACATTTTTATCAACACACAGTCCTCATTCCTGCAGCTGCTGTGATGTATTTTATTGTTGTTGTATGAGTAATGAGTCTGCGGCTCACTGTGATTCCCATCGGGCTGAGTGGCGCAGTAAGTTTCGTGTTGACTTCAATACCCAAGATGATCCTGACTAAGTCCTGTGGCATTTAGGGGTGTTTTCATGCGAAGACTTTGCGTCCATAGATTGCCGTCAATAAATCCCCTTAAGGGAAACAAATCCAACAACCCGCCATCTCTAAGGACACAGTAGTAATTTAATATCGCATGGCCTCGGGTGCCAGGTGCAAGCTTTGTTAATTGACACACAGAGGGCAGCTTGCGTGTCGAATTTAATGCTCCTTGGAGCGCTATGAATGTCAAGGAGGTTAGATATCTAAGTTCCTTGACGCTATACCGCTTTCTAGTAGAGAAATGAGGAACTTTGTGTTGGCGGAAAATTCCGAGATTAATTTTGCCATTATGAACACGGCCTACTGAATTCAAAAGGGTTCTTTAACATGCCAACAAAAGTTAAAAGAGATGTTAAACTTTTACTGTCAATTGAAGTGCAGGCTATTGTTGAAACATTAAAATCGATAACTCGGAATACAAGTGTGTAATTTTCACGAAACGTGGCTAGTACCGAGTCACACATAAGAAAAATAACTTTTTGTCGTCGTTGTTTCATTTAAGAACTGGGATATCGTGATCATATCAGTTCTGAGCAGTTTTGAGGATGTGGGGGGGGGGGGTAATTTGTCTGATAACCTGAGAAAATCACATATGTTAGCCACAATCCAGCTGAAATGGAAATGGGGAGGACATGTAGCAAGGCTAGATCAAAACCGATGGATTTACAAAATGATGATGTGGGACCCGAGAATTGGAAGACAAAACGTGGGAAGACAAAGAACCCAATGGACGCAAGATGGGGAGGAAAGAACAGCAAAGGTGAGACAAGAGTGGAAACTTGCGTGCAATTATCACTAAATCGCTATCAGCTATGCATCTACTGTAGATCGAGTGATCATTTGGAAAGAATCGATTTAAGTACAATATTCATACCGAGGTGATTAACCATATGCGTCACAGAAGCAGTAAGGCATTAGATATGACATCACCCCACACACACATCCTACAGGTGCAAAAGGTGTATACGTGTAATAGCGGTGTCAACTCATTCGGCATTCAGACAGTCATTTCGGAACAACTACGCATAGATGTTCTAACTGTGAAGAGGCATTCGAGACTATAGGCAAACATCCAGAGGTAAGAGCGACTACTATTGGTAGATAGCGTTCTCAGCTCCCAATAAAGCTACAAGCACGTTCCTATTTAAAATTCTTATTCAATTGATGATCGTTTATAGTATACTAAGACGGATTAATACGACATGCACACATGGACATTTAAAAATATCCGTGACAGCAATCTTATCCAAGGCTCACCACAATTGACGCTAACGAATTCAAAGGCTTGCTTACTTATCCACATACGGTGTATGCATACCGTACCTTAATACGTACTAGCAGAAGTACCCGTTCTTCGAATGGTGTTCAGTGTTAACACCAGACATTATCAATTGAGCTACTGTTGCAATGGTTAGCGGTTTGTCATTCCTTCACAAGATTATCAGAACGAAGTTAGTTTGCTGGGAATATCACACACACTGTTAATTTAAGGGCCTTAAAATGTGGTTTTCGGAGACCTTTTATAGACTCATGAATTGTGTGTCTCACATTGAGAAGCGCAACATATGCTTTATTCGTCCTTCTAGGATAATTTTTATATTTCGCCTATTTTAGCATGTATTTTGAGAAGTTTTTCCCCTGTATCCACCTTTCTACTGTATGAAAAGTACGGTGAAGAGTTTTATAAATGATTGGAGTATTGTGGAGTATTGACTCTCATGGATACCATACCTAATTTTACGATGCACCAAGCATCCGAACACGAGTTATATGCGTACATAAAGATACACAAAAAGACAGACAGATTCTATTGTCTACAACATATCACCCAGATATCCAAATATGGGTATATCTACCACACAGTATCAAACACAATCATCCTTACGATGAACCCGTATGTAAAAAAAAAAAAAAAAAGGATTAGTTAAAATGTGCTCTCGAACTAAATTCACCTAACGTGTACTTCCTGACGTGAAATAGAATTGAAAGCTCTGTAGACGAAACGCAATACACGTCACAAAAAAACTGACCCTCTACGTTGTGTTAGGTCCCCATACACTGGAAGACCCCTTTCATAAATTATAAAGGCTTGTGGTGCATGAAAATTCAGGTTATTTAGCCTCAAATGGCCCAAATTCCTAAAAGCTGCAAAAAATGCTGATTCAATTCAGGAATTTTTGAAAATAATGTTGCTGTTTGGAGATATATATAATAGACATTCTGTGCTATACGTCGCATGTGAAAATTTCGTGAAAAAATTCTAGGTTACCCCTTGACCCCCTTAATTGCATTGGTGAATTATACAGTCTAAGTTGGTACCATGATAACCTTATAGCCATTTGCAAACTTTCATAGAAATGTAATAAATGGTTGCTTCTTACAGAAATTGATGGAAAGTTGGATGTCACCCATTGAGATAATGTTGTCATGGTTACCGACTTGCGTTCCTTCATAAGTTTGTTAAAGTAGTTTTCTGGGAATATCTCAGAAACTGTTGGTTTTAGAGCCTTATAATGTAGTTTTCGAGGACCCTTTAAGTAGTAGAGGAAATGTATGTTTTGAATATTGCGTAATCGCGAGGACACATTGCATCATCATGACGTCATCTGATAGCTATGCGGATGTGAGCACGTGCACGTGCACATGTTAGCGTGGGAAGAGGTTGACCTTTAACCGCTTGAAGAAGATAACCTTTGGGTAACCGCTTGAAGCAGATAACCTTTGACTTATTTATGCGATGGAGATAAAAATTAATGGGTGTTGACGTCATTTGATACCCATGCAAGTTTGCAGCTGTGCGAGCGATCACGTGATATGTCTGCAGTGTTCGCGTGAGACGTGGTTGACCTTACACGTCATTGGGTAAGAATGTAATCTTTGACTTCTTTAAGTAATACTGATAAAAATATAATGAGATGATTGCGTCAGAAGCTTGTTTTGTAGCATTTGGTTTCTTGAGTGTAGGTGGGGGTGAAGGATATATAAATGCATGTGTGCGTGGATGAGCTTAACTTCTACGTTTGCGCGAAGAGAGAGTGTGTGTGTGAAAGAAATAAAGAAAGTCAACGACGAGGAACAAATTGTGTGTGTGATGGATGTTCTAACGAAGTTCAATAACTTAGCCACTTGCGTTGAGTATTCTAATAAGAAACTATCAGAACTAATAATTGATTTACCGTATGTGGTCCAAATTATTCGGGCTGTGGAGACGAGATTTGGAAGAAAAATAGTGGTGGACATTATCATTGAAGGTGAAATAACAAGTGTATTTCTACCAGCAGTATTTGCAAAACTAAGCGCATCAGAGATCGATGAACTAAACTCACTTAGAGGCAAACTGATGTTGGTGTATTTGGGGTTGAAGAGCCGCTCACATCAAGTTGTTTTAAAACTGTAAATTTTTGGTGAGTATATATATGCAGATTATATATGTATTGATTGATATAACGAATTATATATATATTTAGTTGCTTATTATTTCTTAATTTGTTTAATTTTTTTCAGATTATCTAAAAACTAATAAAAAGGAACAGCAAAATGAAGTGGAAAACTGTTAATTTTCTGAGTGGAACTGAACATCGATCGCACCCGGTAATAGAGTATCACCGTGTATGCTTTCACCAGTCTGAAGAAGGAGAAGAAGAAGAAGAAGGAGAAGATGATAATGAGGTGAGTCATAATGAGAAAGAATCTTGTTTTAACAAATGGACATCTTCGAGTGGAATTTCAACATTTTCAGTCTACGTTACTAATGTTAGCAAATCAGATGGTAGTCAGCGAGAGGTGACAGAAACAGTTCTAAGATATTTGTTACAAGAATTATGTGAAGATGAACATTTTATTTGTTTCTTCGGATACAATACATTTGATGAGGTTTACAAAGTTGAATTTTCCATCACTTGTTTTGAAGTAACAAAATTGAATGAGCATAGAAACAAATTGCTTGGTAAACTTCAGGACGAATTTCCCTTTGAAGCCATTCATTGTTCGCTGGAGATTACAGGCAGCAATTTATCTCAATGGCTTGAATACACTTTAAAAGATTATAGGTTTATGGTGAGCCGATGTTACAGCAACTGCTGGTGGTGTATTAACAACAGTGCGAATTGGACGATTGCTTAGACAACAATGGCAACACCTCCTAACAAACGTAGAAAGGTTGATATTGTAATACATAATAATAACAGTGAAAATATAAGAAACCAATTGGACAATGCATTTGAAAGTGTTTCTAATTTTAGAAGTGAACTAAACGGTGCTATTTCAATATCATACCAAATCGGGGAATACACTCAAACGGACTTGATTGAGAACAGTGATGAGTTGATTGAATGTTGGAGAGTTATTAGTGAGCACATATTGCAACAAGCTGTGAATTGTGAAGAAATTACACTTCAAATAAAGGATGAATCTTTCTTAAGCTGTGAGTTAATTGAAACAGCATTCAATTCTAGAGTGTACACACTTGCAGTTTCAAATGTTAAGAATGAGTTTTTGGATCCCCGCGAATTTTTAGCAAATGCTAATATTTGGTTTACAAAGTATGTTAAGAAAGCGTTAACTGTGCAATCTTTAAAGGTGAATTCAGTTTTGTGTGCACAGTATGTGCTTCACGACAAATCAGAAACAAAATATTTTGCTGTCAAAAATAAAGTAGTTTTCGAGTATACGGATGTAAATGAATTTGAAGGTACATTGACAAAAATGAGCGAATTTGAAGCAAATGGCTCTGGGTGGGCTTTAGAAAATATTCATTGTTTGAGAATTAATATAAATAAATATGTTGGATTTCGAGTAGGAATGTCCAATACTAGTAGATTGCCTGATGTAATAATCAATAAACCTGCAGTGCTAAATTTGTATGATACAAAAGAAGCTTGTTTTGCGTGGAGTGTGGTTGCTGGTTTGTATCCAAAAACGCGAAACGTGAATCATCTTTCTTCCTATCCTAATTACAGAGATGTTTTAAATTTAGATGATATTCCAATTCCAATGCAAATGAAATATTTAAACAAGTTTGAAAATCAAAACAATATTTCTGTGAATGTGTATGGAGCACAATATGATGAAAACAAATGGGTGTGTATGGGAACAAACGAAGTAAAAGGAAAAAAAACCCATTTACTATTGTACCTTTGTATGTATCAGATAAAGTATATGAAAGGAGTGTGGACTTATTGATGTTGCAGATTGGAAACAGTGAAAGTTATCACTTTTGTTTAATTAGAAATCTCGCTCGCCTTGTGCGTTCAAGCATCACTAGGAATTGTAGACGGATTTATATATGTAGACGTTGTTTGTCATATTATTCTCTTGAGGATGAGTTAAATGTTCACTTTGCAGACTGTAAGCAGTTTCCTGTTGCAAAAAGCATATTGCCAACTGACGAACAAAGATTTGTTAATTTTACAGAATTCAAATTTAAAGATAGAGTTCCATTTATAATTTATGCAGATACTGAATGCGTTTTGTCTCCTATTTCCTCTTATTTTCCAAATAGTGACATTCCTAACTCTACATTAACCCATAAACATATTCCTTACAGCATTTATTTATACCTTCATTGTAATTTTGATAGTGATTTGTGCAGTTTTAAACTCTTTAGGGGAAATAATTGCATAGAATTGTTTGTAAAGGAACTTTATAGTATTGTAGATAAACTTCAAACATATTATTTATCAGCTAAACCTATGTTAAAGATGACGGAAAACGAAGAAAGATTATTTTTGTTAAGTAAAATTTGTCATATTTGCGAGAAACCGATTGCAGATAATGAACTCAAAGTACGCGATCATTGTCACATAACTGGAAAATATAGAGGAAGCGCACACAATAGTTGTAATTTAAATTCCAAAGTAACAAGGGTTCTGCCTATAGCATTTCATAATCTAACGGCGTATGATGGACATTTTATAATTAAAGAAATTTGTGAGAAACATGAAGGTGGGGAGTTACATAATCCTGATCATATAAGATTGTTAGCAATGAATATGGAACGTTATAAATGGTTCATAAAGCATGTATGGGTTAAGAATGGATTCTTTCAGTTAAGATTTATCGATACATATAATTTCTTGTCCTGTTCACTAGATCAATGTTCATCTTCGTTAAGTGAAGATTCAAAGCAAATAACTCGACGTTATTTTAATGATGATGCACAGTTTCGACTTACTGCGAGAAAAGGCGTGTTTCCCTATGAATACGTCACGAGTATGGATGTACTTAACGAAACTAAATTACCTGAAATATCCAAGTTTTATAGCAGTCTTTATAATCAAACAATAACGAACGAGGAGTATGAGTTTGCTCAATCGGTGTGGGAAACGTTTTCCTGTCAAACATTAGGAGAATACGCTGATTTGTATTTAAAAGTTGACACACTTCTTTTGGCAGATGTCTTTGAAAATTTTAGATCGAATGGCATGGAAACTTATGGCATTGATGCAGCTCATTTTTACACTGCTCCATCTATGTCTTGGTGCGCGATGAAAAAGATAACCAACGTTCAACTCGAATTGCTTCAAGATATTGATATGTTACACTTTTTTGAACGATCTATTCGAGGGGGAAATGTTCAGTGTATAACACGACATGCGATTGCTAATAATAAGTACATGAAAACTTATGATGAGAAAAAGCAAGAGTCCTACATAATGTACTTTGACGTTAATAATTTATAAGGATATGCGATGATGGAATATCTTCCAACGGGTGGCTTTAAATGGGTTGCAAATATTGAAGGCTTTGATGTTTTAACTATTGATGATACTTTAGAAATCGGATATATCTTGGAAGTAGATTTGACTTATCCTCAAGAGTTACATGACAAACATTCAGATTACCCTCTATGCCCCGAAAAGTTGACAAAGCTAATGACTACCCTAGATAATAAAGAACGTTATGTTTTGCATTATAGAATGTTAAAGCAATGTATTCAACTAGGAATGAAATTAGAACGTATTCACAGAATAATCGAATTCAATCAGAGCCAATGGCTAAAACCATATATTGATGTGAACACAGAGAAACGAAAACATTCTAAAAATGTTTTTTTTTTATAAATTGATGAATAATGCAATTTTTGGTCGTTCACTGATGAATGTGAGGAAGTTAAGGGACATCAAATGGGTTACCAAATGGCATGGAGCCAGTGGTGCTAAGTCTTTAATAGCTAAGGCTAATTTTAAACATAGAATTATATTCGATGAACAATGTATGGTCATCGAGATGAGCAGACTAAAGATTTTTCACAATCAACCAGTATATGTTGGTGCATATATATTAGATTTGTCTAAATGTAAAATGAATGACTTTCATTACAATGTTATTTTAGCAAATCCTGAATCAAATGTGAGGTTGTTATACACAGACACAGATAGTTTTATGTATATATTCTATTATGATATTTATGAGTTCATGAAACAGCATTCACATTTGTTTGATACTGGAAACTATGAAACAAACAATCCTTTTGGCATTGTGAGACAAAATAAAGGTGAAATTGGTTTAATGAAAGATGAACATGCTGGAAGGATTGTTGAAGAATTTGTGGGGTTAAGACCCAAAATGTATGCAATAAAATTGTGTGATGAAATGAATAGCTTGTGTAAGGCTAAAGGCATTAAGAAGAGCGTGAGTAAAACTATGAATATTGATGAGTAACGAAAGTGTCTTTATAACAGAGATCAAGCCAGCAAAGTTCAAGTTTGTATAATTTCAAGATCTCATTTTGTATTTACTGTTCGGCAAAATAAGTTGGCAATTTCATCAAACGATGATAAAAGACACATAACTGAAAACGGAATTGATACTTTACCATTTGGTCATTTTTCTCTGAAACAAATTTGAGATTAAAGCAATTCATCTCTCTTACTTACTTTATTTCTTTCACACACACACTTTTATTCTGTTAATAATACTAATTTTTTGTGTGTGTTCCTTTGCTTATGAAAAATAATATAAAAAACGAATAAATAATAACCCAAATTTTGTGTGTATTATTTACAACTCCTCCCCCACCATTCCCATTTCCCCCCCCCCCAAAAAAAAATATATATAATTACATTATATTACTTATCATTTAGTAATGGTGCGTTGTAAGAGGAACAACTCAGCCACTCAATATAAACGATCAGGAAGTGGATCATTCATTAGTCGTGTACTTAATAAAACTATTGATAATTTACCCGTGGAATTACACATTCCAGGATATGAATATTGTGGACCAGGAACAAAATTAGAAAAGCGATTGAGCCGTGGTGATCCAGGAATAAATATATTAGATAAAGCATGCAAAGAGCACGACATTGCTTACGCAAATCATAAAGATTCAAACAAAAGAAGAGAGGCTGATGAAATTTTAGCTTCAAAAGCTTGGTCTCGTGTAAAATCTCGTGACGCATCATTAGGAGAGAGAGCGGCTGCACTAACAGTCAGTGGCATAATGAAAGCTAAGTCTAAGCTTGGTGGAGGTAAACGAAAATTAAATATAAAAAAAAACAAGAAAAGATTTAAAAAAAGAGAGCATCGAAAATGCAAGGTGGTATTTTACCCCTACTTCCGATATTTGCAGCCTTGTCGGGCTTGGGGGGTCTAGCAGGCGGAGCAGCCGGGGTAACGTCTGCTATAAACAAAGCGAAAGCTGCACAAGAAGAATTAAAAGAAATGAAAAGACACAATCGAATGATAGAAGCAATGCGAGGAAAAGCAGGTCAAGGCATTTATTTAAATCCTCCTGCATACAAAAGATAATTAACCAAATACCAAATAAAGCATTAAGTAATTTCGATTTAGCTAAATACGCACATCAATTAAAGATTCCAAATTTTAGAGGAGTCTTTATGCGAGATACGTTACCAAGACATCCTCGAAAAAATGAAAACTGTATTGTTAACCTTGAACCGATGGTTAAATCTGGTTCACATTGGGTGGCTTTCAGTAAACAAGGTAAATACGTGCATTATTTTGATAGTATCGGTAATTTAAGACCACCATTAGAAATTTTAACATATCTAAAAAATTGTTATCTACAATATAATTTTCATTCATATCAATCGATTACTTCTTCGATTTGTGGACATTTATGTTTAGTCTTCTTGTATTGTATAAATAAGGGAAACACAGACTGTCTTTAAACATTTCAAAGATGGCTTTCGAAAGACGGATAACTCTTGAAGGTAAAGGCTCAAAGATTGATGTTACATTGGAGGATCCGCTTCATCTTGTAGGAGCAGAGTTTTTTGAAATAGGACTTGCAGGATTGTATACATCTAATTCTATTCGAAATGTTACCAACCGAAATAATAAATTTCGCATTCATTTTACTAATTTTTTGTTATCAATTGATTTAGTGGTACCACCAGGTATTTATGAATTTGAAGATCTAGCCTCAACATTTGATGATTTACTTAGTTATCACTCATTGTCGAAACTTATAACAAATCATATACAATAAACAAATCTTTATTTGGAAGAGGATATAAATGGAAAAGGACGCAACCGTCTTGTTTTGTCTTCTCCGTTTAATATTGATTTCAGTGTACCCAACAGTGTAGCAGAGGCTTTAGGTATTGAAAAGAAAGTTTACCCTAAAGAGAATAAAAAAGAAATTGAGATTGATCGAAATAGAATCGAAAGTGAAGTAAAAATTAACGAAAATAATAACGTTTTAGCCATAAAGATGAACAATGTGGTTACAACAATTTTAATAATACCTGATGCTAGCTATATGTTTCAACAATTAAGTACAAAGATTAATGAATTATTACTAGCACATTTATTATCAGTTTTATTAGGTGAAAAAGACAAATTTCCTTCATATATTTATATTAATTATGATAAAGTGTTCTCTAATTGTAAACTATATTCGAAAAACTTTGCTATAGATTTTGGTGTTGCAGATTCTATTGCAGATTTGTTAGGATTTTCTCATAAAAAGTTCGAGGCAAACACAACTCATCATTCTGAATATATGATTAAAATTAACACTGTTAATAGTATTCGAGTATGTTGCAACCTCGTGCTTGGTACGAGTTCTTATTTGAACCATAAACCAACACACTCTTTATATAATTTTAAAGCTCATGTTCCTGCTGGTTATCCGATTGTTGTACAACCAACAACAATTAATTTTTTGCCTATGAACAGCAAGGTTATTCAACATGTATCTGTGCAACTTGAAGATCATCTTCAACAGCTCATTGATTTGCAAGATGAAGATTTAACTGTAGAATTAATTATTCGTCCAGCACGTTATCTTGCTATATAAAGTAATGAAATACTGTTATATTTTCATTCTAGTTGAGTAAGCTTACTAGAAAACATTCACAAATATGGTTATAATATATAATACTCAAAGTTTGAAAAAAATGAAGTCAACTCTGATTCGAAAAAGAAATATAAATCAATCAGCTAAAATTTCTAAAAAAACAAAAAAAAAAAAAAACAATGCCATCACACCTTAAAATCTAAGAAACAGTTATCGAGTAACAACAAACATTTCTTACAATCTTTAGGCTATCGTGTACTTTAATTTCAATATAAATATATATGCAATTGTTAATCTTATTTAGTTTCTATCTATATTTGAAGCTGTTAACATGTTTAACATGTTTAACATAACCGATAAAAGAGAGGTTGACAACAGAGTTGTGCGACGAGAAGAAAGAGTTTACCAACCTTATTCAGCTAATAAATTTGAAAATAATGATGAAATTCGTATACCAATTCAAAATGAAGAAAACATAGTTTTATTATCAGAAGGTGTTCTTCACTTAGAAGGACAAATTATTACTTCTAACATAAATCCTGCTGCTTCTACTACAGCACATCCTGACCAAAATTTTGGGGCTAATCTTTTTAGCGAAATTCGCGTTACATTAAATGGTAAAGAAATTGATCGTACACGCCATCTAGGTATAACAAGTTCTATAAAAACGTTTGCATCATATTTAAAAAAACGAATATACAGCTTTACAAAATGCTGGTTATTTTCCCTCTTTAACAACACCAGCAAGTGAAGCAAATATTGTTGATAGTATCACAAAACGTTTCCATGTAATACTTCCTTTAAGCAACCTGTTAGGTTTAGCAGAGGATTATAGAAAACCGATTTTAAACTGCAAGCATGAGCTAATACTTCTCAGATCGTCGAGTGACGCACGTGCGTTGCAATCTGCAACCGAAAATGATCTTTCTAAGGTCACGTTATTTAAAGTTTATCTAAAAATTCCAGTTTTATTATTATCATCGGACGAAGAACAAATTAAAAGATTAAAACTAATGCAGAAAAATATTCCCATTCAGGTTGGTTTTCGATCATGGGATGTTCATGTCTTGCCATCTCTTCCTAGAACAACTAAATATAGTTGGACTGTAATGACAACTTCTGAAACGCAAAAACCACGTCAATTTTTATTAGGTTTTCAAACTAAAAGAAATGTACTAAATACGTGCTCTTCCTATTTTGACCATTGTAACATTAAATCTATAAGAGTTTTTTTAAATTCAATTTTTTATCCCTATGATATGCCAACTTCTAAAATTGCTATAAATGACTACAGCGAATTGTATGACATGTTTGTTAAATTTCGTAATGTATATTATCAGATCGATGATTTTCGTTCAGAGACTCTAGTTTCGCGAGATGAATTTAAGTCTCATTGTCCGATTATTGTAATTAACTGCCTTGAGCAAGTGGAGGCAGTGAAGACATCTTCAGTTGACGTGCGAATTGAAATCGAGACAAGTGAGAATATACCTGAAGATACAACTCTTTATTGTGTTCTTATTCATGATCGTCAAATATCTTACAGACCATTAACTAATGAAGTAATTATCTAAACCAATATTTGCTAAGTTATAAGCAATCAAGTAAAGAAGTATTCTCACTTTAGTTGCAATCATGGAATTGACAACAACAAACTCTCCTTCTACTGATGCTGACATGTGGAATAAGAAGCAGCCTATAGTTGCAGACATTCGCAAGCTACCAAACGGCAGTTTGAAACTTGCTTACTGTATGTTAAATAACAGCAATATACCTTCATTCAGTCCTGTGTTAACATGGGTCGCAGCGTATTGTGAAAAAACTCTTTCTTCTTTTCTTGACTCTATTAAAAATAAATATGAATATTTAGTTGTGTATAATTTGCCACAAGAATTTTCTTTGTTTGCACTAAAAACACTTTCCCCTGGGTCATTAATCGATCTTAATACGATTGATGGAATGTCAGATCTAATGTTGAAGCATAGCCAACGATTACCTACAGATTATCCAAAACATTTACCATCTCTTGCATTGGGAAGCAATAGTTGTGCTAAATTTAATGTCAATGCTGTTCAACATTGGTTAAATTCTTCTGATGGCATCATGAAAATCGTGTGTTCGATAATAAACAAGTTCGAAACAATGGACTTCAAGGTTTTAATAAGTTTGATTGGAACTACTTTCCTATAAAGATACTGACTATATATGAGCCACAAAAATTCGTCTGGAGTGGGAACATCTACCAGATCATCTAAAAAGAAAATTTCAACTGTTTCATCTTCGCTGCAAATGTGATAACTGTAACCGCTATCTATAAAAGGTAATTCATTAAATCTACTAGTGTTCTTGACACCTATACATATTTTGTTTTGTTTGCTTTTTTAACACAGTGTATACTTTTTGTCTACAGAAAATAAACATCTGGACAACTAAAAGAACAAGATCATCTCAACACACACTCATCAGGACAACTAAAAGAATGAGATTACTTCAACACTCATACAAGAGAAATAAAATTGTATTAATTGTAATTCTAAATGAATAAAGAAGAAAAGGTCTTTGTACCACTTCATATTAAAGTTCCTTTAATGATCAACCACCTCCTCACTCCACATGTATATAAAATAATATTTGTCAGGTGAGGGATTCGAACCCTCGCTTTCAATTTCTGAAAATTAGATCTTAAGTCTAACGCCTTAGACCGCTCGGCCAACCCAACACACGCAAATCTTGCATATTAGCCAGCGTGTTTTGTTGATTCATATCAGTTCACATTTAGCTTCGTGCGGGGAACATCTTTTTTTTTTGTGAAGTAAAGCATCATCATGAAGTATTTTAATTGTGTAAAGTATTCCAAGAAACAGTTAATGCAAATGATATTGGGTCAAAAAGGAATGAATTTAAAATCTGAAAGAGATCGGCTAAAAACATTTAAGAACTGGTCTTCAAACAGTTTTACGAACACTGCATGGTTAGCAGCTGTGGGATTTTACTATTATGGATATAAGGATATGGTCAGGTGTGCTTTCTGTAATCTGCAACTTAGTTATTGGGAAGAAGATGATGATCCGTTTGAAGAGCATAAGAAATGGGCTTTTTCTTGCCCTTACGTAAACAATATTTCTCCTAGCATAGAATTAAAATCTGAATATGAAAGACTTAAAACTTTTCAAAATTGGCCTCTTCCCTCTCCAAACGAATTTTGTTTAGCATCAGCAGGATTTTATTATACCGGTCATGGTGATAAGGTGAAATGTATATTCTGTAAGATTGAAATTGAATATTGGAGAGAAAACGATTTTCCTTTAAGTGATCATAAAAAATGGGCACCATATTGTCCATATTTAAGAGGGTTTTACGTTGGCAACGTTGATTTAAATCCTGAAAATCCTACTATTATTCCATATAATACAAGTTATGATGATACGTGTGGAAACAATATATGTTGATGTGATGTGATTTTTTGTGCAGTGTGCATTCTCAGACGTAAACGTAGACATGCTGAAGTTTGTTAAGCAGTCAAACACTCTACCAGTAATTTCATTTACTAATGGTGAAAATCAGAGTAAAAGTGAAAAAAGAAAGCATAGTGTTTTACTACCGAACACTATTCGATGTATCATTTGCGGTCCATCGAACTGCGGCAAAACAAACGTAATGCTAAATTTATTATGTCACAAAAATGGAGTTCGTTTTGAAAACGTTTATATTTATTCTAAATCACTTGCTCAAAGTAAGTATGTTGAATTAAAAAAGTTTTTGGACTCTATAAAAGAAATAAAAAGTGATTTTTTTCCGATAATGACGAAGTTATGCCTCCAGAAATGGCTATAAAGAACTCTATATTTGTTTTTGATGATGTAGCCAGCAATAAACAACAACACATGAAAGATTATTTCAGTAGAGGTCGTCATCACGAAGTTGACGTATTTTATCTTTGTCAAACATATTCTTGTATACCTAAACATCTAATTAGAGATAACGCTAATTTTTTAATTCTTTTTAAACAAGACGGAACAAACTTGCGTCATGTATATAACGATCATGTAAATACAGATATGAGCTATGATCAGTTCTTCGATATTTGTTCTTATTGTTGGCAAAACTCTAAGTTTGGATTTTTGGTTATCGATAAAGATAGCGATTTACAAAATGGTCGATATCGCAATGGATTTGATGTTTATTTTCAGTTATAAATAATAGTTCAAAAGAGATAAATGCTCATTCGCGTTATACACTTTGTGAGGTTAACAACATAACTATGGCATCGTTTAACAAAATCAATAACGTGTCTATCAGACCACCAACTTCACGCCATGATATTGCAACTAAATCGTATGTTGATGATAAGCTACTGCAATATGGAAATCAAGTAACAACAACAACAAGCGACGGGCATCTAAGTATTAACGGCAAACGGTTAAAAGATGTTGGAACGCCCATACATGTTGAAGATGCTTGCAACAAAGGTTATGTATTGAAGTTACTGAATGAGATAAATACAATTGAGTCTAAAGAAGACATACAACAAAACATTAACGACCTTAAATGCTTAATTTTTTCAATTTGTAAAATAGAGAAACAACAACTTGACTTTGAAAACAAACGTCTCGCAGGCTTAGCTTTACCATCATCTGCAAATGATGCAGTAAACCTTATTGCAATGCAGCAACATACATCGAATATAAAAAAAATATCTGGAAAACCGAATAACCGAAGTGTTACAACGAGTAGAATTCATTCATGGTTTAGTGAGTGAATTTTCAGAAGATCACTTTCCGTTTGATGATGATAGTCTCGACTTGGGTAACAAAAGAATAAGAAATGTTAAAGATCCAATTCAAAATCAAGATGCGATATCGTATTCTTTTCTTAAAACTCATGTAACAAAAGAACTCGATGAAATTAAAAAATCTCTTTTGAATATAAACAAAGATGATGAAACTGTAGATATGTTAAATAGAAGAATAACAAACATATCTCAACCAATCGATTCGTTAGATGCAATAAACAAATATTATTTAGAAAACTTTGCTGCTTCTCGAAAAGATCTAGAAGACTTAATCACTAAATTTAATAAACAACACTTCTTAAACGTAGACGATGGTGGGACTTTAAATATGATGAGTAGACGAATTACTCACGTAAACAATCCCATATACGATAACGATGTTGCAAATAAGACGTTTGTTGAACAATATGCCGCTTCACGAGATGAATTTGAAAAAATGAAACAGACTATAAACAATCTACAACATCAAAAACAAACAAATGTTGAGTTTCCTGTTAACGACCAAGATGTGACAAATAAACGGTTTGTAGAACACTATGCTGCTTCACGAACTGAAGTTAATCAACTAAAATAAATTTTAAGCAATTTACAAACTCGTATTGAGGGTGTTGCTAACAATCTAAATATTGTTAAAAAAGAAGAACTTGAAAGTTACGCTGCTGCATCCAAAGAGGAATATAACAAGTTAAAAACTGAACTAGAAAATATTGAGCAATTGGTTAACAAGGAACCACTCGAAAGTTTTACCGCATCAAAAGAAGAATATGGTATATTACAAGATGAAGTAAAGAAAAAGAACTTATCGAAATTTATTCTGAAATTCTCCAACACACCATCAATCCATTCACCGGTATACACGCTTCATAATCATAATATACAATACCAACTTCCCTATAAAGGTATATTAAAACCAATTTTTGTTTCACCAAGATCTCCAATTGTGTATGCAATTTTAAATATACGTCAAGAGATTGAACTGGATGGCAGTGACATTGTAGTTGAAGAACAAGATGAAATACAGTTTCGACTTAGAGACCCCGAGAAACATAAAACCAATGATCTTCCTCTTCAAATTGATTTTGAATATACTATAAATAAATAAAACAACTACAATTTTAGTTTAGTCATGGAGAAGAGCTTGAAGATTAAAGCTGAAAGTCGAGTAAAGGATAAACTTTCTCGCTTAAAAAAAGATGTTAAGGACAAGTATCTTTCACTTCAAAATGATGTTAGATGTCAAGAATTAGATATAGAGACTAAGTTTAAACCAGTAACAAATTCATTAAATCAGCTTGTAGCTATTGCTAATACAACGTCAACTAAGAAAAAAGAAAATCAAAAAAGAAAAAAAAAATGATGATTCTGAATCAACTGCTACTTCAGACGAAGAAGATGGAGATAGCATCAAAATAATTACACTACTTAACCGCTACTTTGATCCGTTCATTAAACAAAACGTGGATAGAACATTTGGTATAACGATAAGAAATGATAAACAATACTTGGGACGTGAACGAGTTTTCTTTGATAAAAAGTGGATAAAAGTTGGTGGTGAAAAATTTCCTATAACAGAAGGTCTACTCGAATTGATTCAAAGGAAAGTACCAGATCACTCTCTAATCGATAGGAGTGATTTAAGTTCTTATTTGAAATTATTAAATGTTTCAAACGTGCACAAAAGAAATTATGCAAGCAATGCAGCTCCGAGAGGAACACAATCTCATAAGTATAAAAATATAATCGAACCCCTTCTTACTGAAGACATAGATAGAATTATAAAAACAACAGATGAGAATGAAGAAGCAAATACCACGATGCATACTGGATATGGCCAAAAGAAACACATCACACCACAAGCCATTTGGAAATTCGAAGGAGGAAACAATATTGAATTCGTCCATTGGAATGAACCAAATAAATTAGTATCAAGACTTAAAAAATTAATTGCATCGAAAGCTGCAGGTCACACAGGACTTGACAGCGAAATCTTTGCAATTGAAGAAGAACTAAGAAATGCAGGATATATTGAATAAAAATTCATACATTTGTAAAACAATGCACAGTATGTTATAAATCTTTGTTTAGAAATTAACTATGAACGAAATCAGACGTGAAATTGCAAAAGAAATTCATGCACCTCTTAGAAAAAGTTTAAAAGACGACATGTTATTAGCAAAGGAATCGATGACCTCCATGAAGCTGATCTTGTGGACATAACAAAACTTGCAAAATGGAATAATGGATTTAAATATTTATTAACCATTATTGACGTTTACTCAAAATATGCATGGGCAATTCCTCTTAAAACCAAAAAAGGAAGTGAGATTGTAAAAAGTTTAAAATTTGTTTATTCTCAAAGTAAAAGATTGCCCAATTATTTTCACACTGATCGAGGAACGGAATTTTACAACCGTGAATTCAAAACATGGTCTCAGAAACAAAATCTAAAGCATTATTCCACTGGGAGCTCCATAAAAGCGAGTGTAGTAGAAAGATTTAATCGAACTCTTAAGGAATCGATGTGGAAAGAGTTCACAACACGTGGTTCATACCGATGGGTACATATTTTTCCCGAGTTATTAGTAAAGTATAATCACAAAATACATCGCAGCATTGGCATGAAACCTATTGATGTAAAAAGAAACAATCCACCCCGCTTGCCAACACAATATAATGAAACTTTAAGAAAACCAAAATATAAAATCGGTGACATTGTAAGAATAACAAAAATCAAGAAACACTTCACAAAAGAATACGAAGCTAATTGGACTACGGAATTATTTACAATTTATAAAGTTCAAAATACTAATCCACGAACATATCTTTTAAAAGATAATAAAAATTTGCAGATATTTGGGGCGTTTTATGAAGCAGAGTTACAACGAACCAAACATCCTAATATTTACTTAGTTGACAAAGTACTACGTAGAAAAGGAACCCAAGCCTTCGTATCTTGGCTAGGATTCGATTCAACTCACAACTCTTGGATTTCGAACAAAAACATATTCTAATTAAACAATGTAAGTTTTTTTTAATTCATCGCAAAAAATATTATTATTATTATTAATAATACTATTATTATTAATGTGTCTCTATATATTTTCAGCTCACGAAAACCAACACACTCAAGAAAGAAAAGAATGATTGTACTTACCTTCCACACAAGATAACCAGGATATTCAACTCTGCAGACAGCATATTCAATTCTCAGCATCTTGGCGGAAAAAGGAACTACTTACCACTTTAAGAACGAAGATCATACCATTTTGTTTTCACTATTTCGTATTATATAATTAATGTAAAACCACAATGATTAAAATAAATATATTTTAAAAAATATATACATTTCACCGTTCACTGTCCATTTTAGTCAAGTATTATTTGCACTTCGTCTTCTTCTTCTTCTCCTTCCTCTTCCACATGCTCTCCACCTTCTTCTTCTCTTTCTTCTCTTTGCACAAAATCTTGGTATACTCCATTGGGAGAGGGAGTAGCCCTAAATGCTTCCACTCTGGATAGGATGACATCCAGAATGGTTAACGTTAACCCGTTAAGCACAAATTCTGTGCGGTAGCGTTCATCTCTTAGGATTTCATGAATCTCCATGTCGAAGAGATCCCTCTCTAGCGCAGTGAGAGATCTGACAATAATTTCCTCCTCCATTTTGGAGGAGGAAACCATAAAATTACACCCCAACATCCTGGATTTCTCCGCTAGCGTCTTAACTTCTCTCAGATGTTGCATATTCGCAATAAAAGTGTAGCAGAGAGACATGTTGAATAGTAAGTACTGCATCATAATAATCTTGCTCTTATATACTATGATGTTAAAGAAACAAAAAGATCATTAAACATATCACATGAATAAGGCTCTGTGAACGGGCATCCAAACTTGTTCTCTCATTAAAATAATATCCGAGTTCAATATTGATGGTTAAGAATTTAAAACAAACAAGCCAATATTCATTTCATGCCGTCAATGATATATATTTGTCTTATAAAACAGTCTATGCAGAAAGAGACCGCAGAGCATGCAAGCCCGCAAAAAAATGAGCTGCACATCCTATATGGAGCAGCAAGCAGGACCTCCCACGTTCAGCAGCCAAAGAACGATAACAGCCGCGGGGGCAAAAGGTTATCCGATTCAAGCGGTCAAGGGTCAATCTCTTCTTAGTGCTAACACATGCAGACCAATTAGCAAACGCATGTGAATAACCAACTGGCTCTCCATGGGCGCGCCCAGACAGTCTCATTCAAATGTTAGTACACCTAAAACATTTCCGCTAACAAAGACGCTATTTGAACATTTTCTTTTCAATTTTGTCCTATACACCTGAGAGTTGGTTTACTGGTAGAGGAAATAGAGAGCTTTCATTTATGTCAAACAAACGTTTTTATAGATTTCCTAAATTTGGAAAATATAGCCTATTTTCAAAATTCTATTTATTTTGTCCTAGAGAGTTGAAATTTGGTGTGGGGCTAGAGCAGGTCAAGGCCATTCATTTATGCCAAACAAACTTTTTTTGTCGCGAACACTGCAGACATATCACGTGATCGCTCGCATGATGATGCAATATGTCCTCGCGATTACGCATTATTCAAAACATACATTTCCTCTACTACTCCTTTAGGGCCCCCAAGTTTAGTTTCTGGCACCGAGGGGCTATGTCTCGTCGTTGTAAGCCATAATATACTACTACTACTACTACTACTACTACTACTACTATTACAACGACTACTACTACTAATAATATAATATAGGGATAGGGATATAATAGACCTGCCGTACCACACCCGCAGATGTAAATCGCGTGAAAAAATTCTAGAGTACCCCTTGACCCCCTTAAGCGCATTATACGTATTGATAAATTTTACAGCGTATTTGCTTCTGTGAAAACCTTCCAGCAGTTTGCAAACTTTCACACTTATGTAATTAATGGAATCGCATTGCGTCTTACAGCAATAGATGAGCCTGTGAGATTCTGTTGCCATGGTTACCGGCTTGCATTCTTTCATTAGTTTATTAGCTTGCCACGGTTGGTGAGTGGATATCGTGTCGTTCTACTAACCCCAAGATTGCAGGATCGCTCCTGGCCGTGGTAAGTGATTTATGAAAGGCGGCAAAAATATGATACGCATGTCATACGATGTAGGCATGTCAAAGAACCCACTTGAATTCAGTAGACCGAGTTCATAATGGCAAAATTAATCTCGGGAGTTTCCGCCAACACAAAGTTCCTCATTTCTCTACTAGAAAGCGCTATAATGTTCAAGGAGCTTAGATATCTAACATCTAACCTCGTTGACTTTCATAGTCAAGGAACAACGAAATTCGACATACAAGCTACCCTCTGGGTGTCAACTAAGAAAGCTTGCACCCAGCACCCGAGGCCATACGATATTATTATTATTATTAGTTTCTTCTTCTTCTTTCGAATAACCCATTTGAAGGGTACGATGAATCAACGTTGGCTGTTGTCCATTGTATTCAATTTCCGTTGTTTCCAAATTTCTTTCATCCTTCTAGAGTGACGATCTTTCTCCTCCTGAGTCCACTTTCTGCCAGTTGTTTGTTTCTTCCTTTCTTGAAATTTTGCGTTTTGAATAGCTTCTCTGAAGAGTGATCTGTTTGCTATTGTGTCTGTCTGAATTTTGGCGTTTGTCAAATCTTTGTCAATTTCAATGAACCATATGGGTTTGGATTTGTAACTAGTCAGTAAGTTGAAGATCTGTTTAGTTAGTCTACTATTTTCCATTCTATAGATGTACCCAAAAAACTGTAATCTTCTCTTTATCATTACATCAGTTAATTTTTCACATTTCAAATATAACTCTCTATTTGGTCGTAACCTATATTCTGCGTCATTATTTCGTTTAGCTCCCAGTATTTTTCTCAGAATTCGGCTTTCAGTCTTCTCTAACTTGTCTAAATCACCAAATCTTATTAATTTAAGTGTTTCTGCTGCATACAGAGTTTCAGGTCTGACTACTGTTTGATAATGCCTTAATTTAGTGTTCCAAGATAAGCTTTTTTTATTATATATATCTTTTGTCATGTGAAAACACCTTTGTAATTTATGCATACGCGTTTCTATTGCTGTCTTTTCCTGTGAGTCATTCATTATCCACTCTCCTAGTTTTTAAAGGAATTTGATTTACATACTGAACTGTCATGAATTGTGATACTTTTGGGGGCATCGGTGATGTTTGTCATGAACTTAGTTTTTTCAAATGATATTTGTAGTCCGACTTTGGCTGCCTGTTTTTGCAACTCTCTAATTTGTTCTTGGGCAGTATCCAGTGAGTCAGTAAGTAATGCAATGTCATCCGCAAAAGCTAAACAATCTACAGTGATTTTATTTGGATGTCTTCCTAGTTGAACGACTTTAGTATTGATGGCTTTCCTTCACTCTCGAATTACCTTTTCCAATGCACAATTGAAAATCAGAGGTAACAGACCATCTTCTTGTCTCACACCAGACTTTATTTTGAAAGATTTTGAAAGTTCCCCTCTAAATTTAACTTTGGAAGTTGTGTTCTTTAGTGTTGCTTGAATTATTTCAGTTGTCTTGTTATCAAGTCCAAATTCCTTCAGAATGTTAATAAGTGCCTTTCTGTCAATGGAGTCATATGCTTTTTTAAAATCCACAAAAGTAACTACATATTTAAAGTTCCTGATTTTCCTCATGTCTAATATGTTCTTTAAATTTAGTATTTGCTCCATACATGATCGTCCCTTCCTAAATCCTGCCTGATACTCTCCCAATTGTGGGTCGAGTATTTTTTCTGCTCTTTTTAAAGTGCTTTGGATAAGATCTTATAGGTCACTAGCAGGCGGGAGGTTCCCCTATAATTGTTAGGATCTGTTTTCTTCCCTTTCTTATGTAGTGGATGTATCAAAGCAGATGTCCATTCTGATGGTAAACTAATAGCAACATGGTCAAGTTGTTTCTCACCACAAACTGGATTTGGGGAAACCCAAGTAGTTTGTTTCCTAGGAAGTTTTTTGAAGAATGTAGATTTCAGGACTATGTTATGCTCTCTGCATAAACTAATAAGTATTTCTCCATTTGTGTTGGTTCTTTTATGATTAGTTTATTAAATGAAATTAGTTTTCTGGGAATATCTAAAAAAACGGTTGTTTTCAAGGCCTTAAAATGTGGCATATAGGGCCCCCGAGTTTTGTCTCTCAAATTTAGGGGATAAAAATGAGCTCTGTCTCGTCCTTCTACGCCTATTTCAGCATATATTTGAAGGGGGTAGGCCCCCTTTTATGAGAGATACGGAGAAGAGTTACATCAATGATTAGTGTCGTGCCTCAGATGGATATGTGTACCAAATTTTACGTTGATACACCTAGCCGTTCTCGAGTTATAAGGGAAGAAAGTTGTCCAGAGACAAACAAACAAACAAACAAACAATGAAACTCGTAAATAACTCAAATTTCCGTAGAAATTCAGATGAAACAGACAAACTTTCATTTTATATATTGTACCCGAGGGCACTAGGGTGACTGGTGTCGAACCTGGGACACCGAGAAGTTGAGAACAGACTGGAGATGCCAGCAAGAAACGAACCCAGGGTCTTTGAGGGAGTTTATACAAGAAAACCCCCAGAGACAGGACACAGTAAATCACTAAGGTGATATGGGATGAATTCTGACATTATTTATTAACATAATGCAGAAAATATAAGCAGAATACGACAGTATTGGGCTGTAAATGCATGAGTTTCTCAGCATAGCACTAGGAGTTGGAGCCCTTGACATTTTACAAATGCGTTTTAAAAGTAGGCGTGTTTTCGTGGCGACGTGTCAGTAATTTAGGACTCTTTACACCGTCTAGAGGAAGGTGAGAGACACAGTCGTGGTCCAGAAATTCCCCTTAGCTCAAGAGAGGGAAGCAGTGGAAGGGGGACCGACAAGGATAATTTAATAATTACTCGCGATTGGAATACGTCAGAGACATGAGAGTTGTACCAATGTGAATTAAATGCAAGGAGGCTAATTATCAAGCCATCAGACGCCAAAATTGAAGCAGATATAATAAAATGCGGAAGAGTACAGCCGAAGGAGGTTGGCGCATATACTTCACTAAGCAAGAGGGAAATCACCATCGACTTAGCGTCCCCAAGCGCTGAAGAGGATAATTAATTATAATTAATTGACCGATAGATTCTCAAACACACAGGCATTTACGGAAATGGCGATGCAAGACGAACCTGAAAAACATCATTTCAAGCCAGAAAAAGCATTTAGAGAGATTTGAGGACCTACTTTTCTTGTGAAAACCAATATAAGTTCGCCGAGGCAGGCAGTCGAGGACAGTTGTACCACATTATAGCGCGGAGCGTGTGTCGCTCTGGTCCAGAAAAAGAACGCGCGCACAAAGACTTTAACAATTTTTAGAGTTACTCAGTATTCGCCGTACAGTGCAATGTACGAATTAAGAACGATTAATAATAGACAGTTGTACCACATTCTAGCGCGGAGCGTGTGTCGCTCTGGTGCAGGAAAGGGACGCGCGCACAAAGACTTTAACTTTCTTTTGTGAGTTATTAAGTATGATAGCCGTACAGTGTAATTTACAAGTTAAGAAAGTATTATAATAGGTCAGTAGAACCTCATAATGAACAGATTATGTATTGTTATACAAACGTACGTGGGACTGTACAACACGCTGTTAGAAGCATACCGCTCAGGGAGACAATAAGTCCAGTAAGAGGACAATGCAAGTGGTAATTGTACACGTATAATGTACAATAGACGAGCGTAGTGCAGAACATATCTGTTAGACAAGTTGTCAGTGGTTAGAAGTGCGCATGTAGGAATATTTTGATAATACGGGTGATGCAATTTCACGTAAATACCACTTTATTAACGTTGAGAACAATATTAAAGCACGTTGATGCTAGTATCAGTAACTTACCATGTGATAGGAGTTGGCGAATATTGGGAATCACAGGGATTTTCAAGGAAAGGGATCCACTAGGGAACTTCTGGCAGTGTCACGAGACTTTAAAACAGGATACAGGAATCATCGTGGAGGAAGGCTCTATAGAACCTGTAGTTCTGAGATTCTGCATAAAGTGTCGCCAAGTGAGAAAATGTAAATAGATATCGTGTGTTTTTAAGTGATTTGTATAGTTTAAAATGTGTATTCTACAAGTGTAGAAATAAATTTAATGTGTGATATGGCAAAACGAGGCAGTAGCCTCGATATGAGAAAGGAAAGTGCAGTGTATTTCACAGTGGAAAAATCAAGTAATATGTGTGTACAAAGTGTGATGATGCCTTGATAAAATGCAAACATGGCAGGCATTATGGATCACATGTGGGCGAATCCGCCAGGAAGACTAAGTGTGTACCCAAAAACCATGATTTTGTTGTAAGAATGTAATCCACTATATGTCAGTAATATCTAAAGTTGTAAAATATGCCAATAAAAGTTGAATTTAGAAGGTAGAAACTTCATACATTAATTTTGTGTTGAATAGTCAAGTTAAGATGTTCGTTGTACATCACGTTGTGTGTAAATCCGTTATAAGTAACGTAGCAATGGCATTTGATTTAAAAGGATTAATACATTTAATGGGGTGCAAGGAAGAAGCCTCCCCAAAGATTGTATAATTTACACTATGGAAAACCAGTACAATCGGGCGCATCCTGGGCAACGTTGCATAGCAGCGGCAGATTCTTCCACTACCGGTCAACACAGAAGTAGTAATCTCCCTAAAGGGTCTTTTTTAAGACCACTTGTTATAGTCTCGATTAATATCGAGGGATTCTCGCGTGCCAAAGAGACCTTATTGGCTGATTTGTGCAACGAATGTAAATGTGACATACTCCTAATGCAAGAGACTCACCGGGGCTACAACAGCCATCGGCCCAAAATCGCAGGCATGGAGCTTGTTCTGGAAAGGCCCCACGATAAATACGGCAGTGCCATTTTTACCAAACCAAACCTAAATATCACATCAGCCTCGCTGACTGGAAAGGATGACATCGAGATTCTTTCAATATCTACACCACACTTTTGCGCTACTTCTATATACAAGCCCCCCAATGTCGACTTCACGTTTGAGGAACCTGCCAACTTCAACTACCAGGACGTACACTTCATCATTGGCGATTACAACTGCCGAAGCACATCTTGGGGATACCCAGATTCAGATATAAATGGCGAAAAACTGGAAACCTGGGCAGAGAATCATGATCTTCAGCTAATTCATGATCCAAAGCTGCCAGCATCCTTCAACAGTGGCCGATGGAGGAGAGGCTACAACCCCGATAATATCTTCGTGTCATCCAAAGTTGCTGGGAGTTGTTTGAAGATGATGGGTAAGCCCATTCCATCTACCCAACATAGGCCCATAATTTGCACAGTGAATGCCATGGTTGTGCCAGAGGAGGTGCCTTTCAAGCGAAGGTTTAATTTTCAGAAGGCCGACTGGGAAAGATTTGCCAAAGAGCTTGATACAGAAGTTGCCAAAATCCCGCCGCAACCTGAGATGTATGAGGCATTTGTCAAATGCGTCCATACAGTTTCTAGAAGGACTATCCCAAGAGGTTGTAGAACAAGCTACATACCAGGACTGACTGATAACAGCAAACAGCTGATGAACCACTACAAAGATCTCTTTGAGGCAGACCCATTTTCTGATGATACTATCCATGTTGGCGAGGAACTGTTGCAAACTATCTCAGCACATTGTAAAGCTAAGTGGACCTCACTGGTAGAGAATCTCGACATGAAGTTAAATAGTAGGCGGGCCTGGAATCTCCTGAAAAACCTCAGCGGTGACCCAACGACATCTAGAAACTTCACCACAATAACAGCAGACCAGATTGCAACCCAATTACTCATGAACGGGAAGACTAAAGGTCGGAGCTCACGGGAGCAACTGGAACGAACCTCAGGACATGAGAACCATAACCTACGAGAACCTTTCACCTTGAATGAACTAGAATCTGCCATCTCCACGTTGAAATTGAATAAAGCTGCTGGCATCGATGACATCAGAGTAGAACAGATCAAAAAGTTCGGCCAGACCACCCTACAATGGCTGCTTACGATGATTAATGAGTGTGTATCTAAGCTTTATATCCCCAGGCTCTGGAGGAAAGCCCGAGTGGTTGCACTGCTTAAGCCTGGTAAGGAGCCAAACGATCCTAAAAACTTTCGCCCAATATCCTTATTATGTCACTGTTTCAAGATCTTCGAGCGCCTTATCCTCAACCGAATTAGCGGCATCCTTGAAGATAAGTTCAATCCCCAACAAGCTGGGTTTCGATCTGGAAAGTCGTGTTGCAGTCAGATATTGAACCTCACTCAACACATCGAGGATGGGTATGAACAAGGTGAGATAACTGGAGTTGCCTTTGTCGATCTAACAGCTGCTTACGACACTATCAACCACAGAAAGTTGCTGAGGAAAGTGTACTAACATCCCTTATTGGCACTCTCCTGCAGAATAGAAGGTTCCAAGTCTTTCTCCATGGTAAAAAGAGCAGATGGCGCATACAAAAGAACGGCTTACCTCAAGGCAGTGTACTCGCTCCTGTGCTATTTAATATTTACACTAACGATCAGCCCATACCAGAACATTCTAGACTCTTCATCTATGCTGATGATACTGCAGTGGCTGCCCAAGGAAAAACATTTGAAGAGGTGGAGGGAAAGTTGACTTCTGCACTAGATACCCTTGGATCTTACTATGAAGCCAATCATCTTAAGCCAAATCCCAACAAGACTCAAGTATGTGCATTTCACTTAAGGAATAGAGAAGCTCGGCGGGAACTGGATGTTACATGGCAAGGCAAACAACTCCAACATTGTCCAACACCCGTGTATCTAGGTGTTACTCTTGACCGAACACTGTCCTTCAAAAATCATTGCCATAAGACCAGGCTGAAAGTTAGTTCACGGAACAATATTTTGAGGAAGCTCACAGCCACCACCTGGGGGGCAAGTCCTCACGTCCTAAGAACTTCTGCTCTTGCTTTGTGCATGTCTGCTGCAGAGTACGCTTCACCTGTGTGGAGTGCATCCAGTCACACCAAGCAGATTGACATTGCCATCAACGAGACCATACGAATCTTGTCGGGATGTATGAAGCCTACTCCAGTCGACAAACTTTACCCGATTGTTGGGATAGCTCCCCCAACTATCAGAAGGGCTGTTGCTGCTGATGCAGAGAGGGCGAAGCAGATTAATGATCCCCGTCATCCACTGCATAATCATCAGGCTGTTGTCCGTCGACTGAAATCAAGAAAGAGTTTCATCGCCAGGACTCAACCACTGGAGGGAACATCGGAATCTAACCGCATCTCCAGGTGGAAGAGCAAGCTGCCGCCGGATATCCCTGTTAAGGAAGAGCTAGCCCCAGGAAATGACCTGCCTTACCCTGTTTGGAAATCACTTAATCGTCTCAGGGTGGGCGTCCCTCGTTGCAAGACCAATATGCAGAAATGGGGTATCCTTCCAGCTGATGGAGACACGTCCTGCGAGTGTGGAGCAACACAAGACCCAGCCCACCTGCTCATTTGTCCACTACTAGAACAACCCTGCACTACCCAGGACCTGATCGAGGCAAACAACAAGGCCATCGGAGTTGCTACATTCTGGAAATGATCGGACACGGAAATGAATGAATGAATACATTTAATGGACGCGGACGTTCTGTTATTGATGTTATAAATACCGGTAGGTCATGTCGAGATAAGGGAAATTATGTCAGTAATAATAATAATAATAAATAGACATCAGGGAAATTGTAAGCAAATATATGTTAATTTGAATAACTGTATATCTAAACAGTATTATTAAAAGTAAATGGACCAAGCAAAAGAAATTAATATCAGAGAATCATATGATAATGGACGGAAATATGCAAAAGAGGTAGGAAATGGATATGTTTAAAAGTGAATTGATTTGCTGCTTGATGAAGAAGCTTATAAGATTAATTAATAGAGATTGTCTTATTAATTAAGGGAGAGACCATCTCACAATAGTCGGGAAAGTCAGGTTTGCTAAAGCGACGTATGAAATCTCGTATAGCCAAAGGGCGTACGGAGATATAAAATGCAATTGAGCGTATCTAGTGGGAAACCTGGCTCAGATTATTGCTAATAAGCAGTCCGGATTCGAATCAAGGAGCGCATGGGAGGAAAACGAGGGCACCTCGCCATAACGCATGATATCGACCGTGAACTGGCTAATTGTGTGAATTAATTCATCTCTGTGGGAGTGAATTCGACACGGGAGGGAGGTTGTGCCCTGGCCGTGATCTTTGATAAGGGCGCCGACTATTCCAATCACGACTTTGTGTATGATGAATCTCGTTCCCTCAGATAAATGTAAATGGTCCAGTGTGAGGCAAGCCTTTAAATCCTAAATTATAGGGATAATTGTTTAAACAATTCCATATTCCGTAATGCATCTTGTAAGAACTAGGTCAACTATGCTTGTGGGTCACTAAGACGGCACATTGTTATGTCTGGGAGTAGCAGGCAAATGCTTGGAGAGGAAACGGAAGGAGTGATGAGAGGGGAAGACGTGAGGGGAGGAAGCGGCCATATTGCTTACCGCCCGCCGCGAAGGTCCATTGTACTGAACGAGGGTTGGGGAACAGACCTCATCCATGGTAGGCTTGTAGTAAGATGTGTAAATTTGAAAACTATGAGACCCTGATTGTTATAAAATGATGATTGTATTAATGAATATTGAATGTATGTGTAAAGAGACACATTGCTAATTAAGAATAGTTTTGATATCTTAATATTTGGCCGAGTTGTAAAATGGCAAAACTGACATTCTTATACTGACAGGGACACATTGTTCCGAGATTGGAAACTATAATTTTTACGCTATACCTATTCCACGGGTAGCACTAAGGTCCAACTCGACGCGACGGCGGTAAACTGATAAATGTGTGGAAGATAAACTCTCTACGGCATATAGTGGAATTACAATAAATAAGTTGGTTAATGCATGGTAGACTCATATATTTTGGTGGGAAAGAAGAAACAAGGCATTATGATACGCATATTGTATAGGGGAAAGTGCATACAATAGTTAATGAGAGATTGTAAGAGTAACATTGTTTGTGTAATTTTACCAGTGCATCAGCGCACATGGGAATGATTTTTATGGTAATTTTAATGTAACAGTAAATCAACAATCATTTGGATTTGTGTGAGGATAAAGTGTGAATATTAATTGATGGTAGGAGTATGTTTAAATTTTTGTGTTAATGTAATTGCTGCATTGTTTTGTTGTGTGTTAAGCCATGATTTTAAACTCATATTAAAGCCTTTAGACTAGAGTTGTGTGTTGATATTGTAGAGTTGATACCTCTTAGTTTCAAATCCAAAATACGCGACTGCACAGTGGGGTGAATGGTACACGCCCGAGGACTGCTCCTAGCTGGAGGCAGAAGCATATTTTCCATGGAAATTCTTCACATGGGTACAATATAGAGAGATATACTGCATCGCTCGGCGTTGACCGTGTTTTATAGGTTTTACTCGCTAACCTTTGGAGATACACGAAAAGTGATAAGGACCCTTCTGATAGAAAATTAAATTTTAAAGCTCGTCTTTACCATCAAAGGTTTGATATTTCTTAGCGTTCTCGTTTTATTCGAAATGGAAATATGAAATTTTGAAACCAAAGGGTGTAGTGACGTCACTAAAATGGTCGCCATTTCTAAATAGTGCAAAATATCGAAATCAAAAGTAGCCTATGTGTAAACCTGGTAAATCAGCTACATCCATGCAACATTTCATTTCAATCGGACCAGCGGTTCTTGCGTGATTGAGTAACAGACAGGACAACAGACAGACACACACCATCTTATTTTTAGCCTATTTTCATTTTAGGAAAAAAAAAAGGCTTATGTGATCATCTTTTGTCCGTGTGAGTGTGCGTGTGTGTGTGTGTGTGTGTGATGGTGTGTGTGTGTGTCCCCTGCCCCAATAACTTCTAAACGGCTGGAGCGATTACAATGAAACTCGGTAAGATCATAGCACCATTCTGGCCGACCCCGACCGTTCACTTCAAATTTTATTGTGTCTTACCAATCCAACATGGCAGCTGTGCGAATTATTTCACCAGCATTCAGTATCTCCGAAACTATTACCGATATCGCCCTGAAAACGTGTACGGTGATAAAGGGCACTACTAGAGGTTCTCCTATGAGACTTTCAAAAACCTGGTAACTACAAAACCAACATGGCGGCCAAGCGAAGTTGAGACTTTTAAATAGCATTTTCTCGCGATTTAACCATCCAAACGTAATAACACTTGGTATAGCAAATGTTTATACACATTGTAATGCACTGGAGTCCAATTTAGTTCAATTGTTTACATAACCTCAAAAGGGCGGCTGTGCGAAATATTTCACTGACATTCGATATCTCCGAAACTATTACAGATATCACCCTGAAATTTTGTTCGGTGATAAAAGGTACTGATGCAAGTTTATCTATGTAATTTTCATAAACCTGTAGAGTACAAAACGAACATGGCGGCCAAGCGAATTTGAAACATTTTAATAGACTTTTCGCGTGATTTAACTCTCTGAGCACAGTGAAATGTGGTACAGTAAATGATTATACATATTGTAATGAACTGGCATCTAATTTAGTTCAATTGTTTACATAACCTCAAGATGGCGGCTGTGCGAAATTTTAAAATTAAGTTTTTATTCCTTGTGTCGTAATCGTGCGATCGAAGTGAAAGTTTGAATAATGAACCTAGGCAATAATTGTCCTTGAATGGTACATAACTCTATGGCCTATACATATAACAATCCAAAATGGCGAGCATCCGAAATATTTAGACGGTTCTCAATATCTACGAATCTTTTACAGCAATCAAACTGAAATTTGTATGTTCATAGAGGCTATGGACATATGTTCACCTATAGGACTTTCAGTAACCTGGTGAGCACAAATCAAACATAGCGGCGACGCGAAGTATAACTATTTAAATGGACATTTCTCGCGAATTAACTATCCGAGTGCACTGAAACGTTTCACGTTAAATGCTTATACAAATGTTAATCCACTGCATCTAATTTATTTCAATTGTTTGCATAATAAAAAGATGACAGCTGTGCGAAATTTTAAAATATCGTTTTTACTTCTTGTGTTCTTATCATGCGATTTAAATTTGAATACCACACGTACACAATAATCTTAATGTAATAGTATAAAAATGAAATCCAACCTGGCGACCATCTGAAATATTTAGACTGTTCTCACTATCTAAGAATCTATCACAACCTTCAAACTGAAATTTTGTATGTTGACAGAGGCAATTAACAATAGTAGGATATATTGTTATATATTAGTATGATATTAATACAGTTGTCTCCTGTTGAAGACATACTTTCTCTGTTCGTCTAATGTTTATTATTATTGTTGTTGCATTGTTATTTTTAATTCATTTAGTTTTTTTCGACATCGTGGTCATGTTGGCCCGGGTTTTTGGGTGTGTATGAAATCTGTCTGATAACCAGTGATTGTAGTAAACTTATTAGTGGGTGCATTTGTAGTCTAATAGTGGTTAGGATTCGGGTGGAAGGTGGCCGTGGCCTTAATTTAGGTAATATCCTGGTATTCGGCTGGAGTGAATAGGAAAACCACGGAAAAGGAAGGAAGCTAGTAGTTTTATGTGACCATGAATCTTGGGAACTTGAGCTATGTGACCTTCATATTTAAGTGGAATCCGAACAACAGGACGTGATATTTCACTTCGTAAATCTTACATGCATTGAATGGTAACAAGTGAGGCGTACCGAGCACTAGGCTTCGTCATTAGAAATGTAAGACCTGTTCGTGAGGTGAAAACGGCCATTACACTCTATAATGCTTACGTAAGGGCGAAATTAGATTATGCAAGCGTAGGAATCCGTGGCGTAAAAAATACATAAGATTACTAGAAGGAGTACAGAAGCGACTCGCCAGATTTCTACATTATAAAATGAGCGGAAATTACCCATACTGTATATGGTCCCATATAAAATTTTATCGAATAATCTAAAAATTATTGCTTTGGAAGATCGTAGGAAAATAAATGACTCCAAGATATTACACAAAATTGTAAATTCTACGGTAGATTACTCGTATTTTTTATCGTTGCTGAATTTCAATGTTCCACGTCTATCCTCAAGAACGTAGACAACTTTTAGGAATAATAAAACATTCACCACCTAACACAAACATTCACCGCTTTATAGACTCTGCAGTAGTTACAATAAAGCTGTATTGTGTAATAAAAGTCTAGATTTCGATCTTAGTCTCCAAAAATTTGTAAATGTATTTAAGACCACATTGCCATGAGTGTAATTAATTAGTAAGAAGGTAGAATATATAACAGCACTGTAGTTAAGCTATAATAGTACATTATGCAACGAGCCTATAATGGCTATAATTAAGACACGAGTATTTTTTATAAAACGAGCGTATGCGAGTTTTATAATTTCCATACGAGTGTCTTAATTACCATTATAGGCGAGTTGCATACGACTGTTTATGTTCGACGATAATTACAACTTTATTATATGTTTTAACATAAATATTCATAAATATCTGTTGAGATTGTCACTAGAATTTTGTGATCGGGTGCTGCGCAGGGTAGGATATCTCTGATGTCCAAGCTCACTGACCAACCGACGCATGCGCTCTGTGAGCTTCAATGCCGTATGTGCAGATTGAGCATCAGTATTCAGTAAAAATGTCACCGAAATCGTTTGAAAACAACCCGCTGTGTAGAAATTGGATTTAAGGATATTAAGGTACAGTGTCTCATATTCACCAGTTTATTTACGAGAACATTATGGACGGTGCACTTTCGGTAATTTATATAGACATGTTGGATTTTGAGCGCACGCGTGAAGGTATCGTTACCTAATTGGTTAATTGGTCAATGAACGAGCTCTGATTGGCTGGAGAAACTGTATCATAATGAAAAAGAGTGTTATAATGACCATCATTATGATACAGTTTCTTGACACATAATAGTGGGGGTCGAACATAAATAATATTATTATGTAATTAATTTAGATGTTAACATTAGATTTAAGATTATATTTAAGTTATGAAAAAACATTACAATTACTGTTTAAATATTTGTAGGCTTACTGTTATGGGGGTTTAAGACCCTGTTGTAAACCAGCATAAATAAATAAATAAATAAATAAATAAACTCTTGGTGAGAGGCAAGCAGCTTCACCACTGCACCATCACTGGCCCCAAAACCACGGAAGACCACACGTAGGGTGACTGAGGTAGGAATGGAATCAACCTATTCTTAGTTCTGCCTCACGGTCTAAATGAACCAAATCCCATTCCTCAAACCAAAATGAAATATCTTAGTTGAGCAGTGAATCGAAAACCTGTATTTGTATTCATTGATCATGTTTTATTATGTCTTGAACCTCCCCCTCCTTTCCCCCCTCCCCGCTAATTTTTACTCGGCTCATCCCCCTCCAGATGATGCAAACCCTAGTTGCGCAACGTACTGTACGACCCCAAAGACTACAATGTCTTGATTTTCATGCATTGCGAACCTCAATCCCAACATCATGTGTCTGTTTGGCCTCACAACACGTCAAGTACTCTTTCTGCACGGTCGTTACGTCAAATGAAACACAGTATGTGATGTGACACAGCCCAATTATATGCTTCAGAGACTATGACATACATACAGACGTCATTTCACCCCTTGTGACCCCAGGATTGCACAATGTCTCCATTTTCGTGAAGGCGTGTAGCGGATAGTTCTCGTTTAAAACAATATAAGTCAGCACAGTTTGATGAATACGATACTACTGTACAATTGTAATATTCTAGATAAGGATAATATCTTCGGGCAAACGTGGTTTCCAGTTCTAAAAAACCTTTGGACACCCCTATAACAGTGTGTAATGATATTAAATTATAGTAATTTTAAACTATTAACACCGTGAATATACCATATTCCACCACGAAGAAGAACGTCTTCGAAAATTGTGTCGTGCCAAATAGCTTACATGTGACTATTGACCATCAAGATTGCAATTCCTACAACTCAATGATATACTGTATAGAGACTACCGTGTTTGTAACTAGTCCGCACTTTTAACTTAAACATTAGGAGAATCTCACCACTACTTCAACTAAATAAGCTCATGCCGATAGTACCACCCCACCCTTGCTATCGTAATGTGTGACCTTATTGCTCATGCATATGCTGCGGGGTTTACATTTTATCTCTACTCTTTAAGAAATGAAAACACAGAATACCGGTTCTACAAAGCACTTTTACGTTTTATTTCTTGTAATATACTGCTCAAAAAAATTAAAGCACCACTTTTTTCAAAGGCCACCAAATTTTGAAAAGTTGACCTACAAGCTCGAAATCTCAGTATGACGTTTGTCCTGACGCCTACCAAGCATATGCTTCAGCACAACTCCTCAACTTGAGTAGTTTCGGGGTAGCACCCCGAAAACCAGCCCATTTTCGAAAACCGCAAATTGAAGTTTGCGAAAAACGCTGCAGGACTTGTCGCAGGTTGCCAAAGCAGTCGAAAATGAATGAGTCTTGCTCTTAAAGGTTCCACAAACACGTAGAAATCGTTACATTTGACGTTTGGGCATTTTCAACCCCCTTCATCATCCCCTAAACATGGACTACCATTGGGGGCGTCTGAGAAGGTACCGGGTGTGTTTAACCTTCTGAAAACCTGCACACCGTCCTCAGTTGCTGATTGCAGTAAGTTCTTAAGGCCTCCGGCAATGTCCACACCCCCTAACACCCTCAACTGGCATGGGACCAAACCACCCCCTCTCGATTCACCCCTAAGGAAGGTTTTAATCGAGATGTTTATCAGTGCTGTGAATGCGGGGGTCTTCCCCTACCGTTTCAAAAAAGGAGCTGTGCCTTTGTCACCACCCCTTCCCCTGCAACCCCCGTTTGTATGATTTTTCGAATCAGGCCCTTTTTAAGGGCTGAAACGAGGTCTTAATCGCTGAAAGGGCTGTAAAGGTCCTTAGAAGTAGTGGTGACACGAAATCAACCCCTTCCGATTGATGATTGGCATTCCGTCCCCGAAATTCGAAATTGTTGCACCCCCAACCCTCCCTGTCTGGACGCGTAACGCGTCATGGCAGAGTTTTCAGAGTTGGATGGAAATGAAGCTTATGGCCTGACATGGAGCCCAAAACAGCAGGTTGGATGGAAATTCATCGGTAGGGTGGGAAAAGGGACCAAAAGGTTTTCAAAAAGTTAACAGCCTCTAGTAAGTACACCAATGCATAGGCAACCCACGTCACGTCATTTTTCTCTCATTGTCAAACTTTGTAACCTATTGCCGATCATAGGCAACCCACACGCACGGACGTGATGTGGGTTGCCTATGCATGGGCGTACTTACTGTAGGCTGTACACTTTTTTGAAAAATTTTGGTACCGTTTCCCAACCTACCGATGCATTTCTATCCTACCTGCTGTTTAGGGCTCCATTGCAGGCCATAAGCTTCATTTCCATCCAACTCTGAAAACTCTGCCATGACGCGTTACGCGTCCAGACAGGGAGGGTTGGGGGTGCAAAAATTTCGAATTTGGGGGACGGAATGTCAATCATCGATCAGAAGGGGTTGATTTCGTGTCACCACTACTTCTAAGGACCTTTACAGCCCTTTCATCGATTAAGACCTCGTTTCAGCCCTTAAAAAGGGCCTGATTCGAAAAATCATACAAACGGGGGTTACAGGGGAAGGGGTGGTGACAAAGGCACAGCTCCTTTTTTGAAACGGTAGGGGAAGACCCCCGCATTCACAGCACTGATAAACATCTCGATTAAAACCTTCCTTAGGGGTGAATCGAGAGGGGGGTGGTTTGGTCCCATGCCAGTTGAGGGTGTTAGGGGGTGTGGGCATTGCCGGAGGCCTTAAGAACTTACTGCAATCAGCAACTGAGGACGGTGTGCAGGTTTTCAGATGGTTAAACACACCCGGTACCTTCTCAGACGCCCCCAATGGTAGTCCATGTTTAGGGGATGATGAAGGGGGTTGAAAATGCCCAAACGTCAAATTTAACGATTTCTACGTGTTTGTGGAACCTTTAAGAGCAAGACTCATTCATTTTCGACTGCTTTGGCAACCTGCGACAAGTCCTGCAGCGTTTTTCGCAAACTTCAATTTGCGGTTTTCGAAAATGGGCTGGTTTTCGGGGTGCTACCCCGAAATTACTCAAGTTGGGGAGTTGTGCTGAAGCATATGCTTGGTAGGCGTCAGGACAAACGTCATACTGAGATTTCGAGCTTGTAGGTCAATTTTTCAAAATTTGGTGGCCTTTGAAAAAAGTGGTGCTTTAATTTTTTTGAGCAGTATATGTAGGCTATGTGAGACTCGATAACTTACGTGGCAATATTTTCCCCAGTCTCCTTTGACATAGAACATTTCTCTTGAATGCCAGTGCAAAGCTGCAACCCGTCCTACTTCTCGCCTTTGCAGTGAAGGCTGAAAGCAGGCGCTCTTGCTGACGCCACGGCATGACGCTAAACGGTCGAGACAGGAATGTCAAATGCTGAGCCAACAGAGGACATTCCGTCTGGATTATTGATCACTAATTATGATCGGCCAGCTCTCCCATCTGGATAGACTCTACTCTCACACTGTGATCTTATTTCCAGCCTGATCCTGCCACAATTGCTCTTATCTGTAGTGTTTAGTTAGAATAGTTATTGATTTATTTAGGGAGTTTGCGACATCGTGGCCATGTAGCCCCGTGTACTTGCTGTATTAGTGTGTATATTTGTAATTCAGATGTTAATTGGGAAGGAGATGACCGTGGCCTTAAGTTGGGAACCATCGCGGCATTTGTCTGGAGTAGTAGTGGGAAGCCACCGAAAACCACTTCCAGGATGGCTGAGGTAGGAATCGACTCACCTCTTCTCAGGTTTGCCTCACGAGCCTGACTGTACCCTGTTCCAGTCCTCAGACCAGAATTACATTTCTTGGCAGAGCCGGGAATTGAACCCGGTTGTCCACGGTGACAGCCAAGAATGCTAGTCACTACGCAACGTGGCAGACAGAAAAGTGTATAATAAATAAATACAATTTACGGGCAGATGACCTCGTTATTCAAACCCTTAACACAACATACACAAAACTAAAAGTTCGGATTCACCAGCTACCTATTACGTCAGTCGTACTTGAAATGGTTCCCCATGGATTTGCCCTTTGAACTCTTGAGAGGTCATCTCTGACCACTCTCTTAACAATCCTAGTCAGTGAGACAAGTATAATAAACACCAGTACAAACATAAGGATAAAAGACGATATCAGATTGATAGATAGCATCATACAAAAAAAGATACGAGCCTTACAGTAGTCGCATATGATGTGTACACTCTGACATGTTATCCTACTCGTATACTACACAGCTTGGACATTCTTAAAATGTTAATTTACACTCCATTTTCATACTGGAACTATGATGAAGGTATAGATTGATTTGGAGATATGCTACTGTCACATTTGTGGCGCAGCCGGTCAAGCTGTTAGTCTCTCACCAAGGTAGACCGGGTTTGATTCCCGGTCAATACATGTGCGATTTTCGAATTGAAATGCCATGTCCTGTGGTTCGCATTCCACGTAAAAGGGAGGTACCGTGGATCATGATCGTGAGATTAACGGACACGCAAAACTACAAGCTTCCTTCCTTCCTTTTACATTAATAATTCATAATGACAAAGTGACACACAACGTCGACAGTACTCTCAAATACCGTGAGCACATTCCTCAGTAACTATAACATTCATTATTCTCAAGGCTCTCATACAGTTCGTCGTAAACAATCAAAACATGGCTTCCTACAATCATGAAATGACCTAGTCTCTCATATGATGAAAATACAGCTTTTATTCCACTCATATAACAACATTCTGTTATGAATTTAATATTTGACTACTCACCCACAGCTTGACAATAATGCCGCTTACTTAAATGTCATTTGTCGTCTTTGTCCTACCCCACGTGATATTCAACCTTGAACGCGAAGCTTCATGAACTGCTCAATGACAAATGAAAGTCGGTGAAACATTTGCCACTGTGCTCGTCAAACCAGTGCCTGCTAAATGCACTGCCTACTGTATTGCCATAACATTCTCGCGCTACAGAGCACACACTGCCTTGTTTCCAATACACACATTTTCAATTGTACATCCAGCTGGCAGTGCGTCTTCACTTCCGTCCGATCCACTTCCGTTCGATCCACTTCCGCCCGATTCACTTCCGTTCCATTTTTCTGGCAGTGCATCTTCACTTCCGTCCGATCCATTTCCGTTCGATCCACTTCCGCCCGATTCACTTCCGTCCCCAATTTTCAAAATCACTCCCACAAAACTATCCAGCAACCGAGCGGAAAGATGTTACACATCAAAAAGTGCGCATAATTGATGACCATGATGTCACTAAACTACTGTTTGAAAATACAACACATGAACAGCAACAACAACAACAACAATATTAACATATTTCCCTTGATGTGGTCACTTGACTGCTTTAAGGAAAATTCCAGTTATTATTTCCTGATGTTCATCTTAGACACAGTACCAGAATATAAGACAAGTAGTTCCGTGACGAACCAAAGAGTCTACTTAAAAATAATTAAGATTCATACCAATGATTGACTAATTACGAAATTAACTTGGTAATACTGGCATTTATGATATTTAAGAAATATACCTGAAGTATTGTAGCCTAATACAGTAGAGCACTACAGTTTGCTTGAAATATTTTCTTTCCATGGATTCTGAGATACTGAGAGTCTGCGGCTGAAATGCTTAGAGAGTTATAGGTATTTGGTAGGCCTGCTGTCTCTGAAAATGCGCGCTATTATATCCCCTACAGTATACACAAAAATTATAATTAGTTTTCCATTAATGTTATGGAAGTTACGTGCAGTTAAAAACATTGAACCTATGAGCACGGGTAGAATTATGTTCTTAACGCTGTCAAATACGGGTTGCTCGAAATTAATATGCAAACATTTAGACACAGTACCAGAATATAAAAATATAAAAATTAGAACCATCCCTTACTTTCAGTTCTCTTAATAAAGTAACGAAAGATTTAAAATGCAAGCTCTGTTGTTCCAATGAACGAACCAAGGGAAGAGTAGCGACAAGAGCTAGCACATATTTGTAAATACTGCAACATTTAAGTAGTAGAAGCCCTTTTTCAGTGTTGCTAGTATCTATCAAGAGAATTCTTTTCAGTTGGTCAACTCAAGTGTTCCCAATCAGATTGGGTGGGGAGTACAAATATTTTAACACTCTAACCTGAAAGAAATATTACATGAATTATTAATGAATTAATTAACACATCTACAGGCAAGCAACTCAATGTTGAAAACATCCTTTAATGTCATACGAAGGTGGATCAAAAAGTTAGTTGCACTAAGGCGCTGCAGCAGCGCGCTGTGTGTCGCAAACGTGGACTTAGCGGAGAAAGGGACAGACAATGCCCACACGTCTGTTAGGCAGGTCGCTGTGGTGTCTCATCTTGTATGGTGTGAATAGCGGCCAAATGCAATGGCGCGTCGACTGGTCGTTCACTCCAAATATGAGGTGTGTGCGACAATCAGATTCCTATGTGGCAAAAGGAAGAATTACACGGACATTCATCGTGAAATTAGTGCTGTGTATGGGGAGCGGGTCATTTTCCGGCAAGGGATCGTAAAGTGGTGTCAGCAATTCGAAGCCGGACGCATGAATATCGCGAGGGCAGGCCCGCAACGTCCAGGACCCGTGCCAATGTCAACAGTGTGAATGCGATCATTAGACAGGTGGTCGACGTTTCCAGACCGATGAGGAGGTGAAGGCCGCTGTCTCCGTGTGGTTGCAGAATGCTGGAGGAACTTTCTATGCATCCGGCATCGACAAGTTGGTTGTGCGTTCGCAGAAATGTTTGGAGTCTCTTGGGAACTATGTGGAAAAGTGACGTTACATTGTACAGTATGTCGTTATAGGCGTGTTGCTGTTGTATAGGTGGTGTAATAAATGGCCATAACTGGGAAGTGCAATTATTTATTGATCTGCTCGTAGATTAGATCTTCCTTGAAAACTATTCTTAGTTTAGTGTATTTGTAATTAATTTCCGTTGTTTTTTCCACTTTTCCAAACGTAAGGCCTGAAGGACTCACTAAGCGTTTCTTACGAGGTGCCGGCATGATGGTACGCGGTAGACTAATAATTGTTCACCGGAAACTCAACCATATCCGGTCAATTAGATTGGCAGTTTGCCCATTCTACTACCATGAGCGCTTGTTTTATCATTTTAAATGATCTTGTCGACTTCGTCGTTACGCTGAGGTCTGGCGTTACGTTACGGTGACGGGACGAAATGTACCGAGAATGCACGGAAGTGTGTGACGTCATAGTACGATGTAGCAGCCGAGTACCAAGAAGGCAGTGCGAGAACAGAGTTTAAGAAGGCAGTGCGAGAACAAACAAGTAGGCAATGAAGAAACAAAATAGAATCTTGAAACTCTGTTCCCGCACTGCCTTCTTGGTACTCGGCTGCTAGTATTTAAAATGGTATAAAGTCCAGTCTTCCAGACTGACTATCAGTAGCTCTTTTTTATCATTTCAAATGATCTTGTCGACTTCATCGTTATGCTTTGGTCTACCGTTATGCGTTACGGTTACGGCGTGTATGACGTCTTCATGTTGTTCAGTGCATATGCACCGAGTCTGAGTTTACTCCTGGGGTATGGCGTTATGCGATACGGAGACGGCGAGTGCGTGACGTCATGCAGCAGAGTGCACCTCTCTCTCTCCGTTCCTCGCGCAGGAAGCCTAAGTTAATGGGTAGTGGAGTCTGTTGAAAGAGCCCTCCTGAGCCTTTCTTACATGTGTAGCATTTGGAGCATGCATCATTTGAAATTATATAAAGTCTAGTCTCTCAGACTGACTGTATCTTTTTCTTCAATGAAACTCAACCATATCCAGTCAATTAGATTGGCAGTTTACCCATTCTACTACCACGAGCACCTATTTTCTTCAATGAAACTCAACCATATCCAGTCAATTAGATTGGTAGTTTGCCTTTTCTACCACTACGAGTGTTAGTGTGAGAAAATGCAGAGTTTCATTTAAGTCCTTTTAACTACTTCCGGTGAAATTTGTCAAAAAATCTAAAAACGCCTGCGGGTGTTGAACCAAGGAACACATTAAAGAAATAATTATGTAAATAAGTTAATATGGCTAGGATTTGAATCAAAAAGAAACCAAGTAAAGAAAAAGCAATTTTAGGGTGTTTTTCGGGAACTGAATTAAGGCCGGAAGTGATTTCCGAATGTTTGAAACTGATTTTGCAAGACTCACAATTAAGAAAACACTTAAGTTAATTATACGCCAAATCAATACTAATGAAAACACACTTAAATGTCTACAATTTATAGATAACTAGCTGAAGTACCCGGCGTTGCTCGGGTTCCATTTTTCTGCTGAGTATAAGTAGTCTAGATTTTAAACTTTTTAGTTTTGGTGTAGCGTCACCTCCGTTGTGTAGTGGTCAGCATGCTTAGCTGTCACCCCGGAGGTCCGAGGTTCGATTCCCGACTCTGCCACGAAATTTGAAAAGTGGTATTAGGACTGGAACGGGGTCTACTCAGGCTTGGGTGGTCCAAATGAGTACAGGGGGTTCGATTGCCACCTCAATCATACTCGAAGTGATTTTCCGTGGTTTCCCACTTCGTCTACGGGCAAATGCTGCGATGGTACCTTCCGTCAGGCCAGGGTCACCTCCTTCCCTCTTCCTTGTCTATCACTCCCATTCTTCCCATCCCGTCCCATCCCTCATGAGGCCCTCTGTTCGCTTTGCAGGTGAGCCACCTGAGTGAGGCGCTAGTCCCGCCTCCCCAGTTGCATTCCCCGTTTCGATGTCAAGCTCAGGACACTGCCCGTAAAGGCGGTAAAGGTGGGAACCCTCACTGAGTCCGTGGGAAAAGCCTACCTGGAAGGTAAACTGACTACGAACGAAAAACGAATTTCGGTGTAGAATGTTTCTGGTTGGTGCAATTTGTTATCCCGCGGTGTAGCCGTGCTCATTATATCATGCACCACGTCCACGGGGGCAATTACAGCCAATCCGGAGATCGTAGGTTTTAATCCTGGCGCTCACAATATCCTGAGTATATTTTTACCCCGGGTTCCTTCACATTCCCTTCAGGCAAATGGTGGGATAATACCTTATTTCAAGTCCTGAAGCACTTACCCCGTCCCTGTCCCTATTTCAGCTATACACACTACTACAGTCATCACATAAATACAAGTTATCAGACAAATTCATACACGTCAAACTTCACGGGGCTAATGAAAAGAAATTCCAAACTTCCAAGTCCCTAATTTTAATTTTGTTAGGACTTCAAGATGATCCTACGTTTTATATGGATACTGAGGAGAGATTGCGCTGTATAATGAAATGGTGTCTTAATCTGCTGAGCTACCACCCGGAGTAGGCCTAGTTATATTCTTTTAAGTTTTCATGAAATATATTCATTTAAATGTATTTGGGGGACTGAATACCTCAATCCCTACCATACTTTAGTTTTAAGTCATAGAGATTTGCTGTAAATGCTTCGGAGAAGGAATGCCCTTGGTAGTCTTTTCACTTAAGTACAGACGCTCCTATGTGTAGACAGTTCAACGTTCGTGTGTAATTGTACGCATTGATATTTTCCGCCTTCGTAACTATCGACCATTTACTTCCGTAACCCTGGATAGGGGCCCTTACAAGGTACTACCAGTCAGGCCAACTGGACCAAGGATTTTTAAAGAGGTGTTACTCCTCTATCACTCACCTCTTTGTCCTGGCTTGTGACAGGCAGAGCCTGGCTTCCCGAACTTTGGGCCCAGGTTGGCGGGTTTATTATTATTAATATTATTATTATTATTATGGTTATCTTATATGTTCACCATATTGTTGGGTACAATTCACCATGTCATCGGCATTTGTTGCAAGAAGGAGTGGAGTTCTCTATACTGGTAGGTTGAGGAACGAACGAACAATGGAGCAGGTCTTTAAAATAATTACTTTCTGCATACTGGTATGCAGATTATGGTGGATCCCCAATTTATCGACGTTGGGCTTCAGCGACTTCGGTATGATACCAGCGGAAGAGATTACGATAGGCAGTACAGTGACAAATTCCTGTCGCCACATCTGCCGGCTCTCTTCAGCCAGAGCCATGTATTTCGTTACTTTCTCTGCATAACTGTGCTGGATATTATGCGAGTGAGGGACTGCGATGTCTATTAGAAGAGTTTTCTTCTGCACTTTATCAATACCAATAATGTTTGGCCTGTTTACTGATATAGGTCCATCTGTGATCACTGACCTGTCCCAGAGTAGCTTGTGTGTATCGTTCTCCAGAACAGCATCAGGAATATATTGATAGTAAGGCAGAGCATTATTACTTAAGGAGTGCTTCTTTGCCAGGTTCAGGTGGATTATCTTGGTCTCTTGAAGTAGGTCGTAGATGAAATTGTTGTACAGCCCCCTGTGATATGCTGCATGGTCTCCGATTCGCGATGGCATCTCCTACATTTGTCATCTAAGATGTCTACCTTAATTATGTAATTTAGGTAGTTCTTTGTTGCTACTACTTGATCTTGTATCGCGATCATGAACCCCTCAGTCTCAGGAAATAGATCCGCATTGATCAGCCAGCAGTTCGATACATGTATGTCGACATATTCTTGATTGAGATCATACGGATGACGACCGTGCAGTGCTTTCTGAGTCCACTGTTGAAACTTGTTGGTTATGTGCTCTTGTGACGTAGCTAGCTGCACATCCCTGGCATGAAGAAGGTCCAACGGCGTTTACTTATCATCCACGTTAATAACAGCCTGATGCAGGGGAGAGTTCGTCTTGCTCAAAAAGTAGGCCTAAAGATTCTTCACCGGCTTGGCATGTAGGTGTATAATATCTGTAAGCGCGCGTCCACCTCTCTGGTGTTGCAAAGTTAGTCGTTCAACTGCTGACTTCGGGTACAAACATCTGTGTTTCGTTCAGGTGGTATGCGTCTTAAGAATATTTTCTAGGTCTGTCTGTGCCCATTTTACTATACCAAACGTGTAAGCCAGTATTGGAATGGCATACGTATTGATGGTCTTGAAGATGTTCCGTTCATTCAACTTCGATTTCAGAATCTTGTTGAAACATTGTACGTCGCTACAGTTTGATCCTTAACGAACTTGTGATCAATTTTCTTTGACTGTTGGAAACCAAGATATTTGTAACTCTCAGTTTCTTCCATGGGCTGAATGAGACATCGATTTTCGATTAAAAATCCTGGGGCTTCTAACCTTCCCTGTCGTAGAGTAAGAGTACGGCATTTATCAAACCCAAAGGACATACAGATGTATGTAGAAAAGGAAGCTGTGATAACAATGAGATTATCTATATGCTTTTCAGAGGGTGCATATTGTTTTATGTCATCCATGTAAATCAAATGGGAGAGAAGATGGATAACTGTGCCAGATTGTCTAATCGGAAAGCCACTTCATGTCGTATTCAATGAACGATGATAACGGGTTCAACGCAAGGCAGAACCACAAAGGACTCAGACTGTCACCTTGAAAAATGCCTCTCTTGATTTGAATGAATCTTGACTCAATCGAAGTACCACCATGCTTCATAGGCTATACAAATTGATTCCCCAAGATGTCATCATTGTTTTCAGTGAATTATCAACTTTATAAATCTTGAGGACTCTGAATAACCAGGAGTGTGGAACTGAATCAAATGTTTTCCTGTAATCAATGTAGGTCATATATAGTTTTCGTATCATTTTTTATCTTTGCTCCGGGGGCGTGGTGGCGTAGCGGTCAAGCTGTTGGCCTCTCACCAAGGTGGACCGGGTTCGATTCCCGGTCAATGCATGTGAGATTTTCTAAGTGAAATGCCATGTCCTGTGGTTCGGATTCCACGTAAAAAGGAGGTCCCGTGGCTCATGATCGCATGATTAACGGTCACGTAAAACTAAAAGCTTCCTTATCTTTGCTCCATAATCACGGCATCAGTTACCGGCTGTTCTTTGCAACCTTGAGACTTGTTCACGCATCCCTTCTGTTCCTCAGCCAAGATGTGATATACTCCAAGTGCTTGTAGACTTTATGTGCAATACATGGTGTAAATTGTTTATAGAGATTACATAGGCAAGTGACTGGCCTATACTTTGCAGGGTCTACAGTTCGTTCACCTTTCGGAAGTAGGTATATCTTCCCTCGCATCAGGTAGGAGGGTATCAGTTGTGGATTTTCAAGGAAATTACTGTAGTGGCGGGCAAGATGTTCGTGTGTGCAGGTGAATCGTTTGATTCAGAAGTAATGGATATTGTGTGGTCCAGTGACTTTCCAATTTTGTGTGTCATTCGCAGCTCGTGTAACATCATCTGTGGTTTAGTCTGTTGTCTGTTAGTAAGATGTGGACCACATTTAAGTCTGCCACCAACTGTTCTTACCACAGCAATCGCTCCAGCATAAATGGAGGCCTACACATCACTGAAACAGCTTGGGTTGAGTGCAGGATGAGGAGCAAGGATATCATCATTCATTATTCTCACTGCAACTGCAAGCTTCTTAGAACATTGCTGCTTTAGGAATGTTGGGACGCTGAATAAGGTCAGTACCTTCAAATTCGGCAAGAGATTTCCTAAATTCATTCTCAAGTTGCTGGCTCGCTGGGTCATCTCAAAATTTACTCATCAACGTACCATATTTCGTAGGATTGCCATGATATAGGTATGATGATTGCCGTTCGTTAGCAGGAGTTGTATTATCTCCATTTCTCACTTGCTCAAGTTGCTCGACTGATTTCAGAGTGTTGCTGGCAGGAATTTCTGTTCGTAGCATATTAAGTTGTTCCACAGGGATCAATCTTCCGTACTATAGCACGACGATGGTCTGCTATTCTCTGTACCGTTACATTGATTTCAGGATACTGCTGGCAGAATGCGGCATGCAACTTCTGTCTGTATGCGATGGTATTCGCCTCCATACCAGTTATCTGATAATAACAGCGCATGACACATGTATTCATTTCAGTCGTTCATTTCATACGCTGTATCGGTCTGCCTGCTCTCCAGGTCTCCTGAATCACAGAAGAAACACTATGCGCAGGTTTAGCGTTGGATGATGTTAGGATGCTACTATCAACATCGGCTGTAACATGTTCGGGGTGTTCCCCTGTTCAGCTCCTGATCACCACCGGCTTGCATGCTGTCACCCCCAGCGATGGCTCCAAGGGGGTCCCCGACGCTCCTCGGGTTAGTGGTCTTTTAGTTCACTTTTCTTATTTCGTTTCATCATGGTGATGGTGTGCCTTTTATACCTACGGCCAGGATACGATTTCGACCGCCCCTAATATGGGGATCAGATGTCGTTAGCAGCCGCCCGCTGCGGATCAGACGCTGCTGCAGTGATTGTAATTACTATTATTATCGACTTTTTATTATTTTAAGTTTGAAAGCAAAAAAGTATGTATACATAATAGCTAGAACAAAAAGATCATCATCTTTATTTAGGATAAATATTATCAACATTCTTATAAGAAAAGTGAGACCTTTAGTCTATAGGTTAAACTTTGTCACCCAACATTATTATTATAATCATTATTATTTTATCGACTTCCAATTACTTTAAATATGGTAAGTATGTATGTAAATAAGATATCAGCTAAAAAAAATATTCCCGAAGAAACCACTCGCCCATTGTAACGAATGAAAAACAAACGAAATTACTGTACATTGCAATTACAGTATTAATAAAAGAAAAAAAGGATATTATTCTCTGCAATCAGTTTGTAACAATAACTATTAAATAAATATCCCAAAGTTATGGAAATAAAAATAATTATTTTATTATTATTGTTATTAGTATTATTACGAAGCCTCCGTGGCTTAGGCGGCTGCACGCCGGCCTCTCACCGCTGGGTCCGTGGTTCAAATCCCGATCACTCCATGTGAGATCTGTGCTGGACAAAACGGAGGCAGATAGGGTTTTCTCCGGGTACTCCGGTTTTCCCTGTCAAAATTTCATTCCAGCAACACTCTCCACTATCATTTCATTTCATCTGTCATTCATTTAATCATTGCCCCAGAGGAGTGCGTCAGGCCTCGGCAGCCGGCACAGTTCATATCCTCGCCGCTAGATGGGGGCTTCATTCATTCCATTCCTGACCCGGTCGGAGACTGGAAGCAGGCTGTGGATTTTCATTTCATTAGTATTATTACCATCAAGAGACTAAAGCATACTCTTGTGTTTCCAGAGTGGTAACAATGATGCTAATAGGATGCCTTCCACCCCTGAGACAGAGTGATCCCTGGTATTAAAATATTTGAAAAGATGAGCGCAATTTCTTCTCCCTCTTGGAATATATGAATTTTTAACAGAGACATGCTAGTCTGCAACGTAGAAACACAGTACTGTTCAGTCCATCACATATCCAAAAACATAATCGAATCTATGGCACTCGCTTACATTATTTTGACACATTACAAAATGTGAACTCTTCATAGAAAACGTTAAAATATGCAATATATGTAAACAAAGCTGATGGAAGTTATCTTATCCCTCAATATTAGTAAGTAAAACTGGAAATAAACGCCCCTCCTCACACGAAATTATTATAATCCTACCTATACAATTAACATATGTTCATAATGTTGTCTTGCCATTTCTTCAATCTTCGTTGAAAATACTATAATTGATGATAATTGATAAAACTGCAACAAATAACGTTAAAATTTCTTCATTTGGTGATGAGAAATTGATAAGAGAAAAAAAAGCGTCCTTCTAGGGCCAGTATAAGAAATGTTTCTTAACAAAATCATCACAAAGTTGTCACATTGGCCCAACTGGAAAATGGCACTCTACTCCTTATTTTAAAGCTTGTTCATAAACAACATTTGTAGTTTTTGCACTTGGAGCGAATATAAATAAATGTTTTGGAGAACCCACTCTTGAACAGGCAACGTACAACTGCCCATGAGAAAAACACGGATTTTCTAAATTTATACCCGCAAACTTTAGAGATTGACCTTGGGCCTTATTAATTGTCATGGCGAACGCCAATCTGACTGGAAACTGGAGCCGTTTAAAATTGAATGGTATGTCAGTTGGAATTAATGGTATGCGTGGTATGAAGACGTGTTCACCTTTCGCCTTACCAGTCAGAATAGTCGCTTCAATTACGTTTGGTAGAAGCTGTTTAACGCACAGTCTTGTCCCAATGCAGAGTTTTGGTGGTTCAATATTTCGGAGTAACATGATCGGTGAGCCAACTTTCAACATAAGACAATGCGGTGGTATTCCAGGTGGGTCTAGAGAATTGAGGAACTCCGTGGGGTAGTTGACAGCTTCATCAGTATCTACAACAGTGTCTATGGATTTGTATGTAGTAACTGACCCTGGAAGTTGATCCTGTATCATGTTGTTCATGGAAGTAACACAATCGTTCTTTGGAGCCAATATGGCTCGTTCACACAACCACTCGTGGTTTTTGAAGTTTTCCACGATCCGCGGATAAACTTTATGCACCATTTCCATAAATGATGGCAGCATTTCACAAAAATCCCGCGGAAATGACATTTCACCAGACTTAGTAGGGAAAGTGCCATCACCTATCTGAAGAAGCCTGTCTGCAAAATTCTGGGCGGTTGAATCTCCTAGCAGATGTACTCTCATATTTGTACCTAGAGTGACTTTTTTTTATATATCTGCAAAGAGTTGACATTTTCAGGCAAGCATTAAGTTCGTCAGCTGGTGTAGATCTTGGCACAACTGGAAGGGTTTGACGGAAGTCACCAGCCAGAACCACAAGAACTCCTCCCATCAGCTGGTTATTTCCTCGTAAATCTTGTAATGTTCGGTCAAGTGCTTCAAGCGACTTTTTGTGAGCCATCGTACATTCATCCCACACGATCATTTTGCAAATTTTTAATACTTGGGCTTGACCGGACTCTTTGCTGATATTGCACATAGGAATTTGTTGATTAGCGATGTTTAAAGGCAATTTGAATGCTGAGTGCGCTGTTCGCCCTCCTTCCATAAGGGTTGATGCAATTCCAGATGATGCCACTGCCAGTGCAACTTCATTTCGCATTCGGATTTCGGCAAGGAGTAAGTTGATGAGAAAGGTTTTACCTGTCCCACCAGGTGCATCAAGGAAGAGTAGTCCACCATTTTCTCTTCTGAGATAGTCCAATATTGTGTCGTATGCTAATTTCTGGTCAACAACCAACTGTGGCTTATTCATTTCCACGAATGCTTTTAACCCTTCAACATCGTAACATGTTTCCCTCATGATATCACTGGTAAGCATGTCACAGCCATTTCTCTCCGGAGCTTCGACGCCTAATTCCATTAAAGTTCTTCCATTCATAGCCATGCATTTATCTTCCAGCAGCATCAGCGCTTGATTGAAGATTTGTGGTGAATAATTTAAATCCAGACTTTGGTTATTCCTCCGGACTTTAATTAGGATGTCTTCGCTCATATTTTCACGATATTTCTCCCAGAGACTGTTTGGGTTTGAAGGGTTGCAAGTCGTGAGTATGATGGCAAAGAGGCTTCTTATTTGCTCTGGAAAAGATGTTAACACTGCTTCTGACAACGTAGCATTCCAGTGTTGATCATCCTCCAGTAAACCAAGCTTTTGACATGCCTGTCTATAGGTCTGGCATTCTTCTCCATTCACAGTTCTGAGAACAGCAAAAGACGTTGGTCCTCTAACGACATGAAGCAACATTCTGAGGAAATAACACTCAGCGTTGTTTGGGTGAACTGTATACACACGGCCCAAGGCTTCACTTGCAACTGCATCATATCCTGAAACAGGTACCCCTTGTTTCCGTTTACAGAATACTTTTCTGGATGAATTCCATGTGTAATAACGTGGAACCTCAGAATATAGTAATGTGCTTGCAAATGCGTCTTGTTGACACAACAGGAAGAAGCCAGTCAACGTTGTGTTTGGTGGTTCTGCAGAAACTGTCTGGGCGCTATCACTTGTGAAGTACACTCTCTGGCCGTTTTCTAAATGCACGCTGAGGTGAACAACTGTTGGGTGACGTTCATGAATTGGGAAGCTCAATATACGCCAAACAGCTTCATTGCTGCTGATGTACCTTCCCAACTGATACACAGAAATTTCATCCATAACATTGCTATTTGTCAGTCCAAAAACAGCCATGTCGCTACCTTTATTGATGTATTTGCAGATGTACTTTATGGATTTTACTGAATTGCAATACTCTACATTGATATGAGCTTGAAACATTTTGGATAGAAGTGGAGAATATGGCACAACCCAGCTGTTATCTACTTCTATTTCCGTATTTCCTCTCATTTTTAGTTTAGCGGTGTATCCTCCGTTCGCTGGAGCTCGCCGTCTGTATCGAGGATATCCGTCATCGCCAGTTTGTGTTGCAGTGTTCAGCGCTCTTGGATATTTCTTGCTGCATATCCGATCCTTCATACATAGTGCGTTCTGATTGAGGTATCCACATGGTCCGTGAATCATGTTTTTGGTGACAACTGCATAAAGTTCGGGATCTTCCCCCGGATTCGGAAACTCAGCAGAAATAATAGAGTCGATTTGGGATGGATGAATTTTTTGTTTTACCCAGATGAGGATATGGGCATGTGGAAGTCCTCTTTTCTGCCACTCGACGGAGTACATCCAACAGCGAGTTTCTGAGTAAACATGACTCTTGGTAATGACATCAATTAGTTTAATAAGTTTCTGTTTGAACACCCTGGCTGTTAAGTCATGTCGATCAGTAGATGACTGGCCAAACAGAAGTTCCTCTTTTATCTCCGGCCAGGCGGGATTGCAGGTAAACGTGATGAATAGATCGGGACGTCCATAAGAACGAACATACGACATAGCATCTTGTGCATATTCATGCATATGTCTTGGGCTTCCTGTGAACGTGGCAGGTATAATGAACATTTTCCCGATATTTTCAACGTCTCCATCGTTTCTGACAGCGTCCCTTAAGTGAATGTATTCGTCCACTCTGAGCTTTTTCTGGTTTAACCGTATGAACAGAAGACGCTCACTCTCAATTTTAGCGTACATGTCAACGATGAACTGATGGAAAAGGTGCCGACACTTCAAAATATGGTTTGGTGACCCAACTCTTATCATTATCCGATATGCGTAAAAGTCCATGGCAGAAACTTTCTTACTGGTGGTTAATCCTGAAGTAGGGTCAGTTTGCATAATGTTGAAATGATAGCCGTCTTCGCCTTGCCAAAATATCAGCGGATACTGAAGTGCATCGTATGATCTGTGTGTATCAGCAATGTGTTGTATTGCGTCACCTCTTTTCTGAATAATTATGTCACGACGATCAAATTCATGACCCACTATAACGATGGCTACTTCACTGATTTGAGGAGCATTGAAGCGACGTTCATGTTCGCCAGCTGGTTTCTTGTCAGCATGAATGACTATCTTATAATCATCCGTCGGCATTTGGTCTAGTGATGTTTTGAAGGTATTTATTAGATGATTATGTTCATGTAATATCGCTTGTAACTTCAAAACAATATTCTGCCTTGTGCCAGGGATATTCTCACATCGCTGATTAGTTTCAATCTGTTCATCGCCCATGAAATAAATCTGTAGAAACTTTGGCTTTTCATTAGGAAAAGGAATCATTGAACCAATTCTGTGGTAAATTTGACCTTGTACTTTGAATGTCGTCGTAAAGCCGCTGTCTTCAAGTACAGATGTCGCACCAAATGATGTCATCTGGAAACATGCATTATATTTTCTTATGTTCTGTAGGAAGTGTTTTGATTCTGCAATAGTCCCAGATGTATATTAGAGAAGTTCATCGGGTGGTGAATCCAGAGGCGGTAGTTGAATTTTCCCACTCCTACAGCACATACCTGGAGGTTCACTTTGGAATTTCTTGGCTTGGCAGTAAACGCATACCTTGTTTATTTTTCCAATAATAACTCTTTGATGTTGTGCGTACTCAATATGGGGATCATAATGAAAAGCAGCTAACATCAAATCGGACCGCCTAAATACTCTCCTTGATTGAACAGTTTGAATACGGTCGTTTTCAAGTCGAAATTCGTGCTCCTGTGGTGCCTCATTCGCTCTTGATGTACTTGCTGTTGCCCTCATCATTGTAAGTCGAATGTCATGTTGTTCTTCAGTCTCAGCCTCTCTTGATGTACTGGCAGCAGTCCGCTTTATTTCCAGTCGTGCCTCACGCTGTTCCACAGTCTCCGTAGCTCTTGATGCACTGGCAGCAGTCCGCATTATTTCCAGTCGTGCCTCACGCTGTTCCACAGTCTCAGCCTCTCTTGATGTACTGGCAGCAGTCCGCTTTATTGCCAGTCGTGCCTCACGCTGTTCCACAGTCTCAGCCTCTCTTGATGTACTGGCAGCAGTCCGCTTTATTGCCAGTCGTGCCTCATGCTGCTCTATACTCTCCGTCGCCCTTGATGTACTCGCCCGCTCTCGGTCTAATTCCAGTCGTCTGTCATGCTGTTCTTTTGTCTGGGATAGTCGTAATAATTTCATTTTTTCTGATTTTGGGTGCACTCGTCCAATAGCATTTCGCTTCTTAGGAGGCATTCTAAAAGAGGAATGTACATTTCTGTTATTCGTGGTGGTGGTGGTGGTGGTGGTGGTGGTGGTGGTGGTGGTGGTGGTCACTTAATCCTCATGAAGTTTAGGATTTACGGGCCCAACTTATCCTAAGAAACTCATTCATCATTCCTGCATTTACCAAGTGTCTAATGCCTGTCCTGAGTGTACCTATTTATGTGTTGAATCTTTCTCATAACACATGCTATTCTGAAGATATAATTGTAATCCTTGAAAATCAGTCCCCAATTGGGAAGGAAGTGTCCGTGACATTAAGTTGGTTTCCATTCTGGCATTTAGCTGTACAAGTATTGGAAAACTATGTAAAACCACCATTAGGGTGAGGTGGGAATAGTACCTAAATCTTTTTTTTTAGCCTAACGTAGCTGAGTTTACCCCGTTCTGGACTCAGACCTCTACTATGTTTTGCCTATAGAATGTGAATGTACCCCGTTTCTTGACTCAGATCTTTTCTCTGTTTTGCCTGCAGAAATTCAGTGTGCCCTGTTTTAGCCTCAGATCAGAGTGAAATTTATCTACAGAGCCTGGAATCAAACCACGGACATTTAAGATGGACGTCACAATACGTATCTTTAGAACACGAAAGGCGGTAATTCAATGGTGAGACTATAATCAGAAGTGCAATGCAGATACATATAGTCACTAAAAATTTCTGCTGTTTACTGGCGACTGAAGAGATAGTAACAGTCGCCTTGTATTATCTTAGAGTACGAATTGAGTTTTCGGTTTCAAAGTCCTGGGTTGCGATCCGCAGCTATGTAAAAAACGCAAGGAATTAGGTTGAGAGCTAGAACGCCTTTCACTCAGTCTTGTGAGTCAGGACTGAGAAAAGGTGGATTCGATTCCCACCTCAACCATCCTACAAGTCGTTTTTCGTGGTTTCCATTTTTATTGCAAGCAAATACCGAAATGGTTCTTACTGAACATCATGGTGACCTCCTTCTCCTTCCTGGTCTCAATTCCTATTTTAAAAATCTGGTATTTCGAAAGAAAGAACTTGAATCATTTGGCGGGAACGATATAAAATGGCCGCCGTGGGCTCTTAATGGCTGGATTTTGAGAGCTAGAGTAACACGTCGCCAGTGATGTGTTCATTCATTCAGTCGATTGTTAACCGTCCGTGTCGGAGTTTATTTCGTTGCCATTATTTCGTTTCGTTTACTTTTACTTCGCCGTCGGTCGACCCAGCTGTTCCAAGCTCCTGCCATATCCTTCACGTTCTTCCTTTCGAAATACATGGTATAGCCTAATACACACACTACCACAGACATATCAACAACACAGGTTATTAGAGAAAATCCTATTTACACTTAAGCACACGGAGCTGAATGACCACAATATTGCAAGCCTCTAAATGAATCATCAACAACAACAACAACAACAACAACAACAAAGGAGGCGTGTTGGCGCGGCGGTCAAGCTGTATGCTTCTCACCACGGCAGAACGGGTTCAACAATAACTAACTATTAGTTTGATTTTCATTGGTCATTGGCTGCATTAAAACTATTAGATAAATTATAACAATGGCACCATTGATCTGTGAATTGTGAAACCACAACGCAGAAAGAGGTATTTAGTTAGTTAGCTTTTGATGTTTTAAGGGGTGGAACAGCGAGGTCATCTGCCTCAAATACAAAATAGTACATTATGCAACGAGCCTATAATGGCTATAATTAAGACACGAGTATTTTTTATAAAACGAGCGTATGCGAGTTTTATAATTTCCATACGAGTGTCTTAATTACCATTATAGGCGAGTTGCATACGACTGTTTATGTTCGACGATAATTACAACTTTATTATATGTTTTAACGTAAATATTCATAAATATCTGTTGAGATTGTCACTAGAATTTTGTGATCGGGTGCTGCGCAGGGTAGGATATCTCTGATGTCCAAGCTCACTGACCGACCGACGCATGCGCTCTGGGAGCTTCAATGCCGTATGTGCAGATTGAGCATCAGTATTCAGTAAAAAGGTCACCGAAATCGTTTGAAAACAACCCGCTGTGTAGAAATTGGATTTAAGGATATTAAGGTACAGTGTCTCATATTCACCAGTTTATTTACGAGAACATTATGGACGGTGCACTTTCGGTAATTTATATAGACATGTTGGATTTTGAGCGCACGCGTGAAGGTATCGTTACCTAATTGGTCAATGAACGAGCTCTGATTGGCTGGAGAAACTGTATCATAATGAAAAAGAGTGTTATAATGACCATCATTATGATACCGTTTCCTGACACATAATAGTGGGGGTCGAACATAAAATATATAATGAACTTACGGAAATATTAAAGATTCTTGCAGGGTTAGAAGAGCTTGGTATGGTGATCGCACTATTCATCTGATCATCCACTAATGGGGCCGATAACTTAGATGTTAGGCCCCTTAAAACAACAATTATCATCATCATCATGATCATCCACTAAATGACTTCCTTTCGAAATGCATGGTATAGCCTAATACACACACTACCACAGACATATCAACAACAGAGGTTATTGGAGAAAATCCCACTTACACTTAAGCACATGGAGCTGAATGACCACAATATTGCAAGCCTCTAAATGAATCATCAACAACAACAACAACAACAACAACAATAAAGGAGGCGTGTTGGCGCGGCGGTCAAGCTGTATGCTTCTCACCACGGCAGACCGTGTTCAACAATAACTAACTATTAGTTTGATTTTCATTGGTCATTAGCTGCATTAAAACTATTAGATAAATTATAACAATGGCACCATTGATCTGTGAATTGGGAAACCACAAGGCAGAAAGAGGTATTTAGTTAGTTAGCTTTTGATGTTTTAAGGGGCGGAACAGCGAGGTCATCTGCTTCAAATACAAAAAAAAAAATATAATGAACTTACGGAAATATTAAAGATTCTTGCAGGGTTAGAAGAGCTTGATATGGTGATCGCACAATTCATCTGATCCTCCAGTAACTGCCTCGATGTACACTTTCTCTATTGTCGTGCGCAAGGATCATAGAACATTAAGTGACTGACTTCACACCATGGAGGTACTAATATTATATTTTGTCATGTCATGTAATATTTCAGAAGCTTTTGCCATGTTTCATTAAATCACCGCTAGATAGCAGGTCACACGTCAGTGTCCTCGTTTGTTGCATTTGTTGAAATGATATCGCTCGCAATGACCTTCACACAGCTTAGAAACGCACTGCTCAGACGGTTCATGATAGGCCTGTCGAGTACATAGCTTGTGGTGAAAACCATGTATTGCCAACCTATCTGGAGCGCTCCGCATGTCATTATTTGGTGCAGACCTGCTACGATTGAGCACGGCATCAGTCGAGTAAAACTCCAGGTCGATGCCCTCTCTTTTCTTCTGTCTAATTTGTAGAAGCTCTTTGGTAGCTGGAAGCTGCATTCTGGTTCGTAAATCTTCCATTAGGAATGCCTCATTTTCTATACCGGTAGTGCAGAGCGCAAATCGCATCCAGTCGGCCGCGTCTCGACTTGAGCTATGTTGCCATGGAAACTATCTGCCTTGCCATTCCTTCATGAGTATATGATTTATGATTTGATTAGCCTGTGCTTGAGTGAAAAAGGGCCGAAATCAGAAGAATGAGAAAGACTATCGAAAATTCATGTAGCCAGCGGTTCCTTCTGGGTCCTAAACTATGCGTATGCAAAATTTGGTTGAGATTGGTGGAACGGTGTAGATTTGTATACGGAATCTTTCAATTCTTACTTTTCACCCCTTTTACCTCATAATATACACCACATCGAAAACCCCTCAGAGACGTGTCTTCTTCCTTTTTAATGATGAGTTTATATGTCGTGTATCATATCCCCCAATGAAACCAATCGGGAGATATTGTTATTCAATGGAATGCAGGTTTAACCCCCTTAAGACCCCTTCAGAACCTGAATATCCGAAAATCCTCCCTTAGTAGACGGTTTTGACATACAATGAACATATCCCCAAACTGTCATGTTTCTAACTTCAATAATTTTGTCTGGGCGATGATGAGTGTGTGAGTGAGTGAGTGAGTCAGGACATTATCTTTCAATTTTCTTTTTTCAGAATTTCACCCCTCCCCATGAACCCCTTAAATTTGATTTAATAAAAAAACTGTCGAACAGCTATTTACTTACTTTAAAGCAGTTTTTCCCCCTGAGTTTGATGAGTGAGTGAGTCAGTCAATCAGTTAGGACACTTTCTTCCTGCCCCCCCCCCCAGAATTTCACCCCTCCCCATGGGCCCCTTAAATTGGATTTATGAATAAACGGTCAAACACATATTTACGTATTTTGTATGCTGATTGTTTTCCGCTGAGTTTCAAACTCCTCACCTATGTCGTTTAAGAGATACACGCTCCGTTAGGAATCTTTCAATCCCCACTTTTCACCCCTTTCACCTCATGATATACACCACATCCAAAAACCCTCAGACTCGTGTCTTATTATTTTTAAGGATGAGTTTACGTGCCGAGTATCACATCCCCCAATGAAACCAATCGGGAGATATTGCAATTCAATGAAATGCAGGTCTACCCCCTTAACACCTCTTTAGAACCTGAATATCCAAAAATCCTCTCTAGTGGGCATTTGCGGCCCTTTGGGAAGCTGCATACCAAATTTCATTCCAATCCGTCGGTGGTTTCTGAAATTTCGTGATGAATGAATGAGTGAATGAGTGGTATTTGACAAATATATATAGCAGATGATAGTGTCAAGTCTTTGTTATGCTAAACTCGGTTGACAGTGCTGTGTGAGTAGTTGAGTAACTAACGGGATTTCAAGTAAAGATCCTCTTTTTCTATACCGGTAGTGCAGAGCAGAACTGGCATTCAGTCGGCCGTGTCTCGACTTTAGCTATGTTGCCATGGAAACTATCTGGCTTGCCATTCCTTCATGAGTATATTTTATGATTTGATTAGCCTGTGCTTGAGTGCAAAAGGGCCGAAATCAGAAGAATGGGAAAGACTATCGAAAATTCATGTAGCCAGCGGTTCCTTCTCGATCCTAAACTATGTGTATGCAAAATTTGGTTGAGATTGGCGGAACGGTGTAGATTTGTATACGGAACAGACCCACCCACATACATACCCACATACAGACTTTCACTTTTATATAAAAGATTTGAAGCGCACATGTTTCGAAACAACAGTGGTTTCTTCTTCAGCACAATTGAGAGAGAAAAACATATTAAAAGGAAAAACTTAAATTAAAAATGGATATCCTTACAATACGTCTTAAAAGAATAATTTTGAAAAACATTTATAAATCCTTAAAATTATCTATGGAAATTTAGGCAGTTATATGGTTAATCTTCTGAAAAATATATATGAAAAATATTGTAAAAATTCCTCTTCTAAAAATGTATTAGTTAATATGGTTCTCTGAACATAAACAGTATCTTAAAATAGAAGAAACTAGTAAAGCTTTAAAGTACTGTACCATGAAGTTGAAATAATACATGTAGTCATATCTCTGGAACTGATACAATGTTGGACCCTGCTAATAGCATCACGTCTAACTTTCGATGTTCATTCAGTTCTTATTTGCCTTCTGTTCCGCATGCCAACTATTTCAATACGTGGTGGTATCTCAATCTAGGAAGTTCATACAAAATTTTTAGTTGTATAATAGTGTAGGAGCTAGAAAAAACAATTTTTAAAACCATCCTAAACCACACATGTCATACCCCTCTCCCCCCTTGTTGATACATGTTACCGTTTAATGGTAACAATTTGCTATTATGGCAAATATTTTTGCTTATTAGACTCACAATTTGAAATGTTTCCCTTCAACTTTTGGTACAATTTAGGAATTTGCTTAGTTTTACTTTTTTGCTAGGAAATGTTTTCAACATTAAAACGGGGGGGGGGGGGGGTTCAACACACATTGCAGTCTGTCTGTTAGGTAGTCATCCCGAAGGCTGGTTGGATCCTCAAAAAGTACCGCCGTTAGGTTATGTGGGTAGATACCCGCAAAAACCCAAGGCAGCGTTACTAGGCAAGAAGAGGACAAAAATAAAGTTTGGTGCTTTTCAGTCGGTCAACACGACTGTACCCAAAAGTGTTGGGTTATACCCTAATCCTGAAAAAAATTACATGAGATTAATAAATACACTAAGATCTCATTTTAAGCCGCCCAGATACGAGAAACAATACTCGGAGGTCCTTAAGGGCTGGTTTCACCACGAGGCCGCTTAAACCCTGCTTTGCTAAGGGTGGTTTACGGTTAAGCGATTTTAAATACGATGGTTTAAGGCTGGGTGTTGCACCAGCCCGTCTCGTACTTCGCTTAGGTGAACTGAGTTTACGGTGGGAGTCAAAGATCTTCGTTGCGTGAGTAATGCTCCCTGCAGCAAAGAACACGTAATCTTACCGTTATGCCAACATAATCCCAGCCGTGCAGAATTACTTGCATAACGATCATATGCAATATAAGGAAAGAATGACAACTTAAGTATCTAGGGAGCTATTTGAACGCTATTATTGTATTCGCATCATACATATAATATGAAATAATTTCGGCAGTATTGATCCTCCGAGATTGATTTTGTTTGTCATGTTGGCCACGGTTATCATTTGTTTCTAGCCGCCGCAATAATTTTCCACGACTACCGCTGTTCTACTTTTGGGTTGGCGACCAAAAAATACATTACTATAGTAAAGCCATCATAACTTCCGACTTGACGTTTCAGTGCTAGACTAGAGTTTCGTTCACTAAATCACGACATCGTGAACGAAACTCGATTTGTCGTGATATATCGATTTGAATGGCTGCCTGTGATTGTCTAGTTAAAGTGATTTTCCTTCTGACCGCTCGATAACTCTAGGGTAACACTGAAGCGTCAAGTCGGAAGTAATGATGGCTTTGCTATAGTTGTAGAAAGAATTGCCTACTGTGTTTGCGAGATGTGCGCATCAGCTGTAGTAGACGATGGGAAAACCGTTGTTGAAATATGAAAATGAAAATCCACAGCCTGCTTCCAGTCTCCGACCGGGTCAGGAATGGAATGAATGAAGCCCCCATCTAGCGGCGAGGATACGAACTGTGCCGGCTGCCGAGGCCTGACGCACTCCTCTGGGGCAATGATTAAATGAATGACAGATGAAATGAAATGATAGTGGAGAGTGTTGCTGGAATGAAATTTTGACAGGGAAAACCGGAGTACCCGGAGAAAAACCTGTCTGCCTCCGTTTTGTCCAGCACAGATCTCACATGGAATGACCGGGATTTGAACCACGGACCCAGCGGTGAGAGGCCGGCGTGCTGCCGCCTAAGCCACGGAGGCTTCGTTGTTGAAATATAATGCTGTGTATTTTTCCTTATCATTACGGTACTTCCTGAACATGTAATTGACTACACCCGACATTGAGATGGTCGCATCTTGCGAAGGTTATGTTTTCTTACTTGGCTTTCATTATATCTCTTGTTTTATAAATACGCATACATTATAGCATTAAGCACAAATAGTGCGTATTTTCTAATGATATATATACATTACGCATACGAATGACACAGCATGTTGTATTGCAAGCATCCACAATAGGCTAGTTCGTCATTGGCTAAGGATTTCTACATCCGTCCATGGGCTAATATTTAGTTTAACAACCAAAAATGTACATTGCGTTACTGCCAATATAAAGAAGAGTATTTCATTTTACGTTGTCAAAAGCTATGATGTCTGTAGTACAAGCTACCGCGATTTTAGGAACGTGAAGGAAATCTCTGTGGCAGCGCGTTGAAAGAATGTTATACGTATATATCTAATTTTATATTTAACAAGCTGTACCCGGCATGCGTTGCAATGCCAATCAAAGAAAGTGTTGGCATTGTAATTTGGTTTCTTGAAGTGCTTTTGGATACACAATTTTTTCTTCAATTTCCGTTAATTGCCTCTAAGCTATCGTAAAATGGATTTACTAATTTTGAAACATTTATGGGAGAGTGCGCAACAACTCACCAAAGTTTAATCGCAATCGGATGAATGGTATATGAAAGCAGATGGAACTTTGCTGAAACACTTCACGCGTCGTCACTCATTTGTTGCATCAACTCGTGCGCTACCTATTGTAAAATGGATTTACTAAATCGAAAACCTTCCCTGGCGTATACACAACAAATCATCAAAGATTCATCGCAATCGGATAAATGGCATATGAACGCTTACGGGATTTTGTTTAAACGATTCGCGCGCCGTCACTCATTTGTTGAATCAGCTCGCGCGCTACCAATTGTACATTGGATTTACTAAGTCAGAAACCTTCCCTGCAGTGTGCACAACAACTCGCCTAGTTTCATCACAATCGGATGAATGGTATATGAACGCAGATGGAACTTTGTTGAAACGGTTCGTGCGCCGTCACTCATTTGTTGAAACTACTCGTGCGCAACCCATTATACAATGGACTTACTAAATCAGAAACGTTCCCTGCAGTGTGCACAACAACTCACCCAAGTTTCATCGCAATTGGATGAATAGTAGGCCTATATGAACGCATACGGGACTTTGTTGAAGCGATTCGCATGCCTTCGCTCATTAGTTGAATCTACTCGTGTGCTACCTATTGTGCAATGGATATTCTAAGTCAAAAACCTTCCCTGGACTGTGCACCACATCTCAGCCAAGTTTCATCGCTATCGGACGAATGGTAGGCCTATATGAACGCGTACAGTACTTTGTTGAAACGCTTCGCGCGTCGTCGCTCATTTGTTGTATCTACTCGAGCGCTACATATTGTAAAGTATATTTGCTAAGCCAGAATCCTTCCTTAGAGTGTACTCAATATCTTACCCAAGCGTCATCGCTATCGGACGAATGGTATATGAACGCATACGTGACTTTGTTGAAACGCTTCGCGTGTCGTAGCTCATTTGTTGAATCTACACGTGCGCTGCCTATTGTAAAGTGGATTTACTCAGCCATAAACCTTCCCAAAAGTGTACACAACATCTAACCCAAGTTTCATAGCTATCGGACGAATGGTATATTAATGTATACGGGACTTTCTTGAAACGTTTTGCGTGTCGTCACTCATTTGTTGAATCTACTCGTGCGCTATCTACTGTGAAATGTATTTACTCACCCAAGTTTCATTGCCATCGGACGAATGGTGTATGAACACATACGGGACTTTGTTGAAACGGTGTGCGCGTCGTCGCTCATTTGTTGAATCTACTCGTGCGATACCTATTGTAAAGTGGATATACTAAGCCAGAATCCTTCCTTAGAGTGTACTCAATATCTCACCCAAGTTTCATTGCTATCCTACGAATGGTATATGAACACATACGGGACCTTGTTGAAACGCTTCGCGCGTCGTCGGTCATTTGTTGCATCAACTCGTGCGCTACCAATTGTAAAGTGGATATACTAAGCCAGAATCCTTCCTTAGAATGTACTCAATATCTCACCCAAGTTTCATCGCTATCGGCCGAATGGTATATGAACGCATACGGGACTTTGTTGAAACGCTTCGCGCGTCATCGCTCATTTGTTGAATCTACTCGTGTGCTATCAATTGTTAAATGGATTTACTAAGCCAGAAACCTTCCCTGGAGTGTACACAACATCTCACCAAAGTTTCATCGCTATCGGACGAATGGTATATGAACGCATACGGGACTTTGTTGAAACGCTTCGCGCGTCGTAGCTCATTTGTTGAATCTAATTATTGTGCGCTGCCTATTGTCAAGTTGATTTACTAAGCCAGATACCTTTCCTCGAGTGTACACAACATCTCACCCAAGTTAAATCGCAATCGGACGAATGGTATATGAACGCATACGGGACTTTGTTGAATCGTTTCGCGCGTCGTAGCTCATTTGTTGAATCTAACCGTGCGTTGCCTATTGTAAAGTTGATTTACTAAGCCAGACACCTTTCCTGGAGTGTACACAACATCTCACCCTACTTTCATCCCTATCGGACTAATGGTATATGAAGGAATACGTGACTTTGTTGAAACGCTTCGTGCGTCGTAGCCCATTTGTTGAATCTACTCGCGCGCTGCCTATTGTAAAGTGGATTTACTAAGCCAGAAACCTTCCCTGAAGTATACACAACATCTAACCCAAGTTTCATAGCTATCGGACGAATGTTATATGAATGCATACGGGACTTTGTTGAAACGCTTTGCGTGTCGTCACTCATTTGTTGAATCTACTCGTGCGCTATCTACTGTGAAATGTATTTTCTAAGTTAGAAACCTTCCCTGGAGTGGAAACAACTTCTCACCCAAGTTTTATCGCAATCGGATGAAAGGTTTACGAACAAATATGGGACTGTGTCGAAATGCTTCGCGCGTCGTCGCTCATTTGTTGAATCCACTCGTGCGCTGCCTATTGTAAATTGGATTTACTAAGCCAGAAACCTTCCTTGGAGAGTAATCAACATCTCACCCAAGTTTCAGCGCAATCGGATGGGTGGTGTATGAACGCATAGGAGACATACACACCCACACACCCACATACATACTATCTCGTAAATTGATTTATATATATATATATATATATATATATATATATATATATATATATATATATATACAAGCTGTACCCGGCATGCGTTGCAATGCCATTCAAAGAAACTGATGGCGTTGAAATTCTTTTTCTTGAAGTGCTTTTGGATACACAACATGTTTTTCAATTTCCGTTAACTACCTCGAAGCTATCGTAAAATGGATTTTCTAATTTAGAATCATTCGTGGGAGCGTGCACAACAACTTTCAAAAGTTTCATCGCAATCGGATGAATGGCATATGAACCTATACGGGATTTTGTTTGAACGATTCGTGCGCTGTCACTCATTTGTTGATTCTACTCGTACGCTACCTATTGAGAAATGGATTTACTAAGTCGAAACCCTACCCTGGCGTGTACACAATAACTCATCAAGGTTTCATCACAATCGAAGAAGGTTATATGCACGCATAGGGGATTTGGTTGAAACGCTTCGCGCGTCGTCACCCATTTGTTGCATATACTCGTGCGCTACCTATTGTGAAATGGATTTACTAAGTCGAAATCCTTCCCTGGTGTGTACACAATAACTCATCAATGTTTCATCGCAATCGGATGAATGGTATATGCACGTACACGGGGTTTTGTTTAAAAGATTCGTGCGCTGTCACTCATTTGTTGTATCTACTCGTGCGCTACCTATTGAGAAATGTATTACTAAGTCGAATCCCTTCCCTGGCGTGTACACAATAACTCATAATTTTTTCATCGCAATCGAAGAAGGTTATATGAACGCAATAGGGGATTTTGTTGAAACGCTTCGCGCGTCGCCACCCATTTGTTGCATCTACTCATGCGCTACTTATTGTGAAATGGATTTACTAAGTCGAAACCCTTCCCTGGCGTATACAAAATAACTGTTCAATGTTTCATCGCAATCGGATGAATAGAATATGAATGCATACCGGATTTTGTTTAAACGATTCGCGCCCCGTCACTCATTTGTTGAATCTACTCGTGCGCTACCTACTGTAAAATGTATTTACTAAGTTAGAAACCGTCACGTAAGTGTCCACAACATCTCACCCAAGTTTCATCGCTATCGGACTAATGGGATATGAAGACATACGGGACTGTATTGAAACGCTCCGCGTGTCGTCGTTCATTTGTCGAATCTACTCGTGTGCTACCTACTGTGAAATGTATTTACTAAGCAAGAAACCTTCCTTGGAGTGTCCACCATATTTCACCCAAGTTTCACCGCTAACGGCAGATTGGTATATGACCTTATACGGGACTTTGTTGAAACGTTTCGCGCGTCGTCCCTCATTTGTTGAATCTACTTGTGCGCTGCCTATTGTATAGTGGATTTACTAAGCCAGAAACCTTCCATGAAGTGTACACAACATCTCACCCAAGTTTCATAGCTATCGGACGAACGGTATATGAATGAATACGGGACTTGGTTGAAACGCTTCGCGTGTCGTCGCTCATTTGTTGATTCTACTCTTGCGCTACGTATTGTAATATGGTTGCACTCAGCCAGAAATCTTCCCTGGAGTGTACACAACATCTCACTCAAGTTTTATCGCAATCGGATGAATGGTATGTGAACGTATACGGGATGTTGTCGAAACGCTTCGCGCGTAGTCACTCATTTGTTGAATCTAAACGTGAGCTTCGTATTGTAAAATGGATTTACTAAGCCAGAAACCTTTCCTGGAGTGTACACAACAATTCACCAAACATTTATCACTATCAGACGAATGGTATATGACCTTATACAGGACTTTGTTGAAACGCTTCGCGTGTCATCGCTCATTTGTTGAATTTACTGGTGCGCTACCTATTGTAAAATGGATGTACTAAGCCAAAAACCTTCCCTGGAGTGTACACAACATCTCACCCAAGTTTCATCGGTATCGAATGAATGGAATATGACCTTATATGGGACTTTGTTGAAACGCTTCGCGCGTCGTCGCTCATTTGTTGATTCTACTCGTGCTCTACCTATTTTTAAAGGGATTTACTAAGCCAGAAACCTTCCCTGGGGTGCACACAACATCTCAGCCTAGTTTCATCGCTATCGGACGAATGGTATATGAACGCATACGTGACTTTGTTGAAATGCTTCGCGCGTCGTAGCTCATTTGTTGAATCTACTCGTGCGCTGCCTATTGTAAAGTGGATTTACTTAGCCAGAGAATTTCCTTGAAGTGTACACAACATTTTACGCAAGTTTTATAGCTATCGGACGAATGGTATATGAATGCATACGGGACTTCGTTGAAACGCTTTGCGTGTCATCGCACATTTGTTGAATCTACTCGTGTGCTATCTACTGTGAAATGTATTCACTAATTTTGAAACCTTCACGTAAGTGTATACAACATTTCACCCAAGTTTCATCGTAATCGGACGAATGGTATATGAACACATACGGGACTTGTTTGAAACGCTTCGCGCATCGTCGCTCATTTGTTGAATCTACGCGTGCACTACCTATTGTAAAATGGATTTACTAAGTCAGAAACCTTCCTTGGAGTGTACTCAACATCTCACCCAAGTTTCATCGCAATCGGATGAATGGTATATGAACGCATAGGAGACATACCCACAGACAGACAAACTATCACGTAAAATTGATTTATCTTTATATATATAATTCTTCGACACGTGTGTATGTGACTGAACTCCTCCTAAACGACTGAACCGATTTTGATGGGATTTGGTATGTATATTAGGGTGGGTCCATGTATGGTTTAGATTCACAATCTGACCCAGTAGGTGGAATGAACACAATTTTAGAACCACAATTTACACACAATTTTAGAACCACAATATACAGTCAAAAACAGTCGTCATGGAAACCACTAGCCTTGGCCTTCGTGAAAGCTGATGTCTTTGGACGGTTTGTCTCTGCACGTTAGAGCCACCTGGTCGCAACCTGTGCAACTACCGCCATTACATACACTCCTCCCGTGGCGAAAAGTTGTGTTTTATACCAAAGGTGGCAATGATGTCGAATTATACTGTTTGTCTCTGCACGTTAGAGCGTTTCAAAGTCCAGTATGCATTCATATACCGTTCATCCGATTGCCATGAAACTTGGGTGATATGTTGAGTGAGCTCCAGGGAAGGTGTTTGGCTTAGTAAATCCATTTTACAATAGATAGCGCACGAATAGATTCAACAAATGGGCGACGACGCGCGAAGCGTTTCGAAAAGGTCCCGTATGCGTTCAAATACCATTCGTCCGATAGTGATGAAACTTGGGTGAGATGTTGTGTACAATCCAGGGAAGGCTTCTGGCTTAGTAAATCAATTTCACATTAGGTAGCGCACGACTAGATTCAACAAATGAGTGACGACGCGCGAAGCGTTTCAACAAAATCCCGTATAAGTTTATATTCCATTCATAGATTGAGATGAAACTTTGATGAGTTGTTGTGTACACTTAAGTGAAGGCTTCTAACTTAGTAATCCATTTCTCAGGAGGTTGCGCACGAGTAGATTCAACAAATGAGCGGCGACGTGCGAAGCGTTTCAACAAAGCAAATACCATTCGTCCGATAGCGATGAAACTTGGGTGAGATGTTGTGTACACTTACGTGAGGGTTTCTAACTTAGTAAATCCATTTTACAATAGGTAGCGCACGAGTAGATTCAACAAATGTGTGACGGCACGCGAATCATTTCAACAAAGTACTGTATTCTACCATATACCATTTATCCGATTGCGATGAAACTTTGGTGAATTGTTGTGTACACACCAGGAAATGTTTCTGTCTTAGTAAATCCAGTTTTTAATAAGTAGCGCACGAGTAGATTCAACAAATGAGCGACGGCGCGCGAATCGTTTCCACATTGTCCCGTATGCGGTCATATATCATTCATCCGATTGCGATCAAACCTTGATGAATCATTGAGTACACGCCAGAGAAGGTTTCATGCTTAGTAAATCTATTTTACAATAGGTAGCGCATGAGTAGATTCAACAAATGAGTGACGGCACGCGAATCGTTTAAAGAAAATCACGTATGCGTTCATATGTCATTCATCCGATTCCGATGAAACTTTGATGAATTGTTGTGTACACGCAAGGGAAGGTGTTCAACTTGGTAAATCCATTTTGCAATATTGGTAGCGCACGAGTAGATGTAACAAATGAGTGACGACGCGTGAAGCGTTCCAACAAAATCCTGTATGCGTTCATATACTATTCATAGATTGCGATGAAACTTTGATGAGTTGTTGTGTACACTTACGTGAAGTAAATCCATTTCACAGTTTGTAGAGCACGAGTAGATTCAACAAATGAGTGACAGTGCACGAATCATTTAAACCAAATCCCGTATGCGTTAAATGCCATTTATCCGTTTGCGATGAAACTTTGGAGAGTTGTTGTGCACGCTCCAAGGAATGTTTCTAAATTAGTTAATTCAATTCACGATAGTTTAGAGGCAGTTAACAAAAATTGAAAAGAATATTGTGTATCCAAAAGCACTTTAAGAAACAAAGTCACAACACTTTCTTTGATTGGCAGGACAACGTCTGCCGGGTCAGCTTGTATATATATAGATATAGATTTGCATCGCAAAATCCACACTATGTATGCCTTATATTATAACGACTGAGTAATTATAAAACTATAAAAACAATGAAAGTCAAGCAAAGATATTCCTCCCCAATGGTAATCGAACCTCGGCACTCCGGGCAGGAGTCTGTAATGCTGTCCACTCGACCATAGATGGCAATATACCTTGGTGATTTATCAACAGGTATAGATACTACTGCTTAGCAAATGAGCAAATGATCACACGGAAGAAAATATCTCTTCAGTGTATTGTGCCGTCATTATAAACCATTTAATATTTTTTTTATTATTATTTCGTTCACTACATTATATAACAACACCTCCAACCTACTGAGATATGGACAGACACAATTGGGCCGGTCGCCATTTTGGCATATGAATGAACGGCTTAAACCATCCTTATGTCTTAAACCACCGAGCACGGCCGCTCAATCTAAGCCTAGTTTAAGCCATTGCTTGTGGTCTGGTGCAACGGGCCAGATCCTTGAGGATAGTTTAAACCACCCTCAGTTCGTTAAGCGGAACTGGTGAAACTGGCCCTAAATGAATGGTTCCGGAGATATTCCCAAAAAAACTGTGTTCCCTCTGAGAAAGAGATCAACGTTACTATGACAACCACTGCAATTTCGCAGACCGGGAATAGTTTTCTGGCAATATCTCGAAAACCATTTGTTTTCTACAAATTTGGTTATATGACATTTTGTCGTACCTCCATCGATTACGCCTCATATAATGCAAGAAGGGGAGTAAGGTAGTTTGCCATTGCTTTGCTCACTGAGTCAGAACAGCAGTACTAACCCTATAGGTAGAACCTTTCACAGCATCCACAGGCACTGACTGTGCCGTGAATGCTATTACTAAGCACCACTCATACCTCAGTTGCTTCCATATAATCACAGCCATGAGTGAGACTGAGACATCGGTGAAAAGCCACATTTTACTCTAGCCTGTGCCAACAGACAAATGCAAATGCACTGCTTTCATCAAGAGATGGCAAACAGGCCAACAATCCAATCATAAAATATGTATTCCGCGGCTGTCCATACGTGGATTTAGTAAAGGTGCGTATGGCGTAGTGACTAGATGGACGACTGAAGGGCTTACTCTAAGAACGGTTCGTCATATCGCTGGAGAGTTAGGTTTCTTTAAAAAAAAAGTTTCCATATTTTTTTTTAAATTTGTTCCTTTTCATTCTGTTTCAAGAAGTCGTCACATACACCAGTTTCCGGGCCATGGAAATAACCAAAGGAGATTAAAATCCCCACGGCCAAAGGTTGGAGTGCTAATCAATTAGCCGGACCCTTATCTCTTGTACCACCACTTTCGGGCTGACTTATGAACCATTGTTATCTATGTTATTTCACTCTGATGTTCACTAAACAATGCTTTTTTTCTCGATCCTGAACGGTTTGTATGATGTCACGTGGAACGTTCCCGGACTGAGCCGTTCTACTGTATAGCCGCTAGCACTCAGTTGTTGCTGAGTTGATTATTTAGCGGCTTTGTGACATCGTGGTTATGTAGCCCCGTGTGCTTGGGTGTGTAGAGAAGTTTGTATGGTAATCTGTGCCACTGTGATGTCTGTACTAGTGTGTGTATTTGTAATCGAGGTAGGATTTAGGTAGGAAGCGGCCGTGGCCTAACGTTTGGAACCATCCTGGTATTTGGTATCATTGTGGTGTTTACATGGAGGAAGTTAGAAATCCCGGGACAAAATCATACTCAGCCTTCCCGCTGTCAGCGCCAGGATCTGATCACCTATCTCCTGATATGCTGCAGTTTCCCATAGTGGTCTTGGTGCACGATTTAACGCACACGGATATGTTAGTTGTCGTTGTTTTAAGGGACAGAACGTGCTGTGGACTGCAAGACGTTTCTAAATACTGCAAGATTTCAATCCTGAAAATATTTCTCCTTTTATACTGTATGTTTTAAACAAATATCCACAATATATGTTCATTAATGCAGAGACAAATTTAATAAAATTTTAGTTTCGCGAGTGAAGAAAATTAATTTTGTATGGTAGAGGATAGAAACATATTTAACCTAAATTAAACGAAAATTCTTTTAAAGTATGTGTCGTCTGGTTGAGAAAAGCAATTTTCAAGATTTCCATTACTTGTGGAAGAAAGGACGGAAGGAAGGGAGGGAGGAGGGAAGGGAGGAAGGAAGGAAAGAGAACGAAGGAGGAATGAAGGAACGGAAGGAAGGTAAAGAAAAGGAAGGAAGAAAGAAAGGAAGGAAGGCAAGGAAGGAAGGAAAGCAAGGAAGGAAGGGAGGGAAAGGATAGGAAGGAATGACGGGAAGGAAAGAAGAATGGAAAGAAGAAAGGAAGGGAAGGAAATAAGGAAGGGAGGAATGAAAGGAAGGAAGGGAGGAAGGAAGGGAAGAAGAATGAAAGGAAGGAAGGGGGGAAAGGAAGGGAAGGAAGTGAAGGAAGGGAAGAAGAATGAAAGGAAGGAAGGGAGGGAAATGATAGGAAGGAATGACGGGAAGGAAAGAAGAATGGAAAGAAGAAAGGAAGGGAAGGAAAGGAGGAAGAGAGGAATGAAAGGATGGAAGGGAGGACGGAAGGAAGAAAGATACATATAGTACAATATGTTTTAATTTTTGCGGAATATCTTACTGTTTGTAAGTACCGAGATAAAAGCTGATTTATGTTTGGGGATTTAGAGTCGGAACTGTGGTTGCAGTGAAATAATATAGCACGGTAGCGCATCCGATGTGCTATGGAAGAGACGGAAATAAATCACGGGTAAAGCCACTGTGATTGCTATTGGCTGTTGCGATTGGATTCCAGCTCCCATATCCTGATACATATCACGCTCGGGATAATTATTCCATACTCCTCGCTGCAGACCAATTGGATAGTCCACGTGTGGTAATAGGATCAAGGTACCTAGAGCAATAGCGGCCAGATGGGTCAAGGCCGCTATTATCTATGTAGGACACAACAGACAATAGAGGGACCCCACAGTGAAATATCGTCCTACAGTTAAACAGCATAGAGAAATGTCAAGTGACGTTCAAACTTGCGGCAACAGTTTAATAGACTATACTGTATTTCAAGAATTGAAGAATGATTCTCAAATACTCCAACTGAAGGTAATGGTTTAAACATAACCCATTAAAAGAGCAATGGTTTCATTAACGCAATTTGTTGTACGTGTGTACAAAGATAGATGTAAGATAGAAGTTGTAACCTTTAATTTACCAAAATACGTTTTCAGAAAGGAGACTTGTGAAATACATTTCTAATTATCAATTCTTGGTGTGTAAGTTAAATAACTCTACAATAACTCCTTACAAACTGGAATGTTTGAATCAAACCGCTATGTAGAAAGGAGAGAATTTTTGAATTTGAAAGTGAACTTATTGGCCAATAAACTGCAACTGAGGAAAATGAGCGCCTTTATTTGGCGAATGGATGAAACACAGAAAGAAAGAAACTAAAACCTAGTTTAACAACTAACAACGTAAATTACAACCAAACATGACAATTAGAAAATTGAAAAAGTTACATGTCATATTACAAAGAACAAACTTCTACTTAACGGTTAGTTAAACATATTATTGAAACAAATCACAACATATTAATGTTGTTGTTGCTTAGTTTATGAAATGTGAAATCGTGTATTTTGGTGTATGTAGAATTCGTGTGATAACTTTGTGTTATTGTGATGGCTGTTCTAGTGTTCATATTTGTAAATTGGTGATAATATTGGGAAGGAGGCAGACATGGCCTTAAGTTATGAATCATCTCAGCATCTGCCCGGAGTAGAAGTGGAAAACCACTGAAAAACAATTCCAGGATATCTGAGGTGGGAATTGAACCCACCTCTTCTAAGTTTTAATTCACGAGGCTGAGACTATCCCACTCCATCCCCAACACAACATATTTATGTACTGCAACAATGACTTGATATCTCGAACTATCAGTTCCACGGAACTTATATCCGGAATGCTCAAAATAAATATTTTATTTCTAATGGGATGTTATTAATCTAGAGATAATTATTATTTCAATCTAATCGTTTTAAAATACAAATTCTTATGTTAAGAAATCACTGCCACTGTCAGTAAAGAAATGTAAACAATAGTATGGTCGTGCGATAGCATAGTACACACTAAGCCATCACAAATGTTTCAGCTTCTCTTGTACTACGGTGTCATATATTGGGACGTTTCTTTTTTTTAAAGTGCAGTGCTCTTGTAATATACTGAAAGTTCATTTTGTGTTGTACTATTTTCCTTTTACATCCTCGTGTTTGCTTCAAATTGGTGTCCTCTCCTTACGAGTCTCCATATTGAATGAGGCAAAAAAGAAAGTAGAAAAGTCACTAAGATAAATTTTGTCTTTGAAGAAATCGAAAGGATATTTACTGTATACTGCATTGGCAGAAATAGGGTCAAAATCCATTTCTCCCCCTTAACCACCTAACGAATAAGCATTCTTGACAGTATTGAGTCAGATATGTGGACCTTACGTGAGTCACTGCGGTACGTGGTATGTATGTGCTTGTCTTCCTTATTGTATCGAGCGGAGTACAAATCTCCATTTTAGCGACGCCATTGTTATAAAGCTAATACTTTTGTGATCCAGGGGATTTTTCAGCACTGCAAAAGGCATTATTTTCCTATTTCAAGTCACACGTCTCCTGAAAGCTAGGTTTCCCAAACGTTAATGTAATATCTTTCAATCATCTCTACAACAACGCTAAAACGGACATTGCGATATATTTCAGCACCAGATGCTCTGCAAAGACAGAACCACATTTTTGAAAAATAAGATCATATGCATAAGAGTAACCGATGGTTGTATTAATGCGGTCAACTATTGGTCTCTTCGTCTCCGCTTTCACATATATATAAGAAAATTTATCAAAATACGTAGTGACCTTAGAATTTAATGTAGGCTAACAACTCAATAGTTACAGTTATTCCAATTGATGCCATCAAATTCACGGACATGGAACATAAGGTTCAATTCATTCTTTAAACGAGATCTTTTCTTCAGCCAGTTCGCGTAGTGAATTGGAGTTCTGCTTCCTGTGAGGTTTGTACTAGACGGTGCGTGGCTGAGTGGTCCCAGGAAAGGATGACTTTCTAAACCTATAAATATCCGCTGTCTGTGTTTGAGTATGGCATTTATTCATACATAGTATATTCACTTGAAAAAACTATAGATTTAATGCAGATCCTCAAAGATAGGTACTAATAACTCTTTAAGTACTGCAATGCTATGCTCACTATACACATCTAGTCTCCTATATTTTCGTTTATCAACTATTGAAACCTGTAATTACTGGTGTCATTTTATGGCTTTTAGATAACATCTGGTGTTCATCTCCCATGCTCTTGGGTTTGATGCCAACCCTGGTTATAACTCTCTCTAAATGCAACAACACAGTTAGATAACAAGAACGTCATCACACAATTTTGAAGACTGCTATTCCATGAGATTTCAACTACCTTTGTTATTTTATTTATTATTATTATTATTATTATTATTATTATTATTATTATTATTATTATTATTATTATTATTTTACAATTAGTTTCCTAGCTCCCACTTTGTGAAAGGCCTCTATCTGTTCCACGCAAATATTGTGTTTTGGATGTTCGTACATATGCAGTATGTTATTTAGTACTCTGTTCTTCCTTGTTTACATGGATGACTTATGACTCAGTCATAGTTTAAATGATGATATTTGTTGATCACAGGCAGGTTTATAGCGAGTTAAGCGTAGATGACAGAAATATAATATATTACAGCTGACATCCATTAAATCAATAGCTGGCCCGCCAACTGAGAGTGTGAATATTGTCTGTTCCAGGTTTTTCTCTTTACAACCTTCTGAGGAGGGTCAGGCACATGACTATAATCATTACAACTTTTGAAGCCATATTAGGCAGTCAACACGCTAATGGGAGCCAATTATATAAGTGGGCTATTTTAATACGGAGAACAAGTAGTTCCGTGAAGAACCAAACAGTCTATTTTCATATATCCTACTAATATCAATTGCCTCTATCAACATAAAAATTGTCAGTTTGATTGCTGTAATAGATTCTTAGATATTGAGAACCGTTTAAATATTTTGGATGGTCACCATGTTGGATTTTTTATTATATTATAGGCCTTAGATTTATGTACTATTACATGAATATTATTGTGTAGGTGTTTTATTCAAACTTCAATCGCATAATTAAGACACAAGAAATAAAAGCGAGATTTTAAAATTTCGCTCAGCCGCCATCTTGTGGTTATGGAAATAATTTACATAAATTAGATGCCAGTCGATTAAAATTTGTATAAGCATATACCGTATCAAGTTCCACTGCTCTCGTATGGTTAAAACGCAAGAAACGTCCATTTAAATATTTAATTTTCACGTCGCCGCCATGTTGGATTTGTGCTCGCCAGGTTATTGAACGTCCCATTGGTGAGCTTATGCTTATAGCCTCTATACACGTACAAAATTTCAGTTTGATTGCTGTAGTAGATTAATACATATTGAGAACCGTCTAAATATTTCAGATGGTCGCCATGTTGGATTTTAATATATCTAGGCCACAGAGTTATGTACTATTAGATGAAGATTATTGTGTACGTTCATTATGCAAATGTTGATTTCGATCGCATGATTAGAACACAGGAAATAAAAACTTAATTTTCGAAATTCGCACAGCCGCCATATTGAGGTTATATTAACTATTGAACTAAATTAGATACCAGTGCATTACAAGGTGTATAAACATTTGCTGTACCAAGTTTCATTGCGTTTGGATCATTAAATCGCTAGAAAAGTCTATTTAAATCTTTCAACTTCGCTTGGCCGCCATGTTCGTTTTGTAGTTAACCAGTTTTTGAAAGTCTCATAGATGAACTTCCAGTAATGCCCTTTATCTCCGTACAAAATTGTATGGTGATACCGGTAATAGTTTCAGAGATATAGAATGCCGGTGAAATATTTCGCACAGCCGCCATCTTGAGGTTATGTAAACAATTAAACGAAGTTAGATGTGGGTGCATTAAAATGTGTATAAACATATACTGTACCAAGATTCATTGCGTTTGATTGGTTAAATCGCGAGAAACGTCTATTTAAATGTCGCAACTTTGCTTGGCCACCATGTTGGTTTTGTAGTTACCAGGATTTCAAAAGTCACATAGGTAAACTTCTAGTGGTTTCCTTTATCACCGTACAAAATTCCAGGGTGATATCGGTAATAGTTTCGGAGATATTGAATGCTGGTGAAATATTTCGCACAGCCGCCATGTTGGATTGGTGAGACGTAACAAAATTTGAAGGGCACGGCCGGGGTCGCCCGGAATAGTGCTATGAATTTACTGAGTTTCATTGAAATCGCTCCAGCCGTTTAGACGTTATTGGGGGGGGGGGGGGGGGGGGGGAGACACAAAAATCCATCACACACACCATCACACACGCACACACAGACACACACACGGACAAAAGGTGAACTCATAAGCCTATTTTTTCATAAAAGGAAATAGGCTAAAAACATAAATATGATTAAGCACGTAAAAGTTTGAAATTACGGCAGTTTTCTAATCTTAATTATTGTATTTGTCAAGTTACTTTAGGGATTTGACATTTTGGTCATCAGTCCTGTGCTCTTAGGTTTGTGTTGATTTTATCTGATAACCTATTTTGTGGTGACAGTAGTAGTGTGTGTAACTGTAATTATTAGCGTTGGAGATTAGAGTTAGTTCCCCAGAATCCCGACAGTTGTCTCGAGGGAATGTGCAAAATCCGGAGAAAAAGGATCCTCAGGATGGTAGTTGTCAGTGTCGGGATCAAACCTCCGCTCCTCCAGACTTCCTGCTGCTCCCCATCGCAGCCGTTGTGCGTGACTTACCGCACATGGATACTCCCGGATATCATCAAATATACACTATATTAAAACAAAAGAGACATGTTCTGTTTGACAACCGAAAATCTTCAGTTCGAAGAGTAATCATTCTATGAATTGTTACCTTGTTTAAGTACAGTTTTCTTTTATTCAAATGCACTAGTTAGTTCGGTGGTAATGTTTTGATGAATAAAAACCAGATGTTCAGTAAAGAACATATAGCCTACTTTCTCCTAAATGCATGGGTATTGTTATAACTCTTTGTCCTTTTCAAGGAGTATAATTGAATGTTGGTTGTAGTAGCTTGTTGAAATACAACGTGCTATAGGGATATTAAACATGAATATGAGGTGCCCTTTGCTAGTGCTACCTCTGTAAAAAAATTCATTCAATTCGGTTTCACCGTGTTTGAATTGATCTGGGGAATGGATTTGCACACATACATGGCCGCTATTTGCAAACTATTGGGCTGATGACCTTGTAGTCAGTCATAAGATACTTTCCACAAAAAGGCATGTTGTTGCAAAATCCGGTAGAGATCAAATTATTAGGATGGTCGAAATTTGATTTAAACTTTTAACATTTGGGTGGCCGTCATTCCGTTTCCGTCAAGATGGCGGCGATATAAAACATGACACTGAGGTGCCTTTTGCTAGTGCTACCTCTGTACCAAATTTCGTTCAATTCGGTTTCACCGTGTTTGAATTGATAGGGGAAATCGATTTGCACACATACTTGGCCACCATCTGCAAACTATTGGGCTGATGATCTAGCAGTTTGGTCAGAATATGCTTCCCACATAAAGATTTGTTGTTGCAAAATTTGGTAGAGACTAGATTATTAGGTTGGTCGTAATTACATTTTAGCCTTTAACATTTGGGTGGCCGCGATTACGTTTCCGTCAAGATGGCGGTGATATAAAACATGACACTGAGGTGGCCTTTTCTAGTGCTACCTCTGTACCAAATTTCGTTCCATTCGGTTTCACCGTGTTCGAATTAATAGGGGGAATCGATTTTGACACAAAGATGGCCGCCATCCGCAAACTATTAGGCTAATGACCTATTAGATTTGTCAAAGGATGCTCCCTTCATAAAGGTATGTTGTTGAAAATTTGGTAGAGATCGGATGATTAGGTTAGTCGTAATTTGATTTAAGCTTTGAACATTTGGGTGGCCACCATTACGTTTCCGTCAAGATGGCGGCGATATAAAACATGACACTGGGGTGCCCTTTGCTAGTGCTAGCTCTGTACCAAATTTCATTCCATTCGGTTTCACCGTGTTCGAATTAATAGGGGCAATCGATTTTGACACAAAGATGGCCGCCATCCGCAAACTATTAGGTTAATGGCCTATGAGATTGCGAGTAAGTATTTTATAATTGGAGCCTAATTAACTTTGTTTTTCGTCATTTTATGCATATTTTAAACATTTTAATGTCTTACGGGGACGGTAACCTTCTTGTCATTTGGGGTCCATTTTTAGCCTACTTTCGATTTTTGCAAAAAATGAAAGTAGACTTATGAGATCACTACAGGGCCAAAAATTGTGTGTCTGTCTGTATGTGTGTATGTGTGTGTGTATATGTGTGTGTGTGTGTGAGTGTGTACTCTGAATGTCTGTCCCCCCCCCCTATTAATTCGAACACGGTGAAACCGAATTGAACGAAATTTGGTACAGAGGTAGAACATGCAAAGGGCACCTCAGTGTCATGTTTTATATCGCCGCCATCTTTACCAAAACTGAATGGCGGCATTTCAAACGTTCAAAACGTAAAATCAAATAGCGACTAAGCAAATTATCCGATCTCTACCAAATTTGGTAATAACATACCTTCATATAGGACGTGTCTTGTGACCAAACTACAAGGTCATCCACCATACCATTTCAGGATGGCGGCCGTGCGAATTATGCAAACTTTATAATCCATATCATGGGACCCACCAGTTCCGATTATCGAGCCGTGAATCGATTTAACTGTTCTAAAGGAAGAGGCACGTTCGAAATTAAAAGTTTATTTTGTAATACTATAGTACTGAATTGATTTTTAAAAGCTGAGCCGTCTCGGTAAGAAGACAAGATGGCAGCGGATATCTTGTGCCTGACTTATATTTCACTAATTTGAGTAGTGCATGCAATATAGCGTACTGATACAAAATAAATAAACTTTGTATGAAATGCTTTATAAATAAATAATATACTCCACTGATGAAATCGTTAAGTCAAAATCATTATTTGCTAACAAGTTATATGTAAGTCATTTTATATAGAACGATGTTCGTTGGCACAAATGGCTTCGTGGTAAAGCGTTGGCCTATCACTCATATGCCTATGATTCAAACCCCATCAGAGTTTTTTTTGCTTGAAATTTTATATATTTATTGTTTTGTAATGATTCAGACGTTTTAAAATTAAGCGTTATATTTTGCATATTACGGTGGAAAATATATATTTAATTAAAACATAATTCACCAGCAGATTTGCTCGAGACATCTAGCAGCCAAAAAGGTAACTGCACGCCGGCCTACTTATTAACTTCAAGATTTTATGGAAAAGTTTCTTCTTATGGCCACTAGAATGCACTCGCCCTGTTAGGGTTATATTGTTCGATACTTCTCCACTAGATATCACGAGTGGTCTACGTGGGGCTCCATTGGTTAGTACCGTATACCATTGGCATTCTATGCGCATCGAACTTGAAGAATGGCAAGATGATACTACGATAAATTTTTACTTATATTTTAAAGGGTTTGTAACAGCCTATTGTGCGTTATTTGAAAATGTTATTTGAAGTAAAGAACAAAAAGATTTCACATAGTAACTGAATTCTAGCCGTTGGTGCTAGTTCAGGTTATTAATTAATACTTTTATTTCAGGCAAATAGCAATCGAAAACATCCACATAGTTTGTATACACACGTCTCTGTAGGGTCATGGAAAGATTTGTTAATTCAATTAGGGTTGTGAAAGCCATGCACAACCAGACGTGTAAAGACATGCCTCAACTCAAAGTTGGATGTTGCCCACGGCAGGTCGATTATGTAATAATAACAATAATAATAATGTTATTTGTTTTACGTCCCTTTTAACTACTGCTGCTTTTAGATACGCCGGGGTGGCGGAATTTTGGCCCGAAGGGGAACTTTAACGTGCCAGTAAATCTACTGACACGGCTCCCTCGCATTTGTGCACCCTCAAATGCCAGCTGACTACGCCAGGATACGAACCTGCAACCTAGGGCCCAGCAAGCGAGAACGTTACCGCTGAGCCACGCAGCCAGTCCGGTCGATTAAGTCTCCAGATTCATAACATTCTTGAGATACTTCTTATCTATCTTTCTTCAATGATGGCAGTAGTTTTTTTCTAGGTTGTGGCGTTTGGTAGAGGTAAATAGTTTCTAAGGTCTTCAACCAAGAAATGATTCTATTATACTCTTTGATAATAACAACGAGTTATAACTATACTCATACATTTAGGAGAAAGTAGGCTATATGTTCTTTACTGAACATCTTGTTATACTTGTGGTCACACTGTCCTTATGCAAGGTTTCGACACTGATGTGTAACTATGTAACGGTCTGTTACTTCTTCACGCAAAATTTTATCTCCCGCAGAGATTTTGGTTGGTTCCTCAGTTTAGGGGCTGCGACAACGCGGTTTGTAACCCCGTGTACTTCGGGTGAGTGTAGAATCTGTCTGATGAACGGTGTGAATTGTGATGGCTGTATTAGTCTGTAATTCAGGTAAGGACTGCAGACGGTCAATTTCAAGCAGTAGTTCCTAATGTTGCTACCAGATACTACCGTAAACGACACCTAGCTGTGAACTTGGCTACTAGATGCCACCGCAGCCAGCAACTAGCAACGAACGTTGGAACTTCCCCTCGAAAGGAAAGCATACTGAGGGATTTTTAGCGCTCTTAGGAAATCCGACGACTTCGGCCGTCTTTGAACCCGCGACCTTGTGCATAGAAGTTCAGCATGCTACCAGTTACGTCACCGAAGCCGCTTCACACTTAGTCAGATGGAAATCTGAATCCGATCTCGTGCAAGTGCGTTGACTTGGAAACGTCTGATGGCTCATCCTTCATCAATTTAGTAGTGTTGCCATAGCAACCTCTGATAGCTCTTGGCATTTTCTTATAATTCCGAAATCATTTTTCTCATCCCTTGGCGCAATGGTGGGTCATATCAAAAATTCTTTCTGACAAACGTTTTAGGTAATTATTAGGAGAATATTGTCCATTTTGTACAGTTTTGATATTGTGCCTATTAAGAGAGATATGATTAATGTTTCCCGAAAAACCCACTTTTTCCCACCCCTTTGGTCAATGGTTGGTGCTATAAAAAAACCTCTTCAAACATAAATTTTTGGGCTTTATCCGACACATAGTATGAACTTTGAACGGATTCGATATTTCACATATTAAGAGAGTTATAGCAATATTTCACTTTTTCGAAAAAAGCCCCCCATTTTCACCCCCTTTAACCTATTTAGCCCAGTAACGAACTCGACCGAGATTTTATAGGTATACATATTCGGTAAAAAATTCAAAGTGATTGGTGCAAAATTACGGCAGTTATCGTATCCACAAGAAACTGATATATATATATATATATATATATATATATATAAATTATATATATATATATATATATAAATTATATATAAACTTTTGAACTGACGGTGTTTTTGGGGTCTGGGGGATGTGAAACGCGAAGATATGTCGAAATTTTCCGGAAGTCGAAACATGGTACCCATTGCAATAGTTAGCTTTCTAATGAAATCTACCTAATTGCTGAGTTTTAGAAAACAATTGGTTTACAATTAGGATAAATTTTTACTAGATGCTTAAGAAGATATGTGATGAGATGATCAGGTTGAGATATGCAAGAAATATTGATTAATTAATGTATTCATTATTAAAATTTACACTATAAAATAATGAAAATATTTGCACAAAAAAAAAAGGGATCTATTACATAACACATATCAAATTTAAAATAATGAATTTATCGAGTGTTAGAAATATTTGTGGATTAGTTCCATACGTCCTATTTTTCCTGCTGCATGACCTTCTGGTGTGAATCTCTGGCATCAACTGAAATGAGAGTCGCACTTAACTACTTGAATTTATTGCAGATGTGAATGCTGTCTTGTCTGCGTTTGTGTGTGAAAACCTGAATCTTAAAGTATTAGAATAGCATCAATCGTAAAGTGACCACATTCATACAGCCTCGTGAGGAAAACTAAGAATTGATAGTTAAAATTATTCATACTTTTGGGATATTGCCATGTGATTTTTTTTTTTCATCGAGTTTACCCTCCAGGGTGGTGGCTCCCACGGACTTACCGAGGAACTCACCCCCTACCGCCCTTTCAGGCAGTGTCCTAGTGCTGGGAACATCTAATCAGAGTGGATACAACTGGTGAGGTGGGATCAGCACCTCGCCCAGGCGGCCTCACCTGCAAAGCGAACAGGGGCCTCATGAGGGAAGGGAGTGGAAGGTTAGGATGGATAGGCAAGGAAGAGGGAAGGAGGTGGCCGTGGCCTTACAGTAGGCACCATCCCGGCATTAGTCCGAAGACGAAATGGGAAACCACGGAAAACCACTTCGTGGATGGCTGAGGTGGGAATCGAACCCCCTCTACTCATTTGGCCACTCGAGGCTGAGTAGACCCCGTTCCAGTCCTCATGCCACTTTTCAAATATCGTGTCAGAGCCGGGAATCGAACCCAGGACCTCCGGGGCAGCTAACCTTGCTACGCTACGGAGGCGACTTGTGAAAATCATTGATTGTTTAAATTCCCTCTTTAATATTATGCCAGGATTGATTTTAATCCGTTAATAGCCATACGGGGCGCCCAATCATCTTAATGCTTATAAACTTACACAAATATTATTAAATACCTGAAATAAGAATATGAACAAATTAACACATTTTACTACAAACATATCGCTCATTTGCTGCAACAGTGACACAAATCAAAATACTTGTGGTAAACAGCATTTAAATATTTCAAGTCACTTAATAAACTGTGGATGATTTAAATAATGCCAAGGTTTTTTGCACTATTGAATTGGGGATTTATTACTTTTCTTCAGATGAGTGTTAGTTAGTTATTGTTGTATTAAGGGGAGGAAGAGCGAGGCCATCTGTTGCAGCAAATGAGCGATATATTGTGTAGTCAAATGTGTGAATTTGAAATTTCTTTGTTCATATTTCTATTTCAGGTTTTAAACAAGAAGTTCCGTGATGAACTAAAGAGCCTACTTTTCTTATAATTTAAGATTCATGCCAATCTTTATAGACCTATCTAGAATAATGCCGAAATTAAGTTGGTAATATCGAAATTTCTAATTAGTTCGAAATATATCTGGTATAATGTAGCCAAATAGAGCAGTACAGTTGGCAGCCCTGGTCACTGAATATATTGTTAGTTCCATCTCTTAAGGTACAGAATACAAAATTTGGTTGAAATCCAATGGATAGCATGGACGTTACATGCAGTTAGACATTGGATATACCAGTGCGCGTAAAATCATGTTGGCAACAATGTCGTGCATGTGTTGGTCAGAAATAATCTGAAATATTATGACCTCTTGTTGTGCCAGTTTTGGATGAAATCCATTTCTTAGTATAGAAGTTACATGTATTTTAAAATTGGACCTATGAGCATGCTTAGAGTCATGTTGGCAGAACTGACGTATATTAGTTACTCCAAATTAATCTAGAATGTCAGGTACTATACGTGTGCAAATTTTAAAGCTGTTGGCTTACATACTTTCTGATATATTAATATTAGGGTAAAAAATAGAGACAACATTTATTAACAGTTGGCAGCCCTGGTTGTTTTTAAGAATAAGCATAGTCATATCTGTTTTGGTACACAGAGCACATACGAAATTTGGTTGAAATCCAATTGATAGTATAGAAGTTACATGCATTTAAATATTGGTCCTATTAGTAGGCTTAGAATCATGTTGGTAGCACTGACGTTCAAAAGTTACTCCAATTTAATCTAGAATGTCAGTTACTATACGTGTGCATAGTTTAAAGCTGTCGGCTTGCATACTTTGTGATATATTGGTATTTGGATAAGAAAATAGAGAGAGAGCAATTTTTAACAGTTGGCAGCCCTGGTGGCTTATAAGAATACGCTCTGTCATATCTGTTTATGTACACGTAGTACATACGAAATTTGGTTAAAATCCAATTGATAGTGTAGAAGTTATAAGCATTTAAAAATTGGACCCATCAGCAGGCTTAGAATCAGTTTGGCAAGACTGACATGCAAGGCCTCCTGGAAATTAAACTGAAATATTATTATCTATATGTGTGCCAATTTTGGAATAGCTCCCATGCGTACCTTCCAAGATATCCAACATGGAGCTCAAATTTCAATTGCGGTTTTCAGCAGTTGGTAGCACTGACATCATTTCAAATATGGGCTTGAGATATTCATGTATAGAACTTTACTCATACCAAATTTGGATTCGACTGCTGCAGCCATTTAGGAGTTGATAGGGGGTGGGGGACACCCACAGCTAGACAGACAGACAGACAGACAGAAGGACAGACAGACAGACAGACAGACATTTGCCCGGATCGATCTCATAAGTCTACTTTTTCCTCATTTTTGCGCCATTTTTTCAGTGTTGCCTATACAAACAGTTATTTGTTACTCTTCAGTCGGTCAACACTAATTCGCCCAATGACTGGGCGAGGTACAATGTACTGTATATAATATGAAAATTACACTCCTGTAAAAAACACATTTATTAGTTTATGATCACTAGGAAGGAGACAGGCGATAAGATAACAGCTGAGATAAGTAACCATTGACATAATGGAATTCAAGTGCATGCTCTAATTTTGTTTTCATTTATTATGCTGTGTGCATAATAAGTTACCAACTCATACGTAATTCACAAATCCTTGAAACAAAACAAACTAACTTTATAGCGAGGTTCAAATTGCGAATCGTATTATACAGGAAAAAGCCTCCGTGGCTTAGGCGACAGCACACCGGCCTCTCGCCGCTGGGTCCGTGGTTCAAATCCCGGTCACTCCATGTGAGATCTGTGCTGGACAAAACGGAGGCAGACAGGTTTATCTCCGGGTACTCCGGTTTTCCCTGTCAAAATTTCATTCCAGCAACACTCTCCACTATCATTCCATTTCATCTGTCATTCATTTAATCATTGCCCCAGAGGAGTGCGTCAGGCCTCGGCAGCCGGCACAGTTCTTATCCTCGCCGCTAGATGGGGGCTTCATTCATTCCATTCCTGACCCGATCGGAGACTGGAAGCAGGCTGTGGATTTTCATTTTCATTATACAGTAAACTCCAATTATAGTCACTGCAATGTGTAGTTTGATAATATATTTGAGGGGCTTCGGTGGCGTAGTTGATAGCATGCTGAGTTTCTATACCCAAGATCACGGGTTCAAACCCAGCCGAAGTCGTCGGATTTTTTAAGAGCGTTAAAAATTCCTCAGTATGCCTTCCTCTGAGGGGAAGTAAAGCCGACGGTCCCATGTCATAGATTTATGGCATGATAAAGAACCTTCCACTAATTACACCTGCGTGAAGCTAAATTATAGGTGAAAAATTTGAACAACGCTCTTAGGTTCCAACGTTCGTCCCCAGGAGCCGTAAGTATGGTGATCAGGCAAAAGCATATATTTTATTATTATGGTTTTAAGCCATTTTCAGTGTTGCCTTAATAAACGAAAGAGCGATGCTTTTCAGTCAGTCAACACGATTGTACCCGAATGAGACAGGCTATTCCCTAATCCTGAAAAAAATATGTACATGAGATTAATAAATACACAGGATGACCAGTTTCGATAGTCAAGTGATCATCATCAGATCCATTAACTTAGGCTTTAAAATTTTCTATGTTTGAAAATACGGGTGAAAATATTTACAATATGTACACCTATTTAGTTGCAGTATTAGTTGAGGTAATTCAACTCGTCGGTATTTGTTAGTTATAATAATAATATAATAATATCGTATGGCCTCGGGTGCCCGGTGCAAGCTTTGTAATTTGACTCCCAGAAGGTAGCTTGCATGTCGAATTTCGTTGTTCCTTGAATCACTATGAAAGTAAAGGAGGTTAGATAATAGATATCTCAGCTCCTTGAACACTATAGTGCTTTCTAGTAGAGAAATGAGGAACTTTGTGTTGGCGGAAACTCCCGAGATTAATTTTGCCATTATGAACTCGGCCTTGAATTCAAATGGGTTCTTTGACATGCCAACATCGTATGACATGCGTATCGTATTTTTGCCGCCTTTCAAAAATCACTTACCACGGCCAGGAGCGAACCTGCAATCTTGGGATTAGTAGACCGACACGCTTGTTAGTTATAGTCTATGTGTTGTTGTTTTAAAATATTGGAAGTGGTAATTGACCTGTCAACTTGCTTGTTTAGAGTGAATATGTGATGGAAGTTAAATGGTCGGTCAGTTGAGAGTAGATAGTGACAAAGATAACTACTCTCACCAGGATAGCACAAGACTCAATCAGATAAGTAGCCTGCGCAATACAACCTGAACTGACCATTTAACTACAATCACATATTCACTCTAAACAAGCAAGTTTGGAGGTCAATCACCACTTCCAGTATTTTAACAAAACATCACATATACTAGACTATAACTAACAAATGCCGACGAGTTGAATTACCTCAACTAATACTGGAACTAAATAAGTGTACATATTGTAAATAATTTCCACCCACATTATCAGACACAAATAATGTTAAGGCCTAAGTGTAATGGATCTGACGGTCGAAACTGGTCATCCAAGTGTATTTATTTATCTCATGTAATTTTTCAAGATTAGGGAATAACCCATCTCTTTGGGGCACAATCGTGTTGACCAACTGAACAGCATCAAACTTTCCCATATATATAGAGAGACTAGCAGAAGTACCCGCTCTTCGAACGTTCTTCGGTATTAATAACCAGACGTTATCAATTGAGCTACTGTTGCAATGGTTAGGGGCTTGTCGTTCCTTCATACATTTATCAGAACGAAGTTAGTTTACTGGGTATATCACAGACACTGTTAATTTAAGGGCCTTAAAATTTGGTTTTCGGTGACCCATTATAAACTCCCTAGTTTTGTGTCACACATTGAGAAGTGCAACATATGCTTTGGTCGTCTTTCTAGGATAATTTTTATTTTTCGCCTATTTTAGCATGTATTTTGAAACGTTTTTTCCTATACCAACCCTTCTATGAGAAGCACGGTGAAGAGTTTTATAAATAATTGGTATACTGACTCATGGTTACAATACCTAATTTTACGATGCTCCAAGCACCCAAACGCGAGTTATAGGCGTACATAAACATAAAGATATATCAACCACACAGTGTCAAACAAAAACATCTTTACGATGAACCCGTTTGTCGACAAAAATATGATTAGTTAAAATGTGCTCTCTAACTTAATTCCCCTAACGTGAAAATAATGTTGAAAACCTTCTTGACGAAACGCAATATATGTCAAATAAAGACTGACCCTCACCGTTGTGGAAAGTCCCCATCCCCAGGAAGACTCCTTTAATAAATTATAAAGGCTTGTGGTGCATGAAAATTCAGGATTTTTAGCCTTCAATGGCCCAAATTCCCAAAAGCTGCAAAAGCACTATTTCAATTCAGGTATTTTTGAAAATAATGTTCCTGTTTGGAGATATAAAAGACCTTCTGTACAACCTATCGCACGTGTAAGTTGCGTTTAAAAATCTAGGGTACCCCATGACCCCCTTAAGCGCATTGATGAATTTTACAGTCTATGTTTGTTTCAATGATAACCTTATAGCCATTTGCAAACTTTTACAGAAATTTTATAAATTGAGTGGCATTGCTTCTTACAGAAATAGATGGAAAGTTGGAGGTCGCCTCTTGAGATACAGTTTTCATGGTTACCGGCTTGCATGCCTTCATTAGTTTCTTCTTCTTCTTCTTCTTCTTCTTCTTCTTCTTCTTCTTTCGGATGGGCCAGCTAAGGACCACGACGTTCAACTTTTCAGCTTGGTGAGGGACTTGATGTTTGCCCAATATTCGCGCATTCTCTGGCTATGTTTCTCCTTTCTCTCTTTTGTCCAGATGATGCCGGTTTTCTTACAGGGTGGTCTGTCCTGAAAACTCTTCTGTGTAAGTATCTTTCTGAGATGTTATCGGCTTCTAATATCAGCTCTTGGATGTCCTTGTTAGCTTCTGTTAACCACGGTGTCACGCTCTTAGTATTCTCCCAGTAGTTGAGAGGCCGGTTGGTTAGTCTTGTTGGGTTCATCCTTGAGACATGTCCGTAGAAAGCCAGACGTATCTTCCTGACCACATCTGTGATTTTCTCAGTATATCTATATAGCTCCTGATTTGGTCTTCTTCTGTACTCGTAATCTATTTTTATTAGTTTATTAACTGCAATTAGTTTTCTGGGAATATCTCAGAAATGTGGTTTTAGAGCCTTAAAACATAGCAGCCTGGGTAGTTTATTGGCTGAGGAATAACCCACCCACCAAGGGAAGATGATTAAGAGAAGGAAGTAGATTTTGGATTGGAAAAAAAAAGGATAGAAAAATAGGAGGAGAGTCCCACAAAATGAATAAGTTTAACTTTAAATACCTTTAGAGGCAGTTGCCACTGAAAATTAACTCTTTGATACCTAAAGTAGGTACGAACTTGGTCGAGGCTAACGGGAACCGCAGCCGGGACTTGGGCGATTTGCAAGAGAGAGGCTTTAGTGTATTTCCTCCCAAGCATGTATGAAACTACTATAGGGAAGGGTGATGGTCTGGCAAGACTGATAGTAACAAGTTTTCTGTATGTCTTCTCAAAGAAATTAGGTTTTACAAAATAATTCGAAGAATGCCAATGATTTAACTCAGGTTTGGTATTTTCAATTTCCAAAATTATGGAGTTCCTGTAAGGGCGACCAAGTGTCTCTAAGAAGGAAAATGGTAAAAGATTATGCCTTATGGAGTAATTTTGGTAAATGAACCAATGGTTGCATTGGAAAATGGCTAAGCTTTTACTCAGCGAGGAGCCGGCTAAAAGTTTAGACAAAAAGAAACACTTATCTTTTAGAAAACTGACCATAAGTTTTCGGAGAGGGTCTCCACAAGCAGGTAGCTGGCTTAGCGAGCTTTACTTGCCTTACTGGCCAATTAGAATTAGCTATTAAAGCTAAAAAGAACTTTAGTGAGGTGAAAATTAAGAGTTCTTGCTCAAATGCAACAAATGGTGAAAGCCCTATTAATAATTTTAATGTCATTGAGTGAGGAGAGTCAAGGAAGACAGGATTTTGCCTAAACTTTGTATTCGTAAATGAAAAAGCGAAAGGAACCGCTTCATTTATTTAACAATTCAAAGAAGTTTGAGGAAATTAACAATTATGTAATATAATTTTGACAAACATAGTTCATTTGAACTTTTTAACAAATGGGGTCGCAGACCTCTCAACATTAAATGTTTGCTCCAGGCAATTGACAATTTACAAGGTTTCAAACCTTACATGTTTCTAAAATCTTTATAAGATTTAAACAAATAAACAATGAAGTAATTAAAGTTGGAAAGTGAATTGGAGTACAAAGAGTGTACCTTAAGAAATTCTTGAGAGAATGTTCTAGAGAAAGTGACAACTTCGAATATAACAATAATAAAAACATGAAAAATAAGATAGAAGTTCCTACAACTTCTTATATTTATACAGAATTACTATATGAGAATTATACAAAAGAGGGCAGGTCACTTACTGTGAAACCTGAAGAAAGTGAAAAAGGAAAGTTCTAGACTTCCCAAGTTTGAGCAGGAATCACTAGCCAAATGGGACAGTTTCCATTTCGTGAAACCTGAACATGACTCGCTCAAGAGTTTAAGGAATTGTTTTCCCTGATTATAGGAAAGGAACAACGTGAATTTAAAACTTGTATCACACAAGCAATTATGCAGAATTTAATTAATGTTAAACTAGCAAAGTTGTAAGGGCACTTCGAGAGTGACACCTTATAGGAAAGTTACAATTTTATTAATAATGGTGGTTAGTAGAAGGTTGAGGAAAGATCATTGGGATATAGGATTAATGTTCATGGCCGTATTTAATGTAAACGGACGAGCGCGACGCGGTTGAAACGTGGAACAAGCACTGGATATCACTGTAGTCTATAAAGATGGATGCAAAGTTCACTATAGAAACACTAAAGTTTATGAGAAGGAAAGTTATTGCAATTATGGAAATAACTGATTGCACTATATAGGTGAGAGTCTATTTCTTGAAAAAGTTGTGATTTACAATTAAATGTACCATAAAACATTCCAGTGGTTCCAGCGGTGGAAGAAAGTTAGCTATTGCAAAAATTTGTAAGGAAGATTCCTCATTTTAAATATTATTGTCACAAGTGAGTGAAAAATACTTGACGGCAAGACTCGCAGATAGAGTACAAGATCTCGAAGGTTCCATAACGACCTTAGTAGTAAAATGGGGTTGAGAAAGTCCAACGGAGGAACTAGCTTGATGAATTATAGACAGCGGGTATTAGGTAATATCCCACGTAGTGAGAAGATTTCTCATTTGAATAGCTTAAGAAAAGCTCTTTTTTAGTAAGGTTGGCTTATACAAGCGAAAGCTCAACATGGCAAATCCCACGAAGAATGATTTTTTCCCCAAAATAAATACTTTCACACTGTCTATAAAAGTATCATTAAAAACACGTGGAAGTTAAAACCATGAAGATGAGGTTAAAACTTTTAAAATGGTACTTATCTTGATTTCATGTTGAAGGCGAAGTTCCGTATGATGATAACTACTTTGCCAACATGGCGTAGAAGAGAGTATGCCTCTTGGTTTGAGGAGGCTAGCTCGAGAGGAGCTTTAACTGATCGAGTCAACTGCCGACTGAGAAGTGAGACCTGCTCAACGGAGCACGGAGGGTCCAAGGAAGGGAAAAAGAGTGGGGGATAGGAAACAAAAGGAGAACATATAAACATTGCCAATGTTATAACAAAAAAATGATCTTCTCTTGCTGAGCCGGTCTTCAAAGAGTTGATAACAGATGATACTAGCACAGCATGGTGAGTAAAGGAGTAGACGTAGTCCTCTTGCTCCAGGAGAAAATAGCTGGCGATGGTAACAGGATCTGGTGGCCAGATGGAGATGTAAGTCCTCTCGCACCAGGAAGAGTTGAAGAGCTTCAGATATTCGCTGCTATATGACGTTAGTTGGGTCATTGAATATATATCTGGAACAGACTCATAAAAGATATAAGCAACCGGAACACCTAAGAGAAAATAGATCACTGTCGGTGTTTGACAAAGAGGAAGGAAAGAACATGCAAAAGCATTGAAAATTATAACCTCTGGTACCGTGTATTCCAAGAATGCACCACAGCCTCCAGCCACCGAGTGGCTGAAAATGAGTTTTTTCTCGTCCTTGTACGCCATAATGTAATAATAATCATAATAATAATTTAATAATATATGGATAGCGATATAATAGTCATTTAGTACCACACCGCACTTGTAAATCGCGTGAAGAAATTCAAGAGTACCCCTCGACCCCCTTAAGTGCATTATATACGTATTGATGAATTTTACAACTTAAGTTGGTTCCGTGAAAACCTTATAGCCGTTTGCGAACGTTCACTGTATTGTAATAAATGGAATGGCATTGCGTCTTACAGAAATAGATGGACTCCTGAGATCGTGTTGTCATGGTTACCGGCTTGCATTCTTTCAATAGCTTCTTCTCCTCCTCAACCGCTAGGTAACATGCATGTCTTTCAATACGTCTTCTTTCTCTGGTCTGTAGTTTCCAATGGCAATAAGTGTGTTTGCCTTTAATGCTGTCTATAAATTGAGTCCTTGGTCTTCCTCGACTCCTCTTTCCTCGAAGAGTGTGGTGCACCAGTCAGAATGACGAATCAAATGGCCAACAAAACTATTCCTTCTTCTGTTTAAGGATTCAACCAAGGTACGTATCTCCTTTGCTCTTTTGAGAACATTCTCATTCGTGACTTTATCAGTCCAAGGTATCTTTAGTAGTCGTTGCCAGCACCACATCTTGAATGCCCTAAGTTTTGATACATCTGCTTGTCACAGAGTCCATGTTTCAGAGCCATAACTTGCAATACTCCATACAAAACTTTTCACGAAGTGTTTTCGCACCTCTAAGTTAACAGTCTTGTATGTTAGTAAATACTTCTTTTTTGAGAAGGCTTCTTTTTCCTGTGCGATTCGAGCATTTACTTCTCTCGTACACTTTCCATTTGATGTTATCAAGCTCCCCAAATTTTTTAAATCCTTTACTTGGGCTAGTTTTTCGCCATCCATTAGCACATTGACCATTTGGTCGCCATCCTTAGTGCTTGTCATTACTTTGGATTTTTTTTATTAATCCTCATACTACACTTCTCTTGCAATAATTCATTTATGTGATTCAGAGCATTTTCCATATCACTCTCATTTTCAGTTATCAGGGCTATATCATCTGCAAATCGTATGGTACTGCACAGCATGCCATTAACTTTTATGCCATGACTGTTGGTAGCTAAGACTTCTTGAATGGCTTCTTCAATGTAGATATTAAATAACAGTGGTGATAGTCCACATCCTTGTCTTACTCTCTTCCCAATTCTTGCTTCCACTCTTTCCTTGCCAATTAGTGCTGTCTGGTTCTTGTAATGCTGATATAATATTCTCCTGTCCCTGTAGTCTATCTTCAGTTTTCTTATGGTTTCAAACAACACCTTCCAATTTACATTATGGAAAGCTTTCTCTAAATCAATAAAATCAATTACAACAAGTTTGTCGATTTCCAGGGATTTTTCAATAATTATTCAGAGACTTAGGATGGCTTCTCGTGTACCTCTTCCCTTCCTAAATCCAAACTGTTCTTCTGAAATATTTTCCGTTACTTTTCTCTCGATCCGATGAGAGATGATTCTTGTTCAAAGTTCTATAATCTTCGCACCTTTGTGCTCTGTGCTTTTTTGGTATGGGAATAAGAATAGTTTGCTCAAAGTCCTTTGGCATTTCTCCTGTTAAATATATTTCATTTATTAGATTGTATAGATATAATAATATAATATCGTATGGCCTCGGGTGCCGGGTGCAAGCTTTGTTAATTGACACCCAGAGGGTAGCTTGCATGTCGAATTTCGTCGTTTTTTGAACGCTATGAAAGTCAAGGAGGTTAGATATCTAAGCTTTCTAGTAGAGAATGGGGGAACTTTGTGTTGGCGGAAAATCCCGAGATTAATTTTTCCATTGAACACGGCCTACTGAATTCAAATGGGTTCTTTAACATGCCAACAACGTATGACAACCATGTCGTGATTTTTGTCTCCTTTAAATAATCACATACCACGGCCAGAGGCGAACCTGCAAGCTTGGGGTTGGTAATCCGACACGTTAACCACTCACCCACCGTGGCAAATTGATTGTATAGATTGTCCTTGGCTTTATCTCCGAGGGCCTGTAGAATCTCTCCAGGGATCCCATCTGGACCTGGAGCCTTTCTGTGTCGTAACTCATTGTGGGCTCCATCAAATTCTTCTCTTAAAATTAGTGATCCTAATTCATCAGCATCCACCTGGTCTTCACTTTCAAGGACATTTGCATCTAGAACTCCCTCATACAGTTCTTCTGTGTACTCCTTCCATCGTAACGCTACCTCACCATCTTCCGTTAGGGCTTCGCCATTCTTGCTCCGTATGATGTTCATCATGTTTCTTTTTGTTCCAAACTGTTCCCGTATATCGGCGTATGCTCTCTCACTATTACCTTTCACCATATGTTCGTCTATGTCTTTGCACTTGTTTTCTTTATTAATCTTGTTTCGAAGTCTGGCATACTCCTCATGGTTTCCTCTTACTGTGCATTTTCTTCGTTCTTCCATTAAATCCAGTAGCTCATCGGTAATCCAAGGTTTGTAAATCTCCCTTTCCTGTCCACCAAAGCATGCCTGTGCTGTTTCGGTTATTCCCTTTTTTGTTTGGTCCCACCTCTCTTGTATATTTCCAGACATAATCTGGATGCCAATTCTTGCATTTGTTTCTTCTCTGAACTCTTGTAAAGCTTGCTTGTTATTTTTTTACCTTGCTGATGTTCCATCTCTTACAGGGTTGTTTTATAACTTTTCTTCTTAATTTAAGTTGGCTCTTCATTTATACCAGGTTGTGGTCTGAATCCACATCTGCACCCGGGTAGGTCTTACATGATTTTGCTTGATTACGATAACGACTTTTTATCAGTATGTAATCTATCTGATATCTATCACCATTACCTGGCATTGTCCACGTGTATCTTCTTCTTTTTGGTTGTTCAAAGCATGTATTGGCAACAATCAGCGTATGGCTTCTGCAGAACTCGATAAGCCTGTTTCCTCTTGCATTCATATTTCCAAGTCCATACTTTCCCACACAGTTGTCAACTGTACCTTCTCCTACAACAGCATTCCAGTCACCCATGATGATAAGGTTATCATCTTCTTTAACTTTCATCAGTACTTCCTCCAGATGTTCATACATATCTTCCACTTCATCATCAGTGTAACTCGAAGTAGGCATGTATGTCTGGATTAGTACTGTATCCTTAGGCTCTGTCCTGAGTGTGATCATGATAATTCTTTCACTGAATCCCCAAATGCTTTCGACCTGACATGCCAGTTTTCGTTTTAAAATAAAGCCAACTCCACCTGTTCCATCCGTATCTCCTGAATAAATAATCCTGTAGTCATCACTCCAGAAGTCTCCATTATTTGGCCATCTCACTTCGCTTAGTCCTAGAACGTAGATCTCAAGTCTATACATTTCCTTTTTGACATTTTCCAGTTTTCCAGTCCTTTTCAGTGATCGAACATTCCATGTTCCCATTCTACATATTTGATCAATTCTCGGAATCTTCTTACATTGTCCCCGGAGATCCGAGCAGGGGCTATTTAACCTCCGGATACCAATTTAACTTGGGAAGAATCTATCATGCATGTATATTCTAGGGAAAATTAATTGAGGTGGTTTCCCGTTGCCTTCCTGAATGCGCAGCAACCACCTCACATCTCATCATCCAAGGATGATTGGACGGGAAGCAGCGACGTATCGATCATTGTATCAGCAATAATGATATAGCTGCTGCCACTATATCATGTCCTCAGTTGATCCACGGGTGCAAGCACCACTCTCTCACGAGAGCCCGTATCAGCCATTGGGACGCGCCGTGTCGGGGTTGAGGACTTCCCCGCCCAGATCCGTCTTCCACAGAGTACAGAGAAGCCCCTACTTAGTTCAGAGTCCCCCCCCTGTACAAGCTGCACCTGGCACGGTTCAATAGCTTAATAAATGAAATTAGTTTTCTGGGAATATCTAAAAAACTGTTGGGTTTAGGATATTAAAACGTGGTTTTCGGAGCCCGTAGGGCTTCGAGTTTTGTTTCACACATTGAGACGCTGAAAATGAGCTTTGTCTCGTCTTTCTACGCTCATTTCAGCATGTATTTTAAGGGGGTAGGCCCTCTTTTATGAGAGGTGTGGAGAAGAGTTAGATCAATGATTACTTTCTTAACTCTGATGGACATCTATACCAAATTTTACGTTGATCCACTCAGCCGTTCTCGACTGATGCGCGTGCAAAGTTGTACACAGACAAACACACAGACTGACAAAAAATTTGTTTTTGCGCGCAACCGTCATAAACCAACCTGAAACGCGTTAATAACTCAAATTTCCGTGAAAATTCGAAAAAAACAGACAAAATTTCATTTTTATATATATAGAGATTCAGTAGAGCAGATGTAAAGTGCATAGAACCATGACATATACGGTGCAACTCATTAGTATCAGTTGCAATGTGTAAATCATTACAGACGGTTTACTCGTCTACACAAGACTATTTAATGCAGCCTACGGCCCTCATTTTAATGAGCTCTATTCATTGTTTACTCTGTGGTAATGGCGCTGTGACGTCAATCCTCGGTAATGAGTGCTCACATGAACACAACTCCCGTTCTTAACTCCAATGACACAATTGAAACTCAAGTGATTTCACGCGCCGTGATGTAACTCGTAAATTTAAAATGTAATTGTGTAAAATGTACTGAGTCTTCCACCAACCGTATAGCTACGCATGCTGACGCAAAACTATGTGGGTAGGCTGCTCCAGACTCCATTGACGTCCGAAACGGGGGAAGAGCTTACGGTCAGCTGATTCCAATATGGTGGCGAGATGGTGACGAGAAGTAAGCAAGACAGTGATTGGGTGTGCGTTTGTTATGGCTTCTAATTTATGATGGCAAAATACTACATATTTTCTTTCATTGATAGAAATATTTTTATAATCAATTTAAATGCAGTGCTTAATTACTACCAGTTAAAAATATTACCCACATGTAGATAGTTAATTTACTGTCTGCTGTTACATAATGAAGCCTGTACTTGGGAGCCTAGCGGTATCGATGTTTTTATTAATTTCACAATATATATATCTCACATAACACAAAGGACGACTCCCTGATAATAAATTGAATCCAGCAACCCTCAATTTGCATGAATGTTTTGGGTTCAAAGAAACGTTACTTGGGATGCTCAAATCATACTTCAATATTGCTAATATTGACCTACATACTTGCTGTTCAAAGGCAAGAATATAAATTTATTAATCTCTTGCCACAGGCAAGTTAAAATGGAGGCATTCCTTTTTATCAATATATTTAATTAAATATTTAAAATACAGATATTTAACAAAGCTGGAGTCCCCATTTGAACTTGTCATAAGCAAACGGAACAGATCAAAAACTACACTTTAAGCCAAATCAAATTCACTCCTCAGCTCGACATAAACCATAATACCAAATAAAACCAATAGAAAACATACATTCCTTACTGTTGTACAACTTTGAAACAAACTATTCGCACTAAAAACTGAAAAACCCTGAAATGGGAACTAGTTCAAGTTAGAATAGCCTAGGCCGATCAGGTCTCCTGCTACATTACCGCATATGTATACTTAACATCACTATAACTTCCAAATTACGGCTAAGTGACCAATCTGCCTGAGTAGTATAGGTGTTACCATCCTGCCTGGGATGATGGGTCACCAAACCGGTACTTAAAACTAAGATTTTACACATTAATCAACTAAATTCAACAGTAAGGAGATCATAGTCAAAAACACAATTTAAGCCAAATCATACTTCAATATTGCAAATATTGACCTACATACTTGCTGTTCAAGGGCAATAATATACATTCTCTGGCAAATTAAGGCTAGGAACAGCATTTTTTTAAAGTTTTCTAACCATTCGGCTATTGTAAATCGGAAGAACCCCTAAAATAAGTTTACGAAGAGCGGATTACATTCTATGTAGGCCTACGGCACACAAGTATTAGGCTACAAGTTTATCAGTATTTTTGATGTAGCTAAATCCTTGTGAATACAAATTAGAGACAATAATTATCAATAATCAACAGTACCGGTGCTTATGCTGTGGAAAGAAGTCGTCTTCACAAAAATGCAGACTGCACACTGCATGTAACGTGTAACACGTTTTCCAATTGACAGCGCCGAAGCCCATCTTTCTGTCTGAACTTTTTGTACAGGAAAATAGTGAAGAGATTTCGTACCCGCTTTATACGATTTGCAACCATATACAGAGCAGTACCTCCTCGAATTTGAGAAATGTCTTTCTGTTTCCATCACGACGTCAATGCTTCACCATGCTCACCAGTCACTATGTTACAGCTTCAACATACTACCGCGTGGCTGCGCCATCCAACTTTTCTGACGTCAATAGAGTGGGTTTAAACCACACCGTTGACCGTGCTTGAATTGCTCCAGGCAAATGCTGGGACACACCATGGCATCTTCCTTTTAACTCCTTGCCCAGTTCCATTCATCTTAATTGATTTCATCTCTCATTAACTCCTCTCATGAAGGTAGCTTCAGGAAGAGCATCAGACTGAAAAAAGAATAAAAAAACACTCGCCATACAGATATTCATCGCATCCTCGTAGAGACACATATATTTACGATGAGTCTTCTACCACTAAATTACTACCCTTCTAGCGCCAATGAATAAACTACGCGGTATAGCGGCTTGCGTTAATTCGCGCACCACGACTGCATGGGAGAGAGTCCGGAGATCGAAGGTTCGTAACTTGACACTGACAGCGTGTCCTGTGTAATGTTTCCACAGTGTCTTCAGGAAGATGCTGGTGATAAAGCTTAGGTTAGGTCCAGGAGCACCTATCTCAATCCTACATTCTGACAATTACAGTCAAACACACGATTGCAGTTACCACATAAACACAGGTTATCTGACAAAATCAACACACATCCAAGTACTCAGAATTGATGTTCAAGGGTTCCCAGGCCCCAAAAATCAATGACCAATAACAACCTAACATCAATGTCATGCATGATAAATGAATCGAATCGCAGCCAATGGCCATAAGCTGGGCATATGTGATTGAACGTCCGAGGGCTCTCAACAAGTTCAATTTCAAGTAGTTCCAACTTTGGCTACCAGATGCTACTGTCACTAACACTTGCGGCGAACGTTGGAACTTGATAGAGCGTTTCCTAAGCAGACAAATATAACTTGAGAATTTTGCTACATGCCTCCAATTGCAATGGTAGGTTCTGTTACATGCCATAAATCTATGACGTGGGCCGGCCGACTTTACTTCCCCTTCGAAAAAAGTCATACTGAAGGATTTTAATGGTCTTAAGAAATCTGACGACTTTGGCTGGGTTTGAACACGCCATCTTGGGCATAGCAATTCAGCATGCTACCGACTACGCCACCGATGGTTGATAGTCCTCCGCCTGTTTCCATCATTGGATTATGGCACTGCGGCTATAGTCTCTGGATACAAATACCGTAATGGTAAGAATATAACACTCAATGTTAAAACAACATTCACCACCACCAGTATCGGTTCTCAAGCCGGAAACCCTCGACTGAATCTCGCTGATGTTCATCTGGCATGTGACTTGCACTCATAAGCTAGTGCATAATGCTCGTTGTCAAAGCGTCTGTATTGTTACCATGTACTGAAATTTATCCTGAGCTATTGGCTCCCTAGTGACAATCGTCTGAGCTCGGCAATATTCGTAGCCTATTTCCAGTGATACCAACACTACGCACAACCTGAAAGCTGAGCCGAAGTTGATTTATTTAGGGGCTTTGTCACATCGTGATCAGATACCTCGTGTACTCAGGGTGTATGGAATTTATGTGAGAACCTGTGTGATTATGATGACTGTTTTAATGTGAGTGATTGTAATTGAAACTAAAAATAGGAAGGAGGTGGCCGTGGTAATTAGTGAGGTACAATCCCAGTATTTGCCTGGAGTAAGCGAAATATCATGGAAAACCACTGCTAAGACGGCGGAGATGGAAATCGAAAGCAGCTCTTCTTAGGGTTGACTCACGAGATTCAGTGTACCTTCCATTTACCCGATTTACCAGTGACGTGACAGCCAGAATCCCCAAGATGACAATGGATCGTGTAAACAGCAGCACCCCGGCTAAAAATACTTACCGTCACAGCTAGCATATCACACACTGAAAACTAGGAACATACAAGGGTGAACCCATTAATAAATACTATGGTCTGTCCTCCCAGGGACCAAAAGCACCTAATCAAAAAGGAGAGCAAGAGAACTCTATAAATCTCGGGTCACATAGGAAAGTGGAGTGGGTAAATAGGCATTTCTTCAATATCTTGATCATAATATTTACTTCAAACCCCCAGTACGGCAAATTCTAAAAAAAACATTGCAAGCAGTCGTAAACATGTGCCCGCATTTATTTACTAAACTCCACCCATCTGTCTCTACAGATTCTTAGTAACAGCACAAATAAGAAACACTTTACGACTAACTTCATAATGTCAATAAACATTATATAAATATATATGTATGCCTGCATAGGCGAAACAAACTAACAAAAATTGGCATTAACCTGCTACGCCCAGGTATTCAGGATCGGCGGAAATAAAAATATAGATTAAGTGAATCGATGAAAATGACTCTAATGATGATTGCCCGTCGTCATTACAACCACAACGTTGAACTCTACACATGTTCAGATCCTGGCACCTGCCGTCCTCTCCAAATGAACAAATAAATCTAAATATTAATTAATAAACAATGAAGATATAATTATCGACTATGTACAACCGTCAACCTATTCTACCAAAAGGTTATCGCTTAACTGCCATTATTTAGGTGTTATAAAATGGCTCAATACAATCTCGTAATCTTCCACTAACAATTTGTCAAAATCATGTGTTTTACAGTTACAATAAGGGTCAATAGTCCATTCAACTAAGCCCAGACTAAGGTAATATTCACTCCTTACAGGTCTCAACAACGTTAATAAATATACTAATACTTAATGAAGCTTTCATAAGATACCAGGAACCTCGCTTATGGCACATACTATACTCGCTATGGTACAGGCCGGACGTTTGTTTTAGACGAGTGAAAAATCTTAATGGAAGCCTGGAGGCGAGTTACTACAGTACCTGTGTTGTTATCAGCTGCCCCAAGCGGTCCGATTATTGACAAAGCTGTTTGACACTACTGCTGAAGTACAGTCATTGGCAAATATGACGTTTTATTCGTAACTTCGTAAAGTGCACTTCCGCGTCACACAATACTTCGACGTGGACTGTACTGTCTCCAAGGCGGAGTCGCCACGTGCTCAAGTCTGGAATTCCATTACATCAGATCGGTGGTGACAAGTGTGAAGCGATAGGGCGAGAGAGTGAATGTGTATAAGCTCACCCGCAGGCTTCAAGATCAAGGACAATCGTCTAGAACAAACGTCCGGCCTGTACCGCACAGCTGACCGCTCAGGCCTACCAGTAGAGGCGCACTCACATCACATTCTCCAACCCACATCTCGTTTCACTCCTTCCTGCAAATACAGCCTTTGTTCCAGACTACTTCATCCTACTAGTAGCCTCCCTTAAATACGAAGCAATATCATTCCAACATTCTTTAATTCAACAAGCGGAACTTCCCACAGTCGTCAGGCCTTTCAAGCCGACACTGGATACATCGCTGCATTGCCATATTTCTCCATGGCCTTCTATACTCCGTTCACATCACGGGAATTATTCATCATGAAACAATGTTTCACCAAAACATAGGACAAGGCGTCACAAGGCATCAGCCCTCGCCTCCATTAACTGACTAAAGTCAAGTTTCATGTTCGTCCTAATACTTCCTCTCAATAATAATAACCGCTGTCTTCCTTCAATCTCATTAACACGACGTTCTCAGGTTCCAAATAAATAATCGGTATCGTTATAATAAATGATAATACAATGGCTTCTGAACTAAAGCACCAATGCTTTCTCCACGATGTAAACAAGAGCTATGACAAGCTTCCATCCTTCAATCCTAAAAATATTTGCTTTAATAACGTCAAAATATATTATTCCTCAACTAGGAATAGTTTCTGTTTGTCAGTCTCATTTCCATGAAAGCGTAATACTGACTATATAAGTCTTCAATAACTATCGACAATGATAAGGATTCTTTAAAGAATATCAACAGCTGATTCGAAACTCACATCTGAAAATCTAACTATGTGGAAATAACATTCAACTTCAAAGTAGTCTTGCGCATAATAGTTCGCGGCTGGGAGCGATCAGTTTAAGTAGATGTTTTGGGGGGATTCCGCACCCACCGCCACCACACAAGATGGCGGCGGCGCGATATCTCTCGAACGCATGGTCGGATTTTAACGAATGAGGTGTCATTGAGCTCGGGCTGACACTCCCTTTCCAATGGACAACATATTTCCATCCCAAAATAAAACCTACCCCTACTAGGGAGTGAAATTGCATTTTTTTTTTAGAAAATCTCGCTTATCAAGTGCAACTTGTAGGAGTTTGAATGCAAATATGAAATGAAACGTTGTGCCACACAAGAGACATGTGTACGGTGGAAAGCCACTATGAATTAGCATGCTTGTTTTTTTTTGTTATTTTAGGCATGCCCACTCATAGTTTTTGTAAGAGGGCGGGCTTTTTAAAGATGGCGGCTGTAGTGTAACCTAACCTAACCCAACCCAAGAGTGGTGATCAAAAAGTTTTCCAAGCGACGCTTATCGATAGGCAAACCAATAATCAAAGAGGGGCATGTCAGACCTTGAGCGATAGCCCATTTTGATTGATCCCTGTTGATTTGTCCCTTTGGACTGGTCCCTGTTGACTAGCCCCTGCTTAACAGGTCCTTTTTGACAGGTCCCTGTGGATGGGTCCTTGTTGACAGGTCCCTGTGGACGGGTCCTTGTTGACAGGTCCTTGTGGACGAGTCCTTGTTGACGGGTCCCTGTGGACGGGTCCCTGTGGACGGGTCCCTGTGGACGGGTCCCTGTGGACGGGTCCCTGTGGACGGGTCCTTTTGACGGGTCCCTTTGGACCAGTCCCTATGGCCTAGTCCCTATGGACTGACCCATGAATTTATCCAAATTGTGCCCAAGGGCCTAACTACATTTATGTGAAAAGCAGTGTGTGTTGAACTGACGTTGTTCGCCAGTACGTACCACTACAATCTGATAATGATATGAAAGGAAAGTGACGAAATACATGTGAAAACGTGTGAGATGACATTATTATTACCGACCCCTTTGTGAAAACAACATGTAAGCTAACAAGTCACATCCTGTTTTGGTTTGTATAAGTGTAAACTTGGTAGATAGAGGACCTGTCAAGGGCTAAGTGCAAAACTTGGTGGAAGAATATGTTCTAGTGCTAGGGTTAATGAACACATCCTAGTACACGGGGCACATGCAATTTAAGGACAGGCCAAGGAACCTAACTTGGTGAATGGATGTGTCATTTGTAGTTGAAAGAGTATAATGCGCATTCTTAAGATGTTAAAACTGAGGAGATGGTACGTGCAGTAAACCGACTTGTTATTTCCTGTGTCATATTGCTGACATGGTAGAGAGCACACAGTTCTGTTGCTATGACTAACGCTGCAGTATTTTAAAACCGCAGGTGTTCATCAAGGCAATGGGTGATGATCATGCAAAGTCAGCAGTAATCTGATACCGCACAGGTGTTCCTAGTGCACTTTGGACTGGCAGGTGTACAGGAAAGGAATTGCAATGATCAGCAAAAAACTGCTGACACGAGTGATGTAAGCCTATATAAGGGAGGTGTCATATATTTCCCTACTGTCTGTCTTTATTACTCGCTACAAGTGAACGGTGCTCTATTACTGCTAAACATTTGCAAAAGCCTTTTTGGTGGAAAATCATTAAATTATTTTGCAAGGTAAGTACTTATTATTAATGGATTGTAGTCTTTTATTACCAATCGATGTTCAAGTTATTGATTGGAATGTATTTATTGATTGATTGATTGATTTATTTGTTTACAGATAATTGGCGTACCTGTAGGTTAGCAGATTCCTGTACCTTGTTCAGTCAGTGACAGCAGTTGATAAATTATTAAAGGTAAGTACCCCTCTAATAACTTTTAAACAGCTAGAGCGATATTTTCCAATGTTCACTGCTAGATGTCAATGACAATGGTTTATTTGATAGTTAAAGTTGGAACTACTTGACTATGATGTGTGAAGCTAAATTTGTAGGTTAGATTTGATTAACACTCTGTTAAGTTCCAACGTTCGCTGCTAGGTGTCAGTGACAATAATATTTGTTAACCAATATTGGAACTACTCGAAATTATGTGAAGCTGAATTTGTAGGTTAGATTTGATTAACGCTTTATCAAGTTCCCAGTTCACTACTAGGTGTCATGGTACCTGGTAACTTAAGTTGGAACTACTCGACAATAGTGAATCTAAATTTGTAGGTTAGATTTGATTAATGCTTTATTAAGTTCCAACGTTCACTACTTGGTGTCAGTGACAATGGTACCTGGTAACTAAAGTTAGAACTACTCAACAATGGTGTGAAGCTAAATTTGTAGGTTAGATTTCATTAACACTCTATCAAGTTTCAATGTTCACTGTTAAGTGCCAACAACAGTACCATATTTACTAACTAAAGTTGGCACTACGCGACAATGGTGTGAAGCTAAATTTGTAGGTTAGATTTGATTAACGCTCAACTCCGAATATTCACCGCTAGGTGACAGTGATAGTGACATATCTGTTAAACAAACTAGGAACTACTTGACAATTGTGTAAAGCTAGGTTTGTAGGTTAGATTTGATTAACGCTCTATCAAGTTCTAACGTTCACCACTAAGTGTCAGTGACAATGATATCTGATAACCAAAGTTGCAACTACTTGAAATTAGACTTGCTGAGAGTCCACAGACGTTTAATTAAAATACTTTACTATGACCATTGGCTGTAATTTAATTAACATATTTTTCTTTTACTTTGTTTTTTTTAATTAATATTTATGATTTATTTTATAGGTAATTTGGAAAGTGATTGATAATCATTATGTTCAAGTGCAGTGATTGTAAAAAGCAGTTTTCAAGACCTGACAGCCTTCAACGTCATGCAAGTACAAAACATAATCTTAAAATGTTTGTGTGCAGTTATTGTACTACCACATTTAACAGACAGGATAGTCTTGCTCGTCATGTAAATTTAATACATGTTAGTTCAGCAACATTTTCGTGTTCAGTTTGTGAACTTGGTTTTTCTGGTGTAAAGCGATATCAATCCTACATGGTTGAAGTGCATGGAGAACAACAGGAATTAAAAACTGCAAAACCATCAACTAGCACGGAACCTTTAAATAATTGTGATGCTCAAAAGCGTAAACGTTCTCAAGATTGTGAAAATAGTTGTACAACAAAAAGAAAGAAGAATGGTGAACCTTCGATAACACATTGTGAGGTATGTAATATTGATATACCTTCTTCAATTATTCACGGACATTTACGCAGTATTCATCATAAAAATAACGCTTGCCATGAAAGAAATACTGCGAATATTCAGCAAATTGGTAGTGCGTTTAAAAGTCGAATTGCTAGTTACAGACTTCATAGTGAAGAAAAAACTCAAAGTATTGAATTAAAAAAAATGTTCAACCCAGTGTGTTTGACTTGATAGATAAGGTTTTAGCGGAGCATAAAACATTCAAAATTAATTTTGAACTCTTTGGATTATATGTAAAAACTGGGAGTGAAGGTGAAATTACAGATATCAAATCCTTTAATACAAAAAATGAAATTGTTAGTGAATCAACTAATATCAGTGATATGTACCAAGATGTTTCAAGTGCTATCATTGTAAAGAGTGAAGAATTCCAGGAAAGGGAGTCAGGCTGGGCGTTGGTTGAAGTACTTTATTTAGAAACCAACATGAATAAATATAACCCCCTTCGAGCATCATCATACATTGATTTACCAGTATGGATCAAACGTAAGAATGCTTGTGTAAACGTTATGAATAGTGACCATGCATGTTTTGCGTGGGCTGTAACCTCAGCTCTCCATCCAGCAGTGATGCATGAGAACAGAACATCATCTTATCCTCACTATTCCTCAGTGTTGGATTTACAAGAAATGGAATTTCCTATGGAGATAAAAGATATTAAATGTTTTGAAAATCAGAACAATGTAAGTATTAATGTTTATGGAATTGAAAACAAGAGTATAGTAGGTCCTCTATATTATACTCAGGAAAAAAGGATACTCATGTTAATTTACTATACATAACCGAAGGTGAAATTGCCCACTATTGCTGGATAAAACATTTAAATAGACTTGTTGGTAGTCAAGTATCAAAACATAAATCTAAAAAGTGGATGTGTGATGGTTGTTTGCTATATTTCAGAAAAGAAGATCAACTAACTCAACATCAAAAATGGGGGTGTAATCATGTTTGTACGGTATTACCTACTCCTAGAAATAACATTCTGAAATGTAAGGACTTTGAGAAGCAACTTCGAGTACCATTTGTTATATACGCTGACTTTGAGGATTTGCTAAAACCTTTGAATACTTGTTCATCGAATCCAACCAAACCTTTTACCACCACCACTCACATTCATGAACCTTTTAGCTTTGCATATTATATTAAATGTAGTTATGATGACTCGTTAAATAAGTTTGAGCTCTATAGAGGACCTGATGCACCTAAAGTTTTTATGGAAAGACTTGAAAAAGATGCAATCCGTATATCCTCTATTTTAAATACTATCATTCCATTGGAGCCACTAACATCAACACAGCAAATGAGTTTTGAAACTGAAACTAATTGTTTTATATGTGGTGAATGTTTATACACGGACAGTGTTCGCGATCATGACCATTTAACAGGAAAATATCGAGGTGCTGCTCACCAAGAATGTAATTTAAAGTATAGAGTAACAAAATTCATTCCAGTCATTCTACATAACGGTAGCAAATATGATAACCACTTTATTGTAAAGGAATTTGGAGCTTCAGATGTGAAAATTGATGTGATTGCAAATAATAAGGAGCAATACATTTCGTTCACAAAATATATCAAAACAGACACTGAAAAAACTATAAAACTGAGATTTTTAGATTCATTCCGCTTTATGCCAAGTAGTCTTGATAAGCTTGCTAGTAATTTAAAATCAGATCAGTTTCATGAAATTCAACGTGTCTTTCCAAAAGAAGATGATTTTAATTTGATTCGTCAAAAGGGTATATTCCCTTATGAATATATTAACTGTGTGGAACGTCTTGTGGAATGTTCTTTACCACCAAGTGATGCATTTTACAGATCCTTAAACACAAGTCATATTAGTGATCAGGAATATTTACATGCACAACGTGTATGGACACAGTTTGACATTCAAACTTTAGGTGAATTTTCAGACATATATTTGAAGACAGATGTTTTATTATTAGCAGATGTTTTTGAAAATTTTCGGAAAGTTTGTATGAAAACTTATGACCTTGATCCTTGTCAGTATTTCACTGCTCCTGGATTAAGTTTTAGTTCAATGTTGAAAAAAACGAAAGTAAATATAGAATTGATGACTGATATAGACATGATTCATTTTATAAAATCATCAATTCGAGGTGGATTTCGTCCAAACCGAAGCTGTGTGGATCAAGTTCTTTCATTTACATCTTATATAGAGGCAGGATTCCAGAAACAGCAAAAGACCTCTGCTGTATTTATTGATTTATCCTCCGCCTATGATACTGTGTGGAGACAGGGCATTGTTAATAAGTTTCTCCGTGTCATACCCTGCAGAAGAACAGCAAGACTCCTGAACAACATGCTGACTGATAGACCTTTCCAGGTAACCATAGGGAATGCCGTTAGTGACCAGAAGACTCTTAACAACGGACTACCCCAAGGCTCAGTCCTAGCTCCGCTATTATTCAGTCTCTATATAGCAGATATGCCAGACACCCAGTCCAGGAAGTTCGGCTATGCTGATGATTGGGTGTTAGCAACTCAACACAAACAAATCGAGGCCACTGAAGAAATATTAACGAAGGACTTATGTGCAATGTTTCAATACTTCCGTAAATGGGGACTTCAACCGAACCCTAATAAAACTGAATCCACGTGCTTTCATCTGAGCAACATCCTAGCCAACCATGAACTAAACATATATTTTGATGGAAAACGTGTGATTCATAACAAATACCCAAAGTACCTTGGAGTGACACTTGACAGAACACTGTCATTTAAACAACATCTAACAAACACTGCAGCCAAATTGAGGTCAAGAAATAACATCCTACAAAAACTGTGTGGTACAACATGGGGTTCCACTGCGTCTACCCTCCGATCAACTGCCCTAGGTCTTGTATACTCAGCAGCAGAATATTGCAGCCCTGTTTGGCTAAACAGTAGTCACACGAAGCTAGTAGATGTTCAACTAAACCAAACTATGCGGATAATTACTGGTACAATCAAGTCCACACCAGTTTTCTGGCTACCTGTCCTGAGCCGTATTCCACCTCCTACGCTGAGAAGAAAGAATATCCTCCTGAGAGAATTTAACAAAATCTGCAACAACCAACAGCTGCCAATCCATGAGGACATACCTGCAATCCAAATCAATAGACTCCGCTCCAGACACCCTGCAATCAGAACAGCCAACAACCTGGCAGACCATAACTTCAATCTTCATGAAGCCTGGGCAGAAAATTGGTACACAAACACTCCACCAGAGCTACATAGTTTTCTCCATAGTAACAACAATCCATGGGAACTTGATCTGCCCCGTAGGACATGGTGTACACTGAACAGGATACGCACCAACCATGGGAGATGTGGTGATCTACTATACAAATGGGGAAAGATCACCTCTCCAGAGTGCACGTGTGGCTTCCAGTGTCAGACCATCAAGCATATAGTTGAAGAGTGCCCTCAGAACTTATATCCTGGAAACCACTTTGACTTTTTGTTTTCTACAGCAAATGTGTTAAACTATGTAAATAATATGTCTGTAAATTTGTAAATTATGGTTATATTTTCTCTGTGTTCCAAAAAGTGATGTGTAATTGCCATACGATTAATAATAATAGTGGACGATATTCTAAAGCGAATAATAAATACATGCCTAGCTTCAACCCTTGTGAAGAGTCAATGTATATTGTCTACCTCGATGCAAATAACCAATACGGTTGGGCTATGAGTCAATATCTACCACTGAAAGATTTTCGCTGGCTGACACAACCTGAAATTGATGTCTTACATGTTGACACTCTAAATGATAACGATGATAAAGGATATATTTTAGAGGTAAATCTTGAGTACCCTAAAGAGCTACATGATGAACATAATGATTTACCATTTTGTCCTGAGAATATGAAATCACGAACGAAAATGTTAATTGCTAATGAGAATGATAAATGTAAATATGTAATACATTATCAAAACTTGAAACAGTGTCTACAGCATGGATTGAAATTAACTAAAATTCATCGCGTATTACAATTTCATCAGTCAGCATGGCTCAATCCATATATTGATCTAAACAATAATTTAAGAACACAGTCAACAAACGCGTTTGAAAAAGATTTTTATAAACTCATGAATAATAGTGTTTATGGAAAGACTATGGAGAATGTTGATAAGCGAGTTGATGTAAAGCTGATAACAAAGTGGGAGAATGATGGTAAAAGGTATGGTGCTAGCAACTTAATAAGCAAGCCTAACTTTCATAGCTGTTCAATTATTCATGAGGATTTAGTTGTAATACAAATGAATCGTCTTAAAGTAACCTACAACAAACCCATATATGTGGGTTACGCCATTCTGGAATTGTCAAAAACACTTATGTATGAATTTCACTATGATTATGTTAAGAAAAACTATCATGATAATGCAAAATTACTCTATACAGATACAGATTCTTTTATTTATGAATTTAAAACTGATGATCTTTATGAGGATATCAAAACTGAGCTAAATAGGATTGATACAAGTGACTATAGGGGCAGATGACCTCGTAATTCCGCCCCTTAAAACAACAATAACTAACTAACTAACAAGTGACTATCCCAAGGATAATAGCTACCATTTACCTCTAGTAAACAAAAAGGTTCTAGGAAAATTTAAGGATTAATGTGCTGGTGTTGTTATAGACACCTTTGTAGGCACAAAATCTAAATCATACAGCTATATGACAATTGATGATGTAGTAATAAAAAAAATTAAAAGGAGGGAAAAAGAATGTTGTTAGTAAAGAGTTAAACATAAGTGATTATAAGAACTGTATAGTCAGTAACCCACCTATATTGTATAAGAAAATGTGTGTATTTAGAAGTAAAAATCATCAGCTACATACCAATTTGCTGAACAAAGTTGCTTTAAGTAATGAAGACAACAAACGATTCATTATACCCAACAGATTTGATACACTTGCTTGGGGAAACCGTCGCATTGACGACTATTACTTTACTTAAGTCTAATGTTCAACATAATGTATCATTTGTAGTGTGTGTTGTGATATATTTGTAAAACTGTATGCAGAATGTAGAATGTTAGGCTACTGTAGTTTTAGTTTAAAATAACACACTTTACTGTAAAAAATTTGCTTTTTATATTATGGTTAAACAAATGATTTTAAAAAATGTATAAAATATGAATACTGAAAAAGACAATGTAAAAAATATTAAGTGAAAATTGTAAATATCCATGTGTGAAAAAATAAAAATAAAGAAATGGCTATCACGACTTTTTTTTAAAATAAGGTAATGTGATCTTGTAAACCTTGTTTTTATTTCACAACAAATAGGGCTTTACAAAATAGAATACAAAGAAATACCAATTCCTCAATCCTTTCAGTGTTCATGTCCACTCATCATTAACTTTCCTTTAATAGCACTAATCACAATGAGGGCTGCCAACCTTTCTCCCACTGAGGCATCACAGGATGTAAAACGTTGTTTAGCTTTTTTTTAAACAATACTTTATCCGCCACACGTCTTAATGCAGGATGTCTATGGCGATAAGAAAGGTCATGTTCTTTGCATGCTTGATCCAGAGGATTAATAGATACATCACCACGTTGCAAATGTTGATTCAGCTTCGTTCCAGGACCACAAAAACGATAACCAGGAAGATGGATTTCAAAAGGTAAGTATTGAATGACTTTGTCAATGACGCCATGACCAGTACAAGTTTGACATATCCTTTTCCATAGGTGGAGAAAAGGTTTGATTTTACTCTTCATCTGTGGACGATGTTGATGTTGTTGCTTTTGCTCGCCAGCACACCCGTGGAATGAGGAAACAAAGTCTTTATACTGACTTTCATGACCGTGATATACTTTTGACCAGCTGGCAAGTAGCACACTGTCGCATAGAGGGTATTTTTGCCATGGCCACTTGCTTATGGTGATCATAATCCGTACATGGTTGCAATTCACTTAACACAGGGTCTTGAGTCCATGATTTTGGTACATGTTGCCAGATTTATTTCACTGCATTTGCTGCCACATAATAAATGAACGATTTTGGAAGAGCCAATAATTCTTCTTTGGTAAAACTGTCTAGTTTCTTTTTACACACAAAGAACTTTCCAATCGCTTTATCGGTAGCATCCCCTTTCTCCATGGTATCACGTTGATGTTTACACGTTGCCTGTAGAAATCACACTGGTGTCATTCACAGGTAAACCTAGAGTTTTAATTTTATTTAACAACTCCCAGTAGGCATTGGTGGTTAGCCAATGAAACAATTGCCACACCTGTGCCATGGCTTTATGGGTAATATTGTCACAGGGGCAGCGGTCCATGAGTGTTTGCAGCGAGTGACAGCCCCTGTCCATTAAATCGATACATTGACAGTAAGACGCTAAAAATGGTTGTAGCCATTGACGTTTTTCACTACCTTTTACAAATACCACATGGGCAGAGGACAAGTGGGCTTTCATAACCATGTCCAGGTGCTGATATGAAATGGTTCCTTGATTCCACTCTAGTTGCATATGAGTTTCAATCCACTGGGTTTGTTTACGGTCTTTATCACACAATAAATCAAACGCATAGAGTGGTTTAAACACCAAATTGGTAGCTTGCGATATCCAAAAAGTGGAACAATCGATGATGGCCACTTCTTTAAATATAAATTTGTTATCTCCAATTTTAAACCCTTGACAGTCAACAATTAGTGTACGTAACATGTTCACTCTTGTCTGGATCAAGTCCAACTGACCACAGACTGACTATCGTCCAGTAAGGTGTACCCATGACATTTACTTACATTCCATAGTAAAAAATAAAAAATCACTGACTAGTCACTATTGAGATTAGGGTATGACAGGGGGTATAAGAAATAATAATATAACAACAACAACCAATATTTTTTCACATTATTTTATTAGCATAACAAGTTTTACATTCTTTTGTCATTCTAGGATAGGGGCGGTACCAACTCATGCAACCAAAAGTCTTTTATGTTTATAGCGTCCATAACACCGATGATATCCCAATGTCTCTAAACTGGGTGTTTTTGACTGTGAGCTGCTAACTGAAGCACCGTTGACACCATAAAGTCCACATGAGGCGCGAGTGAGGGGTAACTTGAATGACCCACATCCATTCTGCACAGGTAGGGGCAGGCGGGTGACCAGCGCTGATGTTTTTTCATGGGTTCATCACTTTCTTCCCATTGGTCTATGATGACGGGACAAAAGGCACATTTCACTTCATCACTTGATTTTAAATAATAGAATCCAGCGGCCGCCAAGGCTTGAGGGTTTATGAGAGGCACCGGCCACGTCGCAAAGGTCTTGAGACGTTGTTCCTCAGAGTTTAAATTCATGGATGTGACTTCTCTTAAGGCTTTAAAGCAAGACATGACAGAGCGGTTTGACGAAGGTTGACCTGTTATTTATACACTTGTCACTTGGTTGGACAGTGGATAATAGTTGACTTGTTTGTGATGAATGATCAAACAGTAGGCCGTCGTATTGGCTGGAACATTATCATGCGTTTCAAAATCTAGTCGAATGTCAATATTGGATGGCTTGACAGACTCTTCCAAGTAGGAACAGTCAAAGACAATCAGTGGCGCCCTTGTCTTAAAAGCTTGGGGTGACAACATGGGACAATTCTCTTTTTGATAATACGACCATCTAAATTTAGAAAACAAGTCGTACAGGGGACCAAACTTATTTTCTGAAAAATCCAAATCTAGTCCTTCATAGGGAAACACAGCACCGTTGAGGAAAAGACGTACATTTCTTAATTGCAGGTGATCAAATTGTGTAGCATCTTTGGTTTGTTGATACTTGCGATTTGTTTGAAAACCTGCGATCATGTAGAGAGGTCTCTCTGTATAGCGGGCTGTTTTTACAGATCAACTGTGTGTGTTGGTGGTGGGCAATAGCGGGTACTCATGGAGTGCCCAGCTTCTAAATTCCATGGGTAGAGGCATATCTCTCTTTACCGTCTTGAGTATGTCCAGTTTTTTGCTATCGACAAGGGTCACATGAGGCACTTTCCATAGCATACGTTGTAGTTGAATTTTTGAATCTATGGGGGCATTGTCGGCTCCCGTGAGTGCATTATTATCACTCCTGTCTCCCACCAAATAAAGCACTTGCCTTGCATTCACCACAATGCGCTGGTGATCTTCAGCAAAGCCTAAAATCAGTTTAAGAGGTAAATATCCAGTAAAGGTACCATCAGTGTGTACCATCCAGTCATTGGTCGAGTCAGGACACCAACCCGTCATGCAAAGTGTTTTACCTTCTTCCTCACTATAAGAGGGGTATAGTTTCATGACACTGGAAATACCCACATTTCGAGTGTTATCCACCACGATATCGTTAATAACATACCGCACCTCAGAAAACAGAAAGGCAAAAGCATGGTTGGCCAACTTGGTTGTGGTAGGTGCAGAGCCATCGGCTTTGGTGAGCCGACCTTCAATCTGAATGACACTTTCATGCAGTAGGGTGTAAATATCTTGGTTGTTCATAACAAATTGAATTTCATCATGTTATTGAGTCCAGGTGTTTGAGCTAGATAGGAATGGAGATCAATTCTTACCACTCCTGGTTGCTCCTCGATGTGGTTCGCTACCTCTAGGATAGAATTCATCATGCGGGTTGACGTGGTAACCCAAATGCTGTAAAATCTGCCTGTCCTTAGATATTAACGTGTATTCACGTGGCAAACAACTAACACCATTCCTAGACGGTGTTATTTCTTTATACACAAACTTCATAGTGGCTTTAGCACCAACTTGTAAGTCACTGGTGTGGTAGAATCTAGATCAATGAGTTGTTTATCTCTATTGATCAGTCATAATGTTATATTACTAATACCATCGACAGCCACAGAATGAAAAAGCACCACTGGAGGGTTTTCACGAATAATATAGCCATTGGGCGATGTTACAATAAAGTCATAAAGCGAATGCGATGGTTCTTGATTGGTGTACACTTGGCTAATAATATTACACGTCACCGACACGTGATGGTCCTCAATGAATTTCACTTCATGGTCTGATTCATGTTTTTTGTTAGGCTCCAACACGCGTGGTTTAAATCCTAGCAATGGACCAATGGAATCGGGGTGTGTTTTAAAGTCAATATTGAATGTAGAAAAAATACTGCAGCGATGAGTGTTGGTATTTCCTACAAGTTCAAACTTACGCGTTCCATCGAGAAATGACTTTAAACCATATTCATTGATCAACACCACATAAATGTGTTCATAAATGTCGTCTATCTTATATCCACCAGAGTTCAGGGTGAGCACACAATCATCATAGTAAAACTTGTTGTTCACATTTTCACGTATGTTGTATATTCAATTGTACGTTTCAAGTGAAACAAGTCCAAAACCATAAGGTCTTCCACTCAATTCAATAGGCGGGTAAAAGTCTAGGCTGACTTCAGGTCCACGTCCATGCAGTGTAAACGTCTTACTTTCCGCTGACATACTGTTGACGTTTTTGCTTATGCTGCGTTTTATATAAAAAAAATTAAACACAGACGTCCACACTGTTGGCTGTTAAATGTTTGCTCACGTTTCACATTATAATATATCTTGATCCAATTTCCAAAATAGGTCACTAGTTCCATAGGCGGGGGCAAATTCCCAAAACTGTCAAAGTATCATACAGTGGATCCCTCTTTGAAATAAGCTACATAATGCGTTCCTGGTCCTCGGTGATCATCCAAATTGACAACAGCACATTCCTGTTTCCAGGGTCGTGGGGGCAATTGGTTTAGCATAAACACACCTGGAAAATGAGAAAGCTTTAGTTGTTTAGCATAGCTTTTCACTTGTTCATGGGTCAGGACATGTCTTGCTATGGCTGAGGATATAGTTGTTTTTATTTTTATTCGAAATGGTGAAATTCCAAATCCTTGTTGATAAAAGGCTGGCTTTAAATTGGCATTTCTAGCCCCCATAGCAATGGCTTCCATCGTTTCTTTGTGTCGCTGACTTTCTTTTAGTTGTTGCTTGCCCTGCTGCGCGGCTTTAATAGTTTTTGCCACCGCACTGGCACCGCCCAAAAGTGAACCCAGAGCAGTCAGACCAGCGAATAAAGCAGGTAAAAATCCCGCTCGTTTGGGGACGGGAATCACTCGCCCTTGTATTGAACCCTGTCGCTGACGTTTTGGAATAACACGTCTCTGTGCTGTTCGAAGGAATTTTCTTATGGCCAACATATTATTTTTTATTATTTTCTTTCGCAAGGGCTTGTCCACGAATACCTTAAGCCCATGCTTTGCCAATGAGAGGGTCTTATTTTTAGTCTTTTTATTCTTTCTTACCACATATCTTTGTTTCACCATGATGATGATTACCAACAACCTTTCACAAGAAAGTTTAAGTCACAACTAACGTCAGCTTGATATTTCATGGCTGTATATTCCAATTCCACATAAAGTGGGAAATCGTTTATGGTTTTTCCAGCTTGCTTTTCATCCCATGTCAACATGAGGTGAAATGATAATTCGTCACCTGTATTGACCATTTCATGGTTATGGACCAACATCCTATGACCAATTATCTCTATTTGTAAATGGTTCTCATCAGGCATCACGTATTTCATTTGAATGGTTCCATCATAGTGTAATCGATAGTGGCTACCCAAAGCAAGCACATACTGTAGGTCAAGTGCTGGTCATGGACTAGCGGTAAATGTTTTCTGTCATTCACAGGTTTTTCATTTGTCAGATACACTAAAAATATAGATGGGATAAATTTATGAAGCCTTTTCATTTCATAGGACACGTAACGCTTGGTACAGACATCGTCTTCGTCTTGCGGGTCTTCAACGTGAATAATGCGCTGATGATTAGCGGTATAGCCATTCACTGTAAGCTTAAGCACTTTGTCATAAAATTCATACACTTTGTTATCCACATACTTTTTTTAGTAACGTCTGTAGACACTTGAGGATATTTCACATGGGTTAACCGCTTTCCCTTCAAGTCATAATCTCCCTGTTTTGTGCGTGGCACCACAGACCTATCCGCATAGTGTTTATTAGCAGGATCCGTTTCTTGTTTAGGATCATGTATGAGGACAGACCTAGCTTTGGCCATCAATGCACGTCCAAAGACATCCATCGTCAACCTGTGGTACGAGTCTACTGTTTCTATAACAAGGCTTGGTGTCATGTATATAGACAGTCTGCTAGCCTCTCTAAGCCTTAGTTGATATGAAGATTATTAAGCAAAAAGAGTCATTCCCCGTGGGGGACATGGTTTCCCATCTCTGTCCCACATCACATGAACAACGCCATGGTTCACTGTTTCCATCTTCCATTCGCTGCATCATTGTGGGACCTTCGGGATGTGGAAAGACCAATCTTTTGCTGACGCTCATTACAGCGGCTAATGGTCTGCGTTTTCAAAATATTTATATTTTTGCAAAATCTCTCTACCAACCCCTCTACGTGTTTCTGGATCAAGTCATGCCTGGATTACAAAATGAGAATATGGGTTATTTCACATTTTTCATGCAAGAAAATGTTATTTCACCGAATGAGGTAAAGCCTGATTCACTCATGATTTTCGATGATGTATCCACTGAACGACAAGGCATCATTCAAAGCTATTTCAGCATGGGTCGACACAAACACATCGATTGCTTCTATCTAGGACAAACATATTCTAAAATGTCTAAACAGTTGATTCGTGACAATGCCAATGTCATTGTTTTATTTCGCCAAGACGAGAGGAATAGTCGTCACATTTATAATGAACATGTGAATCCGGATATGACCTTTCAAATGTTTACTGAATTGTGTGCCAAGTGCTGGAACACTCAACGTCATGCCTGTTTGGTTATTGACAAACAAAGTGAACTCTACCAAGGACGGTATCGCTTAGGGTTTGATCATTTTATTGCTATTTAAGGTACTGTCTCATTCCCTCTCAAGTCATTTGTCAAGACACCATGGTGATAGCAGAGAGTCAATTGAAAAAGCATATTATTAAAGCAAAAAATACTATTCGTCAAAAGTTTCGTCAATTGAAACGATCACGTGCAGATCATGCTTTGTTTATTCAACAACATTTAGCACCTCCGCTAAAAGCCATGTTGAAACCCTCTTTCAAGCCATCTGAAACGCTACCCACTGTTTCACAAGCTACGCAGGCACTACACAAGGACCCTGTGGAAGAGGAAGAGGAACAGGAAGATTTGACTAGTGTTAGCGAGGTTGAGGATGACGAGGAACAAGTATTTACACCTCAAAAAAAGACCTCACCCCTCACAGAGTTTTTACGAAAAAACAAATCCTTGGCCAGGGTCGAAACACCTTGTCCTTCTAGATCGTCTCCGTTTTCACAACTCTTGGCCACCCCTCAACATAAAGCTCAACTGAAAACTATTTTAATAAACTATTATGGATCAACCCGAACCCTATTTCACCGATTTATTTATTGAAAACACAGATACTACATATGGTGTTCGCTATGAGGATGATAGTTTTAAAATAGGGGATTCATCGATTAAATTTGCTCGTACTAAAGCTATCATTAAAAAGATCAATTATAAATTAACATCAGGACTGTTAAAGCTGCTATTCTCCCAGACCCCCTCTTCCCATGATTATACGCCAGAGGACCTTGGCAAATATAAATCCATTTTATTGGACACCAATGCCCACAAAAGACAGTATGACCCCACTCAACAAGTGAATGCCAATATATCTCAAAAATATAAAACCATCATTGCAAAAATGTTCCCCACCAGTCAAAGTGGTCGTTGTAAAGTGTCTGCTTCGGGAGTGACATTTAAACCATTAAAACCCCTTGTGGATGTTACCTACTGGCACAATCCCAATAAGCTCGTCCAGCGACTACAGCTGTTGCATGCTTCACGTCAAGCCGGCCATACCGGTCACGATTGTGAAATTCAAGAAATTGAAGAAGAACTTCGAAATGCCAAAATTATTGTTTAAGTCTTTACACATTAAAGAGGGCATCGCTCATGAGTTGCATCGTCCAGCTAGACGTCACTATCAGCGACTCAAGGTGATTTCACGGGGTGTGGATGAACTTTGGCAAGCCGATTTGGTGGAAATGATTCCCTATGCTAGTGTTAACAATGGTGTACGCTATATGTTGACGGTCATTGATGTGTATTCCAAAATGGCCTTTGTTCAACCCGTGAGTCGCAAGTCTGGCCCGCAAGTCACCAAGGCCTTTAAACATATTATTCAACAATCCAAACGTCAACCCCAGTTGATACAAACCGATCAGGGAAAGGAATTTTTCAACAAGGACTTTTCCAGTTTTCTCAAATCTTTGGATATTCACCAGTACACCACATACAGCAATCTCAAAGCCAGTGTGGTCGAGCGTTTTAACCGAACATTGAAAACCCATATGTGGAAAGCGTTTACAGCTCAAGGCTCATATCGCTGGTTGGACTTGTTACCTGAGCTAGTATCACGTTACAATGACACCAAACACAGAACCATTGGGACCAAGCCACAACTTGTGACCAAAAATATTCCGCGACTGGATAAACTGTTTAACCCCATCAAAACAGCAGACCCTAAACGTCACCTCCTTAACAATGGGGACCATGTTCGTGTGAGCAAATTTTAGTCTGACTTCGACAAAGGTTACACACCAACCTGGGGCACTGAACTATTTCGAATTCGACAAGTCAACCTAAACAGCCCAGTCACCAATTTACTCGAGGACCTCAACCATCAACCCATAAAAGGCAGGTTTTATCTCCAAGAACTCCAAAAGACAGCGTTTCCTAAACATTACCTTGTGGAAAAAGTTTTGAAACAAAAAGGAAATAAACTATATGTAAAATGGTTGGGATTTAGCTCAGCCTTTAATTCTTGGATTAATAAATTACATGTTGTATGAAACTGTGCACTTTGTATTTATTTATTCACTCATGTTGTACTTAACCTACAGCCCTGTGTGTATGTGTGTGTGTGTGTGTGTGCAGTCCTCAGCTCTTCATGTATATGAGCAATACATATTTCTTTCTCTCTTTGCCTATGTCGTCTCTTACACCGACTCTCTCCCTCTCCGTCCCTTCACCTCCCGCCACTGTCAAAACAGGATGTGACTTGTTAGCTCTTATCGTGCACGTGCGCAGCTAACATTCAAGGTGAACACCTGTGTGTTAGGTCATATTACACATGAACTTGCATTTTCTCACGTAGGAACCAAAACAGGATGTGACTTGTTTCACAAGGGGGTCGGTAATAATAATGTCTTCTCACACGTGTTCACATGTATTTCGTCACTTTCCTTTCATATCGTTATCAGATTGTAGTGGTAAGGTCTGGCGAACAACGTCAGTTCAACACACTGCTTTACACATAAATGTAGTTAGGCCCTTGGGCACAATTTGGATAAATTCATGGGTCAGTCCATAGGGACTAGGCCATAGGGACTGGTCCAAAGGGACCCGTCAAAAAGACCCGTCCACATGGGACCCGTCCACAGGGACCCGTCAACAAGGACTCGTCCACAAGGACCTGTCAACAAGGACCCGTCCACAGGGACCTGTCAACAAGGACCCATCCATAGGGACCCGTCCGCAAGGACCCGTCCATAGGGACCCGTCAACAAGGACCTGTCAAAAAGGACTTGTTAAACAGGGGCTAGTCAACAGGGACCAGTCCAAAGGGACAAATCAACAGGGATCAATCAAAATGGGCTATCGCCTCAAGGTCTGACATGCCCCTCTTTGATTATTGGTTTGCCTATCGATAAGCGTCGCTTGGAAAACTTTTTGATCACCACTCGTGGGTTGGGTTATGTTAGGTTACACTACAGCCGCCATCTTTAAAAAGCCCGCCCTCTTACAAAAACTATGAGTGGGCATGCGTAAAATGACAAAAAACAAGCATGCTAATTCATAGTGGCTTTCCACCGTACACATGTCTCTTGTGTGGCACAACGTTTCATTTCATATTTGCATTCAAACTCCTACATGTTGCACTTGGTAAGCGAGATTTTCGAAAAAAAAAACCATCAATTTCACCCCCTAGTAGGGGTAGGTTTTATTTTGGGATGGAAATATGTTGTCCATTGGAAAGGGAGTGTCAGCCCGAGTTCAATGACACCTCATTCGTTAAAATCCAACCATGCGTTCGAGAGATATCGCGCCGCCGCCATCTTGTGTGGTGGCGGTGGGTGCGGAATCCCCCAAAAACATCTACTAGTTTAGTTGACAGCTCCTTAGCGAACTAGTTCGCTCTTTTAGTTCGTTAGCTCCCATCTCGAATTCCCTGTAAGACAGATCGTTCGCTCGCCTTGCTACTGCCACTGCACGCGCTCTTTGTTTGTTATAGCAGTCTGTCACCACTGATTACTCATTCACATTGCTCTCGTTTCAAGCAATACTGTAGGCTACTGTAACAGTTACTATGCTCTCTGCACGTGCAGTTCGTGTATTAGATATTGATATGTTGCGTGTGTAGTAATGTGTTTTACATTTTGATATTCGAAGATAAGAATACAAAAATATGAGTATTGAAACATTAGTGAAATTCCTTATTCCTTCCTTATTTCCTTTTATACCTTGTAGGAACATAGGGTAGCTACAAACTTCTTCCATCTCACTCTATTGTTGGCCATCCTTTTAATTAGTGTCCATGTCTTCCTTCTGAGAAAACTTCTCTTTCTATTGTTTATAAAGCCAAAAGTCGTCATTTGTTAGCCTACTTTCGATTTTTGCAAAAAATGAAAGTAGACTTATGAGATCAACACAGGGCGAAAAATTGTGTGTCTGTCTGTGTGTATGTGTGTGTGTGAGTCTGTGTGTGTGTGTGTGTGTGAGTGAGTGAGTGTACTCTGAATGTCTGTCCCCCCCTATCAATTCGAACACGGTGAAACCGAATTGAACGAAATTTGGTACAGAGGTAGCTCTAGCATAGGGCACCTCAGTGTCATACTTTATATCGCCGCCATCTTTACCAAAACTGAATGGCGGCCACTCAAACGTTCAAAACGTAAACTCAAATTACGGCTAAACTAATCATCCGATCTCTACCAAATTTGGTGACAACATACCTTTATATAGGACGCGTCTTTCACCCAAACTTCATGGTCATCGGCCTTGCCATTTCAGGATGGTGGCCGTGTGAATTATGCAACCATTATAATCAATAGCCTAAGACCCACCAATTCAGATTATCAAGCCTAGGGTGGTTTAAGCTATCCTGAAGGTCGTGATCCGTTATTTATTATAATTTAATATTATAATATTATTCTGTATGACTGGCTTAAAAGAGCTGAGCTGTATCTGCCACACGACAAGATGGCAGCTGTCCTCATGAGCCTGTCTTATATTTCAGTAGTTTTAGTATGTTGTATGCGATATACCCTACTGATACAATAATATAAACTTTGTATGAAATGATCTATAATGAAGATGTACTGCAGTGAAGAAATAGTTTATTTCAAGTCATTATTTGCCAACAGGTTGAATCTAATATATCAGTTAAGATCGCCATGATGTTACGGATATGTTTAGCTCTGGGCTAGCGTGTTAGCCTGTCACGCAGTTGACTGGGGATCGAATACTGCTACAGTTGACTTTTTTTTCTTGAATTCTTTTACAAATGATGTGCACAAGCTCTTTTCACAGATACTGAATAAAATGTCATTTAGCTCAAAGGGGAGGCTAATGTATACACTCGTTTATTAATAAAATCACAGTCCCAGCATTGCACATAAACAGAAGACATTACGAAAAGGAGAATAGAAGAATTAGATACACGTTGTTATCAACCACAGCCTTCTTAATGTCTCTGTACGGTGCTGTCCTCTTGTGGGTTATGTGGGTAGTATTGTTCCAAATATACCGCTGTGTCAATACCTGGCCTCCTAAAGTATGGCAATTTTGTAATACTGGTAGTTCGACTATTAGCCACGATCGCGCTCCGATTACCTTTAATGATAGAACGTACAAGGCACTGCCGGCAGGAAGTTAGGTCCTCATTTGAGTACGTAATTCAATTGCTTATATGAGGACGAAGCGTCCTGCTGGCAGGACCGTTCTTTTTTCCATTATATAGAGGGAAATGTAACGAATCAGCGCATGCAAGTCTGAAGTTGGTAGCTCTGACCGTTCAGTAATGGCGGCGATTATACGTAATGGTGACTGTGTTTATGTTTTTGCTACCTATTTCGATGCTCCAAACAGCGGAGATGCATGGAGTCGCTCGTTATTTGCTAGTAATTATGATATCAGTAAATGTCATGGTACTGTAGTTTAAATTACGTGTAGTTGTGCAACTGTGCAGTGGGTTATTGACAAAAACACAACTAGGCTTTTTTAAATTTATTTATTCTCGAGTGATGGACGCGCCGTCGCTCATACATTTATTTAGTCTCTGTACTATAAGAAAACACGTTTATACTTTATACGTTTATATATTTTAGAGTCAATATGTTGTTAAGAGACAGTTATTGTATTAGTCAATATCAGTCATATTGAATATTTTAGAATATTTACAGACTTTTATTGTTTGCCCAGTACCAGAACTGCAATATTATTACGCTCTGATAACCCAAAGTACTGCCGGAAGGACGCGTCCTGCTGGAAGGCCAGTTCAAACATTTGCCGTAAGGGTCCAAAGTCCTGCTGGAAGGACGCACCGCTGTGTACAAAAGTACTTCCGGAAGGTCCTTCTAGCAGGACGATTGACTGTACGCTCTATCATTAAACACTGCCAGTTGGATCGCCTCCCTCCTGGCTACTTTAAACTGCCTACTCGTTGAACACCCAGAGGCGTACTAGATAAATATGAATTCACTGCTAGGTCGCAGCACCAACCTACTGTGATTGGCGCGGATTTTTTAAGGGGAAGGTACCCAAAACGATAGATCCTTAAGTTTGCAGGCTGGCTTAATATAGAGATTAACGGACGTGAATGCATTACAATAAGTTAGTAGTTTTGTTATTCAATCATCATAAAGTATATAATATTGATTTTGACACTTACTGGCTAATTATCAATATAAAAGAAAGCAAACACTACATGGTGGTAGAGGTGGTTTTAGGGATGAGGACAAAGAGTTATAAATATACCCATACATTTAGGAGAAAGTAGGCTATATGTTCTTTGCTGAACATCTTGTTTATCATTAGTGAAATACCGGTACCGTACCTAAAAGAATAACTGGATGGACGATGTGTTCGTAGAAGCATACACTTATTATTCTCTTTATTTTATTTTTCTCGCGTGGGGCCGATAACCTAGATGTTAGGCCCCTTAAAACAACAATTATCATCATAATTTTCGCGTATATCGGCGCGTCACCATCCGATTCCATTTCCTACTTGTCACTAGGTGATGATAAGATGTACCCCCACCCCCGCAATTTTCGTTTCATTTCTTACTTGCTTCGTGATATTCATTATTTGTCTGCTCCGAAACCGTTGGGTACATTATCTTTATGGCATTAATGATGGGAGGAATAGTTTTTATTAGTTCAGAGTTTTTGTCCATAGAAGTTCGCTTTTATTTGTGAATCATCGTCATAATGTTCATTTCTTAAAAATTCCTTAATCCTTGGCGTATAATCAAGCTTTCAAAAATATTGTTAACAAAATCGATGTTATCTGTCGTCGTGAAAATCCTTCCATGAATCGAAAACGTGAAAATAAATCATCAACTAAAATTTCTAATAATCCAACAATCTGAAAGATCAGAACTGGCATTAACCATTATCAAAATGCATCGAGTCCACATAAAATCTCGAGCAATAGCCGCTACCAAAGCCATATATGTCATCAAAACAATCACGAAGCTCTCTTTGGGAACTGCTATGACATTATTCGACGCGAAAATAACGCCCATCGCCACATATGGACTTGAAATCATACGGGAGAAATTATCCCTGGCAGACTTGAGGACGCTTGAAGCAGTCAAATCGCGCTTCCCGAAGGCTACCCTGGGGATATCGAAATATACAAAATCAAGATTAGCATATGAACTCTCCAGGGAGACCTTCTTCATTGAGGACCTTTGGATGAAGAGAGGGCAACCATCCACCGACGCCTGGAAAAAACTAATGCAGGAAAGAATACAGAAAAGGGACGAAATCTGGTTCGAGTTTTACACCACGGAGGCCTTGATGACTAGGACATGGATGAACACAAATCAAGACTTGCGACACTTAGTCAATTCGATGGCGGTACATGTGTATCACATAAACTGTGTAATACCGAGTACTTTCATAACCCTGATGAATCCTGCGTATATAAATTATGCGGGGTGCAATGTAGTAGATACCACGTAATTTCTTGTGCAATTCGGGGATCATCCATTGTGAAATTTTGTGAATGACAGTTTGTTTTCATCAATATGCACAATTTGTGCGATTTATCTTTAATAATAAAATACATCGATGTCCTAAAATGAATAATAGCAGAGAAGATCTCAAATTCCAATAAGCATTAACTTCCAATAAGACTACTCGCAGATACCTGTATTAATGCAACTTCCAATAAGCATTCAACGTAGATGGTAAAACACTGAATAATCACAATGAGAATTGGTCCTATAGGCATGCTCCAAACATCAAGCAACTACTAAAATGATAATATAAATGAACTTTTCATGTTACTTTGTGAAGGCTTCATGTTGATTCACCGAAGCACTTAGCATGTAACACCACGCTATGAAGAATGAACTACGGACTCCCGCTCAGGTCCGCCTCGGCTGCCTCGAACAAGATCCCCTCGTCTCGCTGGTCGCCCGACAATCAGCCCCAACTGAAGGTTCGCCCAGCCACATCTCTCGGTCCCCGCAAGCCCTCGCTCGCCTCCCTGGGTCTCACTGGATCGAATCCCGACATCTTCTTGACTCTTGAGCGTCTCTTCGTTCCACTCTTCTGCTCTTGGCCCTTCGAAGTTCTGGTTGATTTCGTTCGTATTATCCATCATCTATTATTCACTTCGTGCGATTTGTGTAGTCTTTCTTCCTTCTAAATTTCCATGGCCACATCGTGTCTCCGTTCTTAGTGTCTTGATACTGGTCAACCATGAACACTCCTGCAGCATAATTGAGACTACATTTCCCCTCGGCATATTTAGCACGCACTCATCTCTCTCGAAGCTAAGTTACATGTCCCAATCCTATACATTTCGACGGCGTTTGCCATGTTCATAAAAAAATCACTCAAAATGAATAACCTACAATTCACGCGTTTCTTCTGCATACAGTTTTCAACAATATATATTTACCATGCACTGTTCCCTTAATAACACGCCCTTGTGTTAACTTAAAATCTTTCTCAAATATTGTTTCACTAATCTCCACGACAAAATGGACGCCCTTTGTCCTTCACGCAACAGTCAGATTCACGTAACATGTCTTTATATCACTTCAAACTTTCTCAAATCTTTTGTAATTCATACACGTTACTTACGCATGAACTTACTTGCATTTACCACCATTATTCACTCGTTCCTTATCACTTTCATCTTTGCACATCGGGTCTCTGTCTTTCACGGAGCACGCACTCGACACGTCCATTCGTCTCGCAAGTCGTAATCAGAGCCAACTCACAATGGCCACTTCTTCTCCTTCTTCCCTCAAATTTCAGCGTGGCAAACACCTTTGCGCGCGCGATCATGGCTTATATCGAATTACCATTAAACTGAAGCAAATCTTTACATAGATCTTAACATGGTAATTCACCAATTAATTAATGTAGTTATTTCAGAGTCCCAAAAATGATATATGAAGCCAAACTATCATTTTGCTCAGATAAAATATAATTTCGAAAAACTTCCATTGGCTATTTTCCGTCACGTGACCTCGGCCTAGCAATACGACTTCTCCTATGGACACCTATTTTCGTATATCGGGTAGTCTACCTTCTCAGGCGTTCAATCAGATTACTCCTTATATCTGATCGCCGTACATCCGACCAACTATTTTCTCAATGGGCAACACCTTTTCTTCATCGTCTCTCGCTACTAAACTGGATTCATGATCACTTTCCAGGCCTCGTTAATTTTCAAAGCTCTACTGTAAAATCTTGCATGGGTCTCTCCATCATCACAAATCGAATTTCGGGGACAGTGCCTTCCATTCCAGCCCTCAGTCCAGTATTACATTTGTTGGCTGGGCATGGAATCGGCTGCCTATCCTTATGGCAACTGCGCGGCAGAAATAGAGGGTAATGTACGAGTAGAAAGGTACAAGTTGAGAGAAGCGATGGCGTGGTAGAAATTGTTACTGCTGATATAGTCTCCAATAATTCCGCAGATACGAGTGTGAATATCTCTGAAGACTGGCAATCGGCCATTGAATAAATGATGCAAGTAGACACTATGTTAAAACTCAGCAACTTTTCTAGGTTTATGCCGTGTCATGTATGGGGTTTCGCCTAGGACACCAAGCTGGCTCATCAGCGGGCCTCCACAGGAGTAGCGAACTGTGCACTACCTCCCTTCTTATGGAGCGCACGTGCACCTGTCACTGCGGGCGGGGAGCACCATGAGCCCGCTGATGAGCCAGCTTGGTGTCCTAGGCGAAACCCCACACATGACACAGCACAGACCTAGAAAAATTGCTGAGTTTTAATTCACGGACCGAGAAAACCAATATACCATCTTTCTAGACACTATGTTGTTTCAAAACAATCATGTTTGCTGGCTTATTGTTGATTCATTTTGGAGCTTTGCAACATTGTGTAACCTGTGTCGTTATGATGGCTGTATTAGTGTGTGTATTTGTAGTTCAGTTTAGGATTTGGAAGTGGCCGTGGCCTTAAGTTAGGAACCATCCTGATATTTTCCTGGAGAAGATGTGGGAAAGCACGGATAACCAACCACTAGCCTACTTGGCCAGCTGAAATGAATATCATATCTAGCTCTTCTCAGTTTTGCCGCACGAAGCTGAGTGTACCCGCTACAATCGTCAAACCAGAATTTTCATGGCATCAGCAGGAATCGAACCTAGAATCGTTGGATCCGGAGTCTCAATTCGCACCCCGAGACCACAGAAGGTGACGTTAATACAACAAAGTGACGTGAATGTTCTTGAGTACAATTAGTTCTGAAACAGCCTGGTTGTATTATTGTGATTTATGAAGGTTGGCATAAAATACGATGGGAGGGAGAGTTCTATTCCACGCGCCCCTTGCTTCTGTGGTTCTACAAAACGTGCGCGCATATACCTTAATTTAGTTCTCACCGTGTGGCTCTGAATTCAGTTCCCATTTGAGATCTTGTAACGAAGAGCCTGCGCGATTCAGATCTCACATTTAGATGGGTATGTTCCCACAAGCTGGAGAGGAGGTACCATGATATTGAAATACTTAATAGCTGAAATGTTTCTAATTCCGTGGTTCTAATTGGTTGTGGTTTTAGGGCTTCTCGTCCTTGAGGTTGAAGCCTATGCATGCTACCTCGTTATGACACTAGAATTCTAAAAATTCATTTAATTTTTATTTGAGAGGCTTTTGCAAAAGAGACGCCTCCATGATCCCATGTTAGCAGTTAGCAGTGCGGCCTCTTCAGCTCATATGCCCCTTATCTTGAAATATTTATACACTGGATCTATAACCATCACCTCATCGGAGTCGGCGATAGCTACTTATAACCCGGCCTCGGCCAGACCGAATTGCAACACCGCCTCACCAGCTTCATACGTCTGGGTTCGGCAGAGCGCCTAGCCTGTCTATAAATATTCTAATTTGATATCGGATTATTGGAAAGAAGTTCACTAATATGTATGGACGGGGGTAGGTGTGTATAGGTGACAAAAGGAGATTTTGATGTAAGTTATTTAACAATTAATCGAACAAAACGATAAAATTATCTGCCATTAAGTTAACTCATCATAAAATTCAAGAACATGGCAAGAAACAAATAAATACCTCATAGAAGTGTTAACTACGTTTCCTAATATTTCATTTAAGTAGCCTATTCAATGGTTCTGTCATTGGTTTAGAGTAATTATTGCTGAGAGGAATGTTTGATGCAATTACAATATCATCTTCTCTGGCACAGATACACGTATCTCCAATGACGTGGCGCTTAAACGTGTCAGAAAACACTACCTTCTCACTAAGAAAACACAAAGCATCCTTTTGTTTGTCACAGTAGCATCAGTGTGACAATTTAATAAGGTTGTTCTTTCCGGTTGCGCTTGTAATTTTCTCATGCAATAAATCGGTATCTCTGTTTTACTGGCTAATTAGTACGCCCATATCAATGATTTATGTGTATGTGTTTTACTTACACTGCTTAGACGCCAACGTAGACAAGAGAAAAGTAGCTATCATAGGTTATGACCGATAGAAATTACTAAATATTGCCGAGGATTGTCAGCAGTGGCATAACAAGTGTTTGGTTCTGGAGGGGGATGAGCTGAGAAAAATTACATTGCGGGGTGAGGACTCGGACATAATGACACATAACCAATGGAGGCAAGTATATGATCCTGAAATTTCAAACCCTCCTACCTACATTTTTAAAATTTCATTAGTATTTGATACGTTGTATTTGCACTTATCAATGTAAAAATGCTCGACAGTTAACAATTTTGTTGATATTAAATTATTAAGTCCGGTTTTCTTCGCGAAATCATCCGGCTCTTTATATTCCCCCAACATTGTATAAATATTGATAAACTGCAGCTTACAACTAAAGCTTAACTTAAAACAGCGATACAAGTAAACATAACATTATTCACTTTCCAATACGACACTCCCACTCGGATACTAACAGAAAGACAAATGACACCAATGGATATGGAAGAATACTCCCTCACCTTCCTCTCTGCTTCCTCGCTGGCTAACTGAATAGCTGACTATTTTTCTCATTCAGTAAGTGTTACATTAGGGTAACGCTAAGAATTTTACACGAGTGAAAACAAATGATTTCAAATTAGTAAGTATCAACTTACATCTTAAAATCATTAGCCATCAATCCGAAGATTGATTTTATTCAAAACTAAAAACATCAACAAATTGCATTATTTGGCCTCGTATTTAAGCCACTGATTGTCAATTCCCCACTAGTATCAACGTACGAATGTTGCTACAATAAACAACACATTTCAGTTTTAACCAGTGTCTGAAGCTTACAAATCATAATGCAAGAAGCTTTAGAACAATGCAGAAGAGCAACCAAGTGCGATATGATTCGAGAGCTTACTACAATTTAATATTAGACCATAGAATAACGACGTTCAGTTAGGAGCTGTACTTACGTTTACCAGATGATTAGCCTTCCCTTTTGGGCCTACCGTAAACACTATTGTGAAAACTGACAGTGTTAAAAGAATATACGTAAATTTGTGCGGAGTCGCACGTTCAGCATCATTCATCTCCATCCATACCGCTAGCCGCACATTGGCAAGAGTGCGGCGTTGCCGCTCTTGTATTGGCAGGGCCTTGCTTATAGGTAGCTAATTTGTAACTCAGCATTTATCTCTTCCTGCCATTGCTCCCATCTATATTTCCTAGCAATAATTCGTGTTACCCTCATATCAGTTACCTTTAGCTTATGTATGAGATGTCCTGAATCCACCCTACTCTCACTCTTACACAGCAAGGTCGCTCTAATTCTGAGCGATGTAGGGTTAGTTTGGTCGCTACACGAACTTCTGGTAGAACACTGTAGATCGCTACTGACAACTACCTGCATTGACTTTTATTCTTAAATATAAATTGAGAGAAATCTTGTAATCTGTTGGGTTTACGCCATGTAGATAGTCTCTATGGAGATCCATGCTTTATCTCGCTATAGGAGGTTTGTATTTGGAGTCAAAAGTATGCAAGAAGAAATAAACTTGTAGTTATACATGACCGTTAATCTCACGATCATGAGCCACGGGACCTCCATTTTCACGTGGAATCCGAACGACAGAACATGATATTTCTCTTCGGAATCTCACATGCAATGACCGGGAATCAAGCCCCGTCCACTTTGGTGAGAGGGAAGCAGCTTGACCACTGCACCATTACGGCACTCTCAAAAGTTTGAATTACATAACACCAATCCAGAACAAATTCTGCTGATACTTGGTAATAGGGGGTGTTCGGGATACAGCGCGTCTGGTGTGACGGCTGATGTGCGCGATCAGCTGTAATTACATACAAGTGTAGCGGGGAGCCTGACAAGAGCTATTTATAATGATTAGTGTCATGCCGAAGAGTCTCCGTCCCCATTTAAGTTGGGAATGGATAGTGTTACGGCAGCAAAATTTGAACGAAGATAAATATTTTCAGCCGTTTTTCACTCTCCAGGAACTTCATATCAAATTGCGTGTATAAATGCTCCATATACAATTCTTCATATATCTTTGCAACGTGGCCAAGTAGTACGTCAAATCATACCCCAGGACAGCAATGAGAAGCTGCAAGTTCCTTAATTCAATGCTCGGACAGCGGTCACTTAGAAATACTGTGTGTGGTCCAAGTGTGTAAACTGAGAGACGGTTGGATCGATTACGACTTTAACCATCCTAGAAGTAGTTTTCGGTGGTTTCCGATTTACATTCCAGGCAAATGCCGGAATGTTTTTAGATTCAATATTCCGATACCGGTGCTGATAGCGGCCAACATGAGTAGAACTTTCTACACTCACTACAGGTAAGTGGCTAGATGGTACACTGTTCTAAGTCCCGGGGCACCTACAGTATTTGAGTTCCAGACCCTAATAACTAAATTTATATATACAATTACAATCATCACAATAACACAGGTTATCAATAAAATACCACACACCCAAGTACACTGTTGATGAATATAGCAATAATCACAATAACTAATGACAAGCTGAAGGCAACCGGCGCTTCCTGTGGCATAACTCTATGAATTGAGATTCATATTCCGAAGGTACGGTTCGATTTCCGGCTCTTTGAAGATATTTAATTCTGTTCCGAGGGCTAAAATGGGGTGCATTCAGCCTCAGGAGGTTAACTGAGAAATGGTGGTTTCGAATACAACTTAAGCGATGTTAGAAGGGTGGCATCGGTGGCGTAGTTGGTAGCATGCTGAGCTTCTATGCCCAAGGTTGCGGGTTCAAACCCAGCTGAAGTAGTCGCATTTTAAAGAGCGTTAAAATCCCTCAGTATGCCTTCCTTCGGAGAGGAAGTGAAGCCCGTGGGCTCATGTCATAGATTTATGGCGTGTAAAGGAACCTTCCGCTAACTTCACTTTTGTGAAGCTAAAATTTGTAGGTTAGATTTGATAACGCTGTATTAGTTCCAAAGTTCGGTGCCAGGTGCTGGTTGCGATGCCATCTAATAGTCAAGTTCACAGCTAGGTGTGTGGACGGTAGCATTTGGCAGCAATGTAGAAACTACTACTTGAAATTGATCGTCTGCAGTCCTTACCTGAATCACACATACACACACTAATACAGCCATCACAATTCACACCAGTTATCAGACACATTCTACACACTCCCAAAGTACACGGGGCTACATGACCTCGTTGTCGCAGCCCCTAAACTAAGGAACCAACCAACCAACCAACCAACCGATCTTAGAAGCAGTTCTCGGTGGTTTCCGATTTCTACTGAAGGCAAATGCCGAGAGCTCACTACATTGAATTTTCTTCTTAAATATAATTCTTAATAATACTACGCCAATCAATACAAATTAAGAAACATCTATGCAATTGTTGAACACCGGGTGAGTTAGCCGTGGTCGGTACGGCATGACTGCTGGCAGTCGCTCACATCCGGAAGGCGAGGAGGTTCGAATCCCCCCGCCGGCAACCTTGAAGATGGTCTTCTGTGGTTTCCCAACTTCCTTCCAGGCAAATGCCGGGGTTGGTTCCTAACTATAGGAACTCCTCGACCTTCCATTCCAACTTTCCTCCCCAACGGTACTTGTAGCTCACCCATTGGGTGTCCGCCTCGAAGCAGCTACAAAACTGGCGAGCCAAACATGCCCTCGGACACTCCCGGCACTAAAAGCCATACGCATAAAAATAAAATAAAAATAAAATAAAAATACAAAATTTAAAAAATATATATAAAAAAAGAATGTTGAACATTGAATGGAAGCTCAACAAATGAATTGAATAGTTGTTTCTCAATTTGTGTTGATTGGCATAGTATGAAAAGACATGAATATAACCAAGTCTGCCCAATTCCTTAATGACAAAGTTTAATATATTACGAGAATTAATACCTTAAGTCAGTAAAATGTTCTTTTATAGTGTACCGGTTTCGGCCAGCCTTATGAATGCTCAATTGTCCTGGATTATATCTTTTCACAGCAACATCATCATACAGATATTTATTCTCACGTAAACACAATATGATCATATCAATCCCAACCTCAAAATCCAAAATCTCTGAATATATAGTATCCACATCGCTAATACTTTACACTTCAAGCTGGTTTCTTTTAGGAGCAATACAGTATATTTCACCTTTAATCAATACTTGTAACAGATCGGAATTTTTAGCCTACTTTTCACATTTTGCAACAAATAGTTCCGTGAAGAACTAAATAGCCTATTTTCATACATCCTACTTATGCTAATTGACTCTATAAACATTTAAAACAAATCAGATCGCTGTAATAGATTCGTAGATATTGAGAACCGTCTAATATTTCGGATGGACACTGGTGTATTCTTTGGAATACACGGTAAGACAGAGTAAGCTTTTGCTTCTCTTTGCTTTAGTTCATCCCTTCCTTTTTTCGCAAACACCAACAGTGATCTTCTGATTTATCTTTGTTGGTATATGTTTCTTACACTACCTGCAAGCATGTTCTAGATATATATCTTCCATGACCCACCTAGCGTCATCTAGCAGCGAATCTCTGAAGTTCCTCAATTCTTCCCTGTACAAGAGGACTTCCTTACCAATCTAGCCACCAGATCTCGTCGCTATCGCCAGCTATCATCTCCATGATCAAGAGAACTTCGTCTACTTTTTCACCCACCGGGCTGCGCTAGTGTCTCCTGCTATCAACTCTTTGAAGACCATTTCATCAAGAAAATTTATTACTGCAAAGTTGGCTATTCTTATATGTATTCCTTTTGTCTCTACCCCACTCTTTTCCCCTTCCCTGGTCTCTCCGCGCTCCGTTGAGCTGGTCTCACTTGTACGTCTGAAGTCAAACCAGTCAGTTGGAGCTTAACTAAAGCTCGCCTCCTCTACTCTAGAGGCAAACTTTTAAATTCGACGCCATGTTCGAGTTTTAGAATCAACCGTCAACAGCAACATCACCTTCTTCATGAAGCAAAGATAATTACCGACTTCATGTTATAACCACATTCTCATCGCTTTTAAAAGGCTCAATGCTTTTATTTGGATTTTATAGACAGTGAAAGTTGCTATGTGATAAAATAACTGCTTTCAAGAGATCTTCTTGTCAAACTCAAACTATCAAGTCTAACTTTCAAAATGAAAGATTTTCTGAGATGCTATCTCACATCGAGGGATATTTCTAAAATACCCACTGTCTATATAATATAGTTTTCCGCCGAGGGATTCTCTACCCAATTTAAACAAGTCATCATTGCTCTGGATCCTTCCAGAACCTACACTCTATCTACCAGTTATACTGTCATGTATTTTCCACTTCATATGGGAATACTTTTTCAAACTAAGGAATCTTCCTTATGAACTGCTAATCAATATCTAATTTTTCTTCCTCCGTTGGGATTTTTCTGGTGCATTCAACTATAACCCACAAGTTTTTCAAGCAATAGACTCTCGCAAATCTAGTGTAACTAGTTATTTTCCACCATTGCAATAACTTTCTTTGCCATCAACTTTTTGTGCTACTACAGTGAACTTTTCAACTATATCAACAGACTATAGTGATAACAGTGCCTGTTCGATTTTTCATCCGCGTCGCGCTCGTCCGAGTACAATAAATACGGCCATGAACACTCTTCCACAATCCCATTTGATCTTTCCCAAACCCTTTACTAACAACTAAAAATAATAAAATTGTTACTTTTTTTTCAATGAGGTGTCACTCTCAATAAGTGCCCTCCCTTACTTGCTCCACGTACAACGAATTAATGTCTGTAAAAATTCGTGTCTAGTACACGCCTTAAATTATATTGTTTCTCCCTTCTAATTAGGGAATCCAATTCTTTCTACTCAAAAGTGAGTTGTCTCTAGGTTTCACGAAAGGGAAGTTTGCCCCATTTTTCTCGTGATCTCTACCCACATAGGAGTTCTAGAAACTTCATTTCAATTTTTCTCTTCAGGTTTCACAATAAGTGACCTGCCCTATTTGTATAATCTATAAAACTAATTCTGTATTAATACAAGTTGTTATAGAAACTTCTATTTCATTTCTTCCTGTTTTTTGTTGTTACTTTCGAAGTTGTTATTTGTTCATATTTCTAAGATACCTATCTATAAATCCTTACAGTATACGTCTTGTACTTGATTTATTGTTTAACTTTAATTACGTCAATTATTTTTGAATTTCCCATTTGTTAATCTTAACAACATTTCAAAATCTTACGAAGATTTTAAAGCCTATAAAAGGTTTAAAACCAAAAGAATTGTCAATTGCCTGGCGCAAGCTTTAGATGTTTTCGGAGGTCTGCGACCCCAATTGATTATACAAATCAAAATTATATATTTGTTACATAAACTACTTCCTTTTACATTGTTAAATAAATTAAGATTTGTTCTTTGCTTTATCATTTCTCTAACATAACGGTAAGGCAAGATCCTGCCTTCCTTGACTCTTCCTAGGTTTATGCACTCTTTAATAAAAATAAATCCATTGATAAGGTTTTCACCACTTGTTGCATTTGAGCAAGAACTCTTAGTTATTAACTTAGTAAAGTCTCTCTTAGCTTTAATAGCTAATTCTAACTGGTCAGTAAGGCAAGCACAGCTCGCTACGCCATCTTCCTGCTTGTGGAGATTCTCTCTACCACTTATGGTTGTTTTTTCAAAATTTAAGTGTTTCTCATTGTCTAAACTTTTAGTCGGCGCCTTGCTGGGTAAAAGCTTAGTCATTTCTAAATGCAACTATTGGTACACTTACCAAAATTATTCTCAAGGGTATAATTGCTTTATTCCTATCCTTCTTGGAAGCATTCGGTCGCTCTTTAGAAATTCTACAATTTCAAGACCTAAAATATCAGGGATTATTCAAATTATTTGTACTCTTCAAAATTCTCGTTTAGAAACAAACTTCTTTGAACAGATACACAATAAATCTGTTATTCTTTGTCTTGCCAGACCACCACACTTCCCCATAGTAGGTATATTTATGCTTGAGAGGGAATACGCTACAGCAACTTTCTTGCGAATAGCCCAAGTTCCAGCTGCGTTTCCTGTTAGCTTCGTCCAGGTCCCAACCCACTTTAGGTATCGGAAAGCGGATTTGCAGTGGCAGCTGCCTTTGAGTATACTTAAAGGTAAAATTATAACTTCTTTTGGACTCTCGTCCTATTTCTCCATCCTTTTTCTCCAGTCCGAAACCCACTTCTTTTTCTTCATCATCTTCCCTTGGGGGTTAGGTTATTCCCAAGCTAATAATCTATCCAGACGCCATATTGCATTTTCATATGTGTAGGCCATAGAGTTACTGTATATACTATTGCATGAGGATTATTTCGTAGGCATTCAATAGCTTGATAAGGACACAAGAAATAAAAACCCGAGATTTTAAAATTTCGCACAGCCACCATATTGTGGTTATGAAAACAATTAAAATAAATTAGATACTAGTGGATTAAAATTTGCATAATCATTTACCGTACCAAGTTTAACTGCGATCGGATAGGCTAATCACGCGAAACGTCCATTTCATTATTTATATTATATTTCGCGTCGCTGCCATGTTGGGTTTGTGCTCCCCAGGTTATTGAAAGTCCCATAGGTGAACTTATGTTAATAGCCATTTTCAATATACAAGATTTCAGTTTGATTGCTGTCATAGATTAGTAGATGTTGAGAACCGTTCGGATAGTTGCCATGCTGGATTTTATATATGTATGCCATAGAGTTATGTACTATTAGATGACGATTATTTCGTAGGCTCATTATTTAAACATTGACTTCGATCGCGTGATTAAGACACAAGAAATAAAAAATAAATTTTAAATTTCGCACAGTCGCCATCTTGAGCTGAATTTCGTATTGAGCTGAATTAGATGTCATTGCATTTTCAATGTGTATACACATTTGCTGTACCATATTTCACGGCGTTAGGATGGTTAAATCACGAGAAAAATCTACTGAAATGTTTCAACTTAGCTTGGCCGCCATGTTAGTTTTGTAATTAATAGAATTTAGAAAATCACATTGGTGAATGTTTAGTAGTGCCTTTTATCACAAAATTTCAGGGTGGTATCAGTAGTAGATATAGAATGCTGGTGAAATATTTCACACAGCCGCCATGTTGGATTGGTGAGACGTAATAAAATTTGAAGGGCACGGTCGGGTTGGTATTATATAGTACTATGCCCTCACCGAGTTTCATTTAAATCGCACCAGCCTATTCGATTTTATTTGGAGGGGGAGGGGTGACACACACACATACGCACACTTCTTCACACACACACACACACACACATTTCATTTTCATTATTGAAAATAGGCTAAAAATGAGGAAAGACTAGACTTGTGAGATCGATCTGGGCAAATGTGTTTGTATCTGTCTGTGTGTGTATCCTCCCACACACCTATCAACTCCTAAATGGCTGCAGCTATCGAAACCAAAATTGGTATGCGTATGGACATCTCACGGCCATATTTGAAAATGACGTCAGTGCTACCAGCTGCTGAGAACTCGTAATTGACATTTGAGCTCAATTTGGATATCTTGGAAGGTATGCATGGGAGCTATTCCACAATTAGCACACATATAGATACTAACATTTGAGTTCAATTTCCAGGAAGCGATACCTGACAGTGTTGCTAACATGATTTTATGCCTGCGGATAGGTCCAATTTGTAAATGCATGTAACTTCTACACTATCAATTGGATTTCAACCAAATTTCGTATGTACTATGTGTACCAAAAACGGGTATGAGTATGCGTATTCTTAAGAGCAACCATGGCTGTTAACTGTTGATAAAAGCTCTCTCATTTTCTTAATACAAATTGCAATATATCAGAAAATATGCACGCCAACAGCTAGAATCTTTGCACACGTATAGTACATGACCTTCTACATTAATTTGCAGTAACCAATTTACGTCAATACTGCCAGTAGATTCTAAGCCCGCTGATAGGTCCAATTTTTAAATGCATGTAACTTCTATACTAACAAATCGATTTCAACCAAATTTCGTATGTGCTTTCTGTATCATAACAGATATGACTGTGAGTATTATTAAGAGGCATCAGGGCTGCCAACTGTTAATAAGTGCTCTCTCTGTTGTTTATCGTATTTTCAATATATCAGACAGTATGTAAACCAACAGCTCTAAGCTTTGCACACGTATAGTACCTGACTAGATTAATTTGGAATAACTGATATATGGCAGCGTTGCCAACCTGATTCTAAGCATGTTGATAGGTCCAATTTTTAAATACTTGTAACTTCTATACTAACAAATGGATTTCATCCAAAATTGGGACAATAATATTTCATCAAATTTCAGATTCATATTGCGCAACACATACATGACATTGTTGTCAACATGATTTTACGTGCGCTAATAGATCCATTGTAACATTTTATTTCTTATGTATAGATTAATATTTAGCATTTTAAGAAAATTAGGCTCTTTAGTTCATCACGGAACTACTTGTTAAAATTTTAAACTACTTTTACCTTTTAGATAACTAGTGTTTATAAAAATATTTTTGAAAACAATCTCTATTATAAAATTTGTTTAAATATTAGTCTTGCAACTCGACTTGTATTATCTATTTCTGATGAGGATGGTTACAATGTGGCCGAACCCGGTACTTTATAATTTAAAGTACATTTCATTGACTTACGTTATTAATTGTCGTAGTATTATTAAGAAGTATCTATTGAACAATACGGTAAATATCATACATTTTCCTAACATGGTTAATGTTATAGCTCTTTAAAGGAAATCAAGAGACATCTTGTAATTTGTCAGGTTCATGTATTTATAGAGATACATGCTTTATCACGTCGGAAATGGCTTTGTATTTGTACTCAAAAGTTTGAATAACAAATACCAAACCGAGAAAAAAATCCTAATACTTGGATTTAGGAGGTATTTGTGACGAGTGCCACTCAACAGCCACCTTCTTCTTATTCATGTCCATAGTTATCAGATTACACACTGGTAGATGCACCCCAATAACACACGTTAAGACAGGTTACAAACACGCATTGTAGTATTCGAAGTTGATAACTATGATGTCCCAAGTTCCTAAATAAACGGCTGCAGCAACGACAACTACTACTACTACTACTAGAAACGACGAGTCAAAGAAGCGGCTAACCTCGCGGAAAGCGTCAGCCTTTGTTCTCACTAATTTACTTTTCAGACCAATGGGCTTGTCAATGTTTTGACATCAAAGTACTGTCGACATCTCCATCATTTGTTTGAGAAATATTAATTAACTAGTGGTCCACCCCCATCACTTCCAAACATTGATATCAGCGGCGCATCAGAACGCAAATTTAATTGCTTATCGAGATTGACGTCACTGTGGTCTATCGATTCGTGGTTAGGCAGCTGTTTCCTTTATATACACCCGCTAGCAACTTTATTGGTGTGTTCAGAAGAAGTGCTCAGTTTACGTGTCTCCTTAAGAGGAAGGCTGATGAATAGTGTGTGAGATACTGAGAGTAATAATTGAGTAGTCTACTGAGAAACACCTGTTAATACTATAATGTTTATTATAACGTGCTTCCAGCCCTTCAAAACAACAAAACAATAATATCACAAAATTTCAACGTCAATTGACACATTTTAATACATTACATCATTAATTAAGGACAACATAACAGAAGCCACCAACATAAAAATTGACTTCATAAAATAACAGATTCGATTGACATAAATCCAGGACTATTTCACGTCACTACATGGAAACGTCAAGATATAATAATTGGATATTACAAACATTTTTAGTACAGTGTATTTGATAAAAGTTTCATATTAATTGCCTTTATTTGAGTTTAAATACTTTCATAAATACTTTTGTAAGGACGTCCATATCTATTGCACTTGTATATTCAAAATTACATTCTTAGAGTTAAGTTTCTTTTCAACATTTTAAGACCACTTTAGTCAATTTTATATAAAGGGTTCTTCAGTTTCCTGTTAACGCAGTACTTTTTCATTCTCTCAAAGCTTAACTTCCTTCCTTCGTTTGAAATAACCCTTGTCGGCTTGTTGATCTTGGTTTCTAATCTAATTTGTGTGTCTTTGAGTTTCTTGATTTCTTCGGTTTTGTTTCGTAAATCTTCGATTGTAATTTGTAGTTCCTTCATATCTTCTTTGATTTCTACAATCCATCTAATATTACTCTTACTGTTCAATACTATTTCTGTTATTTTCCTACTGAGCCTGTTTTCTGGTGTCCTGATGAGATGGCCGAAGAATGAGATGAGTCTTTTGCTAATTGTGCTCATTACCGGTTCCATTTCTTTGTTAACTGTTTCATTGGAAGCTAGTCTCCTGTGTCCATTTAATGGTATTGTTTATTTATACATGTTCTTATTCTTCTGCTTTCTATCTTGAGTATTCTGTCCATTTCTGTAGTGTTAGTTGTTTTAAAAATGGTTTCACTGGCATATGTTATTTTTGGTTGCGTAACTGTTTTATAACGTTTTAATTTGGTAGCTATTGAGATACATTTCTTTGTTATATGTGTTCTTGGTGATATATTGAGCTCTGGTCAGTTTGTTTATTCTATTATGCCATGTTGGTTTCTCATTGAGATTGTATGTTATGATTTCTCCTAAATATTTAGATCTGCCCACAATTTTAATTTCCTGTTCTATTTTTTTTCTATTTCTGTTTTATTTACTACTATCTATTTTACCCGGCGTTGCCCGGGAGGTGTATTTACATGTTATAGAAAGATACTTGCCAATATATTACGCAAAGGATATTCACTTTGCCCCTAAGTGAGTTTAAAACATAGTTCTCCTGAGCTCTGAAGTTAATCAAGTGCAATATTAACTCACTTTAAATCTAGGCGAAAGGTACTGAGGAGTACAATAACGTCGTTTTCTTTTTCTTCCTTTCTTAACGACGGATTGTGGGAAATTTGCTTCCAGACGCTTGAAGAGGGTCCACACTCTGCAAGTGTGTGGGGCTCTTACCCACTAAAACCCATGCACCCTTCTCCCACGACGTGTATATCCGCCCCGGAACTGCTCTAGCATTACTTCAGGGCGGCATCGTTTATGAAGCATCTTCTGCTCCTTCTTCCTTCAGTTCTTCTTTACTATTGGCCATAAGCGTCTAGATCGCGCTTCTTTAGGCGCCAAGTACTCTCCACATACACTGCAAATTGATCTCAGTATTCCTGCGTCAACACGTTATTAGCAGTTATACTTCTGTGCATATTTGCCTGTAGAATCTGCATAATTTAGAAGCGTTTTTGGCCTTTTCAAGAGCTTCAAGAAACACGATGCACTCACCTGTGCCAGGAACGTGTCTTCGCTTCTTCAACATTTCTGTCTGTATAAAGCATGAACCGTGGATTTACTTTGCAGCTTACTGCCTTGTGACCAGTTCTCCGCACTTAAAGCAAAGCTTGCTTCTGTCTGCACCTTTGCAGTTATGTGCATGATGCCCATACGATAGACAGTGAAGCACTAACGTTCTCCTTTGTACTCTACAATAGAGCCATCCTATTTTAATTTTACCGATATTCAATAATATCCGGGCCTGTCTCTCGTCTATCTCTGCAACGGCAAGCTTCTGCCCCCCTACTGTTCGGGTTCAGTATCGAGACTTTCAGTTCTCCATTGACACTCTCAAGATCCCGTCTTACAGCGTCCTCCACATCTACAACAGTGGTGACACTGTCCTTTTCCCTGATATGGTGCGAGGAACCAAGGCCTTCACATCCCTGTCCTGTCCGAGAGCATCCCTAAGAGATTTGCTAAAAACGTCCCTATTCTCGTTTTCTGTTGCTTTATTCAGTTCGAGAAGAATTGCCCCAGCTGTGGTTTTTCTAATGGATCGAATGCCCACCCCACTGTCTTCTGGCTTTACCTTGTACCGGATATCTTTCAAAACATCAGAAGAGGTCTTCCCATTCAAAGGTTTAATGACTACAGCTTCTGGGCGGCTCTTCAATACATTGCGTTTTTGTTTTCCAGACGTCTTTGGCCGTTTATTAACGTCTATTCTGTCATCAGATACATCTAGCGTGGATGGGACACCTTCAACCTTTCTGTTCTTCTCCTCCATTCTCTTCTTCCTAGACACCAGTGGCGGCGCGTTCTATATGTTCAGTGGTTCAGTGAACCCCCTAGAAATATCCTATAACTCTTAGTAAAATGGTTAATCAAGTGCTTATTTCTTTAATTACATATGTACATTTGCGCTCGGAGGGATAATTTTGACATCAACACTCGGTTGCTCTCCGAAACCAGCGAAAAGGTTCAATTTTTGGATCGCTGGCGCGCGAAGGGTTCAATTTCTGGATCGCAGGCGCGCGGTGCACAGTGTGTCGAATCGCAATTCTAGGTGGAAAAAATTAATAACTTCGTTAATACTGGTGGGATTCTATTAAAAGTTGGCAATATACCGTTTTCGAGGTCGCTTAATTCATTTATGGCATCGTCTGAAGTGTACGATCTTCGGGGGGGGGGGGGGGGGTAAATATATAGGGGGTGAGGGGGTAAGGGGAGGTGTAAAATATGACCGAAAGCAACAAAGGATCGTCCATTTTCGGTAGTAAAAATCACGATATGGATGTTTACATTATAGTTTATGACATTGGAAAACATACTCTTTAAAACTGGATAAAATATGAATAACGATGAGACTTGCAGTCCAGCATTTTTGTTACACCTTATTTGAGGGAATAGACGAAGTCACTGTATGTAAAATCATCCAGATTAAAAACGTATGTTAAATTGTTCTTTTGAAATCTTGCTGAATTTGATTTTTCCTTTGTTCAAATTCTCCCCTTATTTGTGAACGAACCTGCCATACCTTAAATGGAATTCTGTAACCGATGTTTTTTTTAGAATGGCTATATCCACGAATGTAATGTCGATAAACCATACACGTAGTTATTGACATTAACACTTCTAGACAGCATTGAGTTCATTTTGCTAGGCTTCGCCACAAATATAGCAAACTTGAGAGCCTGGGGTATATGTCTAAATATTGCAGATTTTTTCATCTACCATGGTTTGCAGAAAGCTGTGAATTACAGTCCAATTTCCAGCCAGAGATGGCGTCAGCTCTTTTATTTGGTTTTCAATTAACTGAACTTCACGTTTGACAATTTCAGATGTTTCCTTCCTAAAACGAAATGTTATTGGCCGGCAATAACGCGTTGACGAAGGCCTGGGATTTGTCCAAATTGTATTGGCATCATTCAGGTGCAGTTTTAAAGGAACAAAACCGATTACAAACAAATACTCATCTGTGTTACTTTAGTCCTTAAATCTCTGTTTGTACAAACTGTGACCTGAACTTCCGTCACATCCCCATTTACTGATAAGGGTGGCAGAGGAGTCAGTACATTGCACAGGCAATGTGTCAATTAAGCGTTTTACCGTTAGATCTGTAACTTTACAGTAGCTGAGGTATCGCTAATAGTCATATCTTCCTCCACAGGATAACACGCAGCTTTAGCTTTTTTTAGAGCGTAATATGAGGGTTAAATGAAATGCCCTAAATCCATGGCACGTTTCCTCATTAATTTATAACCGTACGAGATAGACTTGGTGTCAACGTACAGTATAATGCTAACGCTTCATACGGTGTAAATGGACCTTTTCCTGCTCCTTTTTGTGAGCAAATAGAGCCTTCTTAATTTTTGTGCCTCTAGTTGGGGGGGGGGGGAGGGGGGGGGGAATAAAGCTCTTTCACGATGTTTGCTGCATCTCTTTTCCCGTTTGATCGAAAAGAATCTTCAGCAGCAAACGCTACTTCCTCCAAACTACGCGATTCGGTAATATCACAAACTTTTTGCTTCTTTGTCTTGGCGGAACAGTCCTTAAATTCCTTCGGGACACAATTTGTTTTCGGAGCATACGCTGGATCGATGTCTTCTTGTTCACTGGAAACGATGAAATCCGCCCCATTTAACCAATAACCGAATTTTTCCCGGAATCGTTGTACTCTTCTTCCTGCACTCTCCCATGTTTTTGTTAATATTATGGGATATCAACTTAATTTTATTTCTTACCTCCTGAACCTGAGTGTCGGTAAGAGATGTAGGATCAAATTTATTCGTAACATATTGAAATATGACGTCTGTACGCCCCTCTTTACGACAGGACCGCCACGCGTTGAAAAATTCTTCTCGCGGTAAAGCCCACATAGTCACTGAAAATAAGAAAATAAACCATGATGCACATTCGTGCGCAACCAAACCACTACAGATCCTGAATCTACATTAAATTTCCTATCGAATGACGTTCAAAGTAAAATGGCACTTTGAGGCACTCATAAAGTAAATAATTTATTTAATGCAGGAAGCTTGTATTAAGCATAAATTTGAGAACACATACCTCTTTTTACTATTCCATGAGCAGCAGAAGACAACACCTCATTGAACTCACAAGAAACACAACGTTCGGTTCACTCCGACACCTCCTATCAAATTAACTGATAACTGCCAGGAAGACCTTTCAGCACCAAATCCTTCCTCCTGCGCACCAGACAGCGGAAAAGAAGACCGAAGGTCACCTTCTAGTTTGTTCACTATCGAATGAGCCAGTTTTCGCTTTCATTTGCGGCAGTGAATTTTTCCACCTAGATATGGGATTCGACACACTGTGTGGCGGAGGGACGTAAGGAGGGAGTGATGGGCGCGGTGTCGGGTGAGGCAAGAGGGGGCAAGCCGAGAACAAAGCTAAACTATCGCTGGTGAAACGACCAGCTCAAGCCAGCGCTAGACACGACCTACCTCGAACCACCCCGAAGTTAGCCGATGTAGCCCTAGGCGATGTATTGTCTCCAAGCATGCGGTTTAAACTTTGTCTGTTATGGTACGTTTTGAAGGGATTTTAATTTCACGATTTTGCGTTATAGATATAATTAACCGCAATGAACCAGAATATTTTTGTAACTACGATTTGTATAACATCAACAGGCGTACGTAGCCTATGTTTATGTAATTAATATAAACTTTTCATTATTTAGAAGTGCTCATAAAGCAAAATACGTCAAGATAAGAACATAAATAACAGTCTGCCTAACACGTTCTTGAAGCAGTGTTTATTTCTGACCCGTCAGTTCAACCACCTCCGGAACAGTACCTTAGCGAATATCTTCTCAAGTCTGTGTTTATCGAAGTGCTCTATTGTATCTGACGTTCGTTATCACGGTGTGTGGCGGTGTCTTGATGCGTGTGTCGTGTATTCATCAGTGTGAAAATGAATACCGTTAGGTTTCTTCTAGAGAATACCTTTCCAACACTTAGTATAGAAGAAAAGTGCAAAATAAAGCAGCTTGGCAGGCCTCTTCCCTCCCTGAACATTATTCAGAAGCAAACTAGTAGAGGTAAGGATTTTTGTAGAACATTTAAGCCACAGATTTACGAGAGGAATACTTGACTATGTGGTTGCGATACCATTAATAGGCTTTTCTTTTTCCCGTGCTTGCTTTTTGCTAAGGGTAAGGACACGAATTAGACAAAAACAGGGGTATCAGATCTCAGCCATTTAACACAAAAGATCAATAAGCACGAAGCGGCTATTACACATAAGAGTGCATGTTTAGATCTTTCAGTTCTGGGGAAAACAGATATTAGGCAGCAGCTAAGTATCGCTTTCAGAAGGAATATTGAGAGGCATAATGATAGTGTCAGAAAAATAGGTACGTGCTCTCGAAGATCATTGACTGCGTGAAATTCTGTGGTGAATTTGAACTTGCTTTGAGAGGTCATGACGAAACACTCGATTCAAACCGTCCAGGCGTATTCAGAGGACTCATTAATTTTACGTCGGCATTGGATACCGTCGTTAGGGGTCATTTCAACAGTGCTACAGTCTTCAAGGGTACGTCGAAGGACATTCAAAATGATATTCTGGAATGTATGTTGCATGTGTGTCGCGAGAATATTTTAGCTGAAGTAGCTACTGCAGACTTCGTCTCCCTGATAGCAGATGAAACATCTGATGTGTCTTCAAAGTGTCAGTTAGTAATTGTACTTCGATATGTATTAGCTAATGGGAAGCCTGTTGAAAGGTTCTGGACTTTCTTAAACCCAGCAGGAAACGACGCATGCTCATTAGCCGATTGTATAAAAGGAGTCCTCACTCACGTAGTAGGAGAGCACAAAGAAAAAGTAGTCTCCCAAAGTTACGATGGTGTCAATGTTATGAGTGGCCGACACTCCGGAGTACAAACAATTGTAAGACAAGACTACCCATTTGCTTACTTTGTGCATTGTTACGCCCATTAATTGAATTTAATTCCGGCTCAGGCTGCTAGCCACAACAAAGAAGTGCGATTGTTCTTTGCCACCATTGGAGAGATTCCAGCATTTTTTTCTCATTCGCCTCAGAGAGTGAACATTCTTGATGAGGTTGTGGGCAGAAGAGTTCCGCAGGGCTCAGCTACGAGATGGAACCTTAAATCAAGATGCGTTCTTACATTGCATGAGATTAAGGATGCAATTCTGGAATGCTTGGAGAAAATCGAAGACACGAGCAGACAAACAGCTACTATGAACCAAGCTCATGGACTGCGTCTGAAAATACAACAGCAAACGTTTACTTTTTGGTTAGAGTTCTTTTACAGTGTTATGCCTCACGTGGACATTCTATACAACCAATTACAAAAGCGTTCTTCTAACCCTGTATCAGTGCGAAGTGCAGTAAGCTCCTTCGAAACTGCAATTTTGAAAGTTAGGGACAATGTTGACAGCATCGTTGTGGAGGACAATGTAGAAGACAACAGAGGGAAAAGAAGATGCGAAAATAGTTATTACTCGAGAAACATTGCGGCGAAGGAGGTGTGTGACGTGATTATAAATCACAGCAAAGAGAGATTCAACTTCTCCAACCACTTACTGGCCTCCACCTTCTTTGACCACCAATTCTTCCCATCCTTCCAAAATAATTTTCCAGAGGAGAATCTTACGTATGTTATAGAATCCTATCCCTTTCTTGATAAAAATAAACTGGAAACCGAACTGCAGGTGATTTATTCAAGAAGTGATTTTAAAGAAATGAAAGATACAACTGACTTCCTTGTTTTTTGATAGAGAACAATCTCAAGGAACCTTTCGGAGAAGTGACGAAACTTTTGAAATTAATTATTACTGTCCCCATGACTACTTCTGAAGCAGAAAGATGTTTTTCCACTTTAAAGCGGATTAAGACATTCCTGAGGAGTACAATGCTTGAAGATAGACTGTCTGCTCTCACTATGTTGTCCATCGAGAAGGAGATAACTCATAAATTAGTCGATTTTAATGAGAAGGTAATTGACTTATTCACCGCCAGGAAGGAAAGGAGGATGGATTTCCTGTACACACAGGTGACAGCTGTTATACCAACGCCAGCAATGTCTTCAACATCAGACGAAACTGGATCAGCTTAAGGTAATTACACATTATATTCTCTGTCTTTCTTTTCTCATAGTTTTGGTAACTTCTGCGAGCTGCAATCGTGTGTCTTCAAAGGAAAGTCACCTTTCTAGTCATGCAATGTCACTATTTTACGTCTATGTAAACATCAAGTAACATTAAATTTGGCCACGTTATTTTTCAAAGTAGTGAACCCCTAGATGTTTTATCCACGCGCCGCCACTGCTAGACACAACCCGTACCCATTCCTCCTTGTCTTCTTTTCTATTTGGGCCGATAACCTAGATGTTAGGCTCCTTAAAACAACAATTGTCATCATCAATTATTATCTTTTCTATTTGTTTCTAATGACGACATAGGGAACTCAACCTTCTCTGTAACAGGTATATCATTTTGCATTTTCTCCTTAACTCTCTTCCATGATGCCCTGTAGGCTACATTGCGCCTGCATCTAGAGCCTCCTTCAGTTTCTTTAGACCGTGCTGAATTTCCAATTTTAGATTCTTTTGCTGAATAGTTAGGATACTCTTCAACAATGCCCTGGCAATCTCAAGGTGCTCTTACTGTTGACTGATATCGGTAATTAGATTCGCTTCGTCACTCCCCCTTATGTTTACATCTGACACGGCCACGCGATTCATTTGTTTCACTGTTTCACCGCCATCATGATCAACACCTGTCTCACCATTCCTAGATGTTCGGTAAAACTCCGTTGGATCGCATTGAACCTCTGCGTCCGGCATCATGCCAGCGAGGGAGTGTACCTGGCCGTGACTGGAATCGTAGCGATTGTATACCTTGCCTTATATCGTACAATCTATGGAGCAACCTTCTAACCTAACTCTTAGCCCTGCTTGGTCAAGCACTAATCTTAGTATTCGTTTATCAGGAAACCAACTAATTTAGCGACCATAAGTACAAGTCAAAAGTACGAATACGTAGACATCCCTTATACTCACTTTTAACTGAAATATGATCTTAATTTTCAATGATTCTTCAATTTTACTGTGCGCAGATGTTCACCCAACTTACTGCCATGGAAGACGTCGTAGAGAATGCATCAATAACAAAGAGGGCTGTATATGTACATTTCTCAATGACCTAGTCTGACAATTACAGTACTTTCCTGAGAGTCTTCATTTTTATGGTTATGGGTGTAATTTAGACGTCTTGTAAACATTGTGCTTTTTCACTTTTAAATTGTTGCATCTACCTTTTTGAAAGGAAACAATATTTAAATTATTCTATGTTTGGAATATAAAGTCATTATTCTGGAGTCAAATAAAATTACGATTTTTAACCCCACACAAATGGTGTGATTAATGAGAAATGGCTTATTCATGTACATAAGTCAGTGTGTAGGCTACTATAGCTGCATATTAGGGAATAGTATTGCTGTATTTACATGCCTATTATCTCATATTGGGCGGCTTTGGTGGTGTATTTGGTAGCATGCTGAGCTTCTATGCCTAGGGTCGCGGGTTCAAACCCGGCCGAAGTTATCGGATTTTTGAAGAGCGTTAAAATCCCTTAGTATGCCTTCCATCGGATGGTAAGTAAAGCCGGTGGACCCATGTCATAGATTTATGTGATGGAAAAGAACCTTCCACTAACTACACTCGTGTGAAAATAAAATTTGTAGGTTAAATTTGATTAACGCTATTAAGTTCCAACGATCACCGTCAGGTTCTGGTTGCGGTGGTATCTATTAGCCAAGTTTGTAGCTAGGTGTCGTTGACGGTAGCATTTGTTAGCAAAAGTAGGAACTACTTAAAACTGACTGTCTGCAGTCCTTACCAGAATTACATATAACACACAATAATAGAGCCATCACAATTAACACCGGTTATCACCAATCAGGCAAATTCTGCACACATCCAAAGTACACGGGGTTGCATGACGACGTTGTCGCAACCAACCTATCTCACCTAGTTAAAGTAAATGCAGCAACGTATAATCCCAGTAAAATGTCAAATAAGATGCATTGATTGAGAACACATTGGGCTTCTTTAGCCCCTAAAGTATTTTGTATGTTAAGAAATATATTCTCTAAACCCATACCGTAATGATCTCTAAAATGCTATAGCGGAGTTCAAGGTGTTTAGAATTAGTGATAACAACACCATTATACAATATCATTCGTCAGTAAGCACTAAAATTGCTAATACATAGGAAAAATACGTGTGAACGTGCAGAACGAACTACATAATGTACCGTATTGGAAATAGTTGTGTTTTAATTATCATCCGTACCGTATAATAACGGGCAAGTGAGGTAGACATTTCGCCCCTTGAAAACAGTCACCTGTACCACCATGTATGTTTCGCTTTCCTATAAATTGAAAATTTGCCCGTTAGTATGTGCTGTATTTTGGCCGACAGTACATCGAGTGCTTACATTAAATAAGAATACAGCAAAAGTAGTAAGATTGTTTTCAGCAAATATGATATAATTAATATTTTCACACCAAAGAACGACAGTTTGAATATGATTTATTTTTGGAATATCTGTTTTGGTGCCTCCAAACCTTGAGGTAAACTGTATGCGATTTACATTCCACACAGCCACATGGCCAACAGTACGTCGTTGTACTAATCTCTGCTACCGTGCGCTACTTGTGAAACTCCTGTGCCAAATCCTTTCAGCAAATATGATATAATGAATATTTTCACACCAAAGAGCGACAACTTGGGGATGGTTTATTGTAGGAATTTCTTTAATGGGACCTACAAACCTTGAATTAAACCGTATGCTATATAGCCTACATTACACATAGTGCTGTATTTTGGCCGACAGTAACTCGAGTACTTACATTAAATAAGAACACAGCAAAAGTAGAAAGATTTAATAAATCATAATTGTTTTCAGCAAATATGATTTAATGAATATTTTCACACTAAAGAACGACAGTTTGAAGATGATTTATTGTAGCAATATCTGTAATGGGGGCCTCCAAGCCTTGGAGTAAACCGTATGCGATTTACATTCCACATAGTCACATGGCCATCAGTATGTCGTTGTACCAATCTCCGCCACCGTGCGCGCTCATTGTTTCCGTTGTATTTCCGTCCCACTTCCGTCCATTTTTACAAAATCACCCCCACACATAAATATGCAGCAACCGAGTGGAATGATGTTACACATTAAAAATATCCAGCAACCGAGCGGAAAGATGTTACACATCAACAACAACCATTCTATAGCGGAGACTATTGGTACAAGATAACATTTAGGTTTTCATTAATGTCAATTCAATATTCCCGACAAATTGCACACATAAGTAATCAATGTACAGAACACTCAAAGCGAAGACAGCATTGACGCCATAACACAGAAATAACATCTTTGACAAGGCGCAACCGGTATTGCCAAGCATTGTTTAAGTGTCGGTGTAGGCCTAGTAAGCTTCTCTCCAGAGGAATTTTCAGCTTTGACAAGGGAGATTTATATTCTAGTGCAAGCACCAGCAAAACCACTACGATATCACAGGTTATCGGACAATTATACACACAACTAAGAACGTGTTAACCACGGTGCCCCAAGGTCCCAAAATGTAACGCTTACCATAACCAACTCAAAGTTAGTTTAGACTTTAGAGCATATGTTATTTCGCTGTTATTTGAATTATATTTTCATTTTACCCTTCTCATATCAGTCTAACTGCGGTGTTCACATTGATAGTTAGTGACAGTTTCATTATTTTTGTCAAGTTGTCTACATAAACTAAATTGGGTTGACTCTCCTAAACCACAATACGAAAGTAAGCTTCATAACATTTGAATGTAAAGTGTACATAAATATGTTTCTGAAGTAAATTGTTAGGTTAAATCTTAAACCAACCATAATAATGAGGTATTCATTTGAGCTGTATGTGTACTGCACGTCAATTAATTAAAAGTGGAGTATATTGCATCGTTTATTTATGTGTAGGAATACTCTGTGTGGTGTATGGTGGGGTTTGTTCTCTACTGCATCATCTCCATAAAACCTACGCGCTGCGAGTCTTGTGCTTTTTCGTGCACTCTTTAAGAATAATGCACATTTAATGGCTTGAGAACATTACCACCCCCACAGCCAGTAGATTATAAAAATCTATTTAGCTGAACACAAAGACTTTTGCTGCTTGTAACGATGTTCTGAAGAAGCGAGAGGAGAGCGACTGTGTGTGAGGCCAGGGGTAGGGGCAGGCAACGAAACATACAGGTCAGTTAGTTGGGCTGCATAACAAGTCGAGGAAACGTCAGGTGCTGGAGGTGATGTATCTTCATTTAGGGGCTTGGGCATAGTGTGTGCAACATGTCTGATAACCAGGATAGTCACTGTCAGAGCTGGGTTTCGTACCTCCAATCTCCAGATTTGTTGCAGCTGTCCATCGTGGTCGTCTACGTCTACTCCACGAGGTTGGAAATGTCTGTACAATGTAAAACATATTTGTACTGTAGGTGCGAAGATTTGTTTGAACTGTTTGGGGATTTTGTATAAGAACTAACATTCATACCTCCTCACCAAGGCTAGAGTGCACAAGCAAAAGTTAGTATCCAGCCATTTGTTCCGTTGTGGGAGTACATTATTGAGAGCTCAAATTTTAACAAGTTTATAGTCTGAATGGAAAATTTAACAAGAAGTTATTTTGTATTTTCCACTCTTGGAGAGAGTCATTATTGGAACAGAATCCTTCAGCTTTCTAAGGCAGAGGTGAAAAATAGCGAGTTCGATGGCCACCTTAGTCATCATAGTAAGATTTTTTAAGGTTTCCCCACTTCTATTCCAGGTGAACGCTAGGATGGTATCTAACATAAGGCCACTGTTCCCACCCATACAAGTCTAACCTCAATTATAAAAACACTAATACAAGCATAACAATAATGCTCGTTATTATAAAAAAATTACACACCCAACAAATCGGGGTTCCAAAACCAGTCGTTGAATCAACAATAATTCCTGGGGAGTTGCAATAAAAAACTATTTCGTTAGGGTGTTGGTTGGTTGGTTCTTAAGTTTAGGGGCTGCGACAACGCGGTCATGTAGCCCCGTGTACTTTGGGTGTGTGTAGAATCTGTCTGATAACCGGTGTTAATTGTGATGACTGTATTAGTGTGTGTTATCTGTTTTTTAATTTAAGTACTGCAACTTAGAATTTTTCAAATAGTTCCTACTTTTGCCGCCAAGCACCACCGTCAACGACTACTAGGCCAAGATCAGAACTTAGCTACTAGACGCCACCGCAGTCGGATCTTGGCAATGAACGTAGAAACCCAAGAGCGTTGTTTACATTCTTAACCTATTCAATTTATCTTCACACAGGTGCAATTAGTGGAAGGCTCTTTAACATGCCATAAATCTATGACATGGGACCACCAGCTTTACTTCCCCTCCGAAGGAAGGCATACTGAGGGATTTTTAACGCTCTTAAAAATCCAACGGCTTCGGCCGGGTTTGAACCCGCTATCTTGGGCATCGTTAGGGTGTTTGAGACCATTTTCAGTGTTGCCTTAGAAATAAAAATTTGATATTTTTTCAGTCAGTCAACACGTTTGTACATATGTGAACTGAACATTTAACAACAATCACATATTCACACTAAGCAAGCAAATTAGGGGATCAATCACCACTTTCAGTATCTTCACAAACATCACATAGACTATAACTAACAAATATTGACCAGTCGCATTATTTCAACTAATACTGCAACTAAATAAATGTACATATAGTAAATAGTTTCACCCATACTGTTAGACATACATCTAATGGCATAAGTGTGATGGATCTGATGATGATCGCTTGACGATCGAAACTGGTCATCCAAGTGTATTTATTAATTTCAAGTAAATGCTTTTCATAATTAGGGAATCAAAAACATCGAATTTCAAAACTATTTTATAAAGTAATTTAATTAAAGGAGTAGCAATTACTTCTGCTTGCTTGATGAAAATATATAAGGAGACTTTAGCTTCCCCCACGCACTTTCTTCTTTAATTTTGCTTTCATCAGTAAGTGCTAGTTCTTCAGCATGACTGCTAACAACGCTGGTGGCTTCTATAAGCCGCTGTCGCCAGCCCCACTGCGGCTTACCAGTCCGTATTGTCACTCCTTCCGTGCGGGAACATTTCACTAATACCCAGCTGCGACACAATCGATCGGCAATGCGTTTATTGGAATCTCGTTCCTACCTATTCTTCCTTCCATAATTCCCTTCTTGGGCTCTGTGAGTGAGGGTGAAGGAACCGCAGTTCTTATAACGATGAACCTCGCTCATACTAAATCCATCTACACGTGATATATTTTGGTCAACTTCATCAATGAAAATTTGTCTCAAATAGATAGATTTCGCTCACTAATGCCTTAATATTTTCTGGGTCCTACCTCTTATGGCCGGCCAGCAGAAGAGAATGAGACATTTTTAATAACCTATATACTGTATATAATACGCTAAGGTGTAAGTTTCACAAAACTCAAGCTCCTAAACCAGAGGGAGTTAGAAGTTGTGGTTTGTATCAAAATCTTCCAAATTGTCTCAATAGTACAGTACAGGAAAAATCTTGCATTTCTTGATAAGGCAACGGGAATATTTTATTTTTCAAGATTAACAGCATGGATGTTACTTCTAGACGTTAGAGCCCTGGGTATTTCTTGAATTACGTAGTGTTAACGGAGTTCATAAATGAGGAAATAACGAATGCATTAAAGAATCAAGAAGCTGTGCAGAGCAATGATTTAATGAATTTAATTGTACGATAATCTGAAGAGTCAAATTAGTGAATCAGTTTTCTCTGTTATGGACAGAGTTCTTTGATTTAATGATGTACTGAGCCCAAGGTTGCAGGTTCGAAACCTGGCGCAGTCAGCTGGCATTTGAGGGTGCGCAAATACGAGGGAGCCGTGTCAGTACATTTACTGGCACGTTAAAGATTCCCTTAGGGGCAAAATTCCGGCACCCCGGCGTCTCTAAAAGCCAGGGTAGTTAAAAGGGACGAAAAACCAATAACATTATTATTTAATGATGTAATTGAAGTAACCGGTTTTTATGCAATATTTAATGTTTTAGAATTGCAATTGAGAGCTACCTACGTTCGCGTAGTTTCAATCTGTAGAGAGGGAGAGAGATGGAGAAACGAAAGAGAAATAACTAAGTTAGTAATCAAAGTTAATTTATTAATCTTATGGATTTTTTTCAGGTTTAGGGAATAACGCCCTTTACAATTGGGTACACTCATGTTTACCGACTAAAACGTATTTTAAAATTTCATTGATGTGTTTGTTTAAGCGGCTTGGGTGGCGTAGTCGGTAGCATGCTGAGCTTCTATGCCCAAGATAGCGGGTTCAAACCCGGCCGAAGCCGTCGGAATTTTTAAGACCGTTAAAAATCCCTCAGTATGCCTTCCTTCGGAGGGGAAGTAAAGCCGGCGGTCCCATGTCATAGATTTATGGCATGTTAAAGAACCTTCCACGAATTGCACCTGTGTGAAGCTAAATTGGATAGGTTAAGAATGTAAACAACGCTCTTAGGTTTCTACGTTCGTAGACAAGATCTGACTGTGGTGGCGTCTAGTAGCTAAGCTCTGAACTTGGCCTAATAGTCGTTGACGGTGGCGCTTGGCGGCAAAAGTAGGAACTATTTGAAAAATTCTAATTTGCAGTACTTAAATTAAAAAAAAACAGATAACACATACTATTACAGTGATCACAATTAACACCGGTTATCAGACAGATTCTACACACACCCAAAGTACACGGGGCTACATGACCGCGTTGTCACAGCCCCTCAAGTTAAGAACCAACCAACCATGTGTTTGTTTACGTGTTGAACCTAATTAACCAACTACAAAAGCTCATCAAATAATTAAGAATTCTGAAATGTAACAGTTGATAAGAAATCTGTCTAGAACTCAGTCAGTTCAATAGCTCGCTACGATGGACGTAAGCGATTCAAAAGGGTTTGAAATGGATACACAACATATACAAATAAAAACGCAACAGTAATAGACTGTAAGGATAAAAATAATTTGGTTGAAGTTCGAATCGTTACAAAGTTTAATTATTAAATACTTATATAGCTTAATGATTGTATATACTGTTGTATATTAGATATGTACATATCCACTGAACCTAATTAAGATTAATTGAGCAGCATATGATAATATTTTCTTGATGAACGAAACTAGTCATCTAATATATTTGTGTAGGAAGTGTCGATTAAGCGAATAAATAATGCATGTAATTTATTTCAGGTGAAAGTAAATTAATTGTATCTCCCCACCCAACCTATTTAGGTACACTCGTGTTGACCGACTGAAAAGCTTCTACTAATATATTACTTAGACATCACTGAAAAATGGCTTCTAATATTCCAATTTATGACGAGTATAGGTATGGCTCTGTATCATAAATGCTTCATGCCATAGGAAGACCGAAGTCTTTGAGAAGACGTGTTATCGAAGAATGCTACGAATATCGTGCGTAGCAAGAGGAACAAATTAATCTATTCTGAAGGAGCTAAGGGTTGCTCCTAAAGCAAGCTTACTCCTAAACATCCAAAGGCAAATGTTGAGATTTTTCGGCATCTGGCGAGACAGCATTGAGAAGTCATCATCCAGGGTAAAGTTGACGGAAAACGGCTGAGGGGACGCGCCACGAACCGGTACCTTCACCAGATAAAGAGTCTGACTAACCTGTCACTTCAGAAATTATTGCACACAGCAGAAGACCGCGGTGTATGGCGGGGTATTGTTAACAGAATTGCGTGAAGGGTCACGACGTTCGAAATAGAACTAGACCAAGAAGAAGAAGATAGGTAGCCTAAATAAATTGCAGTTACCTCAATTGAGTAAATTTTGAAATGGTGATTTATGATTTGTGATTATAGGAGAACGAATTATTGCTGTTCCTAAATAGTTGAGCGGATTTAGGTGAATGAGTTACAGCGAGTATTAAAATGACTGTATAATAATTGATGCAAAGTGAGATAAATATAGTGTTTTGCAGATGTAATAAATGCCATAAGTGATTCATTAATCGAATATGAGCAGAATAAAAGTTGATAGGAGAGAAATGGTGATTGCATGTTTTATCATTGGTGAATTTTGTCAAATGTTATGTTAGAATGGATGGTTTCTGGTAATTGAAATATAATAAATTCAAGTTAGATGGAATTTTATGTGATAATTGAACAAAGTATAACCAGTGTATATGAGGACAAGTTGTTGCCATTTACATGGCATTATTTTGAGCACGATAATTATATGAGGAATATAGAATGGCTTATATAATGTGATAACGCAGCCGTGGCTGACGTAATTGAGATTTATGATGTTGATTGAATGTAGGATGTTAGTAAAATTGTGCTGCAACGTGGAAAATGAAGAGTATATACTGAGCAGCGATATTTAATTAGGGTGATGCAAAATTTGAAATAATTGTGCCACATTTTTTTGAATACCACTATTGAGTTCATTTAATGCCAACAGTCTAGCCTAGTTCATCATAAATAGGCCCTCCATTAATTAAAGTATGTGAAGTTATCAAAGGTAAACGAATGTCTGATGGATATTTTTTGGATAGAGATGTCAGAAACTGTATATTAGAGGATTCCATTTGACAAGAGGAGCAATGAGAAATTATCTGATTATGATTCATTTGAGGAGTTTTTAAAATATTTGGAGTTAAATAATGTACTAATATTTTCACGGAAGTGACTGTGATTCGAATAAAATAATGAATTAGGACTAGTTGGGGAATTGTGGATGATTTTTTGATAGAATGTCAATAGTGAGATGTGATAGATAGAATTAATGAACATTCTTCGATATAAGGTAACGCAGGAGATGTGTGAATATAATTTTTACAGTTTTTAGTGTAAGTAAATAGTGTATAATTAATTGTTACAGTTGTTTAACCGTAAGATACAGTTACATCACCGACTGCAGTTATAACAGTGAAACAATATCAGTGAATTATGAAGCTTAAAAAGACTTACGTTGAATTTATTGTCGTTTGATATATACAGTATATTTATTTATTTATTTATTTATTTATTTATTTATTTATTTTGAATCTCCTGAATAATAAAATAGGACCATCAGTTGGTCTTTCTTCTTTTTATTTAATTATATTTAATATAAATTTATATGGTCTGAAATACCTCACATCACAACCTTATGTTTATAACCAAACCCAAACTGAGGGTAGGTTGAGCATATTTCATTTCGTGATATTGTGGAGTAAAAGTTTGAAATGTTATCTTCAATCTTGAACTTACAGATCTATTTGTACTTGTTTTTCTTAACAACCGATGTTGCCCTAATTTTACGTGTTTTGAGAATTTTTGTTTCATATGGAACTCCGATAAACCACCGAGATACGTTAGTCTCCACTACTCCGAGCAATTTGTTGTTTCTGTTCCAAACTAAGATTCACCCATGGAATATTTCCTTGAAAATTAAGACTGCTCTTTTATTGGCAATTGCGGTGTTTTAGCCGGGTCATCGCTTCTCATCCAAGAAATAGGTACAGTATGTTTGTATGCATGTGAAGTCTGTTGCATGGTTTCAGCCTCTCTTTAACCAAGTTGGTCACACTTTCGACACTGAACCAGCAGAAAGGAGGCCCAATATCAAACCACACCAAAGCAGTGCAATTGCCTGTAAGATGAAAAAAAAACCTGTTGTTTAAATTGTAATCTAAACTTAACCCAACACAAAACAAACATGTAATTAAGCACAGAAAGCAGTAAATAATCCTCATAAAGAGTGGTCAAAAGCTAAGAAGATCACAGAGATAATGCATGCGTCTATAGAGATGAGACTTAAATCTATAGAGATGAGATTTAAATCTATTGAGATGAGACGTAAATCTACAGAGATGTGATTTAAATCTATATATATGAGACTTAAATCTATAGAGATGGGACTGAAATCTACAGAGTTGAGATTTTAATCTATGGAGATTATACTTGAATCACCGGGTGAGTTAGCCGTCGTCGTTACGGCATGACTGTTGGCAGTCGCTCACATCCGGGAGGCGAGGAGGTTCGAATCCCCCCGCCGGCAACCTTGAAGATGGTCTTCTGTGGTTTCCCATCTTCCTTCCAGGCAAATGCCGGGGTTGGTCCCTAACTATAGGTCACAGCCGCTACCTTCCAACTCCTCGACCTTCCCTTCCAACTTTCCTCCCCCACGGTACTTGTAGCTCACCCATTGGGTGTCCGTCTCAAAGCAGCTACAAAAACTGGCGAGCCGAACATGTCCTCGGACACTCCCGGCACTAAAAGCCATACGCTAAAAAAAACTTGAATCTATAGAGATGAAATTTAAATCTACAGAGATGAGATTTAAATCTATTGAGATGAGACTTAAATCTACAGAGATGTGATTTAAATATATACTAGATGAAACCCGTCAAAACATGACGGACAATGGAAAACAAATTTACTGAAGAAGCTTCTTATATAAGTTACATTCTTTGTACGATTACTTTTTACCACTATTGCAACTTTAAGGGCGTCAAAAGATAGCACTCTCAGCATTGCAACATATTGCTGGTCATGACTGAAAACGTGATGAGGTCATCATCTTGCACAGTTTCCAGCCACTGGCCGGGTCTGTTTGGAACACAAGCCTCTCCAACGTCTTCTGTCTTCCCACCATCTCTCAGCCTCCACCCTTGTCCAGTCTTCTCCTCTCTTCTTCACGCTTTCTTCCATCCCCTTCAGCCACCTGTCTCTCGGTCTCCCTCTTGGTCTCTTTCCTTCCCACTTCGTCTCGTGTATCCTACTGGGTATCCTCTTCTCCTCCATTCGTTTTACATGTCCATACCGTCTAAGTCTAGATTTCTCTATACCATCCTGTAATGGTTCCTCCTTCATTAATTCTCTGGTCCTCTCATTTCTTATTCTGTCCCTCTTTGTAGCTCCAATACTGCTTCTCAAGAACCTCATCTCACTGGCCTGTATTTTGCTCTTCTCCCTTCCTTTCATAGCCCAGGTCTCCGAGGCATACGTCAGGATAGGGACATAGTACGTCCGATATATGATCTTTTTTTTCTGTTCTGATGGACATCCTTGCTCCATAAGATGCTTCTCACACTCCTCAGGAATGCTTCTGCCTGTCTCCCCCGCTCATTTATTTCTCTATCGTTTCTTCCATTATCTTGTATCAGGCTTCCCAGATACTTGAAACTCTCCACTTTCTTCAGCTGTTCCCCACCAATTGTTATTCCCGTTGTGGTTCTTTCCTCTTCCTCGTTGTGATCACCATCTCACTCTTATTATGCCAAATTTCATCCCATATCCTTGTATTATTCCTTCCCACACGCCCAACTGTTCCTGTACCTCCTCCTCCTTGTTTCCCCAAATCATCAAATCATCTGCAGACACCATTGCTTTCATCTTTCCTTTCCCAATTACTTGTGCCACTTGGGACATTATGTCATCCATCACCACAATGAATAGTGACGGTGACAGTGCACTTCCATGTTTCAGGCCGTTTCTCTGTTCCAACCAGTCCGATCTCTCTCCTCCCACTTTCACACAGCTCACACTTCCCTTGTACATCTCCTTTATCCTCTTTATAGTCCATTTTTCTACTCCTCTATCCTCCAGGGACTTCCATACTTTGTTTATGCATACACTGTCATATGCTTTCTCAATGTCCAGGAAGGCCATCAGTAGATCTGTTCCATACTCATAGTGCTGTTCTTGTAACTGACTTACAGCAAAAATCAAATCCACTGTGGACCTTCCTGCTCTGAAGCCATGTTGTTCTTCCCTCATCCCTCCTTCTATCCTTGTCCTAATTCTCCTTTCCAAAACTTTCTCAAACATCTTTGCACAATGACTCATCAGTGTTATTCCCCGATAGTTTCTGCATTCTGTTCTACTATCTTTCTTGAAGATCGGGACAATTATTCTCTTTTTCCAGTCCTCTGGGGTCTTCCTTTCCTTCCATGCTGCCTTCATCACTCGGTACAACCATTGTATCCCCACCTCTCCTGCTGCGCTCACCATCTCCACACTCAACTCATCCACACCCGGTGCCTTCCCTCCTTTCATCTTCCTCACTGCATCTTCCCCTTCTTTCCATGTTAAGTCCTTTTCTGTTTGCAGTTCATCTACTGTACCTCTTCCCCGATTTCTTCTTCCTCGCCGTGGTTTCCATTTGGGTTCAGGAGTTCTTCAAAATATTCTTTCCACATTTTCTTCAGTTCTTCCCTATTTTCTATCCCTTGTCCCCTTTTGTTCACCATTCTAACATAATCCGTAGGATCCTTCCGCCTCTTGTTCTTTACCATCCCATACAGGACCTTTTTTGTACCTTCACTATCCTGCTGGTCATGACTTAAAACGTGATGAGGTAAATAGCCCAACACGTTCAAGAGTTTCTCCTTGAGCTTGATTGATTGTGATAAAGTAGGCCGAGCGAATAGGACATTGTTGCCTATTAAAAGAAAATGTACTGTACCTGCAAGTGTTTTATCTGAATGTGTTAAATCAAATCGTAGGATTTGAGCTCTCTGCCTAATATTACTGCACCTATTATATCCGAATCCAAGCAATTTCTTACATATTTCTTACAATTAATATATTACCATATATGAGTCCTTGGGAAACGTTCAGATTTCTAAGGAGCATAACTATGGCTCAAACGTTTGGAGTATGTGGAGGCGAATCACTTAATTCCAAGGAATTAAAATATTCAATAATAGGGAAATGAAGTAGCTGGCTTTCATCTTCAGTATCCAATCTGTTAACGCTGATGTATGTGTTTGAACTACTGGATATAAGTTCAATGACTTTTAAATTAATATCATTTCATTGTTGCAGTAGGCAAATATTTTATATTCCAGCAGATCAATTTTACCCCCACAACAGTAAAGACCAAAGTAACCAAGCATAGATTTTACGCAAGAGAAATACAATGTAGAACAATGTTTACATTTGATCGTCAAAGACCTTATAGTACACTGTACTGCATAATATCTGGAATTGTTTCTGAAATGGCCTATTTATATTGGATTTTAAATGTGGCTTCGTATTATTCGATAACACTATAGTGTCCTGCAATAACGGAGCCACTAATTATTAAATGGCAAATAATACTTCCATTGCCGAAATCAACTGCGTAGTTAGACTCAGTACTCTAAACAAATAATCATTAAACAATTGTCTTATACAATGAAGTTCAACATGACCGTCCAGAGACTTTCATACTCAAGTTGGTTGGTGAGGAGAATGCGATGAGACTGATCGCTTAAAATAAATTCCTTATAATTGTTCCTGCCAGCGAAATTTTTGCGATAGCTTGAAAACTCAGCTCAGAATGACGTTCTTCATTTTGTTATAAACAGTACGAAACTGCTCTAAATAAGCAATTTCCATCACCTGTTATAGGTTATGACAGTACATTTTGCAGGGGAACATAGAATCACTTCGCCGACTACTGGAACGACCATAGGCCTATACTCAATACTCACTTTGGCAGTCACCCTAATGGAGGCAGTTTTTGAATTATATGTCCCGTGCATGTCAAAAATCGTATTAACACATGGAGGCCCACCTATTCTTGTCTATCGCCCCGGAGACCCGGGTTACATTTCCTGCTCTGCCAAGAAATTGAATTCTGGTATGAGGGCAAAAACGGGGCACATTCAGTCTCTTGAGGTATAACTAAGAAGAGGAAGGTTTAATTCCCACCTCGACAATCTTGGATGTGGTTTTCCGTGGTTTCCCACTTCCACTTAAGGCAAATACCGGGATGGTTCCTAACTTAAGGCCTTGGCCGTCTCCTTGCCATTTACCACCTTAACTACAAATACACACAGTAATGCAGCCATGACAATAACACAGGTTATGAGAGAAAATTTCACACATACACACCCAAGTACACGGGGCTGAGTGACCACGATGTCGGAGTCCTTCAAACGAATTATGTTTGCCAAGTGTCTCTTATGGCGAAAGCAATTGTGGACACGCGCGAGTGCCTGGAAAATTACTTTTTTCTTTAATAATTTAAGAGTATATCGACGATGCATAATTATAACTTTTAGTCTAGGACGCTAATAACTTGACCGCCGAAGCATTGGTAAGAAATTGCAATATTAAGGTACCGTACATAAACAACATAGCCTACACATTCAACTGTCGGTTAAGGTTCCTCAAAATTTCCCTTCTTAAATATTCCCCTCCTTTATAATTCTCCATCACGTGAAAACGTGCCATGTCTTGGGTTTTAAATATATCGATGCAATGGTGCTGCCATCTGCTGTCAGTTACTCGAACTATATGGGCGATGTACTGCCATCTGTTGTCAGTTATATGAACTGATTGCAGATATTTAAACGGCGTACTGAGGACAACAGTTCGCTCTTTGATCACATGCTGTAATGCAATGGTAAAACGGAAATAAAACGTATTGAGAGGGAATGTAGAAATATGTATCTTTTACAGACATAAAACCTTACTAATACTCCTTGATTAAACAATATTTCAGTGGTAAAAAAAATATACATATCGGCGAGTGCTGGGATCGAACTGGTGAACCTTGGAACCACAGTCAGTCGCCTTAACCACATGGCTACTCGCGCACTCTTGTTCAGCAGCAGACGCAGCTATTCATTATCTTCAAAAGCTGCTGTCTGAAGGAAATAATCCATTTCATTATCCAAATAAATCAATGTTGCACATTCGTATACGTTCATACTGTTATTATATTTTATTGTCAGAACTTGGTTAATGTATGTTTTCAATTACATGGAAGCTTATTAAATAACTTTCATTTTAATGGACTTCTCACCGCCATTTTGTCATGACCTCAGGCGGATTGTGCGCATGCGTGAGGGCCGAGAATTCTGCTATTTTCTATATTAATTCAAAAATATACCGAGAGGGAATGTAGAAATATGTATCTTTAACAGACATAAAACCTTACTAATACTCCTTGATTAAACAATATTTCAGTAGTAAAAAAAAAATATATCGGCGAGGGCTGGGATCGAACCGGTGAACCTTGGAACCACAGTCTGTCGCCTTAACCACATAGCTACTCGCGCACTTTTGTTCAGAAGCAGACGCAGCCGTTCATTATCATCAAAAGCCGCTGTCTGAAGGAAATAATACATTTCATTATCCAAATAAATCAATGTTGCGCATTCTCATACGTTCATACTGTTATTATATTTTATTGTCAGAACTTGGTTAATGTATGTTTTCAATTACATGCAAGCTTATTAAGTAACTTACATTTTAATGGACTTCTCACCGCCATTTTGTCATGACCCCAGGCGGATTGTGCGCATGCGTGAGGCCCGAGAATTCTGCTATTTTCTATATTAATTCAAAAATATACCGTAATATATTTGTTTATTTTATAGACACTCTGCAAATCTAGAGGCCAAGAGCTTTCGTTAGAGTGCTCTACGAAGTAAATCGGTTCTGTCGTTCTCTCAATCTCGTGGTAACAAAAATCACCTTACTGTTTTAAATATATAGATATATATTATACCCTTGGGAAATAGCATGTAGACAAGATTCAAAATTTCGGGGTCGTAATGGATTCTTGTGAATGTGATTTAGAGGTTTTGCTATCAACATAACTTCCAGGGTTTATAAGGTTAACTTATTATTATTACAAAGCCAAGAAAAACAACAGGATCTACTAACAAATGAAATTTATTAACTGAATCAAACATAAAAAAAAACTATAACCACCCTTTTATTGTTCACTCGCGTGAACAGATCCGACACTGACCAGCCTGACGTACCATGACGACACGGTATGACAGCTGTCAACAAGCATTGTGACTGCAATGTCACTTAAATCAAAGTAACAAAGAAAACGGATCACAAGATCCAAAAATAACAAACAAATAAAATAGTACAAGAATTTAATATTTATGAGCGACACGGGTTTTAAGACTAGTTCAAGTAATGAGCATTTTGACGGGCGCTCGTCTCCGACCAAAACAGTTGGTTCGGGAACGGACTCCGTACTGCGAAGGACGAATTACGGAAATGTGGGAACAACAATTATATATTTATACACACTACTGACATGCTCTAACCTTAGATTACCACAACCAAATACACGTGTGTATTATTTAAAATAAGGGCTGCGGAATTACCGACTTATACCTTAAACACTAGGAAAGCATAACATGACATGAACAAGTTTGGCCGGTTGCCAAATTATATTTATAATGAATACAATGGCCTTGAAAATAAGAGCCAACAACAACAAAATACAAATTTTAATTTTTACGCCAGAAAATTTGGCGTTTTAAAACAATGAACAAATAAGTCGTAGTAATGATAAAAGAAACTTGGATCGACAACATGGCAACTCCCCAAATTAAACCAAATAAAATAACCTTAACTCATTAGGCTTTAAAGCAAACATAACGTGTCATAACGGAGCTGGAGACAGCCGGGCCTGTTATGACATCTCCGAGTGAGTGGCTGATTTCTTTCCCCCACGTAGTAATTAGTGCCACACTAAATATAGATTCTGGCCCATAGCCAGCGTACAGCACCTTTGCTAATCGCCACCTGTTAAACGCGTACAAATAAAATATCACATTATCTCAAAACATCCTCTCAGGGATTTTTAAGAATACATCTCCAGGTCAAACTTATCCCCACGGATAACTAGTTTGCCGGAATGATGTCGCAGTCATGGACAGGCTTTACCTCTCCTCATCATCACTTACACCCAAAAACACGTGGCACTTTTTCGAAGATCTCGTCGTAGCATGAATCAGCACACCCCTCAGATACATGACACACACATGTCCAAATGACAATAAAGAATTAATAACTGGATCAGTCCTAGCCCGAGTTATCAAAGCAACAAAACACAAATTTTCCCCCCACGTAGTAATTAGTTTAACATATCATTAATTCAGTCCATTTATCATTGTCGTTCCTAGGTTCTCATTCATGGCTACATTTTTTATAGATACGTTAATCGATGCGGCCGTTTCGCTATAAGAATTACGTATACATAAGGAAAACATTTAAATTACAAAATTTACTGTACAACAATTGTCACGCAATGCCAAAATTACTACACGCATGTCAGTTAAGAAATCAAACCCTAAAATTTAAATTAAACCACACAAATAAAATCTATACAAAGTTCCACACATCTCTCGCGATTCCCCTCGTCCAAAATCAATAAATCAATTTTTTAATACTCATCACTTAAACTGCTTTCCAGAGGCCTCCCGCCTCGTCATTTCCCATCATTAGGCCGTTAGTCCATAACACTGATGGTAATGGAGGATGAAGCTTGCTGTCTTCTCTCCATGGTCGACATCTTGCTGCTGTTAAAACACAATTAAATCAAAGTTTTTAAACTGTTCTATCTGCGTTCTAAGTATTTTATTTCCTCAGATCGTCCTATGCAGAATCGTCGACTTTCCCTATTCTATGGCTAATTGCCATCTCACAATTTATGAAATTTATAAACTCGTTGTCGACACACAACTATAATTTTAAAACCATATCGTCTTAAGGACGTCTTAAAATGACTGTCGAAGAATAATTAGGAGTGCCCCGGTTCATCTCAGACATTTGTATATATACAGAAAGCCTAAAGTTTCAATGGTGGGAGAAAATAGCTCCTCAATATTTTAAGTAATGGGCCTATAATTATGTGTGACCTCTCAAAAATCTTGTATTTTCTCATAGGTCGCGAATCTGCCGTCGAACATGCAAACCGATCGCTAGATCTTTTTATAACCGATTGCCGCGCAAAACACACTGACGCTATGTTCTGGCGTCATGTTTTCTTATTGGTCAGATAAGTTGGCGTCGGAGTTCTGACCTTACAAATCCCGCCCTTATTTTCACGTCACGACACTTGTCCTCTCTCTCACTCCTTGCCTTGTACGCAGCATTTTGGCCTGTCGATGGTCACGTACGCCACAGCGTCATATCTGATTTTCTCAGAAATATAAGAATAGCATTGGTTGTGAAACTGTTGGTCATTTCCAGCCAGCACGTAGCATGTCTTACCAAGTCCAGATTTCTTGCTACATCAATTTTACTCAAATATCCAGCATATCATGTATTTAGTATTTCCATCGTTTTTATTAATATGAAACATTATTATTGGACACAATGATAAGGGTTCATCTGACCCCTAGTTGATGAAATTCGAACTCAAATGAAGTCGAATTTCACATCCCCTACTTTTCTGGCTCAAATTTGAAGTTGCTGGTCACCCTCAAAATATAATGACTGTCCGCCTCTGTCTGTTTCAGTAGCCGTCTCGTTCCAAACTCATTAGGAAATTCCTGTATACTTATGCCCTCCGGCCTCTTTCCTCGCTACTCGTCTCCCCTCTCACTCTTTCAAAACATCAACATTTTCATTAACGACTTCCGCCTGAACTTGTAAACACGTCAGAGCCGTCTTTTGAGCGCATTCACCACTAGAGTACCCCCGTATCTTTTGTTGTATGTTATCACGCGAATGTTTAATTTGCTGCAGTAACATTATTTCTCGGTTCGTATGGCTCTCTCTGATGATACAATTTTAAATTTGAGATATTATACACTGCCATGTTTCCTGTGCTCACCTCTCGGACTCTGTAGGCGTTGTTACCTAAATTCGTAACCCCTAGTTGAACTTCCTTAAGCCGCTCCTGTCTCTTCTCCATTTTACCGTGATGTCATCTCCTTCTTCTCCCCCGCGTTGCCATTTTCTTCCTTCTCCCTTCTTCTTCTCCTATTCCCGTACAATAACTTTTTTTACCATATTTCGAGACCCTTGCCTGACACGGCCTGCGAATCTCTCCTGCTATTCTTCTGTTTCCTATTGTCGGCTGCTCTATTTTCTTCTTCTCCATGCAGCTCCTCCAAATATCTCTGGGTTTCTACATGCATGGCCTCCAACATTTGATGTGTTCCGTTTTCCTCCTCGTGGTTGTCGGGATTCTTCCGCCGATCTATCGCTCTTTCCCATTTATCCTTATTATTTCCTTCCATGTTACGTGGCTCCTCCAGGTACTGTTGCGGGTCAGCGTGTCTCTCGTTCCAATTTCTCTGATCATCCCTTGGATCCGATTGCTCGTTAAACCGCTGGTTATTTTGTGCGTTATATTGTTGGTTGTAACGCCTATTGTCCCTGGGCCTATATTGTTGATTATAGTGTCCTCCACGCCATCCCCGATTATAAGGTGCGTTATTATTATTATTCCTATTGTATGACGTTTGGTATCTCCTATTATCTCGCCACTGCTGATTGTTTGTGTTCCGGTAGCGGTTAGTTTCTTCCTGATTGTTATGGTTTCTGTCCCTATTTTCGTATCTCGGTTGAGATCTCGGCTCATATTCTTCGGTGCTCTGCCGTCTTTGGTTATCCCCAGTGTTTGTAGCTTGCGACCTCGTGTTTTTGTTCGGTGTCTTGACTACTTCGACTGCATTAACTAACTCTATCTGTCTCTTCTCTCTCGGGTTGATGTAATTAGTGGTTTCATCTATCTTCCTTAATACCTCTTCTGCCTGGACCACGGTCGTAATATTTGCCGCCACCAAGAATTGCTGAACGCTAATAGGCATCTGCTTTCCTATAGTAGTTATTAGCTCCATTTCGCTTGGGGGATTATCAAGATCTTGCAATTTGACAAGTTGCATGGCGAAAAAATCTGCATATTTCGTCTGATGCGTGGAATGGTATTTGCGCGAGTATAAGTCCATTCGCAAGCTTTGTTGATACGACCCACTCCAGTATTTGCTTAGGAAGGCCTTGTGGAAACCTTCCATTGATTTAAATGTGTTCTTAAATCCAAGATACCAGGTAAGTGCTGAGCCCGCCAAAAATTTTTCAACCATTCTTAATTGTCGCGTTGAGCTAACATTTTGGTCCGAAAAATATTCTGTCAGTTCCCTTAAGAAAGCTTTAGGTGTCCCTCCGCTCTCTGGTAAAAACTTATTCGGTTTAAATTCGTTTCCACGGATGACTTGTATAACTTGCGTGGGAAGTTGTGTGTTTTGAGGTGTCGAGCTACGACCCTCATAATTCTGGAATGCTTGCGTGTCTACCGTTCTTGGACTTTGCCCAAGCTCGTGGCTGTCTATTGTGTGCTCTCTTTCCGCATTCTCCCCTTTCCCCTTTTCCATTAGTGTCGCAAACATCGTATTATGTCCAAGTGACTGCAACTCCGATTTTATCATGCGGTCCTCTTGAATTTGAAATCTTAACTTCATATTTTCTTCTAACGCCTGTATTTTCGCGTTATTTTCCCCTAGCTTCTTGCTTACTGCGAGCCGTTCATCTTTCGAATCAGCGCTCATCTTGGTCCAATCCTTTCTAATAGTATCCTTCAATTTAACAATGTGTTTTTCGACTTCCTGTTGATTAGCCTCCTGATTATCTTCAAGTTTATCTATCCTTTCTCCCAGAGAAATGTTGTTCTGTTCTAATGTTTGTTTAATTTCTTCCTGGTCAATTTCTAACCTTTTCCATTTCTTAACTGATTGTATTTCTAATTTGTTGAGTTCCGTCACTAAGCCCGTGATATTGTTATCTACTGTAATTATCTGATCTTGCATACCCTGTGTCCCTCGTTCGATCGTCTCAAACCTTTTTTCTAAGTTTGTGTGTGCTTCTTTAATCTCAGATGAGTTGGTCAAACACGCTTGCTCGATTTGTGCTAGTTTTGCCATAACAGTCTCATCCATTCCTTTTATTTCCTTTTTAAACGAATCTTCGATACCTTTTATTATTCCTAATTGTTTGGTATTGTTAGTGCTAACGTCCTTTGCTAATTGGATTAGCTGTTCTTTTGTGTGCTCTTTGATTTCTACCGTTAGCGCAGCTAGATTTTGAGTGTTCCTTTCGTCTTGTGCGTTTAACATTTCATTGTTTTTCTCAGACTGCCTATGTAATTGTTCACTAACCAGAATGTTTTGTGTAGCGATTTTCTGATTTATATTCTCGTTAACTTCAGATAGTTTTGTGTTTAACTGTGTCTGTATTTCTTCCGATTGTTTATTTATAGCAGCTAACTGTGTCTGCGTTTCTTCACTATTCGCCGCTAACTGAGTCTGCATTTCTACCGATTGTTTATTTATAGCCGTTAACTGTGTCTGCGTTTCTTCACTATTCGCCGCTAACTGTGTCTGTATTTCATTGGTTATGTCCTTTCTCATCTCACTAAGTTGTTCTCGCGTACGAGCGGATGCTAGTTCAATCACTTCGCGAATTTCTCCCAGGGTTGCCATCACAACAATAATATATTTGAGACATAGGGAAATGACATAAGGGCGGAGCCCTGGATACGCGCGCTCACATATATTAAATATACACACATTAACCCTTTACATACTCAGTTCATTTACTTTAAATTACTCCCACAAACTATAGCATCACTGAGTATAATTTACTTATTATTCCATTTAATTTTAACCCTTTGATTCAGTTATAATCTTCCTGACCTTATTTCACTTACAAATTTTAACCAATTAATAGAGTATTAATTAGTTTTTAAGGTCTAACCTTCCTGTCAAATAATTCTTTGAGTTTGGCTTTTCTACACAAAGCTAATTTAATTTTATTGGGCGCCTGGAACAGTTTGTTCTAAATTTTAATCAAAGTTCAAACACTTAACTTGTTCCACATTTACTTTATTGCAAACTCCATGACTTTATATTTTCAAACATTTGGCGGTACTATCTTCGCCTAACTAACGTTAATAAACTTATCACATGCCGGTGATCTATTTTTTTACTCTAAAACACAAATGCCACACGTTCGGAAGCCAAAGTAACTCTTATATACCCTTGGGAAATAGCATGTAGACAAGATTCAAAATTTCGGGGTCGTAATGGATTCTTGTGAATGTGATTTAGAGGTTTTGCTATCAACATAACTTCCAGGGTTTATAAGGTTAACTTATTATTATTACAAAGCCAAGAAAAACAACAGGATCTACTAACAAATGAAATTTATTAACTGAATCAAACATTAAAAAAAACTATAACCACCCTTTTATTGTTCACTCGCGTGAACAGATCCGACACTGACCAGCCTGACGTACCATGACGACACGGTATGACAGCTGTCAACAAGCATTGTGACTGCAATGTCACTTAAATCAAAGTAACAAAGAAAACGGATCACAAGATCCAAAAATAACAAACAAATAAAATAGTACAAGAATTTAATATTTATGAGCGACACGGGTTTTAAGACTAGTTCAAGTAATGAGCATTTTGACGGGCGCTCGTCTCCGACCAAAACAGTTGGTTCGGGAACGGACTCCGTACTGCGAAGGACGAATTACGGAAATGTGGGAACAACAATTATATATTTATACACACTACTGACATGCTCTAACCTTAGATTACCACAACCAAATACACGTGTGTATTATTTAAAATAAGGGCTGCGGAATTACCGACTTATACCTTAAACACTAGGAAAGCATAACATGACATGAACAAGTTTGGCCGGTTGCCAAATTATATTTATAATGAATACAATGGCCTTGAAAATAAGAGCCAACAACAACAAAATACAAATTTTAATTTTTACGCCAGAAAATTTGGCGTTTTAAAACAATGAACAAATAAGTCGTAGTAATGATAAAAGAAACTTGGATCGACAACATGGCAACTCCCCAAATTAAACCAAATAAAATAACCTTAACTCATTAGGCTTTAAAGCAAACATAACGTGTCATAACGGAGCTGGAGACAGCCGGGCCTGTTATGACATCTCCGAGTGAGTGGCTGATTTCTTTCCCCCACGTAGTAATTAGTGCCACACTAAATATAGATTCTGGCCCATAGCCAGCGTACAGCACCTTTGCTAATCGCCACCTGTTAAACGCGTACAAATAAAATATCACATTATCTCAAAACATCCTCTCAGGGATTTTTAAGAATACATCTCCAGGTCAAACTTATCCCCACGGATAACTAGTTTGCCGGAATGATGTCGCAGTCATGGACAGGCTTTACCTCTCCTCATCATCACTTACACCCAAAAACACGTGGCACTTTTTCGAAGATCTCGTCGTAGCATGAATCAGCACACCCCTCAGATACATGACACACACATGTCCAAATGACAATAAAGAATTAATAACTGGATCAGTCCTAGCCCGAGTTATCAAAGCAACAAAACACATATTTTCCCCCCACGTAGTAATTAGTTTAACATATCATTAATTCAGTCCATTTATCATTGTCGTTCCTAGGTTCTCATTCATGGCTACATTTTTTATAGATACGTTAATCGATGCGGCCGTTTCGCTATAAGAATTACGTATACATAAGGAAAACATTTAAATTACAAAATTTACTGTACAACAATTGTCACGCAATGCCAAAATTACTACACGCATGTCAGTTAAGAAATCAAACCCTAAAATTTAAATTAAACCACACAAATAAAATCTATACAAAGTTCCACACATCTCTCGCGATTCCCCTCGTCCAAAATCAATAAATCAATTTTTTAATACTCATCACTTAAACTGCTTTCCAGAGGCCTCCCGCCTCGTCATTTCCCATCATTAGGCCGTTAGTCCATAACACTGATGGTAATGGAGGATGAAGCTTGCTGTCTTCTCTCCATGGTCGACATCTTGCTGCTGTTAAAACACAATTAAATCAAAGTTTTTAAACTGTTCTATCTGCGTTCTAAGTATTTTATTTCCTCAGATCGTCCTATGCAGAATCGTCGACTTTCCCTATTCTATGGCTAATTGCCATCTCACAATTTATGAAATTTATAAACTCGTTGTCGACACACAACTATAATTTTAAAACCATATCGTCTTAAGGACGTCTTAAAATGACTGTCGAAGAATAATTAGGAGTGCCCCGGTTCATCTCAGACATTTGTATATATACAGAAAGCCTAAAGTTTCAATGGTGGGAGAAAATAGCTCCTCAATATTTTAAGTAATGGGCCTATAATTATGTGTGACCTCTCAAAAATCTTGTATTTTCTCATAGGTCGCGAATCTGCCGTCGAACATGCAAACCGATCGCTAGATCTTTTTATAACCGATTGCCGCGCAAAACACACTGACGCTATGTTCTGGCGTCATGTTTTCTTATTGGTCAGATAAGTTGGCGTCGGAGTTCTGACCTTACAAATCCCGCCCTTATTTTCACGTCACGACACTTGTCCTCTCTCTCACTCCTTGCCTTGTACGCAGCATTTTGGCCTGTCGATGGTCACGTACGCCACAGCGTCATATCTGATTTTCTCAGAAATATAAGAATAGCATTGGTTGTGAAACTGTTGGTCATTTCCAGCCAGCACGTAGCATGTCTTACCAAGTCCAGATTTCTTGCTACATCAATTTTACTCAAATATCCAGCATATCATGTATTTAGTATTTCCATCGTTTTTATTAATATGAAACATTATTATTGGACACAATGATAAGGGTTCAATATATATATATATATATATATATATATATATATATATATATATATATATATGAGACTTAAATCTATAGAGATGGGACTGACATCTACAGAGTTGAGATTTGAATCTATGGAGATTATACTTGAATCTATAGAGATTGGATTTAAATCTATTGAGATGAGACTTAAATCTACAGAGATGTGATTTAAATCTATATATATGAGACTTAAATCTATAGAGATGGGGCTGACATCTACAGAGTTGAAATTTGAATCTATAGAGATGATACTTGAATCTATAGAGATGAGATTTAAATCTATAGAGATGAGACGTAAATCTACAGAGATGAGATTTAAATCTATAGAGATGAGACTTAATATATGTATTGATCGCAGCCAATGGCCATACAAGATAAGAATGTCTTAAAAATGAAAAGCTTCTTTTCGTTTACATAGTTGTAATATTTTTAGCTTTCCTGATGCTCTCCACTGCTGTGTTTCCTTCCTCGATGAATTGTTTTATTCCCACCTTGGCCTCTTCCAGCTGTCCTTCATCAATATCATGGAGTATGCGTGGAAACTTACCAATATTCTCCTGAAGTATTTGTGGCTCCAACCTCCGTTGTATCATTTGTGTCTTCATTGGTGTTCCCGTGGCCATGGTTGTCCTGAGTGTCGTTATTACAGGAATGTGTTTCCTGATTAGCGCTGCCTCATTGCTTGTCAGAAGATTATGATCCAGTATATCAAAACCTCTAATGAGTGTGAGGTCTATGGCGCTTCCTCCATTGAGGCATAAGTACGTGAATGTATTTTTGTTATTCACTAATGTGAGCCCTTCCCCTAACAAATAATCTAGAACTAATTCCGCTTTGCGATTTGTTTTATTCACTGGACACTTCAGATCGCCCGCGAATATCACTCTTTCATTTGCCTCAATAGTATCCAACGCTCTCTGTATACCGTCACTACGTCTATCGCGCTGCACTCTGGCCTATAGTATACGCATACTAGCTTTCCTATTCTTGTTTTAATCACTAGTTGGTCTTCTTCAATAAGAATTATTTCTAAGGGGGTATGTTTCGAATCGATTAGGCATGTTACCCCACGTGATGGCCTTCCTCTATCGCCTTTCCTCGCAAATGCGTGTATGTTATAGAACCCTTTCACGTTACATCTTGATTCTGGGGTAATAAATTTCGATATCAGTGTACAGATATCGAAATCGTTGAAAATGTATCTCGGTAGTTGATTCGTTACACCCTCTAGTCCTTCACCATTCCAGTTGAGAACTTTCACTTGATATGGCTCCATCTTATGATCTTCCCTCTTAACTCCAGGGGTCACGAAAGGGACGACATGTGACGTCCTTTGGCCAAAATGCTCCCTCATACATTCTGTCATGTTCTTCCATTGGAATGCCTATTTTGAAAGCTCTCCTGGTATCGGTGTTACTGACCATTCTGCAGCTTAATCGTCCAGCCACTCCATTTTCCCGAAGGTATTCTTCTATATCTTCTTCCGTAGTTTCCGGGGTCAGGTTTCCCAAATATAACCATGCCTCTCTCGGCACCGCCTTCAATTTGTTCTCCCCTTGTTTTGTGCCCCTTATACTTCCTCTTGTTTCGTGTTCCCCTTTACCCTCAGAGACTCGTCTGCTCCTGGATCTCTTTCTTCCTCTCGTCACTCTTGTCCACTGTTGTTCTTCTTCCCTCGGACTTACATTTTTCTCCGATTCGGGCTCAAGGTATCTTTCGATTCCATTGACCATCGCACTTTCCTTGGCCTCTGTATTCAACCACTCCCTGTCGATATTGTTGTCCTGTCTTGCTTCCTTCTTCCCCTATTCCGTACTCTCTTTCCTCCTCTGTGACAGGAATTATTTCTTCCGGTGCATTTGCATCGTGTTAATATGAGTTCATTGCTTTCCCGGTCTTATTTCTTATTTCTTCTTTTATCAACATCTGAATGCTGCTTGTGATATCCTCCATCATGACCTGTAGTTGTCGAGTGATGTTTTCCGTAAGTTTTTCTTCCAGTTCCTTCTCCTTTAGTAATTTTTCGGTCTTGTTTACTCGGTCCACCAGCGTCCCCGATTTGTTTCCACTGTCAACTCTATTCTGTACTATGTCCATCATCGACTTGCCACCACTGTCCCCTCTCCTCCGTGTTACATCTGTGGCTGCCGGTGATTGCGAACTATTGGAAGATGTTTTTAGCGCGTTATCAGCGATAATATCTAAGTGACGACTAGCGCTTGTTTTCTTGTGGCTGTCTTATCTGTACCGTAATTCCCCATTAGGTGCCAGGCTTGTGCTGTGGGTTCTTGTGGTTTCATGGGCCGGGTCTACAGATATCACTAGCTGTCTCTTTGATTGGGCGTCGGCTTCGCAGCCGTACTCTCTGTACTGATTTCTCTCACCAGGTGTCAGGCTTTGGTTGCAACAATTAGTTGTATCATGCTTTGATCCATCAGTTGCTGACAGTTGACTCTCTGGTCGGCTATCTTCTTCGTACTGATTTCCCCCGCTAGGTGACAGGCTTGGGTTACTATTTCTTGTAGTTTCTGGCCTTAAGCCGGTAGATGTTTTTAATTGTCCCTTCGGTCGGTTATCTCCTGCGCGACTGTATTCTCTGTATTGACTTTTACCGCTAGGTATCAGGCTACTGATTTTAGCTTCTTGCAAGAAGTCACCAGATGTCTCTAGTTGTCCCTCTGGTCGGCTGTCTACTCTGTATATATCAATGGTCTGATTGTCCTTAACCTCATTTTGTAACTTGACATCATCCTCTTTCTTACCGTAGGGGCCGATAACCTCGATGTTAGGCCCCTTAAAACAACAATTATCATCATCATCATCTTTCTTACTGTAATTACCGTCTAAGTCATGTTTCATTAATATAAAGCATTCCCTGATGACACTCACCGCTTTATGAATGCATTCCTTCATATCCTTCATCATGTAGCCTCCTGTTTCGGCAAAGTTCACTAAACTTCTCAAAGCACAGTCTATTCGTGCTTCTATACCGTCCGCCATTTTCATAATAATAAATGAGATTTAAATCTAGAGATGAGACTTAAATCTACAGAGATGAGATTAAATCTATAGAGACGATACTTAAATCTACAGAGATGAGATATAAATCTATAGAGATGAGACTAAAATCTACAGAGATGGGAATTAAATCTATAGAGATGATACTTAAATCTACAGAAATGAGATTTAAATCTATAGAGATGAGACTTAAATCTACAGAGATGGGAATTAAATCTATAGAGATCAAACCTAAATCTATAAACTTGAGACGTACAAACGTCGGAGACTATAATATATGTTCAGGGAAAAAATGTAGAGCAATAGTGAGAAAAAAATAATGTGGAGCTAGGAATATTAACCACAAGTGTGAAAATTCACGCTAGAAATGCTCAGTCAGTAGTTAGTTCTCGCTACAGCATGAAGTGCTTGTTGAGTTTTCCCGCAGGGAGCATAATGACGCTGCGATGAGCTCTCTCCCATGCTATTCAGCTCGGGAAAAGTAGGGTAACGGCGCTCTCCTATGGTTGTGAGGGGATTAAAACACTCCAGACATAACTGTTGAAATAATCCAATGGCCGGCGAGTACAATGTGCATTACCTCGCTCTGTCCTTTAACTACTTGAACAGTTTTGTTGTTCATTCACTATGAATTACCAGCTTCAGATTTTATCCCAGTGAGATTAGATTCTTTTTTCCATGTCCGTAGTATTTTAAACGCACATCTGCTAACTAAATGCAAATGACAGATCAATGTTTTTGTTTTTATACTTGTTGTTGATTTTTAATTTGAGGGGTTTGGACATCGTGGTAATTTAGCCCCGTGCACTTGGGTGATTTTCGATGTTGCATATGTTAAGGGCTGCGACATCGTGATCATATATCCCAGTATTTTTCTGCTAACCTGTGTCACTGTGATGCCTGTACTAGTGTGTGTATTTGTAATTGAGGTAGCATTTGGGTAGAAAGCGGCTGTGGCACTAAGGTAGTGTGACAGATCATAGACATGCACAGACACTCCTCGTCACTGTTTATTATTGTATATGTATATAGTTGAAGCCTCCGTGGCTTAGGCGGCAGCACGCCGGCCTCTCACCGCTGGGTCCGTGGTTCAAATCCCGGTCACTCCATGTGAGATCTGTGTTGGACAGAACGGAGGCAGAAAGGTTTTTCTCCGGGTACTCCGGTTTTCACTGTCAAAATTTCATTCCAGCAACACTCTCCACTATCATTTCATTTGTCATTCATTTAATCATTGCCCCAGAGGAGTGCGTCAGGCCTTGGCAGCCGGCACAGTTCATATCCTCGCCGCTAGATGGGGGCTTCATTCATTCCATTCCTGACCCGGTCGGAGACTGGAAGAAGGCTGTGGATTTTCATTTTCATGTATATAGTTATAGTTTATGTTTTTATAATCGGAAAGTGCCCAGATATATAGTGTGGATGTAGTACTTAGGCGGTTGTCTAGTGGCCTTGTGTCATATGTTATAAACTGGACTAGAAGCGAAACGGCAGAATGCAGAACTTGTAATGGGTTTGAAACCAATACGGATCTAGGTGGCAGTGAGATGGGAGATTGATGCTCTGGGAAAAGTTTATTACTGTAGTTGATTGTTCGGCATTGAATTGATGCATATTGATTTAAAAAAATACAACCAGCTGCTTTATATAGTCGTGAATAGAATTAAACCCCAGGAAGGATTCACATTCTGTTACATTACGGAAAAGTTTTCGTAAACTTGGAGTTATATATAAAGGCTCCCGCAAAAATACGTATGTGGATGGAAATAAAGAGCACATATAGGAATATAATGCCCAAAGTACAAGCAAGACAAGGTTCTCTATGATAGACAGTAATGTACGGCGCTTTCCGATAAGTAAGAGTAGTTCAATTTATAAAGCATTATAAAGTTATCTTGCAATCACATTGTGCTGAGATTATTTTTACCGTTATTCTTAAGTCATCTGATTATAGGAAATGGGAGGGTAAAGTGAATTGCTGTAAAAACAAGCTTTTTGTCCTGCTACCCGGGAATACTGTCTTGTGTATTCTACATTTTCTCATTATAGTAATGAGTGCCGCCCAACAGAAGTTATTTAAGGTTAAGAGCTATCACAGTAGGTACCGTACCATACCGGTATTTGTCTGGAGTAGTAGAAGTGAGAAACCACTGAAAACCACTTTCAGGATGACTGAGGTAGGAATCGAACTCGCCTTTCTCTCAGTTTTGCTTCACGAGGCCGAGTGCACCCAGACCTTAGACCAGAATTAAATTTCTTGGTAGAGTCGGGAAATGAATCCAGGCCTTCACGGTGACAGTCATGAATGCTAGCCAATACGCCTAGCCTAAAGCTACGGCTGAACCTTCCTCAATCCTAGTCTCAATTAGAAATACACGCACTACTACTACTACAGATACCACAATAAGGTCAAAAGACAGATGACAAATATTTCTAAGTAAACAGTGCTGATGACTGTGATGCCCAAAATTCCTATGAATTAACAACAAGATGTTCAGTAAAGAACATATAGCCTACTTTACCCTAAATGCATGGGTATAGTTATAAATCATTGTCCTTTTCAAGGAGTATAATTATTGCATGTTGGTTGTACTGTAGTGGCTTGTTGAATTACAACATGCTGTATTATACATTGATTGATTGAATCCTCACCTGAATTATAAATACACACGCTACTCCAGACTTCAAAAATGAAACAAAACAACAACAGCTTCCTAGCCAAATCCTTCCTTGTTTAAAAGTACACACACAGACGTCACAGTGACGTCAGACAACTCCTACACACACCTAAGTTCATGGAGCTACATGACCATGATGCCGCAAAGCCCCTAAAGAATCGACAACAACAGACTGTACCACGGTCCAAGGACAACGAATTTTAATCACTGTAGTCCAGTGTTGAAATATGTGCTTTTATAAGTAAATATAACATTTTCGATTGCAAATTCACACTGCAAGGTTATAACCAGTGGCGTATGCTGGACCAAAAGTATGGGTGTGCTGTTAAAATATATATACAGTTGATCTATGGCCTCACAGAACTCTTAAAAGTGACATATAGGTTATGTTTCATAAATTTAGAAATTAAAACCACGTAGGCCTACCTCTTTCATTTAAACATCAACTGTATTCTTCGTTCTTGAGAAGAGAACTTCTCAATCACTGCATTATAAAATGAGTCTTTGTCCTTCATTTTGTGTACTAACTCCTTTTCGATTGATAATAAATTTAAGTTACTCAGTCTTTCTTGTGTTTGAGTACTTCGTAGGTAAGTCTTGATTCTTCTTAATGCAGAAAACGAACGTTCCACAGAGCTCGTAGTACAAGGAACTGTCAGTATTAATTTAGCAAGTTTATAAACTTCACCAAATCCAGAAGCGAGGTTATTTTCATGCATAAAACTAACAAATTCGTGAACATCTTTCCCATGAAATTCAGCTGATTTGTATAGAACAGTTAATTCATTCTTCAATCCAATGCGGTCAAATAAATTTCCGTATTGAGCCAAAAGTGTTTGTAGCAGTGATTCGGGAAATGTTTTCTTATATTCAATATACCTATGGTGATGTAGCAAATGAAAATATTCCAATTTCTCAAGTTGAGATAACCTACATTCAATCTGATGAATTAAACAATCGACAATTATCACGTATAGGCGGCGATAACGATGTTCTTGTTCATTGTTATCTAGAGAGTGCCCCTTTGGTTTGATCTGAGAATGTTCGTCCTTATTTGAAATTGCATTGTTCCAAACTAATGGATAATAATGTTCTCTATCATACTGAAGTTGATCTTTGATGTCATTTACCTTCTTGCTACAGTAAAGAATATCGAAATCCTTTGTTTGTAGAAGATTGTACAATATGTCTGTGTAAGCAAGCAACATAGAAAATACTTCCAATAGAAATATAGTTTCAACATCTTGAAGAAAAGCCAAAACCCCTCGTGATTTTATGACTGTCTCACTATCCCAGTCACCAAAATTTTCTATGGTATTTTCGAAGAACTCACAAAGTTCAGATCTGTATTCTTTTGCAGTGGGGCAAATTCGTGATGAAAAATTCCACCTGGTTGGTGCTACTTTGGGTAATTTCTTTTGCAAAAATTCTTGCAGCGCATATGTCCTTTTAGATGATTCAGAAAAGAAAGCAGAGAGTCCAGTTAATGTTTGGAAAAATATTCTGCATTCTTTATTCACCGATACACTCTGCTGGAGAACAAGATTTAGAACACGGGCATAACAGTGGGTGAATATTGCGTTTGGATAGCCCGATAAGACTTTAGATTGTAAGCCATTCACATGACCGCTCATTACAGAAGCACCATCGAACGTCTGACCCACCAGTTTAATGGAAATTCTAAATTCACTTACTACTTGTTCTACATGCGCAAATAAACCATTTGTTGTTCTATCAGCACTAACATCTACGAAGCCCAAGAATCTTTCATAGACAAAGCTGCCCTATACATAGTGGAGAACTGTAGATAGTTGAGATTTATTCTCAATATCTGACGTTTCATCCAGCATTATAGCTACAAACGAAACGGAGTTAATTTCATTTTTTATTTCTTCTTTTACTACGTCAGATATCATTTTGAATCGCGGGAGAAGTTCCTCGAAATACTGTGGAAGAATTTAGATGACTTTCTAAAAATGAATCATATTTTTTTTAAGATTCAAAAATTCTAAAAAATTGCCTTTGTTGAAAGAGCCATCTGATTCGTCATGTCCCCGTAGAGGTAGATCCTGGTTAGCTAGGAGGCAAATAGCATCAATAATTCGTATTGATATGGCTCTATTTTTCTTTACCTCTTCGTTATGTTTACTGGTATCAATTCTACGCTGATCATCAAGTAAAGTATCAATTCGCTGTCTGCCGAAAAGTCTTGATTTCAGAAAACATTGGACATGGGTTTGAGATTTTGAATGTTTCTGTTGTGCACTAGACAAGTGATTTAAGTCAGCAAACCCATGCTTACTCCAAACATCATTTTTGTTAGAAAACAATAAGCATGGCCAACAAAATAATCTGTTAGAAGTTTCACAACCCGCTAACCAGTCTACATTTTCATACTGTGAAATAGAAAAATGTCTAATGTATTGTTCACTTGTTGTTTTATATTGTTGCACTGAATTTGGAAGTGGCGGGGTAGGCCTACCCTTACTCACAATATCTAATTTATCTTCTAATGTACGAAGAGACAGTGGTTTTTGCAAGAGATCTACAACAGTATACATTTCCAAGCACAGGTGTCAACACGGAAGATCCTCACTAGGCCTGAACACAGCACCGTACTTATGTTATACGAGCATGAGCTGAGCTGCTGGCTTGCCGCACGACCTGGCCGCTTGTGACGGGCGAGTTTCCCCCCTCCCCACCAGTTGCGTGCGCAGGCAAGAACAGCGGTATTTTGGAGACAGGAACAGCACAGCCCACCAAATCCATGCAGAACACAGGCCGAGCAGATGGCCGCAGCAGCCAATTCACTAGCTTCTTCGTCATTCTGGCGATTATTTACTCATCCAGCCGGCAGGCATTTGAGATTTAAATGGTAATAAATTAAATACATTCTTGAATCATATACAGTTAATTTCTAATGAGGGAGAGTGAAAAAAAGAAAGACAAATAACAAATTTATAGGGTGTCCAGTGGACACTTTGAACACCCGCAATATACGCCTCTGGTTATAACGTGTGAGTGGTTATATCAATAAATATAAAAAGAATCAACTAAAAAAAATTGAAGCCACTAGGATTTGAACCTCAAACCTTAAGAATCCGAGGCACGCTACCACGCCGCTACACATGCCCACTACACATAGGAACATTAACAACAGCTTTAGTATAACTGCCTAGCATATTATTTTTGACATGGAATGAACGATTTTATTAGCGTTTTCTGCTGTTTTTTAGCCTACTTTTCGCATTTTGTAAAAATGAGGAAAAAGTAGACTTATGAGATCGATCCGGGAAAATGTGTGTGTGTCTGTCTGTCTGTCCTTCTGTCTTTCCTTCTGTCTGTCTGTCTGTCTGGCTGTGTGTCCCCCCCCCCCTCCACCTCCTATCAATTCCTAAACGGCTGCAGCAACCGAAACAAAATTTCGGAGGAGTAAATACCTATAGGCCTACCTGAATATCTCAATGCCGTATTTGAAAATGATGTCAGTGCTACCAACTGCTGAAAAATCGCAATTGAAATTTGAGCTCCATGTTCGATATCTTGGAAGGTATGAATGGGAGCTATTTCAAAATTGGCACACGTGTAGATAATAATATTTAAGTTTAATTTCCAGGAGCCCATACATGGCAGTGTTGCCAAAATGATTCTAAGCTTGCTGATAGGTCCAATTTTTAAATGCATATAACTTCTAAACTATCAATTGGAAATCAACCAAATTTTGTATGTACTATGTGTATACACACAGATATGACTGAGCGTATTATTAAGATCCACCAGGGCTGCCAACTGTTAATAAATGCTCTCAATTTCTTTTATCCAAATTCCAATATATCAGAAAGTATGCATGCCGACAGCTTTAAACTATTGTAACGTGTTTTTCGAGGGGTTTTTATGCATCTGGCATAAGTCAGTAGGAAGCCATTCTATATTTATTTACGCGGCAAATTGTTCAGCCAAGAGAAATTTTCATGTTAACTTATTATTATTATTAACTTATTATTATTATTATTAACTTATTATTATTATTAATTGATTTTTTGGAGCATTTTCTTATAAAATTATAAGCATACAGATAGGTTTTCTATGTCTTAGAAAACACTATCAAGCAAATTATTACGAACGACAATATCATAGAAAATTATGTGATTACGGAATTTTACGGAGTTTCGTCAGTTAGGATATTATGAGAGACATGACTCACTGGAAATTCAGATACAGGCTGATTCTTGTCAAGAAGTATTACGCAAGCTTGGGTCGCAGCGTCAAGAAAAGGCGGATAGTTGGAACGGAAATCGACTTCATCATCCGCGCGCCGTGTGTAATGAGCCAGAGAAGGGGAAGTAGCGCGTGGGGAGCAGCCAATCAGTGGAGACCACGTAAGCTGGAAGTCGGGACTGGAGTGGGAAGCCGTGGAGTGCATATATCGTTCGGCGCGCCGTGGAGCGGGGACAATCTGGGAAAGACTTGACTAGTTAGGTTGCAAGTGTGTGTCGCTCCGATGTTCCGTGGAGTGGAGAACTATCTGTTTAAAACTTAACCAGTGTGGTTGTACGAGGGTATGGCTCCGATGTTAGGACCATAAAGTCACCAAATCTACAAGTATATCATCAAATATCGACGAAGATGACGACGTCCAGGAGACTGTGGGAAGCTCACAGCATCATCCAGTACGAGGGAAATGCTTTGGCAATTTCCAGTGGTAAGCGCGAATGACACCGAAGTACGCAATCTCTCGTTTCTCTTTGATTTAAATTCAGTATTTCAGTAACTTCATAGCTTGGAAATAAGAGTAAAATCAATAATTTATCAGACTCCGTTTTCACGTAATTTTCTATCGGTAATATTAAAATCGCAACGCTCCAATTTAAATTTTAAACTTATTATTATTGTTAATTTTGCTATATTTGTTTTCTATAATAAATTCATTTCTTTTACAATGCAATCTTTGCTTTCAGTAGGTAGCATTAGATATAGACAAATTCCTTCTCCTGATACAATTGTTTGTTGGGTTAATGATCGAATCATACCACGATCTGAGTGAATAGATTCTTGAAGGTGTTCTACGAGAGCTAGATGTTGTTAAATACAAATTTAGATTTCAACATTGCGTTGAGGTCTTGGCGCCCATTAAAACAACATAGCTTAGGCAAAGGTAAACAGTTACATTTATCACCCAACAGTTAGGGGCAGTCAAACCGTTACACTTGTCGCTCAACGTGTGGGCTAGCAAAACCGTTACACTTGTCGCCGACAACTTGGGGATGAAAACCTAATAACATTTGTGGAAGGAGTAGGGTATATATTTCTGTGCCTGTATTTTGGGGGTTATTTGTCTTTATCAGTGTATATCATTATGGTGGATGAGAAAGAAAAACAGATGAGGTTACGTAGTGGTCATCAACTGGAGAGTGATGATACGAGCAGTATGTCGAGTGATGGTAGCACCGGGGTAGCGGAGGTAAATCCCGATACTGAAACAGGGAGTGTATGCGGCCAACCAGAATTAAAAACTTTACTTCTCGAGTTTATGTATCAGAACAAAGTTAGTAGTGATGCCTTAAATGCAAAATTAGAACAGAATAATGCAAAATTAGAACAAAACAGTAGGGAAAATAAAGAAAGTACAGATGCCTTAAACGCCAAATTAGAACAAAACGGTAGGGAAAATAAAGAAAGTACAGAAGCTTTAAATAAAAAATTAGAACAGAATATTGCAAAATTAGATAAGAACAACAAGGAAATTAGTGTGAAAATGGAGCAGATTAGAGGAGAAATCAGAGGAGTAATGGAAGAGAAGGTTAAAGAGATCATTGCAGATGTAGACAAGAAATTAGGAAAAGTACAGGAGGAGTTGGAAAGTAGAATCAGCACACAGGCTGAAAATTTAAAGGAATTAGTTAAATTAGAAACACTGCAGGTTAAAAAGAAATTGGGGGGGAGAAACGGACAAGATTCAAGTATCAACTAAAGAGGTTAAGGAACAGCTGGGGGGTAGAATTGAGAAAGTCCACTCGCAAATAGTTGCAGAAGTAAATGATTTAAGAGAGAGTAATAGGGAGAGCATTAGCAAGATTGAGGAGAAACAAGCAAAGCTATATGATAAAGTAGAAGAATCAGAAGGAAACATTAAATTAACAGTAAACAGTATTGAGAGGAAGGCTGAGGAGAAAATCGCAGAGTTTGAATTAAAATTAAAAGCTAGGATCAGGCATGAAAATAGTCAGAATAGGCCAGTTTTTGTGAATAGCACAAACAGGGAGGTAGAACTGGGTAAGTTCAGCAATCGACAGGGGTGCCCAATGGAGTTCATGAACACTATAGAAAATAAATTCGAGGAGAGGTTGGAAAATGGTAGTATTGAGTGGTGCCAGGTAGTTGAAATTTTAGAACAAGTGTTTGTGGGGGAAACGAGGAATTGGTTTGCTGTCTACAGAGACAAGTTTACTGATATTAATGATTTTAAAATGAAACTAGTTGAAACCCGTCAAAACATGACGGTCAATAGAAAAATATTTACTGAAGAATTTTCTTATATAGGCCTACTGTACATTCTTTGTACGATTATTTTTTGACTCTATTGAAACTATGAGGGCGTCAAAAGATTGCACTCTCAACATTGCAAAATACTGCTGGCCATGACTGAAAAATTGTTGGGGGCAAATTGAGGCCTATACGTTCCAGAGTTTCCCCTTGAGCTTTATTGATTGTGATAAAGTATGCCAAATGAATTGGAAAATATTGCCTCTTAAAAGAAAATGATAGTGTTTTATCGGATGGTGTTAAATCAAGTCGAAGGATTAGACATCTCTGCCTAATTTTAACTGCACCTATTATTTCCAAATCCAAGCAATATGGTTGCATTTAGGAGCCCTTGGGAACCGTTCAGATTTCTAAGCAGCATAACGGGCCAAGCGTTTGGAGTATGTGGCAGCCAGTCGTTTAGTTCCAAGGGATTCAAGAACTCTGATGAGTCTAATACAACTGGCCGCAAACCATCGCTTATATTTTTGGAATATAACGAAGAAATGCGATGATGTGCAATTCCATACATTTTAAAACAATGTGGACCGTGTGCGTGTGGCACAGTAACATTGGCACCAAATGAAACGAAGGAAGGAAGGAAGCTTGCAGTTTAACGTGACCGTTAATCTCGCGATCATAAGCCACGGGACCTCCGTTTAACGTGGAATCCGAACCACAGGACATGGCCTTTCACATCAAAAATCTCACATGCATTGACCGGGAATCGGACCCGATCCGCCTTGGTGAGAGACATACAGCTTGACCGCTGCGCCATGAAACGAAGGACATAGCATTGTACTGCCGATTAGTCCCTCTGGAATTCCTTGAGATATCATCTCCAGTGAAAAATAATTGTTAAAGCCTGTCAAATATTTTATATTTATTCAGATAAATTTTACCATTACAACAGCAAAGGTCAAAGTAACCAAGTGTAGATTTCTCGCAAGAGAAATACAGTGCAGAACAATGTTTACATTTGTTCGTCAAGGACCCTAAACTGTAACGGCATAGTATCTGGAATTGTTTCTGAAATGCCATATTTATATTGGATTTTAAAAGTGGCTTCGTATTTTTCTCCGATTTCCCACTTTTTTGCGGCTAATGTTCTATTTCGTCAAATGGGTTTATTTATAGCAGCATTTCTGTCCAAATTAACGTCATTTTATATAAAACTATAGTGGCCTGCATCAACGTAGCCGCCAAATATTAAATGGCAAATAATAACTTACTTCCATTGCCAAAATCACCTGCGTGGTTAGACCCATTGTTGTGCACTCTAAACAAATAATCAATAAACAATAATATTCACATATACAATGAATACTTCCATTCTCAAGTTGGTTGCTGATGAGAATGCGATGAGATTGATCGCCAATAATAAAATCCTTGCAATTTTTGCAATTTGCTTGCAAACGCAACTCAGGATGATGATCTTCATTTTGAAATAAACAGAATGAAATTGCTGTAAATAATGAATTTCCATCACCTGTTGAAGGTACAATACTTCGTATTTCCATGACAGTAAATTATGCAAGGGAGCATAGAATCACTTCGCCACTACTGGAATGAGCATAGACTCACTTCGCCAGCCACAGTAATGGAGGGAGTTTTAGAATTATATGTTCAGTGCTTGTCAAAGATCGTATTAACACAGGGAAGCCCATTCTTAAGGCTACATTCTGAGCTATTGCCCCGGATTCCAGGTTCGATCCCCGCTCTGCCAAGAAATTTAATTCTGGTCTGAGGACTGGAACGGGGCGCACTCGTGAGGCAAAACTAAGAAGAGCAAAGTTTGATTCCCATCTCAACAATCTTGGATTTGGTTTTCCGTGGTTTCCCACTTCCACTCCAGGCAAATACCGGGATAGTTCCTAACTTAAAGCCTCGGTCGTTAACTCCCCATTCCCCACATTAATTACAAATGCACACATCAACACAGCCATCACATTAACACAGGTTATCAGAGAAAAGTTTACACTCGCACACCTGTTCGCCAATATGTTAACGCTGATGTATGTGTTTGAACTACTGGATATAAGTTCAATGTTCCCCATCTCTTGATGAATACAGTACTTTTGCATTTGTCAGTTGGCACAGGCTAGAGTAAAAGGTGGCTTTTCACCGATGTCTCAGTCTCACTCATGGCTGTGATTATATGGAAGCTACTGAGGTATGGGTGGTGCTTAGTAATGGCATTCGGGGCACAGTCAGTGCCTGTGAATGCTGTGAAAGGTTCAACTCATAGGGTTAGGACTACTGTTCTGACTCAGTGAGGAAAGCAATGGCAAACTACCTCACTCCTCTTCTTGCCTAGAACGCCTCAAAATAGCGCTGCCTTGGGTTTTTGTGGGTATCTACTCACATAACGTAACGGCGGTACTTTTTGAGGATCCAACCAGCCTTCGGGCTGACTACCTAACAGACAGACAGACAGACTTTAAAATTAATATCATTGCATTGTTGCAGCTTGGCAAATATTTTATATTTCAGCAGATCAATTTTACCATCACAACAGTAAAGGTCAAAGTAACCGCGCGTAGATTTTACGCAAGAGAAATACAATGTAGAACAATGTTTACATTTGATCGTCAAAGACCTTTCACTGTACTGCATAACATCTGGAATTGTTTCTGAAATGGCCTATTTATATTGGATTTTAAATGTGGCTTCGTATTATTCGATAACACTATAGTGACATGCAATATCGGAGCCGCTAAATATTAAATGGCAAAAAATACTTCCATTGCCGAAATCAACTGCATAGTTAGATTCAGTACTCTAAACAAATAATCATTAAACAACTGTCTTATACAATGAAGTTCAACATGACCGTCCAGAGACTCTCATACTCAAGTTGGTTGGTGAGGAGAATGCGATGAGACTGATCGCTTACAATAAATTCCTTATAATTGTTCCTGCCAGCGAAATGTTTGGCAATAGCTTGAAAACGCAGCGCAGAATGACGTTCTTCATTTTGATATAAACAGTACAAAACTGCTCTAAATAAGCTATTTCCATCACCTGTTATAGTTTATGGCAGTACATTTTGCAGGGGAACATAGAATAACTTCGCCAACTACTGGATTGAGCTTAGGCATATACTCAATACTCACTTCGGCAGTCACCCTAATGGAGGCTGTTTTAGAATTCTATGTCCCGTGCATGTCAAAAATCGTATTAACACATGGAAGCCCACCCATTCTTGGCTATCGCCTCGGAGACCCGGGTTACATTTCCTGCTCTGCCAAGAAATTTAATTCTGGTCTGAGGGCAAAAACGGGGCACATTCAGTCTCTAGTGGTATAACTAAGAAGAGGAAGGTTTGATTCCCACCTCGACAATCTTAGATGTGGTTTTCCGTGGTTTCCCACTTCCACTCAAGGCAAATACCGGGATGGTTCCTAACTTAAGGCCTCGGCCGTCACCTTGCCATTTCCCACCTTAATTACAAATACACAAAGTAATGCAGCTATCACAATAATACGGGTTATCAGAGAAAATTTTACACTTACACACCAAAGTACATGGGGCTGAGTGACAACGATGTCGGAGCCCTTCAAACGAATTATGTTTGCCAAGTGTCTCTCATGGCGAAAGCAATTGTGGACACGCGCCAGGGCCTGGAAAACTACCTTTTCACTAATAATTTAAGAGTATATCGACGATGCATAATTTATAACTTTTAGTCTAGGATGCTACCAACTTGACCACCGAAGCATTGGGAAGAAATTGCAATATTAAAGTACATAAACAACATAGCCTACACACTCAACTGTCAGTTAATGTTCTTCAACGTTTCCCTTCTTAAAAATTCCCCTCTATAACTCTCCATCACTTGAAAATGCGCCATGTTTTGTGTTTTAAATATATCGATGCAATGGTGCTGCCATCTGTTGTTAGTTACTGAAACTATATGGGCGAGGTACTGCCATCTGTTGTCAGTTACTGCAATTGATGGCAGATATTAGCTCTTTTGACCACATGCTGTAATGCAATGGTAAAACGGAAATAAAACTTATTGAGAGGGAATGTAGGAATCTTTAACTGACATAAAACGTTACTAATAATCCTTGATAAAACAATATTTAACTATCACGCGAAAACTCGCCATCAAGGCCATGCCTTGTGTTTTAAATATATCGACGCAATCTGCTCTCAGTTACTGGAACTATATTGGCGAGGTACTGCCATCTGTTGTCAGTTACTGGAACTGATTGCAGATATTCAAACGACGTATTGAGGACATGCTGTAATGCAATGGTAAAACGGAAATAAAACGTGTTGAGAAAATGTGTAGAAATATGTATCTTTAACTGACATAAAACCTTACTAATACTCCTTGATAAAACAATATTTCAGTGGCAAAAAAAAAAAAAAAATACTGGCGAGAGTTGGGACCGAACCTGCGATCCTTGGATCCACAGTCAATCGCCTTAACCAAATAGCTACTCGCGCACTCACATTTAGATGCAGACGCAACCATTCACTATCTTCAAAAGCCGCTATCTGAAGAAAATAATCCAATTCATTATCAATAAAATCAATATACATTCGTATATGTTCATACTGTTATTATATTGTATTGTCAGAACTTGGTTAATGTATGTTTTCAATTACATGGAAGCTTATTAAATAACTTACATTTTAATGGACTTCTCACCGCCATTTTGTCATGAGCCCAGGCGGATTGTGCGCATGCGCGAGGGGCCAGAATTCTGCTATTTTCTATATTTATTTAAAAATATACCGTCTTATATTTGTTTATTTTAGAGACACTCTGCAAATCTACAGGCCAAGAGCTTTCGTTAGAGTGCTCTACGAAGTAAATTGGTTCTGTCGTTCTCTCTATCTCGTGATAACAAAAATCACCTTACTGTTTTAAATATATAGATTCTGTGAAAAGTTCTGGAATGAGGTTATTCAGTCGCAGCATCGTGAGGGAGTAGTGTGTGGTAAATATAACCCTAAAGGAAGCTCCACCATGACCGAATACTTTTTAGGGCAGGTATTAGTGTGTAAATATCTTGATGGCTTGAAGGAGGAAAGCGATGTGGTGAGGTTGCTACTTAGGCACTTTCCCTATAGGATCAAGGAGGCTGCTTGTATCCAGAATGTAAAGACTATATCACAAGTAGAAAATTTGTTAAGCACATTTGATGCACTAGGGAGAGGGGGTTATGAGGACAATTTCAGTAGGAACCAGGGTAATAATAATAATAGGCCTAATGAAGCCAGGCATCAGGAAGTTCAAGGGAACGGTGGCGAAGGGGCCAACGCTCAAAATAGAAATAATAATAATCAGCTAAATCAGAACAGAGGAAATGGCTATGGTAATCAGTATCAAGGGAGGAACAATGATTTCAGGGGAAATCAAGGGAGGAACAATGATTACAGGGGAAATCAAGGGAGAAACAATGATTTCAGGGGAAATCAAGGGAGAAATTATAATGACAATAATTACAACCAGAATAGGGGTCAAAGAAGAGGACAGCCTAGTGGTAGTAATATACAGCCAAACAATGACAACACAGCCCAGAACAACCAGACCAGTTCAGTAGTTCGTAGTACTACGGCCAGCTGTAGCGGTTCTTTAAACGCGAACCAGGCTGCGAAGTAAGGTCAGAATCTCAGTCTGTAGCATGCCCTGTCCATACAATTATACAGGAACCTTATGACCTAAATGTAAGAAATGAATTATTACATGAACTAAATGATGAAGGTATTATACAGGAAGTGGTTAGTAAGAGCCCCATAGTTAAATTTAACGTGTCCGAGGCGTACACAGATGTTTTAATTGATAGTGGTTGTATGAAGAGTTGCATAAGTAGTGCATTTTATGATAAAATGAAAGGAACTGGAGTAAATTTTGAGGAGATGCCAATTAAAAGCACTTTGGTTATCACAGCTGTTGGGAAGAGGTCTAAAGTAATTTCTAAGCAAGTTTTATTAGACATTACAATTAATAATCATGTAGAGAAGCAGATTTGCCTTGTAATTACAAATTTAGTATTCAGTGTTATCTTGGGTTCAGAGTGGCTAAGTAGAGTGTCTGGTAACTTATGTTATGATGTAGGGAGTTTGAAATTTAAATGGGGAGATTCTGAAGTAGAAGTAGCGTTCAATGACCATATTCAGAGGAGCAGTATTGTAGGTGTGATTTGTACTTTAAATGAGATATCGCCAGCCGTAGAGGGGGGTTCTCCATGTTTTGTGGGCGGTGTGATTGCGAACGGAAGTCTAGAGGACTCGTTACGTGATGCTGCATTTCAGGGAAATATAGAGGTGGAACAATGTGTTCGGCTCTATGATGTGTTATTGTGTAATAGGAGAGTTTTTGAGGATCGCATTGGTATGGCCAATTGCTATACACATTCATTGAACGTTATTGATAGGTCAGTATTCACAGGACATAGATATCCTGTAACTTTCGCTTATCAGAGTGCAGTTGAGGCACAAATTAACCAGATGCTTGAAGATGGGATTATTGAGCACTCTAACAGTCCATATGTTAATTCTTTGATCACGGTACCCAAGACCGACGGCACAGTTCGTATTTGTTTAGACGCTCGTTTGGTTAACAGTAGAATTAGTTCAGATCAGCTGAAATCTATGTCAATAGAGGAATTAATGCAAACATTTGAGGGGAAGAAGTATTTCACTTGTGTAGATTTGAGTTCCAGTTTTTGGCAGGTGCCACTTATGTACGAAGATAGACCATTTACAGCTTTTAGTCATAAATATAACCTTTATCAATTTTGTAGAACACCTTATGGGTTAAAGAGTAGTTCAGCAGCTTTAATTCGGGCTTTAAACATCGCATTAGGGGATGACACAGGAGAGTTTGTAACCATTTACATTGATGATATGGTAATTAGTTCACGCAGTTTTGAGGAGCATCTACGCCATTTAGATATAGTTTTTCAGAAGTTAGATCAGGCAGGGTTCACTTTGAAGCTGTCTAAGTCGTCATTCTGTCAGTCAGAAGTGACATTTTTAGGTCATAGAGTGTCGAGTAGAGGTGTGACACCAGAGGAAAGTAGGGTTAGCATGTGTGGACAGTAGCAACAGGGCATCGTTACAGACACTGAGAAATATGCTAGGTAGAGCAACGTGATGACGTTCATTTAAGGGAGCCACTTGCAAGGTTGGAAGCAGGTGACGCAGTAACATTTATAGTTTCCAAACGTATTGGCAAAACAGCATATGTGCTGGAGAATAGTGAGGGAAACAGATTATACGGGACGTATAATATACATAGTCTCCGAAAGTATGTGTCATAAAGTGAGGATGTTTAGCTGGCGAGCCAGCCTATCAAATGAGTAAGTGTGGTATTTGGTGCGTGGGAGGAGATGGTCTTCCAGGCAGGCGTATCAGAAGTCACACAGGGGGGTAGTATGTAAGTAAATGAGAGTTTTTAAGGTACAGGGAAATATGACGGGATTGTCGGATGCTCTTGAGCACTAAAATGCCTCGATACACCAAGGCCAGAATTTGGTAGCGCTGGTGAATTCCCATTTGTCCCCAAGAGATGGGTGAGCGCTTGGACAGGGTATTTTTGCTTAAGGCGTCCACGGGACAAAAGATGGGCCATCAGAATGCGAGACAGTCCTTCATGAAACTCATACATAACGGCGCACGTGATTTCTGTTTACGGCCTCGCCATGTAAGATTTGTAAGTGAGTAATTTAAGGTAATTTGTACAATGGTTTCATTTGTGTGAGGAGAACTGGTCTGTGTTGAGAACTAGTATTAAGTAGAATATGGTCTACGGGAACTTAACAAGACAGGGCGATTACGGCACAGAAATATTTGGTGTTATATGTAATGCGCATTTACTGTTTTTTTTCAGAAGTCAATATTAATTTCATCTTTTATAAAGAGAGATTAAGTATTATGGTCATGATGCGCTGCCAAAATAGTGTGATCGTGTGCTCAGTGATAAGTGGGATTAAATTTCACCATAAGGAAGGGACCTCCAGTGAAATTAGGAAGTTCTATGAAAATGAAAATCCACAGCCTGCTTCCAGTCTCCGACCGGGTCAGGAATGGAATGAATGAAGCCCCCATCTAGCGGCGAGGATATGAACTGTGCCGGCTGCCGAGGCCAGTCGCACTCCCCTGGGACAATGATTAAATGAATGTCAGATGAAATGAAATGATAGTGGAGAGTGTTGCTGGAATGGAATTGTGACAGGGAAAACCGGAGTACCCGGAGAAAAACCTGTCTGCCTCCGTTTTGTCCAGCACAAATCTCACATGGAGTGACCGGGATTTGAACCACGGACCCAGCGGTGAGAGGCCGGCATGCTGCCGCCTAAGCCACAGAGGCTTCATAGGACGTTCTATGGTGATATAAATATATCAGAACACCTTCAATGCGTGTGATATGACATCATAAATACATAGTGCTCACACATTATTTATGTCTATTTTTCCAACATAGAGAAATTTGAGAGGCGGAAATATCCGTGGAACATTATTCTTTATGAAAAACATTGGACTGGTTGCAAGTGCAATCCATAGTGAAAACAAACTTTGACGCAAAGTGCGTAAAGAAAAATTATGAGTGTATATATCTGTAATTTAGGGTGATTTCATTTATGTAATATGTATTTTGGATGGGATTTTGTTAACGTGTCTGGGATAATCGGATAATGGACCGTCGTCACGGTAAATCATCCGATGATCCGAGGCGAATATGTAACGTGTTTTTCGAGGGGTTTTTATGCAACTGGCATAAGTCAGTAGGAAGCCATTCTATATTTATTTACGCGGCAAATTGTTCAGCCAAGAGAAATTTTCATGTTAATTTATTATTATTATTAACTTATTATTATTATTAACTTATTATTATTATTAATTGATTTTTGGAGCATTTTCTTATAAAATTATAAGCATACAGGTAGGTTTTCTATGTCTTAGAAAACACTATCAAGCAAATTATTACGAACGACAATATCATAGAAAATTATGTGATTACGGAATTTTACGGAGTTTCGTCAGTTAGGATATTATGAGAGACATGACTCACTGGAAATTCAGATACAGGCTGATTCTTGTCAAGAAGTATTACGCAAGCTTGGGTCGCAGCGTCAAGAAAAGGCGGATAGTTGGAACGGAAATCGACTTCATCATCCGCGCGCCGTGTGTAATGAGCCAGAGAAGGGGAAGTAGCGCGTGGGGAGCAGCCAATCAGTGGAGACCACGTAAGCTGGAAGTCGGGACTGGAGTGGGAAGCCGTGGAGTGCATATATCGTTCGGCGCGCCGTGGAGCGGAGACAATCTGGGAAAGACTTGACTAGTTCGGTTGCAAATGTGTGTCGCTCCGATGTTCCGTGGAGTGGAGAACTATCTGTTTAAAACTTAACCAGTGTGGTAGTACAAGGATATGGCTCCGATGTTAGGACCAAAAAGTCACCAAATCTACAAGTATATCATCAAATATCGACGAAGATGACGACGTCCAGGAGACTGTGGGAAGCTCACAGCATCATCCAGTACGAGGGAAATGCTTTGGCAATTTCCAGTGGTAAGCGCGAATGACACAGAAGTACGCAATCTCTCGTTTCTCTTTGATTTAAATTCAGTATTTCAGTAACTTCATAGCTTGGAAATAAGAGTAAAATCAATAATTTATCAGACTCCGTTTTCACGTAATTTTCTATCGGTAATATTAAAATCGCAACGCTCCAATTTAAATTTTAAACTTATTATTATTAATAATTTTGCTATATTTGTTTTATATAATAAATTCATTCCTTTTACAATGCAATCTTTGCTTTCAGTAGGTAGCATTAGATATAGACAAATTCCTTCTCCTGATACAATTGTTTGTTGGGTTAATGATCAAATCATACCACGATCTGAGTGAATAGATTCTTGAAGGTGTTCTACCAGAGCTAGACGTTGTTAAATACAAATTTAGATTTCAACATTGCGTTGAGGTCTTGGCGCCCATTAAAACAACATAGCTTAGGCAAAGGTAAACAGTTACATTTATCACCCAACAGTTAGGGGCAGTCAAACCGTTACACTTGTCGCTCAACGTGTGGGCTAGCAAAACCGTTACACTATGCACATGTATAGTTCCTGACATTCTAGATGAATTTGGAGTAAATAATGAACCTCAGTACTACCAACATGATTCTAAGCCTGCTGATAGGACCAATTGTAAATACATGTAACTTCTATACTATCAATTGGATTTCAACCAAATTTCGTATGTGCTATGTGTACTACAACAGATATGACTATAAGTATTCTTAAGAGCAACCAAGGCTGCCAACTGTTAATAAATGCTGTCTCTATGTTTTTATCCTAATATCAATATATCAGAAAGTATTCAAGCCAACAGCTCTAAACTTAGCACACGTATAGTACCTTACATTCTAGATTAATTTGTAGTAACTAATATACGTCAGTGTTTCCAACATGATTCTAAGCCTGCCGATTAGTCCAATTTTAAAATACATGTAACTTCTATACAAATAAATGGATTTCATCCACAATTGGCACAATAATAGATCATAATAGTTCAGATGATTTCCGACCAACACATGCATGACATTGTTGCCAACATGATTTTACGCGCGTTGGTAAGTCCAATGTCTAACTACATGCTACGTCCATGCTATTCATTGGACTTCAACCAAATTTTGTATTCTGTACCTTAAGAGATGGAACTAAGAATGCATTCAGTCACCAGGGCTGCCAAATGTAGTGCTCTATTAGGCTACATTATGCTAGTTATATTTCGAACTAATTAGAAATTTCGATATCACCAACTCCATTTCGTCATTATTCTAATTAGGTCCATATAGATTAATCATTGGAATGATTCTTACATTTCGAGAAAAGTAGGCTCTTGAGTTCGTCACGGAACTTCTTGTTATAAACCATTTGATACTAAATTTCTATTATTTTGTTCAGGATATTCCTGGAAGACTATCAAGCTACTAAAATATGGACTAGCGAGCAAACATGTTCACCCAACGGGAAGGCACGGTCCAGCACGACACGGCAAGGTCGGCTTGAACTGTTAGTCAATTCTATGGTATAATATTCTATTATAAGATGTAAATAATCTACGGGTAACCTCATTGAGGACAGTTCAAACCACCCTCCGTGCGATAATCGGATTTGGTGAGGCCGGGCCTAATTCAATAGTAATTAATGGTTGGACTATAATACTTGCATGATTCACACGTCCTCCATCTTGAATCTATATGGCTGATGACCTTGTAGTTTGGGCAAAATACACTTCCCACATTAAGGTGCATTGTTAAAATATGTGGTAGAGATCGGATGATTAGGTTTGTTATTCGTAATTTGGTTTTAGCTTTGAACAATTGGGTGGGTGCCATTTCTTTTTCGTTATGATTGAGGCGATATACACCATAGCACTGAGTTGTTGTTTGCTAGTGCTACCGCTGTACCAAATGTGGTTTGATTTGATTTCGTTGTGTTTGAATCGATAAGGGGGATCAATTTGCACACATACACGGCCACCATCTTCAAACTATTTGGTTGATGACCTCCCACAGGGAGGTAAGGGAAAACAAAGAGCGCACGGTGTTGGAGATTGGTACCATGACGCACTGCCGGCCATGTGGAATGTATATCACATATGGATTACTTCAAGGTTTGGAGGCGCCATTAGGAATATTCATACAATAAATCATCTTCAAGTTGTCGTTCTTTGGTGTAAAAATATTCATTATATCATATTTCCTGAAAACAATTATGATTTATTAATCGTCTCTTTTCGAATCGCAGGATAAAAGTGATGGGCATCCACTTCCCGAGTAACTTTGATCAACACTTACATACTGAACGGTGGTATTATGTTTCTGCTCAATGGCTATTCAGATATTAACCCACATTGCGGTAATGCAGTGATCAATATAATATATATTGATTTTTTGATACGGGAACTGGGCTAGCCTTTCATAGGAATTCCCTTTACTGTCAAGTAGGCGTATTCATAACTAATTTAAAACTCAATTCCACGCAGGAACATTATCGAAAAAAAAATGCAAAATATTAATGGAGCTTAAAAAATTACTTCCATATTATTACCGGCACGTGAAAATAAGTAACTGTCTTGTACTCGAAATATCCGTGGTTTTAATGGCTGCGTGGATAGCCGCCTTGGTCTGCGAATCGTGAGGTCTCGGGTTCGAACCACAGTCTAGGCAGATGTTTTTGCTACCAGATTATCGATTTAAACGATATCTATAATAACATTTTTTTAAATTTAGTCAATTTACCCTCTAGGTTGGTGGATCCCACGGACTCAGCGAGGGAACTCACCACTACCGCCTCTATGGGCAGTGTCCTGGAGCTTGGAACATCTGGTCGGGAAGGATACAACTGGGGAGGTGTGATCAGCACTTCGCCCAGGCGGCCTCACCTGCGAAGCGAACAGGGGCCTCATGAGGGATGGGAACGGATGAAAGATTGGGATGGATAGGCTAGGAAGAGGGAAGGAGGCGGCCGTGGCCTTACAGTAGGTACCATCCCGGCATTTTCCCGAAGACGAAGTGGGAAACCACGGAAAACCACTTCGAGGATGGCTGAGGGGGAATCGAACCCCCTCTACTCATTTGGGCCACCCGAGGCTGAGTAGACCCCGTTCCAGTCCTCGTACCACTTTTCAAATTTCGTGGCAGAGCCGGGAATCGAACCCAGGACCTCCGGGGCGGCAGCTAACCATGCTGACCGCTACGCTACGGAGGTGACTACTATAATATCATTATGCGTCATTTTAACAGAATCTACATGAAATTACGATTTATCTAATTTTAATTACAATAGTTTGCACCAAGCAGGAGTTGGGAAATTTGATTGTATTGAACATTAATTCTAGTAGTCTATTGATATGCTAGAGACTATGGTTTCATTCCTCCTCTTAATTTACAATATAATATGTGATGTTTGTTCAAACAAGTGTGACAGTAGCATATCTCCAATTCAATCTATACATTCATCATAGTACCAGACTGAAAACAGAGCGTAAATTAACATTTTAAGAATGTCCAAGCTATGTAGTCTGCGGGTAGGATAACATGTCAGATGACTCCAAATACATCTAATCTCAATTCCATAGTAGGATAACATGTTGCACATCATATGCGACTACTGTAAGGCTCGTATCCTTTTTGTTCATATGTTACATACAATGTACTCCGCCCTGTCTTTGGGAAAATTCAGGTTGATCGACTGAAGATTTACAACTGACAGTTTGTATTGACAACACTGAGGGATGGCTTCAAAACTTTACCTTACCTTACAGGTTAACGGAGTGCATCATTCACTGCTATGGGGAGCTGCAAATGTCCGAGGACCGGAGGCTGGTGCTGACCATGACCGTCCTGGATGTGGAATTTCCGATGGTTTTCCACTCTTCCTCCAGGTTATTATGTCGGGTTTCTACCTTATATCTAGTTGTAAAGCACTTACCCCAGTAACCAAAAAGAACCGCGGTTACGTATACTATTCCTGTCATTACAAATAAACTAGTTATCGGACAAATGCAATAGGCAAAGAAATTCACGAAAACAACAACAGGTTTACGTTTGTTCCCTACATCCCATTTTGAGTCTCTAGGAGGGAATGTTGTATTTCATCCCGTTTATGTTGTATATCCACAGCTTACCGCAATTTCATTGTGTACTAAGGCACAATGCCAGCCTATTGATTCTAAGGATGCCTACCCTCTGAAGGAAGGATACTTTTTTATTTGACCCTTTACCTTGTGATTAAGAGTCACAAGACCTCCATTTTTAAAAGTAATCCGAACTACAGACGTGAGAGTTCACCTCGAAAATCTCACTTGCATTGATCGGGAATCAAACCCGGTATATCTTGGTGAGAGACAAACTGCTTGACCACTGCACCATCACGTCCTCTCACCGTCGGTCATCCTTGAAATGGCTTTCCGAAGTTTCCCCATATACAACCCTAAGTAAATACTGGGAAGGTACCTTTTAAAAAGCCACGACCACTTTCTTCCAACATTTTGCCCATCTTCATTCAATTCATTTTCTCTTAACTCCTGTGCTGAGCTTGATGCCAAGAAGGATATCCAGCCATAAAACCATTCACTAAATAGAAACGTATCTCACTTCATCCCTGACCCCGTAGAGGTGGAATGAAAAGATGTAGAAATGCTGCAGCATATCCTCACTAACAATAAGTCAAGGTTTTCAGTTCTACTATTATATCTCTTTCCATTACTCTGAGCAGCTGTAAATAGAAGTTAACTTTATGGTGCAACATGAAAAATACATTTTCTTTGTACTCTTGAGTGCTCGGAATACAGAGAAAGTTAAGAGCAATTAACATTTATAACGATATACACTAAGCACTTACGTTGATTGCGTGGAAATAATTGCCGAAATAAAAAGATGCTCCTGGAACATTGTAAAGAACCATAGAATTTGATTTAATTATCAAATAAGCTACTAAATTCAACAAGTAGCATATCACTGGTATTACACCTTTTAATAAAAGTGGTGATTGTTGTAGATTTTTCGAGTAAAAAACCACAAAGAAGAATTAAGTTATCATTAAATAACATAAAGTTGTAACTTTCTTAACGATACAGGAACGTCCGGAAGGGAAGTAATAATCATGTCCAGCAACACAACGATATGTAAGAGTGGTTGATATTCAGAATCAAGTAATTGACTACTTTCTCCCAATGTATGAAATAAATATGAAAAGACCACCTCGTGATGCAGTGGCTCGTATTCTTCGCTGTCACCTCTGAGGTCCAGGTTTGATTCCCGGCTGTGCTAAGAAATTTAATTCTGGTCTGAGCGCTAGAACGGGGTACACTTAGGCTAGTGAGGCAAAATTGGTGAGAGGTGGGTCCAATTCCCAAATCAGTCATACTGGAAGTGGTTCTCCATGGTTTTCCGCTTCTACTCCAGGAAAATGCCGGGATGGTTCCTAATTATGGCCATGGTGACCTCCTTCCTAATCCTCACCTGAATTACAAATACACGCACACACTAATGTACTACAGACACCAAAATAACACATGTTATCAAACAAATTCTACTGTACATCCATATAAGTACTGTACACGGGACTAAATGGCCACGATGTCCATGTGCCTCAAATGAAACATCAACAACGGTAAGTGGATAAATCGCTAGGTTTTGGCCCGAGAAGTCTGGTACAGGTCTTTCATGTGGACGCCCGTAGCCAACCTGCGCGACGTGGTGAGAATGATATGATCGAACCCGTAACCTCCTAGATAAGAGGCAAGATTTCATATATGTATGCGCAGATATAGTATCTTTGATATTATAAATGAGCTGTCATGCCTTATATGAAAGTACAGGAGAAACAACAAGCATCCCAAACTCTGGTTATCCGAGATTGGGAACGGAAGGTATTCGGATTATCAGACACTCTCTGATGATGATGTCATCCATTCAGTCGAATCAGACCATCAGCGATTCTACGAATCATCACTCTCCAAGTTATCCTGTGCCACACTGCATCCTCTGGTTGTTCCAGGATGAGGTTGGAGACTGTTTTAATAGTGTCTAAGCAACGTGTCCTCTGGAGACCTGGTTTTCTTGTACCGCTGATCATTCCTAACATGATTGATTTCACCAATGCATCTTATTGAGTAACGTGGCCAAAGGATGCTAGTCACCAGGGGCATATAGAAGCTTCCCCCCCCCCCCCCCCCCCCCCGAAAGTTTTGTCACATTATATTATTTGTTTATGGAATAAAACATTGAACACCAATATAATCATGTGCTATTGTTACTAAGTGACGTATGGCAACGTTGCAAAGCAAGGCATAGGTACAGCGATGTAAACATTGTGACAATCAGTTTGCTCTGATCTTATGTGTAACAACATATCCTCTTATTACCCGCCAGTGCCTTCGCTCTTATGAATGAACCAAGAACAGCAACAAGTGCCCTTGAAGCGTGTGACAAAAGTTCTTTCCGTCACTTTTATACACTTATCAAACGTTTGGCAAATTTGCCTCTCTCTGTAGATACTGGTAATGCCGAACGGAGTTTGAGTTGGTTGAAAATATACTTAAGAAATTCTACTTCTGAAAACAGACTCAACGGTCTAGTATTGTAATCTATTCACAGAGACATACATCTCTCTGACGATGAAGTTATGAACCGATTTGGCAATGCTTCAAGAAACCTTGACTTTATATTATAGTGTGAGTTGTAAATCAAAACAGTAACATTAATTCTTTCCATGTAAACACAACCAAGTGAGCAAGATGATTGTATTAATAAAAAGTATCATAAAATGGTCTTAGTTGTGATTGACATTAAGGCTGTGCGGTCAAAAATTAAAATTTTATTTTTATTTTTATTCTTAATCTCTATTGTAGGTCTTTGTGAGACATTATATGCGTTTTGCAGAAAATAACGACGGCTCGTTTGCTGAGGATATGGCTTCAAAGTGGCTATTTTGAGCGTTAAAGGTACGATCACCACGACGAAACTAATAATCGGAAAACACCGAATTTCTCTACAACAACCCCTGTAGTAGTACCTGCTATAGGAACAATTCTTATTTCGAAATTCAAATTTTGTATTAACCTCTTCAGATTTGAATACCAATTTTAGTGAGAATTTTTTTATATTAACTTCAAAGTTATATTAATTTGAAGTGGATCTTATTCTGAGCAGTAGAAAAGTTTGATAAAGAAAATTGGTTCAGCGATATACCCGTGGTGCATGTGCCTTTCAGACTCTAAAAAACGCTGGCTGAATCAGTCACACACACATACACACACGTCCGCACACACACAGCGGTAAGACAAGGTCTTGGGCAAGAGCGCGCTCGGGCACCTGCCTTCCCCTCTCCTTCAACACCTTTGATATCGCAGCTTCCGCCACCACCCCCCTCCCTCCCTGACTCATCTTAAAAACCAACCAACCAATCTTCAAAATATATCAAAATAATATATATACTAATATAATAAAGCTAAAGAGTTTGTGTGTTTGTTTGTGTGTTTAAACGCGCTAATCTCTGGAACTACCAGTCGGATTCGAAAAATTCTTTTTTATATGATAGCCAGATTCAAGAGGAATAGTTTAGGCTATGTTAAATTGCGGACAGACCACTCCGTTCACTGCATTTAGGCCTTTTGGCACAAATCTACACTGTTTCACTGATCAGAACCAAAATTTGTATACATATCCTTTGGAACCCTGCGAGTAACACTGTCTGCATGAAATTTATGACAGACCGGTCTATTCCATGCATTTAGGCCCTTTGGCACAAATCTACACCTTTTCACCGATCTGAACCAAAATATGTATACATAGCCTTTGGAACCCTACGAGTAACACTGTTTACATGAAATTTCAGACAGACCACTCCATTCCCTGCATTTATGCCGTTTGGCACAAATCTACACTATTTCACCGATCTGAACCAAAATTTGAATATTACCCTTTAGAACCCTGTGAGTAACATAGTCTACATGAAATTTCGGACAGACCATCCATTCCCTGCATTTAGGCCCTTTGGCACAAATCTACAACGTTTCACCGATCTGAACCAACATTTGGAACACTGCGGGTAACAATGTCCACTTTAAATTTCGGACAGACCAATTAATTCCCTGCATTTAGGCCCTTTGACACAAATCTACACCGTTTCACCGATCTGAACCAAAATGTGTATACTTACCCTTTGTAACCCTGCGACTAACACTGTTTACATGAAATTCTGGACAGACCACTCCATTCTCTGCATTTATGCCCTTCGGCACAAATCTACACCATTTCACCAAGCTGAACCAAATTTCACATACTTAGTCTACACTTTGGAACCCGACGAGTAACAACGTCTGCTTGAAATTTCGGGCAGACCACTCCATTCCCTGCATTAGGTCCATTGGCATAAATCTACACGGGTTCACCGATCTGAATCACATTTTGTACACTTACCCTTTGGAACCCTGCGGGTGACACTGTCCACTTTAAATTTCGGACAGACCACTCCATTTCCTGCATTTAAGCCCTTTATCACATATCTACACCGTTGCTTCTAATTGCACCAAATTATACATACACTTTGAAACCCTGCTGGTAACACTGTCCACTTGATATTTTGGACAACGCCCTCCATTCCCTACATTTAGAATAACAAACAAACTTTACTTGAAAACCATGTATTGAGGCCCTACAATCATTCATGTCCGTAGTAGTGTAAATGTAACAGTATTTTAATAAGTCTAATGTTGACTGGCAATTCGGGCTGCATCACGTCGCCCCTACCAGTGTTCTGGTGCAGAATTGCGAAAAGAGTTGATACTTGCGTTGCTTATAAATTACAGTCACGGGGAGTAATTAGTGCAAAAAGACTTCTTTTGCCCCTTAAAACAGTTATCATCATGAACATATTATGCATCTGTATAAGTGCAATGGTGTTGGTGCAATACATTGAGGTTATCAGCTGCAATAAGCGTTGGTGCTTTCAAATTTACCGGTTTTTGAGGGGGCGTGGTGGCTCAGCGGTCTAGCTGTATGCCTCTCACCAAGGCGGTCCGGGTTCGATTCCCGGTCTATGCATGTGAGATTTTCGAAGTGAAATGCCATGTCCTGTGGTTCGGATTCCACGTAAAAAGGAGGTCCCGTGGCTCATAATCACAAGATTCACGGTCACGTAAAACTACAATCTTCCTTTCTTTCAAATTTACCGTAATTTATTCCGAAACTTATCGTTGAGCGCTATGTGGCCATAAATGATACTATTGCTACCTCAGGAGCTCGGGACAGCCGAAGTTTGCCAAAGTGCTCTGATTATTTTCCTACGGCGCTATGCGACAAAAGACGACACTGTTGGTCTCTACATCTCTAACAGACAATGAGACATAGGCCCTAGGCAGTGTCTTTTATTTCGCTTATTCCTCTTTCTAATAATTTTTTGAAATTTGTTTGTAAATTACAGTGCTGTAGTTAGTAAATAGCCGTTTCCCTACTCATTATTATCATTATTATCATTAGGGGAAAATGATCTAAATGTTACGTCCATTATATTGTACTGCTCATCACCATCACTACATCCACCACCACCTCCACCACAAAAGGATGTATTGTTTCTTCTTTCGGGTAGCTTATGTATCATATGCCAGTTCTGTAGTAGTATTCATTATCATCCATAAAACAAATAAATCCAGCGGGCGAAGCCGGGCAGTACTACTAGTTTTTATATATATATTTTACAATTTGTCTTACGTCCCACCAACACAGATACTGTAGGTCTTATGGCGTCGATGGGATAGGAAAGACTAGGAGTGGGAATGAAGCGGTTGTGGCCTTAATTAAGGTACAGCGCCCATTTGCCTTGTGTGAAAATGAGAAAGCAGGGAAAACCATCTCCAGGGCTACCGACAGGGGGGGGGGGGGGTTGGTTTCGGACCCACTATTTCCGGAATGAAAGCTCACAGCTGCACAACCCTAACCGCACGGCCAGCTCTCTCCGTCAATCATATCATACTATATCATAATATAATCTTCTTTATTGGGCTGGACGGAGGGAGAGTGCCTAGTCCACAAATTGGTAATACGCAGGGCGACGTGCGGTCTCGCCAGGCCCCGCGCTTCAGGCCATTTTTTTCATAAATGAAAATAAATAAATAAATAAAGATAGTCTGTTTGATTCAGTCCGGCCCAAATTAAAATTTGTCCTCCGCTATGTTGATATGATAGCAGAAACTCCAAGGATCGTCGAATCGTTCATCGAGTATTTGGAGGTACACGACGCTATGGGAAAGGGGTTAGCTGAGGTTATAGAAGGAGTATTGGAGGATAATGATCTTGATATCATGGACTGTTGGGGACAAGTGTATGACAAGGGTGCTAATATGAAGACTAAGTATAAGGGAGTGCATATGCGAGTAAAAAATACTAATAAACGAGCAATATTCACGGCATGTGTTGCACATAATCTTAACTTACTTTTGGGTGACATGGTCAATGCAATAAGAACGCTATGACATTTTTTGGTATAGTTCAGCGCCTGAACACTTTATTTGTAGCTTCCACGGAAAGGTGGGATATTTTGTGCGAACTATGTCCTGGCCTCCTCACACTAAAATCTTTAGCTAGCACGAGATGGGAATGCTGAATTGGCTGTGCCAAGCCCATCAGGTACCAGTTATGCAAAGTAACCGAAGCTCTAGAAAAAGTGGCAGAAACTACCAAAGATCCTGTTACCCGGTCAGAGGCTCAATCTTTGTTGCTTCATACATGTTCGTATGAATTTGTTTTAAGCCTCGTTGTCTGGTACGATATTTAATTTTCTGTAAACTCAACAAGTAAAACTCTCCAATCTGAGAAGACTTCGTTAGATACGGCTTTAACCGAACTTCAGGGCCTGAAGTCATTTTATCAAAATTATCGCAACACTGGCTTTGACAGTGCAATGTCCACCGCTAGAGAAATAATGGAAAATTTGGGCTATGCAAATAAATTTTCTATTCGCCGGCAAGGTAATCGCAAAAGGTTCCTTGATGAAATAAAACATTAAAATGATCAGCAAGTGGAAAAAAACTGAAGAGGAACTTTAAAAAGAAGCTGAAAATAAATTTCGGGTAAATTACTTTTTGTCTGTCGTAGATACTGCACTGAGCTGCGTAGAAAATAGATTTAACGAAGTTAATTTTTTTTCGGAATACTTTGGATTTCCCTTCGATCCTTCCAAGCTTTCCAATTTGGAGGAAAGTCAATTGAAAGACCATTGTCAAACACTCTAATTTTCTAAAAGACGGGGAGCTTGAAGAGTTGGATGCAGAGGATCTTTTTCTGGAGCAACAATTATTTAGGTACACTGTTTCGCAATCTGTAAAAAGTGCTTGCGGTGCACTAGAGTACTTAGCCCCGATAAAGGAATCCTATCCTAATTTAACGACGGCATATCGAATTATGCTTACAATTCCTATAGCGGTTGCGTCGGGGGAAAGGAGTTTTTCCATTTTGAAACTAATCAAAACAAGTAGTTCCCTGAAGAACTAAAGCCTATTTTCATATATCCTACTTATGTTAATTGCCACTATCAACATACAAAATTTCAGTTTGATTGCTGTAATTGATTCGTAGATATTGAGAACCGACTAAATATTTCGGATGGTCGCCATGTTGGATTTTTATTTATGTAGGTCATAGACTTATGTACTGTTACATGAAGATTATTGTGTACGTGTAGCATTCAAACATCAATCGCATGATTAGGACACAAGAAGTAAAAACGAGATTTAAAAATTTCACACAACTGCCATCTTGTGGTAATGGAAACATTTGTATTAGGATTTACTGTACGAAGTTTCACTGCACTCGGATGGTTATATTGTGAGAAATGTCCTTGTGAATATGTTCACTTCGCGTCACCGCCATGTTGGATTTGGGATCGCCAGGTTATTGAAAGGCCTATAGGTGAACTTATGTTTATAGCCCCTATGAACATTAAAAATCAGTTTGATTGCTATAATAGATTCGTAGATATTGAGAACCGTCTAAATATTTCGGAAGGTCGCCATATTGGATTGTTATATGTACAGGCCATAGAATCATGTACCATTAAAGGAAACTTATTGCGTAGGTTCATTATTCAATCGTTCACTTCGATCGCATGATTACGACACAAGATATAAAAACTTAATTTTAAAATTAGCACAGCCGCCATCTTGAGGTTATGTAAACAATTGAACTGAATTAAATACCAGTACATTACAATGTGTATACACATTTGCTGTGCCAAGTTTCATTGCGTTCGGATCATTACATCGCGAGAAAAGTCTATCTAAAACTTTCAAATTCGCGTGGCCGCCATGTTCGTTTTGTAGTTAACCTATTTTTGAAAGTCTCATAAATGAACTTCCAGTAGTGCTCTTTATCTCCGTACAAAATTTCAGGGTGATAACGGTAATAGTTTCAGAGATATAGAATGCCGGTGAAATTTTTCACACAGTCACCATTTTGAGGTTATGTAAACAATTGAACGAAGTTAGACGTCGGACCATTACAATGTGTATAAACATATACTGTACCAAGTTTCATTGCGTTTGGTTGGTTCAATCGCGAGAAACGTCTATTTAAAAGTCGCAACTTCGCTTGGCCGCCATGTTGGTTTTGTAGTTACCAGGTTTTCAAAACGTACATAGGTGAACTTCTAGTAGTTTCCTTTATCACCGTACAAAATTCCAGGGTGATATCGGAAATAGTTTCGGAGATATAGAATGCTGGTGAAATATTTCGCACAGCCGCCATGTTGGATTGGTGAGACGTAACAAAATTTGAAGGGCACGGTCGGGGTCGTCCAGAATAGTGCTATGAATTTACCGAGTTTCATTGAAATCGCTCCAGCCGTTAAGATTATATTAGGGGGACACACACACACACGAATAACACACACACGCGCAGAGAGAGAGAGAGAGAGACACGGACAAAAGGTGATCTCATAAGCCTATTTTTCCATAAATGAAAATAGGCTAAAAAAACTATTTGTGATCAACGATGGCGCAGGAGCGTCTGAACGGTTTGGCTACTCTGTCAATTGAATGTGAAACGGCCAAAAAAATAGAAGTGAACGATTTAATGAGCAATTTTACCCTAGCAAAGGCCGCAAAGCGCCTTTTACATAAATAAAAAGCTCTAAATACTAAACATAAAACAGATTTTTTAAATAAAAAATAAAAGCCTTCCTTTTAAACCATGTTATTTCTCGAACAAAGGGGCCGTTCAGCTGATATTTATCGGTGAAAGTAGACTTATAGCACTTTTAGTAGTTTAGTTTATGAAAAACTGTATAGCCGAAGAAATGTTGAAATATGTAAACGTGATTGCGTATTATTATTAATGATGTGCGTTTGGGTAAGAAATTACATCAAGCGCATGCTTCGTTTTCCATAATATATTATTTATGCCAAAAAAAATCACCTTTGTTAGCTCATTATATCAGGTTTCCATTGATATAGCTTGTTGCTTTTATCTGATCAGGTGCTTCCTGTATCCAATTTTATGCTTAGACCTATCCTATTTGTTGAGGTTTGTTTAGAAACTAGAAATGTAATAAAATGAGTTTTAACTAGCCAAAAATTGTAATTTATTTTAAAACATCACTCTCCGTACAACACATCCACTTACAGTCTAACGCTATCAGTGAGAGAGAGAAGACATTGAGTGACGAGGAGAGGTAGGGGAGGAAGTAGGTGGTAAGTGACGGGTAGACAGATCACTAACACAAATGCTGCGGCTGTCCAACGGTGATAGTGCTGCCATCTCTTGCCTTGTGATTGACGGCGGTGGAGATCGCACAGCCTTAACAAAACATAAAACTTCACAACAAATTGGTTGAAAAAGTGATGCCAGATAGCCTTGAAACTCATCATTTTGCCTCAAATTATACAAAAGCTTCCTGGACCCCCTACTCTTTGGGCCTATACCATGCCCCCTAACCCCCGATTGCCCCCCCCCCCCCCCCGAAATAAAACTCTCTATACGCCCCTGCTAGTCACAACTTCATAATCTTGCAGACCGATGACATACGGGGCTTATCACTCTCTACTGTGATCAAATTTACCTTGTGTACTGAGGATCCTGGAAGGCAACATAATACTGTGTGGAGATTCCTTTGTATCCACAGTACACCACAGGTTGATCGATAGCGCAGTGTATATTCCAGGTGTCAAGAACGGCTGTAAGCGAGATGTGTGGAATAATCCTCCGCGGGCATTTGTTTGTGTAGTTTCTCGCATAATGAGGTAGACGTATGATGCAGTAGTGCACCCCTCTGCTACGGCAAAACAGATTGTAATACCTGCTTTATTCTGTAATTCCAAGGCACGCTGAGCAGTTCAGGTGTAGGAGTTATCATAAATAAATAAATAAATAAATAATAAATAATGAATAAATAATACATATCTTACTTATTCTGGTGCTGTCAGTCGGGGTGACTTGAGGACACTCACACCATGGGGGCCGGTGTGCTCCTGTCTCCCGTAGCCCCTCTTCCATCAGTTGATCGCGTCAATGCCTTCAAGGTCTCTAAGGTGCCCTTTTTAACGGCTTCGGTGGCGTAGTTGGTAGCATGCTGAGCTTCTATTCCCAAGGTCGAGGGTTCAAACCCGGCCGAAGTCGTCGGATTTTTAGGAGCGTTAGAAATCCCTCAGTATGCCTTCCTTCGGAGGGGAAGTAAAGCCAGCGGTCCCATGTCATGGATTCACGGCATGTTAAAGAACCTTCCACTAATTACGCCTGTGTGAAGCTAAATTAGGTTAAAAATGTAAACAACGCTCAGGTTCCTACGTTCGTCGCCAGGAGCCGACTGCGGTGGCGTCTAGTAGCCAAGTTCTGAGCTAGTAGTCGTTGACGGTGGCGTTTGGCGGCAAAAATAAGAACAACTTGAAAAATTCAAAGTCTGCAGTCCTTACATGAATTAAGAAACAGATAACACACACTAATACAGCCATCACAATTAACACCGGTTATCAGACAGATTCTACACACACCCAAAGTACACGGGGCTACATGACCGCGTTTTTGCAGCCCCTAAACTGAGGAACCAACCAACAAACCAAGGTGCCTTTTCCTCTTTAATCTTTCCCTCTAGATCCACTGCACAATTCTATCATCCAACTTGCGTTTGAAATGATAATTCTACTGTTTTTTTCATCCTGTTATGTCCTGACTGCAGTGGTTAGTTATTGTTGTTTTAAGGGGCGGAACTACGAGGTCATCTGCCTCTGTCTGCAGTGGTGGATCGACCTTATTGGAGAGGGTAGTGCCAACATTATGAAATTAACTTACTTTAAAAATATATGTTTGCATCATTTAGACCCTTAGGCATGTTAGTTATTAGCTCCGTATATTTGTGTGTGCATGAACATTTTCTGATAACCTGTCTTATTGTAGTGAGTGTGGTAGTGCTTTTTGAACTAACTTAAACCTTTAGGTTTAGGATTTGGGGAGCATCTCAAGGGCTTGAAACAAGGTAATATTTACCAAGAGTGAGTGTAGCAGAAACTGGAGAAAACTACAATTTAACCAGAATAGCCCCTCAGTTATCCCCATTGCAGTACTGAATTGTGACCTAACGTATTCGGCTGTACTGCTGGGAGAAAAATAAATATTCCCGAATGATAAGATAAGATAAAAATATAAGAGTAAGTTGTTACTAGGATTCAAATCATTATAAACATTGCTTAACTCATTATGGATGTCTGTGTTAATTTATTTTGCTCTATGTTAAATATTAAAAAAGTTATTCCGATTTCAAAACTTTACTGTTATTCAACCATCATCTTACCTTAACATCACACAGCCTCTTGAGGCAATACTGAGGAAAGTTGAGTTAGATTCCCACCTCAGCCACCTTGGAAGTGGTTTTCTGTGGTTTCCCCCACTTCTACTCCAGGTAAATGCTGCGATGGTTCCTAATGTATGGTCACGTCGTCTCCTTCCCAATTCTCACCTGAATAACGAATAGACACACTAATGCAGCCATTACAATGACACAGGTTATCAGACGAAATTTTACACACACATACAAGTTCTCGGAGCTGAATAACAATGCTGTCCAAACTCTCAAATGAAACAACAACAACAACAACAATAGCCCTTATTATTACACGATAAAATTGAAAAGCACTAAACATGATTATTTCGTGAAAAGATTGCCACGCTAGATGATTGTTTATCTGATCTATTCATTATTATTCAACAGGAGATAGTAATAATAATAATATCGTATGGCCTCGGGTGCCGGGTGCAAGCTTTGTTATTAGACACCCAAAGGGTAGCTTGCTTGTCGAATTTCGTCGTTCCTTGAAGCACTATGGAAGTCAAGGAGGTTAGATATCTAATCTCCTTGAACACCATAGCGCTTTCTAGTAGAGAAATGAGGAACTTTGTGTTGGCGGAAACTCCCGAGATTAATTTTGCCATTATGAACTCGGCCTACTGAATTCAAATGGGTTCTTTGACATGCCAACATCGTATGACATGGTGTCGTTAATTTTGCCGCCTTTCAAAAATCACTTACCACGGCCAGGGATGAACCTGCAAGTTTGGGGTTAGTAGACCGACACGTTGACCACTCACCCACCGTGGCAAAACTAATGAACACTAATTAGGCCTAATTACGGTAATTAAGTTATCTATTTAATCGTACTGCAGTATTATACAATGTAAATGAAAATGAGCCTACTGTACAAGTCAACATGTAAATTGTGCAGCAAATTCACATCAGGCATAAAATTGTAAATGTCATAAGTGCTTCTAAGATAGGACTGCATATGGCAGCGTTGGATAATATGGTCCATGGTCTGTTGTTCTTCACCACATTGCTGAGTTTCGGGGTACCTCCATCCCCAATTATGTTGATGTTGCTTATTTTAGGGACTGCGACATCGTGGTCATACAGTGGAGCACTAATCATAATTATTTCATAAATAGATGGAAGTCTGGAGATAAAAGATTCGAATACCATGTATTTGGGTGTGTGTATGTAATTTGTGTGTTAACTGTTTTATTGTGATGAATGTACTAGTGTGTGTACTTGTACTGTAGCATATATTGGAGATAACTTTGGGAAGGAGGCCGCCGTGGTCTTAAGTTAGGAACCTTCCCAGCATTCACCATGGGTAGAAGTGGAGAAACCAGGGAAAACCACTTCCAGGATGGTTGTGGTGGGGATCGAACGCACCACTTCTCAGTTTTGCCTCACGAGGCTGAGCGGACACCGTTCCAGCCCTCAGACTCGAATTTAAATGCCGTGGCAGAGCCGGGAATGGAACCCTGACCCTCGGGTCGATAGCCAAGAACGCTAGCCGCCACAACACGAGGTGGTCTCTAAAACATGGGAAACCGTTGTAAGTCTGGTTCTCAATCTGTTTGAGTCCGACTCGTGACGCAGTGACTAGCTTTCATGGTCGTCACTCTCAAGTCAAGGTTTTATTCCCGGCTCAGCCAAGACATTTAATTAATTTAAAACGGACCAGCCTCGTGAGGCAAAAGTGAGAAGATGTGATTTCGGTTCCAACCTCATCCATCATGGAAGTGGTTTTCCGTGGGTTTCCACTTCTACTTCAGGCAAATACCGGGATAATTCCGAACTTAAGGCCAACCACCCCTATTTTCAACCATTGTTTGAATTACAAATATACGCATTACTACAGACACCACAGTAACACAAGTTATCAGGCACATTCTACACTCACCCAAGTTCAAAGGTTCGAATACCGTGCTCGCAGTTTCCAGTTGAGCTAAGACATGCACCAGTGTTCCAGAAGTCTTCTTTAACCACACATCCCTCTAGGGTTCGTACTGTAGCATATTTTGGGGTCATCTTTCTCAGTGGAGCTAAGACATGCACCAGTGTTCCAGAAGTCTTCTTTATCCACACATCCCTCTAGGGTGTTCTTATGAACAAGCACGTGTGCAGTCACTCTGGTAGGTAGTCAGGGAGCTGGCTAGCTACAGTAGGCTATATTATTTACCTGAGCCATTTCGGTTGTGGCACGAATGGTTCGCCTCTCTCCAGGATCATCCAGTATGTTGCTATTTTGGCTTTTGCACGTGCTCCAACCACACAGCTCCAGCCAGATTTATTAAGAAAAACAAAATTTTTACCTGCAGTGGGTAGGATCTGGAAGTTCAAAGTTCAAAGGTTCGAATACCGTGCTCGCAGTTTCCAGTTGAAAATGTAAATCCACAGCCTGCTTCCAGTCTCCGACCGGGTCAGAAATGGAATGAATGAAGCCCCCATCTAGCGGCGAGTATATGAACTGTGCCGGCTGCCGAGGCCTGACGCACTCCTCTGGGGCAATGATTAAATGAATGAGAGATGAAATGAAATGATAGTGGAGAGTGTTGCTGGAATGAAATGTTGACAGGGAAAACCGGAGTACCCGGAGAAAAACCTGTCTGCCTCCGTTTTGTCCAGCACAGATCTCACATGGAGTGACCGGGATTTGAACCACGGACCAAGCGGTGAGAGGCCAGCGTGCTGCCGCCTAAGCCACGGAGGCTTCAGTTTCCAGTTATTGTACCTTATTTAAATTCTACTATAATCCTTTTCAAAAATCCCGTTATCAGACACAACCAAGTACACGGGGCTGATTGTACCTCAGGCCTTAAATTGAATTAAGAGCAGTCACCTTCTCCGGTCTCTGGATACGTATTGGGTTAGAAGGGCATTCACTTGGCCACGAGAGGATAGCTCTGTTGTGGTGGGTTGATCCCAGAAGGAGGCTAGTATTCCATTATTACCCACTTCAATTCCTGAAGAATGTCAGGATGGTACCGTACTAATTGAGGCCATGGCTCACTCCTTCCCAATCCAGCCTCACTTAAAAGTACACACAACGCTAAAAGTTTCCATACAATCCAATTACACGTGGTTGATGATCACGATGTCAGAAGCTCATAAAATATCAATAACAACCTCCGTCCTCTTGAGTTACACGTTTAATTTAAGAAGCTTTGTGGACATAAACCATGCAGATATATTTTAAAATAACATTATTTTAATAAAAGTAGCCCATCTGAGAGGAGGAATGAGACGCTCATTCAATATGTATTCCCGTTTCTTGAGCAGAGATTATTTTCACTTCACTGGCTCCTCCATGTTACTGGCGCAGAGGAGAAATTATTACAAGCGATTGGGCACGGTATTTCAGAATCATTGAGGATTAGCTCTGAGACAAGCAAGAGCGCAGACTTATTTCCTCTCCTAGCTGACTATTCCCGTGGGTGGAACACCTCGCGGTCTCCGTTCAGTCACTCAAACGAAGAATGAGCGCAAACTTGGTAACTGTCCCTACTGCGGGTTTGCATGACATCTTGTTGTTATTGTTCATTTTGGGTCTTGAACATCGTAGTCATTTCAGCCGCGTGTACTTTGAGTTCGTGTAGAATTTTCCTGGTAAACAGTGTTATTTCGGTCTTTGTAGCAGTGTGTGAATTTTTAATTGATGATGATTCGAATTTGAATTTATTGTTGCTCTCGTACAGACTTAAAAGCCTCTTTATACAGACAGCTCTCTTCATTCAAAGGACGGTTAAATAGAAGAAAGGAAAAAAAACTTAGCCTATACATTCAGTTGACAATAAAGTTCAATTCCTGATACAGTTGTTATTACTTCTGGATAATTTTTGAATTTTTGCTGTTGTAAACCAAAGTACTACATTGGGTTACGCAGTTGATAATAGGTCCAGTAAGTTGAAATCAGGAAAAACATTAGCATACTATACGTACAATACACTACGTTGTATTTTAACAAACTATTATAACTAACAATCAATTATACAGTACACCTTAATAAGAACAAGGAGTTATAATTACACCCATACATTTAGGAGAAGTGGGCTATATGTTCTTTAGTGAACATCTTGCTTTTAGTTTAAATTACATTTTTGTGTTCAGTTATTCATGAACCTTTTTAGTGTGAAGTTACATGACTGGGAAATATTTTATATACAGAAGAATCATATTTGGTTTCCCTCTTTTTAAACAATATTGAAAGTTCACATTGACCGTGATCATTGCATAGCTGGTAGATTACTATATAGGGAGTGTTTTATCGTTCTGATGGTAAGTCCTGAATATTGTTACAACATACTGTCAGTTGTAACTCTTCAGTTGGTCAACACGAATTGTGTAGTGTGTTAAATGATTGGTGTTTATATTTTGATTCCCAGTTTGAATCTCGTTATATAAGATTACTTTGATTTATACGGGACCGTGAATTACGTATGGATATTATGCACGTGTATACAAATAATTAGAACAACACAATATAGTAAATAAAATTAGAGCATGTACTCTTTGGCAGGCCAAGGTTCTTAATGGGCTGTAGAGCCACGAGGGTTAATAATTAATCTATGTGATTGCATGTCAGTGCCTAAGCCAAGCTCAGTTATGGAACGTATATTAGTCGTACCAGGTACGCGAGGAGAATTGCCAAGATAAAATCCTTTGCCTCGGAGCCAATGTGGCACTGGCCGGTGTGAGGTATAAAATATTTATGCGTTACACGTGGATTGCGGATAATCCTTTTCCTCGTGCGTCACGGTGAGTTAGAGTTCAATAAAGAGATAAAAAGAAGGGGCTTGAATAAACTATATAACACCACGGTAGAATCGACTAAATTCTGCTCTCTGTCCTATTCTCAAAAGTCATTTCGCTGTGTATTTAAATGGTAGGGTGGACAAAGACTTCAATTCAAGAACAATTTAAGCCAAAATTGACTTTCTCTTTCTTTCATATTGTTGAGGACTATTACATTATTGTATTTTGAGTCATCGTTAGAGCTATGATTTAGCCCTAATTTTTTACCTATTCCATTCCTCTGCATAGAATTATAGACTCTTCAGTCAAATATTCGTTTTAAGGTCTCGTGGTTAAGATACGAAAGTTCTCGATGCTTAAAATTGCATATTTTGGTGAAAAGTGCATATTTATGGAATCGCAACCCATAAATGCCTATTTCGGTCTTTGAAATTTTAAAATCTGTATTTTCTTTCATTTCATTTTCAAAAAAATAATTGAAAAAATGTTTGCAGAGGTACTGTAACTCTTGTGAAATATGTTTGGTTCGTATCTTTATTAATGCAAGTTATATATTTGGAACATTATATACTATTTTTTTAGTGTGTCCTAAAGTATATTTTAATACTGTTTAAATAACAAAAGACTTACAACAAAGGAAGCACAACATAAGGACAATATACGGAACTCCACCATAAGATGAGTTCACTTGTTTGGGGAACTAAAGATTGTTGCATCCTTCTCAATTACTGTGATGGGGCAGAAGATTTTCGGATCTTGTTCAGAATTGTTGAAATTTTAATCTAGCCATTCTTCTAATTTGCGCGAATTGCCCAAAGAAACTTCTTAAACACAGTGCATGCATTCCTAAGTTACAGGATTCCCACATACCTGAGTTATTATAGCTTTGAATGTATTAGATTTGGACAAATACGCTATTATACGTAATGGGTTGTATAAGACCTTACAAAGTGTTAAAACAAAGTATCAAATATACTAGGAGGTGAAAGTAGGCATCAGAACAAGAATAAAGTGTCTAAGAAACATGGATCCTACAGCACATACTTATGAGATCTGAATATTTGTTTATAGGAGTCATAGACCACCAGATAGTCATAGTTGACATAGTCGTTGTGTTGGCACTCTGAAAATACTGACATATGTCACTGTCCAAAAAGAAGCAAATTTATATGATATCTACATAAATAATTAATCATATACAACATTGAAACATCACTTATAATGCAATAACAACAATAATTGTGATCAATTATGGAGAGGAGAACCTCATTTCTTAATTTAATATTTTTTATTTATTTCCAACCGTTGTGGTTTAAACTTACTTCAAATATTTAAAAGAAATTAAGAATGCATTTACTTTAATATGGTCCAATACCGGTATGAAAATGAAGCCTTACCAGACTGCTATATAATTAATTTCTCTGTTAAGAAAACTAATACTGTATAGCACATTATTTTAATAACATGACCATGTCTGTAGTTCTAGCTATGTTACTGTGCACTCTTAACTTTGGGTAAGTACAGTGGTGTCTTACAAAAATATACAACTTTAAGTATTTAGAAGGTTGTTTACTAACTGTAAGATGTACATCACAATGAACTCCGGTCTGGATTTATTTATTATTAGAAAGCTTGCTCAATTGTATTTTTGTAGCTTACTTGTCTTCACCAACCAACTTTTGATTTATTAACTTCCTGTAATTGTTTAGTAAAATGTTACCAAACGTAAAGAAGAGAGAGAGAGAGACAGCTGAAACTAAGATGTGACAGTATTTATACCATTAGCGCATGAAATTTCTCCCCTCAAATCAAAGTGACACAAGTGCCAACTGTAGGCTACCAATCAAGTTTCCTTATGACATTTCTTCCGATAAAATACAGTTCTGGAAGGAGATATGACTACAATGAGGTGGTCAGTTTCAAAACGGCCTATGTCCACCTTGGGTCGAAATTTAGTTTTTTGTTTCAGTGCATTCCTTAAGCTTCGCTATACATAATACTACCCTCACTTTGCATCAAAACGTCTCAGAATTGGAATCAAACCAGCTCTTGTCCATAGCAAAATGGCTGCCTTATAATACATCAATTTTGAGATCAAAACGGCTCATCTGCCCATCTATATATATAAAGCTCAATGTTTGTCTGTCTGTTTGTCTGTTATGTATACAAATCCACACCGTTTCACCGATCTGAACCAAAATTTGTATACTTACCCTTCGGAACCCTGCGGGTAACCCTGTCCACTTGAAATATCCGACAGACCACCCCATTCCCTGCATTTAGGCCATTTGGCCCAAATCTACATCGTTTCACCGATCTCAACCAAAATTTGTATACTTACCCTATGTAACCCCGTGAATAACACTGTTCACTTAAAATTTTGGACAGACCACCCCATTTCCTGCATTTAGGCCCTTTGGCAAACATCTACACCGTTTGACCGATCCGAACCAAAATTTGTATACTTACCCTTTACAACCCTGCGGGTAACCCTGTCCACTTGAAATTTCGGACAGACCACCCTATTTTCTGCATTTAGGCCCTTTGACCCAAATCTACACCGTTTCACCGATCAGAACCAAAATTTGTATACTTACCCTTTGGTACCCTGCGAGTAACACTGTTTGCTTGAAATTGCGGACAGACCACTCCATTCCCGGAAAGAGGACAGGGTTCGTCCCAAAGGCAATGGAAAAAAGGGGTAAAACCGGACGCGCTCAGGAAACCCTCAGGGTTGCCAGCTCCCGAACTCACCAGCCATGAGCCATTGAGGATGTATCACTATCCAGGGTGCACCAGAAGTGGTGGGGCTACACACATCCTGCCACCTTGAGGGTCTTGAGCAGAAGACATCAGATATTAAGAAAAGAAAAAGAAGGCTGACACCTCGAAGAATGAGGCTATCAGGAATGATTAGACAAGGGCCAATTAAGGCGGAAAGTGAGAGAGTCGCTAGGCCTCGGATACCCTGATACCATCGGGGTCGGAAGAGAACAAGAGTTTGACCAAGGGAGGCTGACAGGAAAGAGAACTGAAAGGAGCCCGGCACCAGTAAGTAGAAGCAATGCCGGACTCAGCTGGGGTCCCGTGGTCGCAAACCCACTTCCCACAAGTTGAGAGACCCTGGTGGGTGGAGGGGGGTGGAGGGGGCCAGGTGTAAGAATAGCTTGCTGATTCATCGCGAGTTGACATGAGAGGAACGTCCAGACCCCGCCGTGTTACCTGGTATTGCTGACTATGCTGATGTTCATACAGGGTCTTTGCTCAAACCACTGTAGTGTTACGAAAGAATGAGTGATTCACCGGTCAATGTGAATAGGACCGGGACCCCCCCCCCCCGAACGTCTGTCATCATATATCGTCATCATCTGCGATTCGTGCAGCTTGGACACGAGCAGTACTCGATAAGCTCTTTCACTACACGCATCGAGTATAGGCCTAAGCCATAAAATAACGTTCAGACTTTGGAAGACATCGAAGGTAGAAATCTGAATTGCCTATATCAGATTTAAAATTACACCATGTTCGATTAGTAGTCATTTTTCATTACCTTATTATTATCATAAGGGCAAATGACCGAGATGTTACGCCCATTATACCACTAATCACCACACACAATAAGTCTTCATCGCCTGTAAATTTTGAAATATTTCTTTCTATCACGGTAGTTTGTAAGTTTGTCGTGTCAATTCAACAGTAGTTTTCATTATCATCCTCATCAAAAGGGCAAATGGCCTAAATGTTACGTCTATTATACTACTAAGTAACACCACAGTCTTCATCGCCTGTGATTTTAAAATGTGTATTTCCATTAGTTTGTAAGTTTGATATACCCGTTCAGTAGTAGTAGTCTTCATTATCATCCTCATCAAAAGGGCAAATGACCCAGATGTTACGTCCATTATACAGTACTACTAAGCAACACCACAGTCTTCATTGCCTGTGATTTATAAAATGTGTATTTCCATTAGTTTGTAAGTTTAATATACCCGTTCAGTAGTAGTAGTCTTCATTGTCATCCTCATCAAAAGGGAAAATGACCTAGATGTTACGCCCATTATACTACTAGGCAACACCACGGTCTTCCTCGCCGGTAATTTAAAAATATTTATTTCTATTAGAGTGTAAGTTTATTATACCCGTTCAATAGCAGTCGTCGTCAGTATCATCTTCATCAATGACGTTGAGTGTTAAGGAGACTGAAATATTATCATCATTCTACCGGGCGAAGCCGGGTACTACTGCTAGGGCAAATGACCTAGATGTTACGTCCATTATACTACTAAGTAACACCACAGTCTTCATTGCCTGCAATTTTTAAAATGTGCATTTCCATCAGTTTGTAAGTTTGATATACCCGTTCAGTAGTAGTCGTATTGACAGGCCATGCCAAAGGAGAAGATATCTTCAATCCGCCAGATTTCCTATGATCCCTACTGATGCCTTTTGATTTCAAGCGACTGCAATTCCCTGCACGTCTTGCATTTGCAATGACCATAAACAAGGCCCAAGGACAGTCGGTCAAGCTAGCAGGCCTTAATCTGGAAAGTCCATGCTTCTCTCATGATCAGTTATACGTAGCTTGCTCAAGAGTGGGCACGCCTATACATTTATTTATTTATACACCAGATGGAAAAACAAGGAATATCGTTGATCCTAACGCACTCCATTAATTTCAATGTTAGCTGCAAACATGTTAGTATTTATTAAATAACAACTGCGAAGTGAGATGAAACATTTCTCTGAAGTTCAACCATTACATCGTATATTAGGCCGTGTTACTTTGCGTGTCATCTGTCTAGGATACTATTTAATCTACTGTTACTGTATTCATTTATGCCAATGATCTGGTTCCTCTTCTTGATAACCTGTACCGAAACATGTAAGCCGGTCACGTAGAAAATTTACAGCAAGTGTTATGGTATATCGTACATCTCTTTTCTATTTTATTCCTTTCATTCCTTTAAAGTATCAATTTTTCCCATTCGTTGGTAAGTTATATGTGCCAGTAGTCGCTTCTATGTTCATCATCACTATGTAGAAGATGTTTTGCGTCAGAAGAAAAGACAACTGGATGCTCAGGAACGTTAACGATATATCGACTGAGAAATCTGGAAGCTTCTCTTGGAGGAATTGCTTCAGACATTTATCGTACAGTTTAAACCTTAACAAGACGAAACTTTTAACCAGATAGCGATCTAAGTGGGAGCTCTTTGGCAAAAAATAATCAAGTCTTTCCCGAAATGTGAGTCCTAAAAATAACTTTTTCTATTATTGTCTAAGTTTCATATGTCAGTCATGTAGTAATTTTCAATATCATCCTGATCAGTAGGGCAAATTACCTAGATGTTACGCCCTCAACGTCATTGGGGGCAAATGACATAGATTTTAAGTCCATTATATTTATAATCACCACCACATATAGTCTTCTACGACTGAGATGTCACGAATTCTGGGACCGCTAATGACATATCTCGACTCGGACTGAAGACAAATATCACGAGAATGATCATTATTTTACAGAGCCTTCCCATAGTGACTTAAGTATACACATTGTCACTGGGTTTGATAATGTAAGAAATGAATCCATAAATAAATATAATTTATGACGTTGAGTGTTAAGGAGACTGAAATATTATCATCATTCCACCGGGCGAAGCCGGGTACTACTGCTAGTATGACAATAAAAGCGTCCAGCCTCTTAGTTTTCAAAATGTCTCTTGCCCGTCTGGTAAGTTGCCTAGAGACCAAGGAGAAAGAGCACATTTTGATGTAAATTTCATTGGCTTCTCCTTGTATAATGGAAAAGTTTCCAAGTGGCAGGCCTGATGATCATCTACTACGGCAATATCCTACTTTCTAACGATAGGTTATGTTTGTACACATGTTTGAAAGTTGATCAGCAGTATGCTCTGTATTACCAGTAATTGACGCTGACGTCTGTCAAAGCTAGCACGTGGGGAAATGCTGTGTTGCCACTGAGACAGGTCATAACTCGTAACATTCCAAGAGACTTGCAGGAAGACACAAATACTGGGGAAGATAGACCCCCCTGCCTGGCGGTCTAATGACAATGACGAGTCAAGGCACAGTAGAACACTTTGTCAAACCATGTGCTCACTGCTGTGTCTGCATACTTGTAACACTGCTCGCTGTTGCCATGGATACCGTTACCCCTCTCGTCTCCATTCCTCACCTCACCCTTCAAGCGGATGACAGCCTTCACCGTTCACCTTTCGTAAATCAGAGTACCGGTGTAGCACTTTTCTTGCGATTAAGATCTTCAAATAGAAACCTTTTGAATCCAATATTTGTTGGAATATTTGATTGATAGAGCATAAAAGGTATGGTATGAGGCAATACAGTTGCAATTCTTGAACATCGTGATATTAACACAATTATCACAGCTGAACGATATTAGGAGGTCTTCGGTAACCATGGAACAGTTTTCAGAATGGTAAATGATTGGTCTGTATACGACTGGAAACTTGTGTCACAACAAAGCATGAAAAAACCTGGCCAATGGCATTTCAATTTTCAACTCGAGGGGTGACTCTATCTGCTCCTATTCTAGTTAGAGGTGAGCCCTGGTATAAAATTGACATAGGATTGTCAAAGAAGGTTTTTAAACAAAGTGTGGACGTTTCACGTTTAACTTTACCATTGATTCCAGTTGGTGTCCCGATAAAGGGATCACAAATTGCTGATGTAAAAAGGCTGTTGGAATTTCATTTTGGTGAACGGTGGGAGGTAAATCCTGATTTGCAGTTCTACAGTGCTGTAATTAATCTGGATACAAATGATGAAGTGTCAGAGGATGAGTTGGAGGGAGATATGATGGAGGATGCTGATGAGTTGTAAGGATTGGAAACTCCTCACTTTCTAAGTGTCAAATAAGTATTATTAAATTTAGCCTGAACTCTATTCTGAGAGTACCATACAAACAGATATATCTCACTTTTGTATGCTTATTCATTAATAAAAGCTGTTTTCAGTACTATATCCTTCAACTTAATGTTCAACTCAAGTTTTACTTTTGTTGCAATCGTATTACTTACTAACCATGCTGAATAGTTTGAGTGCAATTACGTTTCTATCTTCATTTTAGAATCAAAGAGTCTCTTGTCCAATATATTTGTTTTCAAATTGTCTCTTGTCCATCCTTTAGTTTCAAAATGACCTTTGTCCAAATTACTTTCTCATATTAAAGCAAAACTGATGAGTCTGTACATACAATATTGAGATAAAATATAACTGATGATACAAAGCATATCAAGAAAGTATTTCCAGGGGGTCTGGTAGATATTTTAGGCCTGAAAACGATTTTCGTTATTTACCACAAATTTTGGAAGGTGGACATAGGCCGTTTTGAAACTGACCACCTCTTTGTTATATTAGTGTTGTGATGCTTGCTTTGAAATCAAAACATATTTCCATCATTGAATACTACTCAAATTATGTTGAATGCAGAAAGGTACAGAGCTTCTCAATGGTGTGAGTTGATTGCTAGAATTGTAGGAGGCTATTTTCCAATCTTCTTTCATGGTATGGGATTGATAGACTTACGATGAAGTAGCCTAAATTCTAATTGCGACCACTCAGCAAACTGCATTAAACCTTTGATATTGTTGTTGATTCATTAAGGGGCTTAGCAACTTCATGTTCATTTCTGCCTGGAACTTGGATGTGTGTGGAATCTGCCAGATAGCCCGTGTCATTGTGATGGCTGTGCGAGAGTTTGCGTGTGACTGAGGCTAGGTTTTGAAAGGAAGTGGCCATGGCTTTAAGTTAGGAACCATCCAGCATTTACCTGGAGTAGAAGTGGGAAACCACAGAAAACCCCTCCTAGGACAGTTGAGGTAGGAATAGAATCCTCACAAGGCTGAGCGTATCTCGTTCCAATCCTCAGATCCACAGAATTAAATTTCTTTGCAGACCAGGGAATCGAATACAGGACTTTGAAAATTTTGAATCGCTGATAATACTGATGAATATTTAGTAATTAAGTCAAAGATTAACTTCAAAGCGCGTATGTCAAATAGAGATAGGAGGACAACTTCGCCTCATACGTGTTTGTTACTGGATGCATAGCCTAATGAGATATGAATGTTATGTGGCATTCAAAAATACACACATCAAAAAAAGTTTTGCATCACCTCGGTTCCCAGATCTCCGGCATATAGACGTTGACTGTGTATATTGTATCCAAGATACAGTCCCTTTGACTGTTCATAGATGTCACTAAAACTGCTCAAAGATGTAAACAACCATGCATGAGCAGGGCCTATTAGACGGAGGGGGTACGACAGCCGATCAGTTCCAGTCATTCCACCAGGACGAAGGTACGCTGCTCATGTTGTCTGTAGTTCTACCATGCCTAGAAGGTCAATACCGCAGTTCGATCGCGTCCGCATTGTTACTTTGTGTCAAGAAGGGCTCTCAACAAGGGAAGTTTCCAGGCGTCTCAGAGTGAACCAAAGCGATGTTGTTCGGACATGGAGGAGGTACAGAGATACAGGAACTGTCGATGACAGGCCTCGCTCAGGCCGCCCAAGGGCTACTACTGTAGTGGATGACCGCTACTTACGGATTGCCGCTCGGAGGAACCCTGACAGCAATGCCACCATGTTGAATAATGCGTTTTGTTCAGCCACAGGACGTCGTGTTTCAACTCAAACTGTGCGCAATAGGCTGCATGATGCGCAACTTCACTCCCGACGTCCATGGCGAGGTCCAGCTTTGCAACCCCGACACCATGCAGCGCGGTACAGATGGGCCCAACAACATGCTGAATGGACCCCACGGAATTGGCATCACGTTCTCTTCACCGATGAGTGTCGCATATGCCTTCAACCAGACAATCGTCGGAGACGTGTTTGGAGGCACCCTGGTCAGGCTGAACGTCTTAGACACACTGTCCAGCGAGTGCAGCAAGGTGGTGGTTCCCTGATGTTTTGGGGTGGCATTATGTGGGGCCGACGTACGCCACTGGTGGTCATGGAAGGCTCCGAAACGGCTTTACGATACCTGAATGACATCCTCCGACCCATAGTGCAACCATATCGGCAGAATATTGGAGAGGCATTTGTCTTCATGGACGACAATTCTCGACCTCATCGTGCACATCTTGTGAATGCGTTCCTTCAAGATAACGACATCGCTCGACTACAGTGGCCAGCATGTTCGCCAGACATGAACCCTATCGAACATGCCTGGGATATGTTGAAAAGGGCTGTTTATGGACGTCTTGACCCACCAACCACTCTGAGAGATTTACGCCGAATTGTCGTTGAGGAGTGGGACAATTTGGACCAACAGTGTCTTGATGAACTTGTGGATAGTATGCCACGGCGAATACAGGCATGCATCAATGCAAGAGGACGTGCTACTGGGTATTAGAGGTAGTGGTGTGTACTGCAATCTGGACCACAAATGCTGAAAATCTAGCTGTATGATGGTACAACATGCAATGTGTGGGTCTCATGAGCAATAAAACGAGCTGAAATGTTGTTTGTGTTGATCTCTATTCCCTTTGTATTTAACGGTTCCGGAACTCTTGGAACCGAGGTGATGCAAAACTTTTTTTGATGTGTGTATGTAACTAGCGTTCTGAGGTCACATTGGTGAGTAATTTTTTTTGTGTGTCGTGTAGCCTCCTGAGAGGCCGAGTGCAGGTCTTTCTAGTCGACGCCCGTGGGCGACCTGCGCGTCGGGATGAGAGATGGAATGGATGAAGATGAATGAAACTGGGCAAGGATGTGGTAGGAAGCGGCCGTGGCCTGTCAGAAGATACTGTCCCAGCATTTGCCTGGTGTTGAAAATGGGAAACCACGGAAAACTATTTCAAGGACAGCCGACGGTGGGGCTCGAACCCACGCGTCTACCGAGTCAGCAGAGAGCTTGGCCCCTTGACCTAACGCAGCGCTTTTAGCCCGCGTAGCCACTACTGTCGGTGGTGAGTCTATGAGCACGCATGACTGTCTTGTCAAACAGTGGACTGTATAGTTTGCAAACAATATACTGAACTTTATTTTTTATGTCGTGTGGCCTCCCGACAGGTCGAATGCAGGTCTTTTCTAGTCGACGCCCGTGAGCGACCTGCGCGTCGTGATGAGAGATGGAATGGACGAAGATGAATGAAACTGGGCAAGGATGTGGAAGGAAGCGGCCGTGCCCTGTCAGATGGTACCGTCCCAGCATTTGCCTGGTGTTGAAAATGGGAAACCAAGGAAAACCATTTCAAGGACGGTCGACGGTAGGGCTCGAACTTATGCGTCTACCGAGTCACAGAGAGCTTGGTCCCATGACCTAACGCTGCGCTTTAGCCAGCATAGCCACTACTGTCGGTTACTGTCAAGTTCAGTTGATAGACTAACTCCTTTGATTTGTTCTGAATTTTATTCAGACTTTCATTATACACAGCCGGCCCCGTGGTGTTGGGGTAGCGCTCCTGCCTCTCATCCGGAGGCCCTGGGTTCGATTCTCGGCTCCGTCAGGGATTTCAGAAACTGACGTGAGGGCTGGAACGGGGTGCACTCAGCCTCGTGGGGACAATTGAGTAGCTGTCTGACAGTGAGGCAGCGCATCAATCATGAAAACCAAGATTAACGGCCGAGGGGACCCGACGCGTCACCCCATTATCTGCAGGCTAAATGGCTGGGCAGCGGTCGCTTGGCAGGTCTAGGCCCTTCACGGGCTGTAGTGCCAGGAGTTATTATATTTCATTATACACAAGTGATTGTATTTTGATGCTAATGCAATGCATTGTCTTTACAGCAGACTCTTCATTAAGGAAGTTATTAAAATACAATTAAATGAATACACTTTGTTTGTCGTTTGTCACAACATTCTCCTAAGACTAGGTGTAGAGCGAAGAGCAATAGTTCATGGTGAATGCACCAAGGAACCCCTGCTGGCTTGCGTTAATTAGGGTTACGCAAGTATTCCTGAATGATGAGAGATGCACGAGGAAGTGTAGACCGGTTGTTTGAAAGGCACCCTACAGCGTTTCTGTGTTGAGCAGAGGGTGAGCTCAGTTGAGAAGCAAAATGTATGCGAGGTCATGAATAAAGATACAGGCTTGCGACTACATTTCACTATATACTGCATACGTTTATGCTGCAAGAAGGCCTTTTCGAATTACGACTTTCATTACAAGACCATACCCAAATGAAGCCCTTCCTTCATGTTCCGTGGCATATATTTAACAATATATTGTGCATTGAAGTATATAATGAAGAATGGGAATCACGGAAGTATTTAGTTCGTTCACAGAGACTTGCAGGATGAAAGTTAAATTTACACTAAAATTAAATTATTTATTTCTATTGAGTTTCAGTATATGGATCAATTTGGTAGTTTTCTAGCTGATATGGTTTATCATCAGTGGCGTAAATTACAGGAAACAAGGCCCGAGTAACGGGGGGGGGGGCAAAGTTTACCAGACGATGGAATGGAATGTTAGGCAGCTTTCAAAAGGAAGTTGTTCTTTTTGTTGTTATTGTTTCATGTTTCATTTAGGTGCTTGGGCATAGTGGTCATTTCAATTACGAGTTCTTGGGCGTGTGCGTATATATATAGGATTTGTCTGATAACCTGTGTTATTATGATGAGAAAAGGAAGAAAGCTTTTAGTTTTACGTGACCGTTAATCATGCGATCATAAGCCGCAGGACTTCCTTTCTACATGGAATCTGAACCACAGGACATGACATTTCATTTCGAAAATCTCAGATGCATTGACCGGGAATCGAACCCGGCCCACCTTGGTATGAGGCCAACTGCTTGACCGCTGCGCCACCTTATTATGATGTCTGTAGTTTTTAGGAGATGTACGTTGTAGCACCCATTGTACATGCTCTGCTATGGATAGAAGCTAAATAAATATATAAATAAACAAATAAATAAATAAATAAATAAATGAATTAATAAATCAATACATAAATAAATAAGTAAATGAATAATTACTTGAATGAATAAATAAATAAATGAATGATAAATAAATATAAAATAAATTAATAAATAATTCATCTAAGGAGAATGAAAGAAACAAACATGGCACATAATCCCTATAGCCTAATATAAAAATGAAAGTTTGTCTGTATTTTCGGAATTTCTACGGAAATTTGCGTTATTAACGCGTTTCAGACTGTTTAATGACGGATGCGTGCGATTTTTTTTTTTTTGTCTGTCTGTCTATAAGTCCGTGGACAAGTTTGTTCCCTTATACCTCGAGAACGGCTTGGTGGAACAACGTAAAATTTGGTACAGATATCCATCAGAGGCACAACACCAATCATTGATGTAACTATTCTCCATACCTCTCATTTAAGGAGGTCCTATCCCCTTAATATACATGTTGAAATAGGCGTAGAAGGACGAGACAAAGCTTATTTTCAGCCCCTCAATGTGAGAAACAAAACTCGGGGGACTAAAGGGTCCCATAAAACCATGTTTTAAGGCCCTAAAACCAATAGTTTCTATGATATTCCCTGAATCATGTAATAAACTAACGAAGGAATGCAAGACCGTTTCCAGGGCAACAGAATCTCGAGGGCTGACATCCAACTTGTAATCTATTTCTGTAAAAGGCAATACCGCTCCATTTATTACATTTCTGTGAAAGTTTGCAAATGGCTATAAGGTTATCACAGAACCAACTTAGGCTGAACAATTCATCGAAAAGTATAATGCGCTTTAGGGGTGTCAATGGGTGCCCCAGCATTTTTTCACGCGATTTGCACGTGCCATATGTCGTATGGTAGGTCTATCAAATCACTTAACTGCAACATTGTTTTCAAAAATTCTGGAATTGAACTAGTATTTTTTGCGGCTTTTAGGAACTGTGCCCATTGAAATCTAAAAAACCTAAATTTTCATGTCCCACAAGCCTTCTAAATTTATTAAAGGGGTCTTCATGGGGTTGGGGACTTTGTGCAACGGTGAGGGTCAATTTTTATGTGACGTGAATTGCCTTTCGTCTAGGGGGTTTCCAATTTTATTTTCACGTTAAGAAAGACATGTTAGGTAAATTAAGTATTCACACTTTTTCGAGTCCTTTTTATTTTTGTCGTCCAACGGCTTCATCATATGGTTGGTAGGTTCCTTAGTTAGGGGCTGCGACAGCGCGGTCATGTAGCCACGTGCACTTTGGGTGTATATAGAATTTGTTTGATATCTGGTGTTAATTATAGTGGCTGTATTAGTGTGTGTTAACTGTGATTTACCCCATGGGTGTCCGCTAGAAGCGACTACAGTCTCTGGCGAGCCAAACATGTCCTTGGACACTCCCGGTACTAAAAGCCATACGCTAAATTAATTAATGTATCTGTGATTCATGTAAGGACTGCAGACGATCAATTTTCAAATAGTTCCTAACTTTGCTACAAAATGCTACCGTCCACGACACCTAGCTGCGAACTTGGCTACTAGATGACATTGCAACCAGTACCTGGTATCGAACGTTGGAACTAATAAAGCGTTATCAAATCTAACCTTCAGATTTTAGCTTCACACAAGTGTAGTTATTGGAAGGTTCTTTTACATGCCATAAATACAGGGTCTTTCACTCAAAGTGCGGCCAGCAGCGCGGCGCGTAGAGCTAGCTCACTGAGCTTAGGGTCGAGAGTTCGAAGCATCAATGCAACAGCACTTCCTTCCTTATCTTAATTATGACATATGCTGTGACAGCAGCGTGCTGCGATATGCTCGTCTGACCTTTATACCCCAGGCATTATATGCAAAAATCACGGCCAACCTCAAAAAAAATAATGTAAAGCTGAAATTTGGCTTAGATGTTCCCTAGTACCCTAGAAACAAATCCTGAAAAGTCCCCATCTCTGCGGTGTCCGCGTCATAGTTTTTGGAGGATTCAAAAGGGCTTAAATAGGGCCTAAGTGCCAAAAACAGCATTTTTGATTCCTGCGTTTAAAATATTGATCCAAATTTAGTTCTCGCGAGCTTTAGCAATTAATAAAAATGAACCAGTGGGATAACGGACTTATCAGGCCTAATTATTGCTATTGATGAAGGAAGAAAACAACTAATTTAAAATTTTAAGCACAATTTTTACACGAAAATTTGGATATTTTCTTTTAGCAGGTTATTATTTTTAAACAACTGCTGATATTGACTAAAGACCCAGAATGAAAGTTATAAAGCATACTTTTAGCTTTACATTAGCACATTACCCATGTCTATGCAAGAAACGGTTACCGAGTTACGGTCCCAAAGCATAACCACTGTTGAAAAGGCACCCGATCGCTTTTCTAGGTGACAGCGCTCGGACTGTCGGAGCAGGCCAACAATACTCCAAACAATTAATTCAACTTCTAAACAGTCTTGGATTTTCAGTAAATTTGGCGGAAGTCCACAGGTACGAAGTTTCAGCGCTTCGTGAAGAACGTCCAATCCCGAATGCTGGAGCGATCACGTAGTTTTGCTTTGACAACGCTGACTTTAACATAAGGACATTGGACGGGCGAAACACATTTCACTGCATGGGAGGCATCAAGTGCACATGTCCAGCGCTTGACAGTGAAATATCTCCACTCCCACGTACACGAGAAGTTCCTAATGCTGGTGTGATTGCGGCGATGGGAAAGTTCAACATTTCGTGGTATCGGAAGCCCTCTTCTTCTGGTTCAAAGGACGTCAAGATTAAGGAGTTAACTGTGGAAGCCCCAAACTCGGTGGCTATTGCGTCGATGATGGACTCCTTGTGGTTATCTGGACGATGGTCAGGTATTAATTTACCCGCCCCGTGGAACGGCTTTATGAAGACGTCACTGTCTGCTCATGCTCAACCAGCTCCCCAGACGACGTCAATTGATACCCTGCCGTTCATTAACTTGGAACCGAGCAATCCATCAACTATATATTCCGCGTTGAAGTTTGCCGCAAGAGAGTGCGTGGAACTGAAACACAGCACTTGTTTCGAAACCTTTGACCAGCCCCTATACGCGAAAGCTGCGGAGATAGTCGCATCGGACACTTCAGAGGAACTCAAAAACGTGGTTGTTCGTCTAGGCGGATTTCACATTCTAATGTCGTTTCTTGGGGAAATCGGCTACGTGATGAATGGAAGCGGTTTGGAGGAGCTCTGGGCCGAAATATACGCTAAATCGTCAGTGACTCACATGATGTCTGGACACGCATATTCTAGTTAGGCTTGCAATTAGCTCGCTCTTAAAAATGAGTATGTTATGCCTTCAATTTCAAATGTATCAATAACGCGAAACTGTGCATGTTCTAGGGCCCTCAGAGCGCATTTTCTGATAAAACAGGCTGTCGGGACAATGTTACTCGACATGAAAGACGGGCTGAAGGATGACAAGGACGAAATACAGGCGCTTTTTACCGCATTCCAAGAAGGCGCCGCCAACGACTTGCTATCATATCCTTGCTTTCAACGTCTCAAAGAGTCGCTTCATGACACATTTTCTTCAATGAGCCAGAAATCTCGCACAGGAAAGCTGTGGGTAGAGTACATCAAACAGCAAGCCTGAAAAATATTGAAGGATTCCGCATCTTCACGCGAGGAAATGAAGGTATTCGTCTCTACGGCTCCAGATGAAAAAGCCATAATATCAGTTGGAGAGAAGTTCGCCATTTGTCTCTACGATAGTGCCAAATTGGAGTGCCAAAGCCTCGACGAACTTCGGGTAGTGAAATGCAGCAAAAAAAAAAAAAAATGCCGAACAACCGGTCACAGCGTCATTTCAGCTGGCTTCACTTCCGCGACTTCGGCGGCATGCAAACAACATTCACAGTGGGTATATTTGCAAGTTCAGGAATGGTTAGGATTTTCTTTGGACCCGACCCAATGGGGATGGAAAATCCAACACTCAGCTTTAGTACCAGTGACAACTCATCTTCCAGCTGCTCCTGATCATCTCCTCAATTTGGTGTCCTGCAACTGCAAGAGCTCTTTTGGCAGCCGGTGTGAGTTCTGCTGATAGCGACTAAAGACCCGAAGTAAAAGTTGTAAAGAACTGGTACACTTGTAGCTTTTAAACGATACATTGCCCAAATGTGTGGGCACTGCAGTGGAAAAGCATGTGGCAACGTCACATTTGATGGCTCAGACGATGAGGAGGACGACTGAGTGCGATGTAAGCTTTGTTTTGCAAGCGTTCTTGTTATTAATTGCATTATGCATAATATGAATGTACGTTTAACTGCTAACTGCATTAAACTCGTTTTGTTCTATGCAAACTGTGTCTGCTAGTTTACCTGGATTCAAAGGAATACCAACCTAAAAGTTCTTGAGCAAAGATACAAAATGGTGTCAGCAAAGGTGAAGGGGCGTTCGTTCAGAAAGCAACTACCACACTTCCACTTTTATATTTGTAACTGTATCTCTGCTGCTGTTTGTCGGATGAACATGGGCAATGTACCGTTTTAAAGCTACAAGTGTGCTTTACAACTTTTACTTCGGGTCTTTAGTCGCTATCAGCAGCTGTTTACACGATAAGTCCCGGCTAATGACACATTTTCGTGAGAAAAGTTGAGCTAAAAATGTTTGATTACTCATCTGTTTAAATGCATGGCAATAATTACGACCAATAAGAGCGTTATATATAACGCAGTTCTTCTCTTATTACTATCAAAGCTCATTAGAACTGATTTTGGATCAATATTTTGAACGCAGGAAGCAAAAATGCTGTTTTTGGCACTTAGGCCCCATTTAAGCCCTTTTGAACTCTCTAAAAACTATGACGCGGACGCCGCAGAGATGGGGACTTTTCAGGATTTGTTACTAGGGTAATAGGGAACATCTATGCCAAATTTCAGCTTTACATTATTTTTTTTAGGTTAAAACTTAATATGCCTGGGCTATTATAGCTGCACGTTCTACCTGAAGCAACACCACCTAGATAACAGGCCTTTGCATTCAAACAAGATGGCGGGCACTGTAGGCAGAGCTGCTGGAGCTCGCCGCAGGCCATGACCCATATGATCGGTTCCTTCCAACTGATACATCGTAGTCGGCAGCAATTTTAGGCTATTGTGATGACTTCATCCTTCTTACCTTTACTTACGTAACAAACAAATATACTAGGCCTACTGAATAAGCTTCTTCTCTTCCTTCACCTGAAAATGAAACCTCACGGGAAACTAGGTACCGTAACGTAGGAAACAAGAAGTTCCGTGACGAACTAAAGAGCCTACTTTTCTTAAAATTTAAAATTCATGCCATTGATTAATCTATATGGATCTATCTAGAATAATGACAAAATTAAATAGGTAATATAGAAATTTCTAATTAGTTCGAAATACTGTATACCTGGCATAATGTAGCCTAATAGAGAACTACAGTTGGCAGCCCTGGTGACTGAATATATTCTTGTTTCCATTTCTTAAGGTACAGAATACAAAATTTGGTTGACGTCCAATGGATAGCATGGACGTTACATGCAGTTAAACATTGGATTTAACAGCGCGCTTAAAATCATGTTGGCAACAATGACATACATGTATTGGTCATCAATAATCTACAATAATATGATCTCTTGTTGTGTTAATTTTGAATGAAATCCATTTGTTAGTATAGAAGTTACAGGCATTTTAAAATTCGACCTATCAGCAGGCTTAGAATCATGTTGGCAGCACTGACGTATATTAATTACTCCAAATTAATCTAGAATGTCAGGTACTATACGTGTGCAAATTTTAGAGCTATTGGCTTGCATATTTTATGATATATTGATATTAGGGAAACAAAAATAGAGACACCATTTCTTAACAGTTGGCAACACTGGTTGCTCTTAAGAATACTCATAGTCGTATCTGTTATGGTGCACATAGCACATAGAAATTTTGGTTGAAATCCAAATGATAGTATAGAAGCTACATGTATTTAAAGTTGGACCTCTCAGCAGGCTTATAATCATGTTGGTAGCACTGACGTATATAAGTTACTCCAAATTAATACAGAATGTCAGGTACTATACGTGTGCATAGTTTAAAGTTGTCGGCTTGCATACTTTCTGATATATTGGTATTTGGAAAAAATAAATTGAGAGCATTTATTAACAGTTGGCAGCCCTGGTGGATCTTAGGAATACGCTCAGTTATATCTGTTTATGAACACATAGCACATACGAAATTTGGTTGAATTCCAATTGATAGTGTAGAAGTTATATGCATTTAAATATTGGACCTATCAGCAGGCTTATAATCATTTTGGCAACACTGCCATGTATGGCCTCCTGGAAATTAAATTGCAATATTATTATCTATACGTGTGCCAATTTTCAAATAGCTCCCATTCATACCTTTCGAGATATCCAACATAGAGCTCAAATTTCAATTGCGATTTTTCAGCAGTTGGTAGCACTGACATCATTTTCAAATATGGCCGTGAGATATTCAGGTATAGATCTTTACTCCTACCAAATTTTGTTTCGATTGCTGCAGCCGTTTAGGAGTTGATAGGGGGGACACACACACAGCCAGACAGACAGAAGGACAGACAGACAGACAGACAGACACACATTTGCCCGATCTCATAAGTCTACTTTTTCCTCATTTTTGCAAAATGTGAAAAGTAGGCTAAAAATGAAACATACACTATTTTACTGTTTCTGGATGAATTTTATGTCAACAGTTCACTGGCCACAAAACATAGCGCTAAATTAACAGCAGTAAAATATACGCATTTGATACAGTTATGTTCAATATTTGCATAGATAGCTAGATATCTGGACTTGACATGCAAACAACTGTGTCTTCTTCACGAAAACTTCCGGGTACACATTTCATAATTTAAATTATAGATTTACTATTATGATGATGCCATCAGCCACAGTCAGGGGCGTATATACAATTTTATTTTGGGGGGGGGGGGCTGGCTATCCTGGAAAATTGTGAGTATTTTCAGGGGATTGTCACCGAAAAATCCCAGAAATATCAACCAATAACTTAGAGCATATAAGGTTGTGTAATTGTTTTAGATAAGATTCAAAGTTTATATAGCCTACAATTACTGGCAATACAAAAAAGAAGTAAAATACAACACAACACACAAATAAAATTTTATACTTAATGAATTTTCCATTATGATCTATGGAGTATGAATGGCAAATATCTAAATATTTGTCAATTTACTAAGCAGAAAGGTAAACAGTTTTTTTTAAGTTTTTTTTTTACAAGTTGATAATTTATTTCTCAAATGTACCGAACTGTGGAATTTACAGTTTTGCCTCAAAAGTCTGAGTGTACTCCGTTCCAGCCCTCAGACTAGAATTAAAATTCCTTGGGGGAGCCGGGAATCGAATTTGGCAGCCAAGAATGCTAGCCACTACTCCACGAGTTAATCTAATTTCAATCTTAATATTGTTTATAACTTAGCCAATAAGTTAAGATTAGGGTACAACCGAATTTACAATTATTTTATGCTCTTACCAAAGCAACAGTTTCTTAATTTGATTGGCTTTTTTCTAGTAATTTATTGCACATCATACCTGTCACCTACAAATATGAGGTGTATATTTTATTATTATCATTTATATCCAGAGCATCCTAAATATTTACATACACTGTGAGTGGAAGCAAAGTTGAGCATAAAATACCCTTAACACAGCAATGTCTCTGCTAGTTTAAAATATATAGTAGGCTATTCACATAAACACACAATGTCACATCAGATCATTTTCACTCAGGCTATTAATCCATGTCAAAACTAGTCATCTAACTGTATTTATTACTCTCATGTAAATTTTTTTCAAGAGTAGAGAAACACCCATTACAATTGGATACAATCATGTTGACCGACTGAAAAGCATTAAATTTTGATCCAATAGCTGTTGAAGCACAATGACTACACTACTAAACCAAATATTTTTATATGTGAGGTATGACTTTCTAAACCATAACAAAAGGCACTCATTTGAGCTTGAAGATATTTGAAATGTCATTGGACACATGGGGAGAGAGGCCGACAATCCTGTATAAGTTATAGAGACAATGACACTTTAACACAGTGGATGGCTTTCTAATATATTGAGGCTGTAAGCCTACAAAGGGTGGAGAAATGCAACAGACAGGGTGAGAGGAGGAGAGACTGTTCATAATAGGCTATTTCAAGACTTTCAGGATAACATTCTAATATTTGGTGCCACAAAAATGGTGTCCATACAACTTGAACTTTTCGAAGTCATTTTTAGCCTATTTTCAATTTTGAAAAAATAGGCTTATGAGATCACCTTTTGTCCGTGTGTGTGTGTGTGTGTGTGTGTGTGTGTGTGTGTGTGTGATTCGTGTGTGTGTCCCCCCCTAATAAAATCTAAACGGCAGGAGCGATTTCAATGAAACTCGGAAAGTTCATAGCACTATTCCCGGCGACCTCGACCGTGCCCTTCAAATTTTGTTACGACTCACCAATCCAACATGGCGGATGTGCGAAATATTTCACCAGCATTCAATATCTCCGAAACTATTACCGATATTACCCTGATATTTTCTATGGTGATAGAGGGAACTACTATAAGTTCACTTATGTGACTTTTGAAAACCTGGTAACTAAAAAACCAACATGGCGGCCAAGCGAATTTGCGACTTTTAAATAGACGTTTCTCGCGATTTGACCAACCAAACGCAATGAAACTTGGTACAGTATATGTTTATATACATTGTAATGCACCGACATCTAACTTCGTTCAATTGTTTACATAATCACAAGATGGCGGATGTGCGAAATATTTCACCGGCATTCTATATCTCTGAAACTATTAGCGGTATCTCCCTAAAATTTTGTACGGAGATAAAGGGCACTACTGGAAGTCCATCTATAAGATTTTCAAAAACCGGTTAACTACAAAACGAACATGGCGACCAAGCGAATTTGAAAATTTTAAATAGACCTTTCTCGCGATTTAATGTTCCAAGCGCACTGAAACCTGGTACAGGAAATATTTATACACATTGTAATCCACTGGTATCTAATTTAGTTCAATTGTTTACATAACCTCAAGATGGCGGCAGTGCGAATTTTAAAATTAAGTTTTTATTTCTTGTGATGTAGTCATGCGATCGAAGTGAAAGTTTGAATAATGAACCTACGCAATAATTTTCCTTTAATGGTACATGACTCTATGGCCTATACATTTAACAATCCAACATGGCGACCATCCGAAATATTTAGACGATACTGAATATCTACGAATCTATTTTAACAATCAAACTAATTTTTTTAATGTTCATAGGGGCTATGAACTTAAGTTCACCTATAGGACTTTAAATAACCTGGTGCTCACAAATCCAACATGGCGGTGACGCGAATTATAAATATTCACATGGACGTTTCTCGCAATTTAACCATCCGCGTGCAGTGAAACTTGGTACAGTAAATCTTTATCCGAATGTTAATCCACTGGCATCTAATTTATTTCAATTGTTTCCTTAACCTCAAGATGGCAGCTGTGAAAAATTTTTAAATCTCCTTGTTTTTTCTTGTGTCCTAATTATGCGATTGAAGTTTGAATACTACACGTACACAATAATCTGCATGTAACAGTACATAACTCTAGGACCTACATATATAAAATCCAACATGGCGACCATCCGAAATATTTGGTCGGTTCTCAATATCTACGAATCTATTACAGCAATCAAACTGAAATTGTGTATGTTGATAGTGGCAATTAACATAAGTAGGATATATGAAAATAGGCTGTATAGTTCTTCACGGAACTACTTGTTCAATGTTGCGCTCATAAACTAATGAATTAATTGCATTTTAGTTGCTCCACATGTTAATTGGCCCAATTAAATTGGTCGGGGACTAAAACGTAGGACTATCGACTCACAACTTTCTGTCAATGTGGAAAAATTATTTGGATTAATTATACACTTAAGTGCTTAATTAATCCAAGTATTTTTTTAGAGGTCCTGTACGCAAGTGTGAATTGAAAAGTTTTACTCCTCGCCCAATTTAATTGGGTACAGAGGGACACTGGAACTGAGTTTGTCAGAAATTGCAAAATTGTTGATTTTTTTATTCTTTGATATAATTATGCCCCTGACTCCAGCGGCCAATTTAGTGAAAGTCTTTTCCAAATTCCGCCATATTTAAAGGCCCAGCGAATTCTTGAAATGTCTAGTGCATGGTATCTAAACGCCTCCTATTCATGGACTTTCATTGAGGCGAGTATTTCTGTACTTATTTTCCTAATAAGGAGCTCAGAAAAGCAAGAAAGAGGGTGTTAACATATGGTGCTGGGCAGTTTTAGCTGACAAGGTAAGCTGATAACTAAAAAACTATGCATGGGTTTATAAAAGTGCATTTTTCTGAGCTTCCCATTTTTTGGAACAAAATTCGCCCCATATGCATCAGACTTGTGGCTATAATGTAGCAAATTTTTATACATATTCTATATTAATGCATCCATAAGCACAGTGATTAGTTTTACTGTAGTATTCATAGTTTTGCCATAAAAATATTTTAATTTTCAATTAATGGGATAAATAAATTGTGAAATACTGTATGTTAATTTATATCTCAACAAATATTCATATGAACTTAAAACCAATCACTAGGATTGCTTCCAAACTAAATATCTATATGGAAAAGTCATGATAAATGACCTACCTCTATCTGTTTAACGCAAGGACTATTTTCAAAATTTGCATATTTTTCATATTAAAATAATCATATCTCCTAAACCGTTAGAGATAGAAAAGTGGAAATCAGTAGTCTAGTGTATATTAGCCTACTATTAGAGTGCTGTATGGAACATTAAAACAATATCCTTTGATAATTACCTAAAATTGAAAGCCTATCACCAAAGAATATGCATGTTTTTATAAAAGTCCATTTATCGCGGCTTCCCATTTTTTGATACAACATTTGGTCCTTGCGCATTAGATTTGCTGCTATAATAATGCAAATTTGTATTCATATTCTATATTAATGCATCCATAAGTTCAGTGATTAGTTTTACTCTAGTTTCATAGTTTTTCCATTAAACATATTTTAATTTTCAAATAATAGGCAATTAATGGGATAAATAAATTGAGAAATTTGTTAACTTATATCTCAACAAATATTCATATGAACTTAAAACCAATCACTAGGATTGCTTCCATACTAAATATCTATATGGGAAAGTCATGATAAATGACCTACCTCTATCCGTTTAACGCAAGGACCATTTTCAAAATTTGCATATTTTTCATATTAAAATAATCATATCTCCTAAACGGTTAGAGATAGAAAAGTGTAAATCAGAATTCTAGTGTATATTACTATTAGAGTGCTGTGTGTAACATTATAACAATATCCATTGATAATTACCTAAAATTGAAAGCTGATAACCAAAAAATATGCATGTTTTTATAAAAGTCCATTTATCGCGGCTTCCCATTTTTTGATACAACATTTGGTCCTTGCGCATTAGATTTGCTGCTATAATATTGCAAATTTGTATTCATATTCTATATTAATGCATCCATAAGTTCAGTGATTAGTTTTACTGTAGCCTAGTATTCTTAGGTTTGCCATTAAAAATATTTTCATTTTAAATAATAGGCAATTAATGGAATAAAAAAAATTGTGAAATGAGTTAATTTATATCTGAACACATATTCATATGAACTCAAAACCAATCACTAGGATTGCTTTCATACTAAATATCTATATGGGAAAGTCAGGATAACATGAGTTACCTCTATCTGTTTAATGCAAGGACCATTTTCAAAATTTGCATAATTTCTATATAAAAATAATCATATCTCCTAAACGGTTAGAGATCGAAAAGTGTAAATCAGTAGTATAGTGTATATAAGTATTTGAGTGATGTGTGTAAAATTAGAACAATATCCATCGATAATTACAGAAATATGAAAACTCAGACCCAGTGTCCCTTAACATGAAGACCGACTGAAAATAAATTCACTTATTAGACTAAAAAACAATAAAATTGATTTCAAATTTCATAAGCTGTCAAGATTGTCTGTTGACATACTTGCTGAATGGATATATTTATGGTGTGAATAGAGGAGTAGCTGAATCTAATAAGAGTACATAATTAAACAGTTGCATCTTCTCATCGGAAATAAGTATGACAACCTGAAATTCGACAAACATGATCCAAATATTTACTTGTGCCATCTCTTGATGATTGTAGTGTTTTTGTGTCTGTCGCACAGGCTAGAGCAAAATGTGGCTTTTCACTAATGTCTCATCTCATTCATGATTGCGATTATGTGGAAGCTACCGAGGTATGGCTGGTGCCATGTACTGAGTCAGTACATCAGTACTGACACAGTACATCAGTACTGACACTAAATGTACTCAAGTTGTACAGAGGAACCTTGCCTAGTATGTCTCATCGAAGTGCTGCTTTGTGGGTTTCTATTAGCATAACTTACAGTGGTGCTTCTTGAGGATCCAACCAGCCTTTGGGCTGACTATTAACAGAGAGATCAAAATATACTTCTGCCATAAAATCAGATTTGACACATAAATGGCTGGTATTCAAAAGCCATTTTCAAGTTGGGTTTTGTATTACTACCAGAAACAATGTGGCATATAGAAATATTCTAAAAGCCTTGCGGGTGGATCACAGTTATGTAGCTGGAGTGTCTATCTATTTTTGGTACGGTGATTTTGGAAAAACAGGTGCTCCAGTTTTATTGGGCGATTGTTAATTTCAGGTACAGTAGCAAAAAGTGAAAAACAAAGTACCTTGGAAGACAGATACGGTAGCTGGGGAACCACAATGTGCTATATTGGATTCATTTAAAGGCCAGCTGCAATGATCGCATTTAAAATACTGGAGTAGAGGAATATTGAAAATGATTTTGAACACAACAGAGGGACTGAAGTGGGGTACTGATTCTTGTTGACAATGCATATTATAAAATTAGGCTAACTTTTGTAAAAATGTGATTTGTAATTATAACAGTGACAGGATGCACCTTTTGTCATTAAATATAATATAACATATTTTATAATTAGGCTACTAGGCAGGGGTGAATTCACTCCTCAGTTCAAACATGACAACTGAAAAACTCTGGATGAAATAGGTATTATACTGGAAAATATTTACAAATATCACAGGAGAAGATTGAATTTTAGGTACGGTAGTTATTGTTGTTTTAAGGGGCAGAATTACGAGGTCGTTCCATTTTATTTGAATGTCTTTTCGATCATACATCCAATAGATGGCTGATGACATCACATTGTTGACAGCAACATCTCGATCAGCTGACTGCAGGGAACTGCGGTGGTTTGGAACACTGAAATACTACACGTGATGATAGAATTGGGCTATTTAAAGTGAGTTCTATTCATTACTAACAAGGGGAGGATACGATGCATGGGTCATTGATTCGAACCATTTTAGTACACGTGTAGGGCATGACCAGGTGTTGCTCTCACATCACAGTACAGGCGCAGTGTGGCAATGTGCACTCTATTGTATTTATCCTCAAAGGAATGTCTCAACGCTTATAGAAAATTGTAGATTTCTTTGAGAATGTCGACTTTGGTAAATAATTTCTTTTCTTACAATAATTGTTCAGTAGGATGTTGGTGGATACCCATACCACTTTCTTACAAACATTTTCTACAGTGTGTCCTTTCATGCAAATATTAGGCTCCCACAAAAGTTCCATGGAACGATCAAATTGCATTGTAATGTTACTCACAAGCTTCCTGTGGTTCTCAACTTTAAGAAAATCAGATTCTAGGTCACCACACAACTTATCTGCAGTCTGCAGGTTCCTATTTTCTCTCCTAGCTCTCTTCTCCTGAGGGCTGTCTCTGTAGGACTTTGGGGTAGACGAGATGGAACAGCACCAGGTTTATGTCTTGGCACTTTTAATGGGAGTGTAATCTCTTGGCCATCTTCACAATTGAATACAGTATTCTGTCGAATGTCTTGAGCATTAAAATGCAGTTCACAAACCTGCAATTTGCAAAAGAATCATACTGAGTAACATTCATTGAAGTAAAGTGTATAGTCTGTCTGTTAGGCCTAACGATAATTAATCTTACATTCTGAGCTACATCGCCACAGTGGGCTCTTTGGGTCCTAGTGAGATAACTGCTGCACTTTCCAAGTGATCTAGGAATGTATTTATTATTACTCAATGAATTGTGAAATATCTTAGTGATATGGTTCATGATAACTGACCAAATTTCTTAAAATTCAGCAGATAATTCCATAAAAAGTTGTATATTGGACAAAAAAATGTTATGAATATGCAAAGAATACAGCTTATCATCGAAGTAACCTACACACCTGGATATATTTAGGGAAATAGTAGTGATTTCTGGCATGTATAGAGTAGCCTATATTTAAAAATATCAATTACCAACCAAGGTATAAATACGGTACTGTAAATCATTGAGTACCATAGGCTAACATTTTTTTCTAGGCCTACTCTTTCGTCTCGAGTACTATATGGTACCGGTATCAGAAGATTAGTTTTAGAACAAACTATTGAGCTACAGGTCTACTTATATTTTATATCTTGCTTTTAAACAGTTACCTTCACTGGGGAATTTCCTATTAAAGCATCTCCGCTGGGAGCAATAAAGGGGTTAGGTACCTACTTAATCAGGAATCTGAGCAATTTGTGGTGCATATTAAATGACTTTCCAGTGAGGCCAGACTCAATTATATAAATCATTAGCTTTGAACACCGATTCTTAATATGCATGCATTAAAAATAAATCTATAATTATCACACTAAAACATTTTCAGTATTTGATCACAACATGTTTAATTCTCCCACAACAAACTTGCCTCGCATGTTGGGAGATTCGTTTATTAATTATTTAATGAGGAAACACCGTTCATTATTATTATTATTATTTGAAAGTTAGCCTAAATGCAAAGTATTGCCCCAACTCTAACCTTAACATAATGACTAGGCTTGGTCACTTACGTGTTGCTTGCAAGGCAATGTAATAGTTCTTAGAACTATGTATAGCAGTCTAGGTAATTCTTTACATTATTAAGATTACCGGTATATCGGCTATTTATGTGGTACGGTAGGCTAACACTGCTTAGATAGTTAAAAAAACGTATACCGTATTGGTAGCCTACTTACCACAGAATGTTTCGTTAATAGCTGATATCCAAAGTTTCTTCAAATTCTCTTCTTCGGGGAACTTAAACACTCGAGCTTTATTCTCATGATCATAATTCCCCCTGCACTTCGGCACACAACACTTGTAAACCATATTTTACAGCAAAAAACTGAAAAAATCGCACAAAAACAACAACAAAGGTATGATCACAAACTTCTGCCTTCGGTATCCGCCATCTTGCTTATTTTCAATTCAGTGCAAAGGCCTTGTATATAGGTGGTGTTGCCTGAAGCGCTGGGCCGGCCGCACTTAGAGTGAAAGACCCTGTATATGACATGGGCCCGCCGTCTTTACTTCCCCTCTGAAGGAAGGCATACTGAGGGATATCATAAGGAAGTTGTTAATTGATACTGTGTGGTTAACACACCCATATTTGGCCGTCTGGGGGATATTGTGTATCAACAGAGTTAATTTGTCTCGCCTTCCTTTACGCATGAAGATATATTATATACACCTATCTACGAAACTATCAAGAAATAAATGAATGTCTGTTTAATCAATTTTCAATTTTGTTTCCTTTTTGCGCGTTTCGAACTGTGTTTTGATGGATGTAAGCAAAAAGTGGTTTTGTATGTCTGTCTTACTGTGTATTTTTCTGGACGCCTATAACTCGTATTCCGCTGGTTGGAGCATCGTAAAATTAGGTAAGGTATCCATCAGGGGCCATCATTTATATAACTTTTCACCGTACTTCTCATAAAAGTGTAGCTATAGGGGAAAACGTTTCAAAATACACGCTAAAATAGGCGAAATATAAAAATTATCCTCAAAGGACGACCAAAGCTTATATTGAGCCCCTCACTATAAGACACAATGCTAGGGAGTCAATAAAGTGTCTCCAAAGGCCTTATTTTACTATTATACAGTATAAGAATTTCAGCCGAATGGCCATAGCAGGACATCTAGATTAAGCGCTCGTGGGCTCCCAATTTTAAGACCCTAAAATTAACAGTGTCTGTGATATTTCCAGAAAACTAACTTCACTGTAATAAACTGATGAAGGAATTACAAGCCCCTATCCATTGCAACAATAAATCAATTGATGACGTCTGGCTATTATTAATGAAGACCTTTCGAAGAACGGGTACTTCTGCTAGTTTAGAAATAAAGATCAGGTGACAAATGTTGATAGTAAAATTTTCGCAAGTGGCGCAAATTGAAGAAAAACATATCTCTAATATCCGAGAAAAACTTTACATAGACTATACAATTATGAAGTAATCAAAATCATAAATGACTAAAAGTTAATTACATGCCATGAATAATTGAGAAAAATACAAGACAAGAGAAGCTTATAATATGAATTATGGTTGTTGCGGTGAGCAGTACATATTATTTCCGCTGTCATCGGCAGGTATTGGCTACAAATAACCGTTAAGGAAACATACAGTATATTTAAAATACAAAGGACGAGGCAAACGAAGCAAAGTAATTTAATTAATAATTCTCAAGCTAAGAGTTGCAAACCAACACTTTAGTGTCACTAAAAGTACATCAACTGCAATGAGTACCCTAGGAAAGAAGTTAATTTTAAGCATTTCGACATATAATTTATCAAAGAGCACACGAAACCTACAATCCGATCTCAATACGAAAATACGTATTTGTAGATTAGAAAATCGCAATAAATTTTAATAAATATACAAAGTTCAATATTCAGCAGGGGTATTAGGAATCAGATTTAGGCGCACACACTTCGTAAAATTTGCTATCGCCTTTTAATTGATATCTTACACGCACACTCAACTCTTTGTAGGCTATAATTAATAATAATAATAATAATAATAATAATAAATTCTCAACCGCGTGCTTTAAGATACAGGTAATTGTTACAGAGAATTGCTTCAAATGAATGCATTGTTAAGATGAAAGAAAAACCACACTGTGCAGTATTGCCAAAGCCAATTTGTCGTGAAATACGAATTAACTGGGAGATACTGTGCCTGGTTTCGGACTAGCAATTAATCATAAAAATCCTGAGTAAGGTGTAATTTAAAGGTGTCATGCATGATGCTCAACGAGACAAGTGTTTACAGGTTGCTGATAATTACACAATAACTATCTCTTCCACCGTAATGAGTTCTAAGAGTTGACAAACAGTACACAAACCTCCATTAAAATTACCCCGAATAAAATAATTTTTCGAAGTGTTAGATACATTTTCAAAAGTTAAACTTCAAAAGACCCTTTTAGTAAACCACTAGCCAGCTGTCGGCTCACTGCTCTCCTGATTTGGGTGTAGTGGAACATTCATTTGCGTGTAATGTAAAAGCTATGCAATAATTAATTTACAATTATTAGTGAAACGATTTAGTTAAAAAGCAGGTATTTATTAAATACATTTGTACTTTTTTATACAAGTAGGCTATATTGTGTTTCCACTCTTCATTATTTGCGTTTCCATTGAGTCAGGGATGAGGTATTACTCGTTCCAGACACGAGTGCTGGCGGTCGAGGTGGGAACTATTCCTTGTTTACTTGTGTCATGCTGTCAGTATGCTAGTTTGACTAGTACAGTTAAGTGGGTAGAATATGACTCAGCTCCAGTAGTCTGTCATCGTTTTCACTGTGTTAACTTGTGCTGCTGTTACGCTTCATTGTGCAATTCCGGAGGTGTGGGTTCAACTCCCGGCTTTGTCAATACATTTTATTTTTAGTCGGAGGGCTGAAACAACGTAGACTATACTTAGCCTCGTGAGTCAAAACTTAAAAGAGGAGGGTTTGATTTCCATCTCAACCATCTTGGAAGTGACTTAACGTGGTTTCCCACTGTGCTCCATGAAAATGCCGCAATTACAGAGTGTGGAGTCACAGGCAAATCCCCACTTTTTCATGTTGCTCTTTGTTCATCCGACTTCTGAACGCAACCTGATCAGTGTCTTCCATGTAGGCCAACTTTCTTGGTGACCTGGAGGGAGGTTCTCAGAGGGTATCATCCATCATGTGATTAAGATTAATATGTATGTATTGTTCGGACTATTGGGGAAGAAGAAGGAGAAGAAGATGAAAAATAAGGGATGACATGTTGCGCTCGTCAGGCGAGCATCATTAGATCCAAATCTGCAAGGCAAATAACTCTACAAAATACTTCCAAACCCACAGTGGCACTCACAAACAGTCTGCCCTCCAAAAACAAAATACAAGAAAACCCGTCAGGAAACTTAGTAAGTGTGTTTTTTTTAGTGTATGGCTTTTAGTGCCGGGAGTGTCCGAGGACATGTTCGACACGCCAGATTTTGTAGCTGCTTCTACGCGGAAACCCATGGGGTGAGCTACATGTATCGCCGCGAGTGGAATGTTGTCTGGGAAGGAAAGTGTGAATGTAAGGACTAGGAGTTGGAAGGTAGCGGCTGTGGCCTATAGTTAGGGACCATCACCGGCATTTGCCTGGAAGGAAGATGGGAAACCACAGTAGACCATCTTCAAGGTTGCCGGCGGGGGGATTCGAACTCCTAGCCTCCCCGATGTGAGCGACTGCCTGCAGCCACGTCGTAACGACCACGGCTAACTCACCAGGTAGTAAATGTGGTAATTACTGTCATACTGATAAATATTAAAGCCGGCCCCGTGGTGTTGGGGTAGCACGCCTGCCTCTCATTCGGAGGCCCCGGGTTCGATCACCGGCTCCGTCAGGGATTTTAAAACTGACGTGAGGGCTGGAAAGGGGTGCACTCAGCCTCGTGAGGACAATTGAGTAGCTGTCTGTCAGTGAGACAGCGCCCCGATCACGAATACCAAGATTAACGGCCGAGGGTACCCGATGCGCTGATCACGCGTCACCCCAATATCTGCAGGCCAAATGGCTGGGCAGCGGTCGCTTGGTCGGCCTTAGCCCGTCATGGGCTGTATAGTGCCAGGGGTTGACTTTGATAAATATTAAAGCATTCAGCACCCGAAAAAAGAATTATTTATTTTAGTATTGCAAAACATTGAAATGACTATTCCATCAACAAAACAAGTAGTTCCGTGAAGAACTATACAGCCTATTTTCATATATCCTACTTATGTTAATTGCCTCTATCAGCATACAAAATTTCAGTTTGATTGCTGCAATAGATTCGTAGATATCGAGAAACCGACTAAATATTGCGGATGGTCGCCATGTTGGATTTTTGTATACGTAAGTCGTAGAGTTATGTACTGTCGCATGAAGATTATCGAGTAAGTGTAGTATTCAAACTTCAATCGCATGATTAGGACACAAGAAGTGAAAACGAAATTATAAAATTTCGCACAGCTGCCATCTTGTGGTTACGGAAACAATTGAAATAAATTAGATGCCAGTGGATTAACATTTGTATAAGGATTTACTGTACCAAGTGTCACTGCACTCGGATGGTTAAATTGCGAGAAACGACCAGGTGAATATTTATACTTCGCGTCGCCGCCATGTTGGATTAGTGATCACCAGGATATTGAAAGTCCTATAGGTGAACTTATGTTCATAGCCCCTATGAACATCAAAAAATTCAGCTTGATTGCTGTAATAGATTCGTAGATACTGAAATCCATCTAAATATTGCGGATGGTCACGATGTTGGATTGTTATATGTATAGGCCATAGAGTCATGTACAATTAAAGGAAAATTATTGCGTAGGTTCATTATTCAAACTTTCACTTCGATCGCATAATTACGACACAAGAAATAAAAACTTAATTTTCGAAATTCGCACAGCCACCATCTTGAGGTTACGTAAACAATTGATCTAAATTAGATACCAGTGCATTAAAATGTGTATAAACATTTGCAGTACCAAGTTTCATTGCGTTTGGATCATTAAATCGCGAGAAGGGTCTATTTAAAATTTTCAACTTCGCTTGGCCGCCATATTCGTTTTGTAGTTAACCGGTTTTTTGAAAGTCTTATAGATAAACTTCCAGTAGTTCCCTTTATCTCCGTACACAATTTTAGGGCGATGCCGCTAATAGTTTCAGAGATATAGATTGCAGGTAAAATATTTCGCACAGCCACCATTTTCAGGTTATGTAAACAATTGAACGAAGTTACATGTCGGTGCATTACAATGTGTACGAACATATACTCTACCAAGTTTTATTGCGTTTGGTTGGTTAAATCGCGAGAAATGTCTATTTAAAAGTCGCAATTATGCTTGGCCGCCATGTTGGTTTTGTAGTTACCAGGTTTTCAAACGTTACATAGGTGAACTTCTAGTAGTTCCCTTTATCACCGTGAAACATTCCAGGGTGATATCGAGAATAGTTTCGGAGATATTGAATGCTAGTGAAATATTACGCACAGCCGCCATGTTGGATTGGTGAGGCGTAACAAAATTTGGACGATACGGTCGGGGTTGTCCGGAATAGTGCTATGAACTTACCGAGTTTCAATGAAATCGGTCCAGCCGTTTAGAAGATATTAGGGGGGAAACACACCATCACACACACCATCACACACGCACACACAGACACACGGACAAAACGTGATCTCATAAGCCAATTTTTTCAGAAATGAAAATAGGCTAAAAGCAGTCTTTCTCACCCAGACAAATATATATATTATTGCTGACAAGTCAGATACAGAAATGTCTCCAAATACGGAGTTGGAAAATTACATGAATTGCAGAAACTTACCATGGTAACTTTAGTGATCAGCCAATGAGGGTCAAGCATAAGACATTTTGCAAATATTGCAACAGTTGTGCAAAGACATACAAGTTGTGAAATATAACCTGCTACAAGCGTGCTTATATGTATAAAAACTTAGAAACAAAATAAATAAAAGTATTACAGGGTGTTGTATCAAATTAAAAAAAAAGATACAGTCAAGCTGAGAGACTAGACGTTATATCATTTCAAATGACGCATGCTACAAATCCTACACATGTTAGAAAGGCTCAGGAGGGCTTTTCGCTTCGCTCGTTCCCCAGGATTCTTTCAACAGACTCCATTACCCATTAACTTAGGCTTCCTGCGCGGGGAACGGAGAGCGGGAGGTGCACTCTGCTGCATGACGTCACGCACTCGCCATCTCCGTATCGCATAACGCCAGACCACATGAGTAAACTCAGACTCAACAGACTCCATTACCCTTTAACTTAGGATCTCCGCGCGGGGGCTGCATGACGTCACGAGTAGGTAATATAAGGCGGTTCTGGGACAGGGGCTAATGGGCAAGATGGCCGCCGCGCGCAACCACTCTATGTTATTCTTATGGAGGGGACAGTCTTAGCTGGGTCAGGGGCTAATGGGCAATATGGCCGCCACGCGCTACCACGCTCTTTAATGGCGGGCTTTACAAATCATACAGGTAAGAAACGGGTCATAATATACATTCTGCTACCAAGTTTCAGCTACTTTTCAAGGTCACGCTCACCGAGCATTGCCGGAGGCTGTCGAAGGTTAACGATTGGATTATGAGTGTGAGGCAGGTAACAAGAAACACAAGCGGTGCCCATGCAATAGTTTTATTAATTATATATATATATCTACAATTTTTACATATAATACACTCTTTTCTTTATTTTAGTAATAATATCCATATTTATTTTTATAGATTTTAACTTAAATTTTTGCTTACATTTTAGGTCCCTTTTGTATCCATTAGTTTATACGAACAGGGGAGCCCATGTTCTTGATTTGCCATGCATATTTACACACAGAACACAACTCTTTCCTTATGTTTGCTTGGTGTAGTTTTCATAGCATTTAGCTTAATTTTGATCCGATAATTTAAATCTGTATCCGAATCTTCTAGTTCCTTTTCCAGCCAATAATTGGATATAAACAAAGAGTCAATATTTTCCAAGACATATCTAACTCTATGTCTATATACTATTGGTTTTATTCCCTTAACAATTAGTTCTGTTCCTTTTTCCAGACTTTCTAACCGGGTACACTTTTGGATTTTTATTTGGCCTTTGTTTTCCTGCATGGTAATGTTATTAAGCAGATCGACGTCACCTTGCGTATACGTTGTCGACTCTACTCTATAGTCTGTTTGGATGCTTGTGAACAACTTAAAATTCTCGATTTTAGCAAAGGAGTTACCATTAAATGTAGTCATTCCATTGGTGTTGAATTCTGCAAACAGTTTTTCAGTTTCCAGATGCACAATGTCCAATCCACCATCCATCCTTTTTAAGCAAGTCTAAATTACCATGACTCTTTAAAAACATAGATTTTAAATATCCTCTTAAGTAGCACACATGTTTACATTTTTCACTTTCTACAAGCACTCCAACGCGTGGATACGTTCCTTTGTAATTAACAGTAAATTCTGAGAGTTTGTATTTTCCACTCACATCGAGATTTTGCCTGGGACTTTGTTTAAAGTAAACTGTAAACCTGTTTCTTGCATCCACAATTGCCTGTTCTTTCTGCAACGCTGCTTCGTACTCTTTCTTTAGGGCAGTAACCTCTGCAACATACTCCACTTTCCTTTTTTTTTAATCTCAATTTCCCCCAACTCCAATTTTCGTTTCCTTACACATTGTACATTAACTGTACTCAATGGGGTAATTTCCTTAAGAGGGTATGGTTTAAGTCTGTTAGTTTTATTGGTTCTTTTTCTCAACACCTGGGGAAGAATATTATTTGTAGAAGTCAATCCTAATTCACTAATGTTTATGTTTGCGGGAATTGTGGAGAACAATGTCCTGGATTGAGAAAAGAATGTTTCCCCAGCTTTAATGTAGCATTTTTTAATAATGCGAACATTGTTGTTTCCAGAAACATCGTTAACAATATCTACAAAGTTTACGGGTAAGTAATTAAAACTATAGGCAGAAAGAGCATAGTTTATCATTTTTTCCCGATCTTGTCCATCGCGCAGTTCGATTTGCACACCAGTCAATTTCCGAGTATTTTTATTACCCCAATAGACAAATTGCAAAACTTTGTAAAACATCACACAGCAACTATTTTGTAGGTTATCCGATAGTTTGGTCCACATGGATGCAATTGGCACCGAGTTCAGGGGCGCTTTTTTAAGTAATGTTTGTTGGCTTTTAATACACTAACACAATCTTCGAGTGGGTCAAATACACCAACCATTTTGTAGTTGTAAATTGTTGCCCCTAGTCTTGTAATACCATGTTCTTTAGCTAAGGAAGTCGTAAACGTTTCCCTTAGACGGGTGTCTGGACATCGGATAAAGTCTATAATATGGTTTGTTTACACCAGGACTTGTAATTTGACATATGAAATGAATGAAAATCCACAGCCTGCTTCCAGTCTCCGACCGGGTCAGGAATGGAATGAATGAAGCCCCCATCTAGCGGCGAGGATATGAACTGTGCCGGCTGCCGAGGCCTGACGCACTCCTCTGGGGCAATGATTATATGAATGACAGATGAAATGAAATGATAGTGGAGAGTGTTGCTGGAATGAAATTTTGACAGGGAAAACCGGAGTACCCGGAGAAAAACCTGTCTGCCTCCGTTTTGTCCAGCACAGATCTCACATGGAGTGACCGGGATTTGAACCACGGACCCAGCGGTGAGAGGCCGGCGTGCTGCCGCCTAAGCCACGGAGGCTGCTGTAATTTGACATATACATTTGTTATATATCTTTATTCTTTATCTTTATTCTAGAATTAGAGTTCATCCATGTTAAACAGTCTATACCAACCGTTTTATCATTGTTCACAATCACATTACACTTTTCTCGATAGTCTCCTTGCACACAAAAGTTGTGATTCGATGTTAGATAATCACACATCTCTGCCTTGTTAAAAACACCAGCCAAATCATGGGTTATGTCTAAATCCATAAGATAAACCACCTCAGCACGAAGCTGTTGCAATATATCTGGAAGTTCGGCTAACAGAACATCTAATTTAACATCAGCTATCTCCACTTTGTATGGTATAGCCACAGGATTTTTATACTTTTCCATAATGTTAACCATTCCTCTCTCCCCAAGTTGTGCCCTCAGTCCCCGTGCCATTGCACACTCGTAGTTGAGTAGAGGAAATGGTAGCTTTGCCTTAACACCATGATTGGCAGAAATAAACTTGGAGAATTTACCACGTAAATAGAGGTTGAAAGCACCACACACCTCTTTCTTTAGCAGCACCGACTTACTATTTTCCAATTGTTCTTGGCAGTCCACTTGGTCACATATCCTAACCCCCATAATGTTATCACAAAACGGCTCTGTAATCGGTGTAAGTAGATTAACATTTTTATCACTTAGGAGCGTCATGTTTTCTGTGTAGTTTATATTACCAATGTCTGTAACCAGATTTTCCAGGTTTTCCAACAACAACCACAACCCAAACCGCTCGTTGGTAGGCTTTATTCTGTTCCCCATAAGTTGGAGGCACTAAACACTTTAGAGAGAGACATCTTCACACTTTCAGCTACCACAAAGCACTGATCGAATGCATTTGTAGCGTCTCTTATATATACCGATACTCAATTCTATTTTTAGATTATGACGTAACCTACAACGCTTATCGGCACAAAGCAGTACACACATAAATACGCAATCTCCCGAACATTTCCGGAGACTGCCGAAGGTAAACGATTGGAACTCGAACAAGATTTAACTTGTCGCATGGCGTAACAAAAAGTTAAATGACGTAATTGTATGGGAATGTTGCTTTACCTAAAATACAAGTGTTTAACATTTTACAATCAGCTTGTGTATTGGCTTTTATGTAGGCTTTTTGTTAGCTTTTGTTGGCTTTTTGTTGGCTTATTTGTTGGCTTTTGTTGGCTTTTTTGTTGGCTTTTGTATTAGCTCTCTCATATTTTCTCTTACTTGTAGGCTTATTTGTTCTTGGAAAGTATGTGAGCCCTCTTTATGACAGCATAATGCTTACCACCATGTTTGTAGGCAACAACAACAACAACACACTAAAATTCTAAAAATCCAAAGTATTCTAAGGTTAATGATTGACTCTCAACTCTTACACTTACCTCTATCCCATGCCTAGTCAAATATAAAATTAAAAAATAGTGTATTTTTCAAATTTTCCAAAAAAATATTTGGAAAGTAGGCTATATGTTTAAACTAAAAATCCTAAAAAGACATATTGTACCCTAAAATCCCATGCTAACATTTTAGTGTTCATATTATTCTTTTCATTGGGCATAATTTTATGTTATTTGAAGGAAGATCTGGCTAGCTTGATGAAGGCCGTGATGCTCAGAGAGCTGAGATATGTCACAACTCGGGAGACAAGAAGTCTGGAGGATCTATTATTGGCTCGCACCTTGCGAACAAGGAAACTGAGGTAAGTCGTCATAGCTTGAACGCAAGCCGGTAAGAAGATACTGGTTTAGGACAGCGAAGGTTGAATGCGCACGGAGTCTTCGCGTTGATTGACGTCACGAAGAGGTGTGACCATGAACATAATGCTTAAAAAGGATTTGAACTTGTGACCAATGAAAGGCGAATGCTTAGCGTGGCGCGAGTCTAGAGGTACCCACGCGACAGTGAATTAATAGATCCTACGATGCAATATTCTCCGCAATAGTATGGCTGTAATGTGCGAAATTTTACAAGACTTTTGATATGTGTTCAAACGTGATAGGACAATTTTATCGATTTATTGAGGAGCGAATCTCCCCTCTCCTAAAGATTTGAGTGATTGAATGAATACTGGGAGCCGAGTAACATTAAACGACACTTGATTTTACGAATCTGACGGCGAAGCCATGCCGGGCTGTAGAGCGATTAGGACTCTAACTTTTACTTGTGTTTGTGACTAAAACTTAGTAAGTTGTGTGCCGAGCAACATATTGCAATTTTAGTGAGTACTTAAGTGGTTCTTACACCACGAAGTCAGGGCAAGTCTGCGATACTGCTATAGGACTCTTGTGTGAATATAGTAGCACAAATAAGCAGTTATATATTTTTGATATTAACCATTACATACTTTCATTCAGCATCAAGATTACGACCGACGACAGAAGGAACATGGTATCATCAGCAACGTCTTCAAGAGGTGTATCGATGGAAGGCTAGGTTCATAATAGGGCATGATGATGAGGTCATTTCCATGGCATCCGGACTAGACGCAGATATGTTGAGTAAAAATTTGAATTAATTCACTTTGATGGGTTAAAAAATCGCGTATAACTGGAAAATTGTATATTTTGTAAATAACTTTGTTTTGTGTGCGAATATGTAGATTCTGCCGGCATAATATTTTAAATAGCGGTACGTGACAATTTTGCTGTTTTTTTTTTTGCATTTAATATTTTATTGGCACTTGCTGATGTTTGATTTGTTATTATTAGAGTACAAGTTTTTCAAGTTGTTGTGTACTTGAAAGCCCAGTACTTAAGAGGTTAATTATCACGAAATCGTTAGATAAGCGGTGACAAGTGGGACTTTATAATATTAATGTCAGGTCTGGTTTGGGAATTCTGATATTTACGATGGTTATGCAAATGCAGTGATTTTGTCCTTTGTAATTTAAGCAACAGTAGTTGCACGGGAGGAATTTCTACCTCACCGTATTCGATGTTTTATTGCTTCAGTTCTGATCTGTGGTACCGGTTGGGTCTTTTTGACAAGCTATATTATGTATGTGTGCTACGGTGGGATTCTACATGAGAGCTGGCGGGGACGTGATATCCAGTGCCGTTGCTATTACTTTTCAGGGTACGTGACCTATGGGGCGTATTTGCTGAGATTGAATCTTGATATCCCAGGTAGGGATTTTGTGTTTTTAAGAACGATGAATTTATTGTGTCGCGATTACAGGAGCTGCGAGACTTCTACGAGGATTCAGGCTTTGGGCTTGAATAATATTATTATGCACACACATGGCACCGATTCAGCGCTTGTTTAATCTTAGACCCAGAAATGGAATGTTTATTAGGCATCCGGCATTGTGGTGGGATATTAGGCCCATAAATTGTATAAATGTCTTGCTTAACGATGCGTAAATACTTTTATTGAATTAAGGGATTAGATGCCCACGCCTTTTGTCTAAAGATTTTTCGTCGTATTAATCGGAGTGTTTTTGTGCTTGTCCATTTGGCATTGCATTTCATGTCATTTATTGCTGTAAGCATTCTCGTTGTGTGACCGGCGTCGGCCGTGTGAATTTAATGTAATTATCGGGACGCATTCGGCGGTTCTTTCTGTTTTACCTTGTCGCGTAGTGCTCTGTTTTGAGTAAATGTCATAAGACCTGCTTACAGGCTGCTTGTAATCTGTAAATATCAATTTGTGATATTATGTGTTTATTTTGTAAAGGGTTAGTGCATGCCGGCATATATATTAATTTGTCTTAACCATTCTGTATACTTTCCAGTAGTGACGTGATTAATTTTCCCACAGACAGGAGTTCACGGCCCAGTCATATGTAGCGCACGGAAGTGAATTCCGGTCTAAGTACTCAACTAATCAAAGTGTAGTTCGAAAACGTATAGCGCGGCACATAATATTGTATTTTATTTCATGTATTTTTATTTTGTTTGTTCATTATGTAAATTTTTGTATCGTGATGTGTTAGATCACGTGGTTTTAAGGCTGTTTAAGCCAAGTGTTTAGATAATTCTATTTAAACTGACATGCAGATCAGTTATTCATTTTATTAGCTGTTGTGGTGAGTGGCAATTTTGTCAACACGGGCAAATGGAGCTTCCGTCTCACAGCTGACGTTGGCAGATCGCCAGTCCTCATACACGCTAAGTGGGTTAATGAACTCCTAGCTGTTACTCCTAACAGACGGTAGGGTCATCAGCACACGCAAGGGAAGCTATATTTGTTCTATGGCTGATTCAGTATTAAATTGTATTTTGTTTTAACCTGTCATTTTAATTATTCATAACATTAGAACCTTATGGACCCTGGAAACTTTATGAGAGGCATGTTCTATAAACCAATAGTGACCGATCATGACCCCGCAGTTTTCTCGTGTAATGTCATCTCTTCCAAAGGGCACATAAGGATTCTATGGCGCCCAACGTGGGGTAAAATTGGTTTCTTTATGTATCACAAGGTGACAGTAAGGATTCTATGACTCCGACACGTAAGCCATTGTTTTTTTGTGTATGCGTACATTGGTGCAAAGTGTGGAAGCTGGGAAAAGTAATATGGAATGGCTAGACCAGTGAAACACGTCGTACGTATAAATAGATCACAGGATGTGATATTTTATTAACATAGATAAGCGATGTGTTACCGCTAGAAATTTGTTATGTAAAATCTTGGAGTTTGTAATAGAATTAAATTTGGAACATAGTAGTTGAATTGAGATTTGATAAGTAAATACTAGAGCATGTGTTCCAGGCGCCCAACCATTTAAAATAATACTTTTGTTAGCAATCCAAACTCCAAAAATTTGAATGACAGGAAGGTTATACCTTAAGAGCTAATTAATATGTTGGTCAATTAGTTATATTAGTCAGATATAAGGCTAGAAATTTGGTACTGAATCAAAGGGGTTTTAAAGACAGAATTAATAAAAATAATTGATATACTCAAGGATGTGTTGCTTAGGGTAAATGTAAATGAATTGAGTAATCAAAGGGTTAAATTGGGGATCATTATGTGCGTGCATATGTGCCAATTTGATGATGGTCTTGTCATTGTCCTATATTTCTAAAGTGTGATATTATATTGTGTGAAGATATGGCGACTCTCGCAGAAATACGTGAAGTGGTTGAGGAGGCAGCGAAACGCACTCAACAAAAATTAACTGAACTTAGGGTTGAAATGACAAATGAGATAGCGCAGGCTAGCGAAAAACAGTCTAACGACATGCAAATTCAAAGTGAAAAACATTCTAACGAGTTAGAGAAACAGTCTGTAGAATTACACGCTCAATTAGCTCAAGCCAGTGAAAAACAATCGAATGAACTCAAAGAACAATTACACACGCAACTCGAAATTCAAAGTGAAAAACAGTCTAACGAGTTAGAGGGGCGTTTGAACACAATAACCAAACAGAACACCGACGGTCTTGTAGCACTTTCAACCGAGATAAAAGATTACACAAAACAGCAATTAGCTTTATTAGCCAGTGACGTGGAGAATAATAATAATAAACAACTAGCCGAAATCAAAATGATTGAGGATACTTTCAGCTTAAAACTTGGTAATCTAGATGAAGTCGTGATGGGTAAACTCGCACAAATTGAAAATGCATGTTCAATGAATACAGCAGAGATGAAGCGGGCGCAAAATCATTTAGAAGAGAAATTCATTAAAATCGAAGAAGGGGCACAGTTAGTCCAGACACAAATCAATACTATTGACGGAGGTATTAGCGGATTGGTCCAGGAGATGAGTAAACTAGAACTTGTATCAGGAAGTAGGTGGAAAGAAATTGAAACCGAGCAACTAGAGCTAAGGGAAACGATGGAGTCGAACAATAACGGGATACTAGCGAAATTAACAACAATGGAGTCTAACAATAACAATGTAATAGCGAGGTTGACTACAATTGAAACTAACCAAGCAAATGTAGATAAGAGCCTAGATAAGGAGCTGGAAAAGGCGATGGACAGCATTAGGAAGGACTGGAATCGGATGACGGCAGAGGCGAAGGACAAGAAGTTGATTATGATAAAACAATTAGGCGATAACTGCAATCGAATCCGCGACATTGAAGAGAACATGAAAGCTAAGTTACAAGAACACAATGATCGTCTGATAAAGAGCGAGTTGAAATCGATGGAAAGAGGGACCATACTTGCCTCATTAGTGGACAGGCAGAAAGATGAACACTTAGATAAGGAGATAACTTCAAACAATTCGGAGACAGGTCGGAGTCCAGACACCGTGAACACACAGCTATTTAGAGAATGCGAGGGACGTGCTTCTACCCCTCAGGCAAACCAATTACCAGCTCAAGTTATTCAGGTTATTAGAGCGAATGATTTCCGCCCGAATAAATTTATACCTGATACTGGGGTTACACCGAAAATGTTCCTGAAAGAATTGGAAAATTTCTTTATGGACCAAAATCTAAGTCCGGAGAGACAACTGAGGACAGTAGAACGCTATCTTGGCGGCGGAGCATTAATTTGGTTCTTAAGCTTCCGCTATACATTTGAAACAATGGAGGGTTTCCGACAGGCGTTTTAAAAAAATTTGGGGGCCGAGCCATCAGCAAAACTTGAGGTTGGAACTTTACGCAAGAAAATACCACGGTTCACAACAAACCAGATTTGCAGACTACTTCACACGTCAGATGTTAAATTTGCGCGATCTTGACCACCCACCGAATGAACAGGATCTCATAATGACGATTAGCAAGCAACTCCCTACACATGCTCAGCAATTTTTAGCAGCAGCAAATATAAGTACAGCAGTCGAAGCGGAAGAATTATTACGGCATTTAGATGAGTCCAACAATCAATTTCAAGGAAGTGACAAAAGAGTAAACAGGGAAGAGATGGTTAACACCACTGAAATAGTAAAACCTCAGGCCGGAAACACTAAATCGCAGTCAACTAACACGGGAAATAATCAGAACCAAAGAAACGACACGGGAAATAATCAGAACCAAAGAAACGACACGGGAAATGAAAGGAGGTTCCAAACGAGGTACGACGACCAGCAGAGGAGAAAATATTATGAGGAAGGATATCCGCAGAGGAGATACCAGAACCAGGAACGATTCTATGGGAGACAGGAGATCCCATATAGAGGCAACAATTACTGCAACAGTTATAATCAGAGGTGGCAACAAAGACGGTACGAGAACCATGATAACCGCAGGAACCAACGGTATCAACAAAAATCGGGACTACAGGATGACTATCGCAATCTAGACCAACGATACGAGGAATCGCAACGTTATTTAGAGGAGTTACACAATACTGGAGGGGGGGGGGAGAGAAACCGCTGGGAAAACGCGATGAACAGACGTAAGGATCCAGACAACCACACGGAAGATGACGGGGCGCAAAGCTTACAGATGCAGCGTGAAAGACAGGAATCTGGGACCATTCAAAATAATCAGAAATCTGGGGAACAATGCTTATCGAATAGAAGAAATGAGTACCGGAGCTCAGGCCGTGTACAGCATTTGTAACATGAAGATTTATCATAAACAGGAACCCTGGGAGCCGAGAAGGAATAATGTCATTGGAGCGAATTGCACGGACATAGTATCATGCACAAGTACAATTGGCTAGCATCGGTGAGTACTCGTTGTGAAGAACGTAAACATTGTGTTGTTTACATATGAGGAGGAATGACGTCTAAGTGGAATGAGAGAGAGGAAAAACCAGACACGCTTGAGGCGACGAGACATTGAGGAAACTCATTAGTGAAAGGTAGCTGAGTACTAGGCTGATAGCAGGGGCGTATAAGATCTACGATTTGAAGAGGGGCTTACTCTCGCAGAAAAGAGGTGCTGTATGGAAGTGAAATCTACTTCTTCTAAGTTAAATTTCACCTTTTATGGGGTGAATGTACCCTAAAATCCCATGCTAACATTTTAGTGTTCATATTATTCTTTTCATTGGGCATAATTTTATGTTATTTGAAGGAAGTTACGGCTAGCATGATGAAGGCCGTGATGCTCAGAGAGCTGAGATATGTCACAACTCTGGAGACAAGAAGTTTGGAGAATCTATTATTGGCTCGCACCTTGCGAACAAGGAAACTGAGGTAAGTCGTCATAGGTTGAACGCAAGCCGGTAAGAAAATACAGGTTAAGAACAGCGAAGGTTGAATGCGCACGGATCCTTCGCGCTGATTGACGTCACGAAGAGGTGTGACCATGAACATAATGCTTAAAAAGGATTTGAACTTGTGACCAATGAAAGGCGAATGCTTAGCGTGGCGCGAATCTAGAGGTACCCACGCGACAGTGAATTAATAGATCCTACGATGCAATATTCTCCGCAATTGTATGGCTGTAATGTGCGAAATTTTACAAGATTTTGACATGTGTTCAAACGTGATAGGACAATTTAATCGATTTATTGAGGAGCGAATCTCCCCTCTCCTAAAGATTTGAGTGATTGAATGAATACTGGGAGCCGAGCAACATTAAACGACACTTGATTTTACGAATCTGACGGTGAAGCCATGCTGGGCTGTAGAGCGATTAGGACTCTTAACTTTTACTTGTGTTTGTGACTAAAACTTATCAAGTTGTGTGCCGAGCAACTTACTGCAATTTTAGTGAGTACTTAAGTGGTTCTTACACCACGAAGTCAGGACAAGTCTGCGATACTGCTATAGGACTCTTGTGTGAATATAGTAGCACAAATAAGCAGTTATATATTTTTGATATTAACCATTACATACTTTCATTCAGCATCAAGATGACGACCGACGACAGAAGGAACATGGTATCATCAGCAACGTCTTCAAGAGGTGTATCGATGGAAGGCTAGGTCCATAATATGGGATGATGATGAGGTCATTTCCACGGCATCCGGTCTAGACGCAGATAAGTTGAGTAAAAATTTGAATTAATTCATTTTAATGGGTTAAAAAAATCGCGTATAACTGGAAAATTGTATATTTTGTAAATAACTTTGTTTTGTGTGCGAATATGTAGATTCTGCCGGCATAATATTTTAAATAGCGGTACGTGACAATTTTGCTGATTTTTTTTGCATTTAATATTTTATTGGCACTTGCTGATGTTTGATTTGTTATTATTAGAGTACAAGTTTTTCAAGTTGTTGTGTACTTGAAAGCCCAGTACTTAAGAGGTTAATTATCACGAAATCGTTAGATAAGCGGTGACAAGTGGGACTTTATAATATTAATGTCAGGTCTGGTTTGGGAATTCTGATATTTACGATGGTTATGCAAATGCAGTGATTTTGTCCTTTGTAATTTAAGCAACAGTAGTTGCACGGGAGGAATTTCTACCTCACCGTATTCGATGTTTTATTGCTTCAGTTCTGATCTGTGGTACCGGTTGGGTCTTTTTGACAAGCTATATTATGCATGTGTGCTACGGTGTGATTCTACATGAGAGCTGGCGGGGACGTGCTATCCAGTGCCGTTGCTAATACTTTTCAGGGTATGTGACCTATGGGGCGTATTTGCTGAGATTGAATCTTGATATCCCAGGTAGGGATTTTGTGTTTTTAAGAACGATGAATTTATTGTGTCGCGATTACAGGAGCTGCGAGACTTCTACGAGGATTCAGGCTTTGGGCTTGAATAATATTATTATGCACACACATGGCACCGATTCAGCGCTTGTTTGATCTTGGACCCAGAAATGGAATGTTTATTAGGCATCCGGCATTGTGCTGAGATATTAGGCCCATAAATTGTATAAATGTCTTGCTTAACGATGCGTAAATACTTTTATTGAATTAAGGGATTAGATGCCCACGCTGCTTTGTCTAAAGATTTTTCGTCGTATTAATCGGAGTGTTTTTGTGCTTGTCCATTTGGCATTGCATTTCATGTCATTTATTGCTGTAAGCATTCTTGTTGTGTGACCGGCGTCGGCCGTGTGAATTTAATGTAATTATCGGGACGCATTCGGCGGTTCTTTCTGTTTTGCCTTGTCGCGTAGTGCTCTGTTTTGAGTAAATGTCATAAGACCTGCTTAAAGGCTGCTTGTAATCTGTAAATATCAATTCGTGATATTATGTGTTTATTTTGTAAAGGGTTAGTGCATGCCGGCATATGTATTAATTTGTCTTAACCATTCTGTATACTTTCCAGTAGTGACGTGATTAATTTTCCCACAGACAGGAGTTCACGGCCCAGTCGTATGTAGCGCACGGAAGTGAATTCCGGTCTAAGTACTCAACTAATCAAAGTGTAGTTCGAAAACGTATAGCGCGGCACATAATATTATATTTTATTTCATGTATTTTTATTTTGTTTGTTCATTATGTAAATTTTTGTATCGTGATGTGTTAGATCACGTGGTTTTAAGGCTGTTTAAGCCAAATGTTTAGATAATTCTATTTAAACTGACATGCAGATCAGTTATTCATTTTATTAGCTGTTGTGGTGAGTGGCAATTTTGTCAACACGGGCAAATGGAGCTTCCGTCTCACAGCTGACGTTGGCAGATCGCCAGTCCTCATACACGCTAAGTGGGTTAATGAACTCCTAGCTGTTACTCCTAACAGACGGTAGGGTCATCAGCACACGCAAGGGAAGCTATATTTGTTCTATGGCTGATTCAGTATTAAATTGTATTTTGTTTTAACCTGTCATTTTAATTATTCATAACATTAGAACCTTATGGACCCTGTAAACTTTATGAGAGGCATGTTCTATAAACCAATAGTGACCGATCATGACCCCGCAGTTTTCTCGTGTAATGTCATCTCTTCCAAAGGGCACATAAGGATTCTATGGCGCCCAACGTGGGGTAAAATTGGTTTCTTTATATATCACAAGGTGACAGTAAGGATTCTATGACTCCGACACGTAAGGCATTGTTTTTTTTGGTGTATGCGTACATTGGTGCAAAGTGTGGAAGCTGGGAAAAGCAATATGGAATGGCTAGACCAGTGAAACACGTCGTACGTATAAATAGATCACCGGATGTGATATTTTATTAACATAGATAAGCGATGTGTTACCGCTAGAAATTTGTTATGTAAAATCTTGGAGTTTGTAATAGAATTAAATTTGGAACATAGTAGTTGAATTGAGATTTGATAAGTAAATACTAGAGCATATGTTCCAGGCGCCCAACCATTTAAAATAATACTTTTGTTAGCAATCCAAACTCCAAAAATTTGAATGACAGGAAGGTTATACCTTAAGAGCTAATTAATATGTTGGTCAATTAGTTATATTAGTCAGATATAAGGCTAGAAATTTGGTACTGAATCAAAGGGGTTTTAAAGACAGAATTAATAAAAATAATTGATATACTCAAGGATGTGTTGCTTAGGGTAAATGTAAATGAATTGAGTAATCAAAGGGTTAAATTGGGGATCATTATGTGCGTGCATATGTGCCAATTTGATGATGGTCTTGTCATTGTCCTATATTTCTAAAGTGTGATATTATATTGTGTGAAGATATGGCGACTCTCGCAGAAATACGTGAAGTGGTTGAGGAGGCAGCGAAACGCACTCAACAAAAATTAACTGAACTTAGGGTTGAAATGACAAATGAGATAGCGCAGGCTAGCGAAAAACAGTCTAACGACATGCAAATTCAAAGTGAAAAACATTCTAACGAGTTAGAGAAACAGTCTGTAGAATTACACGCTGAATTAGCTCAAGCCAGTGAAAAACAATCGAATGAACTCAAGGAACAATTACACACGCAACTCGAAATTCAAAGTGAAAAACAGTCTAACGAGTTAGAGGGGCGTTTGAACACAACAACCAAACAGAACACCGACGGTCTTGTAGCACTTTCAACCGAGATAAAAGATTACACAAAACAGCAATTAGCTTTATTAGCCAGTGACGTGGAGAATAATAATAAAAATCAACTAGCCGAAATCAAAATGATTGAGGATACTTTCAGCTTAAAACTTGGTAATCTAGGTGAAGTCGTGATGGGTAAACTCGCACAAATTGAAAATGCATGTTCAATGAATACAGCAGAGATGAAGCGGGCGCAAAATCATTTAGAAGAGAAATTCATTAAAATCGAAGAAGGGGCACAGTTAGTCCAGACACAAATCAATACTATTGACGGAGGTATTAGCGGATTGGTCCAGGAGATGAGTAAACTAGAACTTGTATCAGGAAGTAGGTGGAAAGAAATTGAAACCGAGCAACTAGAGCTAAGGGAAACGATGTAGTCGAACAATAACGGGATACTAGCGAAATTAACAACAATGGAGTCTAACAATAACAATGTAATAGCGAGGTTGACTACAATTGAAACTAACCAAGCAAATGTAGATAAGAGCCTAGATAAGGAGCTGGAAAAGGCGATGGACAGCATTAGGAAGGACTGGAATCGGATGACGGCAGAGGCGAAGGACAAGAAGTTGATTCTGATAAAACAATTAGGCGATAACTGCAATCGAATCCGCGACATTGAAGAGAACATGAAAGCTAAGTTACAAGAACACAATGATCGTCTGATAAAGAGCGAGTTGAAATCGATGGAAAGAGGGACCATACTTGCCTCATTAGTGGACAGGCAGAAAGATGAACACTTAGATAAGGAGATAACTTCAAACAATTCGGAGACAGGTCGGAGTCCAGACACCGTGAACACACAGCTATTTAGAGAATGCGAGGGACGTGCTTCTACCCCTCAGGCAAACCAATTACCAGCTCAAGTTATTCAGGTTATTAGATCGAATGATTTCCGCCCGAATAAATTTATACCTCATACTGGGGTTACACCGAAAATGTTCCTGAAAGAATTGGAACATTTCTTTATGGACCAAAATCTAAGTCCGGAGAGACAACTGAGGACAGTAGAACGCTATCTTGGCGGCGGAGCATTAATTTGGTTCTTAAGCTTCCGCTATACATTTGAAACAATGGAGGGTTTCCGACAGGCGTTTTAAAAAAAATTTGGGGGCCGAGCCATCAGCAAAACTTGAGGTTGGAACTTTACGCAAGAAAATACCACGGTTCACAACAAACCAGATTTGCAGACTACTTCACACGTCAGATGTTAAATTTGCGCGATCTTGACCACCCACCGAATGAACAGGATCTCATAATGACGATTAGCAAGCAACTCCCTACACATGCTCAGCAATTTTTAGCAGCAGCAAATATAAGTACAGCAGTTGAAGCGGAAGAATTATTACGGCATTTAGATGAGTCCAACAATCAATTTCAAGGAAGTGACAAAAGAGTAAACAGGGAAGAGATGGTTAACACCACTGAAATAGTAAAACCTCAGGCCGGAAACACTAAATCGCAGTCAACTAACACGGGAAATAATCAGAACCAAAGAAACGACACGGGAAATAATCAGAACCAAAGAAACGACACGGGAAATGAAAGGAGGTTCCAAACGAGGTACGACGACCAGCAGAGGAGAAAATATTATGAGAAAGGATATCCGCAGAGGAGATACCAGAACCAGGAACGATTCTATGGGAGACAGGAGATCCCATATAGAGGCAACAATTACTGCAACAGTTATAATCAGAGGTGGCAACAAAGACGGTACGAGAACCATGATAACCGCAGGAACCAACGGTATCAACAAAAATCGGGACTACAGGATGACTATCGCAATATAGACCAACGATACGAGGAATCGCAACGTTATTTAGGGGAGTTACACAATACTGGAGGGGGGGGGGGGAGAGAAACCGCTGGGAAAACGCGATGAACAGACGTAAGGATCCAGACAACCACACGGAAGATGACGGGACGCAAAGCTTACAGATGCAGCGTGAAAGACAGGAATCTGGGACCATTCAAAATAATCAGAAATCTGGGGAACAATGCTTATCGAATAGAAGAAATGAGTACCGGAGCTCAGGCCGTGTACAGCATTTGTAACATGAAGATTTATCATAAACAGGAACCCTGGGAGCCGAGAAGGAATAATGTCATTGGAGCGAATTGCACGGACATAGTATCATGCACAAGTACAATTGGCTAGCATCGGTGAGTACTCGTTGTGAAGAACGTAAACATTGTGTTGTTTACATATGAGGAGGAATGACGTCTAAGTGGAATGAGAGAGAGGAAATACCAGACACGCTTGAGGCGACGAGGCATTGAGGAAACTCATTAGTGAAAGGTAGCTGAGTACTAGGCTGATAGCAGGGGCGTATAAGATCTACGATTTGAAGAGGGGCTTACTCTCGCAGAAAAGAGGTGCTGTATGGAAGTGAAATCTACTTTTTCTAAGTTAAATTTCACCTTTTATGGGGTGAATGTACCCTAAAATCCTATGCTAACATTTTAGTGTTCATATTATTCTTTTCATTGGGCATAATTTTATGTTATTTGAAGGAAGTTATGGCTAGCATGATGAAGGCCGTGAAGCTCAGAGAGCTGAGATATGTCACAACTCTGGAGACAAGAAGTCTGGAGAATCTATTATTGGCTCGCACCTTGCGAACAAGGAAACTGAGGTAAGTCGTCATAGGTTGAACGCAAGCCGGTAAGAAGATACAGGTTAAGGACAGCGAAGGTTGAGTGCGCACGGATCCTTCGCGCTGATTGACGTCACGAAGAGGTGTGACCATGAACATAATGCTTAAAAAGAATTTGAACTTGTGACCAATGAAAGGCGAATGCTTAGCGTGGCGCGAATCTAGAGGTACCCACGCGACAGTGAATTAATAGATACTACGATGCAATATTCTCCGCAATAGTATGGCTGTAATGTGCGCAATTTTACAAGACTTTTGACATGTGTTCAAACGTAATAGGACAATTTAATCGATTTATTAAGGAGCGAATCTCCCATCTCCTAAAGATTTGAGTGATTGAATGAATACTGGGAGCCGAGCAACATTAAACGACACTTGATTTTACGAATCTGACGGTGAAGCCATGCTGGGCTGTAGAGCGATTAGGACTCTTAACTTTTACTTGTGTTTGTGACTAAAACTTAGCAAGTTGTGTGCCGAGCAACTTATTGCAATTTTAGTGAGTACTTAAGTGGTTCTTACACCACGAAGTCAGGGCAAGTCTGAGATACTGCTATAGGACTCTTGTGTGAATATAGTAGCACAAATAGGCAGTTATATATTTTTGATATTAACCATTACATACTTTCATTCAGCATCAAGATTACGACCGACGACAGAAGGAACATGGTATCATCAGCAACGTCTTCAAGAGGTGTATCGATGGAAGGCTAGGTCCATAATATGGGATGATGATGAGGTCATTTCCATGGCGTCCGGTCTAGACGCAGATAAGTTGAGTAAAAATTTGAATTAATTCATTTTAATGGGTTAAAAAAATCGCGTATAACTGGAAAATTGTATATTTTGTAAATAACTTTGTTGTGTGTGCGAATATGTAGATTCTGCCGGCATAATAATTTTAAATAGCGGTACGTGACAATTTTGCTGATTTTTTTTTGCATTTAATATTTTATTGGCACTTGCTGATGTTTGATTTGTTATTATTAGAGTACAAGTTTTTCAAGTCGTTGTGTACTTGAAAGCCCAGTACTTAAGAGGTTAATTATCACGAAATCGTTAGATAAGCGGTGACAAGTGGGACTTTATAATATTAATGTCAGGTCTGGTTTGGGAATTCTGATATTTACGATGGTTATGCAAATGCAGTGATTTTGTCCTTTGTAATTTAAGCAACAGTAGTTGCACGGGAGGAATTTCTACCTCACCGTATTCGATGTTTTATTGCTTCAGTTCTGATCTGTGGTACCGGTTGGGTCTTTTTGACAAGCTATATTATGTATGTGTGCTACGGTGGGATTCTACATGAGAGCTGGCGGGGACGTGATATCCAGTGCCGTTGCTATTACTTTTCAGGGTACGTGACCTATGGGGCGTATTTGCTGAGATTGAATCTTGATATCCCAGGTAGGGATTTTGTGTTTTTAAGAACGATGAATTTATTGTGTCGCGATTACAGGAGCTGCGAGACTTCTACGAGGATTCAGGCTTTGGGCTTGAATAATATTATTATGCACACACATGGCACCGATTCAGCGCTTGTTTGATCTTGGACCCAGAAATGGAATGTTTATTAGGCATCCGGCATTGTGCTGAGATATTAGGCCCATAAATTGTATAAATGTCTTGCTTAACGATGCGTAAATACTTTTATTGAATTAAGGGATTAGATGCCCACGCCGCTTTGTCTAAAGATTTTTCGTCGTATTAATCGGAGTGTTTTTGTGCTTGTCCATTTGGCATTGCATTTCATGTCATTTATTGCTGTAAGCATTCTTGTTGTGTGATCGGCGTCGGCCGTGTGAATTTAATGTAATTATCGGGACGCATTCGGCGGTTCTTTCTGTTTTGCCTTGTCGCGTAGTGCTCTGTTTTGAGTAAATGTCATAAGACCTGCTTAAAGGCTGCTTGTAATCTGTAAATATCAATTCGTGATATTATGTGTTTATTTTGTAAAGGGTTAGTGCATGCCGGCATATATATTAATTTGTCTTAACCATTCTGTATACTTTCCAGTAGTGACGTGATTAATTTTCCCACAGACAGGAGTTCACGGCCCAGTCGTATGTAGCGCACGGAGGTGAATTCCGGTCTAAGTACTCAACTAATCAAAGTGTAGTTCGAAAACGTATAGCGCGGCACATAATATTGTATTTTATTTCATGTATTTTTATTTTGTTTGTTCATTATGTAAATTTTTGTATCGTGATGTGTTAGATCACGTGGTTTTAAGGCTGTTTAAGCCAAGTGTTTAGATAATTCTATTTAAACTGACATGCAGATCAGTTATTCATTTTATTAGCTGTTGTGGTGAGTGGCAATTTTGTCAACACGGGCAAATGGAGCTTCCGTCTCACAGCTGACGTTGGCAGATTGCCAGTCCTCATACACGCTAAGTGGGTTGATGAACTCCCAGCTGTTACTCCTAACAGACGGTAGGGTCATCAGCACACGCAAGGGAGGCTATATTTGTTCTATGGCTGATTCAGTATTAAATTGTATTTTGTTTTAACCTGTCATTTTAATTATTCATAACATTAGAACCTTATGGACCCTGGAAACTTTATGAGAGGCATGTTCTATAAACCAATAGTGACCGATCATGACCCCGCAGTTTTCTCGTGTAATGTCATCTCTTCCAAAGGGCACAATATATTAACTCCAACACCTACCTCTATACCACTCTCAGTCCAAAAATAGTGTATTATTTTCAAATTTTCCAAAACATATTTCCAAAATGGGTTATATTTCCAAAATTAAAATGTTTACCAAAATGTTTGTTTGACATAAATGAATGGCTTTTGCCCCCTCTACCGCCGTACCAAGTCCCAGGTCTCTAGGACAACAAAAATAAAATTTTGAAAATGGGTTATATTTCCAAAATTAGGAATTTTACTAAAACGTTTGTCTGACGTAAATCAATGGCCTTTACCCCTCTACCCCCACACTAAGTCTCAAGTCTCTACGACAACAAATATAAAATTTTGAAAATGGGCTTTATTTCCAAAATTAGGAATTTTACAAAAACGTTTGTCAGACATAAATGAATGGTCTTTTCCCGCTCTACCACCACACTAAGTTTCAGGTCTCTAGAACAAAACAAAATTAATTTTGAAAGTAGGCTATATTTCCAAAATTAGGAATTCTACAAAAAGGGTTGTTTGACATAAATCAGTGGTATTTACCTCGTCTAGCACCACACTAAATTTCAAGTTTCTAGGACAAAAGAAAATGAATTTTGAAAAATGGTCACTATTTTGGAAACTAGGAATTCTACAAAAAAGTTTGTTTAACATAAATGAAAGGTCTCTATCCCTTCTACCTGTAAACCAAGTTCTAGGTATGTAGAACAAAAATAAAAAAGTTCAATTGGGAAAGTAGGCGATTTTTCATAAAACCAAACATTCTAAAAAGTGTTCTATGGGCTTAAAAGAATGGCCTCCATGTCCTTTATTAACCTATTTTTCACATTTTGCAAAAATGAGGAAAAAGTAGTCTTATGACATCGATCCGGGAAAATGTGTGTCTGTCTGTCTGTCTGGCTGTGTGTGTGTGTGTGTGTGTGTCCCCCCCCCCCCTATCAACTCCTAAACGGCTGCAGCAATCAAAACCAAATTTAGTATGAGTAAAGATGTGCACCGGAATAGCTCACGTCCATATTTGAAAATGATGTCAGTGCTACCAACTGCTGAAAAAACGCACTAGAAATTTGAGCTCCATGTTGGATATCTCGCAAGGTATGCATGGGAGCTATTCCAAAATTGGTACACATGCAGATAATACTATTTCAGTTTAATTTCCAGGAGGCCAACAATGACAGTGTTGCCAAAATAATTTTAAGCCTTCTGATAGGTCCAATGTTTAAATGCATATAACTTCTACACTATCAATTGGATTTCAACCCAATTTTGTATGTAATATCTGTACATAAACAGATATGATTGAGCGTATTCTTAAGAGCCACCAGGGCTACCAACTGTTAATAATTGCTCTCTTTATTTTTTTAAATCCAAATACCAGGTATATCAGAAAGTATGCAAGCCAACAGCTTTAAACTATGCACACGTATATTCTGACATTTTAGATTAATTTGGAGTAACTTATATACGTCAGTTCTACCAACATGATTATAAGCCTGCTGATAGTACCAATTTTTAAATACATGTAACTTCTATACTATCAGTTGGATTTCAACCAAATTTCGTATGTGCTATGTGTACCATAACAGATATGACTGTAAGTATTTTTTAAGAGCAATCAGAGCTGCCAACTGTTAATAAATGCTGTCTATATTTTTTTTACCCTAATATCAATATATCAGAAAGTATGCAAGCCAACAGCTCTATACTTTGCACACGTATAGCACCTGACATTGTAGATTAATTTGGAATAATTAATACAAGGCAGTGCTGCCAACATGATTCTATGCCTGCTGATATGCCCAATTTTAAAATACATGTAACTTCTATACTAAAAAATGGATTTCATCCAAAATTGGCACAACAAGGTATCATAATATTTCAGATTATTTCTGACCAGCACACGCATGGTATTGTTGGCGACATGTTTTACGCGTGCTGATAGATCCAGTTTCTAACTGCATGTAACGTCCATTGGACTTCAACCTAATTTTGTATTCTGTACCTTAAGAGATGGAACTAAGAATATATTCAGTCACCAGGGCTGCCAACTGTAGTGCTCTATTAGGCTACATTATACCAGGTATATTTTGAACTAATTTGATATTTCGATATTACCAACTTAATTTTGTCATTATTCTAGATAGGTTCATATACTGTAGACTAATCATTGGCATGAAAAGTAGGCTGTATAGTTCTTAACGGAACTTCTTGTTTTTTATAATAAAACGTTTTTATTTTTTACATTTTTTTGAAAAAAGTTGAATTTTGAAATTTTTATATTTTGGAAACTGAAGAGTTTACAAAAAAATTTGTTTGACATAAATGAATGGCCCTGACCCCATCTACCACGAAAATAAATTTCAAGTCGCTAGGACTAAAACTGTGCAGTAGGGGGAGCGAGGGTTTTAAAGGCACCCGGTGCCGCTCGGCTACGCTGATTTTGTGGATATCTTTGCGAACCCATGATCGAGAGGGCATCAGCCTGAGTAATTTGATATGTCGTATGTCAAATTCCGATCAGGGGTTCGCGAGATATCGGCAATGTTCCCAGGAAAGTAGGCTGTGCTTTTAAACCCCTCTCCCCCTTCTGCACAGTTTTAGTCCTAGCGACTTGAAATTTATCTTGCCGGTAGATGGGGTCAGGGCCACTTATTTATGTCAAACAGCATTTTTGTAAACTGTTCAGTTTCCAAAATATAAAAATTTCAAAATTGAACTTTAAAAAAAAAATGTAAAAAATAAAAACGTTTTATTATAAAAAATAAAGGACATAGAGGCCATTCTTTTAAGCCCATAGAACACTTTTTAGAATGGTTGTTTTTATGAAAAATCGCCTACTTTCCCAATTGAACTTTTTTATTTTTGTCCTACAGACCTGGAGCTTGGTTTACAGGTAGAGGGGATAGAGACCTTTCATTTATGTTAAACAAACTTTTTTGTAGAATTCCAAGTATCCAAAATAGTGACCATTTTTCAAAATTCATTTTTTTGTCCTAGAAACTTGAAATTTGGTATGGTGCTAGAGGAGGTAAATACCATTGATTTATGTCAAACAAACTTTTTTTGTAGAATTCCTAATTTTGGAAATATAGCCTACTTTCAAAATTAATTTTGTTTTGTCCTCGAGACCTGAAACTTAGTGTGGTGGTAGAGGGGTAAAGACCATTGATTTACGTCAGACAAACGTTTTTGTAAAATTCCTAATTTTGGAAATATAACCCATTTTCAAAATTTTATTTTTGTTATCCTAGAGACCTGGGACTTGGTACGGCGGTAGAGGGGGCAAAGGCCATTCATTTATGTCAAACAAACATTTTTGTTAACTTTTTAATTTTGGAAATATAACCCATTTTGGAAATATGTTTTGGAAAATTTGAAAAATACACTATTTTTGGACTGAGAGTGGTATAGAGGTAGGTGTTGGAGTTAACATATGTCTTTTTAGGATTTTTAGTTTAAACATATAGCCTACTTTCCAAATATTTTTTTGGAAAATTTGAAAAATACACTATTTTTTAATTTTATATTTGACTAGGCATGGGATAGAGGTAAGTGTAAGAGTTGAGAGTCAATCATTAACCTTAGAATTCTTTGGATTTTTAGAATTTTAGTGTGTTGTTGTTGTTGTTGTTGCCCACAACCATGGTGGTAAGCATTATGCTGTCATATAAAGGGCTCACATACTTTCCAAGAACAAATAAGCCTACAAATAAGAGAAAATATGAGAGAGCTAATACAAAAGCCAACAAAAAAGCCAACAAAAGCCAACAAAAAAGCCAACAAAAAGCCAACAAAAGCTAACAAAAAGCCTACATAAAAGCCAATACACAAGCTGATTGTAAAATGTTAAACACTTGCATTTTAGGTAAAGCAACATTCCCATACAATTACGTCATTTAACTTTTTGTTACGTCATGTGACAAGTTAAATCTTGTTAGAGTTCCAATCGTTAACCTTCGGCAGTCTCCGGAAATGTTCGGGAGATTGCGTATTTATGTGTGTACTGCTTTGTGCCGACAAGCGTTGTAGGTTACGTCATAATCTAAAAATAGAATTGAGTATCGGTATATATAAGAGACGCTACAAATGCATTCGATCAGTGCTTTGTGGTAGCTGAAAGTGTGAAGATGTCTCTCTCTAAAGTGTTTAGTGCCTCCAACTTATGGGGAACAGAATAAAGCCTACCAACGAGCGGTTTGGGTTGTGGTTGTTGTTGGAAAACCTGGAAAATCTGGTTACAGACATTGGTAATATAAACTACACAGAAAACATGACGCTCCTAAGTGATAAAAATGGTAATCTACTTACACCGATTACAGAGCTGTTTTGTGATAACATTATGGTGGTTAGGATATGTGACCAAGTGGACTGCCAAGAACAATTGGAAAATAGTAAGTCGGTGCTGCTAAAGAAAGAGGTGTGTGGTGCTTTCAACCTCTATTTACGTGGTAAATTCTCCAAGTTTATTTCTGCCAATCATGGTGTTAAGGCTAAGCTACCATTTCCTCTACTCAACAACGAGTGAGCAATGGCACGGGGACTGAGGGCACAACTTGGGGAGAGAGGAATGGTTAACATTATGGAAAAGTATAAAAATCCTGTGGCTATACCATAGAAAGTGGAGATAGCTGATGTTAAATTAGATGTTCTGTTAGCCGAACTTCCAGAGATATTGCAACATCTTCGTGCTGAGGAGTTTTATGTTATGGATTTAGACATAACCCAAGATTTGGCTGGTGTTCTTAACAAGGCAGAGATGTGTGATTATCTAACATCGAATCACAACTTTTGTGTGCAAGGGGACGATCGAGAAAAGTGTAATGTGATTGTGAACAATGATAAAACGGTTGGTATAGACTGTTTAACATGGATGTACTCTAATTCTAGAATAAAGATATATAACAAATTTATATGTCAAATTACAAGTCCTGGTGTAAACAAAGTCATTGGAAACCATATTATAGACTTTATCCGATGTCCAGACACCCGTCTAAGGGAAACGTTTACGTCTTCCTTAGCTAAAGAACATGGTATTACAAGACTAGAGGCAACAATTTACAACTACAAAATGGATGGTGTATTTGACCCACTCGAAGATTGTGTTAGTGTATTAAAAGCCAACAAACATAACTTAAAAGAAGCGCCCCTGTACTCGGTGTCAATTGCATCCATGTGGACCAAACTATCGGATAAACTACAAAATAGTTGCTGTGTGGTGTTTAACAAAGTTTTGCAATTTGTCTATTGGGGTAATAAAAATACTCGGAAATTGACTGGTGTGCAAATCGAACTGCGCGATGGACAAGATCGGGAAAAAATGATAAACTATGCTCTCTCTGCCTATAGTTTTAATTACTTACCCGTAAACTTTGTAGAAATGGTTAACGATGATTCTGGAAACAGCAATGTTCGCATTATACAACAAGAAGTTCCGTGAAGAACTATACAGCCTACTTTTCATGCCAATGATTATTCTACAGAATATGAACCTATCTAGAATAATGACGACATTAAGTTGCTAATATCGAAATTTCCAATTAGTTCGAAATACTGTATACCTGGCATAATGTATCCTAATAGAGCACTACAGTTGGCAGCCCTGATGACTGAATATATTCTTAGTTCCGTCTCTTACGGTACTAAATACAAAATTTGGTTGAAGTCCACTGGATAGCATGTACGTTACATGCAGTTAAACATTGGATCTAACAGCGCGCGTAAAATCATGTTGGCAACAATGTCATGACTAAATACAAAATTTGGTTGAAGTCCACTGGATAGCATGGACGTTACATGCAGTTAAACATTGGATCTAACAGCGCGCGTAAAATCATGTTGGCAACAATGTCATGCATGTATTGGTCAGAAATAATCTGAAATAATATGCTCTATTGTTGTGCCAATTTTGAATGAAATCCATTAGTTAGTATAGAAGTTACATGCATTTTAAAATTGGACCTATCAGCAGGCTTAGAATCATGTTGGCAGCACTGACGTATATTAGTTACTCCAAATTCGTCTTGAATGCCAGGTACCATACGTGTGCAAAGTTTAGAGCTATTGGCTTGCATACTTTCTGATATATTGATATTAGGGTAACAAAAATAGGGACAGCACATATTAACAGTTGGCAGCCCTGGTTGCTCCTTAGAATACGCATAGTCATATCTGTTATGGTACACATAGCACATACGAAATTTGGTTGAAATCTAAATGATAGTATGGAAGTTACATGTATTTAAAGTTGGACCTGTCAGCAGGCTTAGAATCATGTCGGTAGCACTGACGTATATAAGTTACTCCAAATTAATATAGAATGTCAGGTACTATACGTGTGCATAGTTTAAAACTGTCGGCTTGCATACTTTCTGATATATTGGTATTTGTATAAAATAAATTAGGAGCATTTATTAACAGTTGGCAGCCCTGGTAGGTCTTAAGAATACGCTCAGTCATATCTGGTTATGTACACATACAACATACGAAATTTGGTTGAATTCCGCTTGATAGTGTAGAAGTTATATGCATTTAAAAATTGGACCTATCAGGAGGCTTATAATCATTTTGGCAACACTGCCATGTTTGGCCTCCTGGAAATTAAACTGAAATATTATGATCTGTATGTGTGTCAATTTTGAAATAGCTCCCATTCATAGTTTCCAAGATATCCAACATGGAGCTCAAATTTCAATTGCGATTTTTTAGCAGTTGGTAGCACTGACATCATTTTCAAATATGGCCGTGAGATATTCAGGTATAGATCTTAACTCCTACCAAATTTTGTTTCGATTGCTGCAGCCGTTTAGGAGTTGATAGGGGGGGACACACACACAGCCAGACAGACAGACAGAAGGACAGACAGACAGACAGACAGACAGACAGACAGACACACATTTGCCCGATCTCATAAGTCTACTTTTTCCTCATTTTTGCAAAATGTGAAAAGTAGGCTAAAAATGCTACATTAAAGCTGGGGAAACATTCTTTTCCCAATCCAGGACATTGTTCTCCACAATTCCCGCAAACATAAACAATAGCGAATTAGGATTGACTCCTACAAATAATATTCTTCCCCAGGTGTTGAGAAAAAGAACCAATAAAACTAACAGACTTAAACCATACCCTCTTAAGGAAATTACTCCATTGAGTACAGTTAATGTAATATGTGTAAGGAAACGAAAATTGGAGTTGGAGGAAATTGAGATTAAAAAAAAGGAAAGTGGAGTATGTTGCAGAGGTAACTGCCCTAAAGAAAGAGTACGAAGCTGTGTTGCAGAAAGAACAGGCAATTGTGGATGCAAGAAACAGGTTTACAGTTTACTTTAAACAAAGTCCCTGGCAAAATCACGATGTGAGTGGAAAATACAAACTCTCAGCATTTACTGTTAATTACAAAGGAACTTATCCACGCGTTGGAGTGCTTGTAGAAAGTGAAAAATGTAAACATGTGTGCTACTTAAGAGGATATTTAAAATCTATGTTTTTAAAGAGTCATGGTAATTTAGACTTGCTTAAAAAGGATGGATGGTGGATTGGACATTGTGCATCTGGAAACTGAAAAACTGTTTGCAGAATTCAACACCAATGGAATGACTACATTTAATGGTAACTCCTTTGCTAAAATCGAGAATTTTAAGTTGTTCACAAGCATCCAAACAGACTATAGAGTAGAGTCGACAACGTATACGCAAGGTGACGTCGATCTGCTTAATAACATTACCATGCAGGAAAACAAAGGCCAAATAAAAATCCAAAAGTGTACCCGGTTAGAAAGTCTGGAAAAAGGAACAGAACTAATTGTTAAGGGAATAAAACCAATAGTATATAGACATAGAGTTAGATATGTCTTGGAAAATATTGACTCTTTGTTTATATCCAATTATTGGCTGGAAAAGGAACTAGAAGATTCGGATACAGATTTAAATTATCGGATCAAAATTAAGCTAAATGCTATGAAAACTACACCAAGCAAACATAAGGAAAGAGTTGTGTTCTGTGTGTAAATATGCATGGCAAATCAAGAACATGGGCTCCCCTGTTCGTATAAACTAATGGATACAAAAGGGACCTAAAATGTAAGCAAAAATTTAAGTTAAAATCTATAAAAATAAATATGGATATTATTACTAAAATAAAGAAAAGAGTGTATTATATGTAAAAATTGTAGATATATATATAATTAATAAAACTATTGCAAGGGCACCGCTTGTGTTTCTTGTTACCTGCCTCACACTCATAATCCAATCGTTAACCTTCGACAGCCTCCGGCAATGCTCGGTGAGCGTGACCTTGAAAAGTAGCTGAAACTTGGTAGCAGAAAGTATAGTATGACCCGTTTCTTACCTATATGATTTGTAAAGCCTGCCATTAAAGAGCGTGGTAGCGCGTGGCGGCCATATTGCCCATTAGCCCCTGACCCAGCTAAGACTGTCCCCTCCATAAGAATAACATAGAGTGGTTGCGCGCGGCGGCCATCTTGCCCATTAGCCCCTGTCCCAGAACCGCCTTATATTACCTACTGTCACGCACTCGCCGTCTCCGTATCGCAAAACGCCAGGCCCCATACCCCAGGAGTAAACTCAGACTCGATGCATATGCACTGAACAACATGATGACGTCATACACGCCGTGACCGTAACGCATAACGGTAGACCAAAGCATAACGATGAAGTCGACAAGATCATTTGAAATTTAAAAAAAAGGTTCACAGCAAAGTTCAGCGACACTTGTAACTTGAAAGGCTAATAAGTGAGTTATCTATGTAGCAGATGATTTTAACGGCCAGATGTCCTTCTTGATGTCAATCACATCAGAGGAAATAATAAGAGATGAAACGAATTAAGGAGACAAAGGGCGAGGTGTTGGAGAAAACGGCCGTGGTCTATTAGTCCGGGATTTAGACTGGAGTAGAAAAAGGAGCATTATTGAACCCCAACAGGTTGTGGAGTCAAACTCATCCGTCTTCCGAAACCGAGGATAGCCTAGCCTCATGGTCTTGTGTTTGATGTCACTACCCCGATCGTAATTTTTTCAGAGACTGAAATATCCTAAGTATATTGATTAACAGATTTGACTGTATGAAACTGCTTGCTATTACGCATATCTTATTATTTAATTAATTCATGTAATTATTTTAGAGGTTGTCTTGAAATTTCGTGCTCAAGTAAGATGCCGATCAGTTCAATTGTATTTAAGGATGTTTAATTTGACAGTCTGCTAGTTATAATAATAATAATATCGTATGGAATCGGGTGCTGGGTGCAAGCTTTGTTATTTGACACCCAGAGGGTAGCTTGGTTGGTTGGTTCTTAAGTTTAGGGGCTGCGACAACGCGGTCATGTAGCCCCGTGTACTTTGCGTGTGTGTAGAATCTGTCTGATAACCGGTGTTAATTGTGATGACAGCATTAGTGTGTTTTATCTGTTTTTTAATTTAAGTACTGCAACTTAGAATTTTTCAAATAGTTCCCACTTTTGCCGCCAAGTGCCACTGTCAACGACTCCTAGGCCAAGTTCAGAACTTAGCTACCAGACGCCACCGCAGTAGGCTCTTGGCAACGAACGTAGAAACCTAAGAGCGTTGTTTACATTCTTAACCTATCCAATTTAGCTTCACACAGGTGCAATTAGTGGAAGGTTCCTTAACATGCCATAAATAAATGACATGGGACAGCCGGCTTTACTTCCCCTCCGAAGGAAGGCATACTGAGGGATTTTTAACGCTCTTAAATAATCCGACGGCTTTGGCCGGGTTTGAACCCGCTATCTTGGGCATAGAAGCTCAGCATGCTACCGACTACGCCACCGAAGCCGCGAGGGTAGCTTGCATGTCGAATTTCGTTGTTCCTTGAAGCACTATGAAAGTCAAGGAGGTTAGAAATCTAAGCTCCTTGAACACTACAGCACTTTCTAGTAGAGAAATGAGGAGCTTTGTGTTGGCGGAAACTCCCGAGATTAATTTTGCCATTATGAACACGGTCTACTTAATTCAAATGGGTTCTTTAACATGCCAACATCGTATGACAAGCATGTAGTAAATTTTAGCCGCCTTTCAAAATCACTTACCACGGCCACGAGCGAACCTGCAAGCTTGGGGTTAGTAGACCGACACGTTAACCACTCTCCCACCGTGGCAAGCCAATAAAAATAATAATAATAATAATAATAATAATAATAATAATAATTTGTCACATGTTCAACGAACCAGTTAGCTAACAGCTCTCTTCGTCAATGGATGGAGCATTGCCCTGGGACGGACATAAACAATGGGTCTCCATTATGTGATCTTTAGAATTCTCAGTACCAGTTTGAAAACACCCACTCGTGCAGGACTACCATAAAAATTCAGAGCTTTAATTATGGTGTGGTGATTAAAATCACGAGCTGTTGGTATAAATCTTAATGACATTTCCACCCCCACGCGTACACACGCAGGCACGACCTTACGCACGCTGGGGTATTGAACGCATCACTCAAGCCGGCTATGGGGGATGGCTGACCTACTCCCCTGCAGGTCGTCACATCGGGTACCATCGGTGGTACTCGTCTTTTCTCGGCTATCGTGTGGGGTGTGTTGCCGGGCGGGTTGGTCCAGGCGCTCAGTGATGCTGCGGCCGCACCATGTCGTGGGAGTCCATCGCATCTCGGGAGTACCTCAGGTAAGTGGACAGCTGCAGGTCGACACTATGTGACATTCAATTTTCATTTGTAATAAATGATCTTTTGAAGTGTATATTTCTCTCAGATCTGCTCTGGTGAATGGAACAACTTCAAATGTCTCAAGAAAATTGGACAGATATTTATAATTTATGCCGGCTTCGTGGAGTAGGGGTAGCACACTCGCTTCGTATCTAGGAGATCTTGGGTCTGTTTGCCGACTACACCAAAAATTGAACCTTGATAAGCTGGATGCAATGGGTGCACTCAGCCTCGCGGGGACAATTGAGTAGCTGCTTGATATGAGAAATAACGCCCCATGACCTAATATCAAGGTAATGTGGCTGAGGGGGTCATAATGTCAGCCACGCGTGATCCATAATTCGTAGGCTATGAACTAGGGGGCAAACGTCCTCCGGGAACAATAGCTTTTAAATTATACATTATTTATATTTAACCTCGGGGACGTGGCGGCGCAGCGATCAATTTGTTTGTCTCCCACAAAGGCGGACCGGGTTCAATTCCCGGCCGAGCATGTGAGATTTACGAAGTGAAATACCATGTTCCATGGTTCGATTCTACGCAAAAAGGGGGTCCCGTGGCTCATGCTTGCGAGATTAACGGCCACGTTAGACTACAAGCTTCCTTCATTTGTCTATCCTTACCACCGTATAGGGCTATTTTGTTGCTTACTTTGCAGATATACCCACGTTCATATCCTGGTTTTACTCAGGAGTTTTACGTCTTACTTGAGTTTTGAAAGAGTTCGACTTAGCCTCGCGAGGGCAATTGAGGATCTGACTGATTAAGTTTACGCCCCGGTAAAGAAAACTGATATTGGATGGAACATTTATCTTGTTGGCTTTGCCAGCGTTCTTGAGTGTCGTCCCGGAGTTCAGCGTTCAATCCCAGCTCTGCCAAATTATTTTAATTCTGGTGTGAGGGCTGGAACGGGGTACACTCAGTCCCGTGGGGCAAAACGTAGAAGAGGAGAGTTCAATTCCTGTCTCTGCCATCTTAGAAGTTATTTTCCGAGGTTTCCCACTACTTCTCCAGGCAAATACCGGGATGGTTCCTAACATGTGGCCACAGCTGCCTCCCTCCCAATCCTTATCTGAATTACAAATACACACACTAATAGAGTCATCACAGATTATCAGACATATTCCACTCACATACCCAAGTACACAGGGCTACACGACCACGATGTCGCGAGGCCCCTAAACCAATCAACAACAACAACAACTGTTGATTTTGCTTCATTTGGAGACTAGCCTTGTATTCTTTATTGTGAAAGGAATTTGATAATTTGCATCACTGTACTAACTGCAGTAGTCTGTTTCTTCAGGCAGGTGCTCTGGGTCTTTTAAATGCAATAGTCGTTGTTGATGTTGTTGTTGATTCTTTAGTGAATTTGCAACATCGTGGTCATGTTCCCGAGTACTTGGGTGTGTGTATAATTTCTCTGATAAGCTATGGCATAATGTGCTTAAGTGTTTATGTATAATTTGGGTAGGATTTGCGTAGGAGGCGCCCAAGACATTAAGTTAGGTACCATCCCGGAATTTGCTTGAAGTAGAAGTGGGAAACCACGCTAAACCATTTCTAGGGTGTCTGAGGCAGGAATCGAAGCCACCTCTTCACACATTTGCCACACGAGCTTGAGTGTACCCCATTCCAGTCCTCAGCGCTGGGAATCGAACCTGGGGCTGTACGGTGACAGCCAATAACGCTAGCCACTACGCAACGAGGCGGTTTAAATAAGAAACTATTTCGCATTTGGCGTAAATTGGAGTCGAAGGAAACGGGGAAAATTGATTTCTGATTACTGCTATCATCACAGGGTTATAAGCCACGCGCAACTCTGAACGAGCAGTTTCCAATTTATTTCAATCAGGAACCGAAATAACTTTATACTGGTGAGCAGAGCAATCATAGGTAATAATAATAATAATAATAATAATAATAATATGGTATGGCCTCGATTGCCGGGTGCAATCTTTGTTATTTGACGCCCAGAGGGCAGCTTGCATGTCGAATTTTGTCATTCCTTGGAACGCTATGAAAATCAAGGAGGTTAGATATGTAAGCTCCTTCACATTATAGCGCTTTCTAGTAGAGAAAGGAGGAACTTTGTGCTGGCGGAAAATCCCGAGATTAATTTTGCCATTTTGAACACGGCCTATTGAATTCAAATGGGTTCTTTAACATGCCAACAACGTATGGCATGTGTGCCGTGATTTTTGTCGCCCTTCAAAAATCACAAACCACGGCCAGGAGCAAATCTGCAAGCTGGGGGTTGGTAGTCCGACACGATAACCACTCACCCACCGTGGCATGCTGACCTGATAACAGTTCCAAGTAAGGCAGAGTTCGGTCAGAAGTCGTTGGGCTGCGAAGGGTTATTTTGCCACAGGGTTCACTCCGTTATATTGTTGGGGATAAAGCTGGAGCTCCCGGTTCTCTCATACTAAGCAAGCATTACGACATATCATATAAACCTACGGATTAAAAAAAATCTCTAATTGGTAAACGAAGTATATTCATTTTATTATTATGATGAAATAAAGTGACACAGAGGGAAAAATAAAAACATTGCTCATGAATTGGCTACAGATAATATCTCTGTAATAATGCCTTACAAGGTAACCGACAGCGGTAGCTACGCTCGCTAAGGCGCAGCGCTAGGCCAAGCTCTCTGTGGACTCAGTAGACGTGGATTCGAGCCCCACTGTTGGCCGCTCTTGAAATGGGTTTCCGTGGATTCCGCCATTTTCAACTCCAGGCAAATGCTCGGACGATACCTTCAGGCACCCACGGCCGCTTCCTTCCACGTCCTTACCAGTTTCATTCATCTTCATTCATTTCATCTCTCATTAAATCCTCTCAAGAGGTTGGCGTCAGGAAGGGCATCTGGCCGTAAATACCATCTGCCACTTAGAATTTCATCGCATCTCATTCCCGACCCCGTTCGAACCGGGAATAATAAGGGGTAGACATACGATACCTAGCAACGTAACCATGTGCGTTAAGTCACAGATTACGAGTTTCAGGGAGAGCTGCATCGTCAGTTTGAAGGTTCGAATCCCGCTGCTGACAACATAATAATGTTATTGGTCTTACATGCTTTAGAGACGCCGGGATCTTCCCTGACAGGGATCTTTAATGTGCCAGCAAATTTAAAGATACAGCTTCCTCACATTTAAGCAACCACAAATGCCCACTGACTACGCCGGGATTTGATCTCGCTATCTTGGGATCAGCAGGCGAGAAAATTACCGCTGAGCCACGCAGCCAGTCGGTGCTGACAACAGCCACAGAGAGTGTGGTTTCACGCGGTATTCACCATACTAACGGCAGAAAAATGCTGCGATGTTTCCTTATTTCAAGCAGTGGACCACCTACCCCTTTCCTTTACAGCTACGCACACGACTACACTCTCCACAGAAACCCTGGATATCTGAAGAATTCAACACACACTCAGGATGGCTGATGTCAGTGTTAAGATTCGAACCTCCTACCTCCGGACCTACTGCAGCTCCCATGAAGGTTGGGATGCACGATTTAACAATGAAATTGAATGAAATTGGATAAAAAGTTTAGAAGAAATCGTCCATGGCCTGTTAGAAGATCTCGTTCTGATATTCGCCTTCTTCTTCTTCTTAAGACGTCGTTTCCGAACGGATGTTGACGATCCACATAGCTAGCTGCGATCTTGGCATTGCAGCATGAAAGACATCTTGTGATGTGCAACAATGACATCTTCGGATATCCTTCAGTCAACAGTATCTTCGTCTTCCAATAGACCTTTTTCCATGAATCTTCCCTTCAATTTTAGTTGTAGTAACTGGTAGATATTTGCCTGAAGTTGGAAATCGGGAACCATGGATAAGCATTTCGAAGACAATCCGCTGTGGGATTCCAGAGATAGTCTGTTTCAAGGCTTTGTTCATTAACGCACGCACTGATGTACCTGAAATTAACTAATGCAATATTATTTTTACTTGATGTGAGTCACACGTCGATTGTTAGGGTACGATTCTTATAGCAGTGCTCGCACGAGGCAAGACTGCTGATAGTTTCTCCACACCTTCTATACGGGAGATAACAGCTCCATCAATGGATCAGTGACTGAGTGATACATGTCGGTTCAATTCCTGTCAGAAGAAGTGGGGATTTTTGAAGGGCAAAAAATCCACGGGGCTCAGAGTTGTACGATGTTGTCTTGAAAAAGACCTATCGTAACACATTTGGTGATTAGAAGACGAAAATAATTAAATCTCAGAATCAGGTCACCCTGTAGTGTTCCAGTCACATGGTACTTACAAATGGAGCGTCGAAACTGAATAGTAGATCGCCTATAGGGTCCAACTTAAAGGACCTACAATACAGTAGCTGAACCATATTATTATTATTATTATTACCATAAGCGGTAAAGCTCAGCGTTAGGCCATGGGGTCAAGCTCTCTGCTGACTCGGTAGATGTGGGTTCGAGTCCCACCGTCGGCCGTTCTTGAAATGGTTTCCCGTGGTTTCCTCCATTTTCAACTCGAGGCAAAGGCTGAATGGTACCTTCTGACAGACCACACCGTTTCTTTCCAGATCCTTGCCCAGATTCATTTATCTTCATTTATTTAATCTTTTATTCATTCTTATCTTGAAGTTGGTGTCGGAAGGGCATCCGAACATAAAACATAGACACATAGAATTTTATTGCATCTCATCCCCGACCCTCTTAGAAACGGGAATAATAAGGGGTGATACATACCTTATTACTATTATCATTACAGTATTATTTATTTAAGCGAAAATTCCCCTACAGGAGAGCGATTAAACTTGATAATATTATATCATTTGGAGGTGTGTCTCCTCCGCTCCTCCCAAAATCTCTTCATTCGCGCGGAATTCTCCCTCTTATTACAGTATTATTATTAACATTATTATTATATTCAGCCAATTTTTCATATTTTGCAAAAAATGATTTTAAAAAAGTAGATCAAACATGGCAAATGTATGTGTGTGTGTCTGTCGGTCTGCCTGCCGGTCTGTCTGTCTGTCTGTCTGTCAGTGTGTGTGATATCAATTTCTAAACGGATGCAGCTATCGAAACCAAATTTAGTATCAATAAAGATCTATACCAGAACACCCCGCGGCAATGACGCCAATGCTACCATCAGCTGAAAAATCACAATTGAAGTTTGAGTTCTATGTTGGATATCTCAGAAGGTATCGTTGAGAACTGATACGCATAAAGATAATAATATTTCTGATTAATCTTCAGGAGCTCATTCATGACAGTGCTGCCAACACGATTTATGCGTGATGATAAGTCCCATCTTTAAATACATGTAACTTCCATGTTATCAAATGGATTTCAATAAAATTGCGTACGTACTTTGTGTACTATAAGTGTTTTGACTATACATATTCTTAAGAGCAACTAGGGATGCCAACTATTGATAATTGATCTGTATATTTCTATCGTAGTCTCCATACAGCACGAAGTATGCAGGCCAGCACATCTAACCTTTTGCACACGTACAGTGTAGTTCGTGTAATTGCTGATTATTTTTGAGTAACCAACACATGACAGTGCTGCCAACATGATTCCAATGTTTAACTGATAGTAACTACCATACTAACAAATGGATTTCCAACAAAACTGGAACATATATTAACCTGAAATATTGATTAATATTGAGCAATCCATGTATGCCAGTGTTACCAATATGAATCTGCACGTGCAGATAGGTTTAACGTTTAACTACATATAACTTCCATAACACACAATGGATAACTAACAAATTGTATATGTACAGTTTATGCAGTAATTGTGCACATTTTCATAGGCAGCAGACCAACCAACTAACTAATAACTCTCTCTGAGTATTTGAGCCGTAGACTCTCAGTATCTCAGAATACTTTAGAGGAATCTATTTCAACAAACAAACGAACAAACTACTTGGGAGAGAATGTTTCAGATATATTTCGAGAAAATCGTAAATGTCAGCATTACCAACTTAATTCCATAGTTAAATTTATTGTTACAGATAAGTCTATATGGATCAATCATTGGTATGCATCTTAAATTTTAAGAAATTAGGCTCTTTTGTTCGTCACGGAACTACCGGTACTTACTTTTATTGCGCCTTGATCGAACATTCCCCCTAAAAGTCACAGATAGACTGGTCCTGGTACAGAAGCTGCACGGTCAGCACACCCTTGATGTGACAAAGAGCGCGGCTCTAATTATTGCTGCACGCACCTATATCCTATATGTCGATTACTTAAAAAATGAATGGGGTGACGTTTGCTGCTATGAGGGAAATGACCTCGATAATATACATATATATATACAGTGTTTTTTTTAGGGAGAAGTAACATTTGAAAACTGTTTAAGAAAAAAATATTGGTACATTTATATCTAGTCGGGCAAATATAACTTCCGACTTGAAAGTTCATCGATCAGCTGGCGTCAACGTGCTGTTTACAACAGCTGGATGAGATTTCGAGTAATCCTCGATTTAAATCGATCTATCGGATCAGTTTCTTTTGGTCGGCAACACGGCACTCCGTTCTTATAAGCACGCAGGCTATTGTTTGGAGGCCGGGGTAGGTTGTTATTTTGTGCGTGTGGTCAGTTTTGAAGGATGAAGAAAATAACGAACTATTTAACATCCACCGTGGCATCGAAAAGCTGAAAGTTAACGATTCGAACGCAAACAATGATCGGGCTTTGCAAATTGCCGAAATTTTCAAGATCGTGATGTTTGTCGACTACAAATGAGAGTACTCCTTAATTTAAAAAAAGGCACTGTAATATATATATAAAGCCCTCTCTATTCCCTAGAATTAGGTCCTTTAGCACATAGGCGAAATATCGAATTTGTCGTGGAAGGACCAAATAAGGTTCATTTGAGCCTTGCAAAGCAATAATCAAAAATTGGCAAGCCTCAAAGGGACCCGTATCTACGTTTTCAGGTCCTAGAATCAATGGTATGGCCTCCGTCTTGAGGAAAGAATTCATGATGGAAATTAATAAATGTAAAACAAGAATATTTGAATGCAGCCATAAATCAGAAACCTCTATGGACATCAAATTGGCAGGTGAAAAGCTAAAGGAAGTAGGAGAATTCTGTTACTTAGGAAGCAAAATAACCAGTGATGTACGAAGCAAAGAGGATATAAAAAGTAGGTTAGCTCCGGCAAGGAAAGCATTTCTACACAAAAGGAATCTGTTGACATCGAATATAGATTTAGGTATTAGGAAGTCATTTTTGAAGGCCTTTATCTGGAGCGTGGCACTCTATGAAAGTGAAACAGACTATTGGTGCAGCAGAAAAGAGGAGAATTGAAGCGTTTGAAATGTGGTGTTACAGGAGAATGATGCAGATCAGATGGGTAGATAGAGTTACAAACGAAGATGTATTGAGACTAGTGGGGGAGGAGAGAAGTTTCTGGCGACTGCTAATGAAGAGAAGAGATAGGTTGGTAGGACACGTACTACGACACCCAGGAATAACAAGCTTAGCTATGGAAGGAAGGGTTGAGGACAAGCACTGTAGGGGTAGACCAAGGTTAGATTATGTTAAACAGATTGCCTCGGATGTAGGGTGTGGTAGCTATGTAGAGATGAAACGATTAGCTCAGGACAGGGAAGCATGGAGCGCTGCATCAAACCAGTCAAAAGACTGATGACTCAAACAACAACAGAATCAACCGTTTTCGAGATATTTACAAAAGGACATTTCCGTTCGGTTAAACATATTATTTAAATGAGTGTATTGATAACTAGCAATGCGGGCTGCATCATGCCACCCGTAACCAGCATTGTTAAGTTGGATCGCATTCTATGAGTGGATGTTTGTTATAGTAGGCTATCTAACCTTTCTAAGCACGTTTAAGTCATACATTAGAGCCATTATTTTATTATTCGGAAAACTACTGTAACTCTATGAAATTTAAATGCTTTCAGTCGCCCACACATTGTACTCAAATTGTAATTGGTGTTATTCCCTCACCTGAAAAAGAATTACATGTGATTAATTAATTCTGTATTACGTAGGATATACCATACTGTATATTCAACACACATAGAAATGAAATTAGTCATTCTATTTGAATTGGATCCGTATTGACCATAACACTGATAATGAATACTTCTGTTGTTCCACCTTTCAATAATGCAAGATTAAAGATGGTATTATTACAATCCGTGCGTGTTTCGGAGTGTTGGTACTCCTTATTTAGCGGAATTACAAGTGAATAGTAAAGAGAAAAACAATAAATCTTTGACAGAAACAATAACACGCAATATTAATATAGTAACAATGTTAAAACATTTTATCTTGAGGATAAAATAATAATATACAGCAATGACTAAAAATGATAACAAAAGAACCAATGAATTTAAATGACAAAAACCCAAAGTAAATAAAAACCTGCCAATAAAATAGTACCGTACTAAAGAAAATGAGCTATGGCATGAATGTTATAATAATACAGTAACAATTTAAAAAACCATGTCTTGAGAAGAATAGAAAGTGCTGATGATAACCAAAGTGGAACACCACGTAAGTGGGTCGTTTATTTGATGTTAGGTTAAGCTGGTAAACTCACCTTCTTTTAATTAAAAGACGAAGAAGAAATTGGATTAAGACCAATTGGATTAATTGGTCTTAATCCACGAGGAAGTTAATGGACAAGTTGAAATTGCTTCTGCTACTGTGACAGAACCTCTGTCTAACTGGTCTGCAATCCGCTGAGCTGCAACATCTCTAGGGTGAATTAATTCTTTATTGATCCAAACTAGGGAAGATTATTAAAGTATTTCTTATGATATTTGGTTTAGCTTCTTAAATCCGCCAAACGAGCGCTGCCCAGCTATTTTGCCTACTCTTCCTTGTACAAAACCGACCGAATTTCTTGTTTGTTACAAATGGATTTTCCATGCAGCTGAGACAAAGGAGCTGTCAGGATAAATGATATATATCATGTTTTGTGGTCCATTCATTTTCAGTGATAACAGAACCGACAGATGTGAAGCATATTCATGAATTTATCCACCGTCTGATCTGTTCCCACTACTCTTCTCGCTTTGTGGGTGGCATAACAAACAGGAGCATCCATCTGTGAATTAGTTGTTTAGTAGACGTAAGATTAATGCCATTGAGTGTGTTTCAAGCCATAAACAAAACAGAAGTTTGAACACACTAAATTACAAATAGTTTTACTATGAATGTCTAATATTTAAGATCGTATACAGCTATAGCACCACTGGTGACATGTTAATGTTGCTCAAGTGGCAATCTCTATAAATAAATTAAAGCTTTTGCTAGTCTGTTTATTTATCAGTATGCCCAGGATTGGCACGTAAAGAACCTCAACTATCTTAGTGAGATTCTTACTTGGGACTTGCTAATACCTTGTGACCATGACGGCTAGGTTTTCTCCCTAAATGCATTGGGGATATTTATACAGTAAATCAATGATTACAAAGTGCGATATGAGATACACATGACATTATGTTGTCAGGCAACTCTAATGACTTTTCCAAGAGTTGAAAGTCTCATTACTTGAATAAAATATTAATGTGTCTGCAAAATACGTTATAATTCTCGCGGTATGGTCAACAGTTTTCGCGCCTAGCTCATGGCTCTCTTCATGTGATACCAAGTAGCATCACAGCCAAAAAGAACTTCAGTAAAATTGATATTCTTTTCCATGTGCACATTACTGTATATAGGAGGTTTTATATGGGTTGTCACAGTTCATTGTCATTATAGTGGAGGCTGGTAGTTGTATCATTACCAGCAATACGAACAAACATGCTTCTGAAGTCTATCAAACAGCTTCATACCATGCATTTTTATTAGTATGAATCCACATTTATGGTGTTCAAAACATCAATACTCTGTGAATTACGAGCTGTCTTGAATTTGTTTTGATCTGCTTTTTCTGTAGATCATTCATACTTTAATTATTTTCATTGCTATTGTTCGTTGCTGACTTATGCTGTAATCATCGTAAGTTGAACGTATCAGGAGGTTGATGAAGGAAATCCTACAAAAAATAAAATTTTAATTAATTAAAACAATATTTTCAATATTTGTCTCTTAAATTGTTTTATAGCTCACGAAACAGACATTTTGTTCATGGAAGTATTCAGTGTAACAACTGCCTGCGTCGTGGTGTGGGTGAAGTGAACGAAGAAGATGACATAAGCATCCATTCCATGAACCAGGGGGAAATGTCAGTACAAAGTTAAAACCTACTACCCGTAGTAATCTACATTTCCGCCTAGCCACTACACTAATGCGGACAGAAGCGAAATAATTTTTATGTCATAATATGGAAAGTAATTCATATTATACATTCCACAACCCATATACAGTACTTTCACCCAAAGTGAGAAAATTTAGGATCTTTGAACTTATTATTGAAACCCGGACAGAGTAGGATAGAAATGCTTGTCGGATAATGAATTAAATATGATCTGCTCAACACAAAGTATTTATAAATTAATTACATGAAAGCTATATGGTGACTGAAAATCAATTATGTTACATCTATAAATATTGACGTACTCATATTCAGTAATAGGGATGTATAGAACTAGCACAGATAGAGTGAACTGCTGTTGTACTGTGTAAGCGCAAGGCGCTCTTCAGTTGTCTCCTGTGTTCTCATGCCGCTAATATCCACGCATTTAAGTTGTTTAAATAGTTATTTTCGAGAATATGACGAGCTATTGCAGTGTTCCTCTTTGCAAAACTCAGGGAAGCCCGTTTTCGTTTCACCAATTTCCACAAAATAAAGAAATGAGGAAGAACTGGTTACATGCTATTAGAGGGAAACATTTCGATGAGAAAGATCTGACCGAAAATATTAAAGTGTGTTCCCATCATTTTCAACCCGATGACTTTACGAAAGCTGTGTTGGGTAAGTGTGATGTACAAAGGGAAATAATTCCTATTTTGTACCTATAAACTGATTAGACATTTCGATAACAACCACTGAATGTATGCGTTTGTTTTTGAAGGTGAGAGAGCAAGATTAAAACTGGGCGCTGTTCCTCGCTTCTTCCGTGGACCACGAACACAACAAAAATAAGGAAGAGGCCATACACAGGAAAATTGCCGGATTACCACGATAATCCTACAATATCGGAATCTGCAGAAATCATCTCCATTGAAGTACGGGAAGAAATCGTCAATATACACGAAGAAGTGAATGTAACATTTGTGATTCCCATTTTCAAAGACATCAATACTCAGACAAATACTACAAGAATAAATGTCGCAACATGAAGTTACAAACGTACTATGGTTGGTTTCTTGAAATATGAATTAATCGTCAACTTCCATTTGCCCGACGGAGAATGTGGTAGCGACTGACTTCTACATTCTTGAGAAATAGTCAGATGAATGGAAACAGTTCCTGGCCCTAAAACAGGGATTCTCAAACTTTTTAAACATTGTACCCCTAAGTCGTTTCCAAGGGGTACGGGAACGATTCTTATTGATAAATTGTCAAAATGACGTAAGAAGCAAACGTTGCAATGAATTTTCTAGGTATACATTACCGGTATCAACTTCCTTTGATTATGCTTACCTTAAAACACGACAGTTTCATGCAAGCTATCAACCTAAGAAAAGATATGAATCGAAGTCTATAAGCAAGGGGAGCAAGTGAATATTTAAATCTCTATTTATGATTTAAGTCTTATGGAGATCTATTTATCAATATAGGCCTACAATGGTCAAGTAATTGTAATCTTTAGGAGAAAGCATGCTGAATAATAAAGCGTGTTAGAATTTTGTTATTACCGCTGTATTAATTCTTCCTTCCTCCCGCTAGTTTTAGTGCCTCTGGTCCGTAGCTCATTTTGCAGATGTTTAACGCTTAAACGCTGAAAATCGTCCATAATATGTTAGGGTATATAACTATAGAATTAATTAATATAATATTGGAGTAAAATTAGAGAAGATATAATTTACTTTAGCTTAGAAATCTCGGTCACAATCTATACATTCCTCGCAGCTGACTGGGAGAAATATAAAACGATCGCCTTGCGCTTACCCAGTACTACACGAGCACTATCTGGCGCGAACTTTCTTCGGCTACATCTCTATTATAGAACAATGTCATGCAAATAGCGAATAGTGGTATACACAAATACTAACAGGAACCACGCCATTGCTGGTGTAACTGGTGTTCGTAATCCCACACTTGGATACCGCGGGGTTGATATTGTACGTTATAACGTGAGGTTATTAACTTGTACAATGAGACGCAAGACTTCTGAGTCTTTGCTTCTTATTGTACAATGAAAAAAACCACAGCCTGCTTCCAGTCGACCGACCGGGTCAGGGATGGAATGAATGAAGCCCCCATCTAGCGGCGAGGATATTGACTGTGCCGACTACCAAAGCCTGTCGCACTCTCGTGGGGCCCTGATAAAATGAATAACAGATGAAATGAAATTATAGTGGAGAGTGTTGCTGGAATGAAATTGTGACAGGGAAAACCGGAGTACCCGGAGAAAAACCTGCATGCCTCCGCTTTGTCCAGCACAAATCTCACATGGAGTGACCGGGATTTGAACCACGGACCCAGTGGCGAGAGGCAGGCGTGCTGCCGCCTAAGCCACGGAGGTGAATTGCGGCAGCCCAATTCTTCAGCTTCCTCAACTCTTTTGATATGAGGATGGAAGATGTTACTGAAGCACTGGTACCATTGGACTGGGATGTAAATATCAAGCGTGAGTTCATTACAAATTAAATACTTGGATACGACCAAAAGGACTCTGTGCATGGTTAGGAGTTATATTTTGTATATATACTGCTCAAAAAAATTAAAGCACCACTTTTTTCAAAGGCCACCAAATTTTGAAAAGTTGACCTACAAGCTCGAAATCTCAGTATGACGTTTGTCCTGACGCCTACCAAGCATATGCTTCAGCACAACTCCCCAACTTGAGTAGTTTCGGGGTAGCACCCAGAAAACCAGCCCATTTTCGAAAACCGCAAATTGAAGTTTGCGAAAAACGCTGCAGGACTTGTCGCAGGTTGCCAAAGCAGTCGAAAATGAATGAGTCTTGCTCTTAAAGGTTCCACAAACACGTAGAAATCGTTACATTTGACGTTTGGGCATTTTCAACCCCCTTCATCATCCCCTAAACATGGACTACCATTGGGGGCGTCTGAGAAGGTACCGGGTGTGTTTAACCATCTGAAAACCTGCACACCGTCCTCAGTTGCTGATTGCAGTAAGTTCTTAAGGCCTCCGGCAATGTCCACACCTCCTAACACCCTCAACTGGCATGGGACCAAACCACCCCCTCTCGATTCACCCCTAAGGAAGGTTTTAATCGAGATGTTTATCAGTGCTGTGAATGCGGGGGTCTTCCCCTACCGTTTCAAAAAAGGAGCTGTGCCTTTGTCACCACCCCTTCCCCTGCAACCCTCGTTTGTATGATTTTTCGAATCAGGCCCTTTTTAAGGGCTGAAACGAGGTCTTAATCGCTGAAAGGACTGTAAAGGTCCTTAGAAGTAGTGGTGACACGAAATCAACCCCTTCCGATCGATGATTGACATTCCGTCCACGAAATTCGAAATTGTTGCACCCCCAAACCTCCCTGTCTGGACGCGTAACGCGTCATGGCAGAGTTTTCAGAGTTGGATGGAAATGAAGCTTATGGCCTGACATGGAGCCCAAAACAGCAGGTTGGATGGAAATTCATCGGTAGGGTGGGAAACGGGACCAAAAAGTTTTCAAAAAAGTTAACAGCCTCTAGTAAGTACACCAATGCATAGGCAACCCACATCACGTCATTTTTCTCTCATTGCCAAACTTTGTAACCTATTGCCGATTATAGGCAACCCACACGCACGGACGTGATGTGGGTTGCCTATGAATGGGCGTACTTACTGTAGGCTGTACACTTTTTTGAAAAAATTTGGTCCCGTTTCCCAACCTACCGATGAATTTCTATCCGACCTGCTGTTTTGGGCTCCATTGCAGGCCATAAGCTTCATTTCCATCCAACTCTGAAAACTCTGCCATGACGCGTTACGCGTCCAGACAGGGAGGGTTGGGGGTGCAAAAATTTCGAATTTGGGGGACGGAATGTCAATCATCGATCGGAAGGGGTTGATTTCGTGTCACCACTACTTCTAAGGACCTTTACAGCCCGTTCAGCGATTAAGACCTCGTTTCAGCCCTTAAAAAGGGCCTGATTCGAAAAATCATACAAACGGGGGTTGCAGGGGAAGGGGTGGTGACAAAGGCACAGCTCTTTTTTGAAACGGTAGGGGAAGACCCCCGCATTCACAGCACTGATAAACATCTCGATTAAAACCTTCCTTAGGGGTGAATCGAGAGGGGGTGGTTTGGTCCCATGCCAGTTGAGGGTGTTAGGAGGTGTGGACATTGCCGGAGGCCTTAAGAACTTACTGCAATCAGCAACTGAGGACGGTGTGCAGGTTTTCAGATGGTTATACACACCCGGTACCTTCTCAGACGCCCCCAATGGTAGTCCATGTTTAGGGGATGATGAAGGGGGTTGAAAATGCCCAAACGTCAAATGTAACGATTTCTACGTGTTTGTGGAACCTTTGAGAGCAAGACTCATTCATTTTCGACTGCTTTGGCAACCTGCGACAAGTCCTGCAGCGTTTTTCGCAAACTTCAATTTGCGGTTTTCGAAAATGGGCTGGTTTTCGGGGTGCTACCCCGAAACTACTCAAGTTGGGGAGTTGTGCTGAAGCATATGCTTGGTAGGCGTCAGGACAAACGTCATACTGAGATTTCGAGCTTGTAGGTCAACTTTTCAAAATTTGGTGGCCTTTGAAAAAAGTGGTGCTTTAATTTTTTTGAGCAGTATATTTCTACCCCGAACACTGTTGGCAGTTCAACAGAATTGGATCCGTGGCAAACGACTTATACGGTATAGAAATAAAAACTTCTCCATACTCAAAAAAGAAAAAATCAACAATTATATCAAAATTTCAACGTGTGCTTCATTCACTACCTCACACCACCAAATCTTCTATGCCCAAGATAGCGGGTTCAAACCCGGCCGAAGCCGTCGGATTTTTTAAGAGCGTTAAAAATCCCTCAGTATGCCTTCCTTCGGAGGGGAAGTAAAGCCGGCGGTCCCATGTCATAGATTTATGGCATGTTAAAGATCCTTCCACTAATTGCACCTGTGTGAAGCTAAATTGGATAGGTTAAGAATGTAAACAACGCTCTTAGGTTTCTATGTTCGTTGCCAAGAGCCGACTGCGGCGGCGTCTAGTAGCTCAGTTCTGAACTTGGCCTAGTAGTCGTTGACGGTGGCGCTTGGCGGCAAAAGTAGGAACTATTTGAAAAATTCTTAGTTGCAGTACTTAAATTAACAAACAGATAACACACACTAATACAGTCATCACAATTAACACCGGTTATCAGACAGATTCTACTCACACCCAAAGTACACGGGGCTACATGACCGCGTTGTCGCAGCCCCTAAACTTAAGAACCAACCAACCAACCACCACCAAATATGTGTCTTGCAAGTACTTGCGGCTGTAAAGGGCTTCAATATTATTTTACTGTTCTGGTTGTGAAGTGGGTTAGTGTAGCTTCAGGCAACTGATCGCGCTCTGCATGGCAAGCAGAAATGTTAGTTATCCAATATAATACATCTACTTTAAGAGATTTAGCAAGATATACAATGTACGCCACAGATTACACTTGATAGCTCGTTTACGTTCTATGTTGTGTCATAATGTTTGAAGGTCCGCTTGGAATGAGATATTGAAGCAGCAGTTCCGTTTATGTGTCAGTTATCATGGTGGCAGCACATAAATATGACTTGTATTGTCACAGGCCTCCATAATGCTAAGTTTACTGACTTTCAAGCGTTTGATCTCTGGGCCTTGTATAACGTCTAAATATGATTATATCGCTTTCATTGGCCGAAAATAGATAAATCATCTTACCATTACTGAATGCATTTGACCGAATTTCCTCTAATAAGGATATAATATACAGCATGTTATCAGTGTGAGTTCTGTTTACATTCACAATATGCCACTTTAAAGACAACCTACAGTACTGTTAGCTGGAGGGTTTTTATCATTAGTGTTATTTTAACTATCAAGAAATCGTTGTTAGATACTTGAAATTAAATGCTGAACGTTCGTGATTTTTAAATCGCATGTCCCTTCCAAGACTATTTGTTCAAAATACGTGACTGTTATCTGTCTAAAGTGAATGCATAAAATTATTTTTATCTTTGTCTTTATTATTATTATTATTATTATTAATATTATTATTATTATTATTATTATTATTATTATTATTATTATTATGTATTTACATAATCTAAAAGTGGACATCCCCGTGGAGTAGGTTAGTACGCTTGCCGATTATCTTGGTTGTCCAGGGTTCGACTCCTGGCGCCATCAGGGACCTTAGGACTGATGTGGGGGTGGTGATCTCAGTCTCGTGAGCATAATAGAGTAGCTGTCTGATAAGAGAGGCAGCAAACCTTGTCAAGAAAGCCGAGATTAACGACCGAGGGGACCCATCAACCTGACCTCACGTCACCTAGCAATGTACAGGCCATATGGCTGAGCAGCGATAGCTTGGTAGAGCAAGATTTGTTTCTTGTAATACACACATCAAAAAAAGTTTTGCATCACCTCGGTTCCAAGAGTTCCGGAACCGTTAAATACAAAGGGAATAGAGATCAACACAAACAACATTTCAGCTCGTTTTATTGCTCATGAGACCCACACATTGCATGTTGTACCATCATACAGCTAGACTTTCAGCATTTGTGGTCCAGATTGCAGTACACACCACTACCTCTAATACCCAGTAGCACGTCCTCTTGCATTGATGCATGCCTGTATTCGCCGTGGCATACTATCCACAAGTTCATCAAGACACTGTTGGTCCAAATTGTCCCACTCCTCAACGACAATTCGGCGTAAATCTCTCAGAGTGGTTGGTGGGTCAAGACGTCCATAAACAGCCCTTTTCAACATATCCCAGGCATGTTCGATAGGGTTCATGTCTGGCGAACATGCTGGCCACTGTAGTCGAGCGATGTCGTTATCTTGAAGGAACGCATTCACAAGATGTGCACGATGAGGTCGAGAATTGTCGTCCATGAAGACAAATGCCTCTCCAATATTCTGCCGATATGGTTGCACTATGGGTCGGAGGATGTCATTCAGGTATCGTAAAGCCGTTTCGGAGCCTTCCATGACCACCAGTGGCGTACGTCGGCCCCACATAATGCCACCCCAAAACATCAGGGAACCACCACCTTGCTGCACTCGCTGGACAGTGTGTCTAAGACGTTCAGCCTGACCAGGGTGCCTCCAAACATGTCTCCGACGATTGTCTGGTTGAAGGCATATGCGACACTCATCGGTGAAGAGAACGTGATGCCAATTCCGTGGGGTCCATTCAGCATGTTGTTGGGCCCATCTGTACCGCGCTGCATGGTGTCGGGGTTGCAAAGCTGGACCTCGCCATGGACGTCGGGAGTGAAGTTGCGCATCATGCAGCCTATTGCGCACAGTTTGAGTTGAAACACGACGTCCTGTGGCTGAACGAAACGCATTATTCAACATGGTGGCATTGCTGTCAGGGTTCCTCCGAGCGGCAATCCGTAAGTAGCGGTCATCCACTACAGTAGTAGCCCTTGGGCGGCCTGAGCGAGGCCTGTCATCGACAGTTCCTGTATCTCTGTACCTCCTCCATGTCCGAACAACATCGCTTTGGTTCACTCTGAGACGCCTGGAAACTTCCCTTGTTGAGAGCCCTTCTTGACACAAAGTAACAATGCGGACGCGATCGAACTGCGGTATTGACCTTCTAGGCATGGTAGAACTACAGACAACATGAGCAGCGTACCTTCGTCCTGGTGGAATGACTGGAACTGATCGGCTGTCGTACCCCCTCCGTCTAATAGGCCCTGCTCATGCATGGTTGTTTACATCTTTGAGCAGTTTTAGTGACATCTATGAACAGTCAAAGGGACTGTATCTTGGATACAATATACACAGTCAACGTCTATATGCCGGAGATCTGGGAACCGAGGTGATGCAAAACTTTTTTTGATGTGTGTATATTAAATCGCTGCTGACAAACTAACATTAATGATAGAATGGTGAACGTACTTTAATGAACAGTGCATAAAGCCTATCAGGATGATATAGAAATGTTACATCATAAGGAGCAGCGAGAAGTTAGTGTTCTTAATGGCGCAGTTGGTAAGCGACTAGCAAATGAAATGTGACGGATGTCCAGTGATTACTATGTGAAGCACAGTGATTAAGGCAGATACGCTATGGCCTTCAAGTTGTTATTTTGTAGAGCAGTGAGTTGATTTGCAACGCAAGTTCCCAAAACTTTAAAGAGTGATTGACGACGCCGCCGCCGCCAGAGAGTTATTTTTATCTCGTTGAAAAATGTGTCGCCACTGGCGTTTAATGTGATGAATGGATTTATAAGACGGGGAAAATTAATTGCTCACTCAGTGGACCCTACTTACAGCAAGCAAAGATCGTCAGAATTTATGACACAAAAAGTTCGTTGGTTCGATGAACGTTTAGTATGCAGTATTACACACAACTGACATCGTCTTCTCTTCTGATTAAAAAACAGACATATGAAACCTCCACTGGAAAAAGGAACAATACTACATTGTATTCATTTTAGAGGAAATTAATTTTAAATTTGCAGATATATCCTGTACGTTATTTAAATTGTCCATCCTATTTCCTTTCCGTAAATAAAATGCATGAACAGAAATTTGAGCCTCTTCATACCCGAACTCACAGAAAGGCAATGCAAGAATGAAGATTGTCAGAAGTGTTGCAGATCATCAAACTGTATATTAGATCTCAATTCAGAACCCTTATTGTGTGGTAGAATGATGTAGTATTCTCTTCCATTTGCCGACAAAACACTCATCTACACGTGAAAATCTCGGAACTTTTCCCATGTATAATTTCTTTTATTGGTATCGCTGTGTCATTTCCTCATGTAGTGTTGTACACCATTATTCAAAACACTGTTAGTAGGTATGATATTATCATCGTTATTTAATCGATTTTAGTGTACAATATTCTACAGCTCAAATATCTACAGAACTGTTGAAGATATCGACATTGTTTCCAAATTCTCAAATCGTATTAGGGGCTCATAACACACTGTCCACTTCGTCCCCAGCACATACGTAATCACCGAGAAACCGGTAGCAGCTTCGATTTTTTTAAGGGACGATACCTACTTCATCCACTAAAACAACTAAAAATTCAGTGACGAGTTCAGTGATGTACTTATTTGGCAAGTCCGACAAGTACCTTTTGAGTTATTAAAGGATTCCAATGTGTCGGCATTATACAGAAGGCGATGCGCCACCCTCTGGATTGTCGAGTGCTTGATTATCTTGCGTATCCCACTCCTTGTTGACGTACCGAATTTATTCCATTCATTGAATACTGTGCTTTTGTGTACATTTTCATAGTGATTGATGGTTAAACAGACTCGTAAGAATCAACTTTTGACGATACGTTTGCGTTAGACTAAATGGGCGAGTTTTGTTCCATTTCTGATTTTAATATGTACAGTACATTAAGTCACTACCGGGTGAGTTAGCCGAGGTCATTGCGGCATGACTGTTGGCAGTCGCTCACATCCGGGAGGCGAGGAGGTTCGAATCCCCCCGCCGGCAACCTTGAAGATGGTCTTCTGTGGTTTCCCATCTTCCTTCCAGGCAAATGCCGGGGTTGATCCCTAACTATAGGCCACAGCCGCTACCTTCCAACTCCTCGACCCTCCCATCCAACATTCCTCCCCAACGGTACTTGTAGATCACCCATTGGGTGTCCGTCTCGAAGCAGCTACAAAACTGGCGAGCCGAACATGTCCTCGGACACTCCCGGCACTAAAAGCCATACGCTAAAAAAAATTAAGTCACTGTCTCAGGTCCGCCAGTACTACAGAATTTTCGTACTTATTATTTGCCCTATGCAATGAGGTGGTTTCAGATATTTCGGCTAGGATTCAGGACGAGGTGGATAGGGAGAATGGCACACGTCCATACGTGACTGGATTTTGAAAATGTACACAAAATGACAGTATTCAATGAATGAAATACATTTGGTATGTCAACAAGGAGTAGGTCACGCAAGAGAATCATGTACACGACAGTCCAGAGGCTGGCGCATCGCTTTCTGTCTAAAGCTGACACATTGGTTACCTCAACACGTACTCGTCAGACTTGCAAAATAAACACATCACTGAACTCGCCACTCAATTCTTAGTTGTTCTAGTGGGTGAAATTAGTATCGTCCTATTTAAGAAAGCGAAGTTGCTACCAGTTTCTCGGTGACTACGTATGTGCTGGGGATGAAATGGACAGTGTTTTATGAGCCCCTACATAAGATTTGAGAATTTGTAAACAGAATGTCGATTACTTCATCAGTTCCATAGGTATTTGAGGTGGCCCTCTGAGCTGAATATCCCAGTATAACAGATGATTCAGCAACCCATTCCAATATCGTTTGCTGCAACCCAACTAACGCGCATTGCTTGCTTCCCGCATGGTACTAAAGCACTGCAAGGATATCCTGCAAACAATATTGAACCCTATTATTTTTCCCTCCATGCGACTACAGACTAATACGAGGGAAAAATAATAGTGTTCTGTACCGTTTGCGGGACATGCTAGCAGTGCATTATATCATACGAAATGCAGGCAGAGAAATATCGACCTTCTTACCAGCACGCGTTAGTTGGGTTGCAGCGAACAATATTGGAAGGGGCTGCTGGATCATCCGGTATATAACTTGACCTCCAACCTAGTATTCACAAAATATCAACGTTCGTAGTTGACTCTTCATATCTTTGACCGAGTGAACCTGTCCATGTCTCGCGTGTTGTGGTCAGCTCAAGTAGTTGGCCGTCCCTGTAAACTTGGGCTATCAACTAATTTGAGCGTCACGATCTCTGCGGAGACATTAAGCTAATTACTGACAACACGATAGTTCGTCACTCCCCGGGCGTCCATTCATAGTCCTGCGGTGCTTGGTTTGCTTTTGAGAAAAAACATATCAAAGTTGAAGAACACATCAGTCATGATGTGAACAGCTTTGTGAACTGAATCTGAAGGTCTCGTCTCATCAACCTCTTCCTTTAGTGTTTTGATGCTCGATGAATCAACATTTGCTACTCTTCAATCGTAGGAGATGAAAATTATGTATTTCTTAGTACTGGAATCTGAAAGAGGTGGAAAGATTTACAGAAAGTTGTATTTTTAGCCTACTTTTCACATTATGCAAAAATGAGGAAAAAGTAGACTTATGAGAGCGATCTGGGCAAATGTATATCTGTTTGTCTGTCTGTCTGTCCGTCCTTGTGTCTGTCTGTCTGTCTGTGTGTATGTTCCTCCCCCCCCCCCTATCAACTCCTTAACGGCTGCGGGTAGTTTGAAGTGTTTTGCGTGATCAATCACTTTGTCTTTGGTCCATTTGAAATGGTGTGCATGTCAAAGTCAAATATTTTGAAATACCTTCACCTGATTTATAGCAGTCCTTCAATACTTTGCGTAAAATAAATGTCACTCAGCAACAAGAAGTTCCGTGACATACTAAAGAGCCTACTTTTCTTAAAATTTAAGATGCATGCCAATGATTAATCTATATGGATCTATCCAGATTAATGACGAAATTAATTTGGTAATATCTAAAATTCTAATTAGTTGTAAATACTGTATACCTGGCACAATGTAACCTAATAGAGCAATACAGTTCGCAGCCCTGGTGACTAAATATATTCTTAGTTCAATTTCTTAAGGTACAGAATACAAAATTTGGTTCAAGTCCATGGATAGCATGGACGTTACATGCAGTTAAACATTGGATCTAAAAGCGCGCGGAAAATCGTGTTGGCAACAATGGCATGCATGTATTGGTCAGAAATAATCTGAAATAATATGATCTATTGTTGTGCCAATTTTGAATGAAATCCGTTATTTAGTATAGAAGTTATATGCATTTTAAAATTGTACTTATCAGCAGGATTAGAATCATGTTGGCAGCACTTACGTATATCAGTTACTCCAAATTAATCTAGAATTACAGGTACTATACGTGTGCAAAGTTTAGAGCTATTGGCTTGCATACCTTCTGATATATTGATATTAAGGTAACAAAAATAGAGACAGCATTTATTAACAGTTGGCAGCCCTAGTTGCTCTTAAAAATACGCATAGTCTTATCTGTCATCGTACACATAGCACATACCAAATTTGGTTGAAATCCAAATGATAGTATAGAAGTTACATGTATTTAAATTTGGACCTCTCAGCAGTCTTAGAATCATGTTGGTAGCACTGACATATATAAGTTAGTCCAAATTAATAAAGAATGTCAGATACTATACGTGTGCATAGTTTAAAACTGTCGGCTTGCATACTTTCTGATATATTGGTATTTGATAAAATACATTGAGTTCATTTATTAACAGTTGGCAACCCTGGTGGCTCTCAAGAATAAGCTCAATCATATCTGTCTATTCATACTCCTGCGGTGCTTGGTTTGCTTTTGAGAAAAATAATATCAAAGTTGAAGAACACACCAGTCATGATGTGAACAGCTTTGTGAACTGAATCTGAAGGTCTCGTCTCTTCAACCTCTTCCTTTAGTGTTTTGATGCTCGATGAATCAACATTTTCTACGGCATCTGCAGTGGAGAAGATGGACTTTGGTACAGTGAAGATGGCGGAAGAGGCAACCCAGTACTCAGGAGTTAAATATGAGTACAACCTGCTGTCTTGTAGGTTTGGTAGTGGAATACCAAAGGCTAAGGGGGACAACCCTGAGAGAAAATCCTCCAATATGTTAGGCCTAGCAAGCCAATAAAGGAGTAAATAGTTATGCGCTTTCAATGTTAAAACGAGCCTCGGAAAGAAGAATACCCAAAATGGACAGCTCACACGCCTTACAGTTGACAGGAATGATGGCATCCAGCCTGATGTTATGCAATGTAAGGCTGTGGGAAAAAACAGAATAAAGAAAGATAAAACCAAAATGAGAATAGGAACACTGAATGTGATGACATTAACGGGAAAATGTGAAGAACTTGTAGATCTGATGGAAAGAAGGCAACTGGATGTATTAGGTCTGAGCGAAACCAAATGGAAAAGGAAAGGGAAGAAAATTTTAAGAGGAGGATATACCCTTTACTGGCGTGGTAAATGGAAAGGGTCGCATAATGGAGTGGGCTTTATTATAAGTAAGAAAGTAGATGCTGTTGCAGATATTAATTATATTAGCGACAGAATCATTAGAGGTACCATCAAACGAAAAAATCCCAAACCTAGTGCAGGTTTATGCCCCACAAACGTGGTGCAAGGATGAAGAGAAACAGAAGTTCTTGGAACAGCTTGAGAACCAATTGGATAAGGAGAACATTATGATAATAGGTGACTTAAATGCTCAGGTGGGATGCAAAAGGGAGGGTGTAGAAAGAGTGATTGGCCCATTTGGTTATGGAAACAGAAATCTAGAAGGGGAAGACCTGCTTGATTTGTGCAGTCGAAATAGTCTTCAAATTCAAAATACCTGGTTTAAGAAGAGAGAAAGCCATAAAGTAACTAGATACAGCTGGGATGGAAGACATAGATCAATGATAGACCTTGTAATAACAGCGGGTGAAGCAGGAAAACAAGTTGTGGATGTCAAAGTCGTTCCCAGTGAAAGTCTCGACAGTGACCATAGGCTTGTTCTACTAGTATAACTGGTGTTAAACTGATTAATTATAAGATGGAAAAGAAACAAAAGATCAAGGTCTGGGAGCTGGAGAAATCTGATAAACGTGAGGAATTTCAAAGAAGAATTTTAGGAAAAGTTCCAAAAACTGATACCAAAAGTGCAGAGGAAGAGTGGCAAAATTTTCGAAATGTCTTAGTTGAAGAAGCTAGAGAATTATGTGGCGAAACAAGTAGTAAAGTTCGACATAAAGAGACTGCCTGGTGGAATAAGGAAGTCAAGACAATAATTCAATTAAGGAACAAAGTAAAGAGAAAATTAGAAGTGGAGAGACAAAAGAATGACAGAAATGAGGATAAAATCAGATCACTTGCTCAAGAATATCGAGAGCACAAATTAAGAGTTAAACGCATAATTAATGAAGAGAAGGATAAGATTTGGGATGAATTTGCGAAGAAACTGGAGGAAGATACACAAGGTAATAAGAAATTACTATATAAAACGGTGAAAAACAATAAAAGACATCAAGAATCATTTACAGCTTTGGAAGGAAATAATGGAGAAGTGATAAGAAGCATAAATGAAATCAGGAAATTAATGGGACAGTATTTTGATCAACTGTTAAATGATGCATCTAATAATGACAGTGGGGACACGAACATCAATTTAGGGGCCAATGATGAAAACCACCAAGAACCACCCCATCCTGGTCTGAAGTGGAAGAAGTTTAAAAGCCATGATCAAAGGGAAATCCACTGGAGTTGATGAAGTAAGTTCAGACATGATAAAAGCAGCAGGAATTAATGGGATGCATTGGTTGTACAGAGTATTACATGCTATATGGAAGGACAATAAGATCCCTGATGACTGGTCTAAAGGTGTAATAGTGCCATTGTTTAAAAAAGGAAACCGGAAAAAGTGTGAGATCTATCGTGGAATTACTTTGTTTTCCCATGTTCTAAAGATCTTGGAAAAAATAATTGCGAACGCGGACACTTAGAAAAGGCTTTAGAAGAAGAACAACATGGCTTTAGACCAGGAAGGAGTACTATTGACTTGATCTTTGCTGCAAGAATGCTTATTGAGAAACATCTTGAAAAAGGGAAAGAATTAGTAATGGTATTTCTAGATATAGAAAAAGCTTATGATAGCATTGCAAGATCAAAAATTTGGGAATGTTTAGAAAGGCACAATGTCCCAAAAGGCTTGATAAACAAGATCAAAATGCTGTATGAGAACACAAGGGCATGTGTAAGAATAGGTAATGGGGAAAGCAGATGGTTCACAACAAAACAAGGAGTCCAACAAGGAAGTTCACTGACTCCATTACTATTCATCAGAGTGATGGACATAATCCTGAAGAGAATATAAGAAGAACAGGGTAATGAAACAAATGCCCTTGTCTTTGCAGATGACGTCATGATTTGGGGAGAAAGTGCCAGAGAGGTACAAGCAAAACTGGATTCATTGGACAAGCTGTTCAAGGAGTATGGGTTGAAAATCAGCCAAAGTAAGACAGTAGTGATGACAACAGGACTGTCTAATGCAACCATTTACCTGAATAATCAGCCTCTACAAATTGTTGATCAATTTAAATATATAGCCTAGGTAGCACAGTGCGTAAGGATAAGGAGAGACAAAGTAAGGAACGAAACAAACAGGACAGAGGCTGGCATAGATATCAGTGCTACAAAATATTTGCAGAAGCAACGATTAGGATGGTATGGGCATCTTCAAAGAATGGGAGATGAGAGGACACCAAAAGCTTATTTCAACTGCCAAGTATGCCTTAGTGGATTTGTCGCTCTCCTTCACCATGGGTGTGTTCCCTATAGCAGACTCGTTATGAAAGCTGCCTTATCATAACGAGTCTGCTATAGGGAAAATCCACTAAAAAGCAGATCATCATTCAAACAGCAAATAGTATGAACCTCTTGATAATTAACTATTCCCATAAGTGTGATCCATATTTCTGAAGAATCATATAGGTGGCTCCATTGCAATGAGTCTGTATCACAACAGCTTTCTGCGACCATTTCTTTGTCTGAGTTGCATCCAAACGCCTAATAAAGATATGAGTATCGAGGTCAAATTCTAGACTCTAAATCAAGCAGTGTTAAGATATAATGACTCTGTACGACTCTGTACAATTTCTGTTCAATCACGCAGCAGAAACCCCACAAATATTAGTACATTTCTTCATATATTTACTGTTAGCCTACTTTCAATTTTTGCAAAAAATGAAAGTACACTTACGAGATCTACACAGGGCCAAAAAATGTGTCTGTTTGTGTGTGTGTGAGAGAGAGAGAGAGAGAGTGTCTCTGTGTGTGTGCGTGTGTGAGTGTGTGTACTCTGAATGTCTATCCCCCCTTATCAATTCAAACACGGTGATACCGAAAAGAACGAAATTTGGTACAGAGGTAGAACTAGCCAAGGGCACCTCAGTGTCATGTTTCATATCGCCACCATCTTGACGGCAAAGTAATGGCGGCCACCCAAATCTTCAAAGCTTAAATCAAATTACGACTAACCTAATCATCCGATCTCTACCAAATTTTGCAACAACATATATTTACATGGCAAACGTCTTTTGACTAAACTACAAGGTCATCAACCTAATAGTTTACAGATGGCGGCCATGTATGTGTGCAAATCGATTCCCCCTATCAATTCCAACACGGTGAAACCGAATTGAACGAAATTTGGTACAGAGGTAGCACTAGCAAAGGAAACCACAGTGCGATGTTTTATATCACCGCCATCTTGACCAAACCGTAATGGCGGCCACCCAAATGTTAAAGGCTTAAATCAAATTACGACCAACCTAATCATCTGATCTCTAGAAAATTCTGCAACATTATACATTTATGTATGAAAAATCCTTTGACCAAACTGCAAGGTCGTCAGCCCAATACTTTGCGGATGGCGGCCAAGTATGTGTGTAAATCGATTCCTCCTATCTATTCAAACACGGTGAAACCACATTGAACAAAATTTGGTAAAGAGGTAGCACTAGCAACGGGCACCTCTGTGCCATGTTTTATATCGCCGCGATATTGACGAAAACGTAATGGCGGCCACCGAAATGTTCAAAGCTTAAATCAAATTACGACCAACCTAATAATCTGATCTCTACCAAATTTTACAACAACCTACCCTTCTGTGGGAAGCAAACTTTGACTAAACTACAAGATCATCAGCCCAGTAGCTTGCTGATGGCGGCCACGTATGTGTGCAAATCGATTCCCCCTATCAATTCATACACGGTGAAACCAAATTGAACGAAATTTGGTGCAGAGTTAGCACTAGCAAAGGACACCTCAGTGTCATGCTTTATATGGACCAAAAACTGGTGACAATCCTCACCCTTCTCGACTTCAGCAGTGCTTTTGACACCATCAGACACTATTGAGAAAGATGGAATTTTATTACTTCGACCAGCAGACAATTAACGTTTTTGCATCATACCTGAATAATCGCCAGCAAGGTGTTGTAACCGAGGATAAAACTTCTCAGTGGCTAAGCAGAAAGTCAGGCGCCCCACAGGGTAGTGAACTAGGACCCTTGCTTTTTGTACTATATATCAACGACATCTCATCTAATTTGAAAAATTGCAAATATCACCTATATGCAGATGATTTGCAAATATACTCCCACTGCAAGACAAATGACATTCCATTGACAATTGAAACTATCAACGCTGACCTTCAACGACATGGAAAATATTCTCAGGAAAATTCCCTTCTTCTGAATCCATCCAAAACACAAGTTATCATAATTGGCTCTCAAAAACTATTGACGTCGCTCCGAGATCAAATTATTCCCCCAATTGTACTGAACAACAATGAAATTCCATACTGTCCTACAGTGAAAAATCTACGTGTGATAATAAATCAGACTCTTAACTGGTCTGAACATGTACAGAATGTATGCAAGAAGATTTTCGCAACGCTCCACTCCCTCAAAAGAAAAAAAGATATTTTACCATTTAAAGTAAGAATCCTACTCATACAGACACTAATACTTCCTATTCTTGACTACTGTGAAGTTATTCTTGTAGACGCAACCAACACATTAACTTGGAAACTTCAACGAGCTCTGAACTCTTGCATACGATTTATCTACGATCTGAGCTATGATAAACATATCACTCCCTATTATTGCGCTCTTTCCTGGCTGAAACCTGAACTACGTCGATCATATCACATTCTTGTCCAGATTTTCCGATTATTGTCTGACGATAGACCACTATACTTATCAAATAAATTCAAGTACTTGTCTTCTTTCCATGGTAATAATACACGCCCTGGTTCTTCCCTCTCCATTCCTATTCATCGCTCCTCTATATACAACAACTCTTTTCATGTGGTGGGGGTCTAGGCTGTGGAATACCCTTCCAGCCAGTATCAGGGGTACCACCTCACTATCTAAATTCAAGACCACCTGCTGGAGCAGGCCACCCCAATGTTAAAATCTTGAATCAAATTACGACCAACCTAATCATCAGATCTCTACCAAATATACTGGGGGCGTGGTGGCTCAGCGGTCTAGCTGTATGCCTCTCACCAAGGCGGTCCGGGTTCGATTCCCGGTCAATGCATGTGAGATTTTCGAAGTGAAATGCCATGTCCTGTGGTTCGGATTCCACGTAAAAAGGAGGTCCCGTGGCTCATGATCTCAAGATTAACGGTCACGTTAAACTACAAGCTTCCTTTTTTTTCTACCAAATATTGCAACAACGTACCTTTATGTGAGAAGTGTCCTTTGAGCAAGCTATACGGTCATCAGTCGAATAGTTTGCATATGGTGGCTATGTATGTGTGCAATTCGATTCCCCCTATCATTTCAAACACGATAAAACCGAATTGAACGACATTTGGCACAGAGGTAGCACTAGCAAAGGCACCTCAATGTCATGTTTTATATCGCTGCTATCTTGACGGAAATGGAATGGTGGCCACCCAAATGTTAAAAGCTTAAATCAAATTACGACCAAACTAATCATTTGATATCTACCTAATTTTACAACAACATACCTTTTTGTGGGAAGCATCTATTATTTATTTATTTATTTATTTATTTATTTATTTATTTATCAATATGAAGGAACACAGGCACCAGCCCAAATACATTCCTTCTTGACATTATCTGATTAAACAACAACATGTATCAATGAAAAATAGAGAAAACAGATTATATAAATTACACAAATTACACAAATGAAGAACAGAACATAAATACTACAAAGGAGATCGTGAAAATATAAACCATAAAATGAAAGAAAACTGTACAAAGTAGAAAAAAAGAATATACAAAAATAAAGGAGAAAAGAGTACCCAGTATTCAAGGAACAGCTGCTTTTACTTGTTTATTGAATAAGTTAGCGCCAGCGAATAAATCTACTTGAACATCAATTGAATTATAAGATGATAATATTTTAACTAAAGGCGAATTAGAATGGTGAACACTTTTAGATCTTGGGATGTGAAAGAGTGCTTGCTGTCGAGATCTTACTTGTGGTACATGAAAAGTGATGAATTGAAATAATTCTTGGCAGTCAACTTTTCCAGTTAAAATTTTCCTCAGCAGTTGCAAAGAACTTAACGACCTTCTACTTTTCAAGGACTTGAAATTGAACAAATTTCGTAAAAACTGAGTCGAAGTATCAAATGGACAAAATACATTGAACGTCTTATAATACATGTATCTTAGAAATTTATTTTGCACAATCTCAATGTGATGAATTTGATCTTTATAAAAGGGATCCCAGATTACTGCTGAATATTCTAACTTGCTTCGAACTAAACTTTCATACAACTTAACAATTACTCCAGTTTTAGTAAATAATTTGGAGTTTCTAATGACAAAACCAAGCATCTTGTTGGCCGAACTAATTATATTTGCAATATGGTTATTAAAGGTTAATTTGCTGTCATAAATAATTCCTAAATCATTTATCGACGGTACAATTTCGAGTGCTGTTTCTCCAATACAATATTTAGGATTTATATACTACTTCTTCCTTGTAAATACAATGACTTTACATTTTTTTACATTAAGGACTAAATTATTACTAACACACCAAGCTACAATATTATTAACATCCCTTTGAAGGTCATTCTCGTCTCTCAAGTTGTATATGGTCTTATATAGCTTTACATCGTCAGCAAACAATAAGCAGTCAGAGTAACATAGAATATTAGGCAAATCATTAACCAAAATTAGGAATAGAAGAGGCCCAAGATTAGATCCTTGTGGGACACCAGAAGAACTAACAAAATTACCTGAAATTTCACTTCTGAAACAAACAAATTGCTGTCTAAATTTTAAGTAGGAGCGTAACAATTGAAGTAATGGTTTAGCAACTCCAAACTGGTACAGCTTTGTCACCAGAATTTTATGGTCTACTTTGTCGAAGGCCTTTTCTAAATCCATGTATATAACGTCAGTTCTTCTATTGGTGTCTAATGCATTGTAAACCTTTTGAGTAAAACCCAGCAAATTTGTAATAACTGATCTGCCGGGCATAATATCATGCTGATATTGTGAGAGCTCAACCTTAATATGATTGTAAATCTTAGAATATAAAATGTGCTCATATACTTTTGCTATAGCATTTATCACTGAGACAGGGCGGTAGTTCGATATCATTTCAGAGTTGCCTCCCTTTAGGATTGAAATAATTCTAGACATTTTCCACTTTCCAGGAAAGCTTGACGTCTTTTAAAGAAAGATTAAAGATGAAGGCCAACTGAGAAACCAATAAGTCCACACAGCCCTTGATTATGTAAGGTGGTATGCCATCAGGCCCACAGGATTTCTTAGGCTTTAATTTTCTATTTATAGTTGTTCTTACTTCATCCACCGTTATGTGAGTCACGTTCAGCATATCAACCCTGGGCAAAACAGGAAATTCATTCAAAGACAAATGATCCGCGTTATAAGTAAAACTCGTTTTGATATATACTGAAGAGAAATACTCAGCAAACCCATCTGCAATACTTCCAGCTGTATAATGATTTCCGTTTAGTATAAATGTGTAGTCGCGTGTACGTGATTCCCGCTTGCTTTTAACATACGTCCAAAACTGATTAATGTTAATCTTAACTCCATTTTCCAGACTATGAATGTAAACAGCATAAACCATTCGTAATTTTGTTTTTAGTTCCGATCTAAGCTGTCTAAATCTTTCATCAAAATATTTCGAAAAACGTCTTTTTGTAGCACACTTTCTTCTTAATTTTTATGGTTTGGATAATATCTCGTGAGAACCATACTGGATATTTGGATTTTCGAATGAATTTCTGCGTAGGTACACAATTTTCAAAACATTTGTAGAATGAAGAATAAAAGAAATCAACAGCATGATCAACATCCTTAAATGTGTACAGTAAACTCCAGTCTAAATCTCGTATGTTGCAATAGAGTCTCAAAAAATCAGCGTTTTTGAAGTTGTAATATTCACGATTAATTCTTGGAAGCAATGGAACCTTTTTAATGGGTAGTATTGCTAAATAAAGTGCAGGGTGATGTAAGTCTTCAGGTACCAACGGGAATTCTTCGTGCTTTAAATCAATTTGAATATTACCTAAAACCAAATCCAATGTCTTGAAATTAGAATTTTGAATATTGTTGTGCGATGTTAATCCAAGATACGAGATGAACTGGAATAAACGACGACAGACCGTGGACCCTTCATTAAAATTATAACCGGCGTTGCTAATTTCAGGTACGTTGAAATCGCCCACAATCAGGCAGTCAGATGTTATAAGACTATCAACGTTTTCAATGTAATTAAAGTATCCTTCATATTCAGAGAGTTTAGAGGAGGGGGTAATGTAAACAACATTTATGAATAATTTACGAGTATGACCCTGAATGTAAAGAGTTAAAGATTCGCATTGTTGTTCATTATAGATAGAACATAATTTGGATTTATACCCCTTTTTGACTGCTACGGCTACTCCTCCACCTCTAGACTTCCCTGATATAAACATATCCCTATCATTTCTGATCATTACATAACGATCATCGCATAACTCACTATCCATAATATCCTGACCCAAGAAACTCTCTGTTAATACAATTATATCATAGTCACAACAAAGTAGATTTTTAAGAAACACGTCAGTTTTTGTCCTAAGGCCCCGAAAATTTTGATAATAAATGGACAATTCATTTACAGACATTAGTATACAATAAAAAATATAGTGAATAAAAAAACTGATATAACTAAATATAAATCAATAATGCATACCAAAGTATTAAGAGGAGCCAACGAACAATTAAATACATTTCTGTGCCAGTACATCGAAATCCCAAATCACTCAGGTCCTCGTTAGTACTGATGACATGAATTGGACTCCCTTCTAATTTCCTAATGATGATCTTTCCACTTCTACTAACCCAAAGGTATTTATAGCTCCTTTCCCGCTGCAGTTTCTTAGCCTTTGCAAATAACACTCTTCTAGCTGGGGCAAGTGATTGATTAATATATATTGGGCTGGAAGTTGACATACCAAGGTGTGTTGTAGATAGGGTCCGCTTAACCTTTCGTTTGGCAAGAAATTGCTCCTTGTGGGTCCTTCTAACAAATTTAACAATAATTCCTGAAGTAGGACGATTGTGAGCCTTTTTCAGACGATGACAGGCATCAATCATGTCCTCCTTCAAATCTAAATCTAAAGCCTTGCCTATATTAATGACAGTCTGTACGACATCTTCATTAGGGGACTCTGGAACACCAAATATTTCCACAGTGTTTGACCTTGAATATTGCTCAAGGTCATCACACCTCGATGCAATATTATTTGCTACATTCGTCAGACGTCTGTTTTCTGATACTAAATTGTCTATGATTGTTTGTTGCCTATCAATGATTTCCTGCTGTCTACTGATAAGTTTGCTACTTTCATCCAATCTGTCATGACAGACATCAATAGATTTCCCCAGTTGCCTCTCAATGTCAGTAGTAGACTTGTTTACACTGTCCAACTTCTCCTGCATAGATAGTAATAGTTTGTATATTTCACCAACAGGTGGCACCACGGACGCTGGCTGGTTTTCACTATGTAAACTCTCACGCCTCTTACTATAGCACTGTTTACACCTCCATAATTGGCTCTGCGATAGCATATACTCTACATCCGCTTCTTTGAGATTCACACATTTACTGTGAAACCAATTATTACATTCACTGCACTGAATTTTGGCTGTTACGTCTTGTCTAGGCACTGCCTTTGAACATTCCAAGCAGGTACTCATCGCTACACTCTTTGGATATACAGTATCGACTTGAAAGGCAAAGATGTGACAGTGAGGATACCCCTATACTTCAGTTGAATTAGGTTGGTAATACTGGTGTTCTAGTGTTTACATGCACATGTTTTGACTGAACTACAAGGTAATCAGCTCAACAGTTTGCTGATAGCGGCCACGTATGTGTGCAAATCGATTCACTATATCAATTCAAACACGGTGAAACCGAATTGAATGAAATTTTGTACAGAGGTAGCACTAGCAAAGGGCACATCATATTCATGTTTAATATCCGTATAACACGTTGTATTTTAACAAGATACTACAACCAATACCAATTACACTCCTTTAAAAGGCTCAAGAGTTAAAACTTTACCCGTGCATTTAGGAGAAAGTAGGCTATATTTTCTTTACTGAACATCTTGTTTTTGTAATGATTTGTAATGCGACATCATACTGAAATCAAAAGTAATTATTTTGATTTGATTTTAAAACTAAAATATTTGTTTCATAAGCATTATGGATCACAGTCTGAGCAAGTTACGTAAATATTTGGGAGCTTAGTCAAACATGATGAAATTATCATTATTTCAGCAAATTGGCTGAAAGGAGATTTTCATTTGCTTTTAAGACTTGTATTAAATTGGCATGTTCGTGATAATACGATTTTAAACTGAATCAATAAAGTGAGCACCATCTTGCCCCAACCGTGGTGTAAGTTCATACTGAGGACGGAGCAGTTTATTTAGCCCATGTCTGCACACTGCTCTTGGAACAATGATTGTTTTGAACTGATCGGTTTTTTAATACATTTTCCTTCATGTGTGTGACAAAGAAGTATGATTTTCTTGTAAAATTAGTATTTAATATACAAACATATTTGTGTCTACAATGTTGTATTCTTAGAGTTTGTTACGAGTAATGTACACAAGCGTCTCTTCCTCGTGAAGGGCGACTGCTAAGCGATAAAACTCTCGGTATATCTGCCAAAGAAACACGCCCAACCGATACTAGTAAGTTTCAGAGAACCCTCAATTTCAGTTGTAGAAAAACGACTTCATTTTCTGCTCTGTCCGTCGTCATTGAGATTTTTTGTGTTGAATTTTCAGCCACACACGAATTTTCATGTAACTGACACCCACAATCTGAATCCTACGCTTAAATATGAATTATTAAAACTCCTTACTAAAGCCGCTATCTTCCCATTACATTTAGTAATCGGTTAGATTCTTATCTAATGCTTCCTAGGATACGGCTTCAAATTTCAGAATAGTTAGTTGACATTTGAGGGTGCTGAGAACTATATCAGTATATTTAGTGTCATGTTAAATAACTCATTCGAGGAAGTATTTCAACATCACGATATCCACAATACCATAGCAAGTAGAATCTATATATTTAAAACAGTAAGGTGATTTTTGTTATCACGAGATAGAGAGAACGACAGAACTAATTTACTTCGTAGAGCACTCTAACGAAAGCTCTTGGCCTGTAAATTTGCAGAGTGTCTCTAAAATAAACAAATATATTACGGTATATTTTTAAATAAATATAGAAAATAGCAGAATTCTCGCCCCTCGCGCATGCGCACAATCCGCCTGGGCTCATGACAAAATGGCGGAGAGAAGTCCATTAAAATGTAAGTTATTTAATAAGCTTCCATGTAATTGAAAACATACATTAACCAAGTTCTGACAATACAATATAATAACAGTATGAACATATACGAATGTATATTGATTTTATTGATAATGAATTGGATTATTTTCTTCAGATAGCGGCTTTTGAAGATAGTGAATGGTTGCGTCTGCATTTAAATGTGAGTGCGCGAGTAGCTATTTGGTTAAGGCGATTGACTGAGGATCCAAGGATCGCAGGTTCGATCCCAAGGTTCGCCAGTATTTTTTTTTTTTTTTTGCCACTGAAATATTGTTTTATCAAGGAGTATTAGTAAGGTTTTATGTCAGTTAAAGATACATATTTCTACACATTTTCTCAACACGTTTTATTTCCGTTTTACCATTGCATTACAGCATGTCCTCAATACGTCGTTTGAATATCTGCAATCAGTTCCAGTAACTGACAACAGATGGCAGTACCTCGCCAATATAGTTCCAGTAACTGAGAGCAGATTGCGTCGATATATTTAAAACACAAGGCATGGCCTTGATGGCGAGTTTTCGCGTGATAGTTAAATATTGTTTTATCAAGGATTATTAGTAACGTTTTATGTCAGTTAAAGATTCCTACATTCCCTCTCAATAAGTTTTATTTCCGTTTTACCATTGCATTACAGCATGTGGTCAAAAGAGCTAATATCTGCCATCAATTAATTGCAGTAACTGACAACAGATGGCAGTACCTCGCCCATATAGTTTCAGTAACTAACAACAGATGGCAGCACCATTGCATCGATATATTTAAAACACAAAACATGGCGCGTTTTCAAGTGATGGAGAGTTATAGAGGGGAATTTTTAAGAAGGGAAACGTTGAAGAACATTAACTGACAGTTGAGTGTGTAGGCTATGTTGTTTATGTACTTTAATATTGCAATTTCTTCCCAATGCTTCGGTGGTCAAGTTGGTAGCATCCTAGACTAAAAGTTATAAATTATGCATCGTCGATATACTCTTAAATTATTAGTGAAAAGGTAGTTTTCCAGGCCCTGGCGCGTGTCCACAATTGCTTTCGCCATGAGAGACACTTGGCAAACATAATTCGTTTGAAGGGCTCCGACATCGTTGTCACTCAGCCCCATGTACTTTGGTGTGTAAGTGTAAAATTTTCTCTGATAACCCGTATTATTGTGATAGCTGCATTACTTTGTGTATTTGTAATTAAGGTGGGAAATGGCAAGGTGACGGCCGAGGCCTTAAGTTAGGAACCATCCCGGTATTTGCCTTGAGTGGAAGTGGGAAACCACGGAAAACCACATCTAAGATTGTCGAGGTGGGAATCAAACCTTCCTCTTCTTAGTTATACCTCTAGAGACTGAATGTGCCCCGTTTTTGCCCTCAGACCAGAATTAAATTTCTTGGCAGAGCAGGAAATGTAACCCGGGTCTCCGAGGCGATAGCCAAGAATGGGTGGGCTTCCATGTGTTAATACGATTTTTGACATGCACGGGACATAGAATTCTAAAACAGCCTCTATTAGGGTGACTGCCGAAGTGAGTATTGAGTATATGCCTAAGCTCATTCCAGTAGTTGGCGAAGTTATTCTATGTTCCCCTGCAAAATATACTGCCATAAACTATAACAGGTGATGGAAATAGCTTATTTAGAGCAGTTTTGTACTGTTTATATCAAAATGAAGAACGTCATTCTGCGCTGCGTTTTCAAGCTATTGCCAAACATTTCGCTGGCAGGAACAATTATAAGGAATTTATTGTAAGCGATCAGTCTCATCGCATTCTCCTCACCAACCAACTTGAGTATGAGAGTCTCTGGACGGTCATGTTGAACTTCATTGTATAAGACAGTTGTTTAATGATTATTTGTTTAGAGTACTGAATCTAACTACGCAGTTGATTTCGGCAATGGAAGTATTTTTTGCCATTTAATATTTAGCGGCTCCGATATTGCAGGTCACTATAGTGTTATCGAATAATACGAAGCCACATTTAAAATCCAATATAAATAGGCCATTTCAGAAACAATTCCAGATGTTATGCAGTACAGTGAAAGGTCTTTGACGATCAAATGTAAACATTGTTCTACATTGTATTTCTCTTGCGTAAAATCTACGCGCGGTTACTTTGGCCTTTACTGTTGTGATGGTAAAATTGATCTGCTGAAATATAAAATATTTGCCAAGCTGCAACAATGCAATGATACTAATTTTCAAGTCATTGAACTTATATCCAGTAGTTCAAACACATACATCAGCGTTAACATATTGGCGAACATAATTCATTTGATGGACTCAGACATCGTCGTCACTCAGCCCCGTCTATTTTGGTGTGCGAGTGTAAACTTTTCTCTGATAACCTGTGTTAATGTGATGGCTGTGTTGATGTGTGCATTTGTAATTAATGTGGGGAATGGGGAGTTAACGACCGAGGCTTTAAGTTAGGAACTATCCCGGTATTTGCCTGGAGTGGAAGTGGGAAACCACGGAAAACCAAATCCAAGATTGTTGAGATGGGAATCAAACTTTGCTCTTCTTAGTTTTGCCTCACGAGTGCGCCCTGTTCCAGTCCTCAGACCAGAATTAAATTTCTTGGCAGAGCGGGGATCGAACCTGGAATCCGGGGCAATAGCTCAGAATGTAGCCTTAAGAATGGGCTTCCCTGTGTTAATACGATCTTTGACAAGCACTGAACATATAATTCTAAAACTCCCTCCATTACTGTGGCTGGCGAAGTGAGTCTATGCTCATTCCAGTAGTGGCGAAGTGATTCTATGCTCCCTTGCATAATTTACTGTCATGGAAATACAAAGTATTGTACCTTCAACAGGTGATGGAAATTCATTATTTACAGCAATTTCATTCTGTTTATTTCAAAATGAAGATCGTCATCCTGAGTTGCGTTTGCAAGCAAATTGCAAAAATTGCAAGGGTTTTATTATTGGCGATCAATCTCATCGCATTCTCATCAGCAACCAACTTAAGAATGGAAGTATTCATTGTATATGTGAATATTATTGTTTATTGATTATTTGTTTAGAGTGCATAACAATGGGTCTAACCACGCAGTTGATTTTGGCAATGGAAGTAAGTTATTATTTGCCATTTAATATTTGGCGGCTACGTTGAAGCAGGCCACTATAGTGTTATATAAAATGACGTTAATTTGGGCAGAAATGCTGCTATAAATAAACCCATTTGACGAAATAGAACATTAGCCGCAAAAAAGTGGGAAATCGGAGAAAAATACGAAGCCACTTTTAAAATCCAATATAAATATGGCATTTCAGAAACAATTCCAGATACTATGCCGTTACAGTTTAGGGTCCTTAACGAACAAATGTAAACATTGTTCTGCACTGTATTTCTCTTGCGAGAAATCTACACTTGGTTACTTTGACCTTTGCTGTTGTAATGGTAAAATTAATCTGAACAAATATAAAATATTTGACAGGCTTTAACAATTATTTTTCACTGGAGATGATATCTCAAGGAATTCCAGAGGGACTAATCGGCAGTACAATGCTATGTCCTTCGTTTCATGGCGCAGCGGTCAAGCTGTATGCCTCTCACCAAGGCGGATCGGGTTCGATTCCCGGTCAATGCATGTGAGATTTTTGATGTGAAAAGCCATGTCCAGTGGTTCGGATTCCACGTTAAACGGAGGTCCCGTGGCTTATGATCGCGAGATTAACGGTCACGTTAAACTGCAAGCTTCCTTCCTTCCTTCGTTTCATTTGGTGCCAATGTTACTGTGCCACACGCACACGGTCCACATTGTTTTAAAATGTATGGAATTGCACATCATCGCATTTCTTCGTTATATTCCAAAAATATAAGCGATGGTTTGCGGCCAGTTGTATTAGACTCATCAGAGTTCTTGAATTCCTTGGAACTAAACGACTGGCCGCCACATACTCCAAACGCTTGGCCCGTTATGCTGCTTAGAAATCTGAACGGTTCCCAAGGACTCCTAAATGCAACCATATTGCTTGGATTTGGAAATAATAGGTGCAGTTAAAATTAGGCAGAGATGTCTAATCCTTCGACTTGATTTAACACCATCCGATAAAACACTATCATTTTCTTTTAAGAGGCAATATTTTCCAATTCATTTGGCATACTTTATCACAATCAATAAAGCTCAAGGGTAAACTCTGGAACGTATAGGCCTCAATTTGCCCCAACAATTTTTCAGTCATGGCCAGCAGTATTTTGCAATGTTGAGAGTGCAATCTTTTGACGCCCTCATAGTTTCAATAGAGTCAAAAAATAATCGTACAAAGAATGTACAGTAGGCCTATATAAGAAAATTCTTCAGTAAATATTTTTCTATTGACCGTCATGTTTTGACGGGTTTCAACTAGTTGTTCTTTAATATATTATTAGTATATATTTTTTCACGTAATTTATCGCTTTTAGAATGCAACTCCCGGTAGTCTCTATCAGAATAGATGTTAGTTGTCGTGATATATTGCCCTGAGCAGACAGCTTGCCTGTATCTCTTGCTCAGAATAGGAGGCTGAATCTCTGTTGTGAACAGCGAATTTCTCCGAATGTATGATAATAGGCAAGCCCAAAGCTTTCGCTGTGAGATTAACTGGGTTGTAATAACGCGATAAGTTAAGCTAAACTGCGTGCTAACAGATACACCAAGTGAGGGATAACCATTAGCGGCAATATTCATCTTCCACCCCATTCGCCACAGCAAAAAAAGAAAAAAATGCCCAGCGCCTGATTTAAGCAACTTGTCTTGCAACAGGGCTAACAATACTGTTACGGTACCTCTTGAACATCGACTGATTTATGGATGGTTATGCCCCTCGTCTGTATCTGAAGCATAATCACGAATACGTGTGTATCATATTCATTTACTCAGCTATTTGAGGTGTTAGTAGCATCACTGTAATTAGAAAGTTATTCCATAGTAGTATTCTGCGTTCTTCATGCTAAATATTTGCTAACAAGTACCTTCAAATTTTCCGAGGTTTCTTTCCAATAAACTGAATGGGAATAGAACCATATCTCTTACTATTGCGCAGCAACACACCTTTGATGTTCCTCTTGGGTGAGTCAGTAAATGTCTCATGTTCTGCTCCATTGACGTTCTTTAACTCATTACAGGCCTAGCAAAACGGAATTGAAACTCCAATATTTTGCTTTGGCCTATAATGTTCCTTCAGATAACGCGACGCAGCAATTTTCTTTCCAGGCAAGGAGGCAAGAATGGAGTTGGCATTTGCTAGCTCAACCACGCTGTACTACAGTCTAGTCCACTGTTGGGTTTAATTCCAAGATTTGAATATTTACGGCAACATTTATGACCAAGGAGGCTTTTAACTACGGCATGGCATTTAATCTGTTTTATATCTGTATGGTTTGCTTTCAATGTACACAACACTACCTAATAGGCAAAAGCTTCTTCAATACGGTCGTGAAATTCTAATTATTTATGTCTATGTTAAGTTTTAGTCTAGTCTATATACACATAAAACTTAAGTCACATAAAAAACAGGCGCATGGAGAGTTCTAAGTATTCTGTACAGGAAATAAGTCCAAGTTAAGTCAAATTTTTAAACTCTCGACATATCAAGCGATTTACCGCGGATACTGGTACCAGGTACACCGAATGTATTAACACTCAGGCGTTGCAAAATAAGTACAAATTTGATAGGCCTATGTATCCAAATCTGCACGTCAGTGACCGACCATGTGGACACAGTCTTGTAAATGAAAATGAAGGTTGCATTATCACTAAACTTTCTCACCAGTGTTGGCAGACTCATCGAGAGCGAGGATTTCAATTGTTCTAGTTACCCTCAAATTATACTACATTTCCATTTATTTCATTATTGTTATTATTATAATTATTATTATTTATTTATTTATTTATTTACAGACATATCCTGTGTCAACAATGTAATATTGTTAGAAAAACAGGGTGCCACTTATAGTATTGTTATTATTGGTTTGGTTCATGCCTTAATTTTAATATATTTCTTGAAGCTTTTGAAGCCCTCCCACTTACCCACGAGAAGGCCTACCGCTTTTAACATTTCAGAGCTCAAAACACTTAATGTCTGGTGGTAGTGGTGATTTTTGCCATAAAGGGTAGAAAAGCATGGTCGTCTGTCCCTCTTAACACAGTAATTTTACAAATTTACAACTTAAAGTTTAAGAAATAAGTGCCTAAACTAAAATCAGTCTAATATAAATAAAACAAATAGAAAATAATCGTAACTATACTAATAAATACAAGCCTACATTTAAAATTTCGGTCTGTTACCCTATCCCACGTTCTTCAGTAAAACGCAGAAGGAATCTGTGGTTTGTGTGGCCTTTGAATGCCCTAGGCGTTCATCATTCACCTATTCATTGTTCATAATAATACACTCGAGTGAATACTAAAATATGGCCCTAATCACATGTTAGAAATGTTTACACCGACTGGAAGCACTATGATACACACTGTCAACGTCTAGGTGACCGTAGGGTGGTTCAATGTTCAAAACATTTAAAGTAAAAGCTCCCCAAAACTGTATACTTGTGAAATATATTAAAATATCTCGTTCTTTTGCTCTTTGCGGTATAAAATAACTGTGTTGAAGAAGTCCACCAGGTGTTTCCTGGCGCAGTATTTTCAAGTCTCTATGGCGTGTTTAAATATACCTCTCATCTTTATACTCCCTGTATGCAACTTTTTCATGACTTCAAACCCTTGTACTTAATTTCATTTTACAACTGAAGAAAAGACACAGTATGAAATGACAAATATTTTGAAAAATTAATCTGGTTACTTAAACCAATATTGCCCTACTGTAACATTGGGCTCGTTAGTTGCTATGGTACTCATTAGAATCCCACCTCAGCCGTTCTGAAAATGGTTTTCGTGGTTTCCCATTTTAACCACCAGGCAAATGCCGGGACGCTTCCTTTCAATAGTTCCACGGCCAGAACCTTTCTTAATTACACTAGACATAAGTTAGCGGTCGCCTGGGTGATCGGTTGTCATGATCCCCAGTTGAATCTGCTGACATAGTGTGTTCAGCTCCCAGATAACGTCCCTGCGACGGTATAGAAATGATTCTTCACAGAGTTCGTGGGTGAAGACGAATTGGGAGGATATGCAATTTTAAAAAGTTTTTTCAGACCAAGAACGCAGTATTTTAATGCGGGAAGTTGATCATTCAATTTTATAATGTCCACAGTTCTGAGCATAGCCATATTGAAGCTCAGGGAAATTTGAAAAATTATGTATGTCAAGAACATGCTGAAGAGGTACGAGACAAAACATAAAATGTACACCCAAAGGCCTTTTAAACGAGATATAAAAGGGTATTCATTTAGCAGTACCAACCAAACAGTTAAAGCTATAGCAGTGACATTTGGTGCACTCACTACGTACAGTATGCCATCATTACTGAGTACTGTACTATAATATTACATTATGCAACGAGTCCATAATGGCAATAATTAAGACACGAGTGTCTTAATTACCATTATGTTCGACGATAATTATCACTTTTATTATATGTTTTCGCATAAATATTCATAAATATCTGTCGAGATTCTGTCGGCTGAATCTTCTCTTTGGGAATTGTGTGGGCTCAGCATTTGATCTCTACCCAATAACGAATCCCAAAGCTTTGAAACATTGTTTATCCTGAGGTAGCACCAACAGATAGCACACAGGTACTATGTTGGATCATTTTGTTATTTTGCTCAAATAACACAAAATAGGCTGTTTCGAACGATTTAATTATAATGTATCGTATTATCAACTAGTTATTCTTCAAATTCGATGCGTATAGAATGTCAACTGAATGCAAATCAATTGAGTCCCAAATAGAACAGTTATGCCATCTCGCGGAAAAGTTTCGCATAAGAAATCGATTTACTGAACAAAGAGCTGGATTATAATTTCCGTGGAACTAATGTCAAACGCATGCCTCCTCCATGACGTTCTGGTGTGTTTATGTCAACAACAGCATTCACTAAAATTGTCGGTGAAATCTTACGAATGTGTAGAAATCGGATTTGCAGATATTAAGGTACAGTGCTATTTCTTTTCCAAAATTGCCCAGTTGTTTATGCATTGTAACTACAATGGTTGATCCAATATAGGCTACATTGTCAACTTACAAATCATGTAATTCATGTTCGACATGTTGGATTTTGAGTGCATGTCAGAAGCTATCCTTACCTAATTGCTCATGAATGAAAATATTGAGCTCTGATTGGTAGGAAAAACTGTGTTATAATTAAAAGTAGTACTTTAATGACCACCATTATGAAACAGTTATCTGAAATATATTATTTAAACAAAAGTTTGGTGCTTTTCAGTAGGTCAACACGAATGTACCCAAAATGAGCTGGGTTATGCCTTAATTCTGAAATAAATTACATGAGATTAATAAATACACTAGAATGACCAGTTTCGATCGTTAAGCGATCATCATCAGATCCATTACACTTAGGCTATAACATCTATGTTTGAGAATACAGGTGAAAAATATTTACAATATGTACAATTATTTACTTGCAGTATTGGTAATGCAACTATCGTTGTATGCTAAATGTAGTATATCTAATGTTAGGTGAAATGCTAAAATTGTGATATAAATCCCGAGTTTGTCTATTTGGGGTGATTATATGGTTGTAAACAAGTAGTTCCGTGAAGAACTATACAGCCTATTTTCATATATCCTACTCATGTTAATTGCATCTATCTACATTCAAAATTTCAGTTTAATTGCTGTAACAGATTCGTAGATATTGAGAACCGTCTAAACATTTCAGATGGTCGCCAGGTTGGATTTTTATTTTTGTACTATTACATTAAGATTATTGTGTACGTGTGGTATACAAACTTCAATCGCATGATTAGAACATAGGAAGTAAAAACGAGCTTTTAAAATTACGCATAGCAGCCATCTTGTGATTATGCAAACAATTGAAATAAATTAGATGCCAATGGATCAACATTTGTATAAGCATATAACGTGCAACGTTTCACGGCACGGATAGTTAATTCGCGAGAAACGTCCATTTAAATATTTATATTTCGCGTCGCTGCCATGTTGGATTTGTGCTCACCAGGTTACTGAAAGTCCTATAGGTGAACATATGTTCATAGTCTCTATGAACATTAAAAATTCAGTTTGGTTGCTGTAAAAGATTCATAGATATTAAGAACCGTCTAAATATTTCGGAAGCTCGCCATTTAGGATTGTTATATGTATAGGCAATAGAGTTATGTACCATTCAAGGACAATTATTGCCTAGGTTCATTATTCAAACTTTCACTTCGATCGCATGATTACGACACAAGAAATAAAAACTTAATTTTAAAATTTCGCACAGCCGCTATCTTGAGGTTATGTAAACAATTGAATTAAATTAGATGGCAGTGCATTACAAACTGCAAAATCATTTACTATACCACATTTCACGGCGCTCAGAGAGTAAAATCACGAGAAAAGTCTATTAAAATATTTCAAATTTGCTTGGTCGCCATGTTCGTTTTGTACTTTACAGGTTTATGAAATATACATAGGTAAACTTGTATCAGTACCCTTTATCACCGTACAAAATTGCAGGGTGATATCTGTAATAGTTTCGGAGATATAGAATGTCAGTGAAATATTTCGCACAGCCACCATTTTGAGGTTATGTAAACAATTGAGCTAAATTAGACTCCAGTGCATTACAATGTGCATAAAAAATTGCTGTACCAAGTTTCATTACGTTTGGATAGTTAAATCGCGAGAAAAGTCTATTTAAAAGTCTCAAATTCGCTTGGCCGCCATGTTGGTTCTGTAGTCACCAGATTTTCGAATGTCTCATAGGTGAACTTCTAGTAGTGCCTTTTATCACAGTACACAATTTCAGGGCGATATCGGTAATAGTTTTGGAGATATTGAATGCTAGTGAAATATTTCGCACAGCCGCCATGTTGGATTGGTGAGACGTAACAAAATTTGAAGGGCACGGTCGAGGTCGCCGGGAATAGCGCTAAGAACTTACCGAGTTTCATTGAAATCGCTCCAGCCGTTTAGATTTTATTAGGGGGGGACACACACACACACACCTCACACACACACACACACGGACAAAAGGTGATTTTTCAAAATTGAAAATAGGCTAAAAATCAACTATTGTTATACTGTAATAATACTGGCTGATACTTATCCGGTTGTCTTCCTGGCTGGAACTTCGAGCAGTTTCGTGTTCGCTCTAGCACCAGATTTGGTCGACTGAACCCGGGTGTTAACGGACGAAACTGGTTTTTCCTTCCCCCCCCCCTTTGTTCCTATTTGCTTTCTGAGGTCAGTGCAATGATTATTTGTGTGACGTTGCCAAATCAAGATAAGAATGTATGTTATTGAATACAAACAGGAATATATACTACTATTAAAGACCGTGGAACTGTCTTCGCCACGCGAGGACTAAAAGGCCATTCGAACTAAGCGCTGCCTGGTCTATTGAAGATGTCCTGGCACCTTTAATACTGCCGCGCATACCGGCCTAGGTTTATTGCTGAAAAAAGTACATAGTACACCTGATCCAGATAACATTTACCTATTAACCACCGCCATAAACATTGCACTGACCTCAGAAAGCAAATAGGAACAAAGGGGGAGAGAAAGGAAAAACTAGTATCGTCCAGTTAACACCCGGGTTCAGTCGACCAAAACTGGTGCTAGAGCGAACACGAAACTGCTCGAAGTTCCAGCCAGGAAGACAACCGGATAAGTATCAGCCAGTATTATTACACTATAACCATAGTTGATTTTTAGCCTACTTTTCACATTTTGCAAAAATTAGGAAAAAGTAGACTTAAGAGATCAATCCGGGAAAATGTGTGTCTGTCTGTCTGTCCTTCTGTCTGTCTGTCTGTCTGTCTGTCTGTGTGTGTGTGTGTTCCCCCCTATCAACTCCTAAATGGCTGTAGCAATCGAAACCAAATTTAGTATGAGTAAAGATGTATACGGGAATAGCTCAAGCCCAGTTTTGAAAATGATGTCAGTGCTACCAACTGCTGAAAAATCGCAATAGAAATTTGAGCTCTATGTTGGATATCATGGAAGGTATGCATGGGAGCTATTCCAAAATTGGCACACATGTAGATAATACTATTTAAGTTTAATTTCCAAGAGACCATACATGACAGTGTTGCCAAAATAATTTTAAGCTTTCTGATAGGTCCAATTTTAAATGCATATCACTTCTACACTATTAATTGGATTTCAACCAAATTGTGTATGTAATATGTGTACATAAACTGATATGACTGAGTGTATTCTTAAGAGCCACCATGGCAGCCAACTGTTAATAATTGCTCTCTTTATTTCTTCATCCAAATACCAATATATCTGAAAGTATGCAAGCCGACAGCTTTAAACTATGCACACGTATAGTACCTGTTATTTTAGATTAATTTGGAGTAACTTATATACTTCAGTTCCACCAACATGATTCTAAGCCTGCTGATAGGACCAATTTTTAAATACATGCAACTTCTATACTATCAGTTGGATTTCAATCAAATTTCGTATGTGCTATGTGTAACATAACAGATATGACTATAAGTATTCTTAAGGGCAATCAGGGCTGCCAACTGTTAATAAATGCTGTCTATATTTTTTAACCTAATATCAATATATCAGAAAGTATGCAAGCCAACAGCTCTATACTTTGCACACATATATCACCTGACACTCTATATTAATTTGGAGTAATTAATATAAGTCAGTGCTGCCAACATGAATCTATGCTTGCTGATAGGTCCAATTTTAAAATACATGTAACTTCTATACTAACAAATGGATTTCATCCAAAATTGGCACAACAAGATATCATAATATTTCCGATTATTTCAAACCAGCACACGCATAACATTGTTGCCAACATGCTTTTACGCGTGCTGATAGATCCAATGTCTAACTGCATGTAACGTCCATAGGACGTCAACCAAATTTTGTATTCTGTACCTTAAGATGATGGAACTAAGAATATATTCAGTCACCAGGGCTGCCAACTGTAGTGCTCTATTAGGCTACATTATACCAGGAATATTTCGAACTAATTAGACATTTTGATATTACCAACTTAATTTTGTCATTATTCTAGATAGGTTCATATATTGTAGAATAATCATTGGCATGAAAAGTAGGCTCTTTAGTTCGTCACGGAACTTCTTGTTTACAACCATATAATCACCCCAAACAGACAAACTTCGGATTTCTATCACCATTTTAGCATTTCACCTAACATTAGATATACTACATTTAGCATACACTGACAGTTGCATTACCAATACTGTAACTAAATAATTGTACATATTGTAAATAATTTTCACCTGTATTCTCAAACATAGATGTTATAGTCTAAGTGTAATGGATCTGATGATGATCGCTTGACCTTCGAAACTGGTCATCCTAGTGTATTTATTAATCTCATGTAATTTATTTCAGGATTAAGGCATAACCCAGCTCTTTTTGGGTACATTCGTGTTGACCGACTGAAAAGCACCAAACTTTTGTTTACTTAGGCAACACTGAAAAATGGCTTCAAACCCCACAATATAATATTTACATATCGACATCGTTGAACATAAATAAAATATAGAGTTTATAAATTTCACTCGTGGGTAATCTTACGCCAGAAAATTACGAATATATAGTTCCAACCCATTCGGACTAGAATTGTGAAACTTATGAGCGCACATGTAAGTAAACTTGAGTTCTATATGCTAAATTTCGCTAAATGAGCAGAAGATTGACATGGATAAAAACTGGATGTGAGAAATCAAATAGCATGCAGTCAAGTGTGCTCCATTTATGACATCTCCTCTGCACTGCGTGCCTATGAAAGGACGGTCAACATCTGATGTACACATGTCTGGTAGTTGGAGGAGTTTGAAGAGCCGCAGCTAAGCAGTCTGACTGTTGGTCTGCACCATGATAATATCCTTTGTCTCATTTGCTCAGATAATTCACACTGTCGAGTTCGAAAATGGAAAGCTCTTGGCTCTACTTTGCATGAATACAACTCCTTGCTCCAGGTCGGAAAGTGGGGCCGAGTTCGAGTGTTAGAAAAGGACGCATGACGTACTTCAGCTTCAGTTAGGACAGAATTACATTCTGTCATTTTATTGGTTTTCAGTTCAGAAACGAGGAACGTTTTCAGAATATACACACATCAAAAAAAGTTTTGCATCACCTCGGTTCCCAGATCTCCGGCATATAGACGTTGACTGTGTATATTGTATCCAAGATACAGTCCCTTTGACTGTTCATAGATGTCACTAAAACTGCTCAAAGATGTAAACAACCATGCATGAGCAGGGCCTATTAGACGGAGGGGGTACGACAGCCGATCAGTTCCAGTCATTCCACCAGGACGAAGGTACGCTGCTCATGTTGTCTGTAGTTCTACCATGCCTAGAAGGTCAATACCGCAGTTCGATCGCGTCCGCATTGTTACTTTGTGTCAAGAAGGGCTCTCAACAAGGGAAGTTTCCAGGCGTCTCAGAGTGAACCAAAGCGATGTTGTTCGGACATGGAGGAGGTACAGAGATACAGGAACTGTCGATGACAGGCCTCGCTCAGGCCGCCCAAGGGCTACTACTGTAGTGGATGACCGCTACTTACGGATTGCCGCTCGGAGGAACCCTGACAGCAATGCCACCATGTTGAATAATGCGTTTCGTTCAGCCACAGGACGTCGTGTTTCAACTCAAACTGTGCGCAATAGGCTGCATGATGCGCAACTTCACTCCCGACGTCCATGGCGAGGTCCAGCTTTGCAACCCCGACACCATGCAGCGCGGTACAGATGGGCCCAACAACATGCTGAATGGACCCCACGGAATTGGCATCACGTTCTCTTCACCGATGAGTGTCGCATATGCCTTCAACCAGACAATCGTCGGAGACGTGTTTGGAGGCACCCTGGTCAGGCTGAACGTCTTAGACACACTGTCCAGCGAGTGCAGCAAGGTGGTGGTTCCCTGATGTTTTGGGGTGGCATTATGTGGGGCCGACGTACGCCACTGGTGGTCATGGAAGGCTCCGAAACGGCTTTACGATACCTGAATGACATCCTCCGAACCATAGTGCAACCATATCGGCAGAATATTGGAGAGGCATTTGTCTTCATGGACGACAATTCTCGACCTCATCGTGCACATCTTGTGAATGCGTTCCTTCAAGATAACGACATCGCTCGACTACAGTGGCCAGCATGTTCGCCAGACATGAACCCTATCGAACATGCCTGGGATATGTTGAAAAGGGCTGTTTATGGACGTCTTGACCCACCAACCACTCTGAGAGATTTACGCCGAATTGTCGTTGAGGAGTGGGACAATTTGGACCAACAGTGTCTTGATGAACTTGTGGATAGTATGCCACGGCGAATACAGGCATGCATCAATGCAAGAGGACGTGCTACTGGGTATTAGAGGTAGTGGTGTGTACTGCAATCTGGACCACAAAAGCTGAAAGTCTAGCTATATGATGGTACAACATGCAATGTGTGGGTCTCATGAGCAATAAAACGAGCTGAAATGTTGTTTGTGTTGATCTCTATTCCCTTTGTATTTAACGGTTCCGGAACTCTTGGAACCGAGGTGATGCAAAACTTTTTTTGATGTGTGTAATTTACTCCTTATTTGCCAGATGGTGAAAATGGGAAACCACGAAAACCATTTTCAGGATGGTCGAGGTGGGATTCAAACCCACGCTCTCCCGATGCCGGCGAGGCACGAGGTAGCACGTTAGCGTTCTCGGCGACCGCAGCTGGTATTCCTCTACATAATGTAAAATAACAAGAAATATAACCCCTGGCACTACAGCGCACGAAAGTCCTAGGCCTACCCAGCGAGCGCTGTCCGGCCATTTGGCCTGCAGATGTTGGAGTGACGCGTGGTCAGCGCATCGGGTCCCCTTGGGCGTTAATCTTGGTTTTCGTGACCGGGGTGCTGCCTCACTATCAGACAGCTACTCAATTGTCCTCACGAGGTTGAGTGCACCCCGTTCCAGCCCTCACATCAGTTTCTAAAATCGCTGACGGAGCCGGGAATCGAACCCGGGGCCACCACACCACATAAACTAACATCCTTCACAAATATACATTACCCTACATAACTGTGAGAGTGTATTATTTAAGGTGGCCATATACACTATTTTTCTGAAATTTCACTTTTTATTTTAAATATCCATTTTGTAGGTAATTTCTTCTAGTTTTAGAAAATGTATGGTTCATAAATATACCATTAATCTTTCATGTCAAAATAAATTATTTACTGTAAGAGGGCGCAAACGTTCTGACTGACAGTTGTCATGTCTGGCGTATCAGCAGATCTATAAAATTCCTTTCGAGCCTAAATTGACTTTCTTTTTCTCTATCCCACTGGTTTCGCTCCTGGCCGTGGTAAGTGTTTTTTGATAGGCGATAAAAATCACGGCACGCATGTGATTTGTTGTTGGCATGTTAAAGAACCCATTTGAATTCAGTAGGCCGTGTACATAGTGGCAAAATTGACTTTCTCTTTCTCTATCCCTCTGGTTTCACTCCTGGCCGTGGTAAGTGATTTTTGATAGGCGACAAAAATCACAGCACGCATGTGATTCGTTGTTGGCATGTTATTGAATCCATTTGAATTCAGTAGGCCGTGTTCGTAGTGGAAACATTGACTTTCTCTTTCTCTATCCCACTGTTTTCACTCCTGGCCGTGGTAAGTGATTTTGATAGGCGAAAAAAATCACGGCACGCATTTCATTCGTTGTTGTCATGTTAATGAACCCAATAAATTCAGTAGGCCGTGTTCATAGTGGTAAAATCAATCTCGGGATTTTCCGCCAACACAAAGTTCCTCCTTTCTCTACTAGAAAGCGCTATAGTGTCAAGGAGCTTAGATATCTAACTTCCTTGACTTTCATAGCGTTCCAAGGAACGACAAGATTCGATATGCAAGCTGCCCTCTGGGCGTCAAATAACAAGATGAAGGAAGACCATACAGCTTTCAAGGAAGGATCTGTGTATGTCCCAGGAGGTTTCTGATGTGATCAAAACAGAATGTGAGTGAAGACATACCAAGTAAACTTTAAATGCGATTTACTCATTAATTCGTTTCCTGGCATTTGAAGTCATTCAAAGTGCTTTAACTTTTGTCACAGAAAGGGTATCTGCTTGATTTTTATTTCAAATTAAAGCTAATACATGTATCTATGTTACCTACCACTAAGAAAATGATATTCATAAACATGTAATTTTAACAACTTTTTAAACAATTATGTTAAACAAAATTTCAAGAAACTTAAACTGTAATATAATTTTAAAACCCTTACTTGTGACTAATTCAGACAAGAGTGGTAGGGAACATTCCCCATGTAAGTTAGATTGTTTTTGTTCAAGGTTCATGGATTTTGGTTAAAATATGTGAGAGATAGAGGACTTTAAGTACCCCTGTGTAAATAGCAACAAAAAAAATTCATAAACAATTAACATAAAATTTGTGTAAAATGAACTTCAAAATCTCTTAGTTTGATCATGATAAAACAACAGAAAAATTTAACATTGCTAGAGATTATTCTTTTAAAAAATTATTCCTAGTGTATATGACCACCTTAAGTATTCCATGTTTTCTAAATGTTATCAGTAGACAATTGGTATTGTAACTTTCGGTCAACACAATTGAAGAAGGTAGAGAATTTGAAAGTGGAATCTGAGTCCAGAATAATGAGAGGGCCTCTACCAGAAGCACAAAAGAAAGCACTGATCGATGGGCTCATACAGGGAGGATGTCAAGATGTCAAGAAGAAGATATTGACACAAATGAAATCGATTGTTGATATGCAGTCCATAGAGGTTCAATTCAAATGTAAAATAAATAGACTAGTCAAGGTAACGGACTGCCGTTAACGAGTTGATCTACTCAAAGACGAATCTTTACATGGAATTAAACAATTCAACATTGAAAGAAAGTAAGTTCCCTATGCGCACTCTACTAAACCCACGATTGGGATTCCATTAAGTATTGTTTTCTTGAGTGTTTTTGTCGTTTCACTTTGTGACTTCATTATATTCAGCACCTTGTACTCAGGTGAGCGTGAATTTGGTCTCTTAACCTGTATTATTGTAATGGCTGTAGTAGTGTGTGTATTTCCATGAAAATAGCGAGCAGGCACTGCTCCCATAATATTGAAACTGTGAAAGTGTGGGTAGACAACACTTCACTTCAATAAGAAGAGAAGCAATATACAAATTCAGTGGAATGAACTCGTTGAACTTCATAACTTCCATAAACTTATCGTATCTTACCGTCAGCACACAAAAGACTACTCTGTCGAAAATATGAAATGTAAAGTAGACTGACGAAGTTTTCCACTAAAGGGAAAATACTGGAGTAGAAAATTTACTTCTCGTATACTGTATATATGAAAACATAAACCAACTCAAAGAATAAATTCAATTTGGAAAGTTTCTCAACGGAAGTAGTTCCGCATCAACGAAGTAACATAGCAGCGATGATAGAATAACACGTTAGGATGGGCGAACAGGGAAGTCAAGGTATTTCAGTGACTACATGTCTATGATGGCGGCTGGAGAGAACTGCGCTTAGCATCTTTAAGAAAATTGAGTAGCTACTTGACATGAGCATTAGTACCCAATGGCCTGAAACCAAGGTAGTACTACTTAGGTGCTGCCCACGCACGTTCTAGGTCATGAGCTGGGAGGTAGTCGTCCTTGTATATGTGTTTTCTGTGTCGTCCAAACGCGGGGTCGGTTGGTGTTGGATTACTGCTATGGTAATTGGAGAATAAGTTCTGCCCTAAAACTTCCCCATACGGGAGAACGGTAACGCATCAGGCGAAAGCCTGGACGAAATAACTACTGTGGTCAAGAAAATTAGACTGAAGCGGTGCGGGGTAGTGGGCATGAAATACGTGACTAGAAAACCAATGTAGGTAGCAATACATTAACAATTTTTATTTCTAATAATAAATTTATAATCAATAAACAAATTGCACTTAAGTGTTTATCACAGAAATGAACAATTATAAATGGAGCAAAAGAGTGAGCGCCTGATGACAGAAACCCAGATTAAGGAAATGTCAATGAAACAAGCTTGTTTAATTGGAGAGAAGTTGAGCTTAACACATAAAAATGCACTTTATAAAAAGAGAGAACCATGAAACTGATTAAGAGTATTAAATGATTAGTATAATTTAAATGCTTCATAAAATTAAACTTATCTTTAAAAGTTCCAGCTAGCATAAATGTTGATTTAAAAGTCCTCACGGTTTCTTCAGAAGGAGGCGTACATGGCCTAGAGATATGTACACCATTGGTAAAAATGTCAACTTTCTCTTCTTTTCTTGCGAAGGAATGACATTTATAGCTTCCAAGTGATGATCCAGCAGTATTTCGAAAGACGAATCCAAGTATCCCATCTAAGGTGAAGGTGAAAAGTACAACAGCTGGCAACTATTCTTGCCATCTTGAGCAATACGTCATGGTGCAGATCTTGTGACGTAGCTGCTAGGTAGCGTAGAGACTAGCGATGGTGTCATGAGATGCAGTAGCGGTGACCAGCAGGTTGAAGTGATCAGAAGTGATGATTGATCAGAAGTGGTGAAGAACGCCAGCAAGTGGCATCTTAAATAGGGATCATGGAACCATCTCGAAGCTGGAGATCGCCCGACCAGACAAAAACCTGCCATTGGTCGAACGAAAGTCAGGGTGACGTCAGTCGACACTACTCAGCGGACAGCGGATCAACCAGTAGATGCCCTGTGTGTCGGGAGTGAGGACGCTTGAGGTAGCGAGCGACTGGAACACTCAAGGTGAGAACTATAATATCTATGAATAAGTGATTGATAACAAGATTATGCATAAGGTTTAAACAATTAATACGTTTACAAGGAAATAATTACCATTCGGGGATCTCGGTAACAAGAAACAAAATTTGACCGACAAATGGGCCAAGCTAACCATTGAAAGTATCACAAAAGTGATCATGCTCCGAGAACTCCGAATGAAAAGAAACAAAAGAATCAGTCAAAGCAAAACATGGATAACAGACGAGGAGACACTAAGACTCGAAAGGCAAAACAGAGATAGCAGAGATGGGTCTAGTATAAAGACCTTTACTAGTTAAAACATCAACAACTCTGACGCGTTTATCACGGCCAAAGTGGCAGTGAATAACTCTGCCTAGGTTCCACACGAGAGGCGGAGATGGGTCTCGAAGAAGAACTATGTCCCCCACTCGTACATCTGGTTGAGGAAGCCGCCATTTCTCACGCCTATTTAGCAAGCTGAGATATTCTAACTTCCATCGGCGCCAAAAAGAACAGCGCAAAGATTCTACTTTTCTCCAAAAGATAGGTAAGTTAGGATCACAGCGTCGAACCAGCAAAGGCGGAGTAGCAGCAAGCGAACAGCCAATCAGGAAGTGACTGGGTGTTAAAGGTAAAAGATCCTTAGGATCGTTTGAAAGAGGGGTCAGAGGTCTGGAATTTACAATACCTTCGACTTGAATAATTAAAGAGTTGAATTCCTCATAAGAAAGTATGGTAGGACCAAGAGTTTTCTTAAGCTGTCTTTTAGTAAGTTTGATGCAGGACTCCCATCGGCCCCCATGATGGGGAGCATAAGGTGGGGTGAAATGCCATTTGAAACCTTTAGAATAGGAAAAGTTGGAAATTTTTTCTTTAGCAGAAGGGGAGCTTAACACTTTTTCCTAGAGATCAGAAGCGCTTACAAAAAATTTTGCATTATCTGAAAAAACTTCAGAAGGAACACCCCTTCTAGCAGCAAATCTAGAAAAGGCGGCCAAAAAGTAAGATACAGAAGCGTTCGTAACCAACTCAAGGTGGATAGCTCCCGTCACCATACATACAAATAACGAGATGTAAAGTTTACCTAAGATTTCGCGCTTAGATGAAGAGGGATTAGTCTGATATACGTAAGGACCTGCGTAATCGATCCCAGTAAGAGCGAAGGGCTTACTAGGTTCTGAACGAAATGGAGGTAAATTACCCATAATCTGCGTGGCGGGCCGTGGTTTAACCTTGAAGCAAGGTATACACTTTTTGACAACAAAAGATACCTCATGAACGCCATTGATGATCCAGTAGAGTTCACGAATTAGACAGAGCAAGGTGCGAGTGCCAGCATGAAGGTGTTTATAATGAAACTTTTTTATTATAAGGGTAGTGATAGGATGCTTTGAAGGAAGGATGATGGGATGCTTTTTCCCATCCTCACAACTAGACATAGCTAATCTTCCACCCACACGTATTATGCCGTCCTGGTCTAGAAACGGAGTGAGTGGTGAAAGCCTGCTAGACTTGGGTAAATCTTTACCACTTATAAGAGCTTGCTTTTCAGGAGCAAATACTTCCTGCTGAACAAGTAACAAAATCTTGCAAGTAGCAAATTCTAACTCTACTCTGGAGAGAAAGGGTTGAGGCTTCAAAGGTTGATCAATTACTAAATATTTTCATCGGAAGATATAAGACACTACACGAATCAATTTATCAAATGAAGAGTATCTATGAAAAAGGCTAGTAGAAGTAGAAGTAAGATGCGACGTGACAGGGTCATTACGGGCATCAGGTATTTCTTCTGCAAATTGATTAGCTAAGCGAGGCCAGCAAGATGATTCCTGACTTAGCCAAGGAGGACCATTCCAGTACAGGTCTGAAGAAATCAATTTTTTAGGCGTGCAACCACGTGATATTATATCCGCGAGGTTTTCACGGCTAGGAACATGTCTCCATTGTTCAGAATGAGAGACTTCATGAATCTTAGAAACGCGATTTGCCACAAAGGTATTCCAATGAGAAGAAGGCTTGGAAATCCAAGCTAATACAATAGAAGAATCGCTCCAAAAAAATGTGCGGGAAAATTTTAACTTTAAACTGACATTTAGTTTAGTAGCTAATTCTGTTGCCATTAACGCAGAGCATAATTCTAATCTCGGCAATGATACCGTTTTAAGTGGAGCAACTTTTGATTTAGCGCACACTAAATTAGAAAATCCAGGGAAAGTGGCTGAGGAACGTCCTACTATGTATGCACAACAGCCATAAGCCCGTTCTGAACTATCAGAAAATACATGCAGGTCATACTGCTGGTATAAGGGATTAGAAATTAAAAGGCGGGGTATAGAAACCTTGGAGAGATCCAGCAAACTGCTGCAATACTCTAACCATTCTTCTACAAGAGGTAGGGGGAGATTTTCATCCCAGTCTGATTTTAATGACCAAAGCTTTTGCAAGAACATTTTTGCAACAATAACTATAGGAGCAATATATTGCAAAGGATCAAAGATCTTTGCGATTTCTGACAGAACTTGTCTCTTAGTTACAGGGGGAGATTCTGACAGATGTACCTGATAAGAGAAGGTATCAGAAGAAGGACACCAAAAAGCACCCAATGCTTTTACGGCTGCTTCATCAGTAGGAATGGCAACAAATTCATCAGCTGGGACCTCTGATGAAAATGTTGATATAAATTCAGTAGAATTTGAAGTCCATTTATGGAGCGGAAAACCACCTCCTAGGAGCAGGGATTTCAAATCTTCGCACACAAGGAGCGCTTCAGAAATATTAGGGAAAGAGCACAAGAAATCGTCAACATAAAATGCCGTTTTTAATGACTCAGAGGCCAAAGGATGATACAGATGACCATCTTGCTCGGCTAACATGTGGAGAGACCGAATCGCAAGAAAGGCTGAAGGCTTCAGGCCATATGTCACAGTCTTCAATCTAAATATCTTTATGGGTTTGGAACTCTCATCGCGCCACAATATTCTTTGCAGATCTTGCTGCTCAGAATTTACGAGAATCTGCCGGTACATCTGCTTAATATCTGAGATTACAGCAATAGGAAACCTTCGAAAATTAAGCAAAACAGAGGTGAGATCTGTTTGAATCGCGGGACCACATTGCAAGGTATCATTTAAAGAGATTCCATTGGAATCTGGTGATGAGCCATGGAAAACTACTCTTATATTGTCTTGTGTTAAGGAATTTTTCCATACCGGGTGATGATTTAGATAAACTATTTCATTTAAAGGATGGTCAATTTCTTCTGATTTAGAAATTACCTCCATGTGATTAGATGATTCGTATTCCTCCATAAAGGAAGCATACTGAGTTTTGACAGAAGCATTTTGTTTGAACCGATTTTCAATAGCAAATAGTGCCCTAAGTGCTCTGGAATGCGAGCCCGTAATGGCGGGAGGATTAGGAATACGTGGAAGAGTTACTATAAATCTGCCTTCAGCAGTACGGACAGTGGTTTCCTTGTATAACTTTTCACAAATTTCGTTAGAAGAAGAAGAAGTAGCCTGAACATTCTCAAGATCCCAGAACTTGGTTAGCTCTTGACTCAAATCGGTACCAACAAAATAACAATTCGATACAGTTTGAATAGGATTACGGTATATTTGGCCAGTAGCAATCCAACCAAAATCAGATTCGCGGAAGAAAACATTAGGAGCAATTTTTACTTTATTGGAATTAAGACATTGTCAAAATACGCTTGAGCTGAAAAGAAGCTCTACGGGCGAAGCTCTGTTGAAATGAGGGTCAGCTAGCTGGACAAAATTCGGGATATTCCAACTTTGAATAGGATAAGAAGTGCCAGGAATATTGTTGCCTATAGACTTGATAATCAAACAATCTAATTGCAACTGCGTACCAAGATTATTAGAGTCCTTCAGATCCACTTTAGCAAAGCTTAAGGATTGCGATTTAGAGCAGTTTATTCCTGTAACCTCTATTGAGGTAGGATGTTTTGGGAGGCCTAACTTTTGTACCAACGATTCATTAATAAAATTGTTGGTAGCGGCATTGTCCAATAATCCCCTGACAGATACCCATTTCCCGTGAGAATTTTTCAATAGAACCTGCACGGTAGATAATAAAACCTGGACTTTGCCAAGCGAGGTGGAACTTTGAGCATACGACTGCGCACTATTTTGAGAAGTCTCAGAATTAGACTTGGTATTGGAACTGCTTGGTCCTGATAACCGTGATCTTTCATGCCTGTGCAAAAGGGAATGGTGTCTAGCCTTACAATGAAAGCATAAACGTTGTGAACGGCAATTGTTTAACATATGCGTTCCTGACAAACAGTTGAAACAATGTTTTTTGTTCGTAATGAACTTTCGTCTTTCATCTACTGATAAAGATTTAAATTCATCACAATTGTATAAATTATGCGATTGCTGACACAGACCGCACGTTTGCATTTGGTTAGGTGACCGAGCATCAACAGGAAGAGCCTGTGATCTTAAAATTCTTTGATTAGAACTGCTAACCTTATCTTTTGAGAAGGCTTTTGAATCTGAACTACTAGTTTTTTGATTAGCGATGGCGGAAAAGACTTGGCTTCTGGCCTTCAAAAAGTTAATAATCGCCTCATAAGTGCATTGCAAATTCTGGGAAAGTTCTGTTTCCCAGGCTTTTAATGTATTTGCATCCAATCTTGCAGAAATAAGGTGAACTAGAAATAAATCCCAGTGATTTACAGGTTGGTTTAAATTGGACAATGCTCTGACGTGTAGCTCTGCAGTGTCAATCAACTTACGAAGTGATAAACTGTTATCTGCTTGCACGTTAGGTAACTCGAATAAGCTTTGTATATGGCGTTGAATAGATAAACGAATGTTCCCATATCTGTCCTTAAGAAGATTCAGAGCAACTTCATAATTATCACTGGTCAGAGAAAGTGCTTGAATCAGGTTAAGTGCGTTGCCTTGAACTGCCAGACGCAAGTAGTGAAATTTTTGTATTACTGGTATAGAAGTATTCTCATGTACTAAAGAATTGAATAATTCAAAAAATGGCTCCCATTCTATGTCCTTACCAGTGAATTTGGGTATTTATAATTTGGGTAATATAATGCGTGAAGAAGATGTAGAAGATGCTGCAGAAGTTTGATCTTCTTGTTTTTCTTTTAAAGTTAAAGCCCTAATAAGCTGTTTAGCTTCAGCAAATCCCTGATAGTATAATTTTTCAACTTCCAACCTATCACTTTGCTGGTCCGGATGCTGAGTTTCTATACTGCATTGTATCTCATCATATTTCTCAAAGGCTTGTTCATAATTCTTAAGCCTCTGCGAAATTATGTCAAGATTACGCTCTTGGGGTTCAAGCTCCGTTAAGAAAGTACGAAACCGTGTGAGCTTGCCCTTACAAGAGGCTCTGGCGTTGCTGAGTTTTTCATCAAGGTTAGGCATATTAAAAGTTGTTTGTTACTCACGTCAATATTGTGACTTCGAGTACTAGAAGCCAGAAGATGACAGCTTGCTAGGTAGTAAGGTTTAGTCTGATGCGGAAGAAACCGGTTTAGCTTACGTTTCTCTCCTCTTCTGCTGAACATGCGCCTCAAGCTGAAACGTACATTGTGAATTAGTGTTGAAACACAATGAACAAAATTTGTTAATGTAAAATCCAAGATATGAAATTTGTATAGGGATCCAGGGTGCAACAGATATGTTTCCCGGGGGTGAGGCACCAAAAATATGGAGAATAAGTTCTGCCCTAAAACTTCCCCATACGGGAGAACGGTAACGCATCAGGCGAAAGCCTGGACGAAATAACTACTGTGGTCAAGAAAATTAGACTGAAGCGGTGCGGGGTAGTGGGCATGAAATACGTGACTAGAAAACCAATGTAGGTAGCAATACATTAACAATTTTTATTTCTAATAATAAATTTATAATCAATAAACAAATTGCACTTAAGTGCTTATCACAGAAATGAACAATTATAAATGGAGCAAAAGAGTGAGGGCCTGATGACAGAAACCCAGATTAAGGAAATGTCAATGAAACAAGCTTGTTTAATTGGAGAGAAGTTGAGCTTAACACGTAAAAATGCACTTTATAAAAAGAGAGAACCATGAAACTGATTAAGAGTATAAAATGATTAGTATAATTTAAATGCTTCATAAAATTAAACTTATCTTTAAAAGTTCCAGCTAGCATAAATGTTGATTTAAAAGTCCTCACGGTTTCTTCATAAGGAGGCGTACATGGCCTAGAGATATGTACACCATTGATAAAAATGTCAACTTTCTCTTCTTTTCTTGCGAAGGAATGACATTTATAGCTTCCAAGTGATGATCCAGCAGTATTTCGAAAGACGAATCCAAGTATCCCATCTAAGGTGAAGGTGAAAAGTACAACAGCTGGCAACTATTCTAGCCATCTTGAGCAATACGTCATGGTGCAGATCTTGTGACGTAGCTGCTAGGTAGCGTAGAGACTATCGATGGTGTCATGAGATGCAGTAGCGGTGACCAGCAGGTTGAAGTGATCAGAAGTGATGATTGATCAGAAGTGGTGAAGAACGCCAGCAAGTGGCGTCTTAAATAGGGATCATGGAACCATCTCGAAGCTGGAGATCGCCCGACCAGACAAAAACCTGCCATTGGTCGAACGAAAGTCAGGGTGACGTCAGTCGACACTACTCAGCGGACAGCGGATCAACCAGTAGATGCCCTGTGTGTCGGGAGTGAGGACGCTTGAGGTAGCGAGCGACTGGAACACTCAAGGTGAGAACTATAATATCTATGAATAAGTGATTGATAACAAGATTATACATAAGGTTTAAACAATTAATACGTTTACAAGGAAATAATTACCATTCGGGGATCTCGGTAACAAGAAACAAAATTTGACCGACAAATGGGCCAAGCTAACCATTGAAAGTATCACAAAAGTGATCAGTAATTGCCTGCGCGTGACGTCATTGCCCCCTATACCATAGTCAGCATAGGGCAAAGACGTTGATTCCCCTCCCTTAGAGAATACTGTAGCCCTTCCTAACGTACTCAAGCACTCACCAGCGTAGCCGAGCGGTCTATGGCACTTGTTACGGAAAGACTGACACGCAAGCATTTGGATATCCGAGATTCTGAAATAGTAAATGAAGTAAATTATAGTAGCAACTGAATTCTTATTTAAAGTAATGAAAAAGTAACGAGTCATTACTTTAACATGTATAACTGTAACATCGTTACTATTTTTGGCAAGTAACGGTAACAAAGATACTTTTGAAATGTAACTTACCGAACCCTGATTTGTTGGCACAAGGGTTAGTAAAAACTGGTCAATTGTTTCCAAGTTTTCAGGGGAAATATAAACTTAACAACTTACTGTTGGTAACACTGCAACAGCCTAAATGTTAATATATTATGTGTTGGTGGTACGGTACATAGTACGTACCGCCATTACACTACTTGTAAAGTTGATCTGAAAATATCAGCAATGACCCCTTCTTGGACCTCACCTGTTTATTGTTCCACCGCCGACGACAAGATGGCGACAACATTCCTCTCCGAGTGACTTCCCGTAACTTTGTATCTGTTCTAAGAAAACTTCATAACTACATTGTGTCGTAGTTTCTTTGCTGGACACCGGAGAAGAAGAAGTTTCTATGTTCATTGTACATTGAATTGTATTTCATGTTTGCTTGGTTTATAGAAAGTTGGCCACAGCTTAGATTTATCAGCTGGAGAGAAGTAAGCAAACAGAGCATTCAACATTAATGTTCCTTGGTCCCTTACTTGGGATAATTGGTGGAGGCACACTGCCACACTTGGTTATCTGTTACCCAAGATACTGTTGAAATACTGGAGAAATTGTCTTCTTGAAGAAACAATAGAATAATTCATCCCGTATTGTCTCAACCATTCTCAAAACAAAAACAAAACAACACAAAAGTAAGGAGAGTTGATGATCCTAGTGTACGTATTGTGGCATCTGTAACAAGTGATTTAGTCTCGATTTGTGTCTTTTCCATGATATTTAGTTCTTTGTTGTTGTTAATTCTTTCTAGGATATTGGGACACGTTGGTCATTAGACCTGTATATTTTGGGGGTGAGTTGTATATTTCTGATAACCCCCGTTCCTGTGTGCCTACAATAGTGTGTGTGATTGTACGATGACGAATCAAAAAGTAAGTTACACTTACCAGTTATGGCCTTTTATTAAACCACATACACATAGGCAACACGACTATGACAACATACAATGTAAGTTCACTTTTCCACATAGTCCCCAAGAGACTGTAAACATTTCTTGCGACAGACAACCAACTTTTCGATTCCGGTTGCGTGGAAATCACCTACATCACTATGTAACCACCTGGACGCAGCTGCTTTCACCACCTCGTCGTCCACCACTTCACCCCCGAAAGAAAGAGAACATCGATGGAATGGGTGCACACCACATCACCACAACATCACCACTAGGAGGTGTTCTCATCAGAAGTTATTGGTGCCATTAGTACTCTGAAAGAAAAAATGTAGGCATGCACCCGGAAGCGTACACATTCATGGACGCAGAAGCAACCATAATTTTTATGAAGCACGTTAATAAATGGTTCGCTATGCATGACGTAAGCATGACGTAAGCATCACATATCATCATATTCAGTCTAGAAATCCAGATAAAGGGCATTTGTTCTCATTAAATGACAGTCGCCTAAACTGGCTAGAGGAATATTTTCTTTCTTACCTTGAAACTTTGAAAGCTGCTAGTAACGCTGCTAGAAAGGACTTCCTGACTTCTGAAATTTACGAAGCTATACAATTAATCACGGATTCAACTGTCCAGTTTCTTAAGGTATCTTCTACAAAATGGGTAGAGTAAAGTCGCCAAATATGGGGAGGTTTTTTATAGGACTCACATTAGTCATAAGAAGGAACGGAATAATTTTGGCTTTATCACCAATGTAAACCTCAGGCGATATACTATGTATATTACAAATATGGGCACGTTTGATGTTGTAATACCCTCTGATATTATTGTTAACTTTAAAAGTGCACTTTCCCCATATTATGCAACCGGGTTTCGTAATATGGGGAGGTGAGAAACCTCACGGTTTTTATTTATAATAGGTACCCTGAATAATATACCCTACCAATTAAAGCATTAATTCTGACAATGTAATGAAATCATGAACATAAATGGTACAAAAATACAAAAATGAACATTTTAAGTTAATAACAGTCCTAGTTTCCTTTTGCCGAACTTCCAAACCGCTCAGCAGGAAAATGCATAAACTTTAATGAAAACAGAGTGATTCTAATCGAATTCAACTGTAACGAGGTGCAAGGTAGCTATGTCTAATTTCTCTTAGATTTATTAGCACGCTCTTTTATTCTGTGATATAATTTGCATTTTGATATTGCCGGAATTATAATGATAATATATAGTGTCACTAGCAACCCACCCCGGCTTCGCCCGGGAACAGTTATGAATGTGCAAGGAATTTCTGACAGACGTAATTTAAGAATGGCGAGGTGCACGAGACACAAATCCCCCTCCCGTCCAAACTAAAAACACTTATATTGGGCGATGTATCGAAGATAGAGATATGCTCTCGCGGACTTTTTTGTAGAATTTTTCATGCTGAACAATTCTACACTCATAGTATATTGATATTTTTAACGGTTTGTCCAGCGTAAGCTTAAAAAGCGCACGGACGTCAAGTTCTTTTTTCGACCTATTCACTGAAATCTGAAATCGTTACTGCTTGGCTCCCTTTGATCATAAATAAATTATTTTCTACAGAAATCTTCCTCGATATTACATTTACAGAATGGTGAAAACTGCATCAAAATCCATCCAGTGGTTCTCGAGATTACCCGTGACATCCAAGAATCGGGGACTTTGTTTTACACTTAGTAGATATAAATCTTGGTCGTGCAATTCTTGGTTAACAGCACTGTGTGAGCAGTTGAGTAACTAACAAGATTTCATGTAAAAGGTCTCATTGTCTAGGCCGGTTGTGGAGAGCGCAGCTCGCATTCAGTCGGCCGTGGCCTCTGAGTGTTGAATGGTCAGGGAGTTTAAAACAACCAGGAGGGATGCAATCCTGCTGGCAGTGCTTAAAAGTAATCGGAGCGCGGTCATAGCTAGAAGTTGAACTATTACAAAATTGTGTCTTCAGGAGGCCAATGATTCGCAAAACGAAATGTTTGGAACAATTACCCACGTAACTCGCAAGAGGACAGCACCATACAAAGACATTGAGAAGGCTGTGGATGACAACGGGTAGGCTATCTTGCTTTTATATTCTCCTTTATCTTTCTTCTTCTGTTTATTTGCGATGTTGGGGCTGTGATTAGTAATAAACGGGTGTATACATTAGCCTGTCCTTTGAGATAAATAGTATTTTGTTTAGTATCTGCGGAGAGAGCTTGTCGACATCATTTGTAAAAGAATTCAAGTAAAAGAAAAAGTTTACTCTCGTAGCTTTCGAACCCCCAGTCAACCGCGTGAGAGACTAACGCTCTAGCCCAGAGCCAAACATGTCCTTAACACCTCAGTGTTATTAAATGATTTAGATACGTGTTAGCAAATAATGTCTTGAGATAAACGATTTCTTCACTGCAGTACATCTTCATTATAGATCATTTCATACATAGTTTATAATATTTCTATCAGTAGGCTATATCGCATGCAACATACTCAAACTACTGAAATATAAGACAGGCACAAGAGGTCAGCTGCCATCTTGTCTTGCGACAGAGACGGATCAGCTCTTTTAAATCACTGATAAAGTTTAATATTAGAATATAAAATTATAATAAACAACGGTTCACGTCCTTTAGGATAGCTTAAACCATCCTGGGCTTGATAATCAGAATTGGTGAGTCCAAGGATATAAATTACGAGGCACGACCAGAAAGTAAGTTCCGTTTGGTAATACAATTAAATTGTGTACTGATACAGAAAAATTATTTATTGCACAACATTCTACACCTCTTAAACTAATTTTCCACATAACTGCCGAACTTTTGCAGGCATTTGTCATAGCGTGGCACAAGTTTTTGGATACCTTCTTCATAGAAGTTTGCCGCCGACCAGTAAACGAGAGTGAAGACTCCCCTGTAAGATATCCTACCGTTTGGCCGCAACTGTTAGGCAAATTGCGTGCTTACCAGGAGAACTGCGTTTGTTTAGGAGTTCTCCTGACCACATACGCAATTTGCCTAACAGTGGTGGCCAAACAGTAGGATATCTTACAGGGGAGTCTCCACTCTCGTTTACGGTCGGCGGCAAACTTCTATGAAGAAGGTATCCAAAAACTTGTGCCACGCTATGACAAATGCCTGCAAAAGTTTGGCATGTATGTGGAAAAGTAGTTTAAGAGGTGTAGAATGTTGTGCAATAAATAATTTTTCTGTATCTGTACACAATTTAATTTTATTACCAATCGGAACTTACTTTCTGGACGTGCCTCGTATAATGATTGCATAACTCACACGGACGCCATCTTTAAATGGTACGACTGATGGCCTTGTAGTTTAGGCCAAGGACGCGTGCCATAGGAAGGTATATAGTAACCAAATTTGGCAAAGATCCGATGATTAGTTTGGTCGTAATTTAATTTTAAGTTTTGACCATTTGAGTGGCCGCCATTAACTTTTGGTAAAGATGGCGGCAATATAAAACATGAAACTGAGGTACCATTTACTAGTGCTACCTCTGTACCAAATTCGGTTTCGTCGTATTATAATTGATAGGTAGGACAGACATACACACACAAACACACAGACAGACACACAACTTTTGACCCACGTAGAACTCATAAGTCTACTTTATGGACATTATGGACACGATTGTAGTATTGTAAGACAGACTGATCTCTATAATATAAGAAATAAGTCGAATATAAGTTTTTCGCGGATCATGTTGTTGGTTGATCAGCAGAATGTACCTCTCTCTGTGTGTTGCCTAATAAGGAACTGTGATGGTCTAGTAGAGTTCTAGACCCTATAATAATAATAATAACAATAAAAATAGTAAAAAGCTGCATAGTAATTGAGACAGTAAACAAAATTATGTTGGTTCCAGTAGCATAATAACTATGACAAAGATCAAATCTCAGCTGCTTCTGACAGCAACTGATTGTGACTAGCAAGAATAAATAATAATACTTATTATTATCATCATCATATACAATATTGTAATTATATCCTCAACGTCCTTCGATTTTAGATTTGGACGGGTATCTTCCTGCCTGACCCTGAAAAGGTGGTAGACCTGTCGTGTGTGCAGCAGTCCATAAATTTGCCGTATAGGCATGGAGTTGTATTAAAGTGTGATCCTTTTTGTGAATTATTGGCGCTATTTGTGGAGAAAGCGTGTTTGTTCAACATACTGAAAGGGAATTAAATGAAATATATTAAATCGAGGTTGAGCTAAGTCATCAAACGTTTACGACAGAAACTAATGTTTGACAACTCATGTTCGTTCTACTTCAAGAACATTTTTTTTCTCGTCGAAGTGTTATTGTTGTGTGGAGAGCAGGAGATGATACTCACTTGAACTGGATCACAATGATGGGTCGTGTTACACTTGTCTCCCACACTCCTCGCTCTCTCGCGAGTCGAAAAGTGATTTACGACTCGACACCTTGCTAATGGGTCGATACTCGTCAACGATTGTATCTCACTGCCTCATACATTCCTTTCACGAGCTCATGAATCCATCACAAGTCACTTCAAAGCGAGGTAATCTAACAAGGAAATCTCGCGAACATAAATTCCATCACGATGAAACTTAGTATGCATAAATTACATCTGTGGTGGTGTTTCGTCCCCAAATTCACTTGGATTATCCCTAGAGAGGACAAATGCTGGGATGGAATTTGGAGCATCCACCACATGCCTTGACGATAATAAATGCACATACTACTACAGTCAGCATCAAAACACATGCTATCATCACACACGATTACAGTGGTCTGATGACCATTATATCCCATGTTCCTAAATAAATTAACAACCAAGAAAAAATAATTGTCAAGGAATTTAGTTTTGTCTTCATGTAAACCACTCTTCATACGGTTTCGTCTGCGTTTCAATTTAGACAAATAACGACTTAAAATTATCATTAAAATGATCCAATGAGCGTCCTCTATTTGGATTTAAAAAATAAGCATGTCTGTTATTACTCAGCTGTTTTTATACCATCGTTTTTTACTTACCATCATTCGTTTGTTCTCAAAGAGCACTGCCAAAGGATTAGTGTTTTTATTATTCGTTTATTTGATTTCTTTATAAGTTTAGCATATATTGGCAACGCATACCATTGTCATTTTGTTGACGATAGACAGCAAAATGGATCGTATGTTTGTAAATACAAACGGTAATGATGGTTACAAATTGAAATAAAATAATATAACCACAAATTATAAAGGAGTGCGCTACACATTTTATTCCAGTGCATTAGTGAAATTGTCACTATAAATTCAACTCACACTTTTGTAATCCTCTAAATAAATTCAATACTTTTCGTTACGTTGCCTATGAATACACCCTCCAACATACTGTATCTCCTATTCTTGGGAACATGTATGTACCTATTTTTATTTATGATAGCGCAATGTAATATCTGCCTGAATGTCTGGAAGTCTGGTGTTTACATAAGCATCATTTTAAGCATATCTTATTATTACAAATGAAAAGCAAAACGGACAGGAATCGATCCTTCAAATTACGTGATTAACGTGCAACGGTGAATAGAATTTATAGGCACTGTACATGAAAGTACAGATTCTTTAATATCACCATTAACATCAGTTTCATTATGATTATATGAAAATTTTCCCTCATTAGTCTGTTCTATAATATAAGTCAACAACGTTTAGAAATTTGTATGATATCAACCAGTCTTGGGCATGAATCACATAAAATATTGTCAACTCCAAGCTTAAATATGTATCTCCCTGGAAATATCACCTCCTTGAAGGTTTTTGGAGCATTAAAATATAGATTTCGGAGACCCTTCCCGAGTTTTGTTTCTGACACCGATAGGCTGAAAATGAGCTTTATTTTTGTCGTCGTACGCCATATTATAATGGTAATAATTATATAATAAAGCCTCCGAGGCTTAGACGGTAGCACGCCGGCTTCTCACCGCTGGGGCCGCGGTTAAAATCCCGGTCATTCCATGTATGATTTGTGCTGGACAAAGCGGAGGCAGACAGGGTTTTCTCTGGGTACTCCGGTTTTCCCTGTCACAAAATTTAATTCCAGCAACACTCTGCACTATCAATTCATTTCATCTGTCATTTATTTAATCATTGCCCCAGAGGAGTGCAACAGGCTTCGGCAGCAGGCTCAGTTCATATCCTCGCCGCTAGATGGGGGCTTCATTAATTCTATTCCCTGACCCGGTCGGTCGACTGGAAGCAGGCTGTGGATTTTCATTTTCAATTATACACGTATAATAATATAGGGATATGGATATAATAGGCCTTCGGTACCATACCGGCACGTGTAAATCGTGTGAAAAATTTCTAGAGTACTCGTTGACCCCCATAAATACGTATTGATGAATTTTACAGCTTAATTTGGTTTCGTGATAACCTTATAGCCGTTTGCATACTTTCACAGTAATGTAATAAATGGAATTGCTTTGCGTCCTACAGAAATAGATGGACCTGTGAGATTCTGTTGCCATGGTTACCGGCTTGCATACTTTCTTTAGTTTATTAAATGAATTTAATTTTCTGGGAATATCTCAGAAACTGTTAGTTTTAGGGTTTTCACATTGAGGGGCTAAAAATGAGCTCTTTATCAACCTTCTACGCCTATTTCAGCATGTATTTTAAGGGGATAGGTCCCCTTTTATGAGAGGTATGGCAAAGAGTTACATCAATGATTGGTGCCGTGCCTCTGATGGATATCTGCGCCAACTTTTAAGTTGATACACCCAGCCGTTCTCGAGTTATAAGGGAACAAACTTGTCCACAGGCAGACAGACAGACACACAGACAAAAACAATATTTTCGCGCACATCCGTCATAAAACAGTCTGAATCACGTTAATAACGCACATTTCCGTAAAAATTCAGAAAATAGAGACAAACGTTCATTTATATATACAGAGTGGTTCACCAGCCCCTTATTATTTAGTTTTATGAAACCCAACTAACATTACAATTCTCCTGATAGTTGATACTGCTCTGCGCACTGCCTATGTGACAACAATGTAAACTGAGCCATGGGCCTAGCAAAGGAGAAACAACCGTAATCACTTCCGCGCCAAATACTAAGGACCATTCTACAAACATGTGATTCATTGCTCCTTGAAAAACACACATACATGTAATACAATCGAATTAATAGGTTACGCCACGTGATCTTCAATAGTAGAATGTTAAATGAACACTACAAACCATGATTGAAACTTTGACATGCATACTGACGTTTGAGGTGGAACAGCCTAGTTCACTAGTATCCGTGTAGCGCGCAGTGTATACATTGTCTCCGTGGCTGAGGAAGTTTAGGTCCGATCTGACATGGCATGCGTGACCGAGCAGAATAGTGCTTCGCATTCAGCCGTAGGCAAATCTTTTTTAAACGACAGCCCGTGCTCCACTGTAGTGGGGATATATTATCAAGCCATACTTACAAAGTCAAGAGTTTAGTGCTTTTCAGACGGTCAACACGAATGTACCCAAACGAGATGGGTTATGCCCTAATCCTGAAATAAATTACATGAGATTAATAAAACACTAGGATGACCAGTTTCGATCGTCAAGCGATCATCATCAGATCCATTACACTTAGGCTACAAAATCTATGTTTGAAATACAGGTGAAAATATTTACAATATGTACAATTATTTAGTTGCAGTATTGGTACTGCAACTGTCAGTGTATGCTAAATGCAGTATATATGTTAGGTGAAATGCTAAATGGTGATAGCTATCCGGAGATTGTACTTTAGAGAGATTATATGGTTGTAAACTATGGTTAAACTATAAAATTTTTGGCTAACTACTTATCTGATTGTCTTCCGTATTACAGCTACTCGCAGTTTTCGTGAACACTGGAACTCGCTGTGCGGTCGACTGCGGTGGTTATCTTAACGACTGGTTTTTCCCCTGCCTCCTCCCCCCTGTCCCTACGTGCTGTGGGGAGTGATAGCGATGTGTTTATGTGAGGTGTTGCCAACCTAGATAAGATGTATGTTATTGAATGAGGTGGGTCCACAACTATTAAAGACCGTGGATTGGCCCTCGCCACGCGTGGAGCATAACACATTCGAACTAAGCGTTGACGGTCTTATGAGGACGTCCCGGCACCTTTAATACTGCCGCGAATATGGGCCTTGGTTTATTTCAGAAGCAAAGTACATCGTACACCTGATCCAGATAACATTTACCTATTAAAAACCCCCTAATTTTCCCCTTTTTTATCTAGCTTGGCTGTGTCGCTAAATTGTGTTTTGTTTCCGACAGGGTGTGTTTTTTAGTAGCGTGAAGAGGGGCGAGCTCTCCATGAACGTGTGTTCATTTAGATTGTTGGGATTGTTTCGTTTGGCTAGGTGTATCTCGATTGCTTCCTTTATGTCAAGAGCTCTGCCTTTCGATTCGTGATGGATTATTTTAAGGTCCGACTCTATGTTGGTAAAGCTGTGCCCTGCGTCACACATATGTTCGCACACGGCTGAATGTGTTCCGTATCTTATCGCATTCCTATGTTCATTATAACGTGTGTCTACTCGCCTTCCACTCTGCCCGATGTAATTAGCTTGACAATCGGTGTCTTGGCACGTTATAGAATATACCCCTGACCTTGAATACGGGTCACGTTTATTTAGATTACTATTTAGGAGGTGCCTAGCGGTTGTGTTTTTCGTCGTGAAAGCTATCTTTATGCCTTGTTTTTTGAATAGGTTAGTGATTTTATATGTATTCGCATTCACATAGTTGAAACGCGCAAATTTTTTCTCATTACTGTCCGGTTTGGGAATCGTTTTATCTTTATTTTTATGTTTGGCTATAATTTGATTTATTTTGCTTGGCGAGAAGTTGTTTTCCTTTGCTATTTGCATAATAGTTCTTATTTCCTTATTATAGTTGTCTTTTGACATGGGTATGTTTAAAGCTCTGTGCACCATTGAATTGAAACCCGCTAGTTTGTGCGTACTGGGGTGATTAGACTGATTGTCGATTGCATGCGAGGTTTGTGTTGCTTTCCGGAATATGGAATATGAAAGGTCGTTGTGTTTACGTTCAATAGTTATGTCGAGATAATTTATTTTCCGGTCTATTTCGGATTCCTTAGTGAATTTGATAGAGTGGTGAAGGCTATTAATGGATTGGAGAATTGTTTCTTCGCTTGTTAGTTCAGTATCGTAGATGCAAATTACATCATCTACGTATCTTTTCCATATTACTATTCCCTTTGTTGAAGTCTTTTCTAAGAACGCATTTTCTAGTGCATTGATGAAGATGTCAGCGATTAACCCACTTAGTGGCGATCCCATTGCTAGGCCTTCTCTCTGTGTGTATATTTTATTGTCGAATTGAAACACGTTTTGGGTGAGAACGACCCTCAGTAATCTCACAATCTCTTCAATTTCTTTTACCGAATTGTTGGATTTTAAGTTGTTTTCGATAGTGTTGATTGCTTCAATAATCGGAATATTGGTGTACATGTTAGTTACGTCGAAGGATACTAGCCTGAAGCTAGGTTTCATTTGTAGGGTGTTCAATGCTGTTACTAGTTCTGTTGTGTTCTTTACAGAGTTGTTTTTGTCGTTGGAAAGACGGCATTTTAAGATTTTTAGTAACTCTTTGCTGATTTTGTAATTAGGGGCATTCCTACAATTGACTATTGGTCTCATTGGGCATTTCTTTTTGTGTATTTTTGGTTGTCCCCTCAATGACGGTATTTTCGGGTTCATGTTTATTAGTTTTGATTTTTCGGCTTTGGTCAGTATGTATTCTGTTTCTTTTAGCGCACTTTTTATTTGTTTTTGGAATTTGTTGGTGGGGTCTTTTGTTAATTCCTTGATTTCGTTGTTGTTTAGGAATTCGACTGTTTTTTCAATGTATTCTGTTTTGTTCAAAATTACTGTAGTGTTTCCCTTATCTGCTTTTGTGATGATTAAGTCATGTTCTTTTATTTTTTGTTTCAACGACTTTATTTCTTTGAGCTGTTTGTTGTTTTGAATGTTATTGCTATCGCCCTCTCGTTTGAGGATTTTTTTGGCTTCGTTGGTGGCGAGATTTTTGGTTAATTCCCTGTCTTCTGCTGGGAGCTTGTGACTGGCTATCTCAATATCTGTGATTAACTGTTTTATATTGTGGATCGTGTGTGCGTCTGTGCAGTTGTATTTCAAACCTTTGTCTAACATATTCATTTCACCTTGAGAAAAGGTTACGTTCGTTCTGTTGTTTACTCTGCTGTGGAAATTGAATTCATTGTTATTCGTGTGTTGTTCGTTAGATTGATGGTTCTGTGTTTCTCCTAGTTTTCTTAATTTATTTTCTAGCGTTTCATGCTTCCTCGTTGCTCTGATTTTGATGTTGTTATGTAGGTGCTCGGTGAAGCTGTCCCGTTGGGCCGCGTGCCAGAAATTACTTAGTTGCAATTGAATGTCGTATAATTGTTGGTTAATTTTTTGCTTTCTTATGTATGCAAATCTTAATTCGTTTTTTATCCAAAGCGCTTTGGCTTGTTTGGTTGAAATGATCGTGGCTGGTGTGTTCGGTACGGTTTTAATTGGTACGTATTTAGGGGTGAGGTTTAGTTCTAAACATTTTTTGTTGAACCAAATTGACTTGTCTAAATTCATGAGTTTAAGCCTGAGTGATTTGAATTTCTTGGCTTCACGATTTGCCTGACTAGCCGTGAACATTGTGGTGACCACAACTTACAAAGTCACATTACCACATTTATTCACTTACGATGTATTCCTATGCAGAGTACGTTGAATGTTGCTAATTTATGAAGATAGATAGTGAGAACGTTTGGGTTGGACTTTCTTTATCTAAAACGTTCTTACCGGTTCGAATACGATTTTAGTCATCGGGCAATATAAATATTAATGTTCACGTTCAAGGATAAGATTAATTTTATTTTCTTCTGTTGTGATGGCTTTCAAATGTGCAGGTGTTCGCTTAACCCACAGCCACCTCGATCGCATCACCGAGCTACGTGCGCTTCCACTGCATTGTGGGTAGCGGAAACATAACGTTATGGAGCTATGAGAATTAGGAATATTTTAATGTTCTCGCGGTTATGGGCTGTTCTCAATGCAACTCCCGTGCACTCTTAACACACAAACTGTCATAACATTGGCATTTTTAGACTTATCAGTGAGGTGTTTTATACTGGTACGGTATGATTAATAGACCCCCATCCACAAATTGGTATTGCCTTCAAGCTAGAAATCCGAGTTTTAAGTAGCTACCATTGGCTGGAAATTACTCAGTGATATGTTTCGCAAGTGCATTTTCACCATCGTAGCCAATTTTAGGAAAATAGTTGCCTGAAAGAACAATGAGCTTCAATGTGGAGAAGAAGGTTCAAAGTTTTCTTTAATTCAAATTCTGCGTCATTAGGACTAATAGTTCATGAGTCATGAGCCAATGCACATGAGACTTCATTTTGCTGTTCTCAGCGGCGTCAATATTTGAGGTTTCTTTCCAAACTTTAGGGGCTTGGACATAGTGATCATCACATTCTTGTGGTCTTATGTGTGTTTAAATTTGTCTAGTAACCTATGTTATTATGGTGTCGGTAGTAGTTTGTGTATTTGTAATGAAGGAAGGAGTATTAAGGAAGTAGCAGTGGTCTTAAATTTCGAACCATCCCAGCATTTTATCTGTAGTAGGGGTGGGATACCACGGAAAACCACTTCCAGGATGACTTAGGTTGGTCTAGAGTAGTAGGGGGGTGATGGCGCTTCTAACGCACTCCAGAACATATATGTCCTTACTACTAAGCATCAGCCATGTTAAATAATTAATATCTCTTGAACGCATGGTCGGATGTTGACAAATGAGGTGTCATTGGACTCGAGCTGACGTCCTCTTTCCTATGGACCACTCGTTATATTTTTGATTTTTATAGATTTTTTTTTCGAAAGTAGGTGATAGTTTGAAAACCAAACATGATAGAACGTTGTGCCATGGCTCAAACGAATGGTCTTTATGACCTTTATTTTCTGTAATGAAACTTTTTTACTTTTTATGTTTTTTTGAAAACACTCGAATTTTGAAAATCCTTTATTTTAGAAACTAGGAACTCTACAAAAAAAAATGGTTGACATAAATGAAAGGCCCCTATGCCCTTTACCCCCAAAATAAATTTCAAGTCTCTAGGATAAAAACCTGTAGTAGTGGGATGAGGGGGAAGCTGTCCACTAACTTATCAAACCCTCCTCGTACTTGCCCCGAGCCTGATATCTCGCTAACCAATCATGGGATTTGAACATACAGGGTGTCCTAGCAGCGTAGTGATCCCCCTTACTTTCCTATAGGCTCTTTATTTAATTAAAAGACCAAAACTAAAAGGTCATCCGCTTTAAATATCTCGCGAACCAATCATGGGATTTATACATATGGGGTGTCCTAGCACTTGCATTAATGCCCCCTCTTTTCCTATAGCTTGTGTTATTTAATTGAAGGACCAAACCTAATAGGTCATCCGCTTTTAATATTTCCTAAACCCACGGTTGGATTTGAGCATATGGGGTGTCCTAGGAATCGTGGTGAAACCCCCATTTGGATGGATGTTTTATTTCGACTCTAAAATAGTGCTAGGTTGTAGGTTCTGCGGCACTTAGGAAGTTGTGAGCCCCTGCGACCTTGGAATGGAAGGAGTCATGCTAGGAGGGCGTGCTTGGATTCGTTTTTTCGTCTCGTTGCGCTCTTTACGGGAATGTAGGTGTTGAAAAGGTGAAAATCTGGAAACATGGTATTTTTGGGGGTAAATCCGTGATTTTAGACTTTTTTTTATATCTCGCGAACCAATCATGCTAGAGGCGTGTACGAGGGGTCCAAGGACTTGCGGTGACGTCCTCTTTGCTATGGACTACTCGTTATATTAAAAAAAATGGAAACTCGATTTTTGGGTAATCACGTGTTTTTTGTGATTTTTGCTGATTTCTCACGAACCAATAACGCTAGAGACGTGTACGAGGTGTCCTAGGACTCGGGCTCCCGCCCCCTGTTTGAAACTATGTTTGAAATTTTGACAAAGGGCCTAACGACACTTTTGTTGAAAAAAAAATCTTTACCTGTTTATAATATTCATGAAGCGTGGAGGTTGAGAGAGACGATACTGCTGGGTGTGTGTGTTTCAACGAACCTGTCGCTAACCACAAGGACCATGCTTAATAGAACAATCGCTATTTCGGCGGGTCGGCGTATGACAGAGCGAGGGTGCGTTTTTCTGATCTTTCCTATGGAAGACAGATGGAGGCTAATATTTGAAAATGTGTGAAGCATGCTAAGATTTTTTTACCTCCTAAGGAGATCTTTACCGTGTAAACGATGATGAGAACTTGGTTCTATGTTGGTCGAAAGCGAGTACAGAAAACAAACTTGTAGAGGAGCAGACGAGCAGGAGGCGATTGTCATTTGAGCTTATTGGAATGCGCTGATCTGACTTGACAACAAGTGCAATGGAAAATGACAAAGACGCTTGAAGGTTAAATAATCTGACCATTGTGGTGGCAGGGAAGTGCGAAATGCATGCATACACATGTGAAACCACATGAGGGCTAAACAAGTCACATCCTGTCTTGCTTCGCACGTGACAAAATGCAAGTCCATGAGAAATTTGACCTGCCACAGGTGTTCACTTGGGACGTCAGCTGTCCACGTGTTTGATAACAGGATGTTCAAAGCGTGGGAAAAATGATTATACATGCAACGAAACATATATAAAGACATGTCGTTATCATTTCCTCTCTCACTTAGGTGACTACCTTTGAACACATTGCGTTGCGTGAAACCCCTGGTCTTGTTTAACAGTTTTGGTGTTGGTGGAAAATACTTAACCTTGTTGTGAGGTAGGTATATATTTATTCATTTATATATTTATTGATTTATATATATTTACAAGCAATTATTTTTTGATTAGGCAATTAATGATTTTATTTATTTATTTATTTATTTGCAGATAACCGGTATACCTTACATGTCTGAGAGAGGAGAAACCATTGCACTTCTGAGCCCACTAGAAGGAAACAGCAACAATCCACTGCAAGTGAAGGTGAGATATTTTTTTTAACTAACTTGTTTCATTTTTTTGTTTCATATTTTATTTTATGAAATGCATGAATTAACCTAAATTTAGGTATTTATAGTGTTTAATTTTATTTATTTCTAGAAACTTGGAAAGAAAATCCTTACCGCTGTAGCAGTTGCTGAAAATCCGAGACGCAGTCAAGTTCAACCATTGTTTCCAGGCAGTGAACTATTTAAAACTCAGGTAAGCCTAACATAAAATGCTATTCCATTTTACCACTACTGAAAAAAACTCTTACACAAAAAAATCATTACCTGTACATGACTAGGATGATGATTGCTTTCTTGATTAATGGCTATGTATTGGCAACCAGTACAAGACCATATTGGTTGTTTACCGGGAAAGTACAAGGCCATATTGGATTCTGTAAAAAACAAAAATTTTAATTTAACTGACATGTCGTTCCCTATAATAATAATAATAATAATAATAATAATAATAATAATAATAATAATAATAATAATATCGTATGGCCTCGGGTGCCGGGTGCAAGCTTTGTTATTTGACACACAGAGGGTAGCTTGCATGTCAAATTTAGTTGTTCCTTGACTATGAAAGTCAAGGAGGTTAGATGTCAGATATCTAATCTCTTTAAACTCTATAGCGCTTTCTAGTAGGAAAATGAGGAACTTTGTACCCTATGAACTGAACGAATATTCACAGGTTTGAACATGATAATCTGAACAAAATGACATGACATTATTATTTTTTGTTTATGTATTGGTTAAAGGGGAATGTAAACGACTGCAGCTTTATAAAAAGAAAATAAGTACATGGGTTACTGTTAGTGCTGACATACAGTTTATTCTAATTTTTATGGTGTTTTGATATATTAATGCCAAAGTTAAAGTTTTATTTACAAGTATTGATTGATTGATTGAGTGATTGGTTATTTTGTTTGCTTTGAGGTGTCGTCATGCGCCATTAACGTAATGAACAGACAGTGAACAAGCATACATTGTGCTTTAAAGTACTCTGTGCAACGTTAATAACTTACAATAAGAAAAAGTTTTATTATTACACATGGCGTTAGTACCAAATACAACAAGTGAGCAAGTTGGTTTACCACGTGGGTTAAATTTAAAATCAGAACATGACCGTTGGTTAACATTTGAATCCTGGCCTGTAGGCTTTTTGTCGACACATGAACTTTCAAAAGCCGTTTTTTTCTTGAACCGAGAAGATGTGGTGCGCTGTGTGTTTTGTCGTTTTGAACTTTCACACTGGGAAGAAGGGGATGATCCCTTTAGAGACCATTTGCGATGGTCTCCTTGTTGTCCTTACATGCTTGGAAAACAAGTGGGTAACATACCTGTGTATTCATTTTACAGAACCACAAGACCATTGGCCGCTACTTACGTTGCTGAATCACAAATAAATAATAATGATGTTTTACCAGCCAACAACGGTCGTGTCGATATATGTGGTCCATATGCCATAGACAGTGTTGAATTGGCATGTGCATTTGAAAAATTGGGAGTTTGCAAGACTAAAGCACTAGCACACCCAGAGTACAGCTCTGTTGAGAAACGTTTAGAATCTTATAAACATATTTGGCCATTAATATTAAAACACCTTACCAAACAACTAAGTGAAGATGGATTTTTTTATACTGGTGAAGGGGATAAAAGAATATGTTTTTATTGTGGATTTGCTTTAAAGGATTGGCAAATGACTGATGACCCTTTTGTGCAACACGCTCGTTGGTTACCTAACTGTAAATACATGGTGTTGCTTAAAGGTCAGGAATTTGTGAACATTATTCGTAAAGATAATATGATTGCAGCACAAGACTTAAAAGTGCCTTTAGAGTTAGAACACGCGGAGCAAATACACGAGGCTGAAAGAAAAGACTTGTCTCACGAACACTTTTTGCTCTCAATTTTTGCTCCCGCTTTTTGCTCCCAATTTTTGCTCCCTCTTTTTGCTCCCACTTTTTGCTCCCAATTTTTGCTCCCACTTTTTCCTGCCACTTTTTGCTCCCAATTTTTGCTCCCACTTTTTGCTCCCAATTTTTGCTCCCACTTTTTGCTCCCATACTTGCACCCATATATGCTCGCACATTAAACTATTGTTCTTATTACCAAGTTGTCTTTACTAGAGCTTAGTCTAAGCTTGACAGTTGATATGGAAGTATCTGTGACTAGGTATGGTAAGCCTCATGCATTCTATAAAGGATATTCATATATTGTGAAACGAACCAATAAAAATGGAACTGTTATTTGGCGTTGTACAAAACAACGTTCAAAACAATGTCGCAGTGAGCTAAAAAGTAAAAATAGTGAGGTTTTAAGTGTCAGTGATCATCAATGTAGTGTACTGCATGAAACACTGCTGCTGTCAACAGAAAATCATGAAAATGTTAGAAAGCAAGTGCTACAAAACAATACTACTATTGAAAATAATTCAAATTTCAAAAAACCCTTAACATTATCAAAAGCCACGCAGACTCTCCATGAGGACACTGTAGAGGAAGAGGAAGAGAAAGAGGAACAGGAAGAGGACCAGGCATATTTAACTGGATTTAGTAATGTTGAGGATAATTATGGTGATTATAATAATAGTGATATAGATCATGCTGCTTATGAGTATGATAGTGATAATGATCCAAAACAAGACAATAACATTTTCATGCCTATTGTTCATCGTGGAAGAAAAAAGATCTACAACAAATTTTGTTTTTAAAACTATAACATACTATCGTAAAGAAAAATACTTGTATTAAGTGTGCTTTTTATTGTCATAATCATGTATACTCTGCAATGTTAAATATTCTGACTTCTATAGAAAATAAAACAACATTGTACCATTATTTTCATTTATTTACAAACTTTATATACATTTTGTTTTGTTTCATGATAATATTTTCTAAGACAATACTAAACACTAAAACATTATTATCTATACACATATTTTTCTTTCAGTCCATTGTCATGACTTATATCTTCCATTATTATTTGACATTTGTTTTTTTATTTAATTAAAAAGAACCATGCACCTATTGTTTTTAAAACCTTCATATATTAAGTGTACAGGTTGTACAGCATTATTGACTTCAACAAAAACACTCTCCGACATATCATTAAACCGTGTAGGCAGAAATGTCTCAAAGTTTTCACATACACAAAGTACACGATCACCATATACTGTTTTCAATTTCCGAATCTTGATAATGCGGAATGGAATATGCGTTGGCAATTCACTGAGCTTCTTTGTGTCTAAGCCACATGCTTGACCCACAGCATTCAAAACATTCATTGTAGTAGTCTATAAACAAAAGAAAATCATATCTATTACACTCTAAAACAGCTTTAATATTATTGTGCAATTAGGGATTTTGCACTATGCATGGCCGATAAATTTTACTATTTATGCAAGAAATGCCCTAACTGTAGCAGATACTGCTTTTCTGCTTATATCACAAGTGTTGAGTTCTAATGCACACTTGACACAGACTATCATGTGTACACAAGGCAAAAATACAACACCTAGTTCATCTTGATAACAAATTTTACATAATTGTTGGTCATGTGTCGACAAAAAGCCTACAGGCCAGGATTCAAATGTTAACCAACGGTCATGTTCTGATTTTAAATTTAACCCACGTGGTAAACCAACTTGCTCACTTGTTGTATTTGGTACTAACGCCATGTGTTATAATAAAACTTTTTCTTATTGTAAGTTATTAACGTTGCACAGAGTACTTTAAAGCACAATGTATGCTTGTTCACTGTCTGTTCATTACGTTAAAGGCGCATGACGACACCTAAAAGCAAACAAAATAACCAATCACTCAATCAGTCAATTATTATTTATTTAGCGTATGATGCTAACAAGACAGAAAAATAATTACAGTATATACACTATTTACAATTTTAAACACTATTGACAGCATTAGGACCATCACATCAAATTTGGACAGGAAGGTCTGTAATCCACGCAATTGCATCAGGAGTTGCTGAGTGGAGATCATCCAAGGCGCCGGGATATGAATGCAGAGGGCACTCCTGCACAATATGCTCAATAGTTTGCATTTCAGAACCACAGTCACATCGGGGGGAATCTATCCAACCCCACTGGTGTAGGGCTGCACCTGTTCGACCGGTACCACATCGGATTCTGTTGAGCCTTGACCAAACTGCCCGAGGAAGATTAAAACCAGCAAGTCTTGTGGTGGGGTCACTGATTTGAAGTAAGCCGCGAGGTGAGGAGTTTCGCCATTCATCTCTCCAGGCATTTCGGAGGTTGAACTCTGTGGACGAAAGATCAATAGCCGTTTTGCATGCTGGCTTTCGGGATTTCAATCTCTTTGTAGAGAGCCGTATGACATCCTGATGAATAGGAAGCTCAGCATTTTCTTTGATCCTGTACCACAAGCGAACAAGAGCTTGCTGTCTCCTTAAATGGGGTGGAGCGATATTACAAAGTACAGGTAGCCACTGGGTAGGGGTGCAACGTAGAGTACCAGAGATGATGCGCATTGCCTGGCGGAGTTGTATATCTACGAGTTGGCAGTGAGAGCTGTTCAACCACACGCCTGCACAATATTCAGCTGGAGAATACACGACAGCCAGAGCGGTAGTCCTGAGTGTGCTGGCGTCAGCGCCCCATGATGTTCCAGCTAACCTACTAAGTAGGTTATTGCGACTTTTTAGTTTTGCAGCAGTTTTTTCTGTATGTTGTTGATATGTCAGTGTCCTGTCCAATGTTATGCCTAAGTACTTAGGACATCTGTTGTACTTTAGGTATTGATTCCTAAACTTAACTCTAGGCTGGTAGTTTGCCTCTAGATTGTTAAGGTGGAATGAGGCAACTTCAGATTTTGAAGCACTTGTCTGGAGGCGCCACTTCTTGAAGTACTCAGCCATCTTCTGAAGATCTGCATTCATTACATCCTCTGCTTCATTAAAGGTGGTATTTTGGACTGTAAGATTTATATCGTCCGCATAGATGAATTTTCGAGATAGAGTTTCGGGCAGATCATGGGTGTACAAGTTGAATAGCAGAGGGGATAGAATTGATCCCTGTGGCAGACCATTATTAATAGTGTGGAACCTGCTTCTAACATTTTCAGTGAACACTTGGAATAGCCTGTTACTCAGCATATTGCCAATCAGGGTGACTATTTTAAGGCAAGGAACTGCCTTTATAAGTTTGAGGAGAATTCCTTTCCTCCAGACAGTATCATAGGCTGCTGAGAGATCCAGGAAGACAGAAACACTTTTGAGCTTCTTCTCAAAACCAGTTTCTAGATAGGAAGACAGGGCAAGGACTTGATCGCAGCAGTCTCGTTTTGGGCGAAATCCAGCTTGTTCAACAGGAATCAGTGACTCAATTGCAGGAGCAATCCTATTCAGTAAAAGCCTTTCAAGTAGTTTGTAGGTGACACTAAGTAAGGAAATAGGTCTGTAGCTTTGAGGTAGCTTAGGATCCTTCCCTGGTTTCAATATTGCAATAATTTTGGTCTTCTTGAAAGATGGAGGCAGGCGTCCTGAATGCAGAATGGAGCTGAAGAAGGTGGCAAGCCATCGCTTGGTTGCTGGGCCACATTTCTTAAGGAACTCTGGGTACACACCATCAAATCCTGCTGCTTTGCCAGTCTGAAGACCATCTAAACCCTTTTGTATCTCTTCTAAAGAAAATGGGCGTGAGTACAACGGATGTGGTTGGACTTCTTGTTTTAACTGGTTGAATTCCAGTCGTATCTTTCTACTGAATTTCTTCTGTCCTTCCGTCCTAGATGTAGAAACAAGTTGGTTAGCTATGGATTCTACATTGATACTTGATTGCTTTCTCGATGGTATAGACTTTGGGTCCAGTTTTCGTATGAGGGACCATGCTTTCCCACTTGAATGGGTAAAATTCAAGTTTTCAACAATCTTGGACCATTTCTCTCTTCTAGCACTGTCCAAGGATTTCAGCACTTCAATTGCTTTCTCACGGCTGCTGTCTTTTTCAAATTCACAGCTTAGACGAGTTGTTTCTTCATTCCAACCAGGGATATAGTCTTTTCGGACTCCTCTAGGGATGCTTCTTTTGGCAGCAGCCTTGATCAAGCCAACAAACCGGTCATAGTTCTCAGCGGTTGGTTGCACCCATCGAACATTAGCATCAGTATATCTTGCGTACATATCCCAGTCACCTTTTTGGAAGTTCCAGCGGGGTTGGGGTCCAGATCTTATTACAGGTATATGAGATCAGTCAATCAATACTTGTAAATAAAACTTTAACGTTAATTGGCATTCATATATCAAAACACCATAAAAATTAGAATAAACTGTATGTCAGCACAAACAGTAACCCAAGTACTTATTTTCTTTTTATAAAGCTGCAGTCGTTTACATTCCCCTTTAACCAATACATAAACAAAAAATAATAATGTCATGTCATTTTGTTCAGATTATCATGTTCAAACCTGTGAATATTCGTTGAGTTCATAGGGTACAAAGTTCCTCATTTTTCTACTAGAAAGCGCTATAGAGTTTAAAGAGATCAGATATCTAACATCTAACCTCCTTGAATTTCATAGTCAAGGAACAACTAAATTCGACATGCAAGCTACCCTCTGTGTGTCAAATAACAAAGCTTGCACCCGGCACCGAGGCCATACGATATTAATATTATTATTAATATATTATTATTATTATTATTATTATTATTATTATTATTATTATTATTATTATTATTCTTGCATCGTTATGCCCGACTCAGGAGCACGGTTGAACCTGTTTAGCTGATGTGTTGGCCTTCTTTTCCTTTCAAAATCTCTTCATCCTCTCGCTGAGCGCCTTTCTTCGGTCTTCTGTCCAAGTTATGGTGGCCCTGGTGTTGGGTTTGTCTTCAAATTGGTGATTGTCGATTAGGGTTCTGAATTTGCATCGGTCCTGTATAATATTGTCTGAAATGTTGATTTCCTGGAGATCTGTTTCAATTTCACGTAGCCAGCTGTTCTTCGTTTTTAGTGAGAGGGCCAAGTTGAGAATTCTCTTGGTCAATCTGCCATTGTTCATTCTGATAATGTGCCCGTAAAATTTCAATCGTCTTTCCCGAAAAGTATGAGACATTTTTTCACATTGGCGATATATTTTCTGGGATGACTTTTTCCTCCAGATTCCCTCTATAAAAACTGGGCCAAAATTTTTTCGTAAAATTTTCCTTTCTTGTTTTTCAATCTCTTTGGTTAAAGATTTGCCGCCAATGATTAAGGCTTCTGATGCATATAACGCCTCCGGTTTGATTACTGTATTATAATGTCTAAGTTTTGCTTTCCGAGATATTGATTTTTTGTTATACCTATTCCAAGTGATTCTGTAAGCTTTCTGTAATTTGGAAATTCTCTCTTTATTTGCTACACGGTTTAAACCAGAGGGCTGAATAATTTCTCCCAGATATTTGAATACGTTCACTTGAAAGATTTTGCCGAATTTAGTTCTCATAGGTTGTCCGTCTAAGTATCGTGAGGCTCCTTCCATGTACTGAGTTTTCTCATAAGAAATTTGAAGTCCCGTTTTGATGGCAATTTCATGTAATTTTTTAATGGAATGAATTGCTTCTTGCCTGTTATTAGAAAGGATTGCTATGTCATCAGCAAAGGCCAAACAATGTACATGAATTCTATCTTTGAGTAGTCTGCCAAGGGTTATTCCCTTAGTTTCCTTTTCCCAGGTCCTGATTATCTTCACAAGTACGAGGTTGAACAGTAACGGAGATAATCCGTCTCCTTGGCGGGCCCCAGTGTTAATTGCAAAAGGCTCAGATATTTCGCCGAGGAATTTAACTTTAGACGTAGTGCCAGTTAGTGTTTGTCTGATTAATTCTCTTGTTTTTCTATCCACTTGAAATTCTTCTAGAGTATTGAAATGTGTTTGACGATCTACAGAGTCATATGCTTTTCTGAAATCTACAAAGGTAATGACTGTCTGTCTGGTTTTTCGCATTTGTAGGATAGTTTTGAGATTAAGAATTTGTTCCGTACATGATCTTCCTTTTCGGAAACCTGCCTGGTATTCTCCAATCAGACGGTCTGTTTGTTTCTCAAGTCTAGTGAGCAGGGCTTTGGAGAAAATGTTATAAATAACTGGTATCAAGGAAATTCCTCTATAATTATTGATGTTGGTTTTATCCACTTTCATGTGCAGTGGATGGATTAGCGCACATTTCCAATCCTCAGGTATTTCTTCGGTGATCCAGATGTTCTCAATAATTGAGGGGATTTTCCGGGCTACGTTCTCACCACCTATCTTCAGCATTTCGGCAATTATACCATCTTCCCCTGGGGCTTTATTATTTTTGAGTCCATGGATTATTTCTTTAATTTCTTCCAATGTTGGGGGTTCTGAATTTTTTTTTTTTTTTTTCAAAATGAGTTGTTCTTTAGGGGATTCACAGTTTAAAAGATCCTTGAAATAATCTGCTAGAAGTTTGCAATTTTCTTGATTATTTGTTTCCAATGTCCCATCCGGGCGTTTGAAGCAAAGACTGGGTGCCTGATAATTTGATAATTCCTCTCTGAATGTTTTGTAGAAATTTCGTGTATTGTTTTTAGTAAAATCTTGTTCAATTTCAGCCAATCTGTAGTGATCGTACATGCGTTTTTCAGATCTGATGATTTTAGAGGTTTGTTTCTGTACTTTGGTGAATTCGTGCCAATTTTGTTCCATTTTGTGAGAATTCCAATTCTGCCAGGCTTTAATTCTGAAGTTTATAGCCTTTTCACTGGTTTCGTTCCACCACCTATGCTTGCGTTTCCTGGGCGGTGTGCCAATGTTTTGAGAAGCTTTCGAAAGTATAACTTTGAGTTCTAACCAGCCAGAAGAATCGTGAGTAGGGATACTTTCTTGGAAAGTACTGGCGTTCTGTTTAAGAAATTCTGGATCGACGCGCAGATTTTTTGTTATTTTTGGTTTGGACCTGTTTGGTTGAAATTTTACCTTGATTAAGGATAGATGGTGGTCAGAGTCACTGACTCCTTTCTTGACTTTGACATTCATAATTTCTTTTTGATTCTTTTTGGAAATAGCCACATGATCTATTTGAAATTCTCCGAAGTGAAAATTAGGTATCTCCAGGTCTTTTTCTTGTGTGGAAGTGCCAGGAAATGTGTTGACATTAGTTTGAGATCAAAAGTTTTGCAAAAATGAAGTAATCTTTCTCCATTTTTATTAGTTCTATAGTGTGCTGGATATAGTCCTACAATGGTCCTGAATTTCCTTTCTCTACCAATTTGGGCATTAAAATCTCCCAATAGGATTATTATTATTATTATTATTATTATTATTATTATTATTATTATTATTATTATTATAGGGAACGACATGTCAGTTAAATTAAAATATTTGTTTTTTACAAAATCCAATATGGTCTTGTACCGGTTGCCAATACATAGTCATTAATCAAGAAAGCAATCATCGTCCTAGTCATGTACAGGTAATGATTTTTTTGTGTAAGAGTTTTTTTCAGTAGTGGTAAAATGGAATAGCATTTTATGTTAGGCTTACCTGAGTTTTAAATAGTTCACTGCCTGGAAACAATGGTTGAACTTTACTGCGTTTCGGATTTTCTGCAACTGCTACAGCGGTAAGGCTTTTCTTTCCAAGTTTCTAAAAATAAATAAAATTAAACGCTATAAATACCTAAATTTAGGTTAATACATGCATTTCATAAAATAAAATATGAAACAAAAAAATGAAACAAGTTAGTTAAAAAAATATCTCACCTTCAGTTGCAATGGATTGTTGCTGTTTACTTCTAGTGGGCTCAAAAGTGCAATGGTTTCTTCTCTCTCAGACATGTAAGGTATACCGGTTATCTGCAAACAAACAAATAAATAAAATCATTAATTACCTAATCAAAAAATAATTGCTTGTAAATATATATAAATCAATAAATATATAAATGAATAAATATATACCTACCTCACAACAAGGTTAAGTATTTTCCACCAACACCAAAACTGTTAAACAAGACCAGGGGTTTCACGCAACACAATGTGTTCAAGTGAGAGAGGAAATGATAACGACATGTCTTTATATATGTTTCGTTGCATGTATAATCATTTTTCCCACGCTTTGAACATCCTGTTATCAAACACGTGGACAGCTGACGTCCCAAGTGAACACCTGTGGCAGGTCAAATTTCACATGGACTTGCATTTTGTCACGTACGAAGCAAGACAGGATGTGACTTGTTTAGCCCTCATGTGGTTTCACATGTGTATGCATGCATTTCGCACTTCCCTGCCACCACAATGGTCAGATTATTTAACCTTCAAGCGTCTTTGTCATTTTCCATTGCACTTGTTGTCAAGTCAGATCAGCGCATTCCAATAAGCTCAAATGACATTCGCCTCCTGCTCGTCTGCTCCTCTACAAGTATGCTTTCTGTACTCCCTTTCGACCAACATAGAACCAAGTTCTCATCATCATTTACACGGTAAAGATCTCCTTCGGGGGTAAAAAAATCTTAGCATGCTTCACACATTTTCAAATATTAGCCTCCATCCGTCTGCCATAGGGAAGATCAGAAAAACGCACCCTCGCTCTGTCATACACCGACCCGCCGAAATAGCGATTGTTCTATTAAGCATGGTCCTTGTGGTTAGCGACAAGTTCGTTGAAACACACACACCCAGCAGTATCGTCTCTCTCAATCACCACGCTTCATGAATATTATAAACAGGCAAAGAAACTTTTTTTAACAAAAGTGTCATTAGGCCCTTTGTCAAAATTTCAAACATAGTTTCAAACAGGGGGCGGGAGCCCGAGTCCTAAGACACCTCGTACACGTCTCTAGCGTTATTGGTTCGTGAGAAATCAGCAAAAATCACAAAAAACACGTGATTACCCAAAAATCGAGTTTCCATTTTTTTTAAATATAACGAGTAGTCCATAGCAAAGAGGACGTCACCGCAAGTCCTTGGACCCCTCGTACACGCCTCTAGCATGATTGGTTCGCGAGATATAACAAAAAGTCTAAAATCACGGATTTACCCCCAAAAATACCATGTTTCCAGATTTTCACCTTTTCAACACCTACATTCCCGTAAAGAGCGCAACGAGACGAAAAAACGAATCGAAGCACGCCCTCCTAGCATGACTCCTTCCATTCCAAGGTCGCAGGGGCTCACAACTTCCTAAGTGCCGCAGAACCTACAACCTAGCACTATTTTAGAGTCGAAATAAAACATCCATCCAAATGGGGGTTTCACCACGATTCCTAGGACACCCCATTTGCTCAAATCCAACCGTGGGTTTAGGAAATATTAAAAGTGGATGACCTATTAGTTTTGGTCCTTCAATTAAATAACACAAGCTATAGGAAAAGAGGGGGCATTAATGCAAGTGATAGGACACCCCATATGTATAAATCCCATGATTGGTTCGCGAGATATTTAAAGCGGATGACCTTTTAGTTTTGGTCTTTTAATTAAATAAAGAGCCTATAGGAAAGTAAGGGGGATCACTACGCTGCTAGGACACCCTGTATGTTCAAATCCCATGATTGGTTAGCGAGATATCAGGTTCGGGGCAAATACGAGGAGGGTTTAATAAGTTAGTGGACAGCTTCCCCTCATCCCACTACTACAGGTTTTTATCCGAGAGACTTGAAATTTATTTTGGGGGTATAGGGTGTAGGGACCTTTCATTTATGTCAAACATTTTTTTTTGTAGAATTCCTAGTTTCCAGAATATAGGATTTTCAAAATTCGAGTGTTTTCAAAAAAACATAAAAAGTAAAAAAGTTTCATTATAGAAAATAAAGGTCATAAAGACCATTCGTTTGCGCCATGGCACAACGTTCTATAATGTTTGGTTTTCAAACTATCACCTACTTTCGAAAAAAAAATCAAAAATATAACGAGTGGACCATAGAAAAGAGGACGTCAGCTCGAGTCCAATGACACCTCATTTGTCAACATCCGACCATGCATTCAAGAGATATTAATTATTTAACTTGGCTGAGGCTAAGTAGTAAGGGCATGTATGTTCTGGAGTGCGTTAGAAGCGCCATCACCCCCCTACTTAGAGTAGACGATAAAGATTTGAAAATCAATTCCACATGCATTCCAACACATTTTTTTTTGTATAAAAATAATCCTACCCGAAAATTCATTCTGCAGACGCTCATTCAGTTAGTAGCGTTCGTTTCTGATAATTTCATTTTGTGTCTTACCACATCTTTAGAAAGAAAAGTCATTTTAACAATCGAATGAACTCAATACGATACGGTTTACCTTATAATGGATGAATTAATACTGTTTTATATTTGTCGAACGTAAGAATGAGGAAAGGTTTACATCTCGAGGTTACAGAGTGTTTTGACGCGACACGTGCGGTGGGCTGAGTGAGTCTGATTTTCCCTTCCAAGGTGGTCAATATTTTGAACACTTGCTACACTTATTCTGCAGGGTACTGAACTCGAATTCAGTCCAGCTTAAGAGTTTGACTGAGCCGAGTTTCGAACCGACTTGTGAACCATGGAAGAGAAAAATTGGAAATTTGGAATTAAAACAATTTAATAATTATGTATGCATTTTGGGAAGTGAATGATGCATAATGAAACTATTTTGGGAAATTTTGGAGCATTTTATGGAATTATTATTTGGAAATATTCTGGTGAATGAGATTTTAACTAAGGAAGAGTCAGATCATTCGAGGGTGGAAATTGAGCGAGGCTTCATGTTAGCCAGCTGAAAACCAGTTTTGGTTGGTCAAGGCGACAATAAATTATGCACACGACCCACTGATAAGAGGCTAGATCCAGGAGCTTTTATCATGATATTTCAACAGCCAATACGATTGAGGCACATACATTTTTTGGGAATCGCTTTTATATAAATTTGACTTATATAAAGCGATATGAACACTTCTACAGGTGTAGAATACGATATGGAATTTATTTGGTTAAAAGAAGTATAAATTATTGGCTAGGAGAGAAACTATGAGTATATTTCTATTAAAATGCATCCATGCAAGGCTAGCGGAGCAGGCTAGTTTTGGCACGCGTGCCATCGCAGAGAGGGAAGCCAGAACTCTTACTCAGCTTCTTGAACCGAGCGGACGTTTTCAGTCACGCGACCAGCAGAGCATTACCATGATAAAGAAGTACGGAACAGACGAAGTAGGACCGTTTGGAGATCAACCATTCGTCGAGGAAGAAATACGAGAAGCCGGTGAAATATAAATGCACTAGCTACAGAAGAGAAAAGCATTTATTCAGTATCACAACCATTAGAAGAAGACTTCGCTACAATAGCACTATTCATCAGCGAAGCGATAAACAGCAGCATTGCTTACTACTGCTATATTACTGCAGCATTCAACATTTTACAGTACAATATCACAGTCAAGATGACCGTAATAAACCTGAGTCAGGGAGGACAAACTTATTCAACTGTTATTGAGAAGATTATATTGAGCAACTAAACTAATGGAAGGAGGTTAGTCTATACCATGGATTGGAGATTCAGAGTGATCTAGAAGACCCGGAATCGATAAATCTACAACTGCTTAACAACATGCAATATTCTGAGATGACTTCCAATACTACAAGCGAGATGTCACTTACCACCAGAAAGAGATATCAACCCAGGACATTCAGATCTACATTGATGATGACGATCTGCTACACGAGAAGAAGAAGATGGACGCATGCAGTCGTTTGGACCAAGAGATCCAGATACCAGGTCGCTGACCGTGAAAAGAGAAGACTTGCAGTTGGCCGAGAAGGACGAGCTGTCTCGCAGGTGTTCCCAGCACGATCCAGACCGCGGAGCGATCATATGGCTGGCACGCGCTTGCCAGGAACCCGTTTCCATCGCAGACAACTCACACCAGCAGTTCGAGCTGAACATCGAGCTCATCTAATGAAGGTATTCTCGACACCAGAAGCCATCAGAAAGGTAGAAAAACTGAATGCTCTAAGATCTGTAGTTTTGCAGTGGTATTTGTTGTTATTGAGGGGTGACCAACTTCATTGTAGATATTCTTATCTTTATCCTATGTTTATTGTAGCTATATTTTAGAGATTCACTGTAATTCTTTGATACGTCTACGTGTGTCGTTTCAGACGAAATTTCATTCATTTTTGACCTTAGATACTTCGTTTCTTATATATTTTATGAAGGAATCGTTTTTAACATGCTCACTTTCGAACGAAACTCGTTTTATAAGGGAATGCTTCGATATTAACATATTTCATTGGAAATACTTTCCAATAGTAAGAATATTTTGAACGTTAAGATTGCTATTGATAGTTACAAATGCGTAACAGCGACAGAATACATTTGAATAATTATATTGCATTATTATAAAAGAAAGCATTATTGTAAAATGCTGTAACATTGTTTAACAAACACTATTATATCAGAATATAACTGAAACACTTATTTATAACAATATGGAGGTTATAAAATTCCAATTGCGGAATACAATTTTTTTGACAATGATATAGTCATGGACTATTGTTATTATGAAAGTACACTATAAAATAGGATCATGTTAGTGACAATTGAGGTCAAATGATGCCTATAGTTATTAACAATTTCATTGGAAACATTGTTAAACTGAAATGACAGCTGACAGGAGATTTGTTAGTCTACCTGAGGTCTTGTATGTCTTAAAACAAGCGTAAATATGAATAATTTCATTCATTTAAATGTACACCAGATGCGTGAGGATATGTATTTATATTTACTAACTAGTAAAGACGAGCGAACTACGAGTTAGTATTGTTTATATTTGGTAACGTGGAAAAACAGTCTATTATGGAACTAACTGAAAGAAAAGCACTATTGAAAGAAATAAGAAATACTATGTGAGGTGAATTGCAGTGAACAAACATGGAATTGTTGTTAATAATGCACGAGGTTAAATAATTTAGAGGAGAGATGTGATTAGGAGTGCAATCTGAACGGTAGTATACAATTGCGTATTTACCTAGTAAAGTCACTGATTCTTCTACAAATTTGTAGCAAGATGGGTTTCTTATTGAAGTAATGCCGTGCAGAGTAATGAAGATTGTTGGTAATAATGAAAAGAAAGAAGTATGTTATGTTTGGAGCGTAGCAGACGCTATTTATGAATATTGTTCACCGTATTACGAGAGAAGGAAACGAATTGCCATGTGGAGCAACGAATTGTTACAGTATGTGTAAAAAGCACTGACATAAGGGTTAATATTTATATTGTTCATGTCAGAGAGTATCAGTATAAGATCCACGAAGTATATTTGAGGTTTTTTAAGTAGTTTCGCATCGCTCTTTATCTTATTGTATTTTATTAATTTACACGACATATTCTAAGCTATATTTAACTTCAGTGTTCGATATACAAGCTTTACTTATTATGACCAGAGATACCTGAAAATTTATTGTTGTGTGAAACATTGTTCATAGAACTGTTTTTTTAAACAGAGACACTAGAGGACTGTCAGATCGCGACTGATAGTATTTTAATACCGTGTTAAACATAGAAAGGTGTATATAATGTATATATTTCAAATATATTTAATTATTACTATTATTATTATTATTATCATCTTATATATTCACATTTTAAGCATGTATGTGTTTAATTCAGGGTTTTTATATTGTTAACTTATTTTTGATGCTTGAACTGCTGATGCTGATTAGACTGATTCAGTGACAGAGTCACAGGGTGATTATTAAATGCGTAAACATTGTATTAATTCCTTAAATAATTACATTTTTGTAATGACATTGTTTATGAACATTTGTAGCACAGACAGAAGGACTATCTGACGTGTGATTTATTTTATTTTAACGTGCTTTTATTTCTATTGCTGATAGGGAGTTTATTGTTTGTAATTTTTGTAATAAATCACAGGCACTATTTTTTTGTTTGCCTGTTCGTTTCTACAGATCTGATTACCTTTTCATTTTGCAATCGACATGCGATAATACTGCGAATTAGTTACTAGAATTCACGTAGTCTCAACTTTCACCGTTCACGCCCGAGATCTGAGATTCTCGTCCTACCATCATGTTATGGGTATTTTATTTCTAGTAAATGTGTAACTAATCAGTAGTGTTGTTGCATGGCCGGTATGTATCGAGGGTTTCCTATCCATTATCCTAGTAGGATAGTGTTGGTTTATCTGGTTGGGTATCGACCTCCCTTCAATCCTTTTCCATTTCAGTGGATATAGGCTACGACTATGCGGAATTCGGGTGCAGTACCTTGCTTTCGTTTTACAAATCATTATGTCATCATCCAATCTGGCTACGTACCATCGGATAGAAACAGTCCTTTTCAGGACAAATAAAAATCACTCGTTGGAACAGGTACACAAGCGCCCATAGTACATCCACTGTAAACGGCATTAAGCGAAAAGACATGTACCAGCCCGGAGATCGAACCTGCTACCCGGCAGCTTGCCTGACGCAACAGCAGGAATGCATGACTCATCCACCTTAGCTACCGACAGTCATAATGCATTTCTGGCACATATTGAATCTATTCGTAGCCCCCATAGACACCTGTCCAAACGTAAGGTGGTGTTATTCGGAGCTGTGATCGTTTAAAACATGCATTATAATTGAGGTCATTGAAATAACACTGCCGGTAACGATTTCTACTATATTCGTGAGCATGAACTCAAAGGTAAAGTTGTATTAACGCCATAAAGGAGCAGGTACTAATATTTTTAGGATAACTATGATATACGCGTTAGTTGGGTTGCCTTCCTCCATAAAAAATAAGGGGCTGGTGAACCACTCTGTATATAGGGATGTGATTCAGTTAAATACACTGATAACTTACATTTGAACTGCCTTGTTCGTAATGAATGTAGAAATACTCAATAACCAGAGATATTGCGACGATTGTATATTAAGGTAAATATGATTTATTATAGGACAGTTTTATTATCATAAACCGCTATGGTGTGTGTTTCACAACATTCAATCTCTTAAGCTAGAGGGAGTTAAAAGGCGCGGTTTGTGCCAAAATCTTTCAAATTATCTCAATAGTACAGGAAAAATCTTGCATTTCGTGAAACGTCAACGGAAATATATTTATTTGTTTATAAAGTGCGTTTAAACAAATGATAAATAAAATAGCCTCTGTCAGACCTGTGTAGCGTCGAGCTCGCATAACTGTTTATCACATGGGAGATTTCTCTCACAGGCTGTCTTACTATTATTATTACTAATACTATTACTATTATCATTATTATTATTTCGTGAAATAGTCCTGATAAATGCCTTGATTTTATCTTCGCCTTCAGGAAATGAGTTAACATATGACCCATATTTCCCATTCAATGCCAAATATCCTAAAGTCCAAATGTTACCAACTAAATCACTGATAAACCATTTAGAAATGTGCTTGAGGAATATAGTAAACTTTTCTTTGTGTATTGATTCTCCATTCGACGGGGAAAACCAATGCAGCGGGTAATTATGACCCATATTACAAAGGATCGGTTGAAAAAAGCTTGTGAAAGTGGCCACGGTTCTTTCAATTGCTGACTGCGCTATACTCTGGGGAAAGTGCTGATCGAGCGACTCCACCAAGTTCGACAGACAGCACGGTGTGTAATCCCAGAGCAAGCAATTACACAGTGAGAGAAGAGAAAGAAGAAGGAAACTTTGAAAGGTGGAATAAGACATCTACATTTCCTTTGGAAGTTGCTGAAGTTATCCTATCTTGACACGTATCTATGCATGGAATAGCCTACTTTTCAATCAACTTACCTTTGTTGCGACTGCAGATATCTTTATATTTTGTCTCTGAAAATGTCAAGCAGTCTTGAATGGCACTCCTGACTACGAGTCCAATTTACGGTTATGCCAAGAATTTAATTCAGGTCTGAAGATTAAAATTGGGTATACTCAGCTTCGTGATTTATGAAACGGGTTCGATTTTCACCGCAGTCATTCTAGAATTGTATTTCCGTGGTATCCCAATACTCTAGGCAAATGTCACGATTGCTCCAATTATAAGGTACGGCTACCTAATTTCCAATCCTAGCCTCAATTACAGATACGCACAATACTGCAGACACCATAAAACACAGTTTATCAGACAAATTCTACACACACCTAGGTACATGGGACATATGACCATGATGCCCAGGTCCCTAAATTAAACAGTAATATTAACCACTCTGTCACAATAAAGTCTGAAATACTGTCATCATTGAGATAGTAGCCTATGCTATTACATCCATTATAGTGTCTGCCTCTTCTTGTTTGTGATTTTGAGACAAGTATTCAGCAGTGTGAATTTCATGCCATATAAATCCATAGAAACACGGTGATTCACCTCAAGTATCATCTGAACCGTTGCTACGAGAATTCTGACAAATGGAAATGAAGGGTGGATACAGGAATACACCGTGGACGTATTAACCGCCGAGATAACTAAGCCATTCTCCGCCGGGAGAAAATCAGTAATACGAATTATACAAATTCCAAACGTGACGCGTATGTTGTTAATCAGTGTTCCGAGGTAGTGGTTGCCAGGAATGAATCACGATATCTCTACACGCACTCTGTGAGTTCCATCCAGTGGGGACGACAGTAAAACGATGTGTCAAAAAGCAAGATTGTGGGTCGAATGCATGCTGCGATCTTTAAACGACAATAAACACTACAGCATGCAGGGCACGCAATATGTGTGTTCCTGTTTCAGAAGTTTCATATTTTACATAATTTAGGCGTATTGGTTTCATATTCTACAACAAGTAGTTCCGTGAAGAACTAATTAGCCTATTTTCATTTGTATGTCAATTGCCTCTATCAACATACAAAATTGCTATAATACATTCGTAGATATTGAGGACCGTCTAAATATTTCGGATGGTCATCATGTTGGATTTTTATATCTGTAGGCCATAGAGTTATGTACTAGTACACGAAGATTATTGCGTAAGTGTATTATTCAAACTTCAATTGCATGATTAGGACCCAAAACGAGATTCTAATATTTCGCACAGCCGCCATCTTGTGGTTATGAAAAATATTTGATATAAATTAGATATAAGTGGATCAAAATTTGTATAAGCATTTACCGTACCATGTTTCACTGCGCCCAGATGATTAAATCGCGAGAAACGTCCATTTAAATATCTGAAAATCGCATCACCGCCATGTTTGTGCTCATCAGATTATTGAAAATTCCATAAGTAAACTTTTGTTCACAGCCTTTATCAGCATACAAAATTTCAGTTCGATTGCTGTCATAGATTAGTAGATAACGAGAAGCGTCTAACTATTTCGTAAGGTCCCCATCTTGAATTTTAATATAAATGTAGGTCATAGAGTTATGTACTATTAGATGACGATTATCGCGTAGGTTCATTATTCAAACTTACACTTCGATCGCATGATTAGGACATAAGAAATAAAAACATAATTTTAAAATTTGGCACAGCATCTTGAGGTTATGTAAACAATTGAAATAAATTAGATGTCAGTTTATTGTACTGTGTATAAACATTTGCTGTACGATGTTGCACTGTGATCAGATGGTTAAATCGCGAGAACAGTCTATTTAAATGTTTCAAATTCGCTTGGCCGCCATGTTCGTTTTGTACTTAACATGTTATTAAGAGTCACATAGGTGAAATTAAAGTAGTACACTTTATCATCGTACACAACTTCGGAGTGATATCAGTAATAGTTTGGAGGTATAAAATGCCAGTTGAATAATTTGCACAGTGGCCATGTTGGATCGGTGAGAAGTAATAAAAATTAAAAGGCACGATCGGAGTCAGACAAAATATTACTATGACCTTACCGAGTTTCATTGATGTCGCTTCAGCCGTTTAGATTTTATTAGTGAGGGACACACACAGATATGCACACACACACACACACACATACACACATATATATATATATATACACACACACACACACACGCACACACACACACGGACAAGCCTATTTTCTAACCTACTTTCTATTTTTGCAATAAATGAAAGTAGACTTACGAAATCTTCACGGGTCAAAAGTAGTCAGTTGTGTGTGTCTGTGTGTGTGAGTTTGTGTATATCTGTCCCTCCCTATCAATTCAAACGCGACGAAACCGAATTGAACGAAATTTGGTACAGAGGTAGCACTAGCAAAGGGCACCTCAGTGTCATGTTTTATATCATCACCATCTTTACGAAAACTGAATTGCGGCCACCCAAACGTTCTAAACGTAAAATCAAACTACGACTAAACTAATTATCCGATTCGTAACAACATACCTTCTTATGATACGCATCTTGTGCCCAAATTACAAGGTCATCAGCCGTACCATTTCAATATGGTGGCCGTGTGAATTAGACAAGCATTATAACCAATGACCCACCGATTCCGATTATCGAACCGAGGGTGGTTTAAGCTATACTAAATGACGTGACCCGTTGATTATTATTATTTAATATTATACTGTATGAGTGACTAAGAAGAGCTGAGTCGTCTGTCACATGACAAGATGGCAGCTGACCTCTTGTGCCTGTCCTATATTTCAGTAGTTTGAGTATGTTGCATGCGATATAGCCTACTGATGGAAATAATATAAACTTTGTATGAAATGATTTATTATAATGATGATGTACTGCAGTGAAGAAATCGTTTATTTGAAGACATCATTTACTAATACGTTGTATGTAAGTCGGTTAATAACACTGAGGTGTTACGGACATGGTATAGTGGAATAGTGCTCGTCTCTCACGCGGTCGACTGGGGTGTGAAACCTACTAGAGTTAGCTATTTTTACTTGAATTCTTTTATATATACTGTTTTATAACTAAATGTTATATTGTGCACTTTACAATGGAAAATATATGTTTTATTACAAGTCCTGGCTATTGAAACCAGACTTTGATAACGGCTACAGCATCAAACATAAACAAAAGACAAAATAAAAAGGAGAATAGAAAAACAAGTTACACGTTTCATCCACAGCCTTCTCAATGTCTCTGTACGATGCTGTCCTCTTGCGGGTTACGTGGGTAATTGTTCCAAACATTCCGCTTTGTAAGTATGATACAATCTTTTACAGCCTACTTCAACTTCTAGCCATGACCTAGCTACGATTACTTTTACGTGACGTAAAGAAGAGTGCGCAGTTCCTTGTATAAGAATAGCGAAAGTCGATCCTTGCTGGCCAATAGCTCCTACCACGTTCTAGGGTTATCACAAAATGTCAGATATGTTTAGCCAGGGAAACCTTTCTGGTCGAGGACTTAAGAATGCAAATGCAACTTCACCAAATTCGGGCTATTACGAGAACTAGAAGAGAAAAGGGACTTGATCGAGGGAATTTTCTGCACTATCGATGCTATGGTACATAAGGAGGGGATGAATGAGGAATACGATTTGAGACACCTGATGACACTCTTTACGATACACGGTTTTCATCATCATATTTGTGCCAGGATTTCTTTTTACCAAGCCAATCAGGAGGGTTTATGTGTTGTATGCAGTGAACAGTGCGATATTTACCACGCGATGAGGTGCAAGAAAAGAGGAGTATCACTAGATCGATTTTGCTCTTCTTGACTTACGTATCATGTAATGTACAGACTTTGAACATTGAGCGCAAAAAATATTATTATATATTATTCGCAAAAGTGTGGGAAATCAAATATGGGAAGTGTTGTCGTTTGAGAGTAATTGTCAGTTGATTCGCATCATGAACGCAAATCGGGTGGGAAACTTGCTTTAAATAAAGTTGAGAGCATGCCAGACACTGAATCAAAGAAAAAACAAGAAGTTCTGCGACGAACTAAAGAGCCTACTTTTCTTGAAATTAAGATTCATGCCAGTTATTAATCTATATGGACCTATCTAAAATAATGACGAAATTAAGTTGGCAATATCAACATTTCTAATTAGTTCTAAATATACCTGGTATAATGTAGCCTAATAGAGCACTACAGTTGGCAGTCATGGTTCCTGAATATATTCTTAGTTCCATCTCTTAAGCAAGGTACAGAATTCCAAATTTGGTCGAGTCAAATGGATAGCAAGCAGTTAGACATTGGATCTATCAGCACGCGTAAAATCATGTTGGCAACAATGTCATGCATGTGTTGGTCAGAAATAATCTGAAATATTATTATCTCTTGTTGTACAATGACGGATGAAGCCCATATCTTAGAATAGAAGTTACGTGCATTTTGAAATTGGACCTATCAGCAGGCATAGAATCATGTTGGCAGCACTGACGTATATTAGTTACCGCACTCCAAATTAATCTAGAATGGCAGGTACTGTACGTGTGCAAAATTTAGAGCTGTTGGCTTGCATACTTTCTTATATATTGATATTAGGATAAAAATAGAGGCAGCATTTATTAACAGTTGGCAGCCCTAGTTGCTCTTGAGGATACGCATAGTCATATATGTTTTGGTTACACGTAGCATATACGAAATTTGGTTGAAATCCAATTGATAGTATAGAAGTTACATGTATTTAAAAATCGGTCCTATCAGTAGGTTTAGAATAATATTGGTAGCACTGACGTATATTAGTTATTCCAAGTTAATCTAGAATGTCAGACGTGTGCATAGTTTAAAGCTGTCGGTTTTCATGCTTTCTGATATATTGGTATTTGGATAAGAAAATCGAGAGAGCATTTATTAACAGTTGGCAGCCCTGGTGGCTCTTAAGAATACGCTCAGTCATATCTGCTTATGTACACATATTACGCAGTACATACGAAATTTGATTGAAATCCAATTAATAGTGTAGATGATATATGCATTTAAAATTGTACCTATCAGCAGGCTTGGAATCATTCCGGCAACACTGCCATGTATGGCCTCCTGGAAATTAAACTGAAATATTATTATCTACATGTTTGCCAATTTTGGAATAGCTTCCTTGCATACCTTCCAAGATATCCACCATTGAGCTCAAATTTCAAGTGCGGTTTTTCAGCAGTTGGTAGCACTGACATCATTTTCAAATATGGGCGTGAGATATCCAGGTATATATCTTTACTCACACCGAATTTCGTTTCGTTGCTGCAGCCGCTTAGGAGTTCATAAGGGGGGGGGGGGCACACACACACACAGACAGACAGACAGACAGACAGAAGGACAGACTGACACACATTTTCCCTGATCGATGTCATAAGTCTACTTTTTCCTCATTTTTGCAATATGTGAAAAGTAGGCTAATAAGTTTAATTCTGATGTATTTATTTCATAGGTATACCCACATAACAAATATATTTGTTTATATTGCTGCTAGGATTTCGACTAGAACAAGAAAAGCAATTTGATTAGTTGTTGTACTCAATCTTCCATGAAACCTGCCAGGAAAATGGCACCTGTTTAATTCCGCGAGTCGCATTAAATTTATCATGGAAGGCAGAACCTAGCATAGAAGGCACAATTCGCAGGGGAATAATGGCGTCTTTACCAGCGTGTGTACGCGTACTGGCAGAAGCTTCCATGCCCACGAGTGTCGTGTCATACAACCTTTAAGGCCAAAGCCTAGCATGCTAACCAATTAGCCCCGATGCCATAAGAACACTTGGAGAAAAGTATCACATTTAGTTACACAGTCGGTAATAGGTTCAGTAAGTACCATCATGAGTGGAAATAAGGAAAATCGTTAGCATAGTATAACATACAATACACCAAGTTGCATTTCATCAAGCTACTACAACGAACATTCAATTATTGTCTTCTTCTAGAAAGAACGAATGACCGCTCAAGGGAACATTCCTTAGCGAGTTGTGGGTGAAATATATGTTCGTGAACATTGTGGACGAGTTTGCGGCTCCAGAATTGGTCAACACAGTCATCGGAGGACCCATACACATTGTAGTACCAAAGAAGACATCATACCCGTTACCGAGTGATAGCCTATCACTCCTTGATAAGGACAAAGAGGTATTACTCTACCCATGCATTTAGGAGAAAGTAGGCCATATGTTCTTTGCTGAACATCTTGTTTCATAAATGAAAATTGGCTAAACATGACTTTCACAATGTAGTTGATTCCGGAAAGAATGCCTTGTGCCTTACATACCTAGGTAACCATGGAGGCCAAGGGCAACATTTCAATAGTATCGGTATTATTATAAGTGGCAATTTGTCCGTCTCCTTGTGGTTAAGCTAGCATTCTTGGCTGTCACCTCGGAGGTCCGAGTTCGATTTCCAACTCTGCCAAGAAATTTCAATTCTGGTGTGACGGCTGGAACGTGGTACATCCAACCTTGTGAGGCAAAACTGATAAGAGAAGGGATCGATTGCCACCTCAGCCATCCTGGAAGTGGTTTCCGTGGTTTTCCACTCCAACTCCAGGCAAATATTGGGATGTTTCGTAACTTAAGGCCACGGCTGCCTCCATCCCAATACTATCACCAATTTACAGATACACACAATAGCACAGTCTTCACAATAACACAGGTTACCACCCAGATCCCACACTCACCAAAAGTACACGGGGCTATATGACCACCATGTCGAAAAGACCCTAAAATAAGCAACACCACCAATTCCTTTCAAAAAGATTCCTTGTATTCAAAATAATGTACAACTTGCTGGTCCATTAATTATCACGATATCTGGAAAGTCTTCTGCCAAGCATTGTATGTTTCTATTTTCATTCCAACAATTCAAATAGTTCAATTATTGCAGTAACGAGAGTTTAAGATGTGCTGTAACGTACTATAGCAAAGCGGCATGCTCTTTATGAGCGAAATATTAATTAGACTAGAGAACGAACTCTTGGAAAGTTCCATTTCCTCTGGAACAAGGTGAATGGAAACGCGTTTCAATTGAACTGTCAGAGTTTCTGCTCGTTAATTGGATTTCGTCTCGTACGTGAGTCCAAAAAAGAAATAATTTGAACTCGTAGCACCTACCAAGTGAAAGAGTGAGAGACTTTCCCTTCGGTTCAGCCATTAGAGCACTTGCCCTCTTCACCCATAATGTAATAAGAAGCGACGAGGAACACTTTCTCAGTAATCAGCTAGTAGTGCAGTAACTAGTTTAACACAGCGGCAAATATTATGTAATCGCGACTGGAAACGCATGTAAACTATTTTGGAATATACATTCTCGTAAAGAAGAAATACTTTGATACTTAGAGATGAAAATGAGACAGTCGTCAGGATTCAAACCACAATCTCCTGCATTCCGGTCTGATAATTATCCCAGTACATCATGGCAGTTCACATGAAGGAATCTCACTGACAGATGACTCTTGAAGTAATGGTTCAAGATAGAGTGCGCTTAGAGAGTTATTTCACCATGCTCACGCACTCACCCAGCCAGAATGAATATAGCAGGCAGTGTCGGGGGAACAGCCGCAGTGGAGTACGCGAAACATCTTGGGGCTCTAATAGTACAGGAGTGACGTGACAAAATGCACTGGCATCGTTTTTTCCTGCTGCCTGAGCCTCTTCACGCCAATTCACACCCCTCTGTGTCGAATGCGCCATAGCTGAATAACGTTCACATTTGTGCAACAAATTAGACACCATTAATACTTATAACTGCCTGATGGGCACTGGTTTTCATTTGATGAATTATACCTACAGATATTATGGCAAAGTGAGCTATCTTAAATGTGACCACTCTCACTCAGATCGACAAACGTACTGTCGGCCTACGCCTCTGTGAACGCCGCGTGTGAGGCTACGTTAAACTTTAATTGTGGCAACAAAGGCACCATCTTCACATCGAGTAATGGCTTGTTTCCTCTACACCACGATACTAAAGTAAGGTGCACTGGTAATATGGTTCCAGAAATATAAGCGGTAATATCTGTAATTTTACATGTTGCATGTTAAGTGAATCCCTACTGACAGACAGAAAGACGTTTCTCGTCAATAATGATATGCCAGACTACTGCGATATTGTTTATCAGCAGCTACAACACACTTACCTCCTTGCCAACATCATTTTAGTTGGTATATTGCACTCCAGAGTTGTTGTTGATTCATTAGGGGCTTTGTGGCATCGTGGTCATGTAGCCCCGTGTACTTAGATGTGTGTGTGTCTGATAAACAGTGTCACTGTGATATCTATACAAGTGTATGCACACAGCAGAAGACCGCGGTGAATGGCGGGGTATTGTTAACAGAATTGCGTGAAGGGTCACGACGTTCGAAATCGAACTACGACCAACAATGAGAAAAAGAAGAAGAAGATGGACAAGAGAAGAAGAAGAAGAAGATGGACAAGAGAAGAAGAAGAAGAAGTATGTATTTGTAATTGAGGTAAGATTTGGGCAGGAAGCAGCCATAGCTGTTTAGTTAGGTACCATCCCGGCATTTGCCTGAAATAAAAGTAGGAAACCACGGAAAACCATTTATAGAATGGCTGAGGTAGGATTCGAACCCACGTCTCTTCTCCGTTTTGCGTCACAAGGCTGATTGTGCCCCGTTTCAGCCCTCAAAACAGATTTAAATTTCTTGGCCGAGCCGGGAATCGAACCCAGGGCTCCACGGAGACCGCCAAGATTGCTAGCCACTACGCAACGAGGTGGTGCACTTCAGAATTTTGGGCAAAGGACAAGCTCATCGTTGTGTTTGTGCCCTTCACCTACCTAAGTGCTTCTTACAGGGACGTAAGTAAGAAACATGATTATTTTCCAGATGCGATTATAAACGAGTTTGTAACGAAATCTATGACGTTCAGCAGTTTTGCAGAGGACATTAGTGCATTAGAAATATTTAAGACATAACAGTATTTACAGAGGTTTTTGAAACCAGGTTACAGAAGTGGAAACTTCATCAGGAAGGGCTTTCGATCTTAATGCCACTGTCAAGACGAAAATGAGCCGGGGTGCCTCCGGCGACCACAAATAATTGGCGTAAGCTGTTGAAAGTATATTTTAAGAATTTCCAGAGGCAGAACAATGGTTATAAATACCAAACACTGTAGCAGTGGAAACCAATTTTTATGGCAGTTGTTTTAATACAAAAGAGAATAATGGTTGATGGCCAATGAGGTTCTATGGTACCGGACTAAGAACAACTGTTTCAATAAATTTCAAATTAATTTTAATCTCAGAAAGCTGCACGGAAGTAATGTGACAATAAAGAGGAACTCATCATTAAATTGAAATTGCTGTGACAAGCCCCAAGTAGTCCTTTGGAGATCGAAGATGGAGAGAAAGATTGTGTAGGAGTAGGGATGGAAGAGAATGGAGTGGAGACCGGAACTGACACAAAAGGATTGAAGAGAATAGAGTGCATGGAGGCCACTTGTTAGTGCTTTCAGTTCGGACTCATGCCCTCAATTTAACGAGTTACCGATCTCCAGTGGACGGCAATCGTGTTAACTTTGAAATGTGAACAACGTCTGAATCCCGTTACTCTGAGCCGCAGTAATTGCTGCAGGAGACATGATGTAATCATATCAACAATTCCATTACGACAGGATCTCGTCAAAGGGACCACTAAGTGGGCCCGATCCTGCTTTGAAGTTCAGCAATTAACTGATATGGAAATTATCACGTCCAGAGGGCGGTAATGAATAAACATGGACCTGCCCAGTAAGATCCATAATGATCAGAATTAAGCAAAAATTCGAATGCAATGAAGTTTCTTGAAGTTTCTGTACAGTAAACATTTCATAATCTATTACAAACAAGTTCAACAGGTAGAGAAGTTTCAAAACTTTGCCTGCTGGGTCGCTGTCTCGACCAACACCTATATATCCGTACACAAGTCATAATGACTCGGGAATTTTTAAAGAAATATTTTTTTGGTTTTGATTGACCTTGCAGTCAGCTCCATTTTGTTGTTCTTTAAATAAGTCCAGAGGATCTGCTTAATATTCACCAAAATGTATACAATGATTGAGTAACCCCGACTGATAGCGGAACAGAAGTTTCGTCTGGGTCTCGGGATGTTGTACGTCATCATGGCAACAAATTTGCCAAAGCAGGTTGAGAGGGACCGTTGTTTCTTTAATAAATTCCCAAGGGAGTGTATAGTACTCTGACAACCTCCACTTGAAATTATTATTTGCGAAGGTCAGTGTGGGCAAGAATGGCTTGAAGGGGGCCCATACTATTACAAGGTGCACGGAGATGTATTCTTTATTACATTGAGGAAGGAATGCACCTGGTATGTGACACTCATGGTTTGATTGTTTCCATTTTCTCTCGCCAACTACTATTATGTGGGGCTAGGGAAAATGACCTCGATGTTCCATCCCTTAAAATATCAATCATGATCATCATTATTATCGTCATCATCATCATATATGGGTTTATGAGGCATATATTGAACTGATTGCAGTATAATGTGTGGAAGGATTTGCACAATCACCTTATTTACCAGATTTGATTCACACCATGGTTCGGCTGTGTGGTCATGGATGGGGTAAGTTCCTAGTCAATCATGAAGAAACTTAACGTGCAAGGAAACGTCAGTAGACGCCCATTCGTCGATTATAATCTCTATCGCAAGTCACAGTTGTAAATCCACCATGTCCTCTCTTGACGCATTACATGAACCTACAACCCGATTTCCTCTCAAACGCAAATGATCGAGGCGGGTTCGTCTCTTTACCCCAACAGAGTCAACACTATGAGTGTGGTTGTTGCTATTCCCTTCAGAAGACCACTCGCCATCTCTTTGTAACAAAGAAAAAGTGGTCCTTCCTCCACTTTCTATTCTTCTCTTCATTCAACAACTTCTGACTAAGAGTTCGGACGTCAAGAATTACTGCGAAAACATCCGTCTGTTTAGCTTATCATTCACGATGGTCAGTGCAAGCATGCACTGGAGGGGAGGGGCTGGGGGTGCGCTATCGCAAGGTTCACGGTTATGACTAACATCTGATAGGATCTCACAGCGAGACTTGCACTTACGGACATCAACTTACATCAACGCTGTTGTGGCACCAACCGCCACGAGGTCAGACTGCTACAGGCTGTAATCCTCTCTTGATGAGAGAACTCAGTAAGTCGCTGAGTACATGGAGCATTTCTATACTATGTACAAGATGCTGAAGATTAATCCAATTCACAAGAAAGAATTGCTGACGGACATGATTCAGAACACGACTTTACATCCAGGCTGTTGGAATCTATCAACGAGGCCTTAGTCTTGGGAATGGATTCATTCGGAAGAAGAATATGGTCTACCGTGAATAGATATACTCTGAGAGCTGCCTGAATAAGATTGACATTAAGCCGGAAATTCCACGTCAGTCATCACCTCTCTGCCTCTTGACCAGTCCATGTTCGCATTGTTGATATCATAATACTCTGCGTTGCAATATTACAGCCCACGTGCTTCAGTGCCTGGTCAGCTGTATCTCTGGCTTGTAGAGTTTGGCAATCTTGTTCTCAGACCACATGGCGAGGCGAGAACTGTCAATCCCATTCTGGCGGCTCACAGGGTATAGTGAACTACCAACTGAGCGTCATCCTTACACCTATCTATCGAATATCGGGTCTATAGCTTGCCACGGTGGGGGAGTGGATATCGAGTCGGTCTACTAACCCCATGATTGCAGGTTCGCTCCTGGCCGTGGTAAGTGATTTTTGAAAGGTGGCAAAAATACGACACCATGTCATACGATGTTGGCCTGTCAAAGAACCCATTTGAATTCAGTAGGCCGAGTTCATAGTGGCAAAATTAATCTCGGGGGTTTCCGCCAACACAATGTTCCTCATTTCTCAACTAGAAAGCGCTATAGTGTTCAAGGAGCTTAGATATCTAACATCTCACCTCCTTGACTTTCATAGTCAAGGAACAACGAAATTCGACATGCAAGCTAACCTCTGGGTGTCAAATAACAAAGCTTGCACCCGGCACTAGAGGCCATACGATATTATTATTATCGGGTCTATTACGCAATCGTGTCTGCTTAAAGGATAACGCTATAGTCTTTTTGAAGCGGAACTTAAACACCGCCAAGTGGCTCATTAACTGTACCCAGTTGATGGTAATCACCCTTTATAACAAGTAGTTCCGTGAGGCCATTTTCTTATATCCAACTGGTCTTCCTTAGGAAATGAGAAATGAAAACGACATTTTTAAAAATTGCACAACCACATTTATACAGTAAGTTCTCATAAACTACCATTAAATTAGACGTCAGTATATTAAGGCTTGTAAGAAGATATACCGTGCCAAGTTACATAGCACACGGATGAAAGTTGCGAGAAATTTCCATTTAAATATTTAAATGTAGCGTTGCCGCCATTTTGGTTTTGTGCAGACTTCCACTACAAATGGAAAATAATGTCTTCACCTAACTGTGATTGTGGTGCCTCCAAGCAGACCATCCAGCATATCATCACCGAATGTCCTAAACGAAAGTACAGTGGCAACGTGACTGATTTCGCTCATGGATCATCAGAGACAATTAACTATATAAACAATTTAGACATGAACATATAGTTTGTCTTCATAAACTAATTATCTTTTATGTGCATATTGTATCTGTAAAGCCATACGCTAAATAAAATAATGGTTTTGTGCTCACCAGGTTAATGAATGATCCATACGCGATCATAAGTTAATAGCCTCTATCAACATACAAAATTTCAGTTTGATTATTGTATTAGATTCGTAGATATTGAGCGCCGTCTAAATATTTCTGATGGTCACCGTGTTGGATTGTTGGCCATAGAGTTATGTACCATTTGATGAAGATTATTGCGTAGGTCATTATTCAAACTGTCATTTCGATCGCATGATAAGTACAAAATAAATAAAAACTTAATTTAAAAATTTTGCACAGCCGCCATCTTGAGGTTATGTAAACAATTGAACTAAATTATATGTTAGTGCATTAAAATGTGTATAAACATTTGCTGTACTATGTTTCACTGTGCTCGGATGGTTAAATCGCGAGAAAAGTCTGTTTAAATGTTTCAACTTCGCTTGGCCGCCATGTTCGTTTTGTACATAACAGGGTTATGAAAGTCACATAGATAAACTTTTAGTAGTAACCTTTATTACCGTACAAAATGATATTTGTTACTGTTGCGGAGATATAGATAGAGATAGAGATATAGATATAGATAGAGATATAGAATGCCAGTGAAATATTTCGTGCGGCTGTCATGTTGGATTGGTGAAACGTATTAAAATGTGAAAGGCACACTCTAAGTCGGACGAGGTAGAAGTATCCATTTACTGAGTTTCATTGAAATCTCTTTGGCCATTTAGATTTTATTAGGGGAGAATACACACTCTTACGCACACCCACACACACATACACACACACGGACTAAAGGTGATCTCTTAAGCCTACATTTTTAGCCTACTTTCGATTTTTGCAAAAAATGAAAGTAGACTTATGAGATCAACACAGGGCGAAAAAAGTGTGTCTGTCTGTGTGTGTGTGAGTCTGTGTGTGTGTGTGTCTCTGTGTGTGTGTGTGTGTGTGTGTGAGTGTGTGTACTCTGAATGTCTGTCCCCCCCTATCAATTCGAACACGGTGAATGCGAATTGAACGAAATTTGGTACAAAGGTAGCACTAGCAAAGGACACCTCAGTGTCATGTTTTATATAGCCGCCATCTTGACGGAAACGTAATGGCGGCCACACAAATGTTCAAAGCTTAAATCAAATTACGACTAACCTAATCATCCGATCTCTACCAAATTTTGCAACGACATACCGTTATGGGGGGAGCATCCTTTGACCAAACCAATAGGTCATCAGCGTAATAGTTTGCGGATGGCGGCCATCTTTGTGTGAAAATCGATTCCCCCTATTAATTCGAACACGGTGCAACCGAATGGAACGAAATTTGGTACAGAGGTAGTACTAACAAAAGGCACCTCAGTGTCATGTTTTATATCGCCGCCATCTTGACGGAAACGTAATGGCGGCCACACAAATGTTCAAAGCTTAAATCAAATTACGATTAACCTAATCATCCGATCTCTACCAAATTTTGCAACAACATACCTTTATGGGGGGAGCATCCTTTGACCAAACCAATAGGTCATCAGCGTGATAGTTTGCGGATGGCGGCCATCTTTGTGTGAAAATCGATTCCCCCTATTAATTCGAACACGGTGCAACCGAATGGAACGAAAATTGGTACAGAGGTAGTACTAACAAAAGGCACCTCAGTGTCATCTTTTATATCGCCGCCATCTTGACGGAAACGTAATGGCGGCCACACAAATGTTCAAAGCTTAAATCAAATTACGATTAACCTAATCATCCGATCTCTACCAAATTTTGCAACTACATACCTTTATGGAGGGAGCATCCTTTGACCAATCTAATAGGTCATTCACCTGATAGTTTGCGGATGGCGGCCATCTTTATGTCAAAATTGATTCCCCCAATTAATTCGAACACGGTGGAACCGAATGGAACGAAATTTGGTACAGAGGTAGCACTAGCAAAGGGCACCTCAGTGTCATGTTTTATATCGCCGCCATCTTGACTGAAACGTAATGGCGGCCACACGAATGTTCAAAGCTTAAATCAAATTACGATTAACCTAATCATCCGATCTCTACCAAATTTTGCAACTACATACCTTTATGGAGGGAGCATCCTTTGACCAATCTAATAGGTCATTCACCTAATAGTTTGCGGATGGAGGCCATCTTTATGTCAAAATTGATTCCCCCTATTAATTCGAACACGGTGGAACCGAATGGAACGAAATTTGGTACAGAGGTAGTACTAGCAAAGGGCACCTCAGTGTCATGTTTTATATCGCCGCCATCTTGACTGAAACGTAATGGCGGCCACACGAATGTTCAAAGCTTAAATCAAATTACGATTAACCTAATCATCCGATCTCTACCAAATTTTGCAACTACATACCTTTATGGAGGGAGCATCCTTTGACCAATCTAATAGGTCGTTCGCCTAATAGTTTGCGGATGGCGGCCATCTTTGTGTCAGAATCGATTCCCCCTATTAATTCAAACACGCTGAAACCAAATGGAACGAAATTTGGTATAGAGGTAGCACTAGCAAAGGGCACCTCAGTGTCATGTTTTATATCACCGCTATCTTGATGGAAACGTAATCGCGGCCACCCAAATGTTAAAAGCTAAAATGTAATTACGACCAACCTAATAATCTAGTCTCTACCTAATTTTGCAACACCATATCTTTATGTGGGAAACATATTCTGACCAAACTGCAAGAACATCAGCCCAATAGTTTGCAGATGGTGGCCAAGTATGTGTGCAAATCGATTCCCCCTATCAATTCAAACACGGTGAAACCGAATTGAACGAAATTTGGTACAGAGGTAGCACTAGCAAAGGGCACCTCATATTCATGTTTAATATCCCTATAGCACGTTGTATTTCAACAAGCTCCTACAACCAACATTCAATCATACTCCTTGAAAAGGACAAAGAGTTATAACAATACCCATGCATTTAGGAGAAAGTAGGCTATATGTTCTTTACTGAACATCTTGTTTCATAAATGAAAATAGGCTAACAACTGTGTTAGGTGTGTGTTCTTGACTGGCTACTCTAAAGACAAGGAGGATCTACTCCCATGAGTCAGACTTACGCCGACCAAAGGCATCTTCTTACTCCAGCCTCTTCTTCGCGGTGACCATCAATCGCTCACAGCACCAGTCTATCACTCGGGTTGGCATTCATTTACCAACGTCAGTATTTGCGCACAGCTCTGGGCCACTCATAGTGTAGGACTCTTGATCACTCCAGGGAAAGACTGGGGAGTCACATTGAACGGATCCATTCGGACCAAGAATATGGTCTACCGTGAAACAAGGGGAAGATGACCTCGCTGTTCCACCTCTTAAAACAACGATAACTACCACGAAACCTTTCAATGAATTTTACATTCAATCAATTGTAAATAAACGTTATATTTTCTCATTTTTGCCACTTTCTTTCACTGTGTGAGCCTCACCTGATTACTAATGGGCTACCCACACTAATACAGACAAAACAATAACACAGGTTATCTGACCAAATGTTATATACACACCCAAGAACATGGGGAAAGGTTTGTCAGTGATGTAATATGTATATATGAAACGGAACTAACCGACTAAGTAACGCTACTCCAAGAAGTCAATGTATGATGCCACTCAGTTAAAATCACACCTCGGCAAAACTATTATTCTATCGAAACAACTTGTCATACTCGATTTATCGCAAACCAACATTAACGTCAAACACCATCGACAAGCGATTGTCACTCAAGGGCCAACAAATTAGTGGGCTTCAGTTCAGTGATAAAGAGGGATATCAGAATACCGACGGCAACTTAAACATAGAAATACAAATAATTAAGCAAATAGCGAAAGGAAACAATTTTACACCCAAAAAGGTAGACCGAATTTTGTTAAAACGAAAGAGAAAAAAGAAGCCTCCACCACCCTATAACAATGAAAAGAAACGTGTGCTTCAATTTTGTGAATATTAAAACATAAAAAATAACAATTTTTTAAAAGTAGCAAGAGCTCAAAATAGCGTTCAGGACTAAAACACACGCAACAATAGCCTAACAAAATAGGAATCGCGTTCGATGTAAGTATTAAATTCATAAAGGAATCAGTACGTTAGGCGCATTACGTGATACAAGGAAGCAGTATAATTAACATTCGATGTAATGAAAACAGAAGTTCATTTAGTCATTATTGTCCATGTGATGAGCATAAATCATGTGTCTGGACGTACTGTACCTTTATTTTGCGTTAAAAGCTTCAGTCCATGCCATGCTTATGATTTCACTAAGGATTACAGATGATTTGGAAAATATATTAAAGTAACTAAATAAATGAATGGCAAGAATGAGCATTCATTAGGAGTAACAAAATCCAGGGAATGTGTTAAATCTATTAATATTCACATTTCATGACTGCAAATGTTGATAAAACTTACTTAAATCAGAGATGTTTCCCAACGTCCACTTTCAACAGCAGGGGAAACAATATATGATTACATGTAACCGTTACCACTATTTGATTGTGACAGGTTGTCAGACAAATCCCACACACACCCAAGTGCACGGGGATACATGACTATAATATTGTCACAAATCCCCCTAAATAAATCATCAACAATAAGACAGAGTTTGTAATTTCATTCTGCTGTCCATACGGTAGATGAAGTACGCAAAGCAGGATAATAATGAGCAAAATTAGGTCACACTGGTCACTCTTGCTAATTTGCTGGTAAAATATTAAGTCCATTACATAAATAGCATGGCTGTTAACACAAACACATGTTATAATGCTAGAGATAATTATTTCCGCAATCAGAGTGATGGGGTCTACGTGTACTGTCGATTAATTGTGTACATTATCTTTAAAATACACACATCAAAAAAAGTTTTGCATCACCTCGGTTCCAAGAGTTCCGGAACCGTTAAATACAAAGGGAATAGAGATCAACACAAACAACATTTCAGCTCGTTTTATTGCTCATGAGACCCACACATTGCATGTTGTACCATCATACAGCTAGACTTTCAGCATTTGTGGTCCAGATTGCAGTACACACCACTACCTCTAATACCCAGTAGCACGTCCTCTTGCATTGATGCATGCCTGTATTCGCCGTGGCATACTATCCACAAGTTCATCAAGACACTGTTGGTCCAAATTGTCCCACTCCTCAACGACAATTCGGCGTAAATCTCTCAGAGTGGTTGGTGGGTCAAGACGTCCATAAACAGCCCTTTTCAACATATCCCAGGCATGTTCGATAGGGTTCATGTCTGGCGAACATGCTGGCCACTGTAGTCGAGCGATGTCGTTATCTTGAAGGAACGCATTCACAAGATGTGCACGATGAGGTCGAAAATTGTCGTCCATGATGACAAATGCCTCTCCAATATTCTGCCGATATGGTTGCACTATGGGTCGGAGGATGTCATTCAGGTATCGTAAAGCCGTTTCGGAGCCTTCCATGACCACCAGTGGCGTACGTCGGCCCCACATAATGCCACCCCAAAACATCAGGGAACCACCACCTTGCTGCACTCGCTGGACAGTGTGTCTAAGACGTTCAGCCTGACCAGGGTGCCTCCAAACACGTCTCCGACGATTGTCTGGTTGAAGGCATATGCGACACTCATCGGTGAAGAGAACGTGATGCCAATTCCGTGGGGTCCATTCAGCATGTTGTTGGGTCCATCTGTACCGCGCTGCATGGTGTCGGGGTTGCAAAGCTGGACCTCGCCATGGACGTCGGGAGTGAAGTTGCGCATCATGCAGCCTATTGCGCACAGTTTGAGTTGAAACACGACGTCCTGTGGCTGAACGAAACGCATTATTCAACATGGTGGCATTGCTGTCAGGGTTCCTCCGAGCGGCAATCCGTAAGTAGCGGTCATCCACTACAGTAGTAGCCCTTGGGCGGCCTGAGCGAGGCCTGTCATCGACAGTTCCTGTATCTCTGTACCTCCTCCATGTCCGAACAACATCGCTTTGGTTCACTCTGAGACGCCTGGAAACTTCCCTTGTTGAGAGCCCTTCTTGACACAAAGTAACAATGCGGACGCGATCGAACTGCGGTATTGACCTTCTAGGCATGGTAGAACTACAGACAACATGAGCAGCGTACCTTCGTCCTGGTGGAATGACTGGAACTGATCGGCTGTCGTACCCCCTCCGTCTAATAGGCCCTGCTCATGCATGGTTGTTTACATCTTTGAGCAGTTTTAGTGACATCTATGAACAGTCAAAGGGACTGTATCTTGGATACAATATACACAGTCAACGTCTATATGCCGGAGATCTGGGAACCGAGGTGATGCAAAACTTTTTTTGATGTGTGTATAATTCTGTATCAACTCCCTATTACTTGAATAGGCTATGATTGTGAGCTATGTGTCTCAAAACTTTTGCCTGCTGAGTCGAATGCTCCGGGATCCTCTAACAGCACAATAGTTATAATTTATGGTAGAACCATATCACTATTCTTCTTTCACCGTTAGGGTCTTCTGAGGACCACGAACCAATTCCAATGTTTAGTCCTTTGTTGTTCTTTCTTCTTCCTCCAGTGCTCCTTCATCTTTTCGCTGTGAGTCTTCTTTCTCTCTTCCGACCATTGTTAGCCTGTTTACCTATATTGCCTTCCTTCGAGTCCTTTTTTTTTTGAAAATTTCTCTCTCCAATGCATCTTCTTCTCTTACATTGTTTTTTTTTTCTAAATCTTTCTTTCCTTCTTAAAACCAGGCTGTTGTCGATTTATTTTTTCAAAGATTTTTAAAAATCTGTTCACTTAATCTGCTATCATTCATTCTATATAAATGTCCAAAAAATAACAATCGCCTCTTCTTTATTGTCTCCGTTATGTTTTCAATGTTCCGATATATTTCTTCGTTACTTATTAATATCCAAAACTCTGTAGTTCTAAATGGACCGAGAATTGTGCGTATAATTTTTCTTTCTGATACAGTACTTCTAATTTATCCAATTTATAATTTAGTATTAGACATTCACTGGCATATAAGCATTCTTATTCTTATTTTATTAACTATTATTTATTATTATTACTATTATTATTATTATTATTACGATTTCTCTTATAATTTGATGATAGCTTTGTAAGGGGCCTGAAAAGTTGCACCTACGTAATGCAAAGTTGATCGCCGTTGCTTTCAGGGGAGATATTTCCTTTCCAATATTCTCCAGCCTTGCCACCAGCGCTCTGACATGCATGAGGATACTTTCCCATTATGTGTACCTCGTAAAGCAGTCGCTGCCACCGTAGAGGTTCGGGTTCAATTCCTGCCTCTGTCAAAACACGATAATCATGGACTGAGGGCTGGCACGTGGTTCCTTCATCCTCCAGAAGCAGAATTGAGATTAGGTGGGTTCGATTCTTACCTCTGCCATCCTAACAGTGTATCTTCGTGGTTCCCCACGTCTCTCTCAGCCAAATATTTGAAGTGGACTTTACGTAAGGCCACGGCATCCTCCTTCTCCATCCTAATCTCACTTACAAATATTACAAGCATCACAATAGCACACGTAATTAAATAAATCCTTCTCACACTCAAGTATATGGGGCTAAATAACCACGATGCCTCATATCCTTAAATAAATTATTAACATCTGCGTGTTGATAAGTAAAGCCCTGCGCGGATCCGGATATCCCTAAAATAAATCGCCATGCGGATATAGTTTGCATGACTGTGCGGAGGGGCCTGCGTAGCGCAGTCGGTAGAGGTGCTCAGCTTCTAACCCGAAGGGAGTGGGTTCGATCCCCACCCAGATAGTGGATTTTAGACACAAAACTACCACTTTCGAAAACGCAAATAGCCCTGGGGTTCACTCAGTCTACACCAGCAATGAGTACCAGGGTAATTCCTGGGTGCAAAGACGGAGCTGACTACTCCATCCCATCTATTGCTGTTGTTGCAAAGAGTGGAAGCCTCTACCTTCCACTACTCCCTTTGCCTTCATGGCCTATACGGAGATGGCATTGCATAAGCTGCGGATAATGTTTGGAGTAAATTTGCTGATAGTTTTTAGAATACGATCTGAACTTTGTGAAAATCATTATCAGGACCAGTATGTTTATGACATAAATTTGTCCGTTATGTTTCTTCCATGACAAATGTAAGATGATGATATAAGATAATATCATTCAAATTATGCCATTAAGCATAGTTCACACTCCGAACTGAAAAGGGTTGCAATTCTGGCGGTATAACATTTATTTTAAACCTAGAACATGACGTACATAACCTAGGGGGTCGACTTTCTCCTCAAATAACTAAATGGGTTGCTTTAATACTTTATACTTTATCTAATAAATTAAACATATTAGTTTAATATCAGCAGCCTCCCTGGCTTAGGCGGCAGCACACTGCCCTCTCACCTCTGGGTCCATGGTTGAAATCCCGGTCATTCCATGTGAAATTTGTGCTGGACAAAGCGGAGGCAGACAGGTTTTTCTCCGGGTACTCCGGTTCCCCTGTCACAATTTCATTCCAGCAACACTCTCCGCTATCATTTCATCTGACATTCATTTAATCATTGCCCCAGGGGAGTGCGACAGGCTTCGGCAGCCAGTACAGTTCATATCCTCGCCGCTAGATGGAGGCCTCATTCATTCCATTCCCTGACCCGGTCGGTCGACTGGAAGCAGGCTGTGGATTTTTTCATTTTATTATCAGTAGATTCGGATAACCGTCGTGCGGATGTGGGGCAGATGCGGATAACCGTCGTGCGGATGTGGGCCGGAAGTGGATAACGTTTTGTTTATCCGTGGAGGTTTCTATCGATATGTACTGTAGTCGCGAAAAACAGATTTTATTCAAACAATTTGAAAATGCATGCATGAATAAATAAAACGTGCAGAAACATTACATTTCGAATATGCTCATTAGAAGGTACGTGGTTACTCACTCATCTATGAAATCCTAAAACAAAGTAGTCCATTGAATAGTCTCATTGCTGTCATACTCACTTTTGTTGAACGTGCACAGAATCAATTGACAGTATCTTATTCATTACTCTGCTCATTATACGAACTGAAAGCATGCGTTTCTGATAGAGGCATTGCAGTGTAATGATTGTAGCAACAAACAAGTCACTAATGAGTAATGAACAGTGAAGAGGTGCTGTGAGTGTGCACTTCCAGGAGCATTATCCTAGTGGCATCGGTGTCATTTTCCCTTCATGTCTGTCGAGAACGGGTAGGACCAAGTTGGAGTGAAGATGAAGTTGTTGATGATAATGGTAATACTACTACTACTACTACTACTACTACTAATAATAATAATAATAATAATAATACTAATAATAACGTGGCCAAAGAAAGGCTCAGTGTTTCAGCACGAAAGCAGTCGCCCAACAATCCACCAAGCTCACCAAAATTGCAGACAACAACTACAGCTAAAGCACAAGCACCATGGTCCATAGGTGACCAAAATGACCGAATAATAATGATAATAAGACAGTCATACTTTTGACGTGTGGCATAGTAAGGCTGTTCTTGGGTAAACAAGCCTGAGGTGAGGGCAAAGAGTAATGTTACTACAGAATGCAGACACCGAGAGATTGAAGAATTTGTCCCTTATGATGCATGTCTGGGATTGTAAATGTATTCCTTCCAGCAAATATGCTGAGAATGTGTAAGCATATGCGCAAAATAAACAACAACAACAACAACAATAATGATAGTAATAACTCTTCAACTCTTCTCTATTAGGAATATTCTACAATACAAATGTTTTCCTTCAACCCAAAAATACTCTACTCCTCCACAAATTTCGGTCTTCAGCATCTTCCTCGGTTAAGCCTCTGGTAGCCATGCTTCTCCTTACACCATCCATCCGTTGTTCTCTTGGTTTATCCCGTTTTCGTTTGACTTCAGGTTGCCAATGTAACATTAAATTTGGAATTCTACTATTCTGCATCCTTTTCACGTGTCCAAATCATTCTAATCTTCCTTCTTTAACCACTTAGTCTATAATAATAATAATAATAATAATAATAATAATAATAATAATAATAATAATAATAATAATAATAATAATAATAAACGTACTTTTTAAGCAAATTGACAATATTTATGAAATCAGAGTGCAATTCATCAGTATGGTTTTTGAACAGTCATTTGCTTCAATCGGTTACATATGACCGCCCATTTGTATCGGCCACCCACCCGGATTTATTCTTATGCGGGCATGACGCGATACAGTTCTGGCACACGCTATCACCTTGTCTAATTGTTTAAACGTACTTTATAAACAAATAAATATATTTCCGTTATCGTTTCAAGAAATGCAAGACTTTTGCTGTTCTATTGAGACGAATTGGAAGATTTTGGTACACACCACACCTTCTAACTCCATCTGGTTTAAGAGCTTGAGTTTTGTGAAACATACACCTTAACGTTTTATAAAAATGATAATATATTCCCAGTAATCTAATCGGAGGTAATTGCGTACCGTAAAATTCTGTAGAGTATTATCTTGTTATTATTTAGGAATAATACATTCATTTTGCCTTCTGTTTATAATTGAAACAAGTAGTACCGTGAAGAACTAAAGCCGATTTTCATATATCCTACTTATGTTACTTGCCTCTATCAACATACACAATTTCAGTTTGATTGCTGTAATAGATTCGTAGATATTGAGAACCTACTGATATTTCAGATGGTCGCCATGTTGGATTTTTATATAAATGTAATAATAATAATAATGTTATTGGTTTTACGTCCCTTTTAACTACACTGGCTTTTAGAGACGCCGGGGTGCCGGAATTTTGCCCCGAAGGGGATCTTTAACGTGCCAGTAAATCTACGGACACGGTTCCCTCGCATTTGCGCACCCTCAAATGCCAGCTGACTGCGCCAGGATACGAACCTGCAACCTCGGGTCCAGCAAGCGAGAACGTTACCCCTGAGCCACGCAGCCAGCCTGTATATAAATGTAGGTCCTAGAGTTATGTACTACTACATGAAGATTATTGTGTACGTGCAGTATTCAAACTTCAATCGCATGAAGTAAAAACGAGATTTTAAAATTTAGCACAGCTGCCAACTTGTGGTTATGCAAAAAATTGAAATAAATTAGATACCAGTGGATTATCATTTGTATAAGTATTTACCGTACCAAGTTTCACTGAATTCGGATTGTTAAATAGCGAGAAACGTCTATTTTAATATTTATAGTTCGCGTCGTCGCGACGTTAGATTTGTGATCACGAGGTTATTGAAAGTCCTATAGGTGAATTGATGTTCATAGCCTCTATGAACATAAAAAATTTAGTTTGATTGTTGTAAAAGATTCGTAGATATTGAGAACCGTCTACATATTTCGGATGGTTGCCATGTTGGATTGTTATATGTATAGGCCATAGAGCTATATACCATTAAGGGAAGATTATTGCGTAGGTTCATTATTCAAACTTTCACTTCCATCGCATGATTACGACACAAGAAATAAAAACTTAATTTTAAAATTTCGCACAGCCGCCATCTTGAGGTTATGTAAACAATTGACCCAAATTAGATGCCAGTGCAATACAATATGTACCACATTTCACTGCGCTCAGATGGTTAAATCAAAAGAAAAGTCTATTAAAATGTTTCAAATTCGCTTGGCCGCCATGCTCGTTTTTTACTTTACAGGTGTTTGAAACTCAAATATATATAAACTTGTAGTAGTACCCTTTATCACTGTACAAAATTTCAGGGTGATATGAGTAATAGTGTCGGAGATATAGAATGCTGGTGAAATATTTCGCATAGCCGCCATCTTGAGGTTATGAAACAATTGAATTATATTAGATGCCAATGCATTACAATGTGTATGATCATTTGCTGTACCAAGTTTCATTGCGTTTGGATGTTTAAATCGCGAGAAATGTGTCCACTTCATTTCACCGCCACGTTGGTTTTGCAGTTACCAGGTTTTTGAAAGTCTCATAGATAAATTTCTAGTGGTGCCCTTCATCATCGTACAACATTTCAGGGTGATATCAGTAATAGTTCCGGAGACATAGAATACCGGTGAAATATTTCGCACAGCCGCCATGTTGGATTGGTGAGACGCAATGAAATTTGAATAGCTCGGTCGGGGTCGTCCAATATAGTACTACGACCTTACCGAGTTTCATTGAAATAGCTCCAGCCGTTTAGAAGTTATTAGGGGGAGGCACACAGACAGACAGACAGACAGACACACATACGCACACACAAATACACACACACGCGGACAAAAGGTGATTTCATAAGCCTATGTTTTCATAATATGAAAATAGGCGAAAAATTATAGGTTCTCCTGGTGTTAATATACTCGTATAACTATGGACAAATCGCGTGTGTCTGTGTTCCATAATGATCACTTTGCTCTATTTCCTTCTGCAGCACTAATACGTTGTTCTTTAAGAAACATTACCTTCCAACTAATATTCATTAGTAAAAAGAGGTTCAAACTCACCACTTATACACCTTATATTAATTGCCACGTGTACTTGAGCGTGTGCGTTTCCTGATAAACTTTGTTTCTAAGGTGAATGTAGTAGTGTGTGTAACTGTAATTGAAGAGTTTATTTCAAAAGTGATATAAATCCAAAATTGACGGCTTTTCAGTTTTTTTCTTTCATAAGCAAGTCTATAGGTTTTCTCAACGTATATGAAAGGTTTCAAGTCGCAATACGTCATATATCCCATATTAACAGAGATCTAAAAACTAAGTTTGTTTGCAAAGTGACGTAACTCCAACGTGTATTTATTTCCGATGTGTCTTATATCCATGTTGACCATTCCAATGCCTCTCTGGACAACGCGTGATATCACATGATAAATCAAGGCCATGGCTAACTTTGAAAAATATGTAGAGCATCAGTTTGTGTTTGCTGTGTTTAAACCATTTAAATGTTCATAAATGTCATTCAAAGCGTATGTCAATGTATGATTCATTTTCGAAACGTCCCAACTCCAACTTACGGGAGACGATTACCACCATTTCCATTGATAGATGATTTTTATGCCACAGTGTCAGGATGTGCATAAAAGTAATGAATGAAATTACATTATTTTCATAATCATATCTGAATTTAATTATACGAAGAAACAACAAGATGTTCAGTAAAGAACATATAGCCTATTTTCTCCTATATGTATGGGTATAGTACTCTTTGTCTTTATCAAGGAGTATAATAGAATCATTTCTATCAAACAAGAAGCGTTACAACTTAGAGCTCAGTAGTAAAAGAAAACAATCAAAGACTGTGCAATTCAAATCGCTAGAGCGCAATTTTAGTGTACATGTTCATTCTTTATTTTCGATATTGTTATTTGAACTAGCACCAACATCTAGAGTACAGGTACTATGTGGGATCTTTTCGTTCTTTAGTTCAAATAACATTTTCAAATAACACCCAATAGGCTGTTACAAACGCTTAAAAATATATGTATACAGGGTGTTTCAAAAATAGGGGGCATAATTTCAGGTATGTATTTGTTATATATAGACAATCGAGATAGGTCATTACAACATGTGTCCGGAAATGCTTCATTTCCGAGTTATGGCCTTCACAACACCGAACTTCACCGGAAGGTTTTTCTTATCGCAGGTCATTGCCGTGATAGCAGCCTTTAAGAGGACAATCTGACGGTTCACTCTAAGGCGAAGGTTAATTTCAGTGGTGTGTTTGGCGTTCGTCTGTGCGTCATGTACTCAAATCAGCATCTGGCAGAGATGCACTTCATGTACGGTAAGGTGGACAGCAATGCTGCGTTGGCTCGTTGTTGTTCCAGGAGAGGTCAATGAGACATCAATGTGAGGTTTGAATTCAAGCAGTAGGTGGACATTTTGAACATCTTCTGTAATGAAAATGACCTGCGGAAGAAAAACGTTCCGGTGAAGTTCATTGTTGTGAAGCCCATAACTAGGAAATGAAGCATTTCCGGACACATGTTGCAATGAACTATTTTTATTACTAACATAAAACAAATACATAGGCCTACTTGAAATTATGCCACCTATTTTTAAATACTCTGTATATATCGTATTATCAACTTGTCATTCTTCAAATTCAATGCGTATAGAATGCCAACGGAAGGCAAACCAATGGAGTCCCACATAGACCAGTCATGACATCTGGCGGAAAAGATTCGCATAAGATAATCCTTATAGGGCGAGTGCATTCCTGCCGCCATAATAGGATACTTTTCAATACAGCTGATCCGACGTCCAGGCCGGTGCACAGCTCACATCCAGTTGGCCGTGTTTGTCTCCCTCATAGTTCATCTGGTTGCTGTTAGATGTGTCTCGTGCAGATCCAGTGGTGAATGCTGTTTCAATTAAATATATATATTCCATTCTAATATGCACAATATAATGCTTAATTTTATAACGTCTGAGTAATTACCAAACAATAAATATAAAAAAAATCAAGAAAGAAACCCAACTCTGATAGGTTTTGAACCCCGGCCAAACGGGTAAAAGACTAACGCTTTAACATACAGCCAAACATGAGCACTGAAATTCATCGTTATCAATTGACATACATACAACTTTTAGCTAATAATTATTTGGACTAGTGGAGTAAATTTTTATTATAAAACATTTCATACAAAGTATATATTATTTTTGTCAGTTGGCTATATTGCATGCAATACTCAAACTAGTGAAATATAGGCCAGGCACAAGATATCAGCTGCCATCTTGTCTTGTAACCAAGACGGATCGGCGTTTTAATGTCACTACTACCGTGTAATATTATAATATGAACTGAAAATACTGAACGGGCCACGCCCTTTAGGACAGATTAAACCATTCTTGGAACTGCTGGGTTCAAAGTTATGAGTTATAATGCTTGCACAATTCACACGGCCACTATCTTGAATGGTCCGACTGATGTTCTTGTAGTTTGGGCGCAAACGCGTGAAGGTATGTTGTTACCAAATTTGGTAAAGATCAGATGATACGTTTAGTAGTAATTTGATTTTACGTTTTGAACGTTTGAGTGGCCGCCATTCAGATGGCAGTGATATAAAACATGACACTGAGGTGCCATTTGCTAGTGCTACCTCTGTATCAAATTTCATTCAATTCGGTTTCGTCGTGTTTGAATTGATAGGATGGGGACAGAATACACACTCACACACACAGCCAGACTGACAACTTTTGGCCCGTGTAGATCTCATAAGTCTACTTTCATTTTTTGCAAAAATCGACAGTAGGCTGAAAACGCGATTTTTGAAGTTTTGCATTTCATGGATTTATGTCACTTTGGAAATAAGCACATCAATTATTATTATTAGAGTATGGAATGGGGTAAATGACTCGAAGCTTGAAATAAGGTACCATTTTGGCATTTGCCCTGAGGGAGTGCAGAATAACTACACGCTGGATGGCCACTGTCAGAGCCAGAATTCGAACCACCGATCTGAGGACTTGTTGCTGCTTTCAATCTTAGCTATTTTAATGCGCATGACTACGCCATATTACAGTAGTAATAATCGTAATTAAAGATGAATTCGCCTAGCTGTTTTGAGTATTTTAAAGCTGAAACCATGGCAATAATTCATACATTTCTTTTAATTTCTACACACGTAGGAATATACGCACACAACCTGTGCTTAATATTTTAAATTAAAACACCCCGAAAACCACAAATTTAAACGTTTAGAATTTCATTAGAAAGTTGCCTCATTCTAAAACAAAGATAAAATAAATTATGTTCTATAAAGCCCCTCGATGAGAGCAATGGAAATGGGTTCTAGCCCTTAGCTGACCGACGGTACTTACAAGTACCACCTATTTCTTTATCCCATAGCCCCTGATGTTTAACGACTAGCGCGTCTGTAGACCTTTAGTACATTAGAGGAATGCTAATTTCATAAAGAAAAGTGCTTTTTGCCGTTGGCTAACCTGCCGTTGACAAGGCAGGCGATAGAAACTTCCGTTTCCATGGTTACAACATGCTTTGAAAATGTGATATTGGTATTGGTTTTTATGTGACTTATAACTGCACAATACTTTGTGAATGAGTGATTCGCCTTGAAGTGGGCCTTTCTACTTGTGTTTTACATACGTTATAACTGAATTGAGAGGTTCATTTTTGTGAGGATGGACTTTGACTGAACTGGACTCCTGAGGACCGACGGTCTACGAGAAGGCCTACCGTATATATCAACATAACCTTCCTATCAGCTGTGTTGTCCTGCTAACTCTAGACAATTTATTGGATTTTTTAGTGTTCTCTTTCGGTATGGCAAAAGTTTTTACGACGATGATGATGATAATTGTTGTTTTAAGGGGCCTAACATCTAGGTTATCGGTCTCTAACGGTTTGGGTGATCGTGAAGATAATGAAATGTAAATTACAACTAAAACTAACTACTAACTTATATACTAGAAGAAGGAATGGAAAACAAAGGGAGAAAAAGGCAAATAAAGGACAGGAGGAAAAGAAATGCCCTCAACCCTCGAAGAATGCGGATTGAGGGACTTGGAAGGAAGGAGAGCCATGAAAGTCAGATAGGAAAGTGAAAGAGGAGAGGGTCCACCCCAGAGGTAATGGATAAAAGTGGAAAACCGGACCCAGCTCTGGAATCCCTCGGAGTCGCCAAATCCCGAACTCATCAGCCGTGAGCCCCTGAGTGTGTAGAAATATCTAGGGTGCACCAGATGTGGTGGGGCTACATACACCCTGCCTCCTTGAGGGCCTTGAGCAGAAGGCAAGAGATAACATGAAAAGAAAAGAAGGCTGACCCCTCGCAGAAGGAGGGTATCAGAAAAGATGAGACAAGGGCCAATTAAGGCGGGAGAGGAAGTGACTCCCTAGGCCTCAGATACCCTAATACCGTCGGGGTCGGAAGAGAACAAGAGTTGACCAAGTGAGGTCAACAGGAAATAAGACGGAGAGGAGCAAGTAAGTGGAAGCAATGCCGGACTCAGCTGGGGCCCCGTGGTCGCCAACCCACTACCCACTAGATGTGAGCCCATGGGGTGGCAGATGTTTTGAGTGATTACCAACTTTTAGAACTTCTAGACACAGAAATTGAAGTGGATAATCACAGTGACACTGATATTCAGGAAGATGATGACGAATTTGACCAGAATCTGTTGCCACTTGCTAATAAACCGGCACCTGACATTTTCAATTTGGTTTTTAATGCTGAAATCTCTAAAATTAGACAGGTAGGAGAAAATGAGGCAGGAATGTGGTAGGGGAAGAGTAATATGTTTTGACAATTATTTTACATCTCTTGACCTGTTGGAGAAGCTGAAGGCTGAAAACACTCTAGCATATGGTACAATAAAACAGGAAAGGTATTCCACAGAATATGACAAATGACAAAAAAAAATGTCTCGTGGAGAGAGTGATTTTGAGATTTCAAATACTGGCCTAGGATTCTCCAAATGGAAAGACGCGAAGACTTTTCATCCAACTACCATGGCACGGAACAAGCCTTCCCTTCTAGGAAACTAAAGGATGGCACAAAGAAAGATGTGACTTGTCCAGTTATTGCTGTTGACTACAACTCACACATGGGAGGTGTTGATATGGCAGACAGACTTAGAACAGTGTATGGACTTGATCGAAGGTGTAAGAATTGGTGGCAGAGGCTCTTTTGGGGACTATTGGAAATATCATTCATCAATTCATATGTGGTTTTCTGTGAAATTAATGGGATACTTTCACTGAAACAGTTTCACAGGGATTATTGGATTATTGGCTTTCACTGAACCAAAGAAGACAACTCCTAAGAGGAATGCAAACTTATAAGTAACAAGAGACCAGGGAAGAACTTCTCTGTCCCTAAAAATGTCAGGCTGGGGAACAAGAGCATCCACTGGCCTGTCTTCACAGATGTACGGGGTAGATGTGAGTTTTGCAGTCTTCGTCCCTACAGTAAATGTAGTCACTGTAATGTACATTTATGCGGCAATGAACGAAATAACTGCTTCACTGACTACCATGATGTAAATGCTTAGCGGCATGAAACAGTGTTAGTTCCAGTAGCTTTCAGGGCAGCAAAGTTCTGTGAGTTTTGGAGTGTCTGTGCTGACAGTATGGAATGCAGTAGGCTATATCCTGTTCTATTTCTGAATGTATTAATGCATTATGTTTTACATGATTTCTATAATAATATTATATTTTTGGAGAGGGAAATCAGTTCCTATACAGAGCAATATTTTATGGCATGCTTCACCATACATTACAGTTTGTTATAGTAAATAAATTACAAGCATAATTAATTATATTTGAGTTACTATTCATCAGTATTATTTCTCAGGTGAGTCAGATGCAGTCTGGCTATTTTTACTGAAAATGTGTTCTACAAAATGCAAACTGTAATTTGAAAATTTTCTGGGAGGAAGTTTCTCATTATGTAATAGAGTTAAGTCCAAATGTTGAATCGGCCTACGTAGGGACCAAAGGTACTCTGAAGTACCATATCTCAAAAGCACTGATTTTGAAAACTTAATTTTAAAATAAGTATGATATTCTCTTTAGGTACCTCCTTTCTTGCCAATTTTCATTAGCCAACTATGGAAAAAATCGTTTAGCACATTCTTGGTCAGCTAAGGGCTAGACTCCAAGCCGGAATTAGCTTGTGACTAAATATTTGTTTCATCTCTTATTGGCGTACCTCGGAAATGTTTATCAGTTGATTTACACCTGTATCTAGACTTCAAATATTGCATTTTATGAAAAAAGTCTGTTCGCATCTGTATGTTGTGCCAAATATTCACAAGACACTTCTATTATCGGTAATAAACCGTCACTGTCATTTAAATTCTGTTTCTTAAAGTGACCATGGAACGACAAACGTGGCAATGTTGACTAACAATAGGAAACAACATTTATTTTTCAATTTTACAGGAAAATATACACATTAAAGAAAGTTTTGCATAACACTTGTTCGCCATGATGTAGAGCGTATGTGTGATTGTGGGCCAGGTTATTACAAAAGAAAAAAATACAAACAGGAAGACATTTGGACTGTTAATCTTGCCATCCTGTGACGTTTTAATAAGGAACATGGCCACAACGGGCGTCCAGCAGTACCTTTACTCGCCGTGGCATACCACAGATCAAGTTGTCCCGGTCCCCTTGAAGCAGACGACCTCACTTTCCGACGGCGGCCTCCACGATCTCTAGGCGGGTTATGGGAGGGTGTGGACGCTGACCATTAGCACGCTGCAACATATCCCAGACATGTTCGATAAAGTTCATGTCGGGCGACATCGCAGACCATTCCATTCGTGCAATGGCGGACTCCTGAAGGAAGTTTTGTACCACCACCGCTCGATGTGGTAAGTGAACAAGAAGTTCCGTGACGAACTAAAGAGCCTACTTTTCTTAAAATTTAAGAATCATGTCAATGATTAATCTATATTATGGATCTATCTAGAATAATGATAAAATTAAGTTGGTAATATCGAAATTTCTAATTAGTTCGAAATACTGTATACCTGGCATAACGTTGCCTGATAGAGAACTACAGTTGTCAGCCCTGGTGACTGAATATATTCTTAGTTCCATCTCTTAAGGTACAGAATACAAAATGTGGTTGAAGTCCAATGGATAGCATGGAGGTTACATGCGGTTAAACATTGGATCTAACTGCGTGCGTAAAATCATGTTGGCAACAATGACATACATGTATTGGTCAGAAATAATCTGAAATAATATGATCTATTGTTGTGTCAATTTTGAATGAAATCTATTAGTTAGTATAGAAGTTACATGCATTTTAAAATTGGACCTATCAGCAGGCTTTGAATCATGTTGGCAGCACTGGCGTAGGCCTATATTAGTTACTCGAATTTAATCTAGAATGCCAGGTACTATACGTGTGCAAAGTTTAGAGCTATTGGCTTGCATACTTTCTGATATATTGATAATAGGGTAACAAAAATAGAGACAGTATTTATTAACAGTTGGCAGCCCTGGTTACTCTTAAGAATCGGCATAGTCATATCTGTTATGGTACACATAGCACACACAAAATTTGGTTGAAATCCAAATGATAGTATAGAAGTTACATGTATTTAAAGTTTGACCTCTCAGTAGGCTTAGAATAATGTTGGTAGCACTGACGTATATAACTTACTCCAAATTAATATAGAAGGTCAGGTACTATACGTGTGCATAGTTTAAAGCTGTCGGCTTGCATACCTTCTGATGTATGGGTATTTGGATTTAAACAATTGAGGGCATTTATTAACAGTTGGCAGCCTTGGTGGCTCTTAAGAATACGCTCAGTAATATATGTTTATGTACACATACAACATACGAAATTTGGTTGAAATCCAATTGATAGTGTAGAAGTTATATCCATTTAAAATTTGGACCTATCAGCAGGCTTATAATCATTTTGGCAACACTGACAATATGGTCTCCTGGAAATATAACTGCAATATTATTATCTATATGTGTGCCAATTTTGAAATAGCTCCAATTCATACCTTCCAAGATATCCAACATGGAGCTTAAATTTCAATTGCGATTTTTCAGCAGTTGGTAGCACTGACATCATTTTCAAATATGGACGTGAGATATTCAGGTATAGATCTTTACTCCTACCAAATTTTGTTTCGATTTCGAGGATCATTTGGTAAGTATATATGCCTAACTTTCTTGATGTGTATATAGCAAACCACGCCACGATTAAACTATAATTGGAATGTACTCGAATCATTTGTGTTGGCGGGCTGTAAAGAATATCGCCTCATGCCGTAGCTTGCAGACCACTGGTCACTATGCAGAACAAGCACCATACAGTATCAGTATACAGGGTGTTTGTGTGATCTGATGTTCACAAGCATCAATATGCGACAAGAGACAGGGTTCAGAAATATTCCCATCACCTGTTAGACGACCAAAGGAGTACGAGGTAGCCAGGAACATGGCATACAACAACTCAACAAACATTGTATGTGTATTATGTACATTTAGCGAGTATCGATGTTTCAATTGAGGTGCTTGGACATCGTGGTGGTCATTTAGCACCGTGTAATTGGGTGAGTGTGGAATTTCGTCTCATAACTTATGTTGTTGTGATGGCTCTACTAGTGTATGTATTTGTAATTAAGGTGAGTATTAGGAAGGAGGCGGCCATGTCATTAAGTTAGGAACCATCCCAACATTCGCCTGGAGTAGAAGTTGAAAACCACAAAAAAAAACTTCCAGGATGGCTGAGTTGGGAATCGAACCCACCCCTTCTTAGTTTTCCCTCACGAGGCTGAGTGGATCCCGTTCTAGCCCTCAGATCAGAATTAAATTTCTTGGCAGAGCTGGGAATCGAACCCGAACCTCCAGGGTGACAGCCAAGACCGCAAGCCGCTACGGCAGGAAGTAGACAAAATGCAAGTAAGACAACGTCGCAGTAGGTTCTGTCGAACCCGATTGAGCATTCCTGGCGTCGTTCGCACGATGTCTCAAGTTGCGAGGGTTGACTAGTGCCAGGAGTTTTTTAAATTTATGTATTATTATTATTCTTTTTGTGGCCATTACAGCGTCTAGAACCCAGTTCTCATTACATACGAAGCTAGAGCTTTACCACTTTTTCTTTTTTACTTGTTTCTGTTTATTTGTTCCCAGTGGTTTCTTTGTACATGAAGACGTCACACTCACCCAGTCTCCGAGCCAGAAGAAATAACCACAGGAGATTAAATTCCCCCATGGCCCGGTCGAGAATCGAACCCGGGAGCCTTCGGACCAAAGCCTAGGACGCTAACCTATAAACCATGGAGCCGGACTCTCTTCAGTATCAACAAGGGTCTCGAAGACAATACTTTTCATATGATCCGACATGTATGCGACATACTACTGGCAAGACACAGTGCTACCACGCAATCCGTTGCATGCCCAAGCACATGTCCTCACAGAAAGTGCTGCTAATTGACACTACTACTCACAAGGATGTTGTCACGCACGATCATGGGTTTTCCACATTGGTCTACCAATCGATGGAGGCTTATCTGAATCGAGTTTCCTAACACAAAATGGTCCATATGCCCATCTCCAACATCGCTGAATATCCCCAAAAGAATTACCCTGTATAAATAGAAATTCCTGTGCCTCCGTGGCTTAGGCGGCAGCACGTTGGCCTCTCACCGCTGGGACCGTGGTTCAAATCCCGGTCACTCCATGTGAGATTTGTGCTTGACAAACCGGAGGCAGACAGGGTTTTCTCCGGATACTCCGGGTTTCCCTGTCACAATTTCATTCCAGCAACATTCTCCACTATCATTTCATTTCATCTGTCATTCATTTAATCATAGCCCCGGAGGAGTGCGACAGGCTTCGGCAGCCAGCACAGTTTATATCCTTGCCGCTAGATGGGGGCATCATTCATTCCATTCCCTGACCCGGTCGGTCGACTGGAAGCAGGCTGTGGATTTTCACATAGAAAATCCTGTCCGAGATGGGCTGGGAGCAGCAGTCAAATGGGTTGCCTCTCACTAAGACGGACTGGATTTAACTCTTGGCCAATGCATGTGACAATTTTGATTTGAAATTGCCACGTCTGATGGTTCGGATTCCACGAAAAGAAGAAGACCCATGGCTTGAGGATCGCGGGATTAATAGCCACTTAATACAACAACTTTCTTTTTACACTTTTTACTTGCACAATATTTTTAAAATTCTGGAATACAATACACTAACTACCAGTATGAATGGCTGCAGCCAGGAGATTTATCTCGGATTAAAATTATGACGAACACAAACTCGGGCAGTTTCCACTACAATACCTGTAATCGCACTAATTCTAATTCCAGTGATCTCATGCACGAAGCGTGAATTAATGCATTATTTAATAACTTGTCTGTGAACCACAAATATGTGTAATTATAATCGGCAACAAACAGATATTCCCACCCGACAAGTTATGTTTACTGTTCATGCGTTGCACAAAGCAGATAAAAATGTAATTTAAATAGATTTTGATATTATTTACACATTTCGCATTGAGTTGGACAAAGCAATGTGGTATTTTCTTCGTTTCCCTCATATCAGCAATTCTTGTGATGTAGTGGTTAGTCTCATTAGATGATATCCTGGATATCTGAGGTCTCGGCTATATAGGATATCTTAACCCTCAACAAGCGTTATGAGGTCTCTGGGACCTTGTTTGTTTGGTCTGCGCCATTCCCGTTGTGAAACAATTTTGGCATTCCCAGTACCTTCAAGTCTAAAAGCATCTGTTGCTATGAGCTCTGTTGTACTAACCACTTTAATTCCTTAATCACATGTAACTTTTTAAGGTTTAGGGAAAGCATCCATTGCAATCGGGTACAGTCATGTTGACCGACGGAAAAGCATTAATTTCGATATCTACGCAAATTAAATGGACCGCTGGACCTCACAACTACAGTTACGTAAATTTTCTGTTCTGGTGTGACTTTCCATGTGCGAAAATTGGTTTGAAGTGATAACTGGAAATGGTTCTTTTGAAAAATATGTTATAGCACATTTTTGTTGTTTTTGCTTATTTTAGGGGCTGCGACATCGTGGTCATATATCCCTGTGTATTTGGGTGAGTGTAATTTGTGTGATAACCTCTGTTATTCTGAAGGATACTCGTGTGTAGTAAATTGGGAAGGAGGTGGCCACGGCCGTAAGTTAACAACCATTTGCCTTGAGTAGAAGTGGGGAAACCACGTAAAACCACGGATGAGGTGGGAATTGAACCTTCTTCTTGTCAGTTTTGTCTTACAAGGCTGAGTGTACCCGGTTTCAGCCTTTAGACCAGATTTACAATTCTTGGCTGAGACTGGAATTGAACCCAGACCTCCGGAGTGACAGCCAAAAATACTAGCCGCTGCACCACGAGGTGGTTTTACGTGTAAATGATACAGTATGAATACACCAGTGGTGTAGAGGATTTTGATGCCTTTTTGGACATGCGGTTTCGTGTTTTTAGGGATGATATTCAAATTAAAGGATATTTTGGCTTTCGATTGAGCTGAATGAAGAAAGAACAAACTTACACGTTTCTTCTTGGTGTTATGAATAGTAAATACAGTAGAACGTCGTTTATCCGGACTAATTGGGACCGAAAGTGTTCCGGATAACGATTTTTCCAGATAATCAAACATGCGTGTACTTCATAGGAAAAAACAAGATGTTCGGTAAAGAACATATAGCCTACTTTCTCCTAAATGCATGGGTATTGTTATAACTCTTTGTCCTTTTCAAGGAGTATAATTGAATGTTGGTTGTAGTAGCTTGTTGAAATACAACTTGCTATGGGGATATTAATCATGAATATGAGGTGCCCTTTGCTAGTGCTACCTCTGTAAAAAATTTCATTCAATTCGGTTTAACCGTGTTTGATTTGATAGGGGGAATGGATTTGCACACATACATGGCCGCTATTTGGAAACTATTGGGCTGATGACCTTGTAGTCAGTCATAAGATGCTTTCCACAAAATGGCATGTTGCTGCTAAATCTGGTAGAGATAAAATTATTAGGATGGTCGTAATTTGATTTAAGCTTTAACATTTGGGTGGCTGTCATTCCGTTTCCGTCAAGTTGGCGGCGATATAAAACATGACACTGAGGTGCCATTTGCTAGTGCTACCTTTGTACCAAATTTCGTTCAATTCGCGTTCACCGTGTTCGAATTGGTGGGGGGACAGGCATTCAGAGTACACACACACACTCACACACACACACACACACACACACACCACACAGACTCACACACACACACACACACACAGACAGACACACTTTTTTTCGCCCTATGTTGATCTCATAAGTCTACTTTCATTTTTTGCAAAAATCGAAAGTAGGCTAAAAACATGCACAGTACATAATGGTGATAACCACAAAACTTCTCATTTAGCAGCAACGCTTTCTCACATAACAAAGATCCAGAAATGGGATCGCCCTTACTTCTTGTATGAATAAACCATAAGTACGCAGCTTCTTCCAATTTTTCATCCGTAGCTTATCTCATGGTTTTTCTCTTTTTAGACCCTTCTTCACCATCTAACTTCGATCCATAAGTTCACCTTTTCGGTTCTTCAGATCATAAATTGTGGATTTTACAACACTGTAAGTTTTCATTAGACACTCCACATTCTCACCTTTATCCAGTTGATTAATGATCTACACCTTCTTCTCAATCGATAAAACATTGCGATTTCGTGTTTCCTTTTTCCCACTCGTAGAAGCCATTTCCACAACGTAATACAGTACAGTAGGCACACTCACATACTGTATAATACGTTGAGACATCATAAACAAACGATAGGAGACAACAGAGACAACAGTAATTGAAAACAAGAACCGACTCACTACTGTAGGCAGCGCGCACTTCCTCATAACAGTAAGCGCATGCTGCTCCGTATTATTATTATTATTATTATTATTATTATTATTATTGCTCGTCCGGATAATTGACGTTCCGGTTGTTTGACGTCCGGATAAACGACGTTCTACTATTTAAGTTTCGCCAAGGTTTTGTTTAAATAAATGTGTGAAATAGGTTTGGGAAGTATCTAAAAAGTAAGATCAGCAGGTTCCCACATAACTTTGTTGATTGAAAAAATAATGTCATACAGTCATTATTGAGACTCCTATTCTTATAGCAATTTTACGGAATCTCACCAGGGCCGTGTTACGGGTTCAGAGCTATTAGGTTAGTTATGGTCAGGTGACTACCGATTACAAAACAGAGGGTCGGGAAGCACCGGATGATGTCGTAGCATGTATTACATACGCAGCTGGTAAGATACCTTAGTTGAGATAATTAAGACTTGTGGTGAATTATTGTAGCCTATCTCGTATTCCGTGAATGTGGTTAGGTATAGAACAAAACAAAGAATTTTTCTAGTAGAAAGTTATCTGCTCAAGAAGAAGTCTTACAGTAAATTTATTCGTAAGTTTCAGCTCCGTGCGATTGTTACTTAAGGGGGAATCTCAAACAATAGGCATACAGAGACAATCCGCGTACTGTACAGTATCTGGAGAAGGTGTGTACCAAAACTCGCACGTAGCACACGGAGCTGATGATCAAGATGCCACAAACCAGTAAATGAAAACAACAACAATAACTTCGAAACAATGACAAACAAACTAATAGAAACAATATCAGTGCCGAGATCAATGTCCGAATAATTCCAGGGAACATAAGTTATTTTTGATCTTGACCCATGCTAAAATATTCACGAGTATCTTGAAGACGGAAGTTACTTCGATATAAAACCGTCATGTCATGTCAGCTGCTTCAATGGCGTAGTCGATAGCATGCTGAACTGCTATGCCCAAGGTCACGAGTTCAAACCCAGCCGAGTTTTCGTAGGATATTTAAGAGCGTTAAAATCCTTCAGTATGCCTTCCTTCGGAGGGGAAGTAAAGTCGGCGGGCCCATGTCATAGATTTATGGCATGTTAAAGAGCCTATCACTTCAATTGGTAGTGTAGCTAATTTTGTAGGTTATTTGGTTAGAATCGCTCTATCAAGTTTCAAATTTCACCGCTAGGTGTCAGTGACAGTGGCATCTCTGGTAGCCAAAGTTGGAACTACTTGATGTGGAGCCTATGGACGTTCAAATAAAATACCCCGCTATGGCCATTGGCTGCAATTCAAATACAATAATACTGTTATGTAAAGTTTTGAAGGGCAGCTTCGGTGGCGTAGTCGGTAGCATGCTGAGCTTCTATGCTCAAGATAGCGGGTTCAAACCCAGCCGAAGCCGTCGGATTTTTAAGAGCGTTAAAATCCCTCAGTATGCCTTCCTTCGGAGGGGAAGTAAAGCCGGTGGTACCATGTCATAGATTTATGGCATGTTAAAGAACCTTCCACTAATTGCACCTGAGTGAAGCTAAATTGGATAGGTTAAGAATGTAAACAACGCTCTTAGGTTTCTAGGTTCGTTGCCAAGAGCTCACTGCGGAGGCGTCTAGTAGCTAAGTTCTGAACTTGGCCTAGTAGTCGTTGACGGTGGCGCTTGGCGGCAAAAGTAGGAACTTTTTGAAAAATTCGAAGTGCAGTCTGTACTTAAATTAAAAAACAGATTACACACACTAATATAGTCATCACAATTAACACCGGTTATCAGACAGATTCTACACACACCGAAAGTACACGGGGCTACATGACCGCGTTGTCGCAGCCCCTAAACTTTAGAACCAACCAACCAAAGTTTGGAAGCAATTTTTACAGTGTTGCCTGTACAAACAGTCACTTGTAACTCTTCAGTCGGTCAACACTAATTTTCCCAAATGGCTGGGTGGGGGCACAATGTATATTATATTATAAGTAAATAAATCACATTACCAACATATCTTGACTAGTTATGCTAGTTTAATAACTACTGCAACTACCTAAGTGTATATATTGTAAATATCATAACCCATACTTGTAGACACAGGTTTAATAGCCTAAGTGAAAAGAATCTGATGATGATCGCTTGACGATAGAAACTGCTTATCCAGGATTAGGGAAATACCCCCTCACCATTAGGTATAATCGTCTTGACAGACTGAAAAACATTAAATTTTGACTGCTGGACATGTTTGAAAACTGTGACTAAAACATTTTTCCCACTAAACCACGCACATTCTACCATCCTGTATTATTATGTCCATTGACTGTACATGCATCTTAAATGACTCACTCTTTGATCGACTAGTGAACTATGTACCTTAGTTAGATCAAACGAGACTAGTCTTTGTTACTGACCTTTCGACTCATCAGAATAAACAAAGGTTGCATGTTCATTCCAATCGGAGGTAAAGGCCATCAGGTTTGAATTAGATTGGTTTAAACTGGCAACAGGAGCGCCCTGTTGATAATGAGCTGGGCTCCGTCTCGCCTTCATTAGCAAGAGACTCAAAGGGCTTTGTGTCCGTGTCCACTACAATGTGTCTTAAACTGAAACGAGCGTCTATTTGTTATTTCACTTAAATTGTGCAGTTTCCAATAAATCTAGAGACGAAGGCTATTCGCTGATTCCAAACTCGACTCGAATTTGAATCAGTATTAAATAGTGTCTATGACAAGCATTTTATTACCGTATCAGCGGCTTCGTTGGCGTAGTCAGTAGCAAGCTGAGCTTCTACGCCCAAGATCGCGGGTTCAAATCCGGCCGAAGTCATCTGAATTTTTAAGAGCGCTAAAATCCTTCAGTATGCCTTCCTTCAGCCAGCGGTCCCATGTCATAGATTTATGGCATGTAAAAGAATCTTCCACGAATTAAATTGTAGGTTATATTTCGTTGAAACGCTCTATCAAAGTTCCAACGTTCACCACTAGGTGTCCGTGACATCTGGTAGTGAAAATTGGAACTACTTGAAATTGAAAGGAACTTGTAACTCACCCCATGGGTGTCCGCATTGGAGCAGCTACAGCATCTGGGCAGCCTAACATGTACTCGGACACTCCTGACACTAAAACCCATAAGTTAAATAAATATTACCGTATCACTTTGGAAGCCATTTTTCAGTGTTGCCTTAGTAATCAAAATTTATTGTTTTTCAGTCGGTGGACACGATTGTACCCAACTGCAATGTGTACTTCCCTAATCCTGAAAAAGTGACATTTATTAATCTCATGTAATTCTGTTTTCCCGGATTAGAGAACCACCCATAATTGGGTACAATCGTGTCCACCGACTGAAAAACAATACATTTTGACATTCATGTTATGCAATATTCACCTCATATCTACACTGAAGAAAATGGAAATTGCAACACTCAGAAGGAGTGGTGCTACATTGCTGCAATTGAACATGCAGGACGAGTGTTCGGTTGTGATTCGATGATTCCACTTTCAGGTCCCTCTGACCGCAAGCTTGGACAACAATCAATTCAGGATGTGCCCACCACGAGCTGCAATACATTGATGAATTCGGCGAGGCATGGAGTCAATAAGGCCCTGGATCGCTTCCTGAGGAATTGTGGCCCATGCTTGCTGCACTGCATGGGTCAGGTTGTTCCAGAGTTGTGGGTGGCTGAGGACGGTTGGCCAGTTGTCGACCCACCATGCCGGACATTGTCCTGCTGAAATATCCCATTAGCAATGTTCGCGATCATAGGGACAACCACTGGATTGAGTACCCTATCAACGTACTGTCGAGCAGTCATAGTGCCCTCAACAAGCACTAATTGTGATTTCACATTAAAGCCAATAGCTCCCCAGACCATAATGCTTGGTGTTGGCCCTGTGTGCTTCTCGACAATAAGGTCTGGGCGGCCCCTCTCCCCGGTATGTCGACGCACACGATTCCGGCGATCTCTGCGAGCAAGACAGAAGCGCGATTCATCACTAAAGACGACCCTATGCCATTCGTCGACCCACGTCGATCGTTCTTGACACCAGGCCAGCCTTACACGTCGCTGTTGAGGGGTCAATGGAACACCTTCTGCAGGGACACGGGATCGTAAGCCAGCTGCACGCAGGCGATTGCCAACTCTTTGTTGTGTAACGTAGGGTGCCACAGCTGCTCGAATTTGCGCTGCTGATGCATGGGGTTCCATCCGGGCCATCCGAATGATGTGGCGATCCTCTCTCACAGTTGTCTGTCGCGCTGGGCCTGTGCCAGGTCTACGAGTGTGGGTACCTTCATTTGACCACTGCTGCCATACACGTTGTACCGTAGATGCCTGTCGGCCAACACGTGCAGGGACAGTCTTTAGCGATAATCCAGCCTCACACAGCCCAATTATCCGAGCCCTCTCAAACGGCGACAGTTGTTGATAGCGTGATCTTCTCTGTCGTCGAGGCATGTTTGACGGGGGACACTTCACTGCACAGACTGCAAGTCAACTACGCTACACCAGAGTCCGTATACTGGAGTTGATTCCTCCGCGACCAATCACGTGGGGAGACCTGTAGCAACAATCCAATGGGTCTGAAACTTTGATCGTTTACATACCTACATGGCATCGTTCCTTATCTTGAAAATCAACACAAACGACCAATGCCTTCATGGTGTTGAAATTTCCATTTTCTTCAGTGTATATCGAATGACCCCGTGGCGTAGTCGTGCTCGTTAAATCACGAGGGTGTTTGCTGCAAGGAGGAACTAGAATACATACTCTAGTTACCTGACTAGGTTCCTACGTTTATTGTCCTGTTGCTGAAGTAATGAAAAGGAAGTACAATTCACAGACAGCTAGCTTTAAATAAGTGTGTTAAAATAGAGTGTTTTCTTGTGGGGACGTAATGATGAGCACAGTAGGAGCTTATCAACCTCTTGGAGCTCTGATAGCGTCTGCATTGTTTTGTTTGAGGGTCTCTTGTTCCACAGCAGAGCTAATACGTGCGTGCAAACAATAGAATGGATAATACAGTATATACTCTGCTGGTAAGCTTAGTCGCTCCACGTCCGAACAGCCCTGGGTCAATTCCCTGCTCTGACATGGAGGAATTTAATCATAGTTCAGGGGAGTTTCGAATCCTACCTCAGCCATCCTAGAAGTGATTTTGAGTAGTTTACTACGCTACTCCAGGTGAATTCTGGAATAGTAGGCTACCTAAATTAAGGCGACCTCCTACCCAAATGCCAGCTCTAATCACCTGAGTTGTTCCTCTACTGAAAGTCTATCTACCGACCTTCAGCCAACACTTCAAGTCCCGGGGTGACCACTTCATCCCTGTGCCTAATACAGTACTGTTACACACACTACTACAGTCATCACATAAATACAGGCTCTCAGACAAGTTCAACACACACCCAACTACACGAGGCTGATGGCCAACATGTACCAGACCCTTGAAATGAATTAACAAAATCACCCCACCCTACCACTTTACAAGGGAAACCCCCAATCTCGGTGAAAGTTAGTACAAATGCTGATCTCATCATGATGTGGTGATATCTTGTCCCTAAATTCCTACAGAGAGTGAAATGCTACCAACTGAATTGCCTAGAGCAGTCTAAGTAGATTTACCGAATTTTCATATCCTCCCAGCCAATCACGCTACACGCTTGTTGTTGATTCTTTAGGGGCTTTGTGACATCGTGTTCATGTACTGTACCTACTTCGGTGTGTGTAGAAGCGGTCTGATAACGTGTGTCACTGTGATGGCTGCACTAGTGTGTGTACTTGTTTTTTTTTCTTGTATTTTTCTTTTTAGCGTACGTTTTTTTAGTGCCGGGAGTGTCCGAGGACATGTTCGGCTCGCCAGAAATTTGTAGCTGCTTCTATACGGACACCGATGGTGTGAGCTACATGTACCGCCGCGTGTGGTGTTGTCCGGGGAGGAAAGTGGGAATGTAAGGACGAGGAATTGGAAGGTAGCGGCTGTGGCCTATAGTTAGGGACCAACCCCGGCATTTGCCTGGAAGGAAGATGGGAAACCACAGAAAACCATCTTCAAGGTTGCCGGCGGGGGGATTCGAACCTCCTCGCCTCTCAGATGTAAGCGACTGCCTGCAGCCACGCCGTAACGACTACGGCTAACTCACCCGGTTGTGTACTTGTAATTATGGTAGGATTTGGTTATGATACGGCCATGGTCTTAGGTTAGGTGCCATCCCGGCGTTTGCATGGGGTAGAAGTGGAAACCACGGAAAACCTCTTCCAGGATGGTTGATGTAAGAATGGAACTCGCCTCCTCTCGATTTTGCCTCATGAGTCTGTGTATCCTGTTCCAGCCCTCAGACCAGAATTAAATTTCTTGGCAGAGCCAGAAATAGAAACCAGGCCTCCGCGGAGACAGCCAAGAATGCTAGCCACTACGCGACGAGGCGGACACACTACAAGCTCTTACCCAGCACGGAACGTAAGTAGGCTGCAATATTGGTTGGAGAGGATACAAGCCCACCCACCTGGACTGAGCCAAGTCTCATGGGAGTGTTCAAACGTATAGAATTCTTCCCCCTCTGAGAATGACACAAGTGACTTAGGGGATGAAATACCACCACAGATGCCTTCCTCGAGATCTCTCCGACTTGCACGCCAAGTTACTGCGAGATCGGGAATTCATATATACGATGATCCCTTGAGAAACGTGTTCTCCGCAAACCATAATTCTGCTCTTACAGAGTGCACATTATTGAAATACTAGCAGAAGTACCCGGCTTCGCCCGGTGGAATGGTTATAAAGTCTCAAAGTCTTCTTAATATCCGTGGTCAGAAAACACTCAAAGTGATGATTTATTTATTTATTGATGTGTAACATCTTTCTACTCGATATCTGGATATTGTTGTGGCACTCGGTAGCTGGACATTTTTGTGGGAGTGATTTTGGAAAAGGAACGGAAGTGGATGGGACGGAAATGGATGGGGCGGAAGTACATGGGACGGAAACAATGAGCGCGCGTGGTGGCGGAGATCGGTCAAACGACGTACTGTAGGCCATGTGGCTATGGGGAATGTATATCGCATACAGTTTAGTTCAAGGTTCAAGTTGTCGTTCTTTGGTGTGAAAATATTCATTATATCATATTTGCTGAGATCAATTACGATTTATTATTATTTGCTGTATTTTTAGCCTATTTTCATTTTATGAAAAAATAGGCTTATGAGATCACCTTTTGTCCGTGTGTGTGTGTGTGTGTGTGTGTGTGTGTGTGTCCTAATAACTTCTAAACGGCTGGAGCGATTTCAATGAAACTCGGTGAGATCATAGCACCATTCTGGCCGACCCTGACCGTGCCCTTCAAAATTTATATTGTCTCACCAATCCAGCATGGCGGCTGTGCGAAATATTTCACCAGCATTCAGTATCTCCGAAACTATTACCGATATCACCCTGAACGTTTGTACGGTGATAAAGAAAACTACTAGAAGTTCACCCATGAGACTTTCAAAAATCTGGTAACCACAAAACCAACATGAAAGCCAAGCGAATTTGAGACTTTTTAAAAGACTTTTCTCGCGATTTAACCATCCAAACGTAATGCAACATACTTACTTACTTACTTAATTCCTGCCTCTCCTTCCGGAGCATAGGGCCTTGGCGAAATTTCTCCACGCAGTACAGTTCCTGGCCATTCTCTTCACTTGACTCCAGTTCTTGTCCACCTCTGCAATTTCATTTTCGATCGTCCTCTTCCAGGTCTTCTTAGGTCGACCTCGCTTCCTGGCGCCTTGAGGATTCCAGTCTAGCGCCGCCCTCTCAATAGCTCCGTCCGGCTTCCTTAGTGTGTGACCAATCCAGCGCCATTTCCTCTCCTTGATCTGGATGCTAATCGATTGTTGATTGGTGATGGTCCAAAGATCTTCATTTGAGATTATGTCCGGCCATCTCACATTCATGATGCGACGAAGACATCTGTTAATGAACACCTGTAGCTGGTTGTTGATCTGTTTTGTGACTTTCCATGTTTCACAGCCGTAGAGAAGAATCGACTTTACGTTGCTATTGAAAAGGCGGAGCTTGGTCTTCCTGGAAATGTTTCTATTTCTCCAGATGGGGTAGAGCTGGACAAAGGCAACATAGTACAGCAAATTTTTATACACATTGTAATGCACTGGCGTCCAATTTAGTTCAATTGTTTACATAACCTCAAAATGGCGGCTGTGCGAAATATTTCACTGGCATTCAATATCTCCGAAACTATTTATGATATCACCCTGAAATTTTGTACGGTGATAAAGGGCACTTCTACAAGTTTATCTGTGTAACTTTCAAAAGTCTGTAAAGTACAAAACGAACATGGCGGCCAAGCGAATTTGAAACATTTTAATAGACTTTTCTCGTGATTTAACCATCTGAGCGCAATGAAATGTGGTACAGTAAATGATTATACATATTGTAATGCACTGGCATCTAATTTAGTTCAATTGTTTACATAACCTCAAAACGGCGGCTGTGCGAAATTTTAAAATTAATTTTTTATTTCTTGTGTCGTAATCATGCGAAAGTCATATATGTGATCTTATGTTCATAGCCTCTATGAACATAAAAAATCAGTTTGATTGCTGTAAAAGATTCGTAGATATTGAGAATCGTCAAAATATTTCAGATTCTCGCCATTTTGGACTGTTACATGTATAGGCCATAGAGTTATGTACCATTAAAGGAAAATTATTGCGTAGCTTCATTATTCACTCCAAAATGGCGAGCATCCGAAATATTTTGACGATTCTCAACATCTACGAATCTTTTACAGCAATCAAACTGAATTTTTAATGTACATAGAGGCTATGAACATAAGTTCACCTATGTTATATGATTTTATTAAACACAATGTGTACAATCACGTTTTCACCACTCTGACATTTCTGCGATTAGAGATTGAGACCTGCTTTCACATTCCACTAAGTGGTATTTGGGGCATGGATTATTGCAATTCTTGCAGACGCAGTCCTCCTTGGGCTCATGAAATGTCTCATTCTGACAGATCCTTCCATGGAACCCATGGACAGCGAATCGCGTATACAGATGTCGAAGTTTGAAATTTGGCCCCTTCCAGATATATGTCTTCATTGCTTCAGTCTCCATTATTTCTTGTGTTATTTCGTCGGCTTTTTTTCGTCTCTCCTCAATGATGGTTTTATACGTTTGAGTTTCCGGTAGATCGAAAGAGTGCTTAACGTCTTCTATAAAGAAGGATTCCTGTGCTATTTTATAGGCGTAGCTGTTCCTTGAGAATTTTGATATGGATAGAGCTCTCTTAATAAATCTCGCTTTGACGCTCTCTAGCTTCCTGAGGTTATTCACCGACAAGTAGGGCAAAATTAATTGTATGCCATATGTGGCGGTCGGCATAACTTTAATTTTGAATAACTTTATCGCTGTTGACAGGGATAGGCTTTGGAGTTTGGGAATGTCGTATGAGGCTTTCGTTGCTGCCGTAGCTCGCTCCTGTACATGCAGGGAGAAAGCAGTTCCAGTAGTTTGTAGCACGACACCCAGGTATTTGAAGTTGGGTACGAATTCTAAAGGTTCTTCTCTACACTTGAGTTGGTCCATTTTAGCTATCCTTCCTCCCCTTCTAAATTTCATAGCCTTTGTTTTGGAGCTGTTCATTTCCATAGAGTTTTCTTCCGCCCATGCCCTAATGTTCCCCATAGCTGTTTGTAGGTCATCTCGGTATCTTGAGAGGATGACAATGTCATCGGCGTACATGAGTAATTTGACTGTTCTTGAGTCTATTGTTTGCCCAATGTCTGAGGTCATTACGTTGAAGAGGACTGGACTCATGGGATCCCCTTGTAGAACCCCCTTTGTTTGAGTGATACTCCTCGACGTGGTGATACCATCATGGATTGTAACATAGTTCACGTTTAAAATCGATTTCAATGTTTCTAATTCACTATTGGAGGTGCCTAATATGTTTTCCAGTTTGTGGATAAGTATCCTTCTGTTGATACTGTCAAATGCCTTGGAATAGTCTATGTAGATTGCATACAGCGGTCTACCGGGTTGGGCTAAGGTCGTTATTATTTCTTGCACAAGTTCCTGTACAGCCTGTAGAGTTGATCTACCCGGGGTAAAGCCATATTGATTTGATGGTATGCTAGCACGTAGTCCATGTTCCACCCGTATTAGAAGAAGTTTAGAGAAGGTTTTGAACATAACATTTTCCAGGGCAATTCCCCTGTAAGAGTTTGGATCCTCCTTCTTCCCTTTCCCTTTGTAGATCACAATTATGAGTGTCTTCCTCCATTGTTCTGGGATTGACTTACGTTTTAGGCATTCGTTAAACAGACATGTTAACGGGTCTAACAGGTCATGGAGTGTGTCCTTTAAATGCTCTGTAAAAATCCCATCTGGCCCAGCAGCTTTGTTATTTTTCCCATTGCTTATAAGTTGTCTGACCTCCTCTGTTGTGATTGGGCGAGTGTCTTGGATGTTTGCCAGCTGCGGTGTGAAGCCGTTTGTCCTTATATTAGTTTCTCCAAGAAGATGACTAAAATGTGCCTCCCATTGCGCCATGTTTATGAGAGGAGTTGCTGCCTTTTTCTTCGAGTTCCTTAAGATTTTATAAGATTTCGCTTCCGCCTCGGCTATTAACCTCTGTTCTATGTATAAATCGTACTCTGTTTTCTTTTAGTAGACTTTTATATTTCCGACGCTCCTCAGCATATTTCGTTAGTACGTCCATACCAAATACCCTAGCGGAATGAAGTAAATATATCGTTGTTTGTCTCATGACGTAACATTCCTCATCAAACCATGGTTTTGCAATGCGATCATATGTAGGTATAACAGTGGTGGCGTTTAGAATTGTGTCATTCAGTGCTGCTGTCGCTCCATCCAGGTTCCCCTGCCCTATCATATGCATGATTGTCGGTATCTCCTCCCTGTTCATTTGCCATCTTTCCTCCTCTATATGTCTAGAGACTCTCTGCTTAGGGGGTTCTCCTTTCTGATGCTGTGTTCCAGTACTTAGTTGGATTTCCGCTATTACTGGGAGGTGTTTTCTGATTACTATTTTTTCGGTCTTCACTTGTGCCTGTCCTCCTGCATTTGAGAAGATTGAATCGATTGTGCTCCTTCCATTTGGAGCAATGTACGTGTAATCATTCTTCCTGTTTAGTAGCCTTAGATGGTAATCTAGAAGAAAGTCTGTGACCGCTTGAGATTTTGTATCCCATTTGTCTACGCGGCAATTCAGGTCACCAAGTAACAGGGTTGGTTTATCATTTTCTGTGTTCTCCAGTGCCTTCCCTAGCTCGTCTATTATAACCTCAGGATCTGTATTGGGCGTGAAGTACGCTCCTATTATGTTCATCTTACTAATGTTTACTGTTAGGGTGTTGAATGTTCTCATAATTTGGCTGATAGGTTGTAGGTGCGGCTTTATACAGCAGCTCAATCCGCCTGAGAGGCGGCCTCTGTCGCCTTTCGTGGCTAGAGAGTGAATACCGTAGAAACCGTTAATGTCTATTTCTTCCATGCTGAAAGTTTCTGTAAAAAGCAGGATGTCATTCTCTACAAGTGTGAGTCGTGGGGTCAAGGCCAATACACTCTTCAACCCTTCTACATTCCAAGTCATTAATCTGACGCACTCAGTGTTATTGTTGTTGATGATTTTGTTGCTGTGTGACCTGCACTCCGGATGGCCTCTTGCGATGGTAGATTTTGTTGATAACCGGCCTTCAGTGTTAAAACTCGAAGGGGCGAAAAGTAACCTCTTTAGGCCAAAAATTTTCATCGTCAACCACTTCTTTGTCTTTCTCCAGGAATGCTATCTTGAACGCTTTGTTCCTTCCTCTTGTTCGAATGGTGAAGCATGCTTTGACGCTATTAATGCCCTTTTCTGCCACATATGAGGTGATGTCTTCTTCCGTGGTTTCTTCGTCCAGGTGTCCGATGTACATCCAGTATAGCCTTGGTGCCGGTTTGAGTCGTCCACCACTGTTATTCCCCTTCCCTATTTTGGCTGTGGGCAGTGGGCGATGATCTTGCTGAGCAGGGCGTAACTGGTATCTGCTACTTTGGATATCGCATTCATTTCTGTTATGCCTGTCTGGTTGCTGTCTGACCTGTCGACTTGTTGCTGTGGCATACTCCGCGTTTACGACGTCCAATTCTGGTTTTCTTGTTGAATTTCTCATCAGGGGACTGATTTCATGCTGTGTATTATGAAATTCAAACGACTGTTGAGTTGACTCTTTCAGTTCATTTCTAACCAATATGTGAATATTATCCATCATGGACTGTATCTGCAGGTTAATTTTCCCCATGATTCTCGCCTCTATTTCTGAATTTGATAAAGTCTCGCTATGATGAATGTCATACGACTCTGATCGCTGTAGCGTTACTCCACCGCCTTCTCCGTGATGGTTTGCTTTATCTATTTCTATGGGATCTTTGGGTGCCACTAGCGAGTTGTCTCTGTGACCGCTAGGTGGCACTAGTAATTTGACCGTCATGTTTCCTGCTCCCTCTTTAATTTGTTGTATCTCTTTCGACTGAGCCGCGGGAGCCGGTACCAAGTTTTGCCTCTCTAGGTCACCAGACTGCGCCACTTGTCCCGACCAACTATTGTCTTCCTGTACTACAATGTCATTGTCTAGTTGCATAACCTCACATAAAGTAAGCTCTTTAACATGTTCCTCACATCTGCATAGTTTAGATTTCAGTTCAACAAGATGGCAGCTGTGTGAAATTTTAAAATCCCGTTTTAACTTCTTGTGTCCTAATCATGCGATTGAAGTCTGAATACTAGTCTTGTGTAGTTCGCGAACGAACTAGTTCGGAAGAGCGGGTCCCACAGACGAACTACTGAACTAGTTCCCAGATCCCTCGCTTGTTAGTTCGATCTTTTTCCGCTGACCGACTTGTAACAGCGCGAGAGCAAGTAAGAAATGAAACGAAAATTGCGGGGGGGGGGGGGGAGGGGGAGGGTACGTCTTATCCTCACCTAGTGACAAGTAGAAAATGGAATCGGATGGTGACGCGCCGATACACGCGAAAAATGATAATAATTGTTGTTTTAAGGGGCCTAACATCTAGGTTATCGGCCCCACGCGAAAAAAATATAGAGAATAATAAGTAAATTCTTCTACGAACACATCGTCTATACTATTTTTCCTTTAGGTACGGTACCGGTATTTCACTAATGATAAACAAATGATGATTTTTGGCTTTTGAAACAATAGAAAGATAATTTTTCTCAGAAGGAAAGACATGGACCCTAATTAAAAGGATGGCCAGCAATAGAGTGAGATGGAAGAAGTTTGTAGCTACCCTATGTTCCTACAAGGAATAAAAGGAAACAAGGAAGGAATAAGGAATTTCACTAATGTTTCAATACTCATATTTTTGTATTTTTTATCTTCGAATATCAAAATGTAAAACACATTACTACACACGCAACTTGTCAATATCTAATACACGAACTGCACGTGCAGCGAGCATACCTGTAACAGTAGCCTACAGTATTGCTTGAAACGAGAGCAATGTGAATGAGCAATCACTGGTGACGAGTAATCACAGGTGACAGACTGCTATAACAAACAAATAGCGCGTGCAGTGGCAGTAGCAATGCGAGCGAACGATCTGTCTTACAGGGAATTCGAGATGGGAGCTAACGAACTAAGTTAGTTAGTTAGTTATTGTTGTTTTAAGGGGCGGAACTACGAGGTCATCTGCCCCTCTTAACACAGATTAAAGAATACAAATTTTGAATTGGATTTAAAATTTTGAGGTGGACATCTAAATTTAAAAAGACCAAAAATTAATAAAACAAAAACAAACAATTAAATAAAAAAAAATAAAAAATAAAAAAAAAAAAATTATAAACATAAACAAAAATTACGGAAAAAACAAAACATTATCATTCAAAAACGAACAAGTCGTTGAGTCAAAGTTCACTGGAAAATTTAGATTGCTGGCCCTAACCCACTCTCACTTATAAAGCGGATAACGCGATCAGCAGCCACCGCGTCATCGGCTAATATAAGTGCGAGTGTCGTCTGCAAACCAAGGTTTCTTCGTAAGTCAGCAAGATCCACACACTCGGTGAAAATGTGGGCCACGGTGAAAACGGCTCCACAGGTACAAAGTGGGGGGTCTTCCCTTCTCATTAGGTACGAGTGGGTGGATCTTGTATGACCTATCCTTAGCCTACACAAAATGACGGACTCTCTCCGGGCCCGGAAGGAGCTCCGCCAAACGCGAGTAGTTCCCTTGATCGCTCTCAGTTTACTGGGCAGTGGGTCAGCTAGCCACTGACTCTCCCAAAAAGCCAGAACTTGTAGGCGTAACTGAGAGCGAATATCTCTAGCGGGTACCTCCATTGGTCGAGGTGGTAGTGATACCGCCTCTTTTGCAGCTTGATCCGCTAACTCATTTCCCGCAATTCCCATGTGGCTTGGAAGCCACAGAAAGGTGATTCGAGTGTCAGCGTGGCACAGCCCGGCTAGTAGGTCGTGGATTCGCTGCACTAGGGGGTGTTGCGGGAAACATGTAGCAATTGACTGCAACGAACTCAAAGAGTCGGTACACACGAGAAAGTGGATTCGAGCATCCTGTAGTGCAAACTGCAGAGCTTCATAGATGGCAACGAGCTCCGCAGTAAACACACTACAGGCCTCAGGCAAAGAGATCTTGGTATTTGCACCATCAATAACGTAAGCACAACCCACCTTCTCGTCCACCTTCGAACCATCCGTGTATAGAATGCCAGCGTCCGGAAATTGGTGAACTATGCTGTGGAACTGCCTCCGGTAAACGGAGGCATCCGTGTTCACCTTAGGACCTCGGTGCAGATCTAACCGAATTTCCGGACGCGGGACTTGCCACGGAGGCACCTCGCTAGATGTCCGGATCATACAGGGACCTACAGCCACTCCTATTTCGGTACACGAGCTATCAAGTCTAATACCAACCGGCCGAGTGGCACGAGGCCGGTTGGCGTACCCCTGGTGGTTTTGGGTACCGAAGAGAGCTTGATAGGTCGGGTGTTGCGGCATTTGACGCACATTGGCAGCATATGCTAACAGCATATGTTGGCGTCTATAATTTAAAGGTGGAACACCCGATTCGGCGAGTAGGCTGGGTATCGGGCTGGTCCGGAAGGCACCGGTAGCCAGCCTAACGCCACTATGGTGGATACTGTCCAGCATTTTCAAGGTTGCCGGCCTTGCTGAACCGTATGCCGCAGAACCATAGTCTAGCCGGGACAGGACGAGGGCTTGGTAGAACCGTAGCAGCACCGCACGGTCAGCCCCCCACGTAGTGCCACTAAGAAACCTGAGCATGTTCAGTTTCCTGAGACATGTCATTTTCAATTGCCGTATATGGTGCTGCCACGTTAACTTGCTGTCAAAATGGAGCCCCAGGAAGCGATAAGTGTCAACCACCGGCAACGCAGCATCCCTGAGATGTAGTTCAGGGTGTAAATGTAGCCTCCGTAGCCGACAAAAATGGACGACGGAGGTTTTCGCTGCTGAAAAACGAAAACCCCGGTCGTGAGCCCACCTGTCGACCCGGTTGATGGCTAGCTGCAATTGCCGTTCCACGACTGCCATACTTCCAGAGCTGTAATGCAGAGCTAAATCGTCTACATACAGCGATGGAACTACCGCGGACCCGGCGGCGGCAACAATGCCATTAATGGCAATCGCGAACAAGGTGACACTCAGCACTGAACCCTGAGGAACTCCATTTTCTTGGGTATAGTACTGCGATAATGTCCTACCGACCCTTACACGGAAGAGTCGGACGGACATGAAATTCGCAATGAAAGTCGGTAAGTTACCACGGAGTCCCCACTTGTGAAGGGTGGAAAGGATCCCGTAGCGCCATGTGGTGTCGTAGGCTTTCTCGAGGTCAAAGAAAACCGTGACTAGGTGCTGCTTCCGGAAAAAAGCCTCCTGTATGGCGCTCTCAAGTCGCACCAGATGGTCAGTGGTGGACCTATGAGAGCGAAATCCACATTGGTACTCAGACAGGAGACCTTTATCCTCCAAGAACCACACCAGTCGACGGTTCACCATCTTTTCGAGCAGCTTACATAGGCCATTTGTCAAACAAATGGGCCTATAGCTGCTTACAAACTTGGGATCCTTTCCAGCCTTAGGAATCGGTATCACGATCCCCTCTCGCCATTGAGATGGAAACTCCCCTTCAATCCATATACGATTGAAGAGGATCAACAGTTCTTTCATACTGGATTCGCACAGATGTTTTAACATTTGATTATGTATGTTATCCGGTCCAGGAGCCGTATCCCTGCACAGTGCAAGCGCACTGCGCAGTTCCCATTCAGAGAATGGTACATTATAGGACTCCGAAGCAGCAGTGGCAAAGGACAAGGGGTGAGTCTCTGCCTCCCCCTTCAGAGTCAGAAATGTAGGATCGTAACTCCCGGAGCAGGATACATCGGAGAAGTGCGAGCCAATGCTGTTGGCAATGGCGAGATGGTCCGTGATGATGTCCCCATTGATGGACACTCCGGGTATCGATAGTGATGTCGGGAGTCCGGAGATCCGACGAAGCTTAGTCCACACTTGAGATGAAGGAGTATGCGCCGTCATGGACGACATATACTTTTCCCACGTCGTTTTCTTACTCTCCCGAATCAGATATCGGGCTCTAGCACGCATCCTTCTGAAGGTGATAAGGTTGGCCATAGTGTTTTGCCTCCGATAGCATTTGAAAGCACGTCGACGATCTTTAATGGCTGCTGCAATCTCGGCTGTCCACCAAGGGACAAGCTTCCGGCGTGAGTTGCCGGATGAGGAAGGTATTGTTTCCTCAGCAGCAGTCAAAATACCATTCGTTATGTGAATGGTATGATCGTCGACACTCTCAAAGGTATCTTCGGCAAACACCGCACGTGCCGTGAAAGTTGGCCAATCAGCCCGACGGAGAAGCCATCGACTTGGTAACTCGATGGCTCTCTGGTTCGGAAGAGTAACGATAATTGGAAAATGGTCACTATTACAAAGGTCATCGTGTACACCCCACTGTAGCAGGGGGACCAGCGCACGACTGCACAGGGTAATATCGATACTTGAATAAGTACCGTGTGCAATAGAGAAGTGCGTAGGCTCCCCTGTGTTCAACAGACACAGGTCCAGCCGCCTGATCAGCCTCTCAAAATCTCTCCCTTTACCGCTAGTGGTAGCGGAGCCCCAGATGGTGTTGTGGGCATTAACATCTCCCAGAAGGAGAAAAGGAGGGGGGAGTTGAGAGACTAGATCCACCAGCTGGTCGTAATCCGGCTGAGAATCAGGTGGGATGTACACGTTACATACTGTTGCCATTACTGGCAACGAAGTACGAACTGCAACTGCCTCTAACTGAGTACGCAACGGCACCTCTTCACTAAAGAGGCTAGAGTGGACGAGAGTGCAGACGCCACCAGCGGCCACAGCTCCGTCCATCCGGTCTTTAGAGAAGAGTTTGAAGTGACGCATTGTTGTCTCATGTCCAGGACGAAACCTGGATTCCTGAAGACAGACAATGGTTGCCGAAAACGAAGATATTAATTGTCGTAACTCAGCGAGATGAACAGAATAGCTATTACAGTTCCATTGTAATAGTGCCATGGTGTGGACTTAAGTAGAAGTGGGTCTTCTACTTATGCTTGACCGTTTGCCACCCTTCCCCATCTCTAGTTGGAGATGATGGGGCAGGAGAGCACACCTCAATCTCCACATCTCCGTCCGAAGACGAAGAAAATGGAGCGGGCGCTCTCTTGGGTTGCGCACGGTCGTCGTCGGACCTCACGGGTCTCGCCCTTGGGGAAGAGCGAGAGCGGTGTCGAGGGACTTTCTCCCGGTCCGAAGACTGGGTGTCTGTCCCCGACACGCCCCGAAGAGACTTCTTCTTGGATCGGCGCCGACGTGTGTTTGGGGAAGTAGATGGTCCCTTCCCCACAGACGCCGGGTCCTTATAAAACAAGGTCGCTCCTGCTGGCACCGCTCCACTGGTAGTGGTGGGAGCGGGATGGCTAGCAGATACGTGAGCAGCCCTGCCTTTAGGAGAGGAAGAGAAACGGCGCTGAACCGCTCCCCTCTCCTCCGCCGATCTATTTTCTTTTCTATAGGGGAGTTCCTCCATACGGACGGGCTTGGCTTCAGCAGGCTTCGCTCCCTTGGTGGTAGTGGGAGCGGAAAGGCCAGCAGAGACAGTAGCCACCCCGTCAGCAGGAGGGCGAGAGAGACGGCGACGAACCGTCTCCCTCTTCTCCACTATCTTTGTCTTATCAGATGGGCTGGATGACGATCCAGCCCCGGTCGCAGAAGTCTTCTTTGCCTCGTTGGCAGGGGAAGACTTCTTCTCCGACCGTTTCGGAGAGGAAGATGACTTCTTCTCCGATTGCGCCGGTTTAGATGGTATAACCGGCGCCTTTTTCACAATGGCCGAAGAAGGTTGTTTAACCTTCTTCGGGCTGACAGGTCTCGCTTGGACAGCGAGGGGAGACTTTACGATCTCAGAGAAGTTCGTCGTCGAGGGTACAGCACGGGGAACGAAAGTGGCAGGGATGATAGGTGGCGTCACCTTAGCCGCGAAAGATACCGGAAATTCGGGTGCAGTCATATCACGGTATCTCTTTCGAGCGTCGTGATATGAAAGCCGATCCAATGTTCTGATTTCTTGGATCTTGGCTTCCTTGCAGAACTCAGGGCACTGCTTCGACCGCGGAGAGTGACTTCCTTGGCAGTTAGGACACGTCGGGGGAGGCGTACACCCCACACCGTCATGTGTCCCCTTGCCACACTCTCTACACACCGCCTTGGCAGTGCACCTGGCAGAAACATGACCGAATTTCTGGCAATTGTAGCAGCGCATAGGTGGAGGGATGTACGGTCTAACGTCGCAATGGTACGACGTGACCTTCACCTGCCTAGGCACGACATCACCCTCAAAATGAAGAATGAAAGCGCCAGTATCGACGCTATCATTTCCAATTTTCCGGGTGATGCGCCTAATCCTGGTGACGCCTCGCTTCCCCAGATCCCGCATCAATTCCGCGTCGCTGTTTAAAATGAGGTCGCGATGGAATATAACTCCACGGACCTCATTTAGCGTATCGTGCTTCTCAACCTTAACGGGAATTTCGCCGAAATGCGTGCATTCCAGCAACGCTTCGGTTTGCTGCCGGTCAACGGTATGCAGCAGGAGCTGCCCGTTCCGGAGCATGGAAATCCCGTTAAGGTCGCGATATTTCCCCTCGATTTCCTCTGAAAATAGGATCGATTTTACCTGTTTAAAATCTCCCCCGTCTGTCCTGGTAGCTACCAGGTAGCGAGGAGACCTGTCAACAGGGAACTTCTTATTAAATGCCTCATCCCAAGGCGTATACACCTTGGGATTCGGTCTACACTCCAGAGACGGCTTTTTAAGGGTGCCACCCTGTACAGGTGTCCGTGATCGTTTACTACGCATCCCGGACGAAATCCTCCCCGAATACTGCCCATTCCGAACGGGGGCTATCACTGTGGGCGCCACCCAGCCAAGGCAATACCTACCTGGCATAGCAGATATTGCCCGGGGTCCCAGTGCCTCAAACAGGCACTTCCCCCTCGGCATGCACAGGATTTATTCAGCTCCAGTATTCGGCCATGCAGGGACCTTCGTTGTAAGGCGGATACTACTGTAGGGTACATGGCGCACCCACCTGACGGGATGGGGCATACCGTCTAGGCTTTCTGGCCAGATGGCCAAGCTGGTGGCCCTTCCCCTAACAGCACGCATGTTTATTTCTATTGGTCAAACCAGAGCTGGGACCAGAAAACCAAAATTGACCTTTATAAGGCCCCCTCTAAGTCGCCTTTTACGACAGGCAGGGGATACCGTGGATGAATTCTGCCCTCCCCATCCACAGGGGGTCTGAACAAATCAAAACTGGCAAGTTATTCGGCCATGTCGGCCCTATTAGTCGCCTCCTACGACAGGCAGGGCATACCGTGGGTGTATTCTAACCCGCACCCACACGGGGACTAACGAACTAAAAGAGTGAACTAGTTCGCTAAGGAGCTGCGAACTAAACTGATCGCTCCCAGCCGCGAACTATTATGCGCAAGACTACTGAATACCACATGTACACAATAATCTTCATGTAATAGTACATAATTAAAAAAACAACCTGGCGACCATCTGAAATATTTAGATGGTTCTCAATATCTACCAATCTATCACAACAATCAAACTGAAATTTTGTATGTTGATAGAGGCAATTAACATGAGTAGGATATATGAAAATAGGCTGTATAGTTCTCCATGGAACTACTTGTTATTTAACATAAGCACTCGATGTACTGTCGGCCAAGGAGAATCTATATCGCATCAACAAACTTTACTAACAACGTAGGAATTCAGTATATTAACACCGACTACTAACAATAATTGAAACTTCGTTGCTCTAAACGTACACTGGGAGAAACACATTTAATATACCTTCTGCACACCCGATTTTTAATCGCACCTTTACTTGGCAGTGCACTCTATCGGCAAAAAGTGGCCAATTTCAATAACATCGCAGGCATGGGTTCACTAACTGGCCGGTATTTATAGAGCGCAGCTCGCATCAAGTAGGCAGTGGAATGCTTCCGCCACGGCCGACTGACTGACCGTAGTTCAACTAGTTGAAGGTAGATGTCACTATTGCAGATCCATTGGAGAACTTTGTTTAAATTAAATATATATTTTCCATTGCAAAATGCACAATATAACGCTCAATTGTATAACGCCTCAGTACTCAATATACAATAAATATAAAAAATCAAGCAAAAAAATACAACTCTGTTAGGATTAGAATCCCAGCCGGCCGGTTGAGAGACCAACGCTGTAACCACAGGCCTAATTATGTCCTCCCAAAATGAATGTTATCAATCGATTAAGATACAACGTCTTAACCAATAATGACTTTGACTAAACGATTTCTTCACTGCAGTATATTTCAAACAAAGTTCATTTCATACAAAGTTCATATTGTTTTTCTATCTGTAGGCTATATTGCATGCAACATACTCAAATTAGTGAAACATAGCTCAGAACGAGAGATCAGTTGCCAACTTGTCTGCAACTGAGACGGCTTAGCTTTTTAAAGCCACTTCTGTACTATAATATTACAATATACACTTTTGATTTTCCATTGCAAAATGCACGATATGTTATCAATCGATTAAGATACATCGTCTTAGCAAATAACAATTATGATTTATTACGGTCAGGATTTGGCACTGGAGTTTTACAAGTACTGTAGTTATTCCGATGACCAACAGAGTTCACTCCTAACAAGGGATTTGCTCTCCCGGTACGCACATAGTAGTATAACATGGCACTGGCTGGCTGCGTGGCTCAGCGGTACCGTTCTCGCTTGCTGGGCCCAAGGTTGCAGGTTCGTATCCTGGCGCAGTCAGCTGGTATTAGAGGGTGCGCAAATGCTAGGGAGCCGTGTCAGTAGATTTACTGGCACGTTAAAGATCCCCTTCGGGGCAAAATACCGGCACCCCGGCGTCTCTAAAAGCCAGAGTAGTTAAAAGGGACGTAAAATCGATAACATTATTATTATTATTATAACATGTCACATGCTACACATCATATGCGACTACTGTAAGGCTCGTATAATTTTATTTTTTAACAAGCTGTACCCAGCATGCGTTGCAATGCCAATCAAAAAAAAAAACGTTTTGGCATTGTATTTCTTTTTCTTGAAGTGCTTTTGGATACGCAATATTTTCTTCAATTTCCGTTAACTGCCTCTAAGCTATCGTAAAATGTATTTACTAATTTATAAGCATTTGTGGGAGCGTGTACAACAACTCACCAATGTTTCATCGCAATCGGATAAATGGTATATGAACGCAGATGGAACTTTGTTCAAACGCTTCGCGCGCCGTCACTCATTTGTTGAATCAACTCGTGCGCTACCCATTATACAATGGATTTACTAAGTCAGGAACCTTCCCTGCAGTGTGCACAACAATTCACCCTAGTTTCATTACAATCGGTTGAATGGTATACGAATGCAGATGGAACTTTGTTGAAACGATTCGCGCCCCGTCACTCATTTGTTGAAACTACTCGTGAGCTTCCTGTTATGCAATGAAATTACTAAATTAGAAACGTTCCCTGCAGTGTACACAATAACTCACTCAAGTTTCATCGAAATCGGATGAATGGTATATGAACGCATACGGGATTTTATTTATACGATTCCCGCGCCGTCATTCATTTGTTGAATCTACCCGTGCGCTACTTATTGTACCATGGATTTACTCAGTCAAAAACCTTCCCTGCAGTGTGCACAAAAACTAGCCCAAGTTTCACCGCTACCGGACGAATGGTATATGAACGCGTACTTTGTTGAAACGACTCGCGTGCCGTCGCTCACTTGTTGAATCTACTCGTGCGCTGCCTGTTGTAAAATCAATTTACTAAGCCAGATACCTTCATTGGAATGTACTCAACATCTCACTCAATTTTCATCGCTATACAGGGTGTTTGTGTGATCTGATGTTCACAAGCATCAATATGCGACAAGAGACAGGGTTCAGAAATATTCCCATCACCTGTTAGACGACCAAAGGAGTACGAGGTAGCCAGGAACATGGCATACAACAACTCAACAAACATTGTATGTGTATTATGTACATTTAGCGAGTATCGATGTTTCAATTGAGGTGCTTGGACATCGTGGTGGTCATTTAGCACCGTGTAATTGGGTGAGTGTGGAATTTCGTCTCATAACTTATGTTGTTGTGATGGCTCTACTAGTGTATGTATTTGTAATTAAGGTGAGTATTAGGAAGGAGGCGGCCATGTCATTAAGTTAGGAACCATCCCAACATTCGCCTGGAGTAGAAGTTGAAAACCACAAAAAAAAACTTCCAGGATGGCTGAGTTGGGAATCGAACCCACCCCTTCTTAGTTTTCCCTCACGAGGCTGAGTGGATCCCGTTCTAGCCCTCAGATCAGAATTAAATTTCTTGGCAGAGCTGGGAATCGAACCCGAACCTCCAGGGTGACAGCCAAGACCGCAAGCCGCTACGGCAGGAAGTAGACAAAATGCAAGTAAGACAACGTCGCAGTAGGTTCTGTCGAACCCGATTGAGCATTCCTGGCGTCGTTCGCACGATGTCTCAAGTTGCGAGGGTTGACTAGTGCCAGGAGTTTTTTAAATTTATGTATTATTATTATTCTTTTTGTGGCCATTACAGCGTCTAGAACCCAGTTCTCATTACATACGAAGCTAGAGCTTTACCACTTTTTCTTTTTTACTTGTTTCTGTTTATTTGTTCCCAGTGGTTTCTTTGTACATGAAGACGTCACACTCACCCAGTCTCCGAGCCAGAAGAAATAACCACAGGAGATTAAATTCCCCCATGGCCCGGTCGAGAATCGAACCCGGGAGCCTTCGGACCAAAGCCTAGGACGCTAACCTATAAACCATGGAGCCGGACTCTCTTCAGTATCAACAAGGGTCTCGAAGACAATACTTTTCATATGATCCGACATGTATGCGACATACTACTGGCAAGACACAGTGCTACCACGCAATCCGTTGCATGCCCAAGCACATGTCCTCACAGAAAGTGCTGCTAATTGACACTACTACTCACAAGGATGTTGTCACGCACGATCATGGGTTTTCCACATTGGTCTACCAATCGATGGAGGCTTATCTGAATCGAGTTTCCTAACACAAAATGGTCCATATGCCCATCTCCAACATCGCTGAATATCCCCAAAAGAATTACCCTGTATAAATAGAAATTCCTGTGCCTCCGTGGCTTAGGCGGCAGCACGTTGGCCTCTCACCGCTGGGACCGTGGTTCAAATCCCGGTCACTCCATGTGAGATTTGTGCTTGACAAACCGGAGGCAGACAGGGTTTTCTCCGGATACTCCGGGTTTCCCTGTCACAATTTCATTCCAGCAACATTCTCCACTATCATTTCATTTCATCTGTCATTCATTTAATCATAGCCCCGGAGGAGTGCGACAGGCTTCGGCAGCCAGCACAGTTTATATCCTTGCCGCTAGATGGGGGCATCATTCATTCCATTCCCTGACCCGGTCGGTCGACTGGAAGCAGGCTGTGGATTTTCACATAGAAAATCCTGTCCGAGATGGGCTGGGAGCAGCAGTCAAATGGGTTGCCTCTCACTAAGACGGACTGGATTTAACTCTTGGCCAATGCATGTGACAATTTTGATTTGAAATTGCCACGTCTGATGGTTCGGATTCCACGAAAAGAAGAAGACCCATGGCTTGAGGATCGCGGGATTAATAGCCACTTAATACAACAACTTTCTTTTTACACTTTTTACTTGCACAATATTTTTAAAATTCTGGAATACAATACACTAACTACCAGTATGAATGGCTGCAGCCAGGAGATTTATCTCGGATTAAAATTATGACGAACACAAACTCGGGCAGTTTCCACTACAATACCTGTAATCGCACTAATTCTAATTCCAGTGATCTCATGCACGAAGCGTGAATTAATGCATTATTTAATAACTTGTCTGTGAACCACAAATATGTGTAATTATAATCGGCAACAAACAGATATTCCCACCCGACAAGTTATGTTTACTGTTCATGCGTTGCACAAAGCAGATAAAAATGTAATTTAAATAGATTTTGATATTATTTACACATTTCGCATTGAGTTGGACAAAGCAATGTGGTATTTTCTTCGTTTCCCTCATATCAGCAATTCTTGTGATGTAGTGGTTAGTCTCATTAGATGATATCCTGGATATCTGAGGTCTCGGCTATATAGGATATCTTAACCCTCAACAAGCGTTATGAGGTCTCTGGGACCTTGTTTGTTTGGTCTGCGCCATTCCCGTTGTGAAACAATTTTGGCATTCCCAGTACCTTCAAGTCTAAAAGCATCTGTTGCTATGAGCTCTGTTGTACTAACCACTTTAATTCCTTAATCACATGTAACTTTTTAAGGTTTAGGGAAAGCATCCATTGCAATCGGGTACAGTCATGTTGACCGACGGAAAAGCATTAATTTCGATATCTACGCAAATTAAATGGACCGCTGGACCTCACAACTACAGTTACGTAAATTTTCTGTTCTGGTGTGACTTTCCATGTGCGAAAATTGGTTTGAAGTGATAACTGGAAATGGTTCTTTTGAAAAATATGTTATAGCACATTTTTGTTGTTTTTGCTTATTTTAGGGGCTGCGACATCGTGGTCATATATCCCTGTGTATTTGGGTGAGTGTAATTTGTGTGATAACCTCTGTTATTCTGAAGGATACTCGTGTGTAGTAAATTGGGAAGGAGGTGGCCACGGCCGTAAGTTAACAACCATTTGCCTTGAGTAGAAGTGGGGAAACCACGTAAAACCACGGATGAGGTGGGAATTGAACCTTCTTCTTGTCAGTTTTGTCTTACAAGGCTGAGTGTACCCGGTTTCAGCCTTTAGACCAGATTTACAATTCTTGGCTGAGACTGGAATTGAACCCAGACCTCCGGAGTGACAGCCAAAAATACTAGCCGCTGCACCACGAGGTGGTTTTACGTGTAAATGATACAGTATGAATACACCAGTGGTGTAGAGGATTTTGATGCCTTTTTGGACATGCGGTTTCGTGTTTTTAGGGATGATATTCAAATTAAAGGATATTTTGGCTTTCGATTGAGCTGAATGAAGAAAGAACAAACTTACACGTTTCTTCTTGGTGTTATGAATAGTAAATACAGTAGAACGTCGTTTATCCGGACTAATTGGGACCGAAAGTGTTCCGGATAACGATTTTTCCAGATAATCAAACATGCGTGTACTTCATAGGAAAAAACAAGATGTTCGGTAAAGAACATATAGCCTACTTTCTCCTAAATGCATGGGTATTGTTATAACTCTTTGTCCTTTTCAAGGAGTATAATTGAATGTTGGTTGTAGTAGCTTGTTGAAATACAACTTGCTATGGGGATATTAATCATGAATATGAGGTGCCCTTTGCTAGTGCTACCTCTGTAAAAAATTTCATTCAATTCGGTTTAACCGTGTTTGATTTGATAGGGGGAATGGATTTGCACACATACATGGCCGCTATTTGGAAACTATTGGGCTGATGACCTTGTAGTCAGTCATAAGATGCTTTCCACAAAATGGCATGTTGCTGCTAAATCTGGTAGAGATAAAATTATTAGGATGGTCGTAATTTGATTTAAGCTTTAACATTTGGGTGGCTGTCATTCCGTTTCCGTCAAGTTGGCGGCGATATAAAACATGACACTGAGGTGCCATTTGCTAGTGCTACCTTTGTACCAAATTTCGTTCAATTCGCGTTCACCGTGTTCGAATTGGTGGGGGGACAGGCATTCAGAGTACACACACACACTCACACACACACACACACACACACACACACACACACCACACAGACTCACACACACACACACACACACACACACACAGACAGACACACTTTTTTTCGCCCTATGTTGATCTCATAAGTCTACTTTCATTTTTTGCAAAAATCGAAAGTAGGCTAAAAACATGCACAGTACATAATGGTGATAACCACAAAACTTCTCATTTAGCAGCAACGCTTTCTCACATAACAAAGATCCAGAAATGGGATCGCCCTTACTTCTTGTATGAATAAACCATAAGTACGCAGCTTCTTCCAATTTTTCATCCGTAGCTTATCTCATGGTTTTTCTCTTTTTAGACCCTTCTTCACCATCTAACTTCGATCCATAAGTTCACCTTTTCGGTTCTTCAGATCATAAATTGTGGATTTTACAACACTGTAAGTTTTCATTAGACACTCCACATTCTCACCTTTATCCAGTTGATTAATGATCTACACCTTCTTCTCAATCGATAAAACATTGCGATTTCGTGTTTCCTTTTTCCCACTCGTAGAAGCCATTTCCACAACGTAATACAGTACAGTAGGCACACTCACATACTGTATAATACGTTGAGACATCATAAACAAACGATAGGAGACAACAGAGACAACAGTAATTGAAAACAAGAACCGACTCACTACTGTAGGCAGCGCGCACTTCCTCATAACAGTAAGCGCATGCTGCTCCGTATTATTATTATTATTATTATTATTATTATTATTATTATTATTATTATTGCTCGTCCGGATAATTGACGTTCCGGTTGTTTGACGTCCGGATAAACGACGTTCTACTATTTAAGTTTCGCCAAGGTTTTGTTTAAATAAATGTGTGAAATAGGTTTGGGAAGTATCTAAAAAGTAAGATCAGCAGGTTCCCACATAACTTTGTTGATTGAAAAAATAATGTCATACAGTCATTATTGAGACTCCTATTCTTATAGCAATTTTACGGAATCTCACCAGGGCCGTGTTACGGGTTCAGAGCTATTAGGTTAGTTATGGTCAGGTGACTACCGATTACAAAACAGAGGGTCGGGAAGCACCGGATGATGTCGTAGCATGTATTACATACGCAGCTGGTAAGATACCTTAGTTGAGATAATTAAGACTTGTGGTGAATTATTGTAGCCTATCTCGTATTCCGTGAATGTGGTTAGGTATAGAACAAAACAAAGAATTTTTCTAGTAGAAAGTTATCTGCTCAAGAAGAAGTCTTACAGTAAATTTATTCGTAAGTTTCAGCTCCGTGCGATTGTTACTTAAGGGGGAATCTCAAACAATAGGCATACAGAGACAATCCGCGTACTGTACAGTATCTGGAGAAGGTGTGTACCAAAACTCGCACGTAGCACACGGAGCTGATGATCAAGATGCCACAAACCAGTAAATGAAAACAACAACAATAACTTCGAAACAATGACAAACAAACTAATAGAAACAATATCAGTGCCGAGATCAATGTCCGAATAATTCCAGGGAACATAAGTTATTTTTGATCTTGACCCATGCTAAAATATTCACGAGTATCTTGAAGACGGAAGTTACTTCGATATAAAACCGTCATGTCATGTCAGCTGCTTCAATGGCGTAGTCGATAGCATGCTGAACTGCTATGCCCAAGGTCACGAGTTCAAACCCGGCCGAGTTTTCGTAGGATATTTAAGAGCGTTAAAATCCTTCAGTATGCCTTCCTTCGGAGGGGAAGTAAAGTCGGCGGGCCCATGTCATAGATTTATGGCATGTTAAAGAGCCTATCACTTCAATTGGTAGTGTAGCTAATTTTGTAGGTTATTTGGTTAGAATCGCTCTATCAAGTTTCAAATTTCACCGCTAGGTGTCAGTGACAGTGGCATCTCTGGTAGCCAAAGTTGGAACTACTTGATGTGGAGCCTATGGACGTTCAAATAAAATACCCCGCTATGGCCATTGGCTGCAATTCAAATACAATAATACTGTTATGTAAAGTTTTGAAGGGCAGCTTCGGTGGCGTAGTCGGTAGCATGCTGAGCTTCTATGCTCAAGATAGCGGGTTCAAACCCAGCCGAAGCCGTCGGATTTTTAAGAGCGTTAAAATCCCTCAGTATGCCTTCCTTCGGAGGGGAAGTAAAGCCGGTGGTACCATGTCATAGATTTATGGCATGTTAAAGAACCTTCCACTAATTGCACCTGAGTGAAGCTAAATTGGATAGGTTAAGAATGTAAACAACGCTCTTAGGTTTCTAGGTTCGTTGCCAAGAGCTCACTGCGGAGGCGTCTAGTAGCTAAGTTCTGAACTTGGCCTAGTAGTCGTTGACGGTGGCGCTTGGCGGCAAAAGTAGGAACTTTTTGAAAAATTCGAAGTGCAGTCTGTACTTAAATTAAAAAACAGATTACACACACTAATATAGTCATCACAATTAACACCGGTTATCAGACAGATTCTACACACACCGAAAGTACACGGGGCTACATGACCGCGTTGTCGCAGCCCCTAAACTTTAGAACCAACCAACCAAAGTTTGGAAGCAATTTTTACAGTGTTGCCTGTACAAACAGTCACTTGTAACTCTTCAGTCGGTCAACACTAATTTTCCCAAATGGCTGGGTGGGGGCACAATGTATATTATATTATAAGTAAATAAATCACATTACCAACATATCTTGACTAGTTATGCTAGTTTAATAACTACTGCAACTACCTAAGTGTATATATTGTAAATATCATAACCCATACTTGTAGACACAGGTTTAATAGCCTAAGTGAAAAGAATCTGATGATGATCGCTTGACGATAGAAACTGCTTATCCAGGATTAGGGAAATACCCCCTCACCATTAGGTATAATCGTCTTGACAGACTGAAAAACATTAAATTTTGACTGCTGGACATGTTTGAAAACTGTGACTAAAACATTTTTCCCACTAAACCACGCACATTCTACCATCCTGTATTATTATGTCCATTGACTGTACATGCATCTTAAATGACTCACTCTTTGATCGACTAGTGAACTATGTACCTTAGTTAGATCAAACGAGACTAGTCTTTGTTACTGACCTTTCGACTCATCAGAATAAACAAAGGTTGCATGTTCATTCCAATCGGAGGTAAAGGCCATCAGGTTTGAATTAGATTGGTTTAAACTGGCAACAGGAGCGCCCTGTTGATAATGAGCTGGGCTCCGTCTCGCCTTCATTAGCAAGAGACTCAAAGGGCTTTGTGTCCGTGTCCACTACAATGTGTCTTAAACTGAAACGAGCGTCTATTTGTTATTTCACTTAAATTGTGCAGTTTCCAATAAATCTAGAGACGAAGGCTATTCGCTGATTCCAAACTCGACTCGAATTTGAATCAGTATTAAATAGTGTCTATGACAAGCATTTTATTACCGTATCAGCGGCTTCGTTGGCGTAGTCAGTAGCAAGCTGAGCTTCTACGCCCAAGATCGCGGGTTCAAATCCGGCCGAAGTCATCTGAATTTTTAAGAGCGCTAAAATCCTTCAGTATGCCTTCCTTCAGCCAGCGGTCCCATGTCATAGATTTATGGCATGTAAAAGAATCTTCCACGAATTAAATTGTAGGTTATATTTCGTTGAAACGCTCTATCAAAGTTCCAACGTTCACCACTAGGTGTCCGTGACATCTGGTAGTGAAAATTGGAACTACTTGAAATTGAAAGGAACTTGTAACTCACCCCATGGGTGTCCGCATTGGAGCAGCTACAGCATCTGGGCAGCCTAACATGTACTCGGACACTCCTGACACTAAAACCCATAAGTTAAATAAATATTACCGTATCACTTTGGAAGCCATTTTTCAGTGTTGCCTTAGTAATCAAAATTTATTGTTTTTCAGTCGGTGGACACGATTGTACCCAACTGCAATGTGTACTTCCCTAATCCTGAAAAAGTGACATTTATTAATCTCATGTAATTCTGTTTTCCCGGATTAGAGAACCACCCATAATTGGGTACAATCGTGTCCACCGACTGAAAAACAATACATTTTGACATTCATGTTATGCAATATTCACCTCATATCTACACTGAAGAAAATGGAAATTGCAACACTCAGAAGGAGTGGTGCTACATTGCTGCAATTGAACATGCAGGACGAGTGTTCGGTTGTGATTCGATGATTCCACTTTCAGGTCCCTCTGACCGCAAGCTTGGACAACAATCAATTCAGGATGTGCCCACCACGAGCTGCAATACATTGATGAATTCGGCGAGGCATGGAGTCAATAAGGCCCTGGATCGCTTCCTGAGGAATTGTGGCCCATGCTTGCTGCACTGCATGGGTCAGGTTGTTCCAGAGTTGTGGGTGGCTGAGGACGGTTGGCCAGTTGTCGACCCACCATGCCGGACATTGTCCTGCTGAAATATCCCATTAGCAATGTTCGCGATCATAGGGACAACCACTGGATTGAGTACCCTATCAACGTACTGTCGAGCAGTCATAGTGCCCTCAACAAGCACTAATTGTGATTTCACATTAAAGCCAATAGCTCCCCAGACCATAATGCTTGGTGTTGGCCCTGTGTGCTTCTCGACAATAAGGTCTGGGCGGCCCCTCTCCCCGGTATGTCGACGCACACGATTCCGGCGATCTCTGCGAGCAAGACAGAAGCGCGATTCATCACTAAAGACGACCCTATGCCATTCGTCGACCCACGTCGATCGTTCTTGACACCAGGCCAGCCTTACACGTCGCTGTTGAGGGGTCAATGGAACACCTTCTGCAGGGACACGGGATCGTAAGCCAGCTGCACGCAGGCGATTGCCAACTCTTTGTTGTGTAACGTAGGGTGCCACAGCTGCTCGAATTTGCGCTGCTGATGCATGGGGTTCCATCCGGGCCATCCGAATGATGTGGCGATCCTCTCTCACAGTTGTCTGTCGCGCTGGGCCTGTGCCAGGTCTACGAGTGTGGGTACCTTCATTTGACCACTGCTGCCATACACGTTGTACCGTAGATGCCTGTCGGCCAACACGTGCAGGGACAGTCTTTAGCGATAATCCAGCCTCACACAGCCCAATTATCCGAGCCCTCTCAAACGGCGACAGTTGTTGATAGCGTGATCTTCTCTGTCGTCGAGGCATGTTTGACGGGGGACACTTCACTACACAGACTGCAAGTCAACTACGCTACACCAGAGTCCGTATACTGGAGTTGATTCCTCCGCGACCAATCACGTGGGGAGACCTGTAGCAACAATCCAATGGGTCTGAAACTTTGATCGTTTACATACCTACATGGCATCGTTCCTTATCTTGAAAATCAACACAAACGACCAATGCCTTCATGGTGTTGAAATTTCCATTTTCTTCAGTGTATATCGAATGACCCCGTGGCGTAGTCGTGCTCGTTAAATCACGAGGGTGTTTGCTGCAAGGAGGAACTAGAATACATACTCTAGTTACCTGACTAGGTTCCTACGTTTATTGTCCTGTTGCTGAAGTAATGAAAAGGAAGTACAATTCACAGACAGCTAGCTTTAAATAAGTGTGTTAAAATAGAGTGTTTTCTTGTGGGGACGTAATGATGAGCACAGTAGGAGCTTATCAACCTCTTGGAGCTCTGATAGCGTCTGCATTGTTTTGTTTGAGGGTCTCTTGTTCCACAGCAGAGCTAATACGTGCGTGCAAACAATAGAATGGATAATACAGTATATACTCTGCTGGTAAGCTTAGTCGCTCCACGTCCGAACAGCCCTGGGTCAATTCCCTGCTCTGACATGGAGGAATTTAATCATAGTTCAGGGGAGTTTCGAATCCTACCTCAGCCATCCTAGAAGTGATTTTGAGTAGTTTACTACGCTACTCCAGGTGAATTCTGGAATAGTAGGCTACCTAAATTAAGGCGACCTCCTACCCAAATGCCAGCTCTAATCACCTGAGTTGTTCCTCTACTGAAAGTCTATCTACCGACCTTCAGCCAACACTTCAAGTCCCGGGGTGACCACTTCATCCCTGTGCCTAATACAGTACTGTTACACACACTACTACAGTCATCACATAAATACAGGCTCTCAGACAAGTTCAACACACACCCAACTACACGAGGCTGATGGCCAACATGTACCAGACCCTTGAAATGAATTAACAAAATCACCCCACCCTACCACTTTACAAGGGAAACCCCCAATCTCGGTGAAAGTTAGTACAAATGCTGATCTCATCATGATGTGGTGATATCTTGTCCCTAAATTCCTACAGAGAGTGAAATGCTACCAACTGAATTGCCTAGAGCAGTCTAAGTAGATTTACCGAATTTTCATATCCTCCCAGCCAATCACGCTACACGCTTGTTGTTGATTCTTTAGGGGCTTTGTGACATCGTGTTCATGTACTGTACCTACTTCGGTGTGTGTAGAAGCGGTCTGATAACGTGTGTCACTGTGATGGCTGCACTAGTGTGTGTACTTGTTTTTTTTTCTTGTATTTTTCTTTTTAGCGTACGTTTTTTTAGTGCCGGGAGTGTCCGAGGACATGTTCGGCTCGCCAGAAATTTGTAGCTGCTTCTATACGGACACCGATGGTGTGAGCTACATGTACCGCCGCGTGTGGTGTTGTCCGGGGAGGAAAGTGGGAATGTAAGGACGAGGAATTGGAAGGTAGCGGCTGTGGCCTATAGTTAGGGACCAACCCCGGCATTTGCCTGGAAGGAAGATGGGAAACCACAGAAAACCATCTTCAAGGTTGCCGGCGGGGGGATTCGAACCTCCTCGCCTCTCAGATGTAAGCGACTGCCTGCAGCCACGCCGTAACGACTACGGCTAACTCACCCGGTTGTGTACTTGTAATTATGGTAGGATTTGGTTATGATACGGCCATGGTCTTAGGTTAGGTGCCATCCCGGCGTTTGCATGGGGTAGAAGTGGAAACCACGGAAAACCTCTTCCAGGATGGTTGATGTAAGAATGGAACTCGCCTCCTCTCGATTTTGCCTCATGAGTCTGTGTATCCTGTTCCAGCCCTCAGACCAGAATTAAATTTCTTGGCAGAGCCAGAAATAGAAACCAGGCCTCCGCGGAGACAGCCAAGAATGCTAGCCACTACGCGACGAGGCGGACACACTACAAGCTCTTACCCAGCACGGAACGTAAGTAGGCTGCAATATTGGTTGGAGAGGATACAAGCCCACCCACCTGGACTGAGCCAAGTCTCATGGGAGTGTTCAAACGTATAGAATTCTTCCCCCTCTGAGAATGACACAAGTGACTTAGGGGATGAAATACCACCACAGATGCCTTCCTCGAGATCTCTCCGACTTGCACGCCAAGTTACTGCGAGATCGGGAATTCATATATACGATGATCCCTTGAGAAACGTGTTCTCCGCAAACCATAATTCTGCTCTTACAGAGTGCACATTATTGAAATACTAGCAGAAGTACCCGGCTTCGCCCGGTGGAATGGTTATAAAGTCTCAAAGTCTTCTTAATATCCGTGGTCAGAAAACACTCAAAGTGATGATTTATTTATTTATTGATGTGTAACATCTTTCTACTCGATATCTGGATATTGTTGTGGCACTCGGTAGCTGGACATTTTTGTGGGAGTGATTTTGGAAAAGGAACGGAAGTGGATGGGACGGAAATGGATGGGGCGGAAGTACATGGGACGGAAACAATGAGCGCGCGTGGTGGCGGAGATCGGTCAAACGACGTACTGTAGGCCATGTGGCTATGGGGAATGTATATCGCATACAGTTTAGTTCAAGGTTCAAGTTGTCGTTCTTTGGTGTGAAAATATTCATTATATCATATTTGCTGAGATCAATTACGATTTATTATTATTTGCTGTATTTTTAGCCTATTTTCATTTTATGAAAAAATAGGCTTATGAGATCACCTTTTGTCCGTGTGTGTGTGTGTGTGTGTGTGTGTGTGTGTGTCCTAATAACTTCTAAACGGCTGGAGCGATTTCAATGAAACTCGGTGAGATCATAGCACCATTCTGGCCGACCCTGACCGTGCCCTTCAAAATTTATATTGTCTCACCAATCCAGCATGGCGGCTGTGCGAAATATTTCACCAGCATTCAGTATCTCCGAAACTATTACCGATATCACCCTGAACGTTTGTACGGTGATAAAGAAAACTACTAGAAGTTCACCCATGAGACTTTCAAAAATCTGGTAACCACAAAACCAACATGAAAGCCAAGCGAATTTGAGACTTTTTAAAAGACTTTTCTCGCGATTTAACCATCCAAACGTAATGCAACATACTTACTTACTTACTTAATTCCTGCCTCTCCTTCCGGAGCATAGGGCCTTGGCGAAATTTCTCCACGCAGTACAGTTCCTGGCCATTCTCTTCACTTGACTCCAGTTCTTGTCCACCTCTGCAATTTCATTTTCGATCGTCCTCTTCCAGGTCTTCTTAGGTCGACCTCGCTTCCTGGCGCCTTGAGGATTCCAGTCTAGCGCCGCCCTCTCAATAGCTCCGTCCGGCTTCCTTAGTGTGTGACCAATCCAGCGCCATTTCCTCTCCTTGATCTGGATGCTAATCGATTGTTGATTGGTGATGGTCCAAAGATCTTCATTTGAGATTATGTCCGGCCATCTCACATTCATGATGCGACGAAGACATCTGTTAATGAACACCTGTAGCTGGTTGTTGATCTGTTTTGTGACTTTCCATGTTTCACAGCCGTAGAGAAGAATCGACTTTACGTTGCTATTGAAAAGGCGGAGCTTGGTCTTCCTGGAAATGTTTCTATTTCTCCAGATGGGGTAGAGCTGGACAAAGGCAACATAGTACAGCAAATTTTTATACACATTGTAATGCACTGGCGTCCAATTTAGTTCAATTGTTTACATAACCTCAAAATGGCGGCTGTGCGAAATATTTCACTGGCATTCAATATCTCCGAAACTATTTATGATATCACCCTGAAATTTTGTACGGTGATAAAGGGCACTTCTACAAGTTTATCTGTGTAACTTTCAAAAGTCTGTAAAGTACAAAACGAACATGGCGGCCAAGCGAATTTGAAACATTTTAATAGACTTTTCTCGTGATTTAACCATCTGAGCGCAATGAAATGTGGTACAGTAAATGATTATACATATTGTAATGCACTGGCATCTAATTTAGTTCAATTGTTTACATAACCTCAAAACGGCGGCTGTGCGAAATTTTAAAATTAATTTTTTATTTCTTGTGTCGTAATCATGCGAAAGTCATATATGTGATCTTATGTTCATAGCCTCTATGAACATAAAAAATCAGTTTGATTGCTGTAAAAGATTCGTAGATATTGAGAATCGTCAAAATATTTCAGATTCTCGCCATTTTGGACTGTTACATGTATAGGCCATAGAGTTATGTACCATTAAAGGAAAATTATTGCGTAGCTTCATTATTCACTCCAAAATGGCGAGCATCCGAAATATTTTGACGATTCTCAACATCTACGAATCTTTTACAGCAATCAAACTGAATTTTTAATGTACATAGAGGCTATGAACATAAGTTCACCTATGTTATATGATTTTATTAAACACAATGTGTACAATCACGTTTTCACCACTCTGACATTTCTGCGATTAGAGATTGAGACCTGCTTTCACATTCCACTAAGTGGTATTTGGGGCATGGATTATTGCAATTCTTGCAGACGCAGTCCTCCTTGGGCTCATGAAATGTCTCATTCTGACAGATCCTTCCATGGAACCCATGGACAGCGAATCGCGTATACAGATGTCGAAGTTTGAAATTTGGCCCCTTCCAGATATATGTCTTCATTGCTTCAGTCTCCATTATTTCTTGTGTTATTTCGTCGGCTTTTTTTCGTCTCTCCTCAATGATGGTTTTATACGTTTGAGTTTCCGGTAGATCGAAAGAGTGCTTAACGTCTTCTATAAAGAAGGATTCCTGTGCTATTTTATAGGCGTAGCTGTTCCTTGAGAATTTTGATATGGATAGAGCTCTCTTAATAAATCTCGCTTTGACGCTCTCTAGCTTCCTGAGGTTATTCACCGACAAGTAGGGCAAAATTAATTGTATGCCATATGTGGCGGTCGGCATAACTTTAATTTTGAATAACTTTATCGCTGTTGACAGGGATAGGCTTTGGAGTTTGGGAATGTCGTATGAGGCTTTCGTTGCTGCCGTAGCTCGCTCCTGTACATGCAGGGAGAAAGCAGTTCCAGTAGTTTGTAGCACGACACCCAGGTATTTGAAGTTGGGTACGAATTCTAAAGGTTCTTCTCTACACTTGAGTTGGTCCATTTTAGCTATCCTTCCTCCCCTTCTAAATTTCATAGCCTTTGTTTTGGAGCTGTTCATTTCCATAGAGTTTTCTTCCGCCCATGCCCTAATGTTCCCCATAGCTGTTTGTAGGTCATCTCGGTATCTTGAGAGGATGACAATGTCATCGGCGTACATGAGTAATTTGACTGTTCTTGAGTCTATTGTTTGCCCAATGTCTGAGGTCATTACGTTGAAGAGGACTGGACTCATGGGATCCCCTTGTAGAACCCCCTTTGTTTGAGTGATACTCCTCGACGTGGTGATACCATCATGGATTGTAACATAGTTCACGTTTAAAATCGATTTCAATGTTTCTAATTCACTATTGGAGGTGCCTAATATGTTTTCCAGTTTGTGGATAAGTATCCTTCTGTTGATACTGTCAAATGCCTTGGAATAGTCTATGTAGATTGCATACAGCGGTCTACCGGGTTGGGCTAAGGTCGTTATTATTTCTTGCACAAGTTCCTGTACAGCCTGTAGAGTTGATCTACCCGGGGTAAAGCCATATTGATTTGATGGTATGCTAGCACGTAGTCCATGTTCCACCCGTATTAGAAGAAGTTTAGAGAAGGTTTTGAACATAACATTTTCCAGGGCAATTCCCCTGTAAGAGTTTGGATCCTCCTTCTTCCCTTTCCCTTTGTAGATCACAATTATGAGTGTCTTCCTCCATTGTTCTGGGATTGACTTACGTTTTAGGCATTCGTTAAACAGACATGTTAACGGGTCTAACAGGTCATGGAGTGTGTCCTTTAAATGCTCTGTAAAAATCCCATCTGGCCCAGCAGCTTTGTTATTTTTCCCATTGCTTATAAGTTGTCTGACCTCCTCTGTTGTGATTGGGCGAGTGTCTTGGATGTTTGCCAGCTGCGGTGTGAAGCCGTTTGTCCTTATATTAGTTTCTCCAAGAAGATGACTAAAATGTGCCTCCCATTGCGCCATGTTTATGAGAGGAGTTGCTGCCTTTTTCTTCGAGTTCCTTAAGATTTTATAAGATTTCGCTTCCGCCTCGGCTATTAACCTCTGTTCTATGTATAAATCGTACTCTGTTTTCTTTTAGTAGACTTTTATATTTCCGACGCTCCTCAGCATATTTCGTTAGTACGTCCATACCAAATACCCTAGCGGAATGAAGTAAATATATCGTTGTTTGTCTCATGACGTAACATTCCTCATCAAACCATGGTTTTGCAATGCGATCATATGTAGGTATAACAGTGGTGGCGTTTAGAATTGTGTCATTCAGTGCTGCTGTCGCTCCATCCAGGTTCCCCTGCCCTATCATATGCATGATTGTCGGTATCTCCTCCCTGTTCATTTGCCATCTTTCCTCCTCTATATGTCTAGAGACTCTCTGCTTAGGGGGTTCTCCTTTCTGATGCTGTGTTCCAGTACTTAGTTGGATTTCCGCTATTACTGGGAGGTGTTTTCTGATTACTATTTTTTCGGTCTTCACTTGTGCCTGTCCTCCTGCATTTGAGAAGATTGAATCGATTGTGCTCCTTCCATTTGGAGCAATGTACGTGTAATCATTCTTCCTGTTTAGTAGCCTTAGATGGTAATCTAGAAGAAAGTCTGTGACCGCTTGAGATTTTGTATCCCATTTGTCTACGCGGCAATTCAGGTCACCAAGTAACAGGGTTGGTTTATCATTTTCTGTGTTCTCCAGTGCCTTCCCTAGCTCGTCTATTATAACCTCAGGATCTGTATTGGGCGTGAAGTACGCTCCTATTATGTTCATCTTACTAATGTTTACTGTTAGGGTGTTGAATGTTCTCATAATTTGGCTGATAGGTTGTAGGTGCGGCTTTATACAGCAGCTCAATCCGCCTGAGAGGCGGCCTCTGTCGCCTTTCGTGGCTAGAGAGTGAATACCGTAGAAACCGTTAATGTCTATTTCTTCCATGCTGAAAGTTTCTGTAAAAAGCAGGATGTCATTCTCTACAAGTGTGAGTCGTGGGGTCAAGGCCAATACACTCTTCAACCCTTCTACATTCCAAGTCATTAATCTGACGCACTCAGTGTTATTGTTGTTGATGATTTTGTTGCTGTGTGACCTGCACTCCGGATGGCCTCTTGCGATGGTAGATTTTGTTGATAACCGGCCTTCAGTGTTAAAACTCGAAGGGGCGAAAAGTAACCTCTTTAGGCCAAAAATTTTCATCGTCAACCACTTCTTTGTCTTTCTCCAGGAATGCTATCTTGAACGCTTTGTTCCTTCCTCTTGTTCGAATGGTGAAGCATGCTTTGACGCTATTAATGCCCTTTTCTGCCACATATGAGGTGATGTCTTCTTCCGTGGTTTCTTCGTCCAGGTGTCCGATGTACATCCAGTATAGCCTTGGTGCCGGTTTGAGTCGTCCACCACTGTTATTCCCCTTCCCTATTTTGGCTGTGGGCAGTGGGCGATGATCTTGCTGAGCAGGGCGTAACTGGTATCTGCTACTTTGGATATCGCATTCATTTCTGTTATGCCTGTCTGGTTGCTGTCTGACCTGTCGACTTGTTGCTGTGGCATACTCCGCGTTTACGACGTCCAATTCTGGTTTTCTTGTTGAATTTCTCATCAGGGGACTGATTTCATGCTGTGTATTATGAAATTCAAACGACTGTTGAGTTGACTCTTTCAGTTCATTTCTAACCAATATGTGAATATTATCCATCATGGACTGTATCTGCAGGTTAATTTTCCCCATGATTCTCGCCTCTATTTCTGAATTTGATAAAGTCTCGCTATGATGAATGTCATACGACTCTGATCGCTGTAGCGTTACTCCACCGCCTTCTCCGTGATGGTTTGCTTTATCTATTTCTATGGGATCTTTGGGTGCCACTAGCGAGTTGTCTCTGTGACCGCTAGGTGGCACTAGTAATTTGACCGTCATGTTTCCTGCTCCCTCTTTAATTTGTTGTATCTCTTTCGACTGAGCCGCGGGAGCCGGTACCAAGTTTTGCCTCTCTAGGTCACCAGACTGCGCCACTTGTCCCGACCAACTATTGTCTTCCTGTACTACAATGTCATTGTCTAGTTGCATAACCTCACATAAAGTAAGCTCTTTAACATGTTCCTCACATCTGCATAGTTTAGATTTCAGTTCAACAAGATGGCAGCTGTGTGAAATTTTAAAATCCCGTTTTAACTTCTTGTGTCCTAATCATGCGATTGAAGTCTGAATACTAGTCTTGTGTAGTTCGCGAACGAACTAGTTCGGAAGAGCGGGTCCCACAGACGAACTACTGAACTAGTTCCCAGATCCCTCGCTTGTTAGTTCGATCTTTTTCCGCTGACCGACTTGTAACAGCGCGAGAGCAAGTAAGAAATGAAACGAAAATTGCGGGGGGGGGGGGGGGGAGGGGGAGGGTACGTCTTATCCTCACCTAGTGACAAGTAGAAAATGGAATCGGATGGTGACGCGCCGATACACGCGAAAAATGATAATAATTGTTGTTTTAAGGGGCCTAACATCTAGGTTATCGGCCCCACGCGAAAAAAATATAGAGAATAATAAGTAAATTCTTCTACGAACACATCGTCTATACTATTTTTCCTTTAGGTACGGTACCGGTATTTCACTAATGATAAACAAATGATGATTTTTGGCTTTTGAAACAATAGAAAGATAATTTTTCTCAGAAGGAAAGACATGGACCCTAATTAAAAGGATGGCCAGCAATAGAGTGAGATGGAAGAAGTTTGTAGCTACCCTATGTTCCTACAAGGAATAAAAGGAAACAAGGAAGGAATAAGGAATTTCACTAATGTTTCAATACTCATATTTTTGTATTTTTTATCTTCGAATATCAAAATGTAAAACACATTACTACACACGCAACTTGTCAATATCTAATACACGAACTGCACGTGCAGCGAGCATACCTGTAACAGTAGCCTACAGTATTGCTTGAAACGAGAGCAATGTGAATGAGCAATCACTGGTGACGAGTAATCACAGGTGACAGACTGCTATAACAAACAAATAGCGCGTGCAGTGGCAGTAGCAATGCGAGCGAACGATCTGTCTTACAGGGAATTCGAGATGGGAGCTAACGAACTAAAAGAGTGAACTAGTTCGCTAAGGAGCTGCGAACTAAACTGATCGCTCCCAGCCGCGAACTATTATGCGCAAGACTACTGAATACCACATGTACACAATAATCTTCATGTAATAGTACATAATTAAAAAAACAACCTGGCGACCATCTGAAATATTTAGATGGTTCTCAATATCTACCAATCTATCACAACAATCAAACTGAAATTTTGTATGTTGATAGAGGCAATTAACATGAGTAGGATATATGAAAATAGGCTGTATAGTTCTCCATGGAACTACTTGTTATTTAACATAAGCACTCGATGTACTGTCGGCCAAGGAGAATCTATATCGCATCAACAAACTTTACTAACAACGTAGGAATTCAGTATATTAACACCGACTACTAACAATAATTGAAACTTCGTTGCTCTAAACGTACACTGGGAGAAACACATTTAATATACCTTCTGCACACCCGATTTTTAATCGCACCTTTACTTGGCAGTGCACTCTATCGGCAAAAAGTGGCCAATTTCAATAACATCGCAGGCATGGGTTCACTAACTGGCCGGTATTTATAGAGCGCAGCTCGCATCAAGTAGGCAGTGGAATGCTTCCGCCACGGCCGACTGACTGACCGTAGTTCAACTAGTTGAAGGTAGATGTCACTATTGCAGATCCATTGGAGAACTTTGTTTAAATTAAATATATATTTTCCATTGCAAAATGCACAATATAACGCTCAATTGTATAACGCCTCAGTACTCAATATACAATAAATATAAAAAATCAAGCAAAAAAATACAACTCTGTTAGGATTAGAATCCCAGCCGGCCGGTTGAGAGACCAACGCTGTAACCACAGACCTAATTATGTCCTCCCAAAATGAATGTTATCAATCGATTAAGATACAACGTCTTAACCAATAATGACTTTGACTAAACGATTTCTTCACTGCAGTATATTTCAAACAAAGTTCATTTCATACAAAGTTCATATTGTTTTTCTATCTGTAGGCTATATTGCATGCAACATACTCAAATTAGTGAAACATAGCTCAGAACGAGAGATCAGTTGCCAACTTGTCTGCAACTGAGACGGCTTAGCTTTTTAAAGCCACTTCTGTACTATAATATTACAATATACACTTTTGATTTTCCATTGCAAAATGCACGATATGTTATCAATCGATTAAGATACATCGTCTTAGCAAATAACAATTATGATTTATTACGGTCAGGATTTGGCACTGGAGTTTTACAAGTACTGTAGTTATTCCGATGACCAACAGAGTTCACTCCTAACAAGGGATTTGCTCTCCCGGTACGCACATAGTAGTATAACATGGCACTGGCTGGCTGCGTGGCTCAGCGGTACCGTTCTCGCTTGCTGGGCCCAAGGTTGCAGGTTCGTATCCTGGCGCAGTCAGCTGGTATTAGAGGGTGCGCAAATGCTAGGGAGCCGTGTCAGTAGATTTACTGGCACGTTAAAGATCCCCTTCGGGGCAAAATACCGGCACCCCGGCGTCTCTAAAAGCCAGAGTAGTTAAAAGGGACGTAAAATCGATAACATTATTATTATTATTATAACATGTCACATGCTACACATCATATGCGACTACTGTAAGGCTCGTATAATTTTATTTTTTAACAAGCTGTACCCAGCATGCGTTGCAATGCCAATCAAAAAAAAAACGTTTTGGCATTGTATTTCTTTTTCTTGAAGTGCTTTTGGATACGCAATATTTTCTTCAATTTCCGTTAACTGCCTCTAAGCTATCGTAAAATGTATTTACTAATTTATAAGCATTTGTGGGAGCGTGTACAACAACTCACCAATGTTTCATCGCAATCGGATAAATGGTATATGAACGCAGATGGAACTTTGTTCAAACGCTTCGCGCGCCGTCACTCATTTGTTGAATCAACTCGTGCGCTACCCATTATACAATGGATTTACTAAGTCAGGAACCTTCCCTGCAGTGTGCACAACAATTCACCCTAGTTTCATTACAATCGGTTGAATGGTATACGAATGCAGATGGAACTTTGTTGAAACGATTCGCGCCCCGTCACTCATTTGTTGAAACTACTCGTGAGCTTCCTGTTATGCAATGAAATTACTAAATTAGAAACGTTCCCTGCAGTGTACACAATAACTCACTCAAGTTTCATCGAAATCGGATGAATGGTATATGAACGCATACGGGATTTTATTTATACGATTCCCGCGCCGTCATTCATTTGTTGAATCTACCCGTGCGCTACTTATTGTACCATGGATTTACTCAGTCAAAAACCTTCCCTGCAGTGTGCACAAAAACTAGCCCAAGTTTCACCGCTACCGGACGAATGGTATATGAACGCGTACTTTGTTGAAACGACTCGCGTGCCGTCGCTCACTTGTTGAATCTACTCGTGCGCTGCCTGTTGTAAAATCAATTTACTAAGCCAGATACCTTCATTGGAATGTACTCAACATCTCACTCAATTTTCATCGCTATCGGACGAATGGTATATGAACGCAAACGGGACTTTGTTGAAACGATTCGCGCGTCATCGCTCATTTATTGAATCTACTCGTGCGCTACCTATTGAAAAGTGGATTTACTAAGCCAGAATCCTTCCTTGGAGTGTACTCAATATCTCACCCAAGTGTCGTCGCTATCGGACGAATGGTATATGAACGTATACGGGACTTTGTTGAAATGCATAGCGCATCGTTGCCTATTTGTTGAATCTACTCGTGCGCTACCTATTGTAAAGTGGATTTACTAAGCCAGAAACCTTCCTTAGGGTGTACTCAATATCTCACCCAAGTTTCATCTCTTTTGGAGGTGGGGTGAGGAAGATTACATAAAATAGCCACTGAGAGTGTAATATAGGGCAATTAAGATGGTACCGTTTCCCATAAAACTTTGCCAATCATTGGCATGAAACTACGAAAACACATAGTCACATAATTACTACATGGGTGTACATGATGAGACTGATGCTTACGGAACCAATGTTGTATGAAGTCGGGTGTGGCATTAACGAATGCCTCTTCACATATTTCTGAACAGATCCTTTATAAGCTCCAGGGTTTGTTTTTTGCAGTAGACGTATGGACCAAGTTGTAAAGTAAATATACAGAATTTTGTCAGTGAATAATAAAGGAAACGTGCTTGTACTTCTATCGTGAGTTTAAATTGGTGGGCAGAGGAAAAGAACTTGCAGCAATCCCTAGTCCCAGGATTTGCATATTGATTGATATCGTAATGCAAAGTTTAGTTTCCGAGGTGGAAAAGGAAATATAAAGACTTGCTGCAGAAGTTGGAGCAAAGTAATTTACTACGAGTCGATTTTTATAAAAGAAAAATACCAGTAAGATCGAAACCTAATTAAATCACGAGAAGATTACCAGTGCGTCTTGGTAATCTTTCAAATCATCCATTTACTTCAATATGTTCGCATGGGGAGCAATACTTTCGCCTAGATTATAAGATAATTTACCACAATAATTTATATGTTGAGAGTATTTTGTAATAATAATAATGTTATTTAAAGCCTCCGTGGCTTAGGCGGCAGCACGCCGGCCTCTCACCGCTGGGTCCGTGGTTCAAATCCCGGTCACTCCATGTGAGATCTGTGCTGGACAAAACGGAGGCAGACAGGTTTTTCTCCGGGTACTCCGGTTTTCCCTGTCAAAATTTCATTCCAGCAACACTCTCCACTATCATTTCATTTAATCTGTCATTCCTTTAATCATTGCCCCAGAGGAGTGCGTCAGGCCTCGGCAGCCGGCACAGTTCATATCCTCGCCGCTAGATGGGGGCTTCATTCATTCCATTCCTGACCCGGTCAGAGACTGGAAGCAGGCTGTGGATTTTCAATAATGTTATTTGTTTTACGTACCTTTTAACATATGCAACTATTAGAGACGTCGGGGTGCCGGAATTTTGTCCTGAAGGGGATCTTTAAGAAGCCAGTAAATCTACTGACACGGCTCCCTCGTATTTGCGCACCCTCAAATGCCAGCTGACTGCACCGGGAGAGTGTATTTTGTACTGCGAAACCTAATTGAGTTGTGAGAACATACACTTTGAGTCATGAAAAATCCACAGCCTCCTTCCAATCGACCTACCGGGTCAGGGAATGGAATGAATGGAGCCCCCATCTAGCGACGAGGATATGAACTGTACCGGCTGCCGAAGCCTGTCGAACTCCCCTGGGGCAATGATTACATGAATGACAGATTTATTTATTTATCGTATGGCTTTTAGTGCCGGGAGTGTCCGAGGACATGTTCGGCTCGCCTGAGTCTTTAGCTGCTTCCAGCGGACACCCTAAAGGGTGAGATACAAGTTCCGTTCAATTTCAAGTAGTTCCAACTTTCGCCACCAGATATCAATGATACCTAGTGGTGAACGTTGGAACTTTGATAGAGCGTTCTGACGAAATCTAACCTAACAAATTTTGCTTTACACAAGTTTAGTCTGTGAAAGGATCTTTTACATGCCATAAATCTATGACATGGGACCGCCGGCTTTACTTCCCCTCCGAAGGAAGGCACACTGAAGGATTTTTAACGCTCTTAAAAATCCGACGACTTCGGCCGGGTTTGAACCCGCTATCTTGGGCATAGCAGTTCAGCATGCTACCGACTACGCCACCGAAGCCGCATGAATGACAGATGAAATGAAATGACAGTAGAGAGTGTTGCTGGAATGAAATTTGTGATACGGAAAACCGGAGTACCCGGAAAACACCTGGCTGCCCCCACTATGTCCAGCACAAATCTCACATGGAGTGACCGGGATTTGAACCACGGACCCAGCGGTGAGAGGCCGGCGTGCTGTCGCCTAAGCCACGGGGGCTACACACTTGGAGTAATATGAGACCAAGCTTCATCTGACGTCCCTTCCTCAAAATGTGCATGCCCAGGATTCACGACATACGATATATGAGTGGCGTCACAATCGCTTCAACAACTTACAGTAGGGATGCAGGTATCTCCCAGGTAGTCAGCCCAGAGGTTGATTGAATCCTCAGAAAGTACCACTACAAGGTGCACTGTAATGAGGCGTTCTTGGTCAGATGAGGAGTGAGGTAGTTTGTCCTTACTGAATCAGAATAATAGCACCAACCCTATGAGTAGAAACTTTCACACACACAGCCTTGTGGCCATTACTCAGCACCACCCATACCTCAGTAGCTTCCATATAATCACAGCTATGAATTAGACTGAGATATTGCTGAAAAGCCACATTTTACTCTAGCCTGTGTTAACAGGCAAATGCAAAAATACTACATCTATCAAGAGATGGCAACAGGTTGCAATTATAGGGACCCATAAATACCGAATTTCTTCAAATGTTTTGATGATGTTTCGTACACTGTTGACTATGCTATTCTTAATTGTTCAACGTTAGAAATACCGAGTCCAATCATTACAGTGGTAAACCCACGGAACTAATAAATAGCAGTAGTTAACTCTAAAGTGCATTGTTTACAATGAAGACTGTGTTGTGTTTAAATGTTCAGTCTTTTAACTGGTTTGATGCAGCCCCTGTCCTGAACTAATCGTTTCATCTGTTCATAGCAACCACACCTTACATCCGAGACAATCTACAATCCAGACTACAGAGTAATGTGTAACCATCTATAGCAATGAGGTATCATGAAAATTATCAGAGTAGAATGCTTTATGAGTAATTGAATGTTGTTCCCTATTTGATCTACACTTTACTGCCACAATCTATGTGACTAATGAAAAAATGGTTGCCGAATTCAAGGAGCACCAATCATCACTGTGGCAACTTTTGTATCTCAACCACAGTAAACTTTGGTACACAAGAATTACCACCTTTAATCCGTTATATTATGCTAAAGCTTTGAGAATACAGTTTCAAAATACCCTATACAACCAGGACCACACTCAGATATTATATTTCGAGGTTTATTTATTATTTATTATTTATCATATGCCTTTTAGTGCAGGGAGTGTCCGAGGACATGTTCGGCTCGCCAGAGGCTGTAGCTGCTTCAAGCGGACACCCATAGGGTGAGCTACAAGTTCCGTTCGATTTTAAGTAGTTCCAACTTTTGCTACAGATGTCACTGATACATAGTGGTGAGCGTTGGAACTTTGATAGAGCGTTCCATTGAAATCTAACCTAGAAATTTAGCTTCACACAAGCTTAGTCTGTGGAACGATCTTTTGCACGCCATAAAACTATGACATGGGACCGACGGATTTACTTCCTCTCCGAAGGATGGCATACTGAAGGAGCTTTACACTCTTAAAAATCCGACCATTTCGGCCGGGTTTGAACCGGCTATCTTGGGCTCAGCAGTTCAGTATGCTAACAACTACGCCACTGAGGTGAAATGCCACGCCCAATGGTTCAGATTCCACCTATTAGTTGTAAGCCTTCGTGGTCGTCAATGCTGTCTTGAAATCCAATTCCTGATAACCTGCGTAGTTTATATGGTTTATTTAGTTTTTGTAGTTGTTCCTTTTATAGGCTCAGTGCATCTGGTCACTAGTCCAATACACCTGCTTTCCGAGTTCGTGCCGGCTTTAATCCACGTTGGTTAGTCTGTATGATGTACTTATCAGGCAAATACAACTGAAACATCAAGTTGGGAATGACAGGGAAATATAATAGATTCACTATTGCTTCATGTCAAGACTTGTGCTGCGAGCTTCCTATGAAAGAGCAGTTTGTTGAACTGCTCTCTGACATGCTCCATTCTTCAACAGAAGCGAATGTGAAAGAAGTGCCAAACACTTCTAGTCTCAGAAGTCATATTGCAGGGAAAGCGCAGAGAAGTTTGAAACTACTTCTGTCAGCACCAACAGAACATTGTACAAATGTAACTGTTGATTTGAGAGGCATTACTAATACTACCAGCTAGAAACTGGCAGATTCTCTTTTTTAGGTCCGTAACTTCTCGTCCCCTTGGAAGTCAGCGAGGAAGACAGTCACAGAGAACTCTATTATAATGCTAGTAGTTTCATTCTCAGGGACTTGTTTGTAACAGCGTGGATGGTGGAATGAACTGCTCTTGGAAGACTAATAAATTGGCCTGCAGGGGGAAGCAGTTTAAATAACCAAAATATAGTAACAATAGTAATTTTAAGATCCTGTCTAGCATAATTCTTGGTCAATAATACATTTCCAAGGAGAGACCAATTTTCACATCTGAAACTATATTTTCAAAATTCTGAGCATAACTACTCTTCTTTAAATCAAATATTACAAATGTTGCCTTGCTTTGAGAACGTTTTCCTTATATTTTCCATTTTTGTAGGAATATGTACTGTACATCTTCAACTTTCAGCTACAAATTAAGTTGTTGTTGATTCATTTTAAAAGCTTGAACATCCTGGCCATTTAGCCCCGTATATTTGAATGTGAGTAGAATTTATCTCATTACCTGTGCCATTGTGTTCAACATTGCGTGTTTGCAGCATTCCAAGGCACATGTAGGTTCCACCTCAATCCAAGGAATATATAATACCCTTACCTGAAGCACAAAAATGACTTCCTCTCTAATGATTCTGTTGAAACTTTGTGTCTTGCATTTGTCAAGATCGAAGGGAATGAGGATATCTCGGGAGAGTGGTTTGGTGGTCTGAATAAACCATTCCAAGCTAATTGGTGTGGAGGCATACAGTTTAATGACATCCATATATACTAGATAGAGACATCCAAGTACATATCTATGATGGAATTGCCCAATCGGTTTGGATTCATCAAACAATTGGAGTACTGCAGGAGGATCCGCTAAGTCCTATACTATTTGATATCCTGACACACGATGTTGCCTCCAAAATGAACTAGGAAATACCGAACATCCAAGTGTACATACTGTAGGCTATATGCGGATGATATGGCCTTAGCCGCCGATAACATGGCAGGTCTGCAGGATGAAATGAATCTCTTCGAGCAATGGGCAGAGGAGAACGAACTAGTGATGAATGCTTTAATGACCGAACTAACGATTTTCAGAAAAGTAGGACGACTATGTAATGATGACTACATCGTATATGGAGGACACATACTGACGCCGAAACAACAATTCAATTACCTAGGAATCACTATGCAAGTAACAGGGTCAAACTTTACGTTCCATCTAAAGGAGAGATTTGCAATCGCACTCAGAAGCATAATTGCCATCCGGTATCTTCAAAGAATGTCAATGAAATCAGCTATGGAACGTTTTAGGGTTAAGATAGTACCCTAATTCACATAATGGCCTAGAGGTTATTTGGGAATACCTATCATGCAAGCAACTACAAGAAATCGAAGGTATCTGAGAAGGGTGCTGGGGGTTTCAACATTCTCCCTCTCACGATACGTATATGTACTAGCGAGATAAATGTTTGTGGTTGAAAACCTTCAATTGCAAATACACTTACCAACCACACCGGCATGTGAAGAACTGCTACGGAAACTTCGTAGGAAAGGAGATTCCATTACAGAAACCTTCTACATCATAGATGCTATATTAAATAAGGAATGGATACGAGCGGAGTACAAGCTAAGACACCTAGTAGCAAGATTTGCGGTTCATGGGTTTCACCATCACATCTGCACTAGGAAGTCTTTGCTGTGCAATAATCAGTGTGGTACATACCACGCTATGGAATGCGAAAAGTGAACAATATCTCTGACTCAATTTTGTGTAGATGTGGACTGTATAGATTAGGTACTGAGCAAAGTGCAGAGAATATTAATGCGTAGTGAAGAGTGCGGCACTATACTGCCTCAGTCTGGACTGGGAGGACAGATTATCCGGACTGAACTTCTCAGATTTAACCATTGTATCTCCATTATGTGTGTGATTTTGTTCTATGGACCCCTGGCGCTACAGTCCATCAAGGACCTAGACTGACCAAGCAACCGCTGTCCAACCATTTGGCCTGCAGATATTGGGGAGAAGCGTGGTCAATACATCGGGTACCCTCGGCCGTTAATCTCGGTGTTCGTGACCGGGGCGCTGCCTCAATGTCAGACAGCTACTCAATTGTTTCACGAGGCTGAGTGCACCCTGTTCCAGCCCCCACGTCAGTTTCTAAAATCTCTGACGGAGTCGGGAATCGAACCCGGGGCCTCCGAGTTAGAGGCAGACACGCTATCCCAGCACCGCGGAACCAGCATTCTATGGCCATTGACTTCATTAAACACTGTATTTATATACACTAGATGAGTGATACTTTCAGACAACTGACCTCCTTTTATAAAGTAACCTCTTCCAGTTTTGTTTACTGTATACGACAGTGGGTTCTAAGCTAAATTAAACCAAAGATGACGTAACTTTGTTAGATGATTGGTATACGTAGGCTTAATTAATGGTCAGGGTGATTAGCGTTCGGAGATCCAAAGTTCGAATTCAGGAGCAGACAGTGGTCGTCCTAACTTCAGGAAAACGCCGCGAAGGTACGTTTATCTGATTAAAAGTCGTGGAGCACTTACAGACCCTAATGCTACAGCTAAACACATGTCACAATAATTATGCCTCGGTGCCGTAAGAGAACACGCCTTCGCATACGCTCCGCTTATTACCTGTTTGTATCCTAACATGTTGCCAAGTTTACGTGAAACTGGCTTAGATTACGTGTCCTATTCATAATATACAGTGTCCCCAAGTTTGTCTTCAGTCCCTACACTGGAACAGAAAATTAAAGTTGTGGTTGACTCATTTAGAAATTTGCACATACGAGTGTGTGTTTGTGTGCTCTTGTGCGGACAACTAGCGTGTTTACTTGTAATTGGGACTAATTCAAGGTATCCATTGTCTTACAATAGTACCATCGTACATTTATATGGATGGATGCCGTTCCAATCGTCAGCCTAAACCAAAGTTCTTGGCTAAGCCTGAAATGGAACCCGTTACCCTTTGGATAGGAGTCTCAATACGCACTCCTAAACCACAGGAGTAGACGCAAACGATTTGCTCACTTTTTGTGTTTCCTGAGAAGCCATGTCCCTCGTAAATTGTATGCAGACGTACATAGCAATGTTTGGGGATGTCAAAAAAGGATCGGATGCATCTTTGTCTGTTAAACAGTATATTTTAAACATCGTACATTTCAAGAAATGTAAAACAACCGTCGTATTGTAATGTAATTTATGTTTCCAAACAACAAGACTCAAATATCATCAGAGCATCCATTGCATCAAATTAAAGTAACACTATAATTTAGAAAATAAACTACTTTATGCTACAGAGGCTCCAACCGTAGGGAATTAAATGATCTAATTAAAAGAGTGAATTAAAGTTTTGTATTCAACATTGACACAGCCCACAACAAGAAGGATCAAAGGGGTCAAACGACAAAATGTTTACAATACATCGTCTAGCGTAATTTTGAAATGTGGCCAACTAGAGGAAGACAATAGAAGCTTCTTAATGAGAGAGGAGGTTTTGGTAAGTTAGTGGGCTTCCTACTGGAAAACAAACAAAGTCACTGAATGAAAAGTAAACACGGAATAAAAGGACATTGTGAAATAAATATGAAACCAGGCCAAAAATTCAAGTCTCTATCGAAACCGAATGGACGTGTTCACCATGGCTCTCAACAAACAATTACCGCCGTTATCCGTAGGGGTGTTTCGAAGTGGGCCATGATGAAGAGCCCGAGTTCCAAACGTTGGACCAACAATGTCTAATTTGTGGTGTTTGAAGCCATATTTTCAGTGTTGCCTTAATAAACAAGAGTTTAGTGCTTTTCAGTCGGTCAACACGAATGTACCCAAAAGAGATGGGTTATGCCCTAATCCTGAAATAAATTACATGAGATTAATAAAACACTAGGATGACCAGTTTCGATCGTCAAGCGATCATCATCAGATCCATTACACTTAGGCTATAAAATCTATGTTTGAAATACAGGTGAAAATATTTACAATATGTACAATTATTTAGTTGCAGTATTGGTACTGCAACTGTCAGTGTATGCTAAATGCAGTATATATGTTAGGTGAAATGCTAAATGGTGATAGCTATCCGGAGTTTGTACTTTAGAGAGATTATATGGTTGTAAACTATGGTTAAACTATACAATTTTAGGCTAACTACTTATCTGATTGTCTTCCGTACTACAGCTACTCGCAGTTTTCGTGCTCACTGGAACTCACTGTGCGGTCGACTGCGGTGGTTATCTTAACGACTGGTTTTTTTCCTGCCCTCTCCCCCCTACCCCGACGTGCTGTGGGGAGTGATAGCGATGTGTTTATGTGAGGTGTTGCCAACCTAGATAAGATGTATGTTATTGAATGAGGTGGGTCTACAACTATTAAAGACCGTGGATTAGCCCTCGCCACGCGTGGAGCATTACCCATTCGAACTAAGCGTTGACGGTCTTATGAGGACGTCCCGGCACCTTTAATACTGCCGCGAATATGAGCCTTGATTTATTGCAGAAGAAAAGTACATCGTACACCTGATCCAGATAACATTTACCTATTAAAAAACCCCTAATTTCCCCCCTTTTTTATCTAGCTTGGCTGTGTCGCTAAATTGTGTCTTGTTTCCGACAGGGTGTGTTTTTTAGTAGCGTGAAGAGGGGTGAGCTCTCCATGAACGTGTGTTCATTTAGATTGTTGGGATTGTTTCGTTTGGCTAGGTGTATCTCGATTGCTTCCTTTATGTCAAGAGTTCTGCCTTTCGATTCGTGATGGATTATTTTAAGGTCCGACTCTATGTTGGTAAAGCTGTGCCCCGCGTCACACATATGTTCGCAAACGGCTGAATGTGTTCCGTATCTTATCGCATTCCTATGTTCATAATAACGGGTGTCTACTCGTCATCCACTCTGCCCGATGTAATTAGCTTGACAACCGGTGTCTTGGCACGTTATAGAATATACCCCTGACCTTGAATACGGGTCACGTTTATTTAGATTACTATTTTGGAGGTGCCTAGCGGTTGTGTTTTTCGTCGTGAAAGCTATCTTTATGCCTTGCTTTTTGAATAGGTTAGTGATTTTATATGTATTCGCATTCACATAGTTGAAACGCGCAAATTTTTTCTCATTACTGTCCGGTTTGGGAATCGTTTTATCTTTATTTTTATGCTTGGCTAAAATTTGGTTTATTTTGCTTGGCGGGAAGTTGTTTTCCTTTGCTATTTGCTTAATAGTTCTTATTTCCTTATTATAGTTGTATTTTGACATGGGTATGTTTAAAGCCCTGTGCACCATTGAATTGAAACCCGCTAGTTTGTGCGCACTGGGGTGATTAGACTGATTGTCGATTGCATGCGAGGTTTGTGTTGCTTTCCGAAATATGGAATATGAAAGGTCGTTGTCTTTACGTTCAATAGTTATATCGAGATAATTTTTCGGTCTATTTCGGATTCCTTAGTGAATTTAATGGATTGGAGAATTGTTTCTTCGCTTGTTAGTTCAGTATCGTAGATGCAAATTACATCATCTACGTATCTTTTCCATATTACTATTCCCTTTGTTGAAGTCTTTTTTAACCCATCTCTTTTGGGTACATTCGTGTTGACCGACTGAAAAGCACTAACCTCTTGAATGTCTAATTTGTCAGTTATTATGCCAAGGTCAATCGTGAGCAATATACCACCTCTCTGTCCACCAGACGTTATGAAATTGTGATACAGAGAACGTAAAATGAATTGTAATTTAGGTGGGAATGCACATATAAACTAAAGTCTTGACGTGCACAGTAAACACAGTTATTGAAGGATATTGGAGGGTTGAACACAAAAGTCTCTGTTTCGAATATTGACTGTACAATTCCCAGTTTAACTCCTTACTAAGTCTATATACCGTACATTACATGAGCATCTCATTATCCTCGTGTCTACCAGATGGGGATCTTATCATACAGAGTACCAGCATTGATGCCCGGTGTTTCATGGGAAAGAAACCATATTACTGAATACACTAACTTACATTCAGCCATTGAAAAGATATTGTAGAGCATCCGAATACTCAAAAAATTGCGAGGTAAAGAAAATAGTATCTCGAATCCTGTACCTATAGATATTACCCAAGAATCTGGTAACGTATATTTTTCAATACCTGATAACAAAGCCTTTATAATTACAGTATGTCATGTGACGTTGCATTATTTAAAGTTATTTTGGACCTCCGTAGCCCTCCAGTCAGCCATTTAATTTGATTGATTGTACTGGGGCCTGAAAGCCACTTTCTGAGCTGAGATTCACCATAACATAGTTTCTGGAAGATCGAAGAAATATATTTTGTAAATGTTGGTGGGTACGATTTTGGGGAATTAATAACAATACGACCTCTAGTCCCTCGAACATCGAAAAACATTATAACCACATTTCCTCGCGCAATGCTCGTATAAACCATTCAAATGAACTATTATTTACTAATTTAGCGTAAAATGTAATAAAGACACCATTTTCCCCAGTTCTATTATAATTTTGGTATTGGTATGTAACCCATCGTATCCCTTTAAAATAATATAATAATAAATACTATATTATTATTATTATTATTATTATTATGAACAATACTTATATTAATAATAATAATAAGAAGAAGAATAATTCCAATATGACCAAAATAGACGTTTAGACGGCAAAACCGGCCAGAGAGCTTTGTCTGCTCTATATCCATCTCAATGGAAAAGAAGCTGCTTTGTAACCTGAGTTTATATTGAGTTCCCAAGACAACATTTCAGGAACAACGGGGAAACATTGTCTGAATGTGTAACGGATAATTGATACGAGAATACGGGAATATGTGGTCGCCTGTTCCTCCAAATCTCCAACAAAAATTACTAAAATAATTTTCCTGTAATAATCAAACGACCTGTCATTTATGAGTGAATTAACTAGTCAAAATTAATTAATGCCTCCTCCCCCTACTGTGCCAATGGATCTCCAATATTTTTGTAAATATGTACAATCTATCATGTGACCCCAAAAATAATACATCAATTTCCAAATTTTCATTGTGAACAGAAAAACCGTTTAGAAACAATCCAGGTCATGCCCCCAGTCATTAATTCAATCTCCGGACTTACAATAGGTGATAGTTTTCATCTTGAGAGCGGCTTAAGTTCCCATAACAACATAAAAAATAGAGGATGCGTATTGTGAAAATGTATCTGGTAAATGATTCAGGAATGAATGGATTTACCACTCCCGGTGCCAAAAATCAAAACCCAAATTAAAAACATATATTTCCAGTTAAAACTCATTTAGACCTTTCAAATAGCATAGCACTGGTTAATTTAGTGCTCATTGAAAGAACCCTATACCTCTGACTACCTACAGTATACTTTTTGGATATGTTATATAGACACACACCCAAGTACATGGAACTACATGACCACGCTGACGCAAAGCTCATTAAACAAATCAACACATCAAATATGCATGCTGATAGGGAAACAGCTGTTTAGATGTCAATCCCACAAACAGACACATATCGTGTTTAATTCAAGTGAATAATTAGAACAGAAAACCGGATCCGAAAGTATTCATAAAATTTCAAATATTTTAATAATAATAATAGACTACGGCACTACCAGACAGTTTATCTTCCGGAAGCATTGTTCGCCTCCAAAACTATATCTCTAGGAGGCCACTCTCAAATTGGTGAAATCGAAATCCAGGAACGTAAAATTCTCATGAAAATATATGGCCCCGTTTATGTTAATGGTATATGGATTAAAAGGAAAACCACAGACTTGTACACAGTGCGTGAGAGGCGATTGAAATTTTATGGTTACATCTGCCGAATGGACAACACCAGATATGCAAAAAAACTGCTTGATATAATTAATTCAAAGAAGGTCAAAATCAGTTGGTTAGAAGAAATCAAACAGGACTTAAAGGAAATAAACATTACAGAAGATAGCATCGTGAATCGCAAGACTTTTGGAACCCGAGTTACAAATCACACTTTCGCAGAAAAAGCTAAAAAGACCACTGGAAAAAAATGGACAGAGGAACGTAAGAAGGGGCATAGCGAGTTCATGAGGAGATTTTGGGAGAAGAAGAAGAGGGAAGCTCCATCAACCCGAGTCAACAAGTTCAAGCGCGCTCCCTAAGTGGGCAAAACGAAGAAAGAATAATAGACTATTAATAATAACACTAACTTGCTTTCGGGTGCAAACGGTTGAAGTTCGAGGTACTCGGCAGGCCGAAACGAAGAAAGAAAGAAGAATAACAATACTAATTATAGTGTTATAGGTTTAGCCTAATTCCTTTTCCATGCTGTGATTTTGGAGAGACAGAGTGTTCGAAATTTAGCCCTGGGTGCATTGTAACGTACCAGTAAATTTATCTACACGAGGATTTTGCATTTAAATTAAATACTATCGGCCTAAACATGAAATCCGCTATTTTAGGTTTTAAAGCTCGAATCAAAACATTTATATCATCAGAGTATTGAGACGATTATTCGAGTGTCTGAAAAGCAAGTTCTTGTTATGACTTAGAGGGGCGTGGTGGCTCAGCGGTCTAGCTGAATGCCTCTCACCAAGGCGGTCTGGGTTCGATTCCCGGTCAATGCATGTGAGATTTTCGAAGTGAAATGCCATGTCCTGTGGTTCGGATTCCCCGTAAAAAGGAGGTCCCGTGGCTCATGATCTCGAGATTAACGGTCACGTTAAACTACAAGCTTCCTTTTCTTGTTATGACATTAAATGTTGAGCATCTGGACTTGTCTCGACGAAGGAAATTTGTTAGTAATATCCGTGGTAATAGAAATGTAATTTAATTGGGTCACGTCTCAATAATTACAAGATATGATGGAGAAAGGGAAGTACGGTACAGTATTAAGTGGCTGTCGGGAGCAGAACATCTCCTGTTCATTTCTCAAAGCAATGGCTCGCTCTTGTTTCTCCGAGAACTTGTAATTTTTAAAAGAGCAGGTGATTAAATCTCTCGGAAGATTTTATATTGGATATTCTCCACAATGAGATTACATTCCACGTTTCTGGCCCTGTATTACGCAAGAGATTGGGTGTTTACTTGGAAAACGTGAACGAGTGCCCGGAAAACTCGTCACTGATTTTGCGTAACGGGCACAATATTGGTCACACTTCAAGGATTCGTATGTCAAAAAGATGAAGTGGATCCCTGAAAAGATAACTTGTACGAAGAACTAAACAAGAACTGACTTACTTAGTGTAATAAGTCATAATCTTTCAGGCAACAATTTAATGAATCTATCATGCAGACCCTTCTCACCTACAGCATTCAGTTTTGCCAGTAAGAAATCAATTATTCGCTGTCGAATGTTATATTCAAAACGTGAATTCGTTTTTATGTGACCATTAATCTTGTGATCATAATGCCAAGTGACCTTTATTAGTGGAATCCGGACCACCGGACATGACACTTCACCTCGAGAATCTCACATTTATTAACCGGGAATCGAACCTGGCTCACCTCCGTGAGGGGCAAATAGCCCACGACATACAATATGAACAGTCTGTCTCGTTGCATTGTGGCTAGTACTCTTCGATGTCACCGCCGGGGCTCGGGTTTAATTTTCGGCTCTGACAAGAAATTTAATTCTGGTCTGAGGGCTGGAACGGGGTACACTCAGCCTCTTGAGGAAAAACTCAAAATAGGTAGGTTCGATTCTCACCTCAACCATCCTGGAAGTGGTTTTTGGTGGTTTCTCACTTCTACTCCAGGCGAATGCTGGGATGATTCCTGACAAAGGACCATGGCCGCCATCTTCCCAATCCTCAACTGAATTACAACAACACGCACTAATACAGCCATCGGAGTAACACAGGTTATCAGACAAATTCTACACACAACCAAGTAAACGGGTGTACATGATCACAATGTCGCAAAAAACCCTAAATTAATCAACAGCAACAACCTGAAAATCATTCTGCAAGTTACCAATAGTATTATAAATACTGAGTAATAATAATAATAATAATAATAATCTCGTGATACCAGCCAGGCTACTTGTTGAAAATCTTTTATTTAGTAGAGTATATGAAAAACTACGAACTGATTTCAATGTTCCATCTCTACTGTTACATCCAGTAGGAGTAGAGCGAAACTCGGTGGGTGACTAGTGACTTTCACAAAGAGTAGCACAAAAGTCTGCAACCAACCCCAATAGTATAAGTTGTTGTTGTTGTTGATGATCATTTAGGAGTTTTGAGACATCGTGGTCATGTAGTCCCGTGTAATTGGGCATGTGTAGAAGATGTCTGATGACCTGTGTCACTGTGATATCTGTACTAATGTGCGTATTTGCAATTGAGCTAGGATTTGGGTAGGAAGCGACCGTGGCCTTATGTTGGGTACCATTCCAGAATTTGCATAGAGTAGAAGTGGCGGGGGAACAACGGGAAACCACAACCAGTATGGCTGAGATAGGAATCAAACCCACATCATCTCAGTTTTGCCTCACGAGGCTGAGTGTACGCCGTTCCTCCCCTCAGACCAGAATTATATTTCTTGGCAGAGCCGGGAATCGAACCCGGGCCTCCGCGGTGACCGCCAAGAATCCTAATCACTACACAACGAGGCAGACTCAAATAGTATGACTTTGAGTGCCGTGAATTTTTTCACCTCGGGAATCGATCCACGATCTTGGAATCATGAGGTGGACTGCACCTCTAATTCATAGGCTCTTCACAGATCAGGGACACCTTGAAAATGATTAAACATTGGAATCATAAAAATCAGGCAAATCTTCAAGGTTATTTCTGTGTATGTTGCGGGATTATGGTTGGTACACGCCATCTGGACCCCACTGGGATAGGAAAGTAGAAGATAAAGCTGTGAGAACTCTTAACTCCCCCAACCAAGAAGTACAGTACTACGATGTATGTAAGGTAAGCACTATGTACGCTATCCTATTGGGATCCATATGTGGTGTACCAAGCGTTTGCAGACGAGTCAAGTTATTGTTGTTTTAAGGGGCGGAACAGCGAGGTCATCTTCCCCTACATACACGGTAAAAATATAGAACATTTTTAGCCTACTTTTCACATTTTGCAAAAATGAGGAAAAAGTAGACTTATGAGATCGATCCGGGAAAATGTGTGTCTGTCTGTCTGTCTGTCTGTCTGTCTGGCTGTGTGTGTGTCCCCCCCTATTAACTCCTAAACGGCTGCAGCAATCAAAACCAAATTTAGTATGAGTAAAGATGTGCACCGGAATATCTCACGTCCATATTTGAAAATGATGTCAATGCTACCAAATGCTGAAAAAACGCACTTGAAATTTGAGCTCCGTGTTGGATATCTTGCAGGGTATGCATGGGAGCTATTCCAAAATTGGCACACATGTAGATAATACTGTTTCATTTTAATTTCCAGGAGGACAACCATGACAGTGTTGCCAAAATAGTTTTAAGCCTTCTGATAGGTCCAATGTTTAAATGCATATAACTTCTATACTATCAGTTGGATTTCTACCAAATTTCGTATGTGCTATGTGTACCATAACAGATATGACTATACGTATTGTTAAGAGCAATCAGGTCTGCCAACTGTTAATAAATGCTGTCTATATTTTTTAACCTAATATCAATATATCAGAAAGTATGCAAGCCAACAGCTCTATACTTTGCACACGTATAGCACCTGACATTGTAGATTAATTTGGAGTAATTAATACAAGGCAGTGCTGCCAACATGATTCTATGCCTGCTGATATGTCCAATTTTAAAATACATGTAACTTCTATACTAACAAATGGATTTCATCCAAAATTGGCACAACAAGATATCATAATATTTCAGATTATTTCTGACCAGCACACGCATGGTATTGTTGGTAATATGCTTTTACGCGTGCTGATAGATCCAGTGTCTAACTGCATGTAACGTCCGTTGGACTTCAACCACATTTTGTATTCTGTACCTTAAGAGATGGAACTAAGAATATATTCAGTCACCAGGGCTGCCAACTGTAGTGCTCTATTAGGCTACATTATACCAGGTATATTTTGAACTAATTAGATATTTCGATATTACCAACTTAATTTCGTCATTATTCTAGATAGGTTCATATACTGTAGAATAATCATTGGCATGAAAAGTAGGCTGTATAGTTCTTCACGGAACTTCTTGTATGGAATATAATTACTTGGCCTTAAAAGCCAATATACCATCAATGGAACAATTCGATAGTGTTACATATCAATGTGTGCTATGATAGAAAGCATGTATATTCAGAATCTGAAACTGGGTGGGAATAGATATGTTGAACATTAATGATGTTCTGGTTAGGCTACATATAGAAAATGAAGCAATCTCTATATAAAAATGAAAGTTTGTCTGTTTTTTCTGAATTTCCACGGAAATTTGCGATATTTGCGCGTTTCAGACTGTTTTATGATGGATGCGCGCAAAAATATGTTTTTTGTCTCTCTGTCTGTCTGTTTGTTTGTTTGTCTGTCTGTCTGTCTGTGGACAATTTTTTGTGTCCTTATAACTCGAGAACGGCTGAGTGGATCAACGTAAAATTTGATACAGATATCCTTCAGAGGCACGACACTAATCATTGATGTAACTCTTCTCCGCACCTCTCATAAAAGGGGCCCTACACCCAAAAAATGCATGCTGAAATAGGCGCAGAAGGGTGAAACAAAGCCCATTTTCAGCCCCTCAATGTGAGAAACGAAACTCGGGGGCCCTAAAGGGACCTAAAGGGCCCCCGAAAACACATTTTAAGGCCCTAAAACCAACAGTTTTTGAGATATTCCCAGAAAACTAATTTCACTTAATAAATTAATGAAAGAATGCATGCCGGTAACCATGGCAACTGAAACTCAGAGGTCCATCTATTTCTGTAAGACGCAATGCAATTCCATTTATTACATTACTGTGAAGTTTTGCAAACGGCTATAAGGTAATAACGGATCCAAATTAAGCTGAAATATTCATCAATACATACAATGTGCTTAAGGGGTCTAGGGGTACTTTAGAATTTTTTCACATGATTTTCATGTGCGGGTGTGGTACCGAAGGTCTATTATATCCCTATCCCTATATTGTTATATTATTATATTATTTATGTTCGACCCTCACTATTATGTGTTTGAAAACTGTATCATAATGATGGTCATTATAACACCGTTTTTCATTACGATACAGTTTCTCCAGCCAATCAGAGCTCGTTCATTGACCAATTAGGTAACGATAATTTCGCGCATGCGCTCAAAATCCAACATGTCGGACATAAACACAACATCGAACTATAATAAATTACCGACATGGAATACCCACCGTCCATATGTTCGCGTAAATAAACTGGCGAATATGAGACAAGAAATAGCACAGTACCTTAAAATCACTAACACTAATTTCTACACAGCGCATTGTCTTCAAATGACTGCGGTGACAATATTACTGAGGGACGGCTGATGTAAACATATGGCTGCATATGGCATTGCCCACAGAGCGCATGCGTCGGCCGTTCAAAGCTCTTGAAAGACGAAGGTATAACACCCAACGCTCGCTCTGCGATCACAAAATTCCAGTAGCTGACTCTCAACAGATATTTATGAATATTTATGTTAAAACATATAATAAAGTTATAATTATCGTCGAACATAAACAGTCGTATGCAACTCGCCTATAATGGTAATTAAGACACTCGTATGGAAATTATAAAACTCGCATACGCTCGTTTTATATAAAATACTCGTGTCTTAATTATAGCCATTATAGGCTCGTTGCATAATGTACTATTAAGCTTCTAACATTTGGGTGGCCGTCATTCCGTTTCCGTCAAGATGGCGGCGATATAAAACATGACACTGAGGTGTCCTTTGCTAGTGCTACCTCTGTACCAAATTTCGTTCAATTCGGTTTCACCGTGTTTGAATTGATAGGGGGAATCGATTTGCACACATACTTGGCCAACATCTGAAAACTATTGGACTGATGATCTTGCAGTTTGGTCAGAATATGCTTCCCACATAAAGATACGTTGTTGCAAAATTTGGTAGAGACTAGATTATTAGGTTGGTCGTAATTACATTTTAGCTTTTAAAATTTGGGTGGCCGCGATTACGTTTCCGTCAAGATGGCGGTGATATAAAACATGACACTGAGGTGCCCTTTGTTAGTGCTAACTCTGTACCAAATTTCGTTCCATTCGGTTTCACCGTGTTCAAATTGATAGGGGGAATCGATTTTCACACAAAGATGGCCGCCATCCTCAAAATATTAGGCTAATGACCTATTAGTTTTGTCAAAGGATGCTCCCTCCATAAAGGTATGTTGTTGCAACATTTGGTAGAGATCGGATGATTAGGTTAATCGTAAGTTGATTTAAGCTCTGAACATTTGTGTGGCCACCATGACGTTTCCGTCAAGATGGCGGCGATATAAAACATGACACTGAGGTGTCCTTTGCTAGTACTACCTTTGTACCAAATTTCGTTCAATTCGCGTTCACCGTGTTCAAATTGAAAGGGGGGACAGACATTCACAGTACACACAATCACACACACACACACACACACACACACAGACTCACACACACACACACACACAGACAGACAGACACACTTTTTTCGCCCTGTGTTGATCTCATAAGTCTACATTCATTTTTTGCAAAAATCGAAACTAGGCTAAACATGAATGTTTGTCTGTTTTTTCTGCATTTTCACGGAAATTTGACATATTTGCCCGTTTCAGACTGTTTTGTGACGGATGCACGTATTTTTTTGTCTGTCTGTCTGTTTGTCTGTGGACATTTTTTTGTGTCCTTATAACTCGAGAACGGCTGGGTGGATTAACGTAAAATTTGATACAGATATCCATCAGAGCCACGACACTAATCATTGATGTAACTCTTCTCCGTACCTCTCATAACAGGGAGCCTACCCCCTTAAAATACATGCAGAAATAAGCGTAGAATGGTGAGACAAAGCTCATTTTCAGCCCCTCAATGTGAGAAACGAAACTCGGGGGCCCTATAAGGACCCCGAAAACCACATTTTAAGGCCCTAAAACAAACAGTTTTTGATATATTCCCAAAAAACTAATTTCACTTAATAAATTAATGAAGGAATGCATGCCGGTAACAATGTCAACAGAATCTCAGAGGTCCATCTATTTCTGTAAGACGCAATGCAATTCCATTTATTACATTACTGTGAAGGTTTGCAAACGGCAATAAGGTTATAACGAATCCAAATTATGCTGAAATATTCATCAATACATATAAAGTGCTTAAGAGGTCAAGGGGTACTCTAGAATTTTTTAACGCGATTTACACGTGCCGGTATGGTACAGAAGGTCTATTATATCCCTATCCCTATATTGTTATATTATTATTATTATTATTATTATTATTATTATTATTATTATTATATTTTAATTATCATTATTATGGCATATAACGACGAGACAAAGCCCATGTTCAAACCCTCGGTGTCAGAAACAAAACTCGTGGCCCCTCAAGAGCCGTAAAGGATCCCCGAAAATTATATTTTACGGCTCTAAATGTGCCCAATTAGACACGGCTGACTGGCATCGAACCGGGGTCTTTATCACAAGGAAGACCAGGCCCATGATTCTGCGCAGAATCGAATCATTGGTCTCTGAAGGGGAACAGCCACAGTGAACCCAAGGAACAATTAGTTATAACTGCATATAATTATAACAGCATGATTTCACGGCCAGAACGGGAATATTATAGCTTTAAAGGTGGATTATTGCAGAATATACAAGCCTATGTACGTTTAAGATGCTAGAGCTCAAGAAAGCGAGCCAGCTTGACATTTTGACAAAGCGAAGTTGAATGTGGGCGGATTAGACGCGGCGCCTAGGCACTACTTTCGGCGTGGCTGGAGGATGAAGGCCGTGATTAACGACTAAGAAAATCCCCCTTCAACAAGGCAAAACAGTGGAGTGGGGGTGGTCGCCCACAGAAATTAATTAATTACGGCCAAATGGAGCAATGGATTGAGATGAAACTTACACCCATATGCATGTATTCCAGGAAAGATAATTTAGGAGTGTCCTCATGCCTAAATAAAAGCCTGCATCTATAAAGGAACCTATGCACACACTTAATCCGCGGCAGAGTCAGGATTTGTAAAGGAACCAGAGGGGGAAAACCGGGGTAGCATCATGACACCGTGGAAGAAAGCAATTAATTATAATTAATTGGCCGAAGCGATTGCCTGCACGTGAGTGAATTTGGAACCTCCATGAATAGACGAATAAGGATCATACTTCACTTTGTCTGAAAATGCATTATTTTAAGAAGATAGTCGCTCCTGGAAATCCAGTGAACTACTTTGTATCAGGAAGCTTTATATGGGAGAAGCTGGAGCAGGGAAGTCAGTTCGTCTTGACTCAACTCGTGTGGTAACACGCTGCCGGATCACGCAAGAAAGTGCGCGGAATTTATAAAGTATTGACGCTCAAATGTACTAGCGGTGAACAATGAAAGGCGCATCAGGCAGCTTAAGGGACACTAGGGCTGAGTTTTTCAACTTCCACATTTTTTATTAGAATGAGTTGAAATTTAAACTGCATACTTAGAATAGTAACACTAAGTCACATACCAAATTTGAAAACAATTGGATGAAATGTAATTGATTTTTTACTAATTATATTATTAAAATATACCGTGTGATCAAAATGCTCCATGCGCATTAGCAATTGTGTAAAACGCTTGGTATTTTCATGACATATACATAAAACTATTCTAAATATTATAACATTGAGACATATCAGGAAAGTGATACATGTATGCTGTCAGATTAGTTTTGTCTTTATGTGCCATCATGTTTTATGAATTTTGATAATTTTTCATAGTTTTTAATTTTTTTGGTCTGTAATTTACAAAGTGGCTGGAGATATTGCAATGTTAACTTGCAACACATGTGTTCCTGAATATTCAGAGATTTTTTTAAGTAAAATTGGTGAATACCTCATGCACATGGAGCATTTTGATTGCCTAAAACGTTGTTTGGAGATAAAAGCATTTTTATAAAATTGCATGCTATATTAACCAGCTTGGCTCACCCAATGAAACTTTTGTAGAAAAAAATTGAAAAATACAATGTTTTATTGTAGAGATAAAGAGCATAGAGACCTTTCGTTTGAGATAACCTACGACTTTCTAGGATTTCTAGTTTTAAAAGTATAGCCTACTTTCTATGATTTGCCTTCCATCTTCTTTTAACGCAGAGGAGATTTAAAAATGGCGCTGAGCCTTTAAAAATGGCGGTGCATGAAGACTGTTTTACTGAAATGATCCACAGGGGTCCATAAGATTTACATATGGGAAAAACAAAAAACAGTTATTTTGTAATTTTTGCCTAAAAACTCAGCCCTAGTGTCCCTTAATAACAGTAATTCTGCATCATATAATAATTAGTCTACAGCAGACGTATAAGCAACAGTATACGCGAGTATAGAATCAGTACAGCGTAGAGATAATTTAGGATGATATTTACAGACAATGAACATAACCAGCAAGTGTTATCATGGGTAAAATAAAACATACTATTGTAATGAACACTACAGTTACGGGAACCTGGGAGGCATCACAAGTAGTTGTGAGCTAGGATTGAACAACCTTGCAGTAGAGGAGACATAAACTGTAGGTGACGGGAGACGAACACACACACGCAAGATAGACTTTCAGGGAGACCAGCGGTTGTCAGGAGTTAGCTGCATCGCATCTCTGAGGTCAGGCGATAGTGGGAATCCGATCAAGGATCCGTGTATGAAAATTGTGCGAGAATTATGTATAAAGTTATATTACAGTGATCTTTAAAAGTGTTTATGTTTATATGGTAAAAGAATGTGTATTGTGTCAAAGTGAAAATGCCAGTAGTGAAAAATATAATGACCATGTGTAAAGTCTATGCAATGTGTCGTGTGAAAAATATCATGATGGCTTAAAACAAGCATTATGGCAGGTGAGTGGCTGGCATGCTGGACCAACCCAGCTAGGATGAAAGTGAGTACAAATTTAATATGTTGATATGATTTAATAGCTCACCATACAACGAAGCATTCCCTCAAAGATTAAGAATTAACAGTCATTTGTGTACGAGATCACATCCCTCATATTTTGGTAAAAATATGGCTTTGAGGATGGCTTGCTTACGGCCATTTAGGCGTAAGACATTGATGAAAGTAACGGTAACGTTAAATAGTAATAATAATAATAATCTGGGGTCGTCAACAATAATAAATAAATAAATGGGCATGTCAGGCCTATAGTACGTGCAAAGTGTGCCATATCTAGCGTAAGAATACTGTGTTATTGTGAAAAGTAAGAAAGAAAGTTAAATATCGAGATAAAGAGAGCTTTTCAGTGTCATTTAAATGTTAAATAAATGTTTTATTATGGTATATTCTACAGAGTTGTGTTTGAGAGCCATTAAGATAGTTAATGTATACTTGTTTTGGAGCTACGTAGAACTTGGGCTTATGAGTAAAAGTATAGAGGACGTGACGGAGTGCTTTAAGAATTGAGTCATCTGTAAGAAATATTGTTTGAGCCGCGATCAGCGAGCATGTAACGTAGAATCAAGACATTTACGCCAATAAGTTGCGGGGATCATCCGAAAATAGTTCGCGCGTTGTCGAATCTAGTAGGCAAAATCTTCGAAGCTACGATATAGTATTGCCTTAGAGCATATATGTGTATTCGCAACAGAGTTGCGACAGAGTCTGTCTGTATCCACTGTTAGCAGAGTTTTCGCCACCAGGGATAACTGCTAGACACCCTAGGTAGGCCAATATATTAATTGATATGCCCTTAGAGGTAAGACAAATGGTTCTTCGTGTAGGAAACGTCGATTTCCTCTTGTTATATGCATGCCGTCTTGTGAGATAACAGTGAAACTCACCTGAGAAGCGTGCAAAAGCCACTGATGTCGACCACAGAACGGCAAAGCTATTTCGTGATCCATCCCTTGCCTTGAATTGTAATTAGGAGCCAAGATGAGCCCATTAAATACTCTAAATGTAGGTATTAAATAATTAGATTGACTCAATTCGTAAGGACACAACCCATTCAGGGTACCTCTAGCACAACTGCACCATTGAGTGAACATGACCGTGCGGGGAGTCAGACGGGGTAGCAGGTATAATCCACTAACCCGGCAGCCATCTTGCCGAGGACGGCCCATGACTAATTCACTGTTCGCACGAAAGGAAGTCAATAGACCTGATCCTTTTATTTTAAGATTGTAGTGGGACACTGAAGAATCTCGATATTTCGAAAAGTAATTAAGATATGCTTGATGTGATGATATCAATTGTATTAGATGCACTGTTTCCATACACATGCAATGTTGGAATGAAGTAATCGGATAACATTTGGCCCAGTTATTCTCTGAGGAGAGATTAACTGCACCAAATAAATAGAAGCGTTTTTGTAAAGAGTATTTACCCAGTTCACACTAATTTATTCATACCGGTAGCGTAATTTGAATGAGATGACACGTTTGTAACTATAATGTTTTGACCAGACCCAGAAAATCGTTGTATGGTGAAGCTATAAAATATCTATATCTATGTGTATTTTGGAGCGGAAAGTGTACCACTTCAGCGTTTGAAACTTATGGGAAAAGAATACGATTCGCACGAGACAACACTTATTAAACAAGGCATGAGCTAATGAATTAATGTTATTTAAAGTAAATGTCCCGTGTAAAACGGATAAATGTTTAATAATTGCAGATTTAATGTCATTTAAATATAATTTGTGTTTGTTGTGTTGTGATATTCCAACTTGTGTTAAATTGTGCCACGTGAAGAACAATATGGACACTCGCAAATGTCAAAGAGTATCAACAATAGGATGTTTAGGATAGACATGAGTGCGGTGGAGCACCAATCTTGAGGAGAAGAGACTCACAGATAATTTTGATTTTTGTTGTGGGAAATAAATGCAAAGTATTTTTTTGTGTTTTATGTTGTTTTGCCATTAATTACTACCATTAAATGTTATACTTAGGAATATGTTGTTTCTTTCAAGTAGAGTAGTCACCTGATAGACTCAAATCCTGAATATGTGCTCGTATAGTGGGTTGAACGCCCCATACCTCGTAAGACCGTGAGTTAGCTGGGATACGAACACATGTTCCATATGGTGACGATTGGGTACATAAACCCAACACTTTCTCAGATATTCCCAGAATACTAATTTCTTTTAATAAACTAAAGAAGGAATGCAAGCCACTAACCATGACAATAGTATCTCAAGAGGTGGCATCCAACTTTCCATCTATTTCTGGAATAAGTAACGCCACTCCATTTATTACATTCCTGTGAAAGGTTGCAAATGGCTATAAGGTTATCACGGAACCAACTAAAACTGTAAAATTCATCAATGCGCTTAAGGGGTTCAAGGAGTACCCTAGGTTTTTTTTAACACGACTTACACGTTCGATATGTCGTACAGAAGGTCTATTATATCTCCAAACAGCAACATTATTTTCAAAAATTCCTGATTTGAAATAGTAGACTGTTTTTGCTGATTTTAGTAATTTGGGCCATTGGAGGCCAAAAAAAACTTAATTTTCATGCACTACAAGCCTTTATAATTTATAAAAGGGTCTTCCTGTAGTTGGGCACTTGACACAACCGTTAGGGTCAGTTCGTATGAGACGTGTATTGTGATTCGTCTACGAGGTTGTCAATTTTATTTTCACGCCAGGAAGAACACGTTAGGTAAATTTAGTTTGAGAGCACATTTTAACTAATCATTTTTCTTTGCCAACAAACAGGTTCCAAGCCCTTAAACATTGCAACAGTAGCTCAACTGATAACATGTGGTTATTAATACCGAAGACCGTTCGAAGAATGGGTACTTCTGCTGGTTTATTATAAGCAACTAATTAAGGTGACTCACAGTGGAATGTCGGGGTGTACTGTATCTCAGATAATCCTTATAACTTAGTGGCGGTCTGGTAATGATTCGAAGGATTGATTCAACAATATTTGGTGATTAGAAGAATTACAGTAGGATTAAGGTTTTATTTATTTATTTATTTATTTATTTATTTATTTATCGTGTGGCTTTTAATGCCGGGAGTGTCCGAGGACATGTTCGGCTCGCCAGAGGCTGTAGCTGCTTCTGGCAGACACCCATAGGGTGAGCTACAAGTTCTGTTCAATTTCAAGTAGTTCCAACTTTTGCTACCAGATGGCAGTGATACCAAGTGTTGAACATTTGGAACTTTGATAGAGCGTTCCAACGAAATCTAGCCTAGAAAATTAGCTTCACTGTAGAAGGATCTTTTAGATGTCATAAATCTATGACATGGGACCACCGGCTTTACTTTCCCTCCGAAGGAAGGCATACTGAAGGATTTTAACGCTCTTAAAAAATCCGATGACTTCGGCCGGGTTTGAACCCGCTATCTTGGGAACAGCAGTTCAGCATGCTTCCAACTACGCTACCGAAGCTGCGAGGATTAAGGTAATTTCATGGCACGCTTCATGTGAGTGGACAGATCAGTATGTAGTAGTGAAGTGTTATGAGGCAACGGATAATGTGATGAGGGCCAACATTGGGGAATACTATTTGTAGGGCAGACAGGAGCATTCTATAACCAGCTAAATTTGTGTACTGTAGTATTATAGCATAGTGTTCGTAAACAGTTTTAATAATAATACTTTTATTGCAGCCAAATAGCCATCGAAAATAAAGTATAAACAGTTTTTCAATAATTTGAGTCACGCAGATCTGATTCAGATTACTTACCACTAATAAAGCTCTCTCAGTAATTAGAACCTCACATTTTCTTGTGTACTTGCAATTGGCACTGAATTAAAAATAAGTTGTCTATGCTTTACGTTAGGTACCATCCCGGAATTTGCATTTGTTACAACAATGCAAATCCACTGATGAATTTGTAAAACTGACGATCTTGTGTATGTAATTAACTGAACCATTAAGATGAATCTGAAGATGTTTGTGTGATGAGCATAACTTCCTCTCTCTCTATATATATATGTATATAAAGCTCAAATACCACTCACTGACTCATTCATTCATCACAAAATCTCAGAAACCACCGAACGGATTGGAATGAAATTTGGTATCCAGCTTCCTCAAGGGCCGCAAACGCCCACTAAGAAAGGATTATTGGATATTCTGGTTCTAAAGGGGTGTTAAGGGTGTAGACCTGCATTTCAATGAATATCAATATCTCCCGATTGGTTTCATTGGGGGATGTGATACTCGGCATATAAACTCATCACAAGAAATAAGAAGACATATGTCTGAGGGTTTTTCGATGTGGTGTATATTATGAGGTGAAAGGGGTGAAAAGTGGGGGTTGAAGGATTCCTAACGGAGCGTGTATCTCTTAAACGACATAGGCGAGGAATTTCGAACTCAGCCGAGAAAAATCAGCATAAAAAATAACTAAACAGGTGTTTGACCGTTTTTTTTTCATAAATCCAATTTAAGGGGCCCATGAGGAGGGGTGAAATTATGGGGGAGGGGGGGGGGGAAACGTAATATGCCTGAGTGTAAAATTATACATGGCCTATGTTGTAGACAATAACACATTACATCTTTTTTGTCTCTTGCTATTTCATCATAAGACGAATACTTACGGAGTTATTAATGATTTTGTTCTTTTTGGTCGGTATTTTCTAAGTCCCAGGAATGACATAAAAATTGATTCGAATGAAAATTCAAAAAATTGTTTTTTTAATACTTTTATTATATTTTTCACGTCTTTAAGGGTACGAAACCAACATGATATTTTTATGTTTTTTTTGACCCATGCTTATCTATCTATATAACTAATGTTATAACGGGATTCCAAATGTTATTGCGGGCGAAGCCGCGGGTAACAGCTAGTCTCTTATATATAATCCAAAATTGACTCATCACCGCAGGGCTCAAACCACTAGACCTAGAAAGCTGAAATTTTGCATGTTGGTTGATCCGAGTATGTAGAGGCGCACTAAGAAACGGATTTTGAAAATTCAATTTGTAAGTGACTTTTTTCGGCCCTTTGGCATTGACAATCCAAAATTGACTCATCGACGCAGGGCTCAAACCACTGGACCTAGAAAGCTGAAATTTTGCATGTTGGTTGATCCGAGTATGTAGAGGCGCACTAAGAAACGGTTTTTGAAAATTCAATTTGTAAGTGACTTTTTTCGGCCCTTTGGCACTGAGCAAGGACAGTCGGTACAAAGTTCGGATTTAGCTCATTTTAAGCCACCAGATACGAGAAACAATACTCGGAGGTCCTGTAGGGACCCCGAAACACACTTTTAAAGTTCCTAAAATGAACGGTTTCGGAGATATTCCCAAATAACTGTGTTCCCTCTGAGAAACAGATCAACGTTACTATGGCAACCGCTGAAATTTCGCAGACCGGGGATAGTTTTCTGGCAATATCTCGAAAACCGTTCGTTTTAGGGCCTTAAAACGCTGGGTTCGGTTCCCACTTCTAACCACGAACGTTGCTCCTCGCATTGATACGCGTAAAATGAGATATATTTTATTTATAGAGGTTGCTTTTGGGGCTCGGATACGATCGTGATTTTGAGTCTAATTTCATATTCTTTGAGCTGGTTTTTGTAAGCGAGCTTTCAGATCTATACTCTAATTTACAATGTTAAGATACTTTCTATTTTGCACGGTATGCTTTCATTTTCTTTATAAATTTGTTTTTTCTTAACTGAATATTTTTGTTTGCCAATTTTGATCTGCTCTTTTTCGTTTTTAACCATGATCTGCAACGTTGATTCACAGTCGAATGTGTCGTATTCTACCGGCTGTCACGTTAATTATTATTGTTTCTTAATTACTCTTACTGAGGAATTCGGCATACATATTTCAATAAAGTTGTTGTTTTGTCTTTCACGGCCATTGAATCCCCGCACAAGGCACGGCTTAAACCTAGAAAAGTTGCTGAGATGTACTAATGGACTAATGGTGCAGCACAAAAGAGGAGAATTGAAGCTTTTGAAATGTGGTGATACAGGAGAATGATGATTAGATGGGTAGATAGGGTAACAAATGAAGAGGTATTAAGACGAGTGGGAGAGGAGAGATGTTTATGGCGACTGATAATGAAGAGAAGTGATAGGAGGGTAGGACACATATTATGACACCCAGGAATAGCAAGCTTACTGTCGACCAAAATATTATGTGCACTCGAGTTTGAAGGTTGTTTGTGAAGTAACCAATAGACCTTCATACAATCCAATGACATCATCATTTTCGTCGTTCGATTTTACGTTAGTTCATGTAGGTTTGGAATTTTTAATTTATATTTTAATATTTTTTATCGCAGTTGAAACACAAAAAGTGCCCGTCTTTAAGCGTGTTTCAACCATGCGTCATATTTAAGAATTATTATCTCACAAACCCGTCATCAGATCGAATCCAAATTTTAACACAATATACATTGGAATGTTGTATAACTGGTTTATTAATTTCAAAATTTTGTGTGTTCAAGAACGAATGTTGTTATTATTTTTGTAAGGTAACTCTTTCTCGGCTCGGGGTCGTTGGAAAATGTAGTTCTTGGTTGCGTTGTAATCCTTATACATCAAAAAGTTATGCTGTATGACTGTGAAATAGGTAAATTAATTCACTTATTTTATATCGGTTTGTATTTGTACGGAGAATTAAGACATGGTTCACCAGCTAGCCGCTCCGGGAAATGCTGTACAGCGTTGCTGATATGGAGCCCATCACTTCCGAGCGAGACGCGCCATGACGTGTGATGTAGCCCATCTTGGCAATGAAGTACTGCTTTCACCGGAGCGGCTAACTGGTGAACCATGTCTTAATTATCCGTACAAATACAAACCGATATAAAATAAGTTAATTAATTTACGTATTTCACAATCATACAGCATACCGTTTTGATGTATAAGGATTACAACGCGACCAAGAACTACATTTTCAAACCATCCCGAGCCGAGGAAAAGTTACCTTACAAAAATAATAACAACTTTGTTTCTTGGAGACACAAAATTTTAAAATTAATAAACCTGTTATACAACATTCCAATGTATATTGTGTTAAAATTTGGATTCGATCTGATGACGGGTTTGTGAGATAATAATTCTTAAATGTGACGCATGGTTGAAAAACGCTTAAAAACAGGCACTTCTTGTGTTCCAACTGTGATAAAAAATATTAAAATATAAATTAAAAATTCCAAACCTACATGATCCAACGTAAAATAGAACGACGAAAATGATGATGTTATTGGATTTTATAAAGGTCTATCGGTTACTTCACAAACAAACTTCAAACTCGAGTACACATAATAGTTTGGTCGACAGTAGTTATGGATGGGAGGGTCGCGGACTAGAATTGTAGGGGTAAACCAGGGTTAAACAGATTGCCTCGGATGTAGGGTGTGGTAGCTATGTAGAAATAAAACGATTAGCTCAGGAGAGGGAGACATGGAAGGCTGCATCAAACCAGTTAAAAAACTGAAGACTCAAACAACAACAATCAGGAATTTTAATTACTTAGAGAGGCATGTGGGGCAAAAGGGTCGTTGGAGAATTTCAATCCCTGGGATGTAACACTGGAAGAGACTGCATAATGTACATCAGCGGCCAAGGTGAGCGATATTTAACTATAGGTCTATTAATAGGGATATGTTTACGTTCAAATCATCAATTAGTATGGCCAAATTACATCCAGAATAGCTTAAATAAGAATACTTTTAATTCCCCATATTCCGATAGATTTGCCATTCCAGTGTGCAAGAGTGCAATTCCCTCTTCAAACAATATTCGCAATTTCTTTAACAAAGCGCAATGACACACACTTAAAAGTAGCACGTGTACATTTGGACAAAACCATTTTTTCTCATGGCCAACTGTATGTGGCGTGCTCGCGAGCATCCGGACAACAAAATCGTTATGTCTCAGCAGAAGATGGCAAAACCATAAAAGTAATTTTAAAATGTGTTAACATAATGTAACATCGAACCCTGCAGACGTTCACAACTCTATAAAATTCCCACTTTGCTGATCATATCAATATACTGTATGTATCAGAATATTCAGAATTAGAATGGACACACCTATAGCCGCGATTGCTGTAATAGAATAGACCAATTATCAGCAATAATGCATCGTCCCCATTGTCTTGATCGCGGGCGAAGCCGCGGGTACCTGCTAGTATATATATATAGGCTATATTATATATTTAACAGCTGCCATCTTGCATTCTTAAAGTACAATTGAATTATATTATATACAGTAGATTAGGGTGACCAGACGTCCCTTTTTTAACGGGACTGTCCCTGTTTTTCGTTATGTGTCCCGTTGTCCCGCCAAACTATTAACGGGACGCCAAATGTCCCGTTTTTCCGGGCTTGGCAATAGCCTGGTCATTTTTCTTCGCTTCGTGTTGTGTTTTAATTTATATTTGTGTCATTTCGGACTCATTCGTTTGCTATACTTTTTTACTGAGGTCTAGATGGGACTCGAATGCTCGAGGGAACCCAATCGGGGCCAGGAAAAACAAGTAGTTCCGTGAAGAACTATACAGCCTATTTTCATATATCCTACTTATATTAACTGCCACTATCGCAATCAAAATTTCAGTTTGATTGACGTAATAGATTCGTAGATATTGAGTACCGACTAAATATTTCGGATGATCGCCATGTTGGATTTTATAGATGTAGGTCCTAGAGTTATGTAATGTTGCATGAATATTATTGTGTACGTGTAGCATTCAAACTTCAATCGCATCATTAGGATACAAGAAGTAATAAGGAGATTTTAAAATCTCGCACAGCTGCCATCTTGTGGCTATGGAAACAATTGAAATAAATAAATTAGATTCTTAAAAGGATTTACTGTACCAAGTTTCACTGCACTCGGATGGTTAAATTGCGAGAAACGTCCATGTGAATATTTATATTCGCGTCGCCGCCATGATGGATTTGTGATCACCAGGTTATTTAAAGTCCTATAGATGAACTTAAGTTCCTAGCCCCTATGAACATAAAAAATCAGTTTGATTGCTATAATATATTCTTAGATATTCAGAGTCGTCTGAATATTTCGGATGGTCGCCATGTTGGATTGTTAAATGTATAGGCCATAGAGTCATGTACCATTGAAGGAAAATTATTGCGTAGGCTCATTATTCAAACTTTCACTTCGATCGCTTGATTACGACACAAGAAATAAAAACTTAATTTTAAAATTCGCACAGCCGCCATCTTGAGGTTATGTAAACAATTGAACTAAAATAGATACCAGTGCATTAAAATGTGTATAAACATTTGCTGTACCAAGTTTCATTGCGTTTGGATCATTAAATCACGAGAAAGGTCTATTTAAAATTTTCAAATTCGCTTGGCCGCCATGTTCGTTATGTAGTTAACCGCTTTTTGAAAGTCTTATAGGTGAACTTCCAGTAGTGCCCTTTATCTCCGTATACAATTTCAGGGTGATACAGCTAATAGTTTCAGAGATATAGAATGCTGGTGAAATATTTCGCTCATCCGCCATCTTGTGGTTATATAAACAATTAAACCAAGTCAGATGTCGGTGCATTACAATGTGTATAAGCATATACTGTACCAAGTTTTATTGCGTTTGGTTGGTTAAATCGCGAGAAACGTCTATTTAAATGTCGCAAATTCGCGTGGCCACCATGTTGGTTTTGTAGTTACCAGTTTTTCAAAAGTCACATAGGTGAACTTCCAGTAGTTCCCTTTATCACCGTAATGAATTTCAGGGTGATATCGGTAATAGTTTCGGAGATATTGAATGCTGGTGAAATATTTCGCTCAGCCGCCATGTTGGATTGGTGAGAAGTAACAAAATTTGAAGGGCACGGTCGAGGTCGCCCGGAATAGTACTATGAACTTGCCGAGTTTCATTGAAATCTCTCCAGCCGTTTAAAAGTTATTAGGGGGACACACACACACCTCTCTCTCTCTCTCTCTCTCACACACACACACACACACACACGCACACACACACACAGACAAAAGGTGATCTCATATGCCTATTTTTTCAAAATTGAAAATAGGCTAAAAAAGATACGAGCCTTACAGTAGTCGCATATGATGTGTAACATCTGACATGTTACCCTACGATGAAATTGAGATTAAATATATGTGAAGTCAATTTATTCGTCATATTATTGGTCGAATATATTCTAAGTATGGAAATATATGTAATTCTGGATATTTTGCTGTCTGGTACTACTCATTAGGCTTCATTAATACATTTATTATAGTTTGATATAGTCTGAACATTTAGACATGTTAAACAATTTGTGACAAGTGTCTGATAGTGACTGCTAATCTTAGGCCCCTTAAAACAATCATCATGATTATTCATAGCTGTAATACTGTATAAACTAACTGTGCAGGCCTGTGGAATTTATGACGTGAGTGAACTGGTGGTTCTTAGGGCACGCTGCATAAAATGATCGTGTTTTGAAATTTTCATTGATGATAGTTATAATTAGGTTAATGGATCCGATCGGCTAATTATCGGCCAACTTTCTTGATTTATAAAGCATAACCAGCATAATAGAGTCATACATGTTACTGGTAGGCCTATGCTTTGTCGAGTTTATTACGGTTCAAAATTACACGTAATATATTGTATTCACCGTCTTATAAATTCCCAACCATCTACACACGTCACCATTTTATGCATTCCAACACTGATATGTCAACTCACCAAAATATCGCATATAGTGATGATACTTCACACTTTTCATCCCAACAAAACAGCGATATTCAGAAGGAATTGAATTTAATGCCACCTTCAACAGAAATGGTCGGTTTATCACAAGGAATACGCTTGAAGCGGGATTTAAAGTCACTTCATAATGCTATTCTTATGGGAGACAACTTTGTTTTGCCCAACATCAGCTGATTTCATTTTGGCCCCACTGAAATGTTATATTTACTGAAATCGTGCAGGCAGTTAAATATCTGTGTTTGGTTAGCTTCATATTCTTTGCGATTGTGGTGAAAGGTTGAACTAGATTGCTGGTTTTTGGAAGCAAAATGGTTAGCGCAGGTAGGAGCGCTTGTGTGGTTATAAGTTGAACTAGTGGAATAGGAGGGCTTACTCTAAAAAAAATCCAGAGATAGAGAGGGGCAATGAGAGTTAAACAAAAAAGACGGGAGGTTAGAGGTTATTGGCGTTGATAAAAGAAAGCTATTGTATAAAAGATATTATTTGAAAGATAAACGTGAATGAAGTTATAGATTGAATCATTCTGTCTTCTTTATTGCATCGTAATGGTTATATGACGATAGTTTCTAAAATAAATTGTTCTAAGAAAGGAAACCAGAATAAAATGAGCATTTGAATGATGGTATGAAACTGGAAATTGTATCTTGTTGTGAAAGCACTATTGACACAATTTATATTTACATCCCTTGGTACTACAAAATAGTAAGTGGCATTACGATGAATTGTGGTTATGTTACTGCGTACATTAATCTACCTTGTTTACTGTAGTGTCCTGGTTGGTGTCGGAGACACGTCACGCCTGGGGATAAGAGTATTCTCGTGCAGCATATTAAAATAGTTTTCATAGTGTATAACCTATGAAATGGCACCCTCCCGGATTATATCTTCTTAGATATATCTATTTAATTTTTAAAACATTACACCACGGTCGGCCGGTAGAAGCATAGCGGGCGCTCTCTCTATCCTATTGTATGCTCGAAGCATTCCACAGCAAAAGTATAAAGGAGAATGTAATGGGAACTTACCAAAAAATACTGATATCAAAACAGTTCTGTAGGAATACTATGAAAGCTTTTAATACCTGGGATATTCCGGCGCTGACATACATGTTTGCTCTACTAAGACGGTCAAAGACAGTACCGAATGACACTGATATAAATACAAGAATAACAAAGAACAAATGCTGAGTCTTTCGTCGAAAATCTACAATTGGGTCAGCGATATTTCCTCAATTTCATAGACACCAGAGTTGGCATGAGCGTTTACCGTTCAGTATGTCATATACATTCCTCATTGTCTCCTCTTACCACTGCCAGCTAGATCGTTCCGATCCACTTCCGTCCCATTTTTCATCACTCCCACAAAAATATCCAGCAACCGAGTGGAAAGATGTTACACATCAAAAAAGATCTCTGGTTTCCGCTGGCTCTCCCATTCCGGGTAGCTACCGCCAGGGTGCAGCTTTAATGCTTGGAGAGGCGATCTTGCTCTATTGCGCTCCATTGACTGTTGTTCGCTTTGGTGGAGATACACGTGCGTATGCCTATGGGGAAAAGAAAGTGTACTTTCACCAAAACCCTGAAAGAAGAGTTTCCTTTCTTGAAGAAAAACACACCGTCTACGAAGGTTGAATGTACTTTATGTCGATCAGTTTATTCCATTGAGCACGGGGGACGTGCCGATATTACACATCACATTAAGAAGAAGAAACACATGTTGGCAGTTTCCGCGAGAACTTCCAGCAGCATAACTTCCTATGCAAGTACGAATGGACTACAAACTGAGGAAGATAAACGTATCGCTGCTGAAGAAGGGCTGTTTGCATTTCATACTGCAAAACACAACCATTCTTTCCGTTCTATGGACTGCGCAGCTGTTATCATCAGAGAACTATTTGAGAAGAAACTCACGTGCTCCAGGACAAAGTGCGAATCAATTCTGGTGAACGTTTTATCGCCGTATGCAATGCATGAAGTGCAATCAGAACTTAAAAATGCTAAGTATGTGTCTGTGATGGTTGATGCATCATATCACAAAACCTTAAAATTAGTACCAATCCTAGTTAGGTATTTCATTCTTACCAAAGGTGTACAGTGCAAAGTAATCCGCTTTCAGAACATTGGCCGAAAAACAGCAGAATTATTAACAGTTATGTTTTGGAAATCTTTAAAACAAAAATTTTGGTTGACAAGATAGTCGCGTTTTGTGCAGATAATTGTAACACAAACTTCGGTGGGTACAAGAGGGCTGGAACAAACAACGTTTATTCTAAATTGAACAGTGTGCTCAAAATGAACATTCAAGGCATTGGTTGTGCAGCTCATGTGGTACACAGTGGTGTACAAACAAGTGCAGACATTCTTCCTATTGACATAGAAACAGTAGTGAAAAAATACAGTATTTCAATATTTTCACATTCATACCGTGCGTGTGGAGGAACTGAAATCATATTGTGATTTTGTTGCTACTGAATACAAGCAGGTTCTGGGTAGTGTTAAAAATAGATGGTTGTAATTGCTGCCAGGAGTTACAAGAGTCTTATTTCATGTCTAAAGATAGGTGTCCCACATTGCTAAAACTGTTTTTTTTTTGAGAACCCTCAGTCACTTCTTTGGCTTAATTTCATACAAATCCAACTGAAAATATTCACAAATTCAATCGAAAAGTTGGAAAGAACCCAGATTTCAGCCACTGAAATAGCTGAAGAATTAGAATTGCTTAAAGAGAAAGTCAACAACAGGAAAGGTAGTAATTTTCAAACTTCAGTTATTTCTTCAATTTTAATGAACTTAGTAAATGAAGGTGTTTTCACCCAGCCCAGATATGAAACTATTACCAATTTATATTATGACACTTTTTAAGTTGTTTAGAAAAGTGGGCTCCTGTATATCAGTCTCTGAAATCATTTCATTGGATAACGTTGAAAAATTCTGTATCTTGGGATGAGATGTTGAAATGTCTGAACATTCTTTAGACAGTAGATTCAGGTTCAACAAGTTACCTAGATGAAGATGAATTATTTGATGAGATAGGACATGTGAACAATATTGTATCTCAACAATCTGAGGAATGGAAAACAGTTGATGTGGAAATTGATAAGAAATGGTGTGACGTCTTGCACATACTTAAAAGTGTTGGTATTCCATGTAAAAATACATAGGTGGTTGTGACTTTCGCGCTGGCTGTTCCAGGCACAAATGCTGCTGTGGAAAGAGTTTTTTCAATTGTGAACTCCCTTTGGACTGATGAAAAGAACTGTTTTACTACCGAAGCTATGCAAGCGATTGTAATTGTTAAGACTCGTTTTCAAGACCTTAGCTGTAAGGAATACCTGCTGTTGTGCAATTCATAGCTCCTGCGAGATATAAGGTCTTCCGATAAGTACAGAGTTAACAACGGTAGTGATATTCCTGATTCAGAAGCCACAAGCTCTAATGCAGCAAGTTGTTCTTTAAAAGCCTGATCAGCTATAATATGATGTAGTGTCATGATAAGTAGGTTTTTAAGTAGGTTATTAAAGTATATGTCTTTTGTGTGTACATGTTAGTAAAGCAGTGTAGTCATATATGAAGCATATTTCCTTCGTAACTAGTGTCCCGTTTTATCCTGTTTTTTAATTTCCATATTTCAGAAATGTCCTGTTTTTTTTTTCATAAAATATCTGGTCACCCTACAGTAGATACCAATACATTTAGCCCCAAGTAAAACATTCCCTATACCAAGCTTCACTGCGCTCAGGTAACCGTAAAATCAATTTGAACATTTGAATTTAGTGTGGCTTTGTTTTAGTTTTGTACTATTTAGGGTTTGGAAAATCACATTATGTGAACTTATATTACAGTCCTCTATCAATATAGGAAAACTCAGGTTGGTTACTGCGATAGTTTCTAGGATATTGAGCAATTAAGAAATATTTCACGCGGCCACCATGTTGAAATGTGACATCAAAACATGTAAGACATGGGATACCATAGGTTGGATGGGGTAGCAGTAAATCCTTACCAAGTTTCATTCAAATAGCTCAAGCCAAGCACTCACACACGCACAAGCACACACATGTACTCAAACACTTACATGCACATATACTCACACACACGGGCCAAAGTGATCTCACAAGCCTATTATTCACATGATGAAAATAGACTAATTATATTTTGATGCTCCTGTATTTGTCTTATTTAGGAATTGGGGCATTATAGTCATCGTCTCCGTGTGTTTGGGTGCATGCTTGTGCGTGAAATCTGTCTGATGATCGGTGCCTGTAATGGAATTGTGTACTTGAAATTTGGAACTGAATTGAAAATAAGTTGGCTTTGCTTTACGTTAGGTACCATTCCGGTATTTGTATGGAACAGGAGTAAAATACCACGGAAAAGCATTCTAAGGATAGGTAAGATTGGAAGTCGATTTATCCTTACGAGGCTGATTTACCTCTCACAACAATATACTTTTGAAGAACCAGAAATTGAACCCCGAGGTTTTGGGACAAGAGTCTCAAACCATTTTGATGCTAATCAACAATGTCCTAAAAACGGTACTGGCACAGTAGTGCTCTAGAGATTCTGATGTACTGTATGTTCAGTACTTCCTTTTGTGTGGGGTTCCTTAAAGTGGCTTCAGTATGCAGGGTTGCATTCCCATCTCGTTTCACGGCGCCTTGGGCAGACACGACATACTTGGCTTGGAAACTTCCTTTCCTTGGTTGAGGGGATATGCGTTGGGAAGTGTGGACCTGTGAGATGAGTTGCAAGTTCAGTGAGGGATGATCTTCCTTCTCGGAACGTTGTATCCTCGTGGTATATATATACAAATCCTTGGAGCCACCTTCTGTGGTCTCAATGGTATGTATTGATAATTCGGTCTCCAAGGTCCTGGGTTCGATTACAGACACTGAAAAGCATATTCAGGTTTGAAAGTTGGAATGGGGCACACTCAGCTTCGTGAGTCAAATCTGAGATGAGCTGGGTTTGATTAGCACCTCAGCTAACCTGGAAGTGGTCTTACAAGGCTCAACACTCCAGATAAATACCGTAGTCTCTGAAAACAAAAAGTATAATTATCAACACAAACTAAAGGGGAAGGTGACTTGGCTGTTCCACCCCTTAAACCAACAATATTTTACTAACTAACATAAACGAAATTATGTTAACCCGGCATTATAATTGACCACAACCGAAACTTCTGGCTGTAAAATAACTTGAAACATATTTTGCATATTAAGGCTTTCACGGCCCGGATTATTATATAAATAATTCATGCTTTTGGGCTAATGCCGTGTGTATTTTTAATTTAAACCATACGTTTCGGAGAAACCTTGCCTCCTTTTTCAATGGAAATAAACAATGTGGCCAAAGAAAGTATATCAATGAGATTACAAAAAATATAGATAAATTCCTCTGTTCGTCACCAGAGAGCAGCTGCCAGAAATAACTGTATGGACCGTGGTGGAACGGCGGACAGAGTAGTAAGTAACAAGAAGGTAAAGGGGGCGGTGTGAAAATATAGAAACTCCTCGAAGAATGAGGAGGGGGGGGGGGGGGAGGTGGGAGGGTTAGATGGATATAAGGAAACATAGACAAAAGGGAATACTAGCTGAACGATACCTAACGTCATATAGTCAACGGCGAAAAAACAGATGGAAACTTTTCCAGTGACGAACAAAGGAGATCAAATCCAGGCTCTGAGCCCTAGAGGGAAAAATGTACAATTTTAAATATGTGAAGAACAGAGAGACTGAGAGGAACTATCTCCCTAGATCCTTAATAACTGGTAGCCAAGTGTCACTTAGCTGATAACCAGTGTCTCTGTTAAAATTATTGGGATTTTTACGAATTTCAACTACCTCCCTTATAATTCTAGACCAGTTGTGCTTAACAAGGGCAAGCGCATGAGCATCCTTGAAACATACATCGTGCCCTGAAGACAGGGCATGTTCAGCTATAGCTGATTTGTCAGGTTGGTTTAGACGGATGTTCCTTCGATGCTCTTTGATGCGAGTGGCAATGGACCGTTTTGTTTGTCCAATGTAGACTTTTCCGCAAGTACATGGGACTTCATACACCCCAGGTTGTAGTATTGGGGACAATTTATCTTTGTTTAATGCTAAACGTTGACCAATTTTCGTCATAGTGCCGAAAACTGTTTTTATCTTGTGCTTGCGGAGAATCTTAGCAACGCGGTCAGTGGTGTTGTGAATATAAGGGAGGTAAGCAGTTCCTCTCACGTCGGAGCTCTGAGAAGGTTGTCTATCCCTCCTTCTGGGATGTAGGGACCTATATATAGTGGATTCATTATAGCCATTACCCTTAAACATGGTTTGTAAAGCATGTAACTCTTCCTGAAGAGTTGATGCCTCACAAATACGTTCCGCTCTTTTGGCTAGAGTTGTTATAATTCCTTGTTTTTGTGCTGGGTGGTGGTGGGAGTCCGCATGTAAATAACGGTTAGTGTGAGTTGGCTTACGGTAGACGCTGTGCCCCATGGAGCCATCCGCTTTCCTCCTCACAAGAACATCCAAAAAAGGTAAGCATCCACCTGACTCTAGCTCCATTGTGAAGTGTATTGAAGGATGCCGCTGATTTAGGTGGTTCAGAAAGTGGTTCAGTTTCTCAGAACCCTCCTCCCACACCACGAACGTATCATCCACATACCTCCACCAAATCACAGGTTTGAAAGACGCCGAAGATATAGCCTCCCCCTCAAAATGTTCCATGAAAAAATTTGCCACGACAGGCGAGAGTGGACTTCCCATGGCCACACCATCAGTCTGCTCGTAATATTTACCATCCCACAAGAAATAGCTGGAACACAAGCAGTGGTGGAATAATCGGGCAATGTCCTCAGGAAACAAATCCTTGATGAGTGACATGACTGAGTCCACCGGCACTCTGGTAAACAAGGACTCTACATCAAAACTCACCAAAATAGCATTTGGTTGAACGGCGATGGTTGACAATTTTTCGACGAAATGGGTTGAATCCCTAATGTAGGACTGTGTGCGCCCCAAGTGCGGCTGAAGCAACTTGCTGAGATATTGCGCAAGGAGAACCTATTGTGCTAACAATTGGTCGAAGAGGGACGTCTTGCTTATGGATTTTTGGAAGACCATACAATCTCGGAGGAACAGCATCTCTCGGAATAAGACATCTTCCCTCTTCTCTTGGAATAGATGACAGTTTAACAAGCTTAGCAGTGGCATTGGATACACGAGTGGTTGGATAACGAGTGCACAGTCTGTACACAGGATCAGATAACAGAATCGAGATTTTACTTTTATATTCAACGGTATCCATCACCACTGTCGCATTTCCCTTGTCAGCATGAAGAATAGAAATGGTGTCATTATTTCTTAGTTCCTTCAATGCCTTTCTTTCACCCCGAGTTAAATTGGGTGCGGGTACTTTAGAGGATCTTAATATCCTAACACTTTCTTGTCTAACTTCTTCAGCTTCATCTGGAGGTAAATTGTAGATGGCAGCCTCAACGGATGTGATCAACTCCTCTGTAGGAATTTTGGAGGGTGCGAGAGCAAAGTTGAGACCTCTGCTTAGTAAAGTTGTTTGGTAGTCATCTAAAGGGGTATTAGAAAGATTGACTACAACTTTACTAGTATCAAGAACCGTACGAGGAGCTGTTTGTCTCGAGGACAATCGAAGGAACTTAGCTCTTTGTCTATCTACAGCCCGACAAAAATTATTCTCGGCCTGAATAGCGGAGATACGTTCAAAGAACAGCCACAATTCCTCTGAGAGAATGCTACTAAGAAGCAGATGTAAGTGTAATAACTTACGGGAAACTGCGTCCAATTCAGTACGCGAGTTCTGGATCCTCTCGATAACGAGTGCCTTGCTAGCACGCTGATAAATTCTCATAGCTTTATGAGTGTGTAGAGTTTGCTTCAATTTTACACAGTTGGGAATGATGTTATGATCCCTGCATCTAAGAAAGAAGGACAACGATGAAAGGAGAGAGCTCTTCTTCGCCTCAACTTACTAAATTTAGATGATTGTCGAACAACTTCCTCCCCATAGAGGTTTCTAATTTGCATATTAAGGCTTTCACGGCCCGGATCATTATATAAATAATTCATGCTTTTGGGCTAATGCCGTGTGTATTTTTAATTTAAACCATACGTTTCGGAGAAACCTTGCCTCCTTTTTCAATGGAAATAAACAATGTGGCCAAAGAAAGTATAACAATGAGATTACAAAAAATATAGATAAATTCCTCTGTTCGTCACCAGAGAGCAGCTGCCAGAAATAACTGTATGGACCATGGTGGAACGGCGGACAGAGTAGTAAGTAACAAGAAGGTAAAGGGGGCGGTGTGAAAATATAGAAACTCCTCGAAGAATGAGGAGGGGGGGGGGGGAGGTGGGAGGGTTAGATGGATATAAGGAAACATAGACAAAAGGGAATACTAGCTGAACGATACCTAACGTCATATAGTCAACGGCGAAAAAACAGATGGAAACTCCTCCAGTGACGAACAAAGGAGATCAAATCCAGGCTCTGAGCCCTAGAGGGAAAAATGTACAATTTTAAATATGTGAAGAACAGAGAGACTGAGAGGAACTATCTCCCTAGATCCTTAATAACTGGTAGCCAAGTGTCACTTAGCTGATAACCAGTGTCTCTGTTAAAATTATTGGGATTTTTACGAATTTCAACTGCCTCCCTTATAATTCTAGACCAGTTGTGCTTAACAAGGGCAAGCGCATGAGCATCCTTGAAACATACATCGTGCCCTGAAGACAGGGCATGTTCAGCTATAGCTGATTTGTCAGGTTGGTTTAGACGGATGTTCCTTTGATGCTCTTTGATGCGAGTGGCAATGGACCGTTTTGTTTGTCCAATGTAGACTTTTCCGCAAGTACATGGGACTTCATACACCCCAGGTTGTAGTATTGGGGACAATTTATCTTTGTTTAATGCTAAACGTTGACCAATTTTCGTCATAGTGCCGAAAACTGTTTTTATCTTGTGCTTGCGGAGAATCTTAGCAACGCGGTCAGTGGTGTTGTGAATATAAGGGAGGTAAGCAGTTCCTCTTTCGTCGGAGCTCTGAGAAGGTTGTCTATCCCTCCTTCTGGGATGTAGGGACCTATATATAGTGGATTCATTATAGCCATTACCCTTAAACATGGTTTGTAAGGCATGTAACTCTTCCTGAAGAGTTGATGCCTCACAAATACGTTCCGCTCTTTTGGCTAGAGTTGTTATAATTCCTTGTTTTTGTGCTGGGTGGTGGTGGGAGTCCGCATGTAAATAACGGTTAGTGTGAGTTGGCTTACGGTAGACGCTGTGCCCCATGGAGCCATCCGCTTTCCTCCTCACAAGAACATCCAAAAAAGGTAAGCATCCACCTGACTCTAGCTCCATTGTGAAGTGTATTGAAGGATGCCGCTGATTTAGGTGGTTCAGAAAGTGGTTCAGTTTCTCAAAACCCTCCTCCCACACCACGAACGTATCATCCACATACCTCCACCAAATCACAGGTTTGAAAGACGCCGAAGATATAGCCTCCCCCTCAAAATGTTCCATGAAAAAAATTGCCACGACAGGCGAGAGTGGACTTCCCATGGCCACACCATCAGTCTGCTCGTAATATTTACCATCCCACAAGAAATAGCTGGAACAAAAGCAGTGGTGGAATAATCGGGCAATGTCCTCAGGAAACAAATCCTTGATGAGTGACATGACTGAGTCCACCGGCACTCTGGTAAACAAGGACTCTACATCAATACTCACCAAAATAGCATTTGGTTGAACGGCGATGGTTGACAATTTTTCGACGAAATGGGTTGAATCCCTAATGTAGGACTGTGTGCGCCCCAAGTGCGGCTGAAGCAATTTGCTGAGATATTGCGCAAGAGCATAAGTTGGAGAACCTATTGTGCTAACAATTGGTCGAAGTGGGACGTCTTGCTTATGGATTTTTGGAAGACCATACAATCTCGGAGGAACAGCATCTCTCGGAATAAGACATCTTCCCTCTTCTTTTGGAATAGATAACAGTTTAACAAGCTTAGCAGTGGCATTGGATACACGAGTGGTTGGATCACGAGTGCACAGTCTGTACACAGGATCAGATAACAGAATCGAGATTTTACTTTTATATTCAACGGTATCCATCACCACTGTCGCATTTCCCTTGTCAGCATGAAGAATAGAAATGGTGTCATTATTTCTTAGTTCCTTCAATGCCTTTCTTTCACCCCGAGTTAAATTGGGTGCGGGTACTTTAGAGGATCTTAATATCCTCACACTTTCTTGTATAACTTCTTCAGCTTCATCTGAAGGTAAATTGTAGATGGCAGCCTCAACGGATGTGATCAACTCCTCTGTAGGAATTTTGGAGGGTGCGAGAGCAAAGTTGAGACCTCTGCTTAGTAAAGTTGTTTGGTAGTCATCTAAAGGGGTATTAGAAAGATTGACTACAACTTTACTAGTATCAAGAACCGTACGAGGAGCTGTTTGTCTCGAGGACAATCGAAGGAACTTAGCTCTTTGTCTATCTACAGCCCGACAAAAATTTTTCTCGGCCTGAATAGCGGAGATACGTTCAAAGAACAGCCACAATTCCTCTGAGAGAATGCTACTAAGAAGCAGATGTAAGTGTAATAACTCACGGGAAACTGCGTCCAATTCAGTACGAGAGTTCTGGATCCTCTCGATAACGAGTGCCTTGCTAGCGCGCTGATAAATTCTCATAGCTTTATGAGTGTGTATAGTTTGCTTCAATTTTACACAGTTGGGAATGATGTTATGATCCCTGCATCTAAGAAAGAAGGACAACGATGAAAGGAGAGAGCTCCTTCTTCGCCTCAACTTACTAAATTTAGATGATTGTCGAACAACTTCCTCCCCATAGAGGTTTCTAATTTGCATATGAAGGCTTTCACGGCCCGGATTATTATATAAATAATTCATGCTTTTGGGCTAATGCCGTGTGTATTTTTAATTTAAACCATACGTTTCGGAGAAACCTTGCCTCCTTTTTCAATGGAAATAAACAATGTGGCCAAAGAAAGTATATCAATGAGATTACAAAAAATATAGAAAAATTCCTCTGTTCGTCACCAGAGAGCAGCTGCCAGAAATAACTGTATGGACCATGGTGGAACGGCGGACAGAGTAGTAAGTAACAAGAAGGTAAAGGGGGCGGTGTGAAAATATAGAAACTCCTCGAAGAATGAGGAGGGGGGGGGGAGGTGGGAGGGTTAGATGGATATAAGGAAACATAGACAAAAGGGAATACTAGCTGAACGATACCTAACGTCATATAGTCAACGGCGAAAAAACAGATGGAAACTCCTCCAGTGACGAACAAAGGAGATCAAATCCAGGCTCTGAGCCCTAGAGGGAAAAATGTACAATTTTAAATATGTGAAGAACAGAGAGACTGAGAGGAACTATCTCCCTAGATCCTTAATAACTGGTAGCCAAGTGTCACTTAGCTGATAACCAGTGTCTCTGTTAAAATTATTGGGATTTTTACGAATTTCAACTGCCTCCCTTATAATTCTAGACCAGTTGTGCTTAACAAGGGCAAGCGCATGAGCATCCTTGAAACATACATCGTGCCCTGAAGACAGGGCATGTTCAGCTATAGCTGATTTGTCAGGTTGGTTTAGACGGATGTTCCTTTGATGCTCTTTGATGCGAGTGGCAATGGACCGTTTTGTTTGTCCAATGTAGACTTTTCCGCAAGTACATGGGGCTTCATACACCCCAGGTTGTAGTATTGGGGACAATTTATCTTTTTTTAATGCTAAACGTTGACCAATTTTCGTCATAGTGCCGAAAACGGTTTTTATCTTGTGCTTGCGGAGAATCTTAGCAACGCGGTCAGTGGTGTTGTGAATATAAGGGAGGTAAGCAGTTCCTCTCACGTCGGAGCTCTGAGAAGGTTGTCTATCCCTCCTTCTGGGATGTAGGGACCTATATATAGTGGATTCATTATAGCCATTACCCTTAAACATGGTTTGTAAGGCATGTAACTCTTCCTGAAGAGTTGATGCCTCACAAATACGTTCCGCTCTTTTGGCTAGAGTTGTTATAATTCCTTGTTTTTGTGCTGGGTGGTGGTGGGAGTCCGCATGTAAATAACGGTTAGTGTGAGTTGGCTTACGGTAGACGCTGTGCCCCATGGAGCCATCCGCTTTCCTCCTCACAAGAACATCCAAAAAAGGTAAGCATCCACCTGACTCTAGCTCCATTGTGAAGTGTATTGAAGGATGCCGCTGCTTTAGGTGGTTCAGAAAGTGGTTCAGTTTCTCAGAACCCTCCTCCCACACCACGAACGTATCATCCACATACCTCCACCAAATCACAGGTTTGAAAGACGCCGAAGATATAGCCTCCCCCTCAAAATGTTCCATGAAAAAATTTGCCACGACAGGCGAGAGTGGACTTCCCATGGCCACACCATCAGTGTGCTCGTAATATTTACCATCCCACAAGAAATAGCTGGAACACAAGCAGTGGTGGAATAATCGGGCAATGTCCTCAGGAAACAAATCCTTGATGAGTGACATGACTGAGTCCACCGGCACTCTGGTAAACAAGGACTCTACATCAAAACTCACCAAAATAGCATTTGGTTGAACGGCGATGGTTGACAATTTTTCGACGAAATGGGTTGAATCCCTAATGTAGGACTGTGTGCGCCCCAAGTGCGGCTGAAGCAACTTGCTGAGATATTGCGCAAGGAGAACCTATTGTGCTAACAATTGGTCGAAGAGGGACGTCTTGCTTATGGATTTTTGGAAGACCATACAATCTCGGAGGAACAGCATCTCTCGGAATAAGACATCTTCCCTCTTCTTTTGGAATAGATGACAGTTTAACAAGGTTAGCAGTGACATTGGATACACGAGTGGTTGGATCACGAGTGCACAGTCTGTACACAGGATCAGATAACAGAATCGAAATTTTACTTTTATATTCAACGGTATCCATCACCACTGTCGCATTTCCCTTGTCGGCATGAAGAATAGAAATGGTGTCATTATTTCTTAGTTCCTTCAATGCCTTTCTTTCACCCCGAGTTAAATTGGGTGCGGGTACTTTAGAGGATCTTAATATCCTCACACTTTCTTTTCTAACTTCTTCAGCTTCATCTGGAGGTAAATTGTAGATGGCAGCCTCAACGGATGTGATCAACTCCTCTGTAGGAATTTTGGAGGGTGCGAGAGCAAAGTTGAGACCTCTGCTTAGTAAAGTTGTTTGGTAGTCATCTAAAGGGGTATTAGAAAGATTGACTACAACTCTACTAGTATCAAGAACCGTACGAGGAGCTGTTTGTCTCGAGGACAATCGAAGGAACTTAGCTCTTTGTCTATCTACAGCCCGACAAAAATTATTCTCGGCCTGAATAGCGGAGATACGTTCAAAGAACAGCCACAATTCCTCTGAGAGAATGCTACTAAGAAGCAGATGTAAGTGTAATAACTCACGGGAAACTGCGTCCAATTCAGTACGAGAGTTCTGGATCCTCTCGATAACGAGTGCCTTGCTAGCGCGCTGATAAATTCTCATAGCTTTATGAGTGTGTATAGTTTGCTTCAATTTTACACAGTTGGGAATGATGTTATGACCCTGCATCTAAGAAAGAAGGACAACGATGAAAGGAGAGAGCTCCTTCTTCGCCTCAACTTACTAAATTTAGATGATTGTCGAACAACTTCCTCCCCATAGAGGTTTCTAAATTGCATATTAAGGCTTTCACGGCCCGGATTATTATATAAATAATTCATGCTTTTGGGCTAATGCCGTGTGTATTTTTAATTTAAACCATACGTTTCGGAGAAACCTTGCCTCCTTTTTCAATGGAAATAAACAATGTGGCCAAAGAAAGTATATCAATGAGATTACAAAAAATATAGATAAATTCCTCTGTTCGTCACCAGAGAGCAGCTGCCAGAAATAACTGTATGGACCATGGTGGAACGGCGGACAGAGTAGTAAGTAACAAGAAGGTAAAGGGGGCGGTGTGAAAATATAGAAACTCCTCGAAGAATGAGGAGGGGGGGGGGGGGAGGTGGGAGGGTTAGATGGATATAAGGAAACATAGACAAAAGGGAATACTAGCTGAACGATACCTAACGTCATATAGTCAACGGCGAAAAAACAGATGGAAACTCCTCCAGTGACGAACAAAGGAGATCAAATCCAGGCTCTGAGCCCTAGAGGGAAAAATGTACAATTTTAAATATGTGAAGAACAGAGAGACTGAGAGGAACTATCTCCCTAGATCCTTAATAACTGGTAGCCAAGTGTCACTTAGCTGATAACCAGTGTCTCTGTTAAAATTATTGGGATTTTTACGAATTTCAACTGCCTCCCTTATAATTCTAGACCAGTTGTGCTTAACAAGGGCAAGCGCATGAGCATCCTTGAAACATACATCGTGCCCTGAAGACAGGGCATGTTCAGCTATAGCTGATTTGTCAGGTTGGTTTAGACGGATGTTCCTTTGATGCTCTTTGATGCGAGTGGCAATGGACCGTTTTGTTTGTCCAATGTAGACTTTTCCGCAAGTACATGGGACTTCATACACCCCAGGTTGTAGTATTGGGGACAATTTATCTTTGTTTAATGCTAAACGTTGACCAATTTTCGTCATAGTGCCGAAAACTGTTTTTATCTTGTGCTTGCGGAGAATCTTAGCAACGCGGTCAGTGGTGTTGTGAATATAAGGGAGGTAAGCAGTTCCTCTCACGTCGGAGCTCTGAGAAGGTTGTCTATCCCTCCTTCTGGGATGTAGGGACCTATATATAGTGGATTCATTATAGCCATTACCCTTAAACATGGTATGTAAGGCATGTAACTCTTCCTGAAGAGTTGATGCCTCAGAAATACGTTCCGCTCTTTTGGCTAGAGTTGTTATAATTCCTTGTTTTTGTGCTGGGTGGTGGTGGGAGTCCGCATGTAAATAACGGTTAGTGTGAGTTGGCTTACGGTAGACGCTGTGCCCCATGGAGCCATCCGCTTTCCTCCTCACAAGAACATCCAAAAAAGGTAAGCATCCACCTGACTCTAGCTCCATTGTGAAGTGTATTGAAGGATGCCGCTGATTTAGGTGTTCAGAAAGTGGTTCAGTTTCTCAGAACCCTCCTCCCACACCACGAACGTATCATCCACATACCTCCACCAAATCACAGGTTTGAAAGACGCCGAAGATATAATCTCCCCCTCAAAATGTTCCATAAAAAAATTTGCCACGACAGGCGAGAGTGGACTTCCCATGGCCACACCATCAGTCTGCTCGTAATATTTACCATCCCACAAGAAATAGCTGGAACACAAGCAGTGGTGGAATACTCGGGCAATGTCCTCAGGAAACAAATCCTTGATGAGTGACATGACTGAGTCCACCGGCACTCTGGTAAACAAGGACTCTAACATCAAAACTCACCAAAATAGCATTTGGTTGAACGGCGATGGTTGACAATTTTTCGACGAAATGGGTTGAATCCCTAATGTAGGACTGTGTGCGCCCCAAGTGCGGCTGAAGCAACTTGCTGAGATATTGCGCAAGGAGAACCTATTGTGCTAACAATTGGTCGAAGAGGGACGTCTTGCTTATGGATTTTTGGAAGACCATACAATCTCGGAGAAACAGCATCTCTCGGGATAAGACATCTTCCCTCTTCTTTTGGAATAGATGACAGTTTAACAAGCTTAGCAGTGGCATTGGATACACGAGTGGTTGGATCACGAGTGCACAGTCTGTACACAGGATCAGATAACAGAATCGAGATTTTACTTTTATATTCAACGGTATCCATCACCACTGTCGCATTTCCCTTGTCAGCATGAAGAATAGAAATGGTGTCATTATTTCTTAGTTCCTTCAATGCCTTTCTTTCACCCCGAGTTAAATTGGGTGCGAGTACTTTAGAGGATCTTAATATCCTCACACTTTCTTGTCTAACTTATTCAGCTTCATCTGGAGGTAAATTGTAGATGGCAGCCTCAACGGATGTGATCAACTCCTCTGTAGGAATTTTGGAGGGTGCGAGAGCAAAGTTGAGACCTCTGCTTAGTAAAGTTGTTTGGTAGTCATCTAAAGGGGTATTAGAAAGATTGACTACAACTCTACTAGTATCAAGAACCGTACGAGGAGCTGTTTGTCTCGAGGACAATCGAAGGAACTTAGCTCTTTGTCTATCTACAGCCCGTCAAAAATTATTCTCGGCCTGAATAGCGGAGATACGTTCAAAGAACAGCCACAATTCCTCTGAGAGAATGCTACTAAGAAGCAGATGTAAGTGTAATAACTCACGGGAAACTGCGTCCCAATTCAGTACGAGAGTTCTGGATCCTCTCGATAACGAGTGCCTTGCTAGCGCGCAGATAAATTCTCCATAGATTTATGAGTGTGTATAGTTTGCTTCAATTTTACACAGTTGGGAATGATGTTATGACCCTGCATCTAAGAAAGAAGGACAACGATGAAAGGAGAGAGCTCCTTCTTCGCCTCAACTTACTAAATTTAGATGATTGTCGAACAACTTCCTCCCCATAGAGGTTTCTAATTTGCATATTAAGGCTTTCACGGTCCGGATTATTATATAAATAATTCATGCTTTTGGGCTAATGCCGTGTGTATTTTTTAATTTAAACCATACGTTTCGGAGAAACCTTGCCTCCTTTTTCAATGGAAATAAACAATGTGGCCAAAGAAAGTATATCAATGAGATTACAAAAAATATAGATAAATTCCTCTGTTCGTCACCAGAGAGCAGCTGCCAGAAATAACTGTATGGACCATGGTGGAACGGCGGACAGAGTAGTAAGTAACAAGAAGGTAAAGGGGCGGTGTGAAAATATAGAAACTCCTCGAAGAATGAGGAGGGGGGGGGGGAGTTGGGAGGGTTAGATGGATATATGGAAACATAGACAAAAGGGAATACTAGCTGAACGATACCTAACGTCATATAGTCAACGGCGAAAAAACAGATGGAAACTCCTCCAGTGACGAACAAAGGAGATCAAATCCAGGCTCTGAGCCCTAGAGGGAAAAATGTACAAATTTTAAATATGTGAAGAACAGAGAGACTGAGAGGTACTATCTCCCTAGATCTTAATAACTGGTAGCCAAGTGTCACTTAGCTGATAACCAGTGTCTCTGTTAAAATTATTGGGATTTTTACGAATTTCAACTGCCTCCCATATAATTCTAGACCAGTTGTGTCTAACAAAGGGCAAGCGCATGAGCATCCTTGAAACATACATCGTGCCCTGAAGACAGGGCATGTTCAGCTATAGCTGATTGTCAGGTGGTTTAGACGGATGTTCCTTTGAGTCCCTTTGATGCGAGTGGCAATGGACCGGTTTGGTTTGTCAATGTAGACTTTTCCGCAAGTACATGGACTTCATACACCCCAGGTTGTAGTATTGGGACAATTTATCTTTGTTTAATGCTAAACGTTGACCCAATTTTCGTCATAGTGCCGAAAACTGTTTTTATCTTGTGCTTGCGGAGAATCTTAGCAACGCGGGTCAGTGGTGTTGTGAATATAAGGGAGGTAAGCAGTTTCCTCTCACGTCGGAGCTCTGAGAAGGTTGTCTATCCCTCCTTCTGGGATGTAGTGGACCTTATATATAGTGAATTCATTATAGCCATACCCTTAAACATGGTTTGTAAGGCATGTAACTCTTCCTGAAGAGTTGACGCCTCACAATACGTTTCCGCTCTTTTGGCTAGAGTTGTTATAATTCCTTTGTTTTTGTGCTGGGTGGTGGTGGGAGTCCGCATGTAAATAACGGTTAGTGTGAGTTGGCTTACGGTAGACGCTGTGCCCCATGGAGCCATCCGCTTTCCTTCCCTCACAAGAACATCCAAAAAAGGTAAGCATCCACCTGACTCTAGCTCCATTGTGAAGTGTATTGAAGGATGCCGCTGATTAGGTGGGTTCAGAAGTGATTCAGTTTCTCAGAACCCTCCTCCACACCACGAACGTATCATCACATACCCCACCAAATCACAGGTTTGAAAGACGCCGAAGATATAGCCTCCCCCCCCTCAAAATGTTCCATGAAAAAAATTGTCACGACAGGCGAGAGTGGACTTCCCAATGGCCACACCATCAGTCTGCTCGTAATATATACCATCCCACAAGAAATAGCTGGAACACAAGGCAGTGGTGGAATAATCGGGCAATGTCCTCAGGAAACAAATCCTTGATGAGTGACATGACTGAGTCCACCGGCACTCTGGTAAAACAAGGACTCTACATCAAAACTCACCAAAATAGCATTGGTTGAACGGCGATGGTTGACAATTTTTCGACGAAATGGGTTGAATCCCTAATGTAGGACTGTGTGCGCCCCCAAGTGCGGCTGAAGCAACTAGCTGAGATATGCGCAAGAGCATAAGTTGGAGAACCTATTGTGCTAACAATTGGTCCGAAGAGGGACGTCCTTCTTATGGACAAAAGAGCGGAACGTATTTTTGAGAGGCATCAACTCTTCAGGAAGAGGTTACATGCCTTACAAACCATGTTTAAGGGTAATGCTT